>JACDQD010000008.1:2456944-4856944 GCA_019843655.1 Lethocerus indicus | reverse complement strand
TCATCTCGGAAAGCTATTTTTTAGTATAAAAGTTATAATTGGTTCGCGAGCTTTCAGAATGCATTCATACCATTCCCTACCGCCAGAGAGGCTTCCTTGGTTTCTCAGAGTCGTCAGTAAAATTATTACAAAAATTCGCTGTAATGTACAGTAAAAGTATGCTTTCATATTACACGCCTCGTGTAGTAAACCTGATTATAAACAGCGATAATTTTTTAAATAAAATTTTATCTCGTGTAGCTAGAATGCGAAAGTATCGCCTGTGATAATGAAATACACAGTGTTCGAATGGACGAATCTGAAATTTCCGACAATGGAAATGAACCTCCCTTGTAAATATTGAAAAGGCTGAACAGTGTAGAATATTGTATAATACGGAACCCATATTGACGATTTCTCGGCCCTCTGGTTTTGGGTACCATTTACGCATAAATGCGTCTGCGCATGCGTGCCCCGTTTTGCTGCAGTTGCGGTAACCCCCCTGCGGCTCCTATCTGTTAAAGTATCCCTGAATTCAGGTTAAAATTCATTTTAAGGTCCCGACAGAGCTTACTTGCTTAATTACTAAGGTGTAAGAGTACATTTGGCTGATACACAAGTATAAGGGACTAGTAATACTATTCATACTTGTTCGCACCCTTTATCATCTGACAATACTTCAGTGCATATGGACCGTGTCCTTTTCTAAATTTGTATCCATATCATATTGTTCTTCGACGAATGGTTACGAATATATTATTGATTTTAGTAAAAAATTTAAAAAAACTCCAGTACCAGTTGTTTTTGATGATCCTTTGATCCTTGTGTAATTGAGGTCCCCTCGGAAATTATAACCAATTGGTTGTTGTGTAGTGAATGAGGCCCGGGCAAACATTTAAATTGGCGGCCATCTTTCAATTGAATGCTTTTCATTCTTCACTCCGCCGCCGTCCATTATTCTTTCAATAATTCGTTTGTCTCCTATTATTCATCGATTTATAGTTTACCCGTCGCTAATTGAATAACGAAATGGCCGAAAGTATCCATCCACTGATCGTCCTGAGACTCACAGGACATACGGCATTCAGCTATAGTTGTGATGTACTTAAACTAATAGGTTTTAGCTGTCCTCGCAGATTTTTGTTTCAAGTTTAAAGTTATTTTAAGGTGGTCATATTCTCGGAATGTGTCCGCGAAAATTAACTGGGTCTATTGTCTTATGAGTCATGTCAGTACTTCAGAATTGTCGGTCATGTCTCGAAAAAAGCACAGTTTTGGTTCCATTGTGCTCGTTGTGTCTTAATTCGGGTAAAATGGGCCCACGTCTTCAATTGCGGACTGTAGGCTGCCCTCTCCGTTCTTCGCACGGCCGAGAGTCACTGTGCGAGTTATGTACGTCACAACATGTCTACCAGTAGAGTGAAGAAACAGGGCGGATGACTTCATCGCGATTGCGGTCCCTGTACTGTGCTCGCCCCACTTCCTCCCCATAGAACGGGCTCGAGAAAAAAGAACTACAATTTTCTGCTGGTTTTGTACGCCTTTACAGAACATTCGATGTGGCTTTTGGGCTTTACATTTCTCTGGGCATCATCATTTCAGTTATTTCATGTCGCCTCAGTACACCAATCTTCAATCCTCTGTAAGAAAAATGTCGTAATTGGGATTAATTAGTCCGTGACTTATAGACGAACATCATCTTCGTTGATGTTATTCGAGAGAACATTATCTGGTGTAGTATTTCGGACGATTTAGTATTTCTGTAGTATCTACAATTGCAGCGTATCTTTATTCTTGCTATTATTTATTCGTGGATAATATTTTTCGTTACGAGCAGAAACTGGGGGCTCACTTGGCTAAGAGGTATTTTAGTTGGGGATTTCCCTCCAAGATATTAATATTAGCTAAGTCAGTCCGACGCGTTTTAGTCAAGTCCGGATATATATATATATATATATATATATATATATATATATATATGTATATTGGAGTTAACAAAAGTCAAACTAAAATAGACGAGTGGGTTCTTGTCCGCCCACCCGACCCAACGATCGGGGTTTTACCGACCCCCACACAATTACCGAGTCGTTCTCAGTGTTCTCTTTCGAGTCTTGAATAAGGCCGTCATTCATATGGCTTGCAATTATAATTCATATTTCGATGCGGTACCACCTATATGGCCTTACGGCGTACCAATTTCATGTTATTGAAATGTTTGCGGATATTTGTGGTAATTGAGTGGTCTCAATGTCATGATAGTATCTATCCAATAAATAGATTTTTCATAATTTTTTCGATCTTCCGTCTCCCTCTCTGGTTTGTTCATTTTGATAGACCGGTTCGCCATCTTCAACACTAGGGTGATGAGTCACTGGGACATATGGGTTGCTAGTGGGGCATCCTAGTAAAGACATGTGACTCACCACTCTACTGAAGATGGCGAGTGGTCGAAACAGGTCTAGCAAAAGACCGAACCAGCGAGAGGCGGCAGAGGGGTCGCAAAATCTACGGTGAAAATATTTTTTTTATAAACTTCAATTAAAGGTTAGTACGGTGATCGTGAGTAGCGAATGTAGTCTCCGCGACTAGTGTTTGACGATTATATGGAGCTCTGGACTCTACGTGCCGTAAATATGAATTCGTTTTATTGTTATAGTTTAGTGGAACGGTATCTCGGTATGTGTCCCCGACCTTAACGCGTGTGAGCGGGCTAGCGTCATGGAATTTTAATGCGGTAGTCCCACGGCCGGTGCAGTTCTACACTTTCCTTCGGTGGCGGCAAGCGCAGCCCTACACAGGTGTACGTGTTCAACCGTACGAAGCCGGCTGGCGAACATGCTGGTACCGGCATCCTTTAGTCAGTATCAATCGATACCGGTGTCGTCTGGAGCTGGGAGTCGGGGACCCCAAGGAAGGTGGGAAAGTACAAAACACCATACATGAAAGTGAAATGAACAACGTTGAAAATTAAATTTTGCTAAGCGGAAACCAGGGCTTCCTAAGAAATATTGCTTGTTGTGTCGAATTTATGAAATTGAAACGTAGAAGAGTGTTAAGCGGTTATGGACCGATAATGAATCCAGTCCGGCGTTATATAATGTCGATTAGTCCAAAAAATATTTTCTAATTAATAGTTTCAGTTTACAGTTCGAATCTATTCGCGTAGTTGAAAATAGGTTCAGTTAAATTTTCTTCGAAAACGCGAGGTGAGTATCCGTATTTATTAGCTGGATACCTTCCAGTGGATGAATCAGATATCTAATATTAAATCTTGAGCATTTCAGCTCGATCTTATTTCCTTGTTCCAGACAAAGATTAAAGGGGGTATATGGTATTTGTGATAACTTGAAAGTCATGTTAGGGTTAGAATTGAGTAAACCCTAAATTTTAAGGTTTAATGTATTTGCTCTTTCATTCTTAATAGTTTTCCTGTATGAAATCGTAAATTGGAATTATAACCTGTGATCATCTATACGCACGGTTCAAGCGTTATATACTGAATATTGAATTACCGCATACATTACTGTGTAATACTATATACTGGAAAGAGAGGGAAGCTGCTTTTGCGGATAAGTATATAGAGGAGGGCACTTATGGGCTTCGGTCGGTGCGGACGTAACCGGACGACCTTTCTCGAATCGGGTCCGCCCGACTGTGTAATCTGAATCCCACGTCTATTTTTTCTTTTTTCATTCGCGATTAATGAACCGAATCGACGAAACGTTCGCATCCGCGTTCGTGACCGTTCACCGGCCCAGATCGACTTATTATTATTGGGCATATATTTTTCAAATTACGGTCCCCGTTCAAATCGGCCCGTGTCCCTTTTGTCTTCGGTTTATTATCACCGTCAATCGTACTCCGGCTTTCTCTCCTTGTTCGAATTCGAGCGCTGCTTTGTAATTTTCCGCGGTTGGAAATTGAATTACGCTCCGACAAAAATATATTATTGTAATTCCGACTGTCTCTGGTTTCCACTCGCTGATGTCCTACGCTAGACTGGTTTCGGCTTCTCGTTATATGTAGATTATGGACGATTAGCATATATTTTATATCGGGTATAAATTTTCAAAGTGAGTACTATCAAAAAGGTATTGGGTCGCTTTTTCTTGCAACCTTTCAGCCGGCCATATCGTCCACGAATTGACCCCAATTGGAATATGATTTATAATGGCGCGACCCTAATTGTGGCCCGAACGTTTACACGTTCAGCAGAAGAAAGCTGCTCCTCCGCTGGGGTGTAGCCGACCCGACGAATAAAGCGGGTATTCGCAGAGCTCCTCCAGTCCCGGTTATTAATAGTGAAGCGCAGACTTCGAATTCTAGTTTTATTAATAGCTGTAGCATTTCACTGGGTCAAACCGTCTTCTTTTGTAACTGGGGTAAATACTCTAACCGATCCTATTACATTTTCATTTCGCCCGCACTGTCCCGGATACTATTTAGATTTGAAGATAGTGGTATGGTTTAAATTGAAAATTTTGAATAAAACAATTTCAGAACAACATTTGTAGGGAGGTATTTGGTATTGTATTAGTGTTTACACGTTTATATGTATAAATAAACTGTATTATATGGCAGACAATTGTATTGCTGCCTATCCAAGGCATTCGTCTCTTTAATGATTTTGTTTCGTGTCGGAGAGCTCTTAATTTAATTGTGTACAAGTTTAATTAACTTAGTGGACAATTAGGTTAATTAAACTTGTGACTATATTGTGAGAATTATTGATATCGATACAGTAACCTGTGGGACCGTATGACGTTTACATTGTATTTTTAATGTACGGGGGTATATAAAGTTACATTCCATTTTGGATATGCGAATCCAACGGGGTCTAACGTATTTCACTTCTGTTATAAGGGCGACTCTATCTTTCTTTCTCTCAATTTTGTATAAATATTGATTTAATTATGGGGTTCTTCAGAAGAGGGTGTAATAAGGAAATTACGGTTGGTAATTTCAATTTAGTACAAGTAAAGTATGTGACAAGTGTAGGCGAATAAACTCTGTTCGACCGCGGTATTTTATGGGGCGTGAGTGCTTCGTGTGCTTAAAAGTTGTGAATAGGTGGGTTATCCGGGCGCCCCCGAACGAGGGCTTAGGAGGGGGCTTCGTGGGGTTGCTCCCAAAAGGCCAACGTCCTCTGCCCGGTATCGATCCCCGTTTTTTGAAAGGGGCTCCAACCCCAAACCGGACTTCCTTCCTCAATGCCGCCCTACTACAGTTCTCACTTTGTTGTAGACTTACCGCAGCCGATAAAAGTAGGTGGGGGACATGGCGGCGAGGGGATCTCTTCTGTGTATGTTTCATTCCGCGTATCTATTTACTTTTTTACGTACACTAATATTATAACTTGTAGCCCTCATAAAGTATGTACGAATGTGATTTAATAACAATTTTTCAGTTGTCATATTCAGCTATATTGTATTTCTTTGGTAAATTCGACTAAATTCCATTATTATTGCGCTTGTTATAGCTCACTGTGAAAACTGCTAATATTAAGATTTCATTAAAAATTTATTTTCTCAAATCGTTCTTTAAATTTCGTTATTCCTAATATACGCTTTACGTTTCAACCTTCAGTGCTTTGTAAAAATGAAGCGACTGACTTTTGGGCCGAAGTGGTCACAGGACGATGGGCCTGTTTCCGCGGCGGCTTCAACGGACCGGAATGCCTTACAAACTCAAAATGTTTTCGATGAAACCTCGTTTGAAAATTAGTGCTCCCAGTGATGTTAGATTTCTTACTATAATTCTGTAATCAGAATATACAAATCCAATTTAGAATACTTTCTCAATCCAAAATTGTTTTCTTTAATAGATTTCCTGTTTCCATTTATAGCTTCTAATATTGAAAAAGTTTAAACACGACTGTTTGATTGATGTGTTCTCCCCCTCCCCACATCCATCTGTTTCATTTGTAATGGTAGGCCCAATGTAAATCAGCTACTGTTTAACGACGTAGCGGTTCAAGTCATAACGAGCGATACTTATTAATTTACGATTCATTTAAACCTCGGTTTAATTTTCTCCGGCCCTAATGACCCGTTCAAATGATCCGTTTCATAATCGAGTTTAAATTAACGGTCCTAATTATTCCAGTCCCCAAACGCCCCTGACATTTTATGCGAATAAATATTTTCGTTTTTTACTTCAATAACAATTTTGTTCGAGACTCTATAATTTGATTTTTTTAATTGATCAAATTTAATAACGTTTTATATTCCAACGAAATAGTGTATTTGTTTCTTGCTCGGGTGGGATCGAATTTCTCTCCCGGTAATATGCACAAAGAGTGATTCCCTATGTTAGTGAATGAACGGACGACCGAAAATTCGGTGGGAATAGCACGAGTATCCGGAACGGGAATGTGAACCGGTCACCGGTGCGTTAAATTTTATGTAGATGTGTAAACAGCGGAAATCCGATTTTCACCGGTGGTCTGGGAGGAAATGCGAGGGTGTTTTTTGTTTCCGAGTCCTGGATTTACCATTAAACAGTGCTACAACTGACCTCACAAGCACAATTATGTTTGCCATCCGTTTACCACATACAGGCCTTCTGCATAAGAATGAAAAATTTGTTGTAAAACATTGAAATTCATTTTCTGTGTCCAGCATGCAATAAACTAACGATCACATTGTGTTGTATTTATTCGTAACTTATGAAAAAAATATTAATGTGAGTGCAAGGATATAAGATAAGAGTCGAAGATAAGAAGGTCAATGGTTGGTGTCGACATTTTAAATATTGAAACATTGCAACAATATATTTAATAAGATCATTAATAATTTAAGGATTTATTTGGAACCGAACCGCGTAAATAACTCAATGTATTTATAACGGAGTGCTAGTGGCGATGGCGAGAAATCACGTAGTAGAAACCATTTTAATTCAGAATTGTAATAGAATAAAAGTTTGTTCTGAAACTCGGGCTTCCCCCGGGCAATTAGGAACCGAAACTAACCAACTCTTCAGTAGGTTCCTATAGAACAGATAATTTCCTGGAGAAGGATCCATTTTAAAATTTTAGGAAGTTAATCAGTTGAATTTGATTTTTTTATAACGTAAAATATGTTATTGGAACTTAGGATGGGTCCATTCATCTTCTATATGAAAAATTTAGATCTTTGGATCCAAGGAACGTAGGGGCCCTGAAGACAGATTGTCAGCATTCTTCCTCAGATAAAAGTAGGGTCACGTGCCAAAATAATAATTTTGTGGCAGTAATTGTGGGGAAATATTCTTTCCAATAATCCCATTGGCGGGTAAAACATCCGGGCGCCAACAAAGAGCGTGGGTGCGTTGGTTTGGGCGTGGTTCGAGCTTGGGCTGGTGGCTCGGCGGTTCATTTTATTAAATTCCCCTCCGTTGGAAAACGCGAGATGGCACGCAACTTCGGCATTTTCTGTACTTCGCCGACTCTAAAATTAAAATTAGAGCAACATTTTTTCCGCTCCTGGTGCTCGCCCTTAGATCAATATTTTACAGTGACGTCACACTGGTGGCCTAGAAATGGCCAAATCCTGTCTTAAACTTAATAAACTTTTAATATATTCTTTCTTCTGTTTATAAACGAATGGATGATATCTTTAGGTAAATTTGAAGTTATTTTATTGATTAATACAATATGGAAGAACATCCATTTTAGTTGTTGACTGAAAAAATGTTTTCCTCTACTCTGGAAATGTTTTGAGTTACTAATGAAAAGTTTGGATTTCGGCTATTTTATATTACAATACTTGACGACGCTTGAAATCATCGAAACCTAATTGTTCATTTTTTCTAGTATTGTAGACGAGAGAAAACTATAGTCCGAGAATCATTCAAAGCAAGTTATTGACAGGACGAATATAGCCGCTAATTTAGTTAGAGTCTGTTGGCAAGCCGGTGGCCATAACCGAGCCCGTTGCGTAATGGCGGCATCCCATTACATTCTCTTTCTGCTCAACTCAACTGCTCTCGGGGGTTAATCTTTCTTTGTCTGAGCAATAGTTCAACCGAGCAACTATCTCGAGATCTGGCATTTACTCCCAGCATGATGTTACCATCATGGGCTTTGACTGTTGTGGAGTCTGCGTGTGCTGCATGTCCGCAAAATGAATTTCCGAGTAGAAAAATGCCCGCCTTCCATATTCGTCTACTGGACATGTTTATTGGATATTAGACTTAGATATATTAGAATGGGCTGTTGCCATATCCACTTCGCATGTCGTACTCAGGAAATTTCATTCTTTTCACCAGCGTATCATTTAAATGTACTCGAGTATTTAAAATTTTATAATTTCTGATGAATAGTAGGAAATGATCGAAATATTAACGGTCTGTAAAGGCCCGGACGAGGCTTCATCTATCGGTTAACTGGGTCATATTTGACCGGAGGACAAACAGGCAGAATAAACGACGTCGCCTTTGTTATCGACGCGTCGAAATCAATTCTGTTGTCCGTTTCAGTGGGAATAACTTAGGATAACATTTCTATAATTAAATATTTTTTCCCCCCCATTACCAGATGTAACTCGACAGCGATTATGTGTCCCAGTAAAATGTAACGACGATGCCATTCATAAGTATTCATGAAGGTGGGGCGTGCGTTAAGTTTTTACGCCTGGTACGGCGTATGTAAATCATCTTCTGTGACTCTCGCCTATCTATCCCGAGGTGTTGTACCGATGAATAATTTAAGAGGCAGAAACTAGAATCTCGTCGTGCCCAAGTAGAGGTTAACGCTGAGCCTCCTCGATTAGTCATCCGTTTGGATTTTTACACATCAATACAGCCTGTTACACCAACTAGTTACGGTTTACAATTATGGATGTGTCGATGGAGGCAGTTTTTCACTCTGCCCCTGTAACGACGTGAGCCTATTTGTACCCATTGTTCGACAAAAACAAAAGATTGCAGTAAACTGTATGTTTCGTTCTACATTTGTTTTCCAGAATTTTCACGCCCCACCACAAACTAGCGCTTCTTTATCGGAATTCCATTCTGATCTGTGAAATACAATTCGTTTATTCGCGAATAACAAGTTATCTTGTTTCGCTGTATTTAGAAATTTGTTGAATTTATTTTAAGTATGTTTGAACGGTATTCACCTTGAGTCGCTATTCAGACTCGTAATTCTTTATGTCCTCACTTCATATGTTAGTCGCTAGTTTTTAACTGGAATCTAACCGTTCATATAAGCTTGGAATTGTACTTTCGATGTGAACGGGAACGATTGAAATTGCTAACAAAGAAGAATAGGCGAAGGTTTGATATTTCGTTGCGCTTCAGAATGTAATTCTGTTCGCAGCGTTTCGATAAAATAATAACCGTCGGCGGTGTCCCAGCGCTGGGAATATTCTTTTACACGGGCTAGGCTGCCTCCGGTCGCGGTTTTTCCTTTTAAATCCTCTCTGCAAATCTCTTTTCGCCTCAGAAGGAGAAGCCATCATCAAGCGGGATTTTGCATAATGCACAAGATCCGGACCAACTTCATATTCATAGCTTGTTCTGTATCCACTTTTTTTTCTATCTCCCCGTCCTTTTGAACTTTCCGTCCTTTTTAAAATTTTATACCGAGCTGAAATGCTGGCGGCTGTTTTGATTTTAAAGCGGTCTTTAGGCGCAATGTACGGTGTTAAGGGGAGATTCATTAGTGATATTGCCCAAATGCCGAGCCTACTAATTAGTTCGGACAAATGCAATGAAAGTAGAGTTCCTCGCCCAGGAAGCATTTATTTGGCTCTGTAATTAATGTAAATTCGTATAATAACGTGGAATTTTTAAGGTTTTTTAGTAAGTGGAAACTCGTAATTTTGTCTTGAATCAGAGTTATTATTTAAAAGCCACATATCATCAGGGCCCACGAGTAAATGTTAAAATGAATTCTCCAGAAAGAATACTCTAATTTAAATTTTATTAATTGAATTTGCGTTATCTTTTAAGCACACGTTTGTCCCTCTTTGGACATAAGCATTGCGATATCATTTTCATATCTGTTAGATAGTTCAGATTATTCTGTGAGGTGGTCAGATGGTTCAATTTCGCTCTGATTTGTATTCATTGTTCGCTTCCACAGTCGAAGGGAAGTTGAATGTTTTATGGTACAATTGAAGGTACACTTTATGTAAATGTCGTGTTTTCGTGTGATATGTTGTAATTCTCTGTTTCCAGTCAGCTCCGTCTGATTCACGCATGACACCGTGTGTTGTTTTCGCTCGCCATTGCCGAGGGTTCAGTATCGTAAATAAAAGGTTTTCCTGTTCAATTTCGACCTTTTTGCTGGGAACAGGACGGTGGGCGTAATTAAGCGACGGGACGACAACGTCGATTGTGACCCCGAGGGGCAATAAAAGTGGGTCGATGGGGGCACAGTGGAGGGTCCCGTTAAGCCTCTCCCTCTCTCCCTATCTTTCTCTCTCTCACCCTTTACCTTTTGATCTTACCAAATAGCCAATCAAATCGAAGTATCACTCTGCGCATTATGACAAAATTACTTGGCGTTCGTAATTTTTGGAAAGGTTTTCAGTTTCTAAAATTAGTTGTTTAGATCAAACCACACAAGCGTATGTCAAAATTAATAATATTGATTAAATAACTACATAATTTATATCAGTTTGGTTGATTCTTGATTTTTTTAGGTTAAGGGACAGAATTAACATTTATTAGGGACATAGTTATTAAAATTACTATATTAGGGAATATATTAATTATCATGCGCCCACACTTATAAAGGTTGAACCCAATATCCTGATTGCCTGTTGCGAACTTTTCAGTTTTTTGTAACTTATTTATATACATAACTTTGATATAATAATTATTATAAACCCGTGACCATAGGGGTCACTTTGAAGATCGTTTAACGAAATGAGGTTCTTCGGTGGCGCCGCTGTTTATGTTTCTTGCTCGCCCCAAATAAACATATTCCGAAGTTAGAGTTTAAGGTCTTAATTTGTTGTAAAAACAAATCACTCCTGGAATAAACCTTCCCGTCGCCGCGTATTAACATCAATAAAGACGGCGATGCGAATTGGAGGCATCGCGTTGGCAAACGGTCATATCCGCCGTCGGGAGAGGAGGCCTTTCTTTTCATAGAACAGAACTGGGTCGGCCAAATGGGAATGTAAACGATTTCAATTAATGCGAGCGTTTCGGGGCCGGAAAGCTATAATTCCTGAGGGGCGGTTTTGTCCGGCAAAGGTTTATCCAGCCGCGGCTCGTTGAATTCCTTCACGGTCGCAATTCTCATGATCTCGGCCCCCTCCTACCCCCTATAACAGTGTTCGTGCAGCTAGAGCCACCCGCGGACCCCGTTCTTAATGGCGTTGTCACGAAGTTTTTTATTTACTTATTTTTCTTTTTAAACTGATGAATTGCCTTCGATAAAAAGATTTCTTCCCGTTGTGTGTTTCAGGGTATAGCCGAGGCGTGGCTTCAGCGGTGACGGAGGCCTTCACAAATTGCTTTCTTCACACAACCTGGTGAGTCGGCTAACATTCAAACTGGTTATTAATGCGAATATGTGATTAAAACCATAACAGTCAATTCCCCCATTCCACGACCGTTGGAATGAGTTTTTAATTATTGGGCGAGTCAACCGTGGAATTATACTGGACTACAGTAGGGAGCAACTGACCTTTGTGACGAAATTAGCTTTCTAGGACAGGCTATTAATTTAAAAGTTTTCTTTTCTATTTGAAATGTCATAATAAGAACGACTTTGTTAACATGGAAGGTAAGTAGCTAGATAATTTTATTAACGTATTTGGAGATCACTTATTGGCGAGTCCTTATTCAGAATAATTGTATAAATAGTATTAAAAATAATGGTAATTTCTTTCGTTCCTTCAATCCGCCGACTGCAGTTGGGGCTAGTGAACATCTTTATCGGGTCATTTATGCATGAACTTAATTTATGACAAATAGGCGATTAGTTCAGTTTCATCAACAGTTTCTTTACATCATCATCAAACATATTAATGGTACCTATGACAATTGAAAATTCCAAGTACCCGAATTTTCCATCTTCCGTCTTCTCTTACCTATGCTTGTTCGGAGATTTTTAAAAAGTGCAATCGTCAACTCATTTTGATCAGGGCCTAATGAGCGTTGGCCACAAAAGCCTGAAAGTCTATATATAAAAGACGAAATAATGATGATGATTGTGATTAAAGAGTTGTAAAGTAGAAAGGGCGGTCACGTTTGGCCCTGAGCGTGGCCTTTGCTGGAATATAAAGCTGTGGGCTGGCTACTTAATGGGGACTTTCTTCAGTGGCGACCTGCCGTCTCCTACGTGTATGTGTGTTCGAGTTCGGCGGTTTTGCTCGGGGTTTATCTGATATTGGATTTTTTCCCGCCGGGCGTGTAGCGCCGGTATGTCTGGGCCTGTGCGTGAGACTCTAACCCTGTCCCTTTTTTACACCCCGTGCTTTCACTTTCTCTTGTCTCTCAGCATTTTTCGTTTAAACTTGTGCTACGTTCTTAGATTCGTCTTCTATGATTGGCTACTACTCAATGGAAGATCCAAAAAGCAATTCAACAGGCGCAATGTGGAATGTCGGTAAATTATACGCGAATATAATATAATTTTATATTCGGGTATAATAGTTTCATGTTGAAATGTCTAGCACTACTTGTTGGTGTTTACGTACTGTCTGCGTTCTATCGAAAAGGTTCGAGGGAAAAATTTATTGTGCCGCACATAAAATCCAATTTCAGCAAGGAACCAAGAAAAAAATTAATGTTACACGCATATTAATGTTATGCGCACAATAATTACTGATCACAGACATGTGCGTTCTTACAGAATGAAGATGAAATAGGTCTATATTTTGGTCGCACTCTCAATTCGCGCGGCTGTAAATTTCCGATTTAATCCTTTTTATAGGCCTTTTGAAACTGGCCCAAGCTGGAGCCGAAGCGCGATAAACCTATTCTGTGCCAAATCGTCCGTCTTGACCGGACGCCAAGAAAAATCTAGGGCACTTTCCGATTTGTTTGGAAAAGTTTATTTTTCTGTGTTGCCAGGGGGCCCGCTCGCTAGGTCCGCTCATACAGCCTTCCGAATGAGAGTTTTCCTGACGTAGTGTGTAGTATTCGGTTTTTCCCTATTAATTCATGAAGTTGACAGATCACATATTGTCTCCTGGTGCTGTATAAAACAAGAAAAACAAACAGTATAGCGTAAGTGCGTGCTTACATTTAGTACATAAGACACTTCATTGCAGCTTAAAAAAACACACACAAGTTTTTTTTACCCCTCTTCATTTTGATTTGCTCTCAATGCCATGATTTGTTTACCAACGGTAAAATAGTTTGTATTGCTATTACTTGATCCTTTTACGATTTGATGGACCGATCTATTCTTCGAAGTAATTAAGCAATAGTAATTGGTTATAATATATTAACACTAATTATGATGTACAACTTCACATGCAGGATTTTTAATTAATTAATTAATTATCCAATTAGGACGGATGATTGATGGTATGCCATCGTCTGCTATATAAATTGTTCGTATTATTCGAATTTAATTAACGCACCTGTCTTTCCATGACAGCAATCAACTTTTAAGGGCGGAACATATGAGTGCGGGCGTGTATTATGCATACAGCAATGTTATAGTTCTTAGATATTACGGTTATGAGCTTTATATTCATCTATCTAGGAGAGAAAGTCGTCACGTGTTTAAGGACGTCTCTCACGTTTTGTACGCAAGAATCAGTTGGTATACTATAACCACACTCCTATTAATGCGATAACAGAAACAGTCGTCTACACACATTTTTTTAGTGAATATTTTGCTCCCAATAACTTCTTCGCCTTGAGGATTCAAATTTTAATTTAAATAATTGTATTTCAGTAGGGATGTCGGTGAAAATGATTTATATATTATTTTATTCTAACAAGAATTCATTGATCATTTATCACCAAATCTGTATTATGTGTAATTATATTTTAGGCCGTTACTTGTATCCTATTCCTGATAAGTATTCCTTTATTCATTTAATTCATGATAGTAGCAATCCGTGGTCCATTGTATTTATTTCATCGCGGTTTCTTTTCTCGCGTCCACTCTTCCCTCCTTTACTTTAATGATTTCCTTCCTGGAGTTTTCTGGGGGTGGGTCCTGAAGCCGACAAAAAAGCGCGTGAAATGCGCTCGAAATGTAATTTTTTTACCTAATTACACTGTAACAGCACTCGCGCACGCTATCGCAAAGCGACACCAGGGTAGGCGCGGTTTTGCAGTAATTATTTATGAGATTAGATAATTGCCCCAATAATAAAGAGACAGAACACAAAAAAAAATAGTCACATCGATGAATATCTCCCGAAACATAATCGAACAATTTTAAGTGCACTTGAAATCAAATGGACAGCTCCGAGTCAGTCGAATTCAATTTCTAATTTATCGATACGGCTTCTGATTAAATGACAATCAGAAATGGGGGGGATGTGTTACGAAATTCTTAGTTTTACCGCATGCTAATACATTACAAATTGCAACAAAATAAATAATACCAGGAAATTTTTTTATCACTTGACTTCATACTACCCGAAATTAATTTTTGTAAGTCCTCAAAATTATGATTGTTACTTTATTCTGCATAAGGTTTCTGTGGGGCTGCCATTAGAGTTGGTAATTCCTGGAATGGTTTTCCTATAAAGTTGCTCCTGTGTAAGTGTGTGTCGGGGCGGTCGCCATGGTAACCGCCCGCTCGATACAGGCTCGCCCCGCCCTTAACCGCCCCCCGAACATGATACTATTTTCCCTCTGTATTTTTATCTATCTCTCTCTCTCTCCTTCTCCGGTCCCATTTAATTTCCTTCCATCTGATCATGTTTCGCCGAAGCCTCGTTAATTGAATTCGCCGGTTTTCCAGTTGTATGAAGTACTTTTCCCTCCCCCGCCCATCTATTTGCGTTCTGCCGTTCGACCCCCTAGCAGAGGCCACGCCTCGCAACCCACCCCGAGGCGCAACAGTCCTTCCAAAGAAATAGACAATTGACCGATATTCTAAAATGAGTTGTACTCCTCTCATTTAGTTTACTTTCTAAATACTGCAACATTATTTCCAGTTACTCACTGGTGGTGTGTAATTAAACATCAAACCCGGCCCCTTGATTAATCTACAGGCCCATTCCTATCGGTGTGGCTCCGGTTATATCTTCGTACATAACCAACTGTTTGCATAATTATAGATAATTTTCTTAATCTGTTGTACGGACGTAAGCGGATTTTATGAATTATGTGGGAGATATTGGAAAGACAAATTGAAGAATTTGAAGTAAACCTGAAAATGTATAGTAACTGAAGAGTGTGTGTAATCGATATAATAAAATATCTATTCTAAATTTTATCTCTGAACGTGCAACAAGAAATGTGATCATTTTAGTAACGTTAATTTATGTACTGGGCGCGCAGTAGGTCAACAACGCCCTTATTGAAGGAGACCTACTTAATTTTTTTCCCATACCGGATACATTGGAATTGCAAATTAATCATTAATATTTAATATGCATGAATTGACTACTATTCTTTTATAATGATTAAACAATTTTTGTATTGAGAAACCAACGCTGTTCTTGTCTTCCATTTCACTCTATACACTTTAAACCCACTATACTCTATACACATAAAAATTGGATTCATAAATATGTATTTTATGGTCGAAAATACAATTTTATATTCCTAATCAAGTGCGCTACCGTAGCGATGCCATCATAATTCAATTCCTTTAGCTGTTACTCAACGAGAGTTATTCATTTTCAAATAAAAATAGCCCAGTTATTCTCGGTAGTAAATCGATATTCACTGCAGATATTTGGCTGAAAAACAGTGGATAGTAATGTACTTCATTGTAGGTTAGATTTTTCATTAGCTGATATGTGTAAGTGTCTCGCGAATTTATAGACTGAATGAGGATAACGACAAGTCGAAACCTGTTACCAATATGCGATTCGAGTCATGATTAAAGGAATGATATAATTTCTACAGTGAATTTTAGATTTTACCATAAGAAAGACTAATTTAAATACTCTGCAGTTTATATTATCCCTATATACACGCAAAATAAAAGTAAACGAGAATTTCTTTGGTGTTTAAACAAGATGATGACTTCATAAAGGTTTCGGCCCACTATAACGGTAAACTGTTGTCTTAATGGACGATGGTAGGTTACGCGAACGTGAGGTTTGGAGCGGACGCAAGGAGGTGCGAGTTGAGCCCCGGGTTTGATGATCACCGAGCATGAGGGGGAAGGAATGATTCACGGCCCCCCTTTTGCCGCAGTAATTGCCACAATTACCGTAATGGTTCACCAACATCATCATCATCATCAACGTCATCGCCATCTTCCGCGACCATTATGGTCACATTGGAGTCAAGGCCAGACTCCAATCGTCGCTGCATCAATCGCGAGGGTACGCCATCCGTGTTACCTCGTTCATTCCTCCCGTACGTAAGCAGAAATCCGCTTTCGCTTGTACAAATGGCCGTAAAATGAGAATGGCCTATAAAAGATCCCTCGATGATTTTGGTTTTGGTGTAACCGCAGCGGAACCTAAGTACCCCTCATACTTGTTGTGGGCTCACATTTCCATGTCAAATTTGAGTCACCACTATTTTTCACCCTTATTTTTTGTCCCTCGTACAATAGTATGAATGAATACGGAAATATTTGGAAGTTTTCTGATTGATACAATGAAATATTTCAGCAATGGCATTTCAGCTTTCCAAATTGAACTTTCATTCCTGCGGTTATCTAGTTGCCTAGATTAATAAATTTTTCTCGCAGTATTTTTGCAATTTTGAGATTTTATGATGAAATAATAATTCGCCGTCGTGTACATTTTATGTATATTTCTTGAGTGTCCGCTTCTTCAATCTTGAAATATTATTTGTCGTGATAAGAAATATTGACACCGATGATAAACGATTGTACATTTATCCATGCCTCTTAAACGAAAAACTCTGTCGAGGCTCTCTTGTTGAAATTTTTACTTAATGTATGTAAAGTTACCTGTTATTTTTATGTGTTGAAGTAGAATGATGAATGTATCATTTGCGTTTAACATTTTAAAGAGATTTTTGCATATAAATCGTTACTGGTGTTCTGTACAGTGGGTGTAGTTTGACCGGGAGGTCCCTGAGACTATGTTCAGTGGGTGTTGAACAGTTATTATTAGCAGTAAGTGTTAGCGTGTTGGCTTGGTGGACCGTTATAATAGCTTCCTGTCCCTGTCTCCCTAACCGAGGCAAGTCCCTCATTGCTCTCAGATTCTCCTCAATTGTCCATTAACCGAATCTTATTTCGGAATCTTAATGAGAGTCGAAAATGTGTGACAGAATTCTTCTAGTTGTCTTACCCTACATTTTTCGACATATTCGCACCTGAACTTACGCAATATTATTGTCAATGAGAGGTCTCTGCTCTGAGTATGCATTGTTACAGGGGTGGTCGTTTCTGTTATCGAGTGCATACAAACTGTGCAGACGTTCCGAATTTTCTAACGTGAAACAACCTCCTAGAACATTGGAAGATGCAACAGAATACATGTAAACCTAAGTAAGGAGCCAATCTAATATTTATTAGTGTCGTCGTGCCTATTCGTTAATGCCCAAGTAGGATCAGTTACCGCTCCAACGGCCATTTACGCAATCCATTCCCGGTTAATTTAACTTATAAAATATATACTCTTAAAACGGAAGAAGAATTCTGAAAATGGAAAACGAATTAGCCTTCGGGCGAGTGAATCCGACTTTCTTTCTCGTTGAGCACAACTTTCTACAACACAGCCCCTGTACAATAGTGCGAAATTGCCTTTTCTGGTGGCGACGACGAAAGTGAACGATAATTGTTTCCTCTTACATTTCATCAATTAACCTTCCTATCGCTGACTGTTACAATAGGCTGGAAAAAAAGGGAAATTCATAAGGTGTTTTCCCAGGAGCTCCATTGTTGGTATTCGTTGCGGGCACAGCATTGTTCAGCGGTTTTGATTTTCCAACGTGACAACTCACATTTTGTTTCAGACTGATTCAAGATATTATATATTTGCATTACAGGATTCGTCATGCTATACTCTCTTGTAAATAAGAAAAAGTAGAATTTTTCAGTAGCCATTTAAAATGTATAATATCGGAATTCGGAATATACTTTCACAGATTTTACATTATGCGTATACTTGAATTGTCCCAATGTTCCGACCTTGGGGATTGAATGTCCGGCAATGAATTGATACTCTATAGTTGGGTTAGAAATAAAATAATTTCAGCCAATGCGCTCTTTTCTCACCCCTGAAGACAGATTGGCAAGTCAAAGAGATTCTTTTGGTGCTGATTAGATGGCATGGTCTTCACTAGGATACAAATGAAGTACGCTTTTTGCGTGAACTGTAGAGGATCTATAACTGGATATATAGGCTGGGTCGATGACAACGATTTGAATGTTATATTAATTACCTTTGGGAAATAGTACTAGATTTTAAAGTGCTTGCCTTAGCTTTCTATGTGGAAAAGTCCTGTCTGTGAGATGCCATTTATTTCTTTCGTTCGGCTCTCCTCGAAGCGTGAGCTCACCGCCGTTAGAGCGACGAGTGAGACCGGCATTCATTTTATCCCGGCGTTTCATAATTAAGAGGGTCTGGAGGTCTGGAGTCGCCTCATGCATTTTCCATAGCCCTCTCCCCCCTCCCCCCTTCGCGTCTGCCGCTCGGTCAGCTCGCACTGGATAATCAGAACGATTGCTGTGTAAAAAAGAAATGTACTGTGCACCCCTCGGAGGTGTACACTTCGCTCATTCCAACAACTTCGTGACGTCACAACTTCTCAGAAGTAAGTCGGTATGGCGGCGCCTTATGAATTTTGTCGATGTAAATGTACAGTGGGCATGCATAACTTTTAAATGGGCGCGGTATCTGCGACCAGAACTTGAATTATCACTCTCAGTAAGAGTTCCTAAACGTCTTTGGCAAATTAAACCTGCCATTTTAAGGGTCCTATTATTATACCGATGACACGATTCCTGCGTACCTGAAATAAACTTTTACTTATGCTAGTAGTTCAGAGATAGGTATCGTGGTGAGGTGTTTTCAAGTTGAATTCGCATTCTATACTCGTATTTTGAAACACTCGCAGAAACAAACGGTCGCTCTTCGACATGCAGGCGCACATTCGACTTTGTTAGGTTTCCTATTTCTATTTCTCGTGGCCGGTTGCGTCTGGATTGTTCACGGGGCAGGCGGCGGCAAAGCGACCTACGGACCGGTTTTCTATGGCCGAGAACCCGTTCTGCAGCCTCCTTCTCTTTCTTTCTCCGCCGTACACGTCTCTCTCCCTATCTCTGTCTCTGCTCCCGCCCCTTCCCACACACAACAGCCTCACACGGCCAGCCCTAGCTTCACTTTTCTCGGTCTAGCTCGTTTCTATCCTTGCTTCAAGTTCACTGGAATTTACCCAGGAATTTATCACTTTATATAATTCGTGCGTAAAATTAATGTGATACGTGAATGAAAGAACGGCTCTGGTTGTACAAACCATTTGTGCCAGCCAATGTACCATTTTTGTTGGGCTAGCGGAAAACAACGTTTCCGTATCCCGGTTGCGTTTAGTATCGTAGTGTTCTTGCGGAGGAATGAAAAAAAATCCTGAACACTCGATAGGATAATACCAAGCTTTTCCAAACCATGACTGCTATAATTGAGGCCCAACACAAAATTGTTAATTTATTTAAAATATTAGATTGGTACTTTTCCTTAATACTTTTATAATAAAGAATACAACAAAAAGTCAATGAAGTTTTGCTTATTTGCGTTGACTGAGTCGATGGATTTGAGAAATGTTACTAACTCTCGCGAAAGTAAATGGCGTGTATAAATTCGTATTTTACAACGGTTGGATCGCTCTGTACATTTGTAGAGACCCGTTCTACGATCGAGTTGTGGATAAGATCACGTTCTTCGTCCAGTGGGGTAAGTAAGGCCGACAGGTGTCCTGGGCACAAGGAATGGAGTTTGTCCTCAAGGACTTGTGCACAGAACACAGCGGCAGGACGAATTTCAGGGACCCTCGAAGCAGTCCCTTTTGAAACTCCTATTGAAAGGAGGAGGGACTTTACGACATATGCGATGCGATGGGGGTGTATTGCACAGTATTGGAAGCAGGGGAGGGCTGGGCGCGTGCAAGCGCCATTATTCACAACGTGTTATCTGATTAGGGCTCTTGGGGGGGGACGGCCCCCAAGCAGACTTGGGCTTCACCGATCCTCCTTTCGCGTTTAAACACGATAACTCACTACTTTTATATTTCGTAAATCCGAATATATTAACGAGTAGTATGCAGTAGACCGAACTCAAATATTTATTCTTCTGTGACGTCATCGTCCTCGAACGGCGGAGAAGTTTCGAAGAGCCGAGTGAAAGTCGTGGCAGGAATCGAGCAGTGTTCATTACTAAATTTGAATTCGCTACGCGTGCCCCGAAGAAAGATTTTAATCAACGAAATCTTGATGGAGCGTAGAGCGAAGCAGATCCGCCTACGGGCTCTTACAGAATGACAAGTTTCGTGCTTATTCGGTTACGTACAGATTTCCTATCAGTATGCGTGCATGTAACATATCTGCTTCAAATGTGATTGAAAATTTGGTCCGCCGCCGGGACTTTGAGCACCGTAGAATTTGCACGTACTTAATGTGTTTATAGATAGTTTTGTCAATGTGCTTAATCCGTTGAGGGGTCGAGTATTTTGCGTTATATAAAACAGTACTGTTACCTGTTGTCGACGCGTTAGGATTTAAACGAATTTGTTCGGCCGCTGTGTTAAGTAAGTAAGTCTCCAGCCGGGGCGAAGCCTCAAAAAGGGTCGACGGGCGACTGGAACAGACGTTGAGAATGTCGAGTTTTCAATTGTTACCTGTTATTACAATGTAGTTTATATAGTTTCATTACTTATTTTTATTGCGCTCAATCCAAAGATAAATTTTGGATAACTTTTAATAGTAAAATTACAGTAAGTATCGAACCACCGAATTTTATATTTTGGGCATATATGAAAGTTGTAATTCAGATTTCGTCGGTCCCCTGGACTCGAATCGCGGACCAGCCTTTTTTCGGAAACGTACGGAACACGTACTAATTTAATTATTTTCTTATGAATTTTAATTTGCATTGAGAATTATTAGTAAAAGTGTTTTTTTGAGTAGTACGGTTGGGGATGGTCGGGCAGGCCTCTTATCTTTGAGAGCATTGCGTCAGGTTTCCCCCAGATAAGGAAGTTTCCTTGAATCAAAACTCGATTTAAATTGTTCAGTCCTACTCTAAAACGACATCTCTTCTTTAGTCGCGTTGAGAAAATTTGTGTAACAAATGAAATTCAGGTCATTTAAAATCTAATTTCAATTTAAATTGTACGATGAAATAATATGGACGTATTACCGTAATAGTTTTTAATCTGACTGAAATATCAAGTTCAACAGTGTTGAATGAGAATTCACAAAGTTGTGAATTATTTGAATAACAATAGATATTCGGAGGGAGTGCGGATTATTAGCTAAGGAAGTGGGCTGGTTAAAATCTTGGGGAATAGTTTTGTTGGGTGAATTCAACTTCCCTTTCTTATCCCCTATTCTGGGCCTAATTTACTCCTCTCCGAGAGTATTTAGGCTGCATTAAAGCATTATACTATTGGGTCGTATAGATAAATATCCCCGCCTTATCAATATTTGAACGTTGGGAAACGCTGCTTTATCTACATCTGCCGCGTTTGTAAATGGTTATCCCCCGTATAAACGAATCGAGTTTCTAATACCACATTTTTAACTCGTTGCGGACTAATTTCGCGGCGATCATTTTTTTTATCGGTGTTTATTTAATTTATCATGGATCTGTGTCATGAAGGTTAGTTACACAGTCTTGGATTTAATTAAATTTACTAACTGGTTAAGATTAAGATATCTAGTACTTAAGTAACTAGCAAAAACTAGCGAACTTGTGATTACGTGTGTGTAACACCTAAGTTTTATTATTGTTAATAAATGGTTTTATGTTTAGATAATGTACTGTGTAAAATGGTGAGATACTTTTATCTGCCCTCTTGTTAGAAGACTTGTAATATACATAATAGTCATATAATTTAAACGAGCCCACATTCCGTTGTCCTATATTTGGGAACCGCCACTCTCTGGACGAAGCATACACAGACGCCAAATACGGCCCTTTCTTAAGAGCGTACGTATATCATCTGACGCGTATGCGTTGCATTTACATTTCAAAGACCATTCGTTTCAATCGGGCCCCATTTTCTCGTTAAGATTCGTTTAATACTCCATCCTTCTATTCGACCCATAACAGTTCCGTTCGACAGAAGCATGGATGGGACGCTGTAGAACGAATGGCCAGTTAAGTGCCCGTAATGAAACGGTAGATTGGGACGTACGAGTATCGCAATTGTCTGTTGTCTATCTGGGAAAGCGGACTTAATACGGGGCCTAACTCGAGGAATTATTTCAACCTCCAAGCCGGTCGGAAAGAAAATTCAATGTCAAATGTGGGGAGGAATTGATCGATGATCCGCTGAGATGACTCGTGCCCCGGCCAACGAATTACGTCTGTTTGCTCTTTCCCCTAATTGAAATAATAAGTGTTGTGACCTTTCAGCTCATTTCTGGATTCCCTTACTCTTATCTTAGGTTGAGAACGGTGGATATGAAGTTTGGGATGTTAGAGAAAACCTTATTACTGGGACTCTGTCCTTTTATTTGGACACAATATAAAGAAAATTCGTAAGTTCGTAATGTTAAAATATAAATAGGTTGCTAGGTGCGCCTGTGAGTTTCCACCTTGAATAATTTGTAGATTTTTTTTGGTCGTTTTATGAAGTTAGTCAGATATTATAATTAGATAGATAGCATAAAATACAAAGTATTTCTTACGATAAGAGTGAGGCATACAGGTCTTATTTGACAGGGTTAATCTTCTTTAGAGAAGATTTAGATCTTACACCGTGGTAAGTTTTAAATATTATAGTTTTACTTATACTATGAATTTGTGAACGTTTATTATCCGCTAAATGCTTTTGATTAATCGATGAGCAGGAAATATACGTTTGATCGGTCAGATTAAAGTATTGATGATCCGTATTTTGGAACAGGTAAGTAAAAGTATTTATAACTACAGTTAATCTTCTGACTGGTCAAGCAGATAAAAGAAGTGGTTTTGGTGAGTACAGTGCTGCGTTTTCGTTTTATTACTAATATTTTATCCTTCGATGGTAAACGTATAACAATATATTCGCAATAGTTTCTGTGGCAGATGACCTACTACTGGCTAAGGCGGCGGCATACTACGTGAGAAACAAATTTTGACTTACTTAGCCCAATTGGTCTTTTGAAGGGAAGCAAGCCTCGGCATTTCAACACGCGATTATTCCCCAAATTCAAGTGTCGCACTTTTGTTCTCTCCTGACTTTACCGGTTACTTGAATTAGGGGTTCTCTCCCCCGAAGTGCTATATGAGTATGAGTGTAAGTGTTTCAGGCAGCGGTGTAATTGGGGCGAACCCGCCCGTGGGTGTTCGCCCACACGCACCCCTCACGTGGGCAAACCGGGGCCGATGTACTCCGTTTTTAATCTTAGTTCATTTTAATTTTATGCCCATTTTTTGCCTTTAATAACACTCCTAACCGATACCTGTTAAGGAGTTGACCTCGCCGCAAGTTTGCAAGTAAATACTCATGTCCATTTTCGTCCTCGATCTGTGGGCGATCTGGTATTACTACGTTGTGACAGTGCATTGCGTTTGTATACACAGTAAAACATCGTACACGAAAAATATGGTTTCAGACTTTTTCTGATTATTTTTAAGTATTAAACTCTTTGTTTCTCTGCCAATTTACAGACCGGTCAATAGGAGATAAGACGGCTTCTCAAGCGGAAAATGAAATCGATCGAGGAGGTGCCCTGCTGTCGTCCGAAGGGTGTTTTAAGCACGAGGGGGTTGAATTTAAAAATTCATGTAATACGACTGGGAGATGATTGGGCCTCAGGCACATTCTATCTATCCCTTTCGGCAATTATTAATGGCTTTACGCAAATTCTCTCCTCTCCGAAACTTCGGGCCCTTCGACGAATTAATTATTCACGCGGATGGATGATATCCTTTCCTCACGATCGCACTGTTTGTACGGTAGAGAAGTGGAGGCACTTAAAATATAATTGCTATCCGTCTGGAATCGGTGTCGATCGGTAGGGGAGTAGCTTAAATCGGTCTAGCGTAGGACTAAATCACCGGGTGTAAATAGAAGATCGCGTTATCAATGTTGTTAAAGTTGAATTAAAAATACACCAACTACCCTCTGAATGTCCTTCAATATAAATCTACCCTACTTTATATTAATCTCAGAAGAATAGTGCGAAGAATAGTATCAGAAGATATATATAAAAATTGAAGAATTTAAAAAATAAATTCCAGAGAGGTACAAGGAAGGTATTGGAATAATACGTGAACATGTTCTACCCTTAGGGCCGAGGTCACTTCCTTCATGCTCCCCCGATCGATAGGGTGTGGCCGCGGTGGTTAGTAATATGCACTGTCAGGGTCGGTAATGAAATTCTCTCGCGGTAACGTGCAACGGTAAAAATTGGCTTTAAAATCCTTTTTAATATTGCCGTATATTGACTTGGCGGGGCCGTGTTGCTCCCCATTCTGTCTGGGCTGCAGCCAAATATTGAGGGGTAGTAAGCCGCCAATTTGCAACGCGCGCGGGGAAACCGATGGGGAGGAGTGTTGCTCGAAGGGGTGGCTCACCCCCCCGAGACTTGATTCCTGCCAATTTATGTCCTCCGGATTCGTCGGTTGTCCTCAGCCGATGCGTGAAATGGGCTGTGCTGTGTTGGCGCTGCCAGAGCCAGGACCCCTCCTCGCATCTGTATTATATCGCCTATTCGCGTCTCATTGGGGGGGATTGTGCTCACTTCTTTATTGCTTTCGGGATATATAAAGAAGAGCTAGTTATTTATGAGTTGTAATCCTATATAGAGTCGTCCCTTCTGAATTATACCTTAAATGTATACTTCAGTGCATTGTAAAAGACATAACATCGTCATAACAGTCTTACATTGGATGACAGCCGATGTGGGCTGTAATTAATTAAACGCCGTCATGTTTTAATATTTCCTTGACTCAGGTTCGTAGACAACAGGTTGCAAATCATCCTGCACGTCAAGTCATTCATTACGTCAAAAGAGGCATTAACCGAAGCCGTATTTTAATTCGATATTGGAAAAATATAGGTATTTTTTTTCTTCGTGTTGTTCTGACACTCGATTCTGTCAGATGTCAGGACTGGACCGAATGAAACTTGATTACGAGAAAAAGTTTAAATTTCAAGATTAACCAGCATTCATCACTGCTCTTTGTAGCATAATCTGTGCCCAGTTCACGTCGGACTGGACAGTCACAAACACTCAATTGAAATTTATGTCGGTTCAAATTAAACTCCATTTGTGGGCCGAATATTTTCGTAGTTCTTTGTACGCGTACAAGTATTAAATACAGGATACGACATCCTCATCAGTGATCATGAAAACCTGGAAAAGGATTAGTTCAAAAAACTATTGTCATACATTTTGTGTCGTACTCTGTCGGTACGGTTTAATTCAGACAAGACTATTTTTCATTTAATTTAAGACAATGGTCGCATTTTACAAAGGTTTTTTTTCTTACCGGAGTTAAGTACATTATCTTTATTATTCCTTAGGGCTTGTTCCCGTTTTTTAAGCAGTCCGGGGCTTATAGAAAACTGAAGTGTAACCCTGGCGGGTGGGGGTGGGGTTAAGGAGTTGATACAGTGAAGTGGAGGTTTGAGCACCGACCCGAGAACAATGAAGCCTTCCTCTCCGGTTTTTTTTGGGTTATTATTTATTTAAAGTGCTCCTATAAAACGACGTCAGCTAGAAGTGAACAGCTCCAGTTTTCTGGATAAAAAGGAGGGAAAACTTGTATTCTAAAATGTGTCCAAGCGTAAGAGTAAATCTAGATGAAATCTACAAATTATGGATTGCTCTCCAAAACTTTAGCTATTCTATTCAGGTATAGTTCATGAAAAATTATTAGAATACTAGTTATTTGTTATTAGTATTAGTTTTAATTAAAACATTATTTTGAATGCAGCTTCTTGAATTTAGTTTCCGAATTAAACTTATTTTAGAACTTTAATAGAAGACCGCCATCTTTTTTTTTCTCTAGCGTAGAGTTAAAAAGAGACTCCCTACCGATAGGCTATTAATCACAACAGAAATAAAACGTATCCTTTAAAAAATTAAAGATGGCGGGCGGCCAAAACCTGTCTAGCAGAAGACAGACCGACGAAAGCTGCTTCAGACAATTCGTATGTCTTTATTTCCGTAATATTGACGGCCTCTTCGACCATCCAGAAGGCGTGCGGTATCGATTAGGTCTTTAGTGCGAAATAGTGACGGGTATGCGGGTGGTTTGTAATGTAGGTCTGTAGGTTTTATGTAGGGGGTTGGTGTTGTCGTGTTTGTGCATGGCGTGGTGGGGGGGTGGTAGGGCGTGGCGCCGTCCCGTCTAGCCCTCCGACCGCCGCCAATCTTTATCTGCGGCGCCGCCCCTTCAACCCTTCAAAACAGGGTTTCATTTCGGTTTTTATTACATCCACCTCCTCCGCATACTTGACGGTATTTCTTACTCTCGTGACAATGCTATAGGTTGTGTGCAAGCAGCCATCGAAAAATCGAAGAGGGGCATCAACAACCCCTCAACGTTAACATTATTAGTAACTACCACCAAGAACATTTTCGTTCGTTCAGTTTAATTAAGATATTTGAAAATGCGGCTGCTCAATCAATTTTAGGGAAGATATATTGGAATTTTATCAAAGTCTGACGGTGCTATACATTTCTCTAAAAGAATACTGTAGTAGTGAAGACCAATAAAATGTTAATAATTACTCACGCTATTATTATGAACTATTGTTATTCCTCAGCTAACTAATAACTACATTACAAAGTTTAACGAAGTATGACGCACCTATTAATTTTTTTTTAAATATTGTAATAATTTAGTATCAATTTATAGTGATAATAAAATTATGAGCTATTGTGTTATTCTCCAGTTAAATAATTACTAAATTGCGAAGACATTTTGATTATAACTTAAACCAATTAGTTTAGCGAACGGGAAAATAAAATCAACATTTTTTCGGTCGTTTATGTACTCAAAGCAGTAAACTCTGTGGGATGTCGTCCGGCATTTTACGAACGTCGGTTATGTCGGTCGGTTGACGTGTAATAGTTCACGCTCCAGTTGGTAGCCTCGTTAGCGTCGTTGCGTGGATGAGGAGGAGGAGGAGCCGGATTTTAAGGCTTGTTTATTTTTTTGTTTCGCCATTTCACAGTCTCATTTTGAATGCACTGAACAGCACCAAAAACTCTGTTAGTGATCCTAACATTTTTAGACTTTTATAACCGAAGTGCAGACAATTAGAATTGTTGATTGTGGCATTAGTTATCAAGGCCTTATATTCAAATTGATGAATGTAAAATTGGTCGTCTGGTTCTTGTTGCATCATCATCTCATTTCATTAAGTTGCCAGATAAGAGAGTGTTTTTGTTTCGATTGAACATTATTATTATTCGCTCTTGACCGACTTGTCGAATGCCTTGTTCTCGATCTAGGTTATTACAGTTTTGATTCGATTTCTGAAAATATAAATCACCAACTTTCCATTATTCAATTAATTGTACCTCGTATTTAGACCTTAAATCTGGAATTATGTGCAAAGTTTTTAAAATTATATTTTTTGACAACTTGGTACCAGAAGTTTACTTTTGACAGAGAATCCACCCATTACTCCGGCTCCATTCCTTACTAGATAGTGAGGAAATGACGTGACCAAAAATACTCCTCCAGTTAAGAATTGCAACTGATGCATTACGGCCTATTTCAATGTAGTCATACGACGATACAAATCTTGGACTGAGAACAATGCTAGGAATTCTCACGTTAATTCTTCTTGACATCCGAAGTCGTCAAGGATCTCCGATGGGTGTCGTCGGTTGAGGATGAGTCAGAGCTGGGGCTGTAAGGGGCAGGAAATGAAGTCTCTGGTGGAAGCGATAGTTTGAATCGAAATGGGCGGGTGCGCACACCGCCGGGGTCTCCCGTGTATTATTATTAGTACAATGATCTTGTCCAGTCGTCTTTCTCTGTCGGATTGGCCCGGATATTCTAACTCGCCGTTTCCGCCCTCCTCTCTGGCCCTATGTCAAAACTTGATTCAATTTCCCCCCGACGATTTTTTCGCCATCCATCACCTCCGTCTCGCTTCATTTAGACCGACTCCATTATTTAATTGGGAGAATCACGAAAGTGCGCGCAGCGTGTATAACCTACCGGAGAGCCAATTTAACCGTCGATTCATTAGAAGATGAGCGATGCTTTTATTGCCGATAGGGATCTTAAACGTCTCAGTCATCTAATTACCGAACGTGAAAAGGAATAAGCGAAACCGGTCTCATCTTAGGACCAAGTAAGTGCTAGGAGAAGTATTAACAAAATAGTAAAAGCAATATGCCTCACTGCGCTGAACGAATGACGATTAGAAAGAAAGCAGTATGCTCTTATATTCAAGGCTACAGTAATATTCAAATTTAAATTGATTACGTTCAACTCTAAAACTCTGTACGTAGTAGTATGAGTCCATAGTGCCGTATACTTGGCTTCGTTTCATCAACCGACATTTTATCTGCTTCTGACCCATTTCCATTGTTTCCTCCGTAATATAAAATCAGTTTTTATAAATCTTGTTTAATAAAGTTTAGGCCGCGATTCGCCTTATTTTCTAGGGAATGTTAAAGGTTTACCGTTATACGCGTCTGTTCGCCGGGAACGTGAATTTCATTAAGTGGAATTTTGAAATGGCTCTGTAAGTGGTGTTATTTTCAGTCGGGGAAAGTCACTTTCGTAATTCAGTACCGATATCAAACCCGGTGGGACACGCCAATCTTCCTTCAACTAATGATATTCTGATATTCTCCAGTTTTACTTCTCCCCCGACTCGATTATGTAAATCGGTTATTGGATGGATCACTATTTTTAAATCGCGTTATAATAAACAACAACGCTGGCTAAAATTGCGGTGTCGCGTTATCTTATTTTATTAACCTTAATATTAAACTGCCTTACTATTTATGTAACGCGTATAAATACTTCGGTTACTGGGAATACCCATTCTGTTAAGATTAAGATTAAAAGTGTTATTTATTTATAGCTTTTGAGACATTTGGCCTGAGAAGGAAGCTTAATCTTTAGAGGATGTGGATATGCGGTTTTATTTTTGCCCTCATTTGACGCCCACTCAATGCCAATTATTAACGCGGTTTTAAAATGTAATCTAAAATAAAATTGAACTTTTGCTCGTAAAGGACTAAGTCACGTCCATTCTTCTACCTGACCTCAGAAGAAGAGAAAATCTTTCTCTACCTTTAATGATGCCTACTCTATCTCAGAGGCCTACTGGAAATTTTAAATTTAAATCAGCTTTCATCTTCTAATACAAATGTTTGATCAGTTGGTGCCCGACAGGCTTTTGCAATGATTTATGCTTCACAGAAACCAGACTCTCAAATATCTCTAACTTAATCGCAACGAACACTGGCTGATATTGTTAAACCCCTTTTATATATTGTTTCATGTTATACTTTTATTCCATATGACACACGGTATAATACTGAAAGACATTTAAAATGGAATTTTGGCAGCAGATAAACATCACTGGTGTGGTTGGTGAGATAGATTCCCCGACGCATTCTCGATGACCATTATCAGTAACATTTTTTTAGTATTTATCCGCCGGAACTAATCTCCCCGGAAATCAATACTTTTTATTTGAATTCCCTTATCTCGAATCCTTTTTTTTATTTTTAATTGTCAACCGTAACGGGAGTTATCAGTGGCTACTTGTCTCCCGCCACGGTTGTGATGTATTTCCGAAGGAGGATTTATTGTTGAAGTTTAATTGACGTACAAAACGCTCTCATTCATCGCACTATTTTTTTCCCCCGTCTCTTTCCTTTTACACTATCTCTGTAAAATTTCTCTTATCTAGAATGTTTTATTGCGTTCAGAAAAAAACACCCCTTTATCTGCTGTTCTTTCCTGTTCTTGAAAAAAGTTCCAAAAACGTACAAAATACGACTGCGATATAGAAATACTTGATGTCGTCTCATAGAAAATTTATACTGCACCAAAATTATACATATTTATATTACAGTGGTAAATACTAAATTCTGTTCCGGATAAGAACCATCAATGAGAAAAATAAATGGGAACAGACTAAGAAGTATTCCTTACGCGTACATGAACCGTTGTTTCAGCAGCAGAATAAATTATATCGGTCTATATTTGTACCTACTTTATTTATACAACAGTAAATATTACCGTCCGTAACTTTGGTTAATATTCGCTCCAAAAAGATTTTAAAATTTATTTACCCTTTTTTTTTATAAGAAATAAAGGCGGTTGGGGAAGAATTTTTAAGAAGGAGGAAATTATTAATATGCCAAAATAAACATTTTGTGTGTATGTGTGTGCCCATTTTTAGATTGTCGGATTATTTAAGGGTTTACGACGTTTTTTTTCTTTCAGAAAAATAACTTCGAAAATATACCGAGGTCGGCGTCATCCTTTTTTATTGGGTCCATATTGACCGGAAAATGTAAACTGTCTCTCTCAAGGAAAATAAAGAAGGGTGACGAAGATTTTGTCATGAATTTCGGTTGTAATTTGGAGAAAATTACTATAGGAGGACTAGTGAGTTAATGGTTCTGGGCGATTGAAACCTCCTCGAAGAATTTCATTAATTAAATAAGGATTGCGAATGGGAATCAAAATTTTTCGCTACTGAACCACTTTCCCACCAAGGCCGAATCGAATGAGTAAATTTCAGTGTAAATATCAATGTCAAAACACATATTGAGGCAGTGTTACTGTATAGTTTCGATTATTCTTATTCTGTTTCTGTCCAACCATACTCCGCCTTTCGAAAAAAAAGAAATCCCTTCACTTTAAACAGAAAAAAAGAACTACTTTGGCTTATTTATGAGATTGTCCGACTGGCTGAGTTTACTGAAACCGTCGTTACATGGAAGATAAATGATTCAAAATTAGCGCAGATCCGTCGACGCCATACTTCTTTGTTCTCCCTGTTTACGAATACACTTCGTCGCGGTTTTTGCCAAAACTGTTGGAGGATCAGTTTATCCCGTAACTGCTTTCCGATCGTGTGAATACGTAATCACTTACCGTAAATTTTTATATTCAATGAACCTCCTTATCGAATAATTCGTTGAAACATATATACCGCAAACAAAAATGTGGGAATTGAAGTCTGCTTTAATACCCATCAGAGATAAAGGAACATAACTTTGTTCAGATATAAGATTATTTTTTATTGCTGCCATATGTAGCAAAAAGGGTATTATTTTGCGATTTCAATCCTGCTTTCATCAAATACTTTTTCCTCATAAAAACTGTAATCCACGTTCTTGTACCGTTCATGATAAGTTATCACCCGATAGGTTAAATTTACTAATGATAATTATTATGGATTGTCGACATTCTGTTTTTGTAGTTCCCCAAATTTTATTTTCTGAATATTCGTACAGAAGTCTAAGCTTTTACCGAGCTGCGCCGGTTTGAATAAGGGCGTGGCCGGGTCGGTTTTTCAAGTGGAGCTGATAACATTTTGAATGATTCCCACTCCTCGGCCACTTGTTAATAAGTTCTCTCTCCCCCTTCCATACCCTCTCTCCGTCTCTCTCTCTCTCTCTCTCTCTCTCTCTCTCTCTCTCTCTCTCTCTCTCTCTCCCTCTCTTTCCCTCTCCCTCGTCTTATTTGCCAGCAGAAGTGGGCGATAAAAATAACAGTGGTGTCAGCTCTTAATGAGGCCTGTGGGCAAGAGCGACACGTGGCCGGCGCCCCACGTCACGCCATCACTACTCCCGCAGTCGCCACTACTCTTCTCTCTACCATACCGATGAAAACCACATCGTTTATATATATATATATATATATATATATATATATACATTCATATGTATAATGATGATCCGCCGACTTGTTGCCGATATTGACATAAAATGTGAACTTCAGAGAACGTATCCTGTGTTCTACCTGTGTAGAGTTCCTTTTGTCCTTTGGCGGCACTTTTCCCAACGTGTGTGTGATACGTCGGAATTCTTTACACTGCTTCTTGTTAGTTTTGTCCGCATTTTTTTCAATTTTTAATTGAATTCAAATGTTTCACTAAATCCTGCGACCGGTCCGGGAATCAGATTCCCGCCTTCCACTATGCAGATAATTCTGGAGAGCTAATTTTCTTGGAGATATACCAATCGCAATTAACTATTACTGTATTCCAAATCTGTATTTTGTTGACGTTTGGTAGTGTTATCGTCGAAAAATTTATTATTATTATTATTATTATTATTGTTATAGAATAAAATCGAAGGCTGTGTTAAATAATACGATGTATTATTGTACTGTAGAAGCTGTAAATACGATATAGAGGAAGCTATCTTTTAAAAGTGTGTACTGTCGGGTCCCATATGGCACTTCCCCTGGCTTAATGCATTCGACGCGATCAATCGTCAATCCGAAGTAACTGACTGTACCGTTAAGCGCCGGCTTCGTGCTTGCCATTCCTGCCGGCTGCCATCTCTTCATTTCAAGCCGTACCGGTTAAATAATTCCATCTTAATTTGTGTTAAAGTACAAGTTCGGCCGCGTGGCGTAGAGCATAACAACTGTCCGCTTACTAACAGATTATATTTTTCTCTGACTTCTTTGGTCCGAGAATAGATCTGATAATCTCTGCGAGTAAACAGCCTGTACTGTCCGTTATGTTTCCTTGATGTCAGTTAGGTTTATCGTATTCATCACCGCGACCATATGAGATCATGTAAGTTATTTTTTTTTATTTAACGATCATTTTGGTATTAATAAAAAAATATTGTTTTCAACTGGTTTCAAATGTTTGCAAGTCATTAATTAATAAGTAAATAACTATTTGGTGACATGTGGTGGTGGTAGTAGTGCTTCCCGCAGCTGTGTATATCCTTCCCCCCCATGTATGGGCTGGAGGCCTCATTAAACCAACTTGCAGTCCATTGTTTGTATAACATTATATTCCAAAACTGAATTAGCTGGTAACTGCCTCGAAGCCCCACTCAGTCGAGTTAATCCCTCAGGCGTTGTTTAGTCCCAGATTAGACCTGATAATCCATGCTAGTAAACTGTGTACTATCTGCTATGTCCCCTATCTGTCAATTAGGTTTACAATCTGCAATTCTTCATGTCCTCATGTCAATTATTTGTCAACTATTTAAGTAGTACTAATGAAAAATACCGTCGAATAATCCCTTTATCTTGAATAGAGTTGGAATGTATTATTTTTTAATGAAAATGCATCGGGGTGGTGGAGGGGTCTTGCATTTCAAGTGGAAACTTTAAAACGTACAGCGTGCGGTCTGTAGCGATTCTCCGAAGCCACAGCCGGTTACAGGTCCAATGAACTTTACGTGCTTTTGATATTCAGCGAAACTTCAAATACAATCGTGCATCCATTATTCATTCCCGGTTTCGTTATTCGCTATTATTCTCCGTCGACGCTGAACGGTCTGTTGTGAATTTATTCCCCCTCTGAGCATACAATATCTCACGATATTTTAGATCTTCTTCGCATTCCAGACGAATGATTTTTATCTCTCAAAAGTTTAAAATTGTGAATAAACTTGTATCATGCCAGACGTAAGGACTGTAATATTAGTAACGAGGAATCAAATTTTTTTGTTTTCTTTGCCTGCCACTCGTTAAAACTAAAAAATTTACAGTCAAAATGGGTAAGGCGAAAATATTTCAGAACTGGTTGAAGTTCTGATGATGTAAGGACATACTAAACGCTGATTTAGAAGTAAATTGAGGGGAGTGGACGTAAAGGTAGTGAAGGGTGGCGGTGGTGAGATCATCGTGAACCGGTTCTTCCACTTCCTCCCCCCCCTCCACCCGCCCTATTCCTTCTTATTCTTCTTCTTCTTCTTCATGTGCTTCGTGAGCCCGTCCATCGATCGTCGCGTCACCCAGTCCCATAAGGCACCACGCTCTACCGCACCGACAGGAGGATAAAGGCTTCCCAGTGGGATTCTCCGGTGTGTGGAGAATAACGGTTAAAATTTTTCGCGTCAACCGTGTTATTTTTTATAGCGTCAGAAGTCGAAAAAAATACGGTACTTCAAAACATACGGTAGATGCCGAACAAACCAATTAGCGAGTGAAGTTCCAAACATAGGCTTATTGTAAGGGGGAGTTTAGAGAGGATTATCTCATAATGAAGGTTGCTTGGAAATAATTGACACCGGCTAATCGAGAGAACTAGGCAATATAAAATGCGCCTCAGTTAGACGGTTACTTCTGTTACGTGGTCGCCACCGACGGAGTGGACACGCAATTAGCCCGGCAAGTGTGAGAAAAAAAGGGAAAAAATGTTAAAATGACCCCGGAGGAAAGTGATATTCAACTGCGGCAATGATGTCAGCCGCTGAAATAACAGTTGGCGGTCGGACATTTTCTCGGTACAACTCCACTTACCTGCCTTTCTCCCCAGCGCTGACCCCCTCACCTTTAATTTGTATTTGTTTCAGTCATCGGTAAAAATTATCAACCGCACTTCCGCTATGTATGTAGCTCTTAAGGTCGACAATAAGGATGTATAAGATTATCCTTTAGGCTTTTCTTACCACGGCCAAAGTGCTCTTTTTATGAAAATGTTTATTGCTGAAAGAACCAAATACAAATGAACGAATTGTCCCTACCTCTGGAGCTTACCATTGCTCCATAGTCGTATAATGTTAATTTTATTTCGTCGTGCAACAGAGAGTAAGTGCCATTTAATCTGTGCGATGGAAGGTCGCTTTTAGGGGCGCATTTTTTATTTCAAGTAATAAAATAAGGGAAGAGGGTTCCAAATTTCTTCTGTCCGTGCCGCCGGCTGAAGAAACTTAAAAAGAAGAAGAGAAAAAGGACTGCCCTGCAGGCATGGTGGACGCCCCCCCCCCTCCGTTCTTAAAGCCTCGTAAAACCAAAGATTTTATACTTGTCTTGGAAGACAAACGGTTTGTGGGTGGTTTTTAATCGCGTTTCCCCGTCCCCTTTTTTAATGTTCTGGGTTGTAAAAAAAATACCCGGACGAGGTTTACGGTTATATTGAGACCGGATAAATGGGCACATTGCGATTGCTTTGAAACCGGTCTTGGCATCAAAAGAGGCCGTTTTTTGTAATTTGTGTCCCAGGTAGACCGAAGGTTGTGCCCGACCTTGCGTCCACACTGTTCGAGGAAAGCTATTGTCATTATACTTTTTCTGAAAAAGGTACGAGGGGTGTAAAGGGGTGTGTAAGACAGTAATATATAGCTAATAAACAATTAGCGGAGGAAAGCATCAAGTCCATTTCCTAGTCAGTATTACCGTTCGCACTTGCACTTTTATAAATTGAAAATTGCTCATGTGAAAAAAGTGCCATCATTGGGTGATCTCTTTTAACGAGACACTCACGTGAAAAGAAAACACTCAACATTTGTACCAATAACTTTATGTAGTTGATTGTACAAAAATAAAAAGGTTAAATAAAATACAATTGAAATTGAATTGAAACTGAGTCTGTCGCTGGAGTGTCGAACGCGAAAAGCACGACTAAAATTTAACTATGGCTAGTATTGAAGGACTCCTTTTGACTCCAGAACTTAAATATGTCATAAGTACACTGTGATTAGTGAAATTCTTTCTTTTAGTCAATCAAAGTTACAAAATAAGGGAAATAAGACCCTCATCAATGTATTGTAGCAATAATTGATACTGTAAGCTGGGAACAGCGGAGAGCTGTGGTGGCTCTAGGACCCCCGGGTGGATGATGGGGCAGGAAACGGATAGTTAGCGGTGTCGTGGTTGACTAGTTACGGTCTATTGTGGTAGGCGTCCGGGGGTTGTGTCGTCGGGACGCTCGACGGAGCGCCGTTTAATTCCCGCTGTGAAGGGGGGGTCCAGGAAATCTTCCTTTGTGCGGGGTTCGACCGCCGCCGCCGCCGCCACCCCCTTATATCACGCTCCGATCCTCTCACGGCATTCGGTCTTCTGTCAGGATCTTTCGAATTGTTTTTTTTTAATTCCTGGATATCCGTGTTCGTAATGCGGAGGCCAACGGCGATGTAGAGGAATAAATTAGTTCGGAAGTGGCAGTCGTCAGGCCTTCATTCGTACTAAACAGAAGGGAGAAAGAACTGAAAAAAAAACACTAAAAACGTCCCTGAGAAGTATGTTGCCCAAAATAGTGCGACCCCACTAAGAAATTATAAAGCCCGAATTTATCCGTAATATATAGATTCATAAAACGTCCACAATAAATTAAATAAGGCTCAGTTAATTTGAATACACTTCAGAGTACTTAAATAAAGATACCACCTAATTCTTACACGAATCTTACATTCATATCCTTCATTTGTACTGTCATGTACATGAATTCTTACATCTATGTCTTACATTTACGTTTATTTTAGGATTATATTATTAACAGTAGTTTTCTTATTTTTCCAGGTAAGCACAATCTTCAAACAGTAGTGCTGGTCAGGGTGAGCTATTTTATTAATTTGTTATATATATTTTTCATTCTTAACCAATGCTTTTTTTTATTTGGAGCACGATGATTGGGTGAGCCCTGCCGGGTTATAATGGGTGTACAGGGAATATATTTTTCGGAGGAATATTGTTTGTGATTTCTGTTTTATCTGCAACATAGCAGTATGGCCAATCCTTGACATTCCGCTTTTTTACGTCGGTAAGAGCGAAACCGCCACTAACCGGTGGCCGATTACTCCATCCGGATACTCGAGATGGACTGGTCGAGATTAGATCGTAAAGTTTCTTGAGAAACCGCTGGAGATAAGATCGGGCTAGTTGAGTAGGATACTGAGTAAGGAGGGCGATCACGTAGGCCCGATATTCCTTCCGGGAATTCACTTGGCAAATACTTCTGACGAAACGAAGAAAGTGGAATTTGTTCTCAGATTTGTAAAGTAAATATTTGCCCACAAAAATCTTAGGCATCCTGTAACGTACAAAATATTCGCTCACGTACCATAGACCAGTAGACGTAACTAGACCAACACGTTGTATAGTTTTAAATTAATTATATTTTCTTTATGTAACTAATTATAATATGTCTAATATGTAGAAAAAGTGGTTCAGGTTGATATTCAACAATATTTCTCTGTACAAAACGTATTAGACTGGTAGGAAATTCCCATCTCAAACAGAGAATTATCTCATACAGAATTCTATTAAAGGCTGTTAATAAGTTTACAACATGCACAACTATTCATGTAGAAAGTTATTTATCTTAAGACTTACATTACTATTAAGCTTACATTTCTTGATATTATTACAGTCAAACTGCCTAGCATATTCCAGTAATGACTGGAACAATTTAATTAAGTATCGTTAAAGCTCTCTCAAATGCTTGCTGCCTTCGAAAATATTAATGATCTCGAATTTTCGGTACTTCATTAACTTCACTCCACTGCGTTTTGTAGATAAGCGCCGGGCTAGAGAATATAATAACGCCGAATGCAACTCGTCTGTACTGGCATTTGAATTCCATTCGTGAAAGCGGCTTTCTGTTTATTTTCGAAAATCCGACGGGCTTTATATAACAGGAGGGTATAAAATTATCTGTATAATGATACTAATGATAATGTTCACCGGCGGATGAATGCGTCTGCAGGAAACGCGTAGACATTAATGGGGCCTTAAGCCCCCCCTCAGTTGGTCATTAATCCGGGGAGCCGTGCGTAGAAATTAAAGGCGAAAGGGCAGTTCCACCCCACTCACCCACCCCCCGGCTATACCTCATTATTCCATAAGCTTGCGGTTTAAATCACTGTCGTTGGAGCGTAAAACCTTTATTGGAATTGAAATCTGTAGGCAATTGTTCTCTGGATATTGAGAGCGAGAGAGAGGCAAAATAACGATGGCGAGCAATCGCTTACGCATTTCCCACTTGTATCCGGTAGAACTGTTTTAATAATATTTTATATATATATATATATATATATATACATATAAAATAATATAATATATAATTTTATATATATACATATATAAAATTATCAAGAGAGAACTGATCTTAATTGATCAAAGTGAATGAATATAGTTTTAGTTACTTTTCGTTCCTTAATTTAACCGTTATCATTCTTCAAATGTTATTCATTCATGATAAGTAACAGTTTAAATAGAATTATTGATCTCTATAATTTATAGGAATTAACAAATATTGAAATTAAGATCAAGTTTTTATCTATATTATGATTCGAAATTAATTAAAAATAACAGCATTACTTATTAATAAATTCCTGTTCAAACGGCACCAAAGTTCATTAACGGTAGTCCTCATGAAATAGCGGTAATTTTCTTCATTCTTCCACTTGCCTTTCACCCCTTAATTTAATTCTGATTAGGCCTTTTGGTCGGCAACAATGGTAAGAGGGTGCTGGGCTGACAATAGAAACAATGGGCAGCCCACCAAGACACTGTCCTGTGGCCCACCACCTTCACTCCACTCCTCCTCACTGCTGCTGCCATCAGTATCAGCCCAATAATAACTCTGTTTGGCTTGATAATGCTTCATTGATTGCGTCAATAGATTATATTGTCAAAGCTTCTGACAATACGAATGGCATTGTTGAACGCGCTTTTTATAACCTGGTTTATAACAACGAAGACCTTAGGGCTCCCTCCCACCGCTATCATAAAACTTCCGTTACAATCGAGTATTCTGTCTGGAAAAAAAATTACAAAATTCTGATTCAATGTAACGTTAACAACAGGAGTTAATAATTATTACACTGGCCGTGTGAATTTTTCCAACTGTATAGGAACAGTTTCCAGTTAGCTTACTGTTTGCGCGAGTGCGATTCTCGCCTAATGTTTAGGTCGATTTAGTCTAAGAGATAGATAAGGGTTAGATTAATATCGCCGGTTAATAAAATTTGTTATTTACAGATTTTACATTCACATAATTCCGCAATTTAGGAAGACTAGGTCGCTGTCCGTTTTGACGTTCCAAATTATCAGATCTTAAATTATCGTTTTAAATTGTTTCATTCCAACGATTTACTGCTGTGTTTTTCAAATTATTTCTTGCCATAAATTTAACTAGGAACATGTCGAAGGAGTGTTGGTAGGAACGGGGTTGAAGAAATCAAGTTCCATTTTAAAACGCTTTTTCTGCTTTGTCTGGCACTATATTTTATTTCCTTTTTTTCACTTGTTTCCAGGTTTTTCTCCCCCGTTCCAATACTGGGCTAACGCCCGAATTGCGTGTCGCCCCTTTCCAACCCCCTTCGTAATAATACAAAATCGGGCGCCCATTCTAATTTTAATTTCTCCTCGAAATGCTGGATCACGCGACGTTTCGAACACGGAGGAAGAAGTATGGGGTATTCCGGGTTGATGGTGCCACCTGAAAACGCGGGCTCCCTACAGTCGTTTCAGTGTTTTGAGCAGAATTTTGGTCCATCGACTGTCATGAGGAAGCCTCTGGACTAATTTTTCAGGATGTCAGAATAATAACCAAACTAAATTTGAACGAAGGGAAGAAACGAAGCATGGTAGAAATCTAACATGGGGGTGGGTTTTGGTAATAAACATTGAAAATCAAACGTTTAGAGATCATACACTTCCCGAGATATTACAAATATTAAACTACATCAATTGTGCTTATCCTAATTTCAAAAAAGTAAATAGGAAATTCTTAGACACGTTCTCGGGAAATGCGAAAATCGGTATTACATTAGGTAATAAATAATGGTGAGGCGATAACACAGAGACATAAATGAAGTAGCTGAGTATCTCACTATGTTGGAATGGAAGAAGTTCAATGCACTAGACAAGCGAGAGATGACAAAATAGTGCACGAGTGATGCGGAAAAAACAGTACAAGTTATGTTGGAAATTAGTCTTCAACAAATTGTTTTGGTTTGGAGCGTCGTGTCTATTAATTGGGGGTTGAAAAAAAGGTCACAGGCGGCGGGAGTTCTGAAGAAACGCCGCTAATTAGAAGACAGAGAGCCCCCTCAATTATCTACTGCAACACAATTATGCTAACTGTACACTGTTGTCGTCGACTTCTGTCTCGGTTGTCCTTTACATCGTGATAAAATGTTTAAGAATATTCTACGTAGAAATATATTTGAACGAAGTTATTTACAATTTACAAAGACCAGATCTCAACCCCAAAGTATCATTAGCCTATACTTGCTGTTCTTAGACTGAGCAAGATTTTGTTTAAAAATAAATAAAGTTCCTTCTACATTCTTTGATAGTTTTACTTTTTAGTTTGTATTGATCACGCCATAGGTAATTTGTTCACGTTAATTATATGTAAGTGAAACATTGACTATAATATTAATGTTGTTCGTGGAGGCGATTTACTGAAGTCTGTTATTGAATTTTAAAAACGAAACTAAATATCGAAAAGTATTATACGTAGCTAGTATAAATATGAGAACTGAGATTGAAAAGTGTAATTATTTAGTAGGCTGGGATTTTTTTATCATTTTGTGTATTGAACGTGCATCAGGTCCATATTACAAGGGGGTATTCTCGGGTCGAAACCGTTTGAAAGGATCATGAACGGAGACGAGAATTGTGCTCGGAATTGCCATAAAGTTGCCGTGTTAACGTCCGGTTGGTAAGAAATATTCTCTGCGCCCATTGCCAAGACGCGCTTCGGTTTGTCCGCAGAAACGGTAGTTGAAGTTGGCCCAGGGAGGCGTAAAGATAGTCCGCCGTCAGATAAATGTCGCGGGTTTAACGAACTCTGGCGACGGGAGGCTGACTCGGTTCACACTAGTCCGATCTGCGGTACTTTTTTAGAAAGCGTACAAATATGACTGGCAATATCTCATTGTTAAATTATTGGAAGGGCGACCAATATTTATTATTACTTTAAACTAATTACTATATTTCTGACTCCCCAAAAACCTACCAGTTTTGTCCTAATGACTGCACGTGATTCGTTTAATTGCTGCGAATTTTGAATTCGGGTCCCATGTTTCATTCACCCGCTAATGAAATTCAAAATTGCAACTGAATGAAAGTAACTCAGTAAGTTCTTATTAACCCGGCTGCAGTACGAAGTACACAGCTTCTTTCTTATTCAGGTCGAGCATTGCGCCAATTTGGCCCCGCCTTTCAATTCCAAGTGTGCGACCGGCCAACTTTTCATTCACTCGCTAATATGAATTGTGATTACTATGTATCCGAAATAAACACTAAATAACTGTATAGCACTCGGTAGTTCAGTAAAGTGTCTTTCGATATTAGGTCCACCGGTAGAACTTCACACTCCATCAAATTCTTAAAAAAAAATCAAAATCAACATACCTACAATATTTGAACCGTTAATAGTACTATATATTTGAAACAAATTGTTAATTGTTCATGTAACGAATGATTTTCTTATTTTTTTTTTAGTTCCTGACCACTGTTCTTTTTTCATCAATAAGGGGTAAGCCCTTATATCGGCCTAGTCTGTATCACTTCTGATAATATCTGGCTTATCGAATGTCTAAGAACTCGCGAGTCTTAACCAGAGACCGATGTACTCTCTTGAGGAAGGCTTCTGTCCCTGTCTCGCCACTTGATCCACTTTATATCTTCTTTTTTTTAAGCAATGGGGAAAACCTCTTATCAGCAGGTCGAAGCCTCCAGGTAAAAACCTCAACCCCAACCAGCCAATTCTTGGCGTTTCCTAGCCACCATTCTGGTACCGCTTTTAAAACCGTCTTTCGTTCAAACAAAACACTGATATCCGCTTTAAACGCACTGATTTAGAGGCAGAGTAGCATGTTGGTTGGAGGTGGGGCAGTATACGTGACACGATTTCAAGTGACTGTATTCCAAACATTCGCGGCCCACTAAACACGCATCTTAGGCCGCCGCATACATACATTATGCAGCTTCGGCTATACATTAAACATTCGCCGGCTCTATCATTGGAATATACCGCGATATCAATAACTGTAATTAACCGAAATGAGACTAGGATGCCAAACTCTCCAGGGTGTCTGCAATGGCAGTTATCTAACTGGATGATTTACATCGCGCATGCATCATATTCGGGTGAATTATTGAGTTAATTACATACGATTAATTCTCCATTCAGATCGGAATAACGGATTGGGTTGAAATTCCGTGTCCGTGGGACTGTTAGGCATGGCAGGAGGGGGGAATTATTATTCATTAGAATGCCTGTATTTGATACGGTTCATCATAGAGTACCTTGGCGAATGCGTGACTAAATAGAGAAATACCTCGAAGAAAAAATACACAAAGGTGACCGTTCGGTAATTTTGTTAGTATTGTCTATTTAAACAAGATACAGATTGTTTTTTTTTCTTTAAATATCCTTTGTATCGTGTTCTGGATGGATATTGGTTTCTTTCCTGTGGAACAGTCTTAAGATAATCGATTCCATAAACCGTGCGTTGCCGGCATCGTGAGTACCGACTACCCGGTAGGTAGCGAATACATCAATCACTTCATAATTATGAAGAATATATTAATTAACATCTTAATATTTACTATTTAAATCTATATCACAAGATAATCATGATGTAATGAGTGACATAATTGAAAAATATTTTTTAAGTTATGTAATTAAAGTCTCTGTTAAAGGACGTTGTAATGCTGTAATGGTTAATGGTAAAACTAATAATAGTTTCAGAAGTATTTTTATTAATGTATTTTTTTAGTATGCCCCTTGAATAATCGTTGCACAAAAGTCACATTAAGTACAATGTCCGGCATACATGATGGTAGTAATGTAAAGAGAATACATTGGTACACTTGGTATTAGGGAGATGATAAAATTTAAGAGGCCGTTAGCAGAAAGGTTAGAAAGTTGCCAAGAATTTCTCCATTAGGCCGAACAATTCTGACCCGAAAATGGAAAGCCGAGGGGTTTATTTGTTTGTCTGTGTGCGTGCGAAGGCCGTATAACTAGAGAGACCCAATTGTTGTCCCCTCCTTATTCATGTGCCATATCAGAGCGTTATAACGCAGTACAAAAATGACCGTTGTTTCACAGACCCGGATGTGAAAATGGGCAACACAAAACACGGGCCGTATCCAGGAAACAATCTTTTATTTCAGTGCCGACAATAATAATTTCATCTTGCTCATCGAAAATGCGTCTGGAGGTATACATATCTCCCGTATATTTTTTCAGGATACAGTCTACGGTATTACGCTACACTAAAATCTGTTACACTGCTCGCCCAATGCCCCGTTTATTAAACATAGTTCATGTGGGTCGTGTGAACGACAGTTACAAACAGTTCACTTTTTGCAACAGACATTAGACGATAACAGAACGTGATGGGTCAATAGGTTAAAAAAAATTAATCATGGTGGTTTTACGAAAACCCGATCCTATTTATCGTGTAATTTCAGCTAATCTTAGGGATGTACGATCGAACACCACTATAACTATTTACAACTAATATCAAGGTGGTAGATTTTTCCTTATTGTTTGATTATTTAAAAAGAATTTTAAAAATTGGTATTCTCAATTCGGTATTCTCGCTGTGGGCTGAATAAGTAGTAGCCCAATCGATATGATTGCGCTGGCTACCTGTTGTGTCAGCTCTGCACGGGGCCTCGACACATCGTCAGCCCCGGGCGTGCTACGTAAGCTCGGAGCTGGAGCCGCCCGGATATCCGGGATAGCGCCTCCTGGAAGCAGCGCCCTGGGATGGCGATGACGCGTAGGCCGGCCTCCAGGGGTGCTGCCGGTCGCCTTGGATACGCTTATCAGTGGCTGGCCGGGGCTGCACGTTGCCCTGGTGACGGTCGGGCAAGCTCCGGCCTAGTTGAGGTCAGAACGGTGACGTCGTAGGCGGCCCGGGCGGCCGGCTCTCGGCCCCTTCCGAGCTTTACATGAATGAATCAACCCGCCCCGGGTTAGCTGCCGTTGCCATGGCGATCCTTCTCACCGCCAACCGTACTCAAAATCGATGACGATAATTTTTACTTACGTCAATATGTAAATGACGTAAGATGTCCTTTTCCTGTTCCATGGTCCTTTTGGGGGGTCCACTATGACGTAGTACTACATCATCAGTATTGAGATCGTCAATTGCTCTGTGGATTTGATCTTATATACTGTTGGCAGCTTTCGGTTCTTCGCCATCGTCAGTTAATTAGTGAGGTAGTTAACGCACTTGTCATCCGCCGATGAATCATCCGGTTTGCACTGTTGTTACTGATTATGCTGTTACTATTATATGATTTTCTTCATGTCATTTGACATAAGTCTTTCATCTTTATTATCCGACAGGTCATTTTGTATTTAGGGGAGGCAAATATCATAAATTTCATACGACCAACTCAACGAATGGAGACGGAAGATTGCAATATTGATGATGACAGAGAAGTGTATAATATAACCGGGCTGTAATTTAAGGACAGGAGGAGAGAATATTTGCCCGGTTTCGGTCTTGTAACGTTCTGGAGAAGGAAGCCATTGCGGCCTTAGTTTATTGCCGGCGGAAGGCCCATAGTTTATTGTTATAGCCGAAGAAGAACAATGGACTATTTTCCAGTGGACAGTCGCCCCATTTTATTGTTACTGCTCGAAACGCCGGGTCGGTTTTTCGAGGGCCCATTTAAATCGCATTAAAGTGGCCGTTCGTACCGGTTTCTGAACTCCCTCGAAAACACCCACGGTTTTCGAATCGGAATTTTATGCCCGTTGAACTAATTTTGTGACACTAACGGATGAATATATGAGACGACTGTCCTTTTTTATGTCGCTACGAGTTTATATTTACTTTTGTCTATACGTTGATGTCAGTAGAAATAAAAATATATAAACACTTACTACGAGAGATTAGAATTGCATCGCTTGTTCCAAACGTTGAGATCTGAAACTTTTTTAACTATTAACTATTTTAACACCCTCCGTGGTAAACGAAGTCATCTACAAGGATTCCTGTTTCGACTAACATATATTAGGAACCGATGGGTAATATTCGTATTTATGTAAGAAAACACTCGATTATATCCGGTACTGTTTAAGAGTAAGCTCGAGTTGTAGGATGTTGTAAGGAGGAAGGAGCCCTGGCTCCAATCCAGGTGACGTAGTCGCTATTTCCATGCATCCTTTGTAATCTTCTCCCACTCCGTCCTATCGCGGTCCCTCTCTCCCTCTCTCTCCCACTCCTTTTGTTCCAGGGGTGGTAAAGTACCGGGTCATTCTTCAGTCGCATTTAACGAGAACATGCATCTCATTTATTATGAGCACGACCTTTCACTCCTCAAGTTCCCTCTTTCTCGCATAGCGGTGTCTCTGAATGGGGCCAGCTCTTAAGTAGAAACCGTTATGGTGATTTCATTTGTGCCTTCGAAAATATCGGCCCGATTTAAGCATTATCGCGTAGTACAAACACTGATAGAGAAGATGTTCCCGTCTGCGTGAAAAACAATGGATATAACGTAAATCCGAAACGCGCTATTGAATAATTATTTTTCTCTTATGTAGTTGCCATAATTATACTTCTAAGTATACAAATTACTTTTTTATGAAGTGTCATAAGAAAGAAAAATTCAAGCGAAACTTCCATCGCAAAACATTAGCGTTGCATAAATTATTATAGCGTTATTAGTTTGGAGCTTGGTTGCACTAAAAGTATTTCGGAGTATTTTTTGTTCATAACTAGAGGCAATGACTAGTTATTAAACAATGAAACGCATAGTAGTAAATGATTCTCTGATTTACGATTAAATATTGTTTAAGGTAATCTCCCCCTTACCATAACAATCCCAGCTACTCTAAAAACTGATTTACTACTAAAAAAAGAACTAGAGGACATTCCTTAGATTTATGTCAGTGTCATTGCCAACTCCCGTTCATTGTCGTTCCCAATGCCGATTATTCTGAAAGCGTTGCCCGATCGTTTAAAAAACTTGCCTTTTGAGAAGGAAAGAGGGAGACAGCGGGAGAAGTGAAGCCCCTTTTACTTGTGCGATTGCGACGATGACGACAGCCTACTGTTATGTGGCCGTTACCGCTTTTTTAATTTCTTCCCCCGGACGCGTTGACTAATTGCTGTTGTTCCCGAGAAAATATGTTGTCCGCCCGTCTGCTTCAGTCCGACGGATTTACGAATATTTTCGGTCTTTCTACAGCGGTCAAACCCAGCGTCGCGTTGCTAAGTTTGCAAAGTTTTTAAAACTAGCCGGTCTAAAAACTGGAAGAAGGTTATTTATTTACGCTCTTCCGTGACTTGCACTACAGGTCATACAAGCCGTTGATAAATGATGAATGATTAGTTTAGAACTGCTCACTTAGAGAAAGCTTTAGCTGCGGAAATACTTTTCGAAACCGATTTCAAGTTTGGCGGGACCTTTTTAAACCCGGTCTGCCGGCTTTACATTAGGCAGAGTCGTTTAAGGAAGAGAAAGTTGATGAGATTTATGGAGTCGCCTCGACAGTTTCAGAGCACTCGTTACCGCCCGCGTAATTGCGTAATGTACAACGGATATTATACTTCTGTGGTATATGCAAACTCTTTAAAATACGATGGTATAAAACGACTTGTTCGCCTGTAGCACGTTGCACGTTTTCTCTTAGGCTCATATTTTATCGTTGTGAGTTAGGAGAGTGAATGAAGTAATAATTAACTTATGTTTTAACCGTATACATACCGGAAATATTAAAGTCAATGTGTAGGAATATAGTGTCCAATTTGTATTCATCCGTTATGTAAATTTCAAGAACAACAAAGTACAAGCCAGAGACCTACTCGTGCCTAGAAACGTGCATTGAGACCGATAGTTCGATTATCGGTATGAACGAAAAAACGAAACCACGATTTATAGGCGAGGTTATGTTAAGACATAACATAAGATTAAGTCTCGATTTAGCTTGATGCATAATTTGGCTTGTAATACCGTAGAGAAACAAAAACTGAATTTCACCTCCTTGTGTTATGCTAGTACAGACTACTAATTATTTAACGATTTATTTGATATTTCAACTCAATTTTAGGTTAGAAGTGGAAACATGTATTTCCAAAATCAGTTTAATTTACACTCGTTAACTGAAGCTAATAAACTAAACTCCACTGGTGTTCGAAAAATGTTAATGTAAGACTAATCGAAACGACATGCCGGATGTTATAAAACTGACAGTAGTCCTCGTTATGCGGACGGCTTGAAACGTAGACGATAAGCGGCAGTTAGGTCACGTCTAATGATTTATTTTAACTATTTAGTCACCAGTTATCATTTCTGCAACGACCGCCGCCGCGCCACGTTCATTTTACATTGATGTGTGCAAATGGCACTTCGATATTCGCTCTCGGCCGAAAGGGGGAGGGCTCCAACTCGGTGTAATTACATTGCATAATTTTCAAATTTGCAAGAACGTTTCGCAAGTGCCCCCCCTCCCACCAACTCTCCCTCTCGCCCTCTCTCCCTCCTGTATATTTCTTCTGTGAAAGGACGCCGGGTCACGCCTTCGTCTTGGCCTAGTTTTATTCATCATCGCATCGATTGTGCATTGCACCGAGAGTGAAGTTGGGCAGTCACAGTCTGTCTCCAATTGAGATTCGTTCGCAAATGAATACCTTTTAGAAATTAGTCAGTTAGCACTTTTAGGTATAGGTGCTAAAAATAAAGAACACCTACGCCCGGCTTAGTGCTAATCGGTTGTGGGAGTCGGGCGTTTGAGCTTTTCCAACCCCGAAGGAAAGTACATGCGTTATGTGAAATTTACGACCCAGAAATTATTGTTTCCTTAATTCTCAGTTGTATCTTATGCTTCGCCTAAGGTAGAAAGTTCCTGCTTTAATTCTAAATCCTTCGATCGTTTTATAGTAATCGTATAGTATTTAGTAACCATTGTCCGTTAGTAGAAATAATTAATATTAACGATGCGATGAATGGCTACATGTTAGCGAATTCCTTATTAACTAGTTCAAATTAAGAAGAACTACCGACATGTTTAATTAACCTGATACTTTCGTTTATTTATATAGCGCGTTATTCTTATTTATTATCCATTATTTCAGTGCTCAAAATAATAGTTTTGATGAAAAATTAGCCGATGAGATAATTGGGTGGAATTACAAGTACTTTGTTTATAGGTCTGTTTTATATCCTTATGATATTCCTTAGGATATCATACATTTAGTCAATATTTCTGATAAATTTCCAAAATCAAATTTACGATGATGCTTATAATGAATTGTTCCTTCAGGTACAAGGTTAATGATTAACACACCCTCTCTGTTACGTTTTATGCGACTGATAAGATAAAAGGAGGAGCTTTCGTAGATCGGGGCCTAAATATTGGACGCATTTCTCATCGTACGTCTAATCTCATCCGGGCTTGTTCGTCATCGCGTTTTCTCCGTTTAATTTTGATATTGTCGCGTTCGGCCGAAAATACCGTCGACGCCAGTCTCGTTTTCTGAGCAGAGGAGGAGGAGTATGATATAAGCGGGGGAGGAGATGGCCATTTGCATCGTGGGGCCCGTGCGTGGGCGTATCCCCCTTCTGGGAACGGCTATGTCGAATCAGCTCAATCGGGCTTTCGGAGGTTCACGCTATCGTTAGAGCCAATTTTATGTATCTCTAGCATCCGCCCAATCTTTCTGAAGATATCGGCGCTCCCGATGGACCAAGTGAGATCTATTATATATCTACGGGGGTCGAAACTCCTCTGTAGTTCAATTGTACAAAGTACGGTTTCATAAAACAAAATATTCGAGTGAAATTTCCATTGGAAAACACTACTATTGCATAAATCATTATAGCTTTATTATTAATATACATTATTAGGACGTTAAATGCAGCAATTATAAATACCCCCATAAAATAATAGCTTTAAAAATAATAACCTTTAGATTACTTTACTACTGAGTTACTGTGGCTCAAAAAATCTCCCAACCTTTTCCACTACAATCTCCGGCACTGCGATGAAAATAAACGGAATTGGCTTTCTCATCGTGCCGAGCTTAAACGTTCATCGTAAACCTGGGATTGCTGCTGTTCGAAAAACCATTTCGGCTTAATTACAAGCGCTAATTGTATCCGTAGGCGAACACTTATTTTTGCGATTACTGCACCGCAGCATTACTACTGCTTTCTGATGGAATTTCATCGGTCTCAGGCCCCACTCATTAAATTGCTGCAGGAATATTGACCACGAAGGTGGTTCGGCTTTCCTGGATAGTTAAAACATTGTTTTCTTCAACCTCTGTGGTGTATGAACATTCTTCTAATAATTTATTAGAATTTATCGCTTTGTTTATTTTTTTATAACCAAGTGCCCAAGAATAATAATAAATTATTACCTTTTGTGCGACTATTAAATGGTAATTTCATGGATATACGATAATACTTTTTACAATATTACTTGTCTCAGTCTGGATCTACACTTCTAATTCATTTAAACCTTGTACCGTGTGGTTTAAAAAATATTCCCATAAATATTGCGATTTTACGTCCGTTTAAGTTCTGGATAAACCTTCAACGACTGGAGAATGATCCATCGTATAGATCGAATTTTGAGATAAATAAAATGTTTACTGCCCTCCCCATTCTCCCTAACTTTATAGCGGAACACTCTAGAGAGAATATTTTTAACAGCACCATCTGCGAACTGTGCTTCACAGATTATTCTTTCAAATTTTACTGGTTTCATTACAGACTTTATGATGTGTAATTCATCAAGTAACCAATTGTCCTTTCTTTGTTTCAGGTATGTTCCATGTTTTATATGGCCGAAGTGAAGTTGTGAGAATTGTGGATATAAACGTGGTGACACATTTTACTTAACGCCGACAGTTTTACAGGTTTTTAAAATTCTAAACTACTTAAAGAAAGAAAACCGCGGGCGGCTCCCACATTTATTCAAATTAAGCAAGTTATGAAATTCGCTCCCACGTCTGCATTTAAAGAAAAACACAATTTCCAATATGAAGTGACAAATGTCTATTGCAGTATAAAATGCAAGTGGCCTTGTAAAATTTACTTCACGCGCTCATTCGTGCGATCTTCCGTTTCCACTCACCCATTTGGTACTTTCCTATCGGTTTCGACATTTTGCCATCTTCAAAAAATTATGACAGTTCAAAACCTTGCGGACACATTTTCTGAGAATTTTCATGGAAGTAATATTGAGCGCCTTGTCTTCATTTCTGCTCTTACTGTAGACAAAAGGTGATTACTGTACATCGCTTAAAGGGGACAGTCTGGTTATATTATTTTTAAACCTACTTCACTGTGCCTCCTCTTTTATTTGTAGGATTAACCGAAATGTTGAATCGCTTTCATCATTATGGCTGTCATCGGTTGTTTTCCAATTGGAGGGAACCGTTAGCCCGTGAACATTATCTCTAAGATGGTGGTTGCTGATTAGAGCCCCAGTGTCCAGCCCGACTGTCCCCTTTATCCCGCTCTGTTTGCTCTCCTTTAAACAAGAATATAAAAAGACAAGAAAAAAACAACGGCGCAGTTGCGTAACCAGTAGTTTTTATTCGAAAGTACCAAACCCTACCGAATTTGAACGCGTTTCTTGAGGATACAGACTCTCATTTTCATTTTCATCAAATTTGTTGGATAACTAACAAGGCACGTACCCTTAAAACTTTATTTAAAAAACTTTATCAGTTTTACATTCACATCTACCACTCGCGATTGCACTAAATCCAGATAAGAATGCCCTCGAAGGGTTGTTACATTACCTGTAAACTGGAATACGTATAGGGGGAGTGTGCAGAATACATCGCAATTGTAAGATGTTCCCTAAATAATGAAACTGGCTCATTGTAGAGAGGAAACTTGGGTTCTGAGCCATTTCAAGTTGCCTTCGCCTTTTCTAGAGATGGTTACATCAACTGTCACCTCCTATGAACGAAGTAATTGTACGGTTAATTAGCTGGTTAAACACTGGTGGGCATCATTTAAAGTGGAGTACAAGTTCAAGCCCTTTCGTTGTTGAATTGACAGGTAAGTCAATATTTTAATATCTTAATACTGTGTTCATTATACGTTAGAAATTGAATGAAACGTTTTTTTCATAGGCCAATTGGGAAATAAATTGAAGCCAATTGACTTTGACGATGTTTCTAGGAATTTCTTGTTCTTACCAACAAGCCTTTTATATTTTACTGCTGTCGCCCGGTTTTAAGTTTTACAGGCATGAGCTGTAATTACTTTTTCTGTTTAGTTCCCTCGTTAAAAAAGCAGGTTGTCCACCCTTGTCTTATCTGCAGAAACGGAACAGTCATTGTTACTCGCTTGAGATTGGAAATACAGCACAATTGTTTAATTAATAGCGGGGTGTATTATTTAAGTAATAAATGTCTTACTGGCATTGAGCTTGATACAAGAATAAAAATCATACATCAACTGTAATGAAATACTAGATATTTTCACGCACTTAATACCGAATTACTATCATTTGTGTTATTAGAAATTTATATTCATATATGCGATTGTCGTACCGATATATCTAAAGTCAATAAGCTGTTATTACAGATATCGGTATTATTTGCTTCACAGGTCTGTTATCAACTCGGACTTTGTATATGCACACTAGTAAAACAAATTTGCCTTTTCAGTGTAATGATTCGGGGGCGTAGTAGCTTTACACTGTGTAGCGAAACTCTGTTCGATTCGAAATTGAACTCAAGAGGGGGTATTGTCATGCCGTTCTCGGTAAGCGTGAGTCATGGCGAAGCTGGCGCGGTTGGACCGGTTTTATCCCCGTCCGACTTTTATTTTTCGGAACTGGTAAAAAGAAAAAAGGAATATTACACGACTGATTTATTTTTAAGCGTGAATTCTCCCAGCGTTTACAGTCACTCTCGAATCAAATTGGAGTTTTCGTAATCGGCATCGGTTACTGACTAATGTAAAAAGACTATACATTTGAGATTATAAAGAGTTTATGGAGAAATTAAGCTATCCTAAAATTAAATTTCTGTTAAGGCTCTACCAGCATACAAGGGAGTCGTATAATATACTATAAGAAATTATATGCAAAAAAAAATTGAAAGTTCATTTCAGAGATTATCTATGCTGCAGTTCTGCTATTATTGTTATCACCTCGTATGCCGTGAATCGTAATCGTGCGAAATTTTTTTCAGTTACAAATGTTCAAGATGGCCTTATGATAATTTATTGGAGACGTGCTTGTTGAATTTAAGTCCCGGCTGGAATATTCTCTCGGTCGGCAGGCATTTGAAATAATTGCGAAGCCGGGAACCCGGAGAGCTTGCATAACCGCTATTATACAACTCGACTCGTCGTTGTAATTTTTATTTGCAGTCACATGTGACCCGTATCTGTAGTACATATCGTGTTACTTCCCAATGGGATAATTAACCAAGTATTGATTGGCCGCGTATAAGACTTTCTGGTTTATGTTTTTTATTTTTACGGGAATTAATTTTAACAATATTTAAGTTGATATGACGAAGAATTGGCAGGAGGTCCTGCTTTGGTTCATTTAGATTAGTTATATTCCGTATAACTTTATGACAGGCCGCTCGTTTAGAATTCCCTTTTCCTCTGGCAGAACTGTATTGAGTGGAGGACGTTATAACTCCTCAATTTTTCGATGAAACGTCGTCTTTGACCCGTTGAATATTTGTGCTGTCACCACGATTCAATCGGAGACGAAGTTCGATCGGAGAACAAATAGGTGCGTCATCAGACCCAGTTAAACAGAGCCCCGAGAGAGAGAGAGAGAGATAGTCGAAATCTCCGTACGCTCGGTGCTATCCAGTTTTCCATTATCTCGAGGGTCGCGGGAAAACAACGACAGGAAATTATCGCGTAACAGAGTTGGCATTTCCCACGGCTAGAAATCTACGTATTTTTCCACGGTCGGCGTATCGGCATTCATTGGCGGTTCTCTCCCGTACGTGTTTTCGTCAGGTCCGGGGTACTTAGGCACGAGGACCAGTTCTCAGGCCTTGATTTTCCCCGCCCGCTTTCTCCGTTTTTGTTTCCGAGTTTCCGCCGGTTCCGGAAGTTCCGGCTTTTTAATGATCAAAAAACAAAATCCCCCCCTCAGTTCACTCTTTTCATACTCCTTATTTTATACTGCCCCCAATGGACAGACGTGATATTTTTGTTCCTCATATAATGGACTTATTCTTAGGGCCTATTCAGATTTGAATAGGTTAGGTACGCTGTGCTGTGGAGAGACCTTAAGCTCTTCATAGGCGGTACGGGCGATGCGAAAACATCAGTAAGCATTTGGTATTTTACAGGAAGCGATTATTTGTAAATCTTGTAAATAAAATTTCTGTACTTGAGGTGCATCCTGAATGTTGGCAAATATGTTGGAAAATCTTTGAAAATCTTTATCGCCCCGTCATAGGGCCTCAGTGAATGCTCTCTATTTTATTGGGAGCGACTATACGTAAATCTGCTAAATAATAAGACCCATTTCTTGCGTAAGTCGGTCGAGAAAGTCCATTTCTCTGTGTCGCGAACGACGGGCCTATTTGTGAGGCGCGCTGCTGAAAGTTGGCAAATATGAAGTTGTTATAAAGCGCTCCCCCTGTTGTCGGGAGTCGCTAATTGTCCGAATGTTTTAACAAGACGTTAATAACGATGCCGTGTTAAAATGGTTCTCTCTCGGGCTAATCAGCTGGGCTCGGCCGGTCCTCACGACTAATGAGATCTGCTAACAATGCCCCGGGTAGACTTCGTGTTCGGCCCACCTTCGGACCACCCGCCATGTCCCCTTTATCTCATCTATAGTTGCATTCGCTGATTTATTTTCTGTCTTTCGTTCTGTTCTAATGCAAGTTGGCATTCGAAATAAAATGTCACCGCTCACATTATCCTCGACATTATTTATTTTGTTGTCGATTTCTGATGATATTTTTACGGAATATAACGTAATGTATTTTGCATCAATGTTTGCAAAATGGTGATAACAGTCATATCTTTTATCGAATTAAAATAGTTGAGTAAAATGATTATAAATCAGTTTTTACCTTTACTGTAAAAGGTATTTCCTATTTCGTTTCCATAATTTATCCCCGGCATTATCATGCAGTCCGTTTTGATTATTATTATTTCGCTTGCCTGCTCCTGCGCAATCGCTTCACCCTGTCATCGTTCCTTTAATTGGCTATCGGTTGCGTAAACCCCCCCGGGGGGAGGGTGGGGAATTTTTTGTTTTCGAGTGCGCGGACATCACGCGAAGTCGAAACCGCTTTCTCTTCTGCCACTCTCGGAGTGGCTAAATGACCGGTTTCACACGCCCACGTATATTATTCTTCAGGCACCCTCGTCTAGGAATCAATACTTCTGAAGATAGCCCGCGTTAATCATTGGAACGTGTTTACATAGTGACAACTGTTCCTGATTATATTAGATCGATAAGCGTTCAAGATTATTGAAGGACTGGCCTTTATAACTTACATCATTTGGAGTCTAGACGACGGATACCGAATTTAGCACCTGAAACACTTAACCTATTTCGAATAGGGTTTAAGTACATTATGTGTTTGCGAAAGGTATTTACTGTAAATTGGGATGGATATGATAGTTGCCTCCCCGAACGATAGTAGTGCTGGGGACACTAACTTTGTGTGTTCAACGTGACTTTCGCGCGTTCATGTGCAGATGTGCCCCATTGAACTCAGTTCTGCTGGCTGTCGATGGGTCGTTAAGATGCGTTTTACCGGCGGGGAAATAAGTTCCGTACGTCTGCTTTTTGCGAGCGCGTACCGGTCTTTTGTGCGCCAATTGCCCGGGCGTCCAATTGATTCTACGTAGGCTTTTGTCGAGCCGCGTCAAAAGCGGGATTTATTTCCTGGTTTTATATACACCGCAGGACACACGGACACTGTGTGATGATCGCCGACAGAAATTCCACAAGAGACCGTTTGGGCTGAGGCCAGCCCCCGCCCGGTCTATCTCGATGGGACTTTGTGAAAAAAAAATAAATAAAAGGATTTTTTGGTTTATTTTTAAAAGGCTTCCCCAAGTCTATTATCGGTCGGTTGCCGAAGGTTTTCCACGCCCCGAATGGGGGTCACTCAGGTTTTTTTTTGTAGAAAAACTGTGCTAGAGATCCATTGTGGCGTTATGTATTCAATTAATGTACACTTCATTGTAAGAAATCTCAAAGTTGTAAACACTATTTTTTCGTCGCGTCCAATATTTAACATTTTTTTATGGAACCGCGTTAACTAGCACGAATCTCCCAACTTAAAAATCCGTTAGGACGTTATTTAAGAACTCGACTAAGCCTAGGTTGGACTCGAGTTCAATGCATGTAGTATGCCTTAACTCGTAAAACCGTTGGGGGGGAAAAAAGGTTTTACTGTGGGAATGGTGACGGCGATCGGGGTAGATAAGACACCAATAAAACGATGCATTCTGTTGCTATTATAACGCCATGCACGTGGCATTAAATTTTTTGTGAATTCTCCATCTCGTAAGATTCTACTATCACTCGGCGACCCAATGGAGCCCAAAAAATCATATATTGCTGAACTAGTTCGATCGCAGATTATTTCTTTCGCAATTGTGGTATAACAACAGTCGAGTTAATACTCGAATACAATTCCCGTTGTACTGCTGAATGTTTGTTAGCCTTTTATTTGTGCGCTGCTTACAGTACTGTTATGTTGTGTTTATTTCTGATTTGACCAACTTGATGAAAGTAGCCACCCAGTTATGGCAATATTGAAAATAGTTTTGCCGCATCCTTTCATCGTACGATTTGATGACGAAGTTTCGAGCGTGTAGTCAGTCTTTTATCCGTACCCATATTGAAATCTGATAGCGGGAGTGTTGTATAGATAAAGTGAGTACGGTTTTTTGGTTGTAGGGATTAGGCCGGATGTTCATTCTCCGTCTGGAACGGGGGGAGCGGGGCATTATTTTTAATCCCGGGCGTCCTAAAATAGTGTCAAGACGGCGGGGGGATTTCCCCGAGAGTGTGACACGCCGCGCTTCTCCCGTCACAGTCGGCGGACAACGCCTATAACGTGGAGAGGGACCGGCGGCAAGTATGATCCCGCGATCTAGTGGAAATAAATTGGTTCACAATTTTAGTCGCCAGGCATTTTGGGAGCAAAAGTTTTTGGCCGTTGCCAACCAGATGGTAGAACGAACTAAAAATATTTCCCAGAAAAATTAAAGGGAACGACCGCAGACTCGACAGTCACGGACTACGGGGGACTTGGCGAGGGCCAAGTAAGTTACGGAAAACGAAAACGGACACATGATTCATCCAGCAATCTTCGCCGATGGTGCAACTCGTCTGAAATTTTTGAAAATAAATCCAGTATTTTTAAATGATTCGTTCGTCACCCGGTACACTTATTGCTTCGGTCGAAATCATGTGGTTATAGGACAGTGTATGACCCCACACACAATTACATAATATCTACATCGTTTTTGCCCTACATGGAATATTACGCAGGATAATAACGGACGTTATTTGCTGTTTACAGAAACTTATGACGGTAGATTGTAATAAATCGAAATTCTTTCTGAAGTTAAAACTGGGCGGTAAGAGCTGCTCACCAGAATTTTAATTCGCCTCCTCCTCCCGCGTATAACAGGGCTTTCTTTTTTCTTCCCTATCTGATCTAACGGTGAACGCAATCCAGAGTCAGGATCCGTCCGCTAATCAAGATCGTTCGTGAGATACCGAATCCGAAAAATGCCGAAAATGGAAACTCGGGTTTTCGTTTTCAAGGAAATCATTTTACAAAACAAACTGTTTTTGATTCATCCACCCTACTGTAATTTATCTTTTACCCTATCAAGTGGTTCTTGCATAACATGTTAGGATGACAATTCTCTCGCTCGAAAACATTTTAAAAATAGCATATATATATATATATATATATATATATATATATATATATATTTCCGGAGTTAGGTCATTATAAAATTAGCGATAAAGGACAGTCAACAGTATAGTCATAACAGTGATTTCATGGGAAACTCGCTTCCGATACTCCGACTTTGTTGTTGAGATGAATTATATCATAGTTTATAGATATGTTTAATAAATTTTGAACTAGAGATGTACGAAACGAGATATATAAAACGATTCATATGTCATCAATAATACAGGTGAAAAACTGTTTTCTGGTCTGAGAGTGTTTGGAATGCCCCTTCATTGGATGGACTCTCTTTATTCAACAACGGTTTGCTATGAAAAAGACCAAACCAACGAAACGAAACAGAAGGTCGAGAAAACTATCGAAAAACGATTATTTGATTACCCTCATGCATGTTCCACTAAACTATAATGTAAGAAGCGTGTATTAAACAAAAAATTGAAATTTTACAATTTATTTTTACGATTCACGCGACGTAGAACCTCACTAGGTTAAGACCTAATAGAGGATTGTAGACAAAAAATATCGCAGTTGATATCACAAACATTTTCATATTTGTTATTGATGGTAAAATATAACTAACGGCTCTAAGTCAGTTTATGTGCCATCCCGTTGGTGGGCTCATGAAATGTGTGCGGGGCCTTTTTAAAAGTAACGCCCATTGAATGAGGAAGAGGCGCCCCATTGTCGGCTTTTCATGACCCGACTGGCAAAACCGAAATCGGCCTATTAAACGATTCAAATCGCGCGCCTATATTCGACAGCCGATTTCGAAGCCCATTTCGTACCTTCGTACGTGTTTAAATACGCGTTACGCGTCTCGAACTCCCTGAACGTGAATAGTGGCATTGGCATTGATGTCTCGTGAGACCGAAAGGAGTGTGAACTCCTTTTATAGACGGTCTTAAAATACTGTACGAAACTGTATATTTCAGGCTCTCGTGTTTAAAACCCATTTCTGCCTTTTCCGATCGTGACAGCTGCCGGATGTGCGAGGAAGAAAGAGCAAGCACGAGTCATTTCGCACCTGTCTTTAAATGCGCAGCGTTCTCTCGATATTCACGTTGAGCAGTAACAAAAAATGGTTATCCTCGCTCATGTTATACCTTCTTTTTCCACTCGCCTAATTGTCGTTACACTGCTGCTTTACTGCCATAATGCTCCTGACAATGGCGGCAAACCGTAACCCTTCTAGTATAGGCCCAAGCAAGCGAGTGGAGGCGGAAGTTTACATTTGTTAAAATCAATTATAAGAACTAGATTTTCAACAGGTAAGGTCTGTAAATATCGCTGAGCGAGTTTTAATGCCATGTATCCGTCATTTTGGAGTTCAGTACTCCGAAAGCGGGAAAGGAGATAGACCTGTCGGTATGCGCCTCAGGATATATTTATATTCTGGAGGTGGCTCCGGTAAATCTGAAAATAGACTGGAGTCTACCGCATTATTGCTTCCATTCTGTTGCCCCCTTGTCTGTCCCTCTTCGATGAAATGATTATACGTAACGTATATTAGCGATCCGCTAATCCTGGTCGATGGGATCCTGATGATGACGGGATCGCGATCGTATTTTTGGAGAATTAGGCATTTTCTGTTTAATATTGAAGAGGTTCAGGGCTGAGAATGCACACGTTCTGCATACACAACACAGGTCATTTAATTATCTATTGAAATAATACAAAAAAATACTTCTATATTTAGTTGTTAAAAACAGTGAAATGATTGGTTGGACAATTATAAGAGCGATAAATTATGTTATTGTGGCCTGGTGGCTGTGGGTATTCTGGGCGTTCGGTCGGTTTCTCGTTCCGAAAAAGGAATGTTGCATGGTGACCAGTTTATGCGAGGTTTTCAGATAGCTCCTGAATCTCGACTCTATTGTCTGCCCTGTTCTCAACTTTTCGTTTGCTTTCGCTGGCTGGCCCAATCGTAGGGTCGTTAAATGAAAAGGTCTTATAGAATATTTTTGTTGCACTATACATCCGTTATTGTCCTAAAGCTCGGACCGATTTAACTCTCGAAAGAGATAAAATACTCTGATTATGTTCTATTTCCAAATTTGTCCTGCTTTTCGTTCGTTATAATCCTATCATAATCGTATCATTGCCCAAATATGTTAATACTTTTTTTGTATCAGTTTAAATAAGAAAATAATGTGATCCGTTGATATTAGTGCGCGTCCTTACGCACTTCCCACGTTGTGTTCAGTTATATCAGAATGAATTCACAATGCGGTTAAAATTCTAACGATGTTATTATCTCTTATAGACATCTGTTATAGATAATGTAGTCTTCGCATATTGGTTACTGCGACATTGTAGTACGTATACTTGATCCCAAGTAGCTTCCCGTTAATGCCGATGCCCCGATGAATTTTTGTTCCACTTTCAGATATAACTGGAATCGTTTTCCATATCGGGAAATACTCGGTTCAATTAAACCCCAATGTCTCAGTTTAATGCTTGTGTTACTCGGGCGTGGAACGGTCTAGGAATGCAGCTATGTGCTGATCATCTCTACTGCTGATAAAAATAACCGAACCTTATCCCGTTCCCGATTCCTTCTCCAGAGTGTCGGGTGTCTGGATAAATAAAAAAAAGGAACAATCGGAGTGAACGGATGGAACACATGGCCCCCTCCCTGGGGTAGTGGCGGTCAACTAAGGTCACGCATACTCCCAGCCGTCCTCACCTCTGAAATATCCTTGTCCCTCAGATGAAGTTTTCGTTATAGTGCATTCTAATACATAAATGTATTTTAATTTTGGGGCTGTAAAATTTAAGATAGCTGTTTAGGGCACCGTGGAAGTTTGTAGTATCACATTCTGTCCCCTCCGTGTCTTTGTTCCCACGCTAGATGAACTGTTATTGCACTGTTTACTTGAACCGAACAGTCGAGTTTAAAATCAAAATATAAGTCACATTCCCGGATGTAACCGGGTAAATATTTGACGTATTTGAGCACTACGCTGTACCTGTGTCTTTCGCGTGTTGAACGGCTCTCATTTAGCTGTTCTCCTACCATTGTAAAACGCGATGGCCTTAAAAAGAACTTACTACCGCCACTTTTCTATCCCACTATTCTGGTAACTAACCGCAGAAGCCACATACTCCTTGCAGGGGCTTAATAACCCTTGTTTGACTTTGACCGACGTGACGCATTGCATCCAGGTTATCGGAATATATTATCTCCAGCGGTACCCCTTCATCACGGCTCCCTTCGCCCGGCCCTATTATGCTTTATTAAATGTGTAAGACTTGAATCACTGGTTTATTAAAATGGGGAAAAGTAGGTCATATTGGAGTCGGGGCGTTTGCCTCACCCCCTTCGGACCTTGTTGGTCTCGTTCTCTGTACTTAATTTTGTAATTATTAAGCGACCAATAATGCGTTAATTTCTTATATATATATATATATATATATATATATATATATATATATATATATATATATTAGTTGTAATGCATTTCTTTTTAAATGGGGGCCTTTCTTTTTCTCAATGTAATTGTTCCACATGAATTATGGGTTGTAGAATGATTCCTTATTTATTACTTTTAATATTATAAAAGTCGTATATTACCTTGCGGATAGATTTTTTAATAATTTGAAAAAAAAGATTTTCAGTTTAAATCTAAGCTCGGAAAGCTAGTTATTGCCCAATCAGGAAAACGGGCCAACCGTAGGTTTTTTCAAGTAATTTTTTTAGATTAAACGTTTTTGTTTTAATGGATCGAGCTTCGAAGATTGTCCGAGAAACGTGACCCGGTGTATTGACGATGCGTAATTAAAGATAAGTTCTACTCCACAGGAGAAGCTATTATACCGCCTATATTTTTTTATTGAGTTTCTGAAATAATTTCTTTTTCCGGCTGTGTATTATATAGGAACTATTTTTTTAATAACTGCCATTCAATGATTAACATTAAATATGGTCAATCTGAGAAACGTGTTCGATCGCTTCAATAAATAATCAGGGCCGAAATATTCGGGTGAAATATTAATTGCCGGCAACTCAAGTGTAGCTTCGTAATTATAATTTCTCTCTCGAGGATGGACCTTTGTATCATATTCATGCGAACAGTTCTATCAACTATTTATGGATAACCGTTCCCGGTACTCCGGGATACGACTGGTACGTAGGACATTCCCCCAGGGGAGGCGCTACATAATTCATTTGACGCCAGGTGCTCCCCCTCCAAATAACCCCTTTCTTCTCTCCCCGTGTCCGTATTTATTTTGGATTTGTAAACTCTCCCCCATTTCGAGTAAATAAAACCGACGACGCCCCCTCGCCGCTTTTAATGGTGGTAGAGGGGGGGGGACTGGCGGTAGTCGAAAAAACGCGTGAGTCCAACAGGAGGCCTGAGGATTATTAAAACTGAGACCGAATAAAAGGAAGCTGGTGCTCTGTAGGGGGCTATAAGCCGGATCTTTTGTTAGAAAGGTCGGAAGGTCTGGGCATTGTTGCCTGAGAAAAATCAAACTTCTGGCCGCCGCACTGGGCCTACCTCTCCTATATAACAGCCCTCTTGAGAATTCTTATTTCTTCTGTCCGGATTTTTTTGTTGTCCAAGCCCTAAGGTACCACAGGTGTTACATTATGGGAGTCCCAAAGCTCATTTTTCGTATTGTAAAAACTCCAGTCAAACGTTAACCGGTAGAATTACAGAGGTAATATCCGAGGAGAAACTGAATATCTTCATACTGTCTCTTTTCTAAACTTGAAATTAGCATTTGAATATGACTTAAACCGAATAATATAAAATTGTTATAATGGAATTTCATTTGCCATACGCGTAACCCGTCATGTTGAGTAACTTAGTTTACTCGTTAAAAACGCTTTAAGCTTGGCTGTTCGTTGCACGGTGTCCGATAAGAGCGGAAGAGCAAGGTGGATTTGTCCGCTTTGGTGAGGGTTTCCCAGAATTTCGCGCTCCCGGACGCGGGCCCAACAAGTGGTTTTTTTTGTCGACAGGAAACGTCCGAGGAGTTTTACGCTGCTACTAACTGACGCCCGGAGTACGTGTCGGTTTTGAACGATTAGTTCAGCCAACGCCCCATCTGATTCTTTATTTTTTTAAATTAACTGATTATCATTTGTGCGTTGTATACACTAACTTTTAAACAGACAAAAAATTACTATTATTAATCTGGTACTGTATAGCGCAATTGGATGCTATACATGTCCAGTTATGCGCGTGTTTGGGGTTTTTCATGTTTATAATTTGAATTTGATTGTCCTGAGGAATTCTGACCGTTTGTGTTTCGCTCGTATTCTTTTTTAAAACTGTCGCATGTCGTTTGAATGCGGTCTACCTACCCTTACGTATTTCTTACATTTTGTACGTACCGGTTTGTCTTCTTGTAGTGTAAGATAAGAGTGGTTTAGTCTCAGGAAAATGATCTCAGAAACGACAACGTTGGAAGGGGAAGAAAGTTTTTTTGTTGTCCCACTGTCGGCGGTAGTCCGATGCGCCACAGTCGGTACCCTTGCTTGGGGCTTGGTGAAGTTAGTAAGTTGTACTCGAGTGTGAGGAAAGTTGGGAGGAAGTTGGGGGGCGTTGGACGGTCGGGTAGGGAGAATGGTGGGAGAGTAGGGAGTTGAGTAGAGGAGGAGAAGGGGGGCGATTTGAAGGGGAAGAAAGGGGAAGCGTGAAGAGGTGGGGGGCCGGCTAGCCTCTTGCCAGCTTTCAATCCTCCGAGTGGCGACCGTCGCCTCAGTTCACGACCGCCCGGTTTCAACTCGTACTTTAGTTCGACTTCGACCGAACGAGCCCAGTGTTATATTGGACATTTTAGTTTTAGATGAACCGCCCGATACAGTGCGTCCTCAATTTTTTTTTCAGTCTCCATGAGTTTTCGTGCGGACCTTTTGCGTAACGGTCCCTCCTGTGAAAAAGTGTAACTCCCGTGACTGTGCGCGTGTGTTGTGTGTGAGAGTTCCATGCGACCTTGAAGACGGGTAGGATTTAAACGTTTCGGATCTAGCGTGTAAGGTGGGTGTTGATCTTTTATATGCTTTTTTCGAAAAATGAGGCTATTTTAGGTCGCTAGTAGAAATTTCTACTGCATCTGAAGAGCTCAGCGCCTCAGAAGCAGACCGTGGACCGCCCCTTCTGGGTGAGACCGTTCTGATGGAGCCTAGCTCAGACAATGCGAATTTGGATCCTGAGGGGTACTATTAATGCAATAGTATTTGTGGGGGAGGGTTATTTTAAGGTTATCTGTTGGTGTGTGTGTGTGTGTGTGTGTGTGTGTGTGTGTGTGTGTGGGTCGCTGGACCCATACCTCGGGTGACCGTGCTGGGATAACTGTAGGGTCGTCCTAATATACGCTCTGTGGACTGTAAAATGTAAGAACCGGTGGGCGGATACTTTACTTTTTAATCGATTGGAAATTTCAGCAAGTGCTATCTAGATCGCCGTTTGGCTATATTGGTCCGACCGGTCGGTTCGCAATCTGAAACCCAACTTAGTGAAGGGTGGGGTTAGTGTAATTTTCCGCAAGCCTTAAATATGTTTCGGGTTTCAAAAAGAAAGATCGATATTGTATTTCATCTCATTTTTTTTTATTTGCGCTGCTAGTTATCGTTTTATATTTTGTTAGAATAATACCTGGGTTCTCGTTGTTTTTCAGGATTTTTATTTTGGTTTAATTCAGTCATATTATTTATATAACTGTTAAATGCTAATTTTACAGAGCTATTTTTTTTCTTTTACTATAGTCCCGGAGTCATAAATATATTTGATAATTACTCGTGCCAGAGCTCCGTGCCCAGACTGATAAAGAGTTGAGATATGGTAGTGCTCTCGAGTGGAGTATATCTCGGAAATTGTTATGCAACCTTATTTTAACAGTATCGTGTAAAAATCACGACAGAAAATATCGAAGGCGAGAAGAAATTTGTAGCTGAAAATAATGGAATTTACGTTTAGAGATAGTACGTCGAGTGGTTGTGGAAGCCTAGGCTAGGCGCTCCCCGCGCACGCTGGTATTAGAGTTTTACTTTCGACCTCGGTCCTATCCTTTGTTGCGTAACCGCCTCTTCCATTAGGAATTCTTTCCGTTTGAATATTTCACCTTTCTTATTTGAAAAATAAAATCGGATTTAGTGTAATTGGATGAAAGCGCAAAAGTTTCACTAGTCTTTCAGTTGTTATGGGATGCAAACATAATTACAAATTATGAAGTAAAGTATAACTTATAATAATAAGTTATCAGCAGATGACTGAAGTAGTTTCTAAATTTCAAGAGTTCCAAGGAGTAACCGGAAATATCCCATTGTGTACCGTATTATCTGCTAATTTTCTCTTAGATAAGTAAAGTTGAATTTTTATAATGTCCATTGGTAAATTGTTTATATTTTCATCATTTTTCCATATTTGTACTTTATTTTTATCTAATCTTTCAGAAACATCTGCTTAGATAGTCTACTATTTCTGAAACTTTATATTTCCTATTGATGGTAATATAAGAGGTAAATAACATAGAAATTTAATTTTTTAAATTTTAATAGATCGAATGTACGAAGGTGGTCGTGAGTATACAATGGCTTTGTAACTAATTCTTCCTCCAATTTCAATAAACCTGAAGCCTATCATGCCTATCATATATATTGATGGTATTGCGCGGGCGATGTCCGTTATAGATAGCGGAAGCCAAATACAGAAGCTGACTCAGTTTAGTGGAACAGATTTATCGTGAATTTACTCCTACAATAACAATAGTGATGTCGTCACGCGACAGATAGTAAAAACAGTTTTTAAAAATAAACTTCCATTAACTATAATCGTGTAAAGCAACGCTAATTATAAAACAGTGACGAAATCTGTTGGGGGGATGGAAATTATTCTAGATTTTCAGTTGCAGATAGATGACCGGTGTTTTTCCACGAGGTGCTTCCGTGTGATATCATTATCTAATCCTCCGTTGCATATTCAAGTCGCCCCCCTCCGACCGTCCGATTAACGCAGGTTCAATTAAATCCGAGCGGGAAGTCGGGTAAGTTTTTTTTTCGGCGCTTCCGTCAGTTCGGCGAACACGTGTTGAATATTACCAGTGAAAGGGGCATCCTGTTCAGCCGGAGTTTCCAGCGTTGAACACCAATTATTTTCAACGGTTTTGACTTTTCGAATATCACGAGTTCTCAACCATATTTCAAAATCAATCCTGCGATCAAATAGTTGATACAACTAAATTTAGGTAATGCGTCATGGAAATGGAAACAATGTGCGGGGAAATAGAACTAATGTCGATCAACGTTGAGTGAATTGAACGTGTATTACAACATGGTGTTTCCACCCACGCAGGATATAGCGATATTTAGTCCAATAAACCCATATAAATTTTGATTTAATTGGATTCCACCGACCGAGTCAGCATTATGCCCTAGCCCTAATAGGACCCCTAGGTCTTATCGCGTCGAATTACCGGTGGTGTCGGTCGATGGCCGCGTACCACCGTTTTCAAGAATCTTATCCATTTTCCCGTCTTTTGATACTCCCGACATAAATAGATATTGCTTTTTTTACAATGTGCCGTACTTATAGTATTACCCTTAATGGCCACTCGTCGTTTGAATTGCGACTAGACCAGTTTAGTTTCAGTAGCATTCCTAGCAGTTATAGCGCGAGTGTCGTGCACTATCTTTAAGTAGTCCAAGTAGAGTGCATAATTACGGAAATGTTTATGACATGGCACGTTATTGATACATGAATCTGGACGTTCGTATTTTCGAAATTTGTACTCGATGCTGGCTACCAATAGTAATATTAAAAAACATGAATAAAAGATCAAACTGAGCCCTATTTATAATGGCACTATTTATCTTAAGACACATTCATCTTTTCTATATACCCGGAAAATTGTAATATATGTTAACCGCAACCCAATTATTTGAGAAAAAAGAAGAAAAATATAGGGTTTAACGTTTGAAAGTTACGAGTGACATACTGGGCGCATAACGTGGACCTGCGAACCGTTAGCCGAGCGGTATTGTGAAGGAGGCGGAACCGGTGGTGGATAAGGGGGGCCCGCCGTACCTCTGAAAGCTAACAAGACGCCCGCCTCAGGAAGCGGGGTTAAAAGCCTTTTTTCCACAGAAACAAGAACGCACAGTCGGTGGCTCTATACCCCTTTTTGTTGTTGTCTCTGTCGACAAGAGAGCACAATCTCAAAGTTTCTTTTGTCCGAAGAGTGAAGTCCGGCCCCCGTGTCCCGCCCCAGAAAGTGGCTGCTTTAAGGTCACTGGCTTAAGGAAGGTTTAAGGAAAGCCGGCTTTCCACAATTGAAAAGTAGCCGGATTGTTCTCATATATTTCTGGTGAACGAGATTATCACCTCTTCGATGGTTCGATATCGCCAAACGGTCCACCATTTTGAAAGTGAAAGTAAGACAAATTACCGCTTGATTTTTAATCGTTATTATTACTTAACTCTGTAACTGTACCCTTGTAAGGTTTACTGTCAACCTTCAGTCCCCACGAGGCTTTTACTGTTGTTTACGCGTTACACAGTCAGGATGCCTAATTGCATTGTGCTTCTGCTGATGTCCGTTATGTCGGCAACGGGCTTTCGAATGAAAGAAAGTTCTGTCATAATACTTGTAGCGAATAACATTGTACTTCTTGATTCGTTCCTTTTTGTAACGGTGCCACCAAATTATTTGAATATGTGTTTATTGTTGTTGTCAGGCCTGCGCATAAAGTATCGGTGGGTGGTCTCCGGAATATGTGTGTGTATGCGTGTGGGAGTTGTGGACTCCAATTAGGACTTGGGCCGTGAGTGACCCGGACCCCATTTCGTAATTAATAAATGACAAGTGATTCTTGGTCGTCGGATGACCCCCGCGTGTCACAGCCGACCCGTGACCTCGGTTAACTGCCCGACCGCATTTAGTAGGGCCCACCCCATACGAGACCGAAACCCTACACCGTTCCTACGAGACCGAAACCTTTTTAGGTTGCCGGAAAGGCGGTTGAACCTAAAAATTTATCAATACGCGAGTAATCTTGAAGTTTAATGTCAATATTAAGTATTTCGTATCCACTTGAGGGATATTGCAGTGTACTTAGTGGCACTTTAATAATACTTCGAGATACTGTTTAATTTTAGATTAAGATTGACTGCATTATACGAATAATTGAAGTTCGGAGGAAGGTTTCGGAGTCTTCGAGATCTTGGATTTTCATCACTCTTATCAGTTTAGGTTGGCGAATGTAGACAGGGTTTGGCATCACTTCTGGTGATTAGTTCCTACGCTAGACCGGTTTCAGTTTCTATTGAGCACCTCTCAACGGTCGTATTTCGCGTGCAGTTGAAACATTCTGACCAATTCATTGAGGGAGGATACTGCTACAATTATTAACCGAATTCTAGCGCCTTAAGTTCAAATTGTAAGGGAGGTATTATTGGTGGGAACGCTGTCCTCACTTCCGAGAAATTTCAAATTAGAAGTAATTGAGTTTCAGTTCTTACTTGACTCGGAACTTAATTTCAGCAGAGTGGAAGCCGGCTCTTGGAGTTTAATTTCTTTGGAGCGTGTATCGTATGGAATGGGGGTGGGGGGAGAGACCGCTTGCTATAAATAGGTATTTGAATATACCAGCGGGAATTGCCCTTGGAATCCAGTACACGGCTTCCGAAATACGAAGTCGGAGAGTCTGGAACTAAATATAGGTCTTTCTCCGGTTCGTTTTGTTCTTGTTTCTCCCTTTTAGTATTCATGAGATGTAGGCCGCTCTCGTACCAGATATATTAGCATAAGATAACCCCGCCCCCCTTCCACTGCCGTTCTTCCGTCGATAATTCCTGCCAAATAACAGTTTTCCGTTATTTACACGGAGGCTCAAGCCCGCTCAGACCGATGAAATTGATCCGTTATCTGTTTTGCTTTTATTTTGGGGGCAATTTCCGTGTCTCACTAATGCGCGTCGATTAAAATGTGACAGGACGGTAATTTTAAATTTAGCCAAGTCGCCTAATTATTAAAATAAAAATGAACGATCATCATTCTAGCTGTTTACCGATTTATTATAATAAAAAAGGGGGTTTATTGATTGTTCCTTAAGATCAAAAAACATTAATATAGAGTGCATTTAAGAAAGTAGTGGTAGGCGTTTTTTGGTTTGCGTCGACTTTATATTGTGACTGATTGAACGTTTGTCTCAGGGGGACACTAATGGTTGCTGTGGCGTGACTCCAAACAGTCCCGTGTTCTCAGAGTTGTAAAATTTCTGATTTACTACGTACCCCATTCTCAGTTTGTATTTAACGTTTATTATTATGAAAATTAGTCTGTTCTGTTTCGTATTCATCGATAAATCGTCGTACTTCCGAATTATATTTGAATAATTGTCGGTATCCTTTCTCTGATCCTTTCCACAATTTATTTATAAGTCATTTCACTTATGTTTAACTATTGAAAATATCGGAACTTTAATTGTATATTATCCTTTTTGTAACGTCTGTTTAATATGAATCAGTGTTGTAAAAATCCGTATGAAATAACTTCGAATAACCAAACTATCTATATTGGATAGTTTGATCAACGTCATGCGTCTGACCTTCCGAGTATAACGGATGGATGATCCGGTTGACTTTCTGTCGCCTGCATCTTGTTCGTTCTTGTAATAGACCGGATCTGTCGTTTAGTACGACAGTGTAATACCAGTCGAAACCGGTCTGGAGCAAGGGAGAAAGTTGGAGTGGACGTTAATGATATTCCGACCTCTTGTGCCCCTATAACTAACTCCCTTTATAATATCACTGTTACCATCTTCCGTCTCTACTCGATTATTTATATTATTATTTATAGTGGCTACAGTGATATAGTGCTGACGGGATGCATCATCTGACGACGTAAAGTCCGAAACCAGTTTGGTCCTATCTATCTAGAACTTCTATATAATTTTGATTAAAGTCCTGGATATTTAAGAATTTTTCCGAGCAATCAATCGTACACGCCTCCGTACATTTTATAAAGGCTCCGTGGAGCCGTATTACATTGCAATTTTTTTTTGCGACGAATGGCCTTAACCTATTACCGGCTGGGGAACGTTTCAGCACGAAACCGAACTGCGCCTGCCGCTCTTTCCCTCTTGGCAATAACGCCGTCCTGTTTTGTCCAGAACGTTACGAAATATCCAATACCGCTTTTGAGCAGTACAACTCAACGGTGTTAAATAAACGCTTATAATAACGGGCCGTATACGATATAAAAAGACGAAAGGCGGGACAGGAAAGGTAATTGGGTCATTAACTGTTGCGTAAAACCTTGCTGTCGTTATTTCTTTGAATTTTATTAGCTGACTCCGCATTTTTGTCCAGGCGCTCGAATTCAAAACTAGGAACTATTCGACGACTGCTATTAGAAGGCGTCCTAGCTGTGTGCATTTCCTGCTTCCCCCTTCCTGCATTAATCCAGTTTACAATTTTAATCGGAGTAAAGTACAAATTTGTCAGTTTTACTTATAGATCTTTGATTAACCTGTGACCGTTATATGGATAATCAGTTGTACGTTTCCAAATTTCACTTCCAACTTCATTTCGTAGGTAGGAGTAAAACGAATCGGGGCGCCGATGACAAAGGGCCCTCGGCGACAAAAGGCCCAAATCGTACAATACAAAATCGAACCGCTGTCCCGGTTAATTCAATTCACACGGGCTCCCATTTTAATAGTAATAAATTGCCCTTTTCCTTCCACAGTCTTTACCGGCGAGTAGGTAAAATATTTCAATATTTTGGCGATACTATCGCAGTGTTCAAAACCCGTCTATCCATTTTTTTGCACATTCCCTCAAGAAATTAATACAATTTTAACAATGTACGTTTTGTCCATAGTGCCTGGAAATAAGTGCTGTATAGACATATCAAACAGCATTTCCCTACATCCCAGTAAAATTATTGGTCTTAGTCGACTCGTGCTTGAAATATTAAGGCCGGAAGGCATAAAAAAAGTCTATTAAGTCACCTTCCGTTGGGCTCCAGGAGCTAGAGAGAATTCTGATTTCATCAGAATAGAAATCATTGAATGAACAGAGATTTGAGTTACTATGTATTTTTTCGTATATTATTATTGCTTATTTGTTTTAATATTTATGTGCATACATTTGGATAATTAATTTTTGCATTGCCGGTAAAGTGATAGGAGATGACGTCTGCGTCTTTGGCTGCGGTCGGTTTACGCTTGAAAAGGCAGACCGATCCGTGTCGAGGTTGTCGTTGCCGTCGTCCCACATTCTAATAGTTCTACTCTATTTTGTTCTTATATCGTTTGATTTTTTTTTTTAATTCTTATCGTCTGCTCTTAGGTTGAGGAGGAGGGACGATGGCGGAGACGAGCGAGTCGGAAACAGCGCCCCAAACAAACGGCATTCCAGACAACGAGATCGACGAAGATGACAAGAGCAAAATGAGGCCTGCGGATATTGACGCCGTCAGTATACCATTTCTGTTCCAGATATTAAAATATACTCAATAAATGAGCATTAGTGTTCTTTTAATCGGAATTAGTATTTCCTGCTTAAACCACTTGATGTAAAAGTAAATAAAATATTGAAACATTGGATATAACAATTATAAATTAAATTCTTATTCATTTATTTTTCCATACACTTTTCATATATCTCGTTATATTCATAATATCTGTTTAGTTCAGAGTAATTTTCTATCATTCTCACATTATATCTTATTAAAGTAACAATTATCAAAATCATCACATTCACGCTGAGTGGGAAATATTTTCTGTTTGGTTGGCACAATTGTTATGTTAACTTATCCTTAGATTACCCTCTATTTCTGTAATATGTTTCATTTTAACGATGTTACTATTTTGAAATCAATTATCAAGTTGTTTTCCTACTGCCGTTGTAGTGCTTTAACTGTGGTATTTAATTTTACATTCTGAAATTACGGTGCCTTATAAATGAATAGGTCTTTTAAAAAACAAAGTATGAATTGCATTTTGTTACATTTCTAGACCGGTAGGATAACAAAAAATAGCCTGGGTGCATAATAGACAATGGTATATAATTGAACAATACAAAATTTAAAAAAGTGCATACGACCTTTTTTGGGCCAAGGTCACACTATTCAGTTGTGTATCTCTCCGTATTTGTAATGACTCAGTAGAGTTATTAGCTCCTTTGAGTCAGCTTATTTCGGTTTGTGTCTGAGAATGGCATTTGGAAATTATTTTTTTACGATTCACTTACTAATTCAACGGCGAATTGCAAGTATTCCGAGTTAGGGGTAACGCTTAATTATAGGGGCCTAATGCATTGGAATGCTGCCGCAATTTCATTCGAGTGTTCTTCCATTAGTTTCGTGAAGGCTGCTTAAAAAATATAGAAGATAATATAATCTTTATAATGTAAAATTGCCAAAATTATTATAGAAGCAAACGCTTGTTATACGATGTCGTAAAACCTAATCCAGGCTACCGGTTTAGACACACCGGCTCATTCGAGTCTTACAGGTTATAGTTATGATTTAATAAGAAAAATATGCATTATGTCTAGCCTGCTATTTATAAATCGTTTATGAAAAACATTTTAGTCCAAAAATAAATACGATTATCCCTTTGGTTGGATCTGATCTAAATATTTAATATTAGTAGTAAATATTATTACTTGCATTCAGGCATCATGTATGTTTTGTTTGTGTTCGCGTTATTTCCCGAATATCTGCAAAGAACGAATGGAGGACAGAAGTCCGATTCTCAATCTACACCAATATTTTGTACGTGTAAATCTTATTTTAATTGCCATTATAAAAAATATATTTGTAGACTCCTTTGATCGATATTTTTTCAATTGAAAACTGGTAGGAGCCCTTATTAGGTTATGTTATGCGCAAAATTGTGGAGTCCCTTGCACCAGGATTAGAAATAATCGATTTTGTATTATTGAAACCGATTCTAATTTTAATTATGATTTGTTTTATTATTAATTGGTCTCGGAGATCAGAGATCGGTGTTATCTTATCAGAAGGGTTATCGTTGTTGTTATTTTAAGAGGGGTTATACTTTGGGGATAAAGTTTCTCTTATTCCCTCCCAGCATTAAGGAATGGACAGAAATTAGTTTCTTAATTGGTTTATACCAGAAAGGAAAGTAATAACTTCTGAATTATTTGTCCCATCATATTCCTAGGTTGTAATAATGAAAAATAGTTGCTTTTCCCTCCAGCATAAGTTATGGAGTAGAGCATTGGTTTTATATTTTGAGCAAACAATGCACTTGATTTGTGTAGAGTGAAAAAGAGGTAAATGAGTATTATCAGTGCTTTTAAAATATTCAGAAGATCCCCATTTATAAACTTTGTGGGACCTGCTCAAATTTAACTTTTAGCACAGTTAAATATTAGAGTATGCCTATGCTTCTATTTTTATCAAAACTGATATTAATTACTCTCCTAATCAAGGCTTAAAACTCCTATTTAAGATGTATCATATGTTGCATTCCACTTTTACAGGGATATAGGGTTCTATGTTTCAACACATACCTGTAGTGTTAATTGTAACTATTTTATTGTGCTGCAGGATATGAGGGAGATGGAGAGGAGGAAGCGAGTGGAGATGATAATGAGCAGCCGGCTGTTCAGGGAGGAACTGGAGAGGATTATCGAGTCCCAGATGAAGGAGGGAGGAGGTCCTGCGGGACTCCTCCAGCAGATACAGGACATGGTTGGAGGGAGAGTACAGCCAGGTCACATGTTCAGAAGTCAGTACCAGTTACAACTGTTACAATGTTTAATACACATTTTTATTTACCTTTTCACCAGATCAATCACTCAATTTTTTGTGCTTAGAAGAGTAGAAACCTCCTTTGAATAAATGAAAATATTGTATTAATATTTGATATAGAATAAAATCATTCTCATCAATTTCTAACTGTGTGCAGTAGCATAACGTAATAATGAAATAGCATAACAAAAATAAAGTAATATTAATTTAAATACAGGTAGCTTCTCTGATTAACTATTATAAAAATTCCTGTTTATGTGACACTGAGCAGTGTGGAATGTGTGGTTGGTAACTTGAGACTTACATGAAACTGTTATGTAACATGGAGGCTGCTTAGGAAGACTTTCTTTCAGTAATCTTTCATAAATTGAATTAAAACCTATTTCACGAGTAAATACCAATTAAATGTTTTATCTTAATTCAGTTTTAAGAATTAAGATAATTAACAATAAATAAGTCAAGCAAGAAATATTTAATAAGCAATATATAATAGCTTAATAGCCTTAGTAAAGACACTAATCGATTTTTTTTTTCTGGCACCAGATGCAAACTGTGTAGTACCGATCAATGACATTCGTGGAGTGGAGAGCATGGGGTATGCCAAGGGGGAGAAGATACTGAGATGCAAGCTGGCAGCAGTCTACAGGCTCATGGACTTGTACGGATGGACACAGGGCATTCACAATCACATCACGGTAATATATTTTTATTTTGTCTCATTATTTTAGCTTCACACTACTACCAAATGAAATTCTATTCCTCCACTATAGACCATGTAATTATAAAATGCATGAGGCAAGAGAGAAAACTTGCATGTTAATGAAATGAAAATGGATATCAAAATTTAACTGGCTCATTGGCCAGATGTTAATATAATAATCCAATAACTTGGTTGTGTGGACTTTGTGTATTAAGTGTACACATTCTTACTTGCAAATATTCTATCTTGTAAAGTCCAGAGGGACAAAATAATTTATTGGAATTTAGTTACACTTTTATCAATTGACATTTGAGCACTGAAATTAATGTCCCTTTTCTTTTTTTCTTTTAATTTGTCTAGGCGAGATTGAACCAGGATGATGAACATTTTCTTGTGAATGCCTATGGTATGATGTACCACGAGGTGACAGCTTCGTCTCTGGTTAAAGTTGACATGCAAGGCAGCATTGTCGAATCAGGGACAACTAATTTTGGCGTAAACATACCGGGATTCCAGCTTCACGCTGCGGTACATGCAGCCAGGCCGGACATCAAATGTGTCATACACATACACACACCATCTGTACTTGCTGTAAGCTCCGTTTCCTCTTATTAATTAATTTAATACAAAACCTTGTTTTGTGTATATTTGAAGATGCTATTGCCAGTGTAACTATCCCTATTTGCTGTTTGTTTAAAGAACAATTTAAAAAACTTAACGTTACAGAAATCTGCAATTATCTTATGCAGACATATTGTATTTATTTATATAAAAAAGTGTACTATATCCCTATCTTAAATAAAAGGTGAAAATTCCTTATATTTCTAACATAACTCTGTTAAATATGAGGATAAAAGGTAAAAGTTCCAAAAAGGTGTGTTTTGAAAATTTTAGCTTTTGTATTCTAGAGCAGAACAATGTAAATTAATAATGTTTATAAACTTTTATCTTATAAACACTTTTAAGACTGAAATAAAACTGATTTGGTGTATTTAAAATTTTGTTGAATACTGAATGAGTAATATCAAATAAACTAATATAGTCTAGTTCATTATAGTTTAAAATGAGTAGGTATCTATACTCATTTTATATTAATGTAGACTGTTTAATATTTAATACCTCTGTGGCAATTATTTAAGGTGTACATCTATTTAATGAAGACAACTAGGTGGCACATTGAATGGGCTTAATTGAAGTAAAGTATTAATGTTAATTGTATGCCCTAATTAGCAAGGCATGGGGCAGAATAGTAGGTGATATCCACTTAGAAGTTATTATTATTATTTCTTTGTATCTTTAATATGTTTTCCAATGGTTTTATGAACTGCATAATACATTGTAGTTTAATCTTGAGTGTTTGAATTTATTTAAAAGGTTTCCATTCAGTGGGTACAATATGGCATGAATTATTTTCAGAGGAAATTTATATTTTAAAATGTAATTTTTTAATTGGCTATTGCATTAATAATTACATGAATTCGTATTTATAAATACATTTTTTTATGGATGGATTTTTTGTGGATGGATCCACATTCCGTGCTCTGTTTCTTTTTTCTGATATAAAAATATGGTTTAATGGCTTCATTTTTTAAAGTTCCATATTTGTCTTGTTTTCACAGCCTTTTTCTGTTTCTCTGCAATTTTGACATTGTTTGTTGTCTTCAGGTTTCCTCTTTGAAATGTGGATTGTTGCCATTGTGCCAAGAATCAGCTGTCATTGGTGAAGTAAGTCAACATCCTTACATTGGTACAGTCTCTGAACCTGAAGAAAAGGATAAGATCGCTCGCAATTTCGGCCCTATCAATAAGGTAATTCTATTTACTTTAACTTAATTCAATTTAACTATTCTGATTTTCATGTTTACCTACCAATGAATTATGTTAATCTTTGAAAATAAATATTTGGACTAGCATTACATATGTGCCAGTTTGATCAAAATAATTGTAAGTATTTAATAAGTATTAAATGAATTAAAATGTCATGATAATGAATTATGAGGGGTGATATATTTGAATGTGTAATGTAATATTATCAGAATATTATAGTTACTTTTCATTGATGTATTATGTATAATTTTATTTTATGTCATAACGGCTCCATTATGTTTTATAAATTACATAGGTAAAGTAATATATTTGTATTATAATAATTCAAATATTAACAATTTTTTTAGTATATGTTTTCCTAATCATTTCTAAACATTAAATATATATGAAGATTTAATTTTGATATTTTTTTTTGTTATTTCAAAGCAGCAAGTCGCAAAAATGTAAAATATTTTGTTCTAGGTCATGTTTTTGACTAACCATGGTGCAGTCTGTTGCGGTGAAACAATTGAGGAAGCTTTCTTTAATGTCTACAACACTGTATTGGCTTGCGAAACACAGGTATAGTTTCAATATATTGTACTTAGGCTAGTTATATTCCAGTTTTGACATGTGTATTTGGCCTGTATTATATAGGATAGTAGAATCACCATTGTCATGAAGAGAGTTACTTACTTATCCTCCTCATGCAGTTCTATATGTTGTCATTAAGATACTGAGAAAATAATACTGTTATGTAAGGGATAATTTAAATGAAAATGTACAAAATTTAAGTTCAATGAATTCTTATATTTTAACTTTAATATTGCAATACTTTATTCCATAACAATTATGTTCAATTAATGCTAGTTATTTTTTCTTTTATTACCATTACTGTAAATTTCTAATATTTTCTTCTTGTGCACTTTCAATATTTATACATCAGAGTAATGTAATATCAAATGTGTTGTGTGCTGTTCTTACAATGTAAATCAAAAAGTGTTAATTATTGCATAGATTTCTTATAACTAAAATATTAGTGTTTATAATTTAAATTTACAGCAGGCTTGTTATTTTTGCTCATTAGGACAGAAAAAAAAAGATTAAAAGTATATTTTAGAAAATATCCTTGAGTGTTTTACTGTTTATATTTTGTGAGCATGCCTTAATTTTAGTTGACAGTAACCTTAGAAAATTACATTTCAAACTGGAAGGTATTTCTTGTTGTGTTTTAATCTTAAAGTGATTCCCCACTAGTTAGTTTGAGGTTATTATTTTGTTGTTTTTCAGGTGAAGCTAATGCCATTGGGGGTTGACAACCTGCAGTTGTTGCCTGATGAGACTCGAAAGCAGATTTATGATGCGGCTAGGCGGGCCCCTGAGGGCATCACCATTTCAAATCCTGTCCAGGCTCAACTACCACCGAGTATTGAAAAGAAGGAGAAGAGGTGGCGCATTGGTGGACTGGAGTTCGAAGGTCTCATGCGTATGTTGGACAATGCTGTAAGTACAATATCCCTCTAAATTTATATGAAAACTCCACTTTGTTTGAAAATTAGCCATAAATTTGACATTTTCATTACATAATTTTTATTTACTTTGTACATAAGTGACTAAACATATTCCACTTCTTCTTTTATTTAAAACTTACTCTTAGGGCTCATCTTTTCCTCATTTGTTGTTGTGTTATTTTCATGTTAGTATAGAGCATTAGTGGATAAGTAATTACAGTGTTTAGATTAAGGAACATGTAATTAGGTCTTTTCAGTTTATGGGATTGGCATTGCTACAGTCACATAGATGTAGTATATTGTTTACAACTAACTCAAATGTCAGGTCGATTATAACCTGTGGATGAAAACATTTCTTATTCATAAATTATCACAAGTTTTTTATTTTAAAAAGGTATACAAATATAAAACAATTTTAGAGTGGAAAATTTCAGGATTTCAGTTAACATTTCATAGAGAAATAAAGTCTGTAAAATAAAACTGTATATTTCTTGTCAATATAAAGGTTTCCATTGTTTAGGGTTTCCGTACTGGTTACATCTATAGAACACCATTGGTGAAGGGGGAACTGCCTAGGCCTCGTAATGATGTTGAAGTTCCTCCAGCTGTTTCATCATTGGGCTACCTTCTGGAAGAAGAGGAAATGTATAAGCAAGGGTATATTTAATATTTTTTTTAAAGTTACAATATTATTAATATTATTGATATATTTATTTCAATCCTATATAAATTTCAATATTAATACTAGTTTTTATGTTTTATTATTTTGAATTCTAATTTTACTATCTGAAATGTTTGTAATGTTTTCTGAATTAACTACAGATTATTATATAAGTAAAAGATTTATTACCTTCTAAAGAAAGGTATTGTGACCATGCACTTGTATTTATTTATCAAAGCACACTAAAGGTGTTTATATATCAGCTTTAACATTTTCTTGTCTATTTAAGCAATTGGGTGTTTTTAATTGAGGTGGTAGATTAGGTTGTTGTAGTAAATTTCATAACAAAAACATTGACTGAAAACACATTTACTGTAATGAAAAATAAAATTATAATTTTTTTCCAGAAATTGGAAGAAGTTTGTCGATGGAAGGAGTCGCAATGACCGCACTCGGTGGCTTAATTCGCCTAATGTCTATCAGAAAGTGGAAATTCTGGAAACTGGAACTCCTGACCCTAAGAAAATAACAAAGGTAGAAGTCATCACGTTTGACAATAAAAATTAAAAGAAACCGCGAAAAGCCAAACAAACAAATTACTCCGCCCGCTGGTTTAATTTTATATCAGACCACTCGCTTAAATTTATTATTACATTATTGAAAGTAGAAATTATAAAGTTAGATAAAAACCAGTACTGCAGTGGCCAGAATATTTCTTGTTATTGCGAGTGGCCTTTAGGAATATTTTATGAATTAAAGTAAAGAACTTTTTGAGTTCAATTTTTAAAAAATATAACAAAATTTAAAGATTAAAATATAAATCTCTATATCATAGAATTATATGTCTATTTAGCAAGAGGTGAACTTCACAATATTTAATTAATTTTGGTTAGTAAAATTTAACTTTTGGGGACATCCTATTCTGAATGGTGCTGTATAATCCTAAGAAAAAATATTTAATACTTTTCCTATGAAAGCATAACACATCCCATTCCATTTTCTCATTTCCTCCTAATAGTTTTTGTAATTGAAGTTTGGTGCTGATTTGATGATTTATTGGGAGGGAGGATTATTATTCCTTATGTGCAATGCTTCTCTATTTCTTATATTTGATCTAAAAAGTGTTATTGTTGCTTGGCCAACTCAGTGTTTAAAAGCTCAAATGAAACGTCGTGTTTCAAGTATATACAATGTGCAATTTATGTTTGGACATTGGTTCTATTCTCTTTGACACCAAAAATATCCTTGCAGGATACAATTTGATTGGTGTCTGTGTTGGTGGTGTCAGTTAATCTGGTGTTCATTTTAGGTTTAAGGTGACCAGATATTTAATAAAATGATTTATCCAGAAAGAAATTACTGTTAAACTTCATTGTAATTATTTTTCTGGAGCCTATGAAATGGTGAAGCTTTAGAAGTTCTAATTAATAGTGTAATACATTTGACTGTATTAAAATAGATTGTTTAAATGGAAGTATAATATCAATACAATAGGCTTTATTAACAGATTTTAAATAAATATCTCATAACAAAAAAATGGAAAGAACATAATTTGAAAATTAGATTTTTTCCAAATACTTTAATTTTATATTTGGTTGTTCTATTATGGATGAATTGATTATTGGAATAGGCAGTTATATTTAGTTTATCTATTATATTGTCAGTATATGGGATAATATGGGAAACAATGAAAATATACCTAATTATTATAGCTTTGTTTAGGCAAAAATATTGAAATATTTGAAATGGTTATAAGTATGCATTTGGCAGTATTCTTGACCGGTTGATTTCACATAGGGAAATTCTACATTCCATATCTTGTGGTACACTCTAGAGACAGTTCAGGAAAAGTTTTCTGTTGCTCATCTGGTCATCTTAATTTAGATGCTATTCATAAAATATATATTATGCTTGTCAGTAGATATATGTAAAATTTACATTATTTATCTTTTTTATTAGTATTTACTCTAATGATGAGAACAGAATTAGTACTATTAAGTTTTAAAATTGTTTTAATTATAAGAATATATCCTCCAGTTCATAATTAAAAAATATATGATAGACTTTAATATGATCAGTTACATATTCAGTTTCTTGTAGGAGTCTAGGAAGGAGACATTTATTTTCAAATCTGCACAATATCTAACACCCTGACTCCTAATTTTATTTTATGGTCATATTTCAATCAAATATTTTTGATACTTATAATAAATAATTTCCATTGTAATAAGTTACATTTAATCCCTAATATCTTATTAAGTAAGCTCATTTTTTTCTCAATGTATTACTGGTACTGTTCTGCTCAATCTCCCATCAGAACAACAAAATCAATGTTAGTCTGAGAACTTTGTATGTGCTACGTATTCTATCTTTATCAAATCCTTTATCAATAATTTTTATAATAATAATTATTATTCTTATTAATATTTCATAAGCCATATATATATATATATATATATATATATATATATATATATATTTTATTAGACAAAGAAGGTGTTTTTAATTTTTACATATATTCAACATATTTTAATCATAATTTTTAATGATGTCATTAATTTTGTCTTATATACTAGTATTTTCTAATAGTTCTTTCATAATTAAAATAGACATTTCATGCCTTAGACAAAACTAACTAAAACTAACTTTCTTCCCAATTTTTTGTCTAGTCTGAATTTAATCTAGTGAGAGAGACTCCTCAAAATAAATGTGGTGCAAAATTTCCTGTCTTAGAAATTGTTTGTACAGTTAAAATTGGGAATGTAGTTTTAGTCATTTATTGTTGTGTGTAGTTTATTGAAATAGGTTGAACATTTGGAAGTTGAACAAATTTTTTTTCTGTTAATTATTTTTCCCACTCATGTTTTAATATTAATGTGTAACAGTATGTTGATATAATGTAACAAAATACTATTGGTTAAAATGGTATAAAGTAAATGATCGTTGGAATTGTTTTATATGGCCAATTATTTATTTATAATCTCATCTTGACAAATATAAACAAGAAGGAAATTGTAATGAGCAAATTTAAATAAGTTTGTTTTACTTCCATAATTTTTGTTGTTTATTTATTTCGTGTTATAGATTTTATCATATAACATTCCATTTTTTGAGAATATGTCAATTATTTTTTCTTAAACTTATAATTCTGTTGTCTGTTTGTGTAAAGTGGTGATATTGGTGCACCCTTTTTATTAACGACTGCAAGAGCCAATTCTGGTAAAAGAATGAAATATTCAGAACACAGTCAGACGTATTTAACACATTCCTTTCATATTATATATACGTATATATTTTATATATATATATTAAGCGCTTATAATTTTAGAATTATTCCTAATTTTTAGTAATGGAATTTTCAGTAATTTTTGAAGTTGCAAATCCAGCTATATAAGGAAAGAAAAATGAAAAGTATTATAACATAATTGATAAAATATTGTGGTTTATATATTCTTGTTTAATGCTCCTTTTTGCATGTCTTTTTTTGACATTGAAGCATGCTTTCTGTTAGCTTAAAATTTAGGTAATTGTAATTTGTGTGATATAATGAAAATACAAAAAAATAAATTACTTGAGGCTTGGTATTGTGAAATTTTATTTTATTTTAATAACAAGGCCAAGTTTTTATGTTTTTTCTATACAAAATTAATCAAAAATTGGTTGTTATTTTTGCTTTGAAACTGATACACACTTGGATATTCCCACTTATTATTATTTTTATGTATCTGTTGTTGATGACACCTCACACCTTAACCCTTCATTGATATATTTTGTATGTATTTTTGTTTTCCTTCCTTTTTTATATTTACATACAGCACGTTAGGTTGAAATGTCTAATTGGCATGAACCAGATTTGATTTTATAAGTAGATAGTATTAAAAATAACTGCTCTTTAAATGGCAGTTGTAGTAGTATTATTAATAATTGCTTACTGTTACTGCATTAATACTTATTGTTGAAATATATTGTATAGTATGTGGGTGCAAAAACTGTCCCTGCTTTTGACAAGAGAGATAATTGTTAATTGTTCTTAGAAGGTATTTTTTTCTGTTCAAGATCCATATTATTTTGTCTTTTTAAATTGTTAAAGTTCATAATCATTACAGTTTCCAATAACTGATATATTTTTTCTTATTTGATTGTTACAATGGTCATAAAAAATTTTGCTTTATAACATTAAAAATTGTCTAAAAAATATTAATCTTGTCTATTAAATTGTTTTCGTATATTTCAGCCATTTTCTTAGGAAGCCCTATTTTTATTGCTAATTAAATTCTTATAAACAAAGAGTAAAGTACAACTTACCTATAATGTTACATATTTTTCAATGTAATGTCAAATATTTATTTTTTCCTTTCTAACTTCTCTACCCAACAATATATTTTTATTTTAATGGTACTGATGTTGTAATAGTGATCAATTATATTTTTAAGTGTTTTGATTATGGATTGTTTGTTAATTTATTACTAAATTCCTATACCATGTTAAACGTTTGCTTATGGATTGTTATTGGAAATGAATTATCGATGTAATGAAACTTTTCTTACAAAGCAAGAACAAAAGCACCATTTAAATTTAGGTTTATCATGGTACAGGATCATCTTTTTGTTTGGTGTGTAGTTTTATAATTTTTGTTTTTCTGTTTGTTTTGTCCGTGTTCTAGTGGGTGGACGCTAATGCAGATGAGGTAATTTCACGTTGTTTTTCTTTTTTTCCATATAAGTTTTATTTTAACTTTCTAAAGTAATTTTTAATTTATTATTAGTGTATTATTAATTAACTTCTGAGGGGCTCAGCATGGCATGTTTGAGCTAAAAACAGAACTATTTTTAACCCAAATTTTATTTTATGTTTCCATTTGTTGCAGTGGAATTAAACATTCTAAGCATTCATTCTTACAACATATATATCCACTGTACATGTGTTTAGTTTTTATATAATCCGTATCTTTTAATTTGTTCGTATCTTTGAGCTAGCAGTGATGAAATTGCACGATATTCTCATCTCTCATACAAAGGAATTTTGCACTCAAACTAAATAAATTGTTCTTTTAAATTGTAGATATTTTTCTGCAGTTAAAAGTAGGTACACACCCTCTGAAAGTGTTATAATACAATGGCTGCCAGAGTGACAAGTAGATGGGGTTTCTTTTAAATATTAAAAGAAAGATACAACACAGCATCTTTGGTTTAACACTATAATCTCATTATTAACACTTATTTTAAATAAAAAAATATAATATTTTAATCAGTTGCTCATTAATATTCTAGAAAAAATGTAAACATATCGCTAGAGAAAAATAGATAGTGAGTGAATATTTTAATTGGTCCCTATTTTTTGAAGGTGTTTAAACTGTGATTAATCAGTCGTTTTCAGAGATGTTTATAAGTCCTGTCTACTCTCTTCTATTTTTAGGCATTGGAATTTGTTCTAAATTGGTTCTGTCTGGGTCTCTCCATAAGCTGGATAATTTACTCTTGTTATTTGCTCTCTTATTTTCAAAATTATTTAATTTTTTTCACCTGTAGGTTTTAATTAACTATTTAATGAGGATTGTTGCCATAAAAATTTGTAATTTATGTAATACTATGTGCAAGCAATCCTTAGAATTAATATCATAAATAGAAAATGGAGCTAAATTTGTAATTAGATATTTTATTTATTTTTGTTTTATCGAGTTATTTTTAATTAATATGAACAAAAAATTAGTTAAGCTTATTATTTCTTGAATTAATCAAGTGATGATCATTTTTTCGGTGCTTGGCCCATTTAATTTTTCTGTACATCATGAAATATATTTCTTGATGACTGATACATTACATTTCATCACATTTGCATCTTCCTAATGCTGTATGCATGGAACACAATTGCTTATTCTTTTTCTATACATTTAGAATAGGTATAATTTCTTTATTTTAAATGAAATTTTTTTTTATAAAATCTGTTTTGAGAATACATATATATGTGTGTGTCGCAAAAGGAATATCCAAGATCCATATTTTCTAGATGTCTTTGAATGATTAAGAAACGAAAAACTTGTGCCTGTTTACCACCCAATTTGACCTCCTTTCATTTTAAGTGTTATTTATCCATTTCTTGATGTTGAACGTTGTCATTTATTTAGCAGACAAAACCAGACTCTATGGGACCAACCCTGAGTTATTTTCCTCTTGCAGTTTAGTTTGATGAGCTTGAGTCAAATGCAGGGGTTTAAGGAGGGCAGTGGTCATTTCTAAATTTTTTTTCGTAAGGGTTAAAAATTGGTCAGCAATCCACAGGGCATAATTTGCACCGGTGCTGTTCTGTGGATCATTCATAATGCAAATGTATTCGAAGGAATTGAGATTTGGGTGTTGTTGAACAGGCACTTTTATTGTTTGAATGAGAAGAAAAGAAAGATAGTAACTGTTTGATTGTGATTTGTGGATTTTGGAATTTCACTATCGGTTGGGGTCCCTTAAAGTTTTGGTTTTGTCTGTTAGTGGGTAGCCGAAGGATCACCAACTCACAGCAGTACACCGGTCAAGATCGATTCGGCATTGCAATTTGTGCCCAAGAATACAAATCCGAAAGAGTTCAAGAAAGTGCAGAAGCAGGTCAGTGTTCATTTATAAATTATTAACATTGTTTTTTTCAAGTATATGCAATTTTATTTTATGCGGATACCATTATAAAAAGCCAGGATATATTGTTTGTCTTTGTATTACTCTCAAATTAAGTTTTGATTTTAACATTTAACATATTAATCTTTAAAAATAATATAGGGAAAATAGTAATAATTGTACTCTATTTGAGGAGCAAAGTGGCTTCCCAAGCCACTTCCATCTGGAGTGGTGGTTCCATCTAGAATGATGGCTTCATGGCCTAGTTCTAGAATGATTGTTTACTATTAAAAGCTGATATATACTAAAAAAAATGGAAAAGCTAAAAGCTCATTCTTAAAAATTTGTATTAAACATCTTCAATTAAAGACATTGATTGTGAATAATTGAAATTCAAAAATACTCTTCACACTATTAAGAAAAATTATTGTTATTTATATAAAGTAAGATTTGAAGGATGATAAGTAGTTTTTATTTGTATTAGATCTCACATGTTGTATTTGATGGAATTTGCACTTAAATTCCTCTGTATGCACTTTTATAGATTAAAGAAAATAGGAGAGCGGACAAAATAACATCAGGTCCCCAGTCTCATATATTGGAAGGAGTCTCTTGGGAAGAGGCTAAAAAACTACAGGTAAATTGCATTCTTTTTTCTATTTTATATATTTTTCCCTTCTCTGTCATGTCAGGGAAATGGATTATTTTATTGTTAATGTTATTTGTGCTGTTTGGTGGATTCAGTCGCTCTCTTCGAAATCTACTCTGTGCAGACGCAAATTCCGCTATCGGCCGATTTTTTTCCCCAAAATGTCCGTCAGACACGTATTCCGCCTTTGTAACATTTTTTTTATATTTATCTTATATTTTGAGGACGCCAACATCAGCATGACAGGCGATCAAGTGATACTAGTTGGTGCCGCTTCGAAGGGTATAATTCAGAGGGAGTACCAGCACAACGCCACTGTCTACAAAACTCCGTACGCCAAGAACCCTTTCGAAGCTGTCAGCGATCAGGAATTGGAAGACTACAAAAAAGTCATCACTCGAAAACAGAGGGGCGAATCATGTGAGTCAAACACTTTTGAAAAACATTTTTTTCAACGAGCTGTTGTCTCAGTGTGTTGGGTATCTTTAAGTTTTTGTTTTAAATTCTGCTTTTTTGCATGCACAGCCCTCCAAGACTAAAACAGTACCGTCCGAGGTCATTTATCTATTTTACCATGACATAAAAAGAAACTTGAAATTTCTTGGTTCATAAATAACTTGCATTTTATTAGATGATACATTTTTTTTACAAAAAGGCTTAATATTGCATGCGCTTGGAATTACGATTGTTTGTGTTTTAAGATGAAGAAGATCAGAGCGAGAGCGAAGCACTTTCTTCATCTGCAGCGTTGCCACCGACTGGTATTAAATCACCGCCAAGTGAAACTGAAGATGAAAGCAGGACAGGTCAGTTGGATCTTTTAATTTTGTTGTGTTATTTTTTAATCTAACATTATTGGATTTTACTGTTGTTTTTCTTTAACATCACCCCAGGGCAGTGCCTCTAACTGGGGGGATATTATTCATGAGGGACACATATTTCTTAAGTAAAACTAGTTTAGAATACCTGTTTTGAGGTCTACAAGCAGTTGGAATAACTTAGATTTCCTGGTTAAAATGTTTTGTATATTCTACTAAATCCTCCCTAATATCCCTCTAATCCTATTAAATGACCTCAAGGGCTCTCCCCTTTTTGACCCACTAACAGACAAATCTTAAGCCGATTTACAAAAATCCCACCCCCCCCCTTAACTCAAATAAGATAAACAACATCCCCCAGAAACACAATAACAAGACACGGATATATACACAAGATAAGCAGACAAGCACCACAGTACAAGTGACAGTGACAGTGCAGTGAGGATGCCCAAAAAACATTTAAAGTGCCAAAAAGACTAACACCGCTACTGAAGATGGCGAACAGCCGAAACCGGTCTCGCAAAAGACCAAACCAGCGAGAGGAGATAGAAACACACGAAATACACGGTAGACTTGCACCCAACGAACTTTAGTTGACTGCATTCCCGCGTCACCCTCTGGGGGGCGCTAGCGTCGCGTTGCTCGTGCTCCCAACGAACTTTAGTTGGATTTATCCCCGCACCACACGTAGGGGGGCGCTTGAGTCGCGTTGCTCGTGCATCAAACGAACTTTAGTTGAGTGCATCCTCGCGCCACCCTCGCACGTCCACCCAACGAACCGTACAAACGTTATGAGCCTTTTTAGCACTTTCAAGCCTATATAAAGGTGTTTTCATAGCTTTTGTGGGTTTTAATAGGGGTTATAACCGTGTTTTAGGCGTTTTCAATGGTTTATAAACGATTTTATTCGACTGCGATACACGCAAGTGTATCTAGCATTGGAATATAGGATAAAAAGGGCCAAATTCTCATTTATATATGGTTAAAAACGATCATTTAAGCGTATATGAATGTGATTTTGGACCTTTTTATCACTTTCTGGGTTTTATAACCGTGGTGTTTTTCGGGTTTTTTTGCGTTTTCAATGGTTTATAAACGATTTTATAGTCTTCTAAAAGTTCGTAGTAGACGCTTTTAGAAAAGACATCCACCAACATCCAACCACCCACACCAACACAAATTAGCAGCCCTGAAATACCTCACAGACAGATTAAACAAACCCCCCCCCTCCATAGAAAAATACAATAAGGAACACAGAACAATCCTCCAAATAGCAAGGAATAATGGATATCCCACCAGTACAATAACCGGTGTAGCAAAAGACCAAACCAGGACCAAAGAAACACAAAATCTACAGTGTAAATAAAACTGTAAATGTAATGTAGCTATAACGTAACACATTGATTTTCAGTATTTTGTTGTTTAGGTATTAAAAAAATTCGTGTGTTCTGACAATATATGAAAGAAGTCAAGATTTTTGTGTACTTAGCAGACATTTCATTTGTTATTTATGTTTTAGAATATTGGTTCACTGTGTCCCTATTTATAAAATGTATTGTTATTCCTGCACTCCAAAGAATATATTGGCTGTTTAAGAAAAGTGTCCTTTTTTAAAACAGTGATATAGAGGGAAAATAATTAATGATTTCTTAGTTGAAAACCACTTTATTATATTAGGAAAAAGCAAATATAAGATTCTCTATGCTTAAATTAAGTATACATTTAAAATATAATATTATGATTGACAATCTAATAGTTAATCATTTTATTAACTATTAACTCTGCGCCATGATAATAATTTATACATATTTTTATTTCAGCTGATATTATTGACAGTGTAGAACCAAGAGTTCTACGGATAGAAACCAAAAGGGCTCCAGTACCAAGTCAAGCTGAAATAGTGCTCAGTGATGGTGAGTTATTCAAAATTGTTTCATTACATTTGAAGAATATTTTATTTTTCAGAATGGTTTTATGCTTTTATTTCATTTTTTCTGGATGAAAATAAAGTTTATGATAATCTGTATGATTACTACTAAAAGGAAATAAATAATTCATATTTCATTCTTCAAAACTAGTTATTGAATTTCTTCAAGGTAACTAATTTCAGTTTCAATTTTTGTTGTGATATTCTTGGTTTTATGCGCATTTATAATAATGAGATAGTGAGTGGAATGATTATTTTTAAAAATCAATATGTAATTAGACATTCATTGCTTTCATTTCTCATACGATGATGTCTCCCGTCATATTAGATAATAAATATTTTCAAGTACATAGCACTCTGTAGGGAAGTAATGTACATTTCTCACTGTAAGTATTATTATACAAATGCAGCTGTTTATTAATTTGTGCAATTAGAAGCCTATATTGTGCACGTTATTGGTAAAATTTTGGAGAAGAAATTAAAAAGAATATAAGATGCATGAGAAGCAGTAAAAGCATGTGTCATGTGAATTAAATTAGAATGTACGTTTATGTGCTGTAATTATCGCTTTATTTTTATTTGTTGAATGTTATTAGAAAAAAAGATCTTTTGGTTCTTTTAAAGATATCTGCGCCTAGATTAAATTTGATAGCTAATGTGATTGTGAAAAATATTAATAGAAATTGTGACTCAGAAAAAAGCATGAGACAACTATAGCGGAGAGAATGGGCTTTTAGTCGCTTATTATGTGAATGTTGTCTGTTTTGATTTGCCAAATATAGATGATTTGCCACCGCCGCATGTTGAGCGCTCTAAATCAGAAAGGCGCCCTTCCAATAAAGGTAAGTGTAAATTGTAACAAAAAGAAAAACAATTATTTACATCAGTGTTTCCCAGGATTTGCATATATACATAGTGCATTGGTGGTGTGATATATATATATATATATATATATATATATATATATATATATATATATATGGATTATTATGAATTTTATAAATGTATTTTCATTTTCATTTTGTGTTGTCAATATGTCCACTTTTAACCTTTACAGGCATATATTTGGGAAACACTGATATGTATAAATATGACCATCTTTTTTCTGGACTGTGATCTAGTCATTTTTTTGCACTATTTATATATAACAATCAACTGTCTTTTGAAGTAATTCCTAAGGTTATGGAAATTTATCTCCAGCAATTACAGGACATCTCAGGGAATAATAGATCATCCTCCGAGGAAAACATTATTTTATTTATTTAATAATAATTTATTTGTGAGGTATTACTTTTATGTTATATTATCATTATTATCAATGTCATTAGATTGAATGCATTGTTGAAAAAAGTAAATAGTGCAAATTAAATGTTTAATTATTAGAAATTAAATGGAAATATATATTAGAGTAGTAGTGAGGTTGTAGATATTCATATTTTATCGGTAGTAGTAGTGAAGGGAGAGAAGGATGTAGTAATAAATATGCTTCTATGGGTTTTTGATACTTGCATGATTTATTATCTTGTTCAAGTTTGGAATAACCATGTTTATTCTATGAAATGGTTGCATAAATAAAAAATAAATTGATAAAAAAATAGTTTGATCATAATTTAAACAAGAATAATGGCACATGTTAATATTGCACGTTGTATAAATTTATAAATATGGTTATTTTGTTATTTCCTTTTTTGTTTGTCTGAATGCGCATGCTAATCACATGAAACAGTTGCAGATAATAAAAACAACAGGAGCTCATCATTGGAACGTCCAAAGTCCAATTCTAAAGGTAATTTGAAAATATAAGAACAGAAAAAAAAGTATACCAATTTTCTGAAAGAAAAATGTGTCCTGATTATTGTGGTGGTCTGGTGTACTTTGTAATGTTGGTTGTGGCACCATTTTTTTTTCTGTTCTCATTATTTCCAACCATTCAAGAATAAACAACCTGTTCTGAAATTGGTAATAAATGTCAATAACATAAAAGAGAATTTTTCCTTTCAATTATTATATTGACAGTGTACTAGTTTAGAAGTAAAAAAAATCTTTTTTAAAAATTAAAAAATATTTCGAATTGATTTATGAAATTAAAAAGTTTTTAATGATAAAAATTAAGACTATTTAAGCACACAGTAACCTTGACCAAACTTAATATCTGGATAGAAAAATTGCACTGACTAAACACTGATATTCATGACATTGAATGTGTAACCGTAATGCAAAAATAACATTTATTTTGCATTGCATGGCCATACCTTAGGTGCTGAATAAATCCAATACTCTATACATATAATACAGCTGTTGTTTATTCTTTCCATCCTATTGACAAATGTATGTGCACAATAATATTTTTCCATTGCTTGTCCTTGTATTTAGGTTATGCCTTGAGTTTCCTCCAACACTTTCCCTTGTCAGTTTTTTCATAATTTTACTTTTTTTTTATTTGGTTTGAAACAGTAATGTTATAGTTTAGAATACATGTTTTGTGGTCTGCTATGAGTTGGAATACTGTAGATTTCGTGTGTTTGTGTCTCCTCTGGCTGTTTTGGTTTTTGCTATGTTTTTCAGGACTTTGTTTTTCTTATTTGGGTTGGGAGGGATTTTGTTAATCGGCTTAAGTCTCTGTCGGATTATCGGTCTAAAAGTGGAGGGGGAGGTTATTTAGTCGTTTACGGGAACGAATATAGCATCACTTCGGGAATTTATTTTTTCGTTTATTATATTGCTTTGTTTGTTCTTGAAAATCTCCATGTTCTCTATTACATCCGTCTCTTTGCCTTTCTTGCCTGGGTGTATTAATTTCTAACAAAAGACCAAACCAGCGAGAGGAGACAGAAACTCACGAAATCTACAGTAATGTTATAATTTATTTGTGTCTATCCCTAGATGATAGCAGTTGGAAATTTATAGGGAGGGAATTGCAATTAATTTTCTCTCTAACTATATTTGGGCTCATTTTACAGTGGTGAAGGAAACTCAGAGTGTTTGCGATTTCCTAGTTTCTTTGTGGAGTCGAAGGCATGCATTTTACCTCACATTTTCTTTTGCTTTTTTTTTTAACACCAGATGATGAAAGGAATAGTGGTATAATGGAAGAAGATAATGGGGCAGGTTTGGTACATTGCAGGGCTTACTACAAGTTGCTACCCCTCCCGTTGAGTCCGATCCGCGTTCAAGTCAATCCAGGAGGTAGACCGCCTTCTGTTGTTAGAAAAACGGACAGATCCACTCAGACGCGACTTGTCATACTCTATTTGGATGACGAAGACAATGACAGTACTATACGCCAAGTTATAGACAGATCGCAAGTTCCTAAAGTTGATGACGGCAGGAAGAATCACACTGTTCATAATTACTCCGATAATAACCCTTTGCGGCGGTCTCTCATCCAGGAGCTTGAGTCAAAGTTCAAAAGCGATCGTCGTAGAGCGACTGGCGGCAAGTTATCTGAAACTGACGGCAATAACAATCTGAATATAGTAAAGCCTAGCCAACTGCCAAATGAAAATATTGAAGACGCCGACGTTTTTGGCGGAACTAGGCCCGTAACCTCTTCGCCGTCAGTAGAACTTGAAACTCTTTCCAATTGTACATTTTTCTCAATGCACAATGCAAAATTTAACACAGTTATTGGTGCAGATTTCTCAAGCGATGACGAAGTAGAGACGGATAAATTTCAGTATGTGACGTCACTGGTAGAAAAGGAAACTGGCAATAGTCCAGATTCATTGCAGTCCTTCACTGGAACTGATTTCCAAAGTGGGGAAGAATCTTTATTGGTCATTAAAGAGAGCTGCGTGGAATTATCAATCGATGGAGATTCTGAAAGATTTAAAATAGAAGTTACAAATTATCTCAGGCTGGATTTGCAGGCCGACAACAATGTGGAGCTCGAGAGCAGCGACGAAGACGTTGCGCATATTTGTATTGACTCAGATTTTGATACTTCTTCCGAAATGTGTAATCCCAATAACGAATATACTGAGGGTGACTCGACTGTTGAAATCTTCAACAGTATGATAAATGATGATCTAGTGATCAATGAATTAGATAGTAAAGGGGATAGAATTGTAGCAAAGGTTCAATCAATTTGTGAAATAAGTGACATCACCCTGGATCATAACAAGGAACAGGAACAACAGAAGACTCATAAAACCCATTCTGAAGTAGTTAATACTCGAGAACTGTCACCAATTTCGACATACTTACCTTTCTGCTTTAAGAAGGATTTATTCACGCCGACCAAAAGGGGAGTGCAATCATTCTTCATTCCTCCTAACAAGATTGATCATTCCTCCATAAGTACGGTGGAATATATTGTAGACATGGTCTACGATTTATTTGATAATATTTTTCGAGACGAAGAAACATTTTCTTGTACAAAACACAAGAGTTTTTTCAGAACTTGCTCAGAAAGTCCTATTGGTTTTAATGAGACTAAGTTAAATAACAACGAAAGAAGCAGTCCTTCCAGCAATTCGTCATCTTCTGGAATAGACATGAAAAAGTTCTGGAATGAAGACGACAACAGCTTAACGGAGCCAATGGTCGGCCAAATTGATCCGAATGTGCAATTGTGCAATAGCACTGTGGCAAATTTTATAAATGATTCCGGATATGAAGCGGATAATGATAAAACTGTCTTTCACAACGGCACTAAAATATTCTCAGTCTTTACTATGGATTATTTAACATCTGACTCTGAAAATATTCGCGAAGAAAAGTTCGAGGACAGCTCAGAAGCGGGAGGAGATTTTCCCAATCATGAAAAGTCTACAGAAGATTCATTGAAAAGCAGACACGATGATCTGAACAGTAAGGAAGTTGAAACAGTGAAACTCGAAACTTCGCTTGGAAACACTAGAGGAAATTCTCACGGATTTGATCGGAACTTGCCTGATGTACCGTTATGGCGGGAGTTCTTGAATGGGGCAAAAATTCATCAGAACTTGGACGATGATGAAAAATTATTGAGGGCGCCGAAGATCAAAGAGCTTGTTACAACTTTTAGAAAGTTTCAAGAATTTACACCGCCTGCCGACTGTGTGATCAAAAATTGTAGCGAAACACCGAAGGAAACTATTCCGAGGTCTGAAGGTGTTAATATTTCGGACGAATTATCGTTTGAGTGTAAAGAGAGATTTCTACCTCCTCGGTTGGCGTACGAAATTGGTAAATGTTCGAGCCCGCGTACGTTCGAAGAAACAACAGTAGTGGGGGCCTATTCTGAAGACTTTGAAGATGGGTGCGGTATAAACCCAAGCCCCGTCGGGGCAGATTTAGAATCTGACAGTTCAACAGTTTTATTCGACGAGTCCGAACTGGTAGACAAACTCAAAAAACTGCAAAACGTTATAGTGGAAGACAATTTTTCAAATGAGACATATACACCGGAAGGTGAAGTGTATGGATTTGAAGAACTAGATAATATGCAGACCACTGCACGTGAATCAGAAATCGAAGAAAACAGCCCAGCTGATCACGAGGGCAGAACTTCGTTTATTCTAGATATAAATTATTTTGATGACAGACTGTACACTATTGAAGAAGTTACATCAGAATGCAATTCATCTGATGTCAGCATAGAGTATTGACTGTACAATAGGGCAATGATTGACTGGAACTAATATAATTATTTGAGTTGCAAGTTGGGACTCATAATTGAAATTGATTATCTACTTCAATTGTGGCAACTGAATTCTACTTAACTGAAATGATTTCCAAGAATTTCCCAGACTACTTGTGTTGAGTTACAGCACTCTATTCTGATTAAAATCAAGAATCTCTTTTGTGCTTATGTACAAATCAGATTGTACAAGTTATCTCAATTGAATTATGAACAGATTATAGTCTAAAGATTAGGAATTTCCAGTCCAAGTTAGGGAAAAACTATTTATATTTTGAATAATTATTTTTTTAAATTCAAGAATAATATTCGGCAGTATGTTATAAGATTAAAACATTATTTTTATATTCTATATTAATGAACAATTTGATCTGATATTAAATTGAGAAGTCTTTCACTAATTTGTTTTATCTTCCATACTTAATTTTAGTATTTTTATTTTTAATTATTGAAATATCAAGTTCCTTTATGACTAGTCTATTAAATTCTATCAGTTTGTATGTTTTTTTGTTTTGATGTTAGTCAAAATTATTTTAAGTTTGTATTATTAGTCAAAGTTGAGGTAGGTTAATTTAACTGTACTTTGTTTTTGTAGGGCTATTTTGGTATTTGTGCACTAAGACATTTTTTTATTTCGGTGTGGTTCTACTGTTGGCCTTGCCTTCTTTCCTTTCTCCCCCACTACCCAATAACATCTAACCTAATATCGAGTTGTATATAATTTGTACCTCAAATATATATGCAATAAAATATAGTTATTTTTATTATAATTTTCACTTTCTTTCCCTTTTTTTTGTTTTACTAGAAAATACTAATTTCTTTATTAACTGTGATGCTTGAAAAGTGGTAATGTTTAACCAGAAAAAAGGCCGAAATGGTGGTAGCCTTTATTGGCTATTGGCCCCCCCTCATTACTTGCTCTGCACTTGAAGCTTGCATTTTCCTGCTGCACGAATGCATTTTTATGAAACTACACATTGTTTTTGGTTGTCTCAACGACTTGTGTTGGTTGTTTGGATATTGGATGTTGAAAGGTAAAAATGTAGATATAAGTTTTAAATTTAAGGAGCTTGACGAAATAGATTCATACAATTAATTTTAAAAGCCATTTTATGCTGTAACAAAATTATTGCTAGATTATTGCTTGTGACAAATTCCTGTGGGAGATGAATCTATTTAGTCAACATATACATTTGAATTTAGAAACTAGTATGCATATCTCTATTCTATAACTCTTAACAATGCAGTTTGAATAAGTGGTGAGGGTTTTACATTTTATAAATATAAATGCCATATAATGGCTGTATTTTTCTTGTATATGTTTAATGTGTGAATAATATTTATTCGACTGACGGAAAAATATTTTGATATAAACAATTTATCACATTGATGCATGTATATAATTGCATTATCTTTTAGGGTCGATATAAAGAATTGTCCTGTGAAATTAATAAAATATCCTGTATTTATTTTTGTATCTAAAAACATGCTAATACAGGTATGCATACTTGATGAAAAATAAAAGATCTTATGTGTTATGCCATGTATAGATGTGAGCACATCCACTATTTAATTTCAGTCATTGTTTTTTTTTATTCATTATTGTTTTATGTTTAATATTCTTTTTTGTTTCTCTGCTGCTTCTGTATTGTTTCACAATCACGCGCTTACAATTTTCTCAATTTGTGTGTAGCAGTCTCACTCTCATATTATCACATCTATGCATTTTTATGTTGTGTTATACAAATAAAAGACAATAGTTTTTAATTTTTTTTCTTTGGTTCACTCTTTAAGAAATCCAATTGATTAGAAGAGCCGTTGGCCAAATGATATTGTTTTTGGAATGATTTTCTGGAAGAATTTTTGGATGGCATAATGTATTATAATAATAAATAGTATTTATCAATATATCTGTTGATCACAAATATTAATCTATTTATTGTCAAAACAGGTGAGAACACTTATAATGGGGACCATTCAGATGCTCATCAAAGCACGTTCTCTCACAGTAGCAAGGAGGTAAAAGGAGTAGGCATTGTTTTTTTTATTTACTTTTTTCCGGTATATCATGAAGTATTATTTGAAGTAATCAAACTGTATACACAGTTGGGAGAAAATTTTGGAAGTTTCATAATTGTTCTTTGTTCCCAGGGTTCACCGACTAAGGACCTGTCGACTGAAGAGTCGCCTAAGAAGGACAAGAAGAAGAAGAAGGGCCTGAGGACACCGTCCTTCCTCAAGAAGAAGAAAGAAAAGAAGAAGATTGAAGCATAAACAAAAAGTAAGCCAGGTACAATGCATTACCAATGTAGTTGGTAAACTTCTTATAGGTAACATTCCTCCTTGTTTGTAACCTGTATGCAATAGCAATATTTTAATTACACTTATTGGCAGTATGGAGTTTAAGAGATCTCTGCCCATTCAAATTTATGGATATAAAAAGAATGTGTCTCAATAAACAAAGCACTAGGCCATTGAAAGAAGTTTAGTCCAGTTTTTTAATTCATATTAACCAAACATCTGCTGTGTCAAAGCTATATTTTGAAGACATTATTGGTAGTAGTAGTAATCCTTCCTCACAGGAATGACTTTCACTCAGTTATCTTTGCCAAAGACTAAATGTCTCTGATGTCCCAGATTTAAATTTATTTCTAATTAAAAATTATACAATTAATATTTATGCATATTTTACACATTAAAATTTGTAGCCACCAATTAAATTGGATCCAGCCAATAATAATTTTAATTGAATGCCGTATATAGCAGCAGGATAAAATTAACCCAATTTTTGTTGTTACAGAAAGAGAAAAAAAGCTGTTGGTGTGTGCACAGTGACAAGGAGTCCACCAAACACTGCCCTTAGCCTCTAGGTGCTTAATAGCAGTCAAATTTTGGTCCTCTTACATTAAAATATTAAACGATCGAAAAAATAAAATAAAAATAAGCTTATAATTTTTGTCAAAGTTGAATAGCTGCACACTTCTTTTTATCTCTTTACTTACATGTTTATATAAAAAGATATATATATCTATATATATATATATATAAAGAGTCTATTGACGGCTCTTTTAAAAAAGGCCCTGGCAAAATTTTATAAAAATGGAGTTCAATATGATTTTAAAGTAAGTAAATTAAGTTTTAATAATTAGAAAAAGAGATACACTATGAACTTTAAAATAATTATAACAAATTTGTATGCTTTATTGAATGTACAGGTTGCGTGACGGTAAATAAAAGAAAGAATGAAGAAATAATATATAAATGAATATATATATATAAATATGATATATTTAAACTTAATTGTGCAAAACAAAAAAATAATTTTTTTCAAGGAAACACCTATTAAGGTTGTTTTTAGTGTACTTGTAATAAGTCTCTTTATTTTTAGGACATTTATAGATTTTATTTCCCGTGCGCTTTTCTATTGTTTTATTAGATTTATTACCTTTCTCCCTCCTTGACTTTATTATTTTTCTGCAGAGGTTATCTTTTTCTTTCTTGTTTTTTAATTAATAAAAAATGGATATTATTATTATTACTTTAATAATAATTAGGTATATTTATATAAGGTAAAAAATTGAAAATATAAATAAGGAAGGAAAATATAAAAAAATGCTGTTTTTAGAGAATTTGAGTGATATTTAAACAGAGGTTATGTACTGTGTAATTGTTCAGCACAAATTTTAGCGAACAGAAATAATAAATAAACAGTTGTTAGATTGTAGTTTCTAGACCACTGCAGCAGAATTATTTGTTGATTAGAAGAAAGACTAAATAATAAGATTTTGGTCATATTCTTCTGAGGTTTTGTTTGTCTTACAGCCGGAGACTGCAGTTTTGATATTTGTATACCGTTTAATGTTTAAACCGCTTGATATTTAAAAATTGTCTCAAATATTTAAGTTTCAACAAGGATTTTTTTTTGTAATTATATATGTCATTTCTCATTGGACTCATCTCGCTTGCCTCGTCAGTTTGTGTTGTACTTGGAAATAAAAAAAAGAATTGTGACAAAAACTAATATAAAAAATGTTTACTGTGATCGGCTGTATATGTTTTTAATTAAAATAGTAATTGTTAGAATCATTGTAAATGTTATTTGCCGAAGAGGAAACAAAATCTGTGCAACCAATCTGTTTTTTGCTTTTGCAGAACTTGTCACTCACATTTTAACTTTTAACTTTGTATGTTTCGTTGTTCTTCTCTTTTTTTGACACTTTTTGATGTATAATTACTATATATATATATATAAATATATTATATTAATAACTACTATTATTACACAACTGTTCAATAAAATTTTATTTTGATGCTGACAAATCTTTTGAAGTCCCATCCTCAATTTAAACATTGGTCAATTTTCCCTCACACACACCCATTGACTTCAGAATGGAAAAACTAACTGCCTAATTTGTGGTTATAATTATTACATATTATTTATGGTATACATTAACATTTTAAGGTGCATGTTTACTTGTTCTTTGTACCTCTTCTTGTCAATGGAGCCTAACATTCTTAATGAATGAAATACCAAAATAGCGTGGCAAGAATAAGTTGTGTACTGGGTACAAATTGTGAGGGAGACAATTACAGAGGGGACTTGTGCATTGTTAATGCCTTAGTTGTTGAGAAAGGTTATTCTGTATGCTGGGTTATGCTGAATTATAGCTAGCCTTTGGTAATCAGAGCTTCCTCTTGCCGACAGGAATCAAGGACGAGAATGAGCCCGCGATGGGGAAGGAAACTAAGAAATTAGTTAGGTCCTGAATTTTAAAGGATCTGAAGGATTTTAAAGGTTTTGTTTCAGAACACAACTGATTGCAGGGTCATCTACGAAACATGTCGGGCAATGAGATGACATCCTTGAAAGTAAGTGGGCGAAGAGCGCAATTCAACTCGCGTTGAATAACAAGTAAACTCCGCCAAAACAGCCTTAGCTGTTTCCGACTAATACTCCGATATAGAAATCAGTTTCAATTATTTCTCAACTTAATCTGGTAAGGTTTAAATCTCAGTTTTGGAATACAGTGTATTGTAAGTATTGCGATGACTCGTGTTTTTTTCACCTTGTACAAATATAGTTTTTAATCAAGGTGGCATTGCTAACCGAACTATCAGTCATGCGTCCCATACTCAGTGGGCCACTCCGCCCCTGTGCCTACAAAGGTACAGACACACACCTCGGCGTTAGCAATATGATCGGCGACATTTACACGTTAGACAGAATTTGGAGCAAATAAAAATCTACGCGCGTAATTTGGTGAATTCCAAAATTTTTTTGTTTGCAAAGCTGGGAAAAGGAAAACACTTACCGTGAATGGACGATAGCGGTATTCGCTATACTGGTATATTGGCTTTACGCGATAGGGGCTTACATATTTTCGGACGATACGAAACAAACTATCTAGCTATTTTTCACCGGCGACTTTACAAAGGTGTGCCGGGGTCGGTTCAAGTTTAATTATCACTAGAAACGGATAATGGGGGACATTTATGAGGGCAAAACGATAACTTTATTTATTCTTGCAAATGAGGTTGCCCCCTCCCCCCACAATTGGCGCGCGGTCAGAGGTGTTACTCCATCGGACACGGGTCATCAATCAAGCGACTATTTGAAATTCACCGAAACTCGCGGGCGCAATCATGAATAGTTATAAGGTAGATAGGAATAAGGTCCGTGTCGGTACAAGGTGTCCAATGTCCTCGGCCGCTAGATAAACCCTCACCCCTCCTCAATCATAATTCAGGACGGCGCCCTTTCCTTCTCCCCCCGGCCGATTATTAACCTTCTTATCGAAAGGGAACGTTCTTTATCAATTCTATACGGGGGCGGCATGAATATTAGCCCGTCGCGGACCACCTCCGCCTCAACCCGTTTCTCGGCCAATCGAAGACTCGCCCGTGATGGAGGAACACTTCCAGATCGGCTACGGCCTGGCCCTCGTCCTGCTGGCAGCTTCCGCCGCGGTGGACATCTACCCCCCGGAGGAGGAGCTGGAGAACGCGGAGGGGATACGCTGGATGCTGATGCCCGACGGCAGGGACAGGATAAGCGTCGCCATCTTATCCGGACTAGAACCCAGGTAGGTTTCCACGTGGCCTTCCTCATCTTCCGGGAGATGAGATTTCGTCGAGGGCTCTAAACGTTACCGACGGTTCGCGATCATCAAAAATTAAAATTCCCCCGAGTCGGTATAACTTTGCGTACGATGAATGTCAGGACGTACAAGGGGGTGGAGACGATCAAGTTCTTCCTGTACACGAGGGAGAACCCGACCAGTCCGGAAGTGAGTGATTGGAACAGCTCCTGCCTGCCGGTCTTCAAGCACTTCAGACCCGACCGAGAGACCAAGATCCTGATACACGGCTTCGGCGACGCCGCCGCCACCTCGCTCATGTACCCGGCACTCAGGTCGGCATACCTCAACGTGTCGGACGTCAACATCCTGGAGGTGGACTGGTCCGAAATGGCCGCCGTACCCTGGTACCTGACCGCCGCCAGGAACACCGAACAGGTAGTTTTAGTTTTTTAGTCCATCGTCATCGGTAAAATGAGCTGCCACGAGCTGCTCGGCGACTGCTTTTTAAAAATCAATCCCGAATCAATGCCGATTCCCTCTCTATAACTATTAAGGGTACCGAAGTCTTTTCTCCTCAAAGTTATCGTGTCCTACTACTTAGAACTCGAGATACCGTCTTTAATCAAGTTCGAATCCGGGTCCAACGCGGTTACGCAGCACCGGCCTGCCGGTTTTCCTTAGCTATTCCAGTTTTGTGATGGAAATCAGCGGAGCCGGCAGAGAGTTATAGGAAATATGTATAGTACAAGTTAGTTTGTGTGGGTGGAGGTGGGCATGGCGGTGGCGGAGATGCTGGACCACTTGGTGTCGAGCACGGGCACTAGGGGGGAGCTGCTGCACGCGGTCGGCTTCAGTCTGGGAGGGCACGTGGCCGGGTCGGCGGGTCACCACCTGAGGGCGGGCCCGATGGGCCGCGTCACGGGCCTAGACCCTGCCCAGGTGCTGTTCGCCTCGAGCCCGCCCCACCTCAGGCTGGACCCGGGGGACGGCCGGCTGGTGGAGGTGGTCCACACCTCGGGAGGCTACCTCGGGTTCGGCTCGCCCCTCGGCCACCGCGACTTCTTCCCCAACGGCGGCTCCTGGCCCCAGCCCGGCTGCCCCCTCGACTACGCCGCCGTCTGCTCCCACCGCAGGGCCTACTACTACTACGCGGAGGGCATACTGCGAGGCGGCGGCTTCTCCGGCACCCTCTGCGACAGCTACCCTCACTACGAGACGGGCGCCTGCCAGAGGGGCAGGGCCGACGAGAAGGTAAATATCTTTCCTTTTGTCGACCCTATACACGCCGTTTCCGAGTTTAACCTAGATATTTATAATTTGTCCACATTACGAATGTAGGCGATGTAGAAAGCCTACAAATGTAGAGGATAAGAGCCGATTAATATTTGTGAAATTACGTTGACGCCGGAAAGAGATCGAAGTGTAGTCAGTGGGGAGTTGTAGAGGGGCGCACTAGGCCGTAACAGAGGGTGGGTGGATTGATGGCCGGGATGAAGGGGTGGGCCGGTGTCGTGAGGGGGCTCCCCCCATACCCGGCAGAGCTGCCGACAGCCCAGAGCCAGAGCCCCGCCCCGGAGTCACCCCGGCCACCCTCCACCACCCTACTTCCGCCCTTACACCGAGTTCACGCTATATCATTATGTAATACGTTATTATATTAATATACTCTATCCCTTATACTTATTGAAACGCATTGTTTTTACGATCTAGACAATTCTATCATTAAAACACTCGATTTGAGGCCAGTTTCGGTTCCTGCCCTCTTCAGTAGTACATTACGCGCGAATTGGTTTCGGTCAGGCATTCTGTCCGCACTACGATGTGACCGGGTTATAAATAAATACTATTACTAATATATAATATATAAATATATATAATAAATATAAATATAATAATATAAAATATAATAAATATAAATATAATAATAATATATTATACTTACAAATATGTTTTAAAGGTAACATTGGAAATGGTCAACAACAACAACGATCCAACATTGGTCGGCAAATTTTTCTTCGATACGAATCCCGAGGAGCCTTACGGTAAAAATAAGAAAAGAAAAGTCCACGGTTAATATAACTCGAGTGTAATAATTCCAGTTTGTACATACTTTTAAAATAATAAAGGATTTTAAGCTTAATGGACTCTATTTTTTCTTGTACCCCTCAAAAAACATTATCTGTAGTTCAACGGAGAACTGCGACTCTAGCGCCCCCCTAAGGGTGGCCGGGGGATGCACTTAACTAAAGTTCGTTTGGTTCAAAACACCGTGACGCTAGCGCCTCCTGCGGGGTGGCACGGGGATGTACTTAACTAAAGTTCGTTGGGTTCACGTGCACCGCGACGCTACCGCCCCCTGGAGGGTGGCGCGGGGATGCACTTAACTAAAGTTCGTTTGGTTCAAAAGCACCGCGACGCTAGCGCCTCCTGGAGGGTGGCACGGGGATGCACTTAACTAAAGTTCGTTGGGTTCACGTGCACCGCGACGCTAGCGCTCCACAGAGGGTGCGCGGGGATGCACTTAACTAAAGTTCGTTTGGTTCAAAAGCACCGCGACGCTAGCGCCTCCTGGAGGGTGGCACGGGGATGCACTTAACTAAAGTTCGTTGGGTTCACGCGCACCGCGACGCTAGCGCTCCACAGAGGGTGCGCGGGGATGCACTTAACTAAAGTTCGTTTGGTTCAAAAGCACCGCGACGCTAGCGCCTCCTGGAGGGTGGCACGGGGATGCACTTAACTAAAGTTCGTTGGGTTCACGTGCACCGCGACGCTAGCGCTCCACAGAGGGTGTGCGGGGATGCACTTAACTAAAGTTCGTTTGGTTCAAAAGCACCGCGACGCTAGCGCCTCCTGGAGGGTGGCACGGGGATGCACTTAACTAAAGTTCGTTGGGTTCACGTGCACCGCGACGCTAGCGCCTCCTAAGGGTGGCGCAATTGAACCAACACAGCAGAAATATTTTGAAATAATGTAATTGGTTAAACATGTAAATCGTTTTGTTCAATGACAAAATAAGTTGTTATTGAAAGCACCTAAAACTTTGTTATAAACGCTATTAAAACCTACAAAGGCCATAAAACACCTTTAAATAGACTTAAAACTGATAAAAAGGCTCATAACGGCGTTTTATATGGCTAAAAATGATAAGATAGACCATCTTTGCCAATATTAACACTAAATATATTTCAAAATACAAGTCAAAATACGTATTTCTTTAAGGATGAAATAATCATTTTAACCAAGAAAAATTGTCAATTTGAACAGTAGGGAATTTATTTGAGTTGAAAACTGAATAGGGAATTAAGCAGTGTATTCATATATTTTCGGTCAATTGCAAATTTGAATTAAAATTACACTTGTTCCCAATAATATATGCTTTTTCACTAGTTGTTAATATTAGGTTAAAAATATTTACTTGTATTTTCATTCTGCAACTATACTGTTATAATTAAAACAATTGAGCCAAAGGAATTAGTCCTAATCCTAAACAATTATGTTATTATAATGTTCATAATAATATACACTTAAAAATTATAAAAATATAAGGTATATATTTTCACTTTTATTAACTGAAGAAAATAGGCTAAATTTTAAAAAGTACAAGACTTATGGCTTGCTCACTTTATAAATTACATAAATTATAACAAACAACTAATAATAGAATTATTTCCCTGAAATGAGATTTTATTCAATTTCACAAGTGAAATTAAAAATTCATATTTATTACCTCAATGTTTTTGAATTTCAATAGATCAAAAACAGGTGTTGCCCACTTTAGAAAAAAGGTCTACCTTGTAAATCTATTCATTCCCAATATTAGGCATTCTCCTGAGACATAAGCATTTTAAAAAACAATTGACCCAAATACTACAAAAGTAACCCATAATTATAAGGCACATATACCATATATGTTTAAAAAGACCAAAATCCATCTCTAGTTTTCTTCTGTATAAATATTGCGCCATAAATGATGTAACGAGAATAATTTTTTGGTAGCTCTTTTCAGATTCAAAAATTGTTTAAAAAAAAGTTAACTTTACAAAGGGTTACAGTACAATACATTGTTAATTAGTATGTATTTTAACAGGAATGCAACTATGCAGGCAATTTAGATACAAAACAAAATGGTTGGAGTCAAAATTCATAATGAACACCAACTTAAACTCTCTGGGTCAATAACATCAAAATAAATACAATGTTGTATAATGAATAACATGTTTTCAACTCACATGTCAGGCTTTTTAGAAAAGAATGATATATTTATCAAACAGTTTGTAGCAGCATAAATGAATTTTTTGATTGTTTGAATCTTAAAAACCTATTTAAAATATTTAACATTTGTTGTTCATATTAATAATAACATAACATGTATAAGTAAGTATGTTTAAATACCATCTGCAGGTTGTTCACCGTTGATTTGGTTTCTGTATCCTAACGAATAAATTACAGCTGAAACTAAGTTAAAGGTACATATTACATAACCTACTATTCAACTATTTTATCAAACAAATTGTGCTAGAAGAAGGTTACAACATTTTATTTTCACAATTAAAATATGGACACGGCAATAGTACTTATTAATTTTATTCACATTGGTCACTTATTGCAAGATACCAGATGGCAGTAAATTGGTTTTTGCCAATATTGAAATAGTTTCAATACTATTTGTTCTGCCTTACTTGGTATCATAAAAGGAAAGTGTATATTGTACCTTGAGAAAATGAAATACAAAAATATATATACACTTCAAGAAACTACAAGACTACAATCCGATGAAATCTCTTTTCAGAACATATTGTAATACTTATTTCAATCGTACAATGTCAGTATATTTTGTTAAATAATAAACTCGCAGTGTTTGGTTCACTTTTGACTAAAAAAAAATTGAACACAATTTGATCGATTAGTCATTAAGCCACGAAATCCAATGGCCTGTTGAAACCTCCCTTACGGTTCATGTACTGTCTGTATTTGCGTTTGAGAATGACGTGAACAGCTCCTATGTCGTTGCCATCTACTTTTTTCCCTTTTGATGTAGTGAATCCGCAGAAACCAAGCATTTTCATCATTTCCTGTTCATCGGGGGTTTTGCCCAAAAGATCAGCTTCTATAAATACAAAATAATAGCAAATCTTAAATAGGTAGTTGAAACACGCATAGAATGTGTAACCTGTAAAACTATACTTAAAAAAAAAACGAAAAAAAATTCAAATGTAAATGATGATATGTATGTTATAAATATCACATTCTCTATTTTACATGTATATATACACACACATGCTTTGTATTGTTTTGAGACAGACTAATGTTGCAATCTATGAGAATAGTTAATAAATATAAACATAATAAAATGTAAGCCTCGAATTGTTTAGAAACTTTGGTTTTAAAATTTCCTTTTAGTTTCATCAATTTCTATGCTCAATTCAATCAAATGTTCATGTCATGAATAGAAGTAAGAAAATATGCACTCTAATGCATGTGTGATTTTAATAAATAATAAAAAACATTAAGTGGCGGCATTATTTAAAATAAGAAAAATAAAGAATTTTACTGCGCATGCAAATAAGCACAAATAAGAAGTTCTATTATGTTATCATCATAATAACGATATTCTTAAGTACATGTCAATTTTATATTCAAACCAAGAAAATTACTGAAGGTCCAAAGAAGAAAAAATGTAATTAATTCCTGCCTTTTTTCTGTAATAAATATACAACCGTTTATTTTAACATTAATATGTTCTTTATGTACTACTTTCTATAACAATTAAATGTTTAAGCTTAATTATAAAAATGTTTAAATAGAATTCTTAAATTTAAAACTTCTGTCTAACCTTATATGATTCAATTAAAAAATAGTTGTTTGATATATTACAGTAAACAGCGACTGATACATGTGTTTAAAATCAAAGTATCAAATGTTATTCATAATTGAATGGAATGATGAATATATGTTCAAAAATTACTTAAATATGATATGGGTATTTAAAGTCAATATTTCTAAACACAACATCAAAGTAATACAATAATTAGTAATGGAATAATTAACAAATTTAGAGATTATTAAAAAAGTAATAAAGGGCAAATTACCGCTTGTTTTATTGGGAGGCGGTTCTTTCCTCTGGCCGTTGTTCAAATTGTTTTCCCTTTGTTTTCTTTCCTGCGATCTTGATCTAGATCTTGACCACGACCTTCTGTGCCTGTGATCCCTTTCTGCAGACCTACGAATATATAGAATTAGTAGATAATATATTCATTCACTTTTTCTTATCAGCATACAGACAGAATTGCTCCAAATGGAACTGAGTCCTATAGTCAACCTATAAAGTTATTTTCAGTCCTTTGTTATTTTTTTTACAATTTTACTTATGTAGTGGAATTAAGCTGCTGCGGCCTTAAAAACTTGATTTGATTGCAAGCAAATCTTCAATAATTTGAGGTAACTAAAGGATTCAATTCCTTCAACAATTATGAATTTATTTACACACACCCCTCTCTTTGTTGAATATTTGGACTGGGTACATTAAATCCATAAGCGAAACAGACATATAGAGGTGCAAATACCATCAAATGATACAATTGGAAAGATCCCATTAACTCTTCGATATTGTGCTATCAATTAACTCTCGTGCATTTTGCAATGCGTCCACTGTCAAATCATAGAAGTACTAACTGAAGAATACGTTTAAATGAACTGACTAACCGCCTTCTGTCCCTTCTGGTTTCATCCCTCCTGTCCCTCTCTCTTGATCTTCTTCTTCTCCTCTCCCTATCTCGGGATCTGCTCCTTCTTCTTTTCGGTGAAGGGGACCTACTGCTCCGCCCCATTCGGTCCCTGATATTTCAGCCTGTGAGAAGTTGAAGTGGAATCGAGAAGATATCTAACCAACAGACGCTGTACACAAAACCAATGATGAAACCCCAAAGCAACCTTCCGCTATTATCAGTGTTGCCAACCTAACAAGTTTCGCAGTCGAGCGGATTAATAAAAGCAAAGTTCAAGGTGTTTGAACAAAAAGAATTAATAATTGATAATGATGTATATCTTCTTTTATAGAACAAAATAATATATATTTAATTATTTTATATATATATATATATATATATATATATATATATATATATATATATACACATTTTATACATATATGTATAATAGTAAAATATGATTGCAGAGATAATGATCATAATAGTGATGCTACCGGTACTTATATCCTACATTTTTGTATATGCAGAGAAAGGTAGAACAATGAATGTAGTGTAGCCTCAAGTACTGTAATAAACATATCTTCAATTACTATGGTGCTTTCTTATTGATCTGAACTATTTACGCTAATCTTACAATACTTAAAAATCAAATTATAGAAAATACTATAAAAATTAGGTCACTTGAATCCTTTTTAATTGTTTCATACATTATAATAGTTTATGAAATCAATAAATATTGAAAATTGCCTCTTTCCAAGAACTAATATATACTTTTATATTCAAAGAATATTCAATCATTTTAAAACAATTATTACACTCTTAGCAGTTTTAAATTCAATAGAACACTCATCACATTACATAATAATATTTCCAACACTTCCATCGTGTTCAGTAGGTTTATTTAATAATTGAAATCAATCAATTTGTTGAACTTGGCAAATATATTCTATGAAGCTAATAATTAGGGATCAGGGAGGTTAATGAGAGAGAGAGAGAATAAAATAAACAATTGTTGCTTTTAACATTGTATATTTTAAGAACCATGTTGTCTTAAGTTACAAACTCATACACCTATTTATTTTTTTTGTGATAACAACAAATGATTTTTGTAAACCCTTATTTCCTACATAGAGTGTTACACAAGTAATTAAAATCCCTGGAATATGCTTCGTTTTTCAAATATATATCTAGCATATTTACATGGAAACTTGTTTTTCTTTTTTCGAACCCAACAAATCGAAAGGTTGTTCTGTGGGCCCAAAATTTCATTTCATCGTTTCCATAAAAGAATGGCTTAAAAATTCAATTTTTTATGTATTTATTTTTAAAATTTTCTTATTCCTTTTTAAAAGAAAGAACAAATATTTACAACTGGGAATTACATTTAAAAATGATATTTTCATTACATTTTAATTTATTTATACTTATTTATATATTGTTGTAACCTTCCAATCATAAATTAAAATTATTCTCAGACTGGCACAATAAATAGAATGAGAAAATTTTTGTTTATTTTTATTTTTTACCTTATTTACCTTAATAAATATGCATTGCTCTCTATTAATAGTCGCTACTCTTTAGTAGAATACATTCTTAGTTTCTGCGACACTCATTAAAACACATTTTTCTACAATCTATATGTATAAATAAAGCAGTCTTAGATCTTTAAACGACAAGCCTGCAATTTAAAAATTTCAGAAATTACAACTAAGATTTACAATTTTTTCCCATGATAAAAAAAATCATAAAAATGTAGCGACTATTAATACGTGTGTATGTGTGTGTGTATGTATATATATATATAAATATAAATATATATATGTATATATATATATATATATATAAATTTCATTTTTAACGAATGTCTCTCAAAAAAGAAAGTTCTTAAGTATTAAAAAAAATTTCAAAAACTAATTACAAAAGAATTGATACAAACTATGACAAAAATAGTTCATTTTTAATCTATCTATTTGTAGAGTGAAAATATTCACCATCGTAAACAGGAGATTTGCCACGGATGCATGAAATGTCATTGATTTTGTTGAATCTATTCTGCATTAATAAAAACTGATAACAACGGTAGATATTGATTTTAACAACCTTCAAAAACTTATTATCAAATTAAATCAATAATCGTTTCATCTTGTCATTAGAATGGCAAATATTTCATTCAAATATATTGCATATATTGTATAAGAGAAATTAAATACATGTTCCACAATTTAAAATTACAGATATATACCTTTTTAATTTTCTAACATTTTTTATCACTTCTTATTTTTGTCCTCCTTTTCTTTTATTAAAAAGTGTAAAAATTACAATTTTGTTATCATGGTGGCGGCGGTTTATTTTTATAAACGGCCATACACACGTTAAGTCGGCGTGACATTCATTTTCTAATTAATTGCCCCTTCAATCTATTTTCAATGCACAGATCATACCCTCTATCCTATAAAGATTATTTACAAAACATCTGATTAAATCTCTAACGTGTGATGTGTGTGATTTCATTTTAAACATAAATTATAATTAGAATAAATTACAAAAAGTATAATATATATATATATATATGTATATATAAAACAATCGGAAATAACCGACAACTCGATTCTCCGTTTCATTCAAAACGAAAATCATAACGAGTTGGGATAGCTTGGACAATCTATGCATTGGAAAAACAAGAAAAATGTCCCACCTCGAGGGGAGAGAGAGAGAGAGAGATAGAAAGGTACTGTTTTGTACTCTTGTCACGCCGACAGAACAATTGAAACAACAAAATTAAAAAAATGGGGGAATCATTTTACAAAAAGCTTTACTTCTGCTTAGTTTCTTCTGTTATTTTCAAATAGCGATCATAAATTAGTAAAAGGATATTTCAACGATGATTCACCAAACAAATGCCCAGGCACTCTAAGAAAAACAGGTGAACAGAACAAAGATAAATTTTCAAAGCTTAAAACACTGTTTTCGTACAGTATATTCTCAATTTAAACAGTTTTTATAATTGAACGCATGTGCACTTAAAAAAATAAATAAAATAATGCAAACATTACTTGACAAGTGTTTGCTGTTTTAAATTGTACAATTTAAACAATAAACATGCTTACAATAACCTGAATTTAAATAAAAAATAACACGCCTTCTGAACAAATGCCATGATCATATTTCATTTTCTTAAATGCCATTCGGCATTAAGTTCAGTCCAAACAATTGTTTCTGGCAAAAAGGAAAATTGAATTGAAAATAACTGTATAATTTGAGAATTTCCTGTACATAAATGTTTTCATAAAAATTATTCTTGCAACATAATTTTGTCAGGATTGGCAATAAGAAATAAAACAATACAAGGGGACCTGGTAACAAGAATAATACATCCCAGTTTGTGCAAACCAAATGAAATTTAAATATGTACAATATGATAATTTTATTTAAATTTACTAACAAATTAATTTCTTCTGAAAAGTTTAAAACAGTGAAATGACCCACTATCACATTTTTGAACCATACTCGAGCACTATCTGTTGAGTTTGTTGTTTTTTCTTTACTATTATCATTAAAGAAGGAATATACAATATATATTTAATATTTATTGATAAAGAAACCATTACAAGTACACAGTTAGATTTTATTAAAATGTTTGATGGGTGGGTTGTTGTTTTTTCTTTTTCAGTTTGTAAACTGTCCCAAAGCACAAGCACTCAACAATCAAGTACCGATCCATCAAAAAAAGTCAATATTTTTTTGGGCTGCTTTTCTTCTTTTTTACAATTTTTATCAAAATATCGGAGAATAATTAAATTTTTGTTAATAATTCATAATGAAGTAATTTTTCTGAGGTCGGCCTTAAATTACTTTAAATATTTTATAATTATTTCTATCTTCTCTTTAAAATCCTATCTTTTTTTGTTCACATTCATCCACTTTGGACAATTCATTCTTATATTTTTTTGGGGAGAGGCTATTTTACAATAAACAAATTTCTTTTAACAGTGGGGGGAGGGGAAGATTGACACATTAAAATGTATAACCTTGTTACAATTCTCATTACTTATGTATATATTTATATATATATATAATATTTATATTATTTATATATATATATTTAAAAAAGAAACAAAAAATAAACAGCTCGGGGAGGGATAAAATTTGAATAGCTTTGTACATAGAAATATATGGTCATGTGCCCAGTGAAGGGGGTTGTTTACATAAAACTTTTTTTTACACAATGCCCCTTATTTGTAACAAATTGTTTTCCTCAAAGTACATATCTGTTAAAGACACAAGTTATAATACTTAAAATAGAGCGACTATTTGCTCATCTTTTTCTTTTCACAGTTGGTCCACGGACCATAGTCCATTATTATAACTGTTTACATTTATGTTTGTTTGCAGAGGACACTTGAGGCCAAAATATTGGAAAAAAAACCCGCCCATATCACTGTCATCATCAAAGAGGATTCACTCAAAACACGCGCACTTAGCACTTCCTTAATGTCTGCGTGTGTCCATTTATCAAACTTTGAAACACTCTTTTTCAAATCACAAAATATGTCCAGATACGCCCGTGTGACAACAAAATTGAGTCACACATTTGCAGGGGCAGGGGGGTTCTTATATTCTTTGTAGTTACCGAAACGGAACAAAGCACAAACTTTTTTTTTTCATTTGAATGCGACACTTTTTCACTTCTCTCTACTTTCTCTCTGCTAGCCCTTTTTTTTGAAACGCATCATCCCTGTTCAAACTCCGTTGTTCAACATGCTTGTCGGGTTTGATCGATCATAAAACTACAAAAACAGACAAGCGAGAGAGAAAAGTAAGAAAAAAATTCAAATCAGATAATAAGACTGCCTTGAGTGGAAGCCTAGTTGAAATATCTTCCTCTGTGTATACGCTTGTGTGTACGAATGTGAATGTGTGAAGTGTATTTCTGTGCCTTTGTCTTGAAAAACAAATCTTATTAGTGCATAAACACATTCGGAATGAGTGCTTTGTACGGTGGCTTGATGATTGAAATATTAGAACAACTTTATTTTTTCATAAAAACAAAAAATATTTTAATTTGATAAAACCATCAAAACACCGGACAAGCTGTCAGAATTTATATTATATTACTAGCCATCGAATACTGTCAAAAGTCAACACAGAGGAAGAAAATAAAAATGTAATACTAATTTATTATTATTGTAAAAAATGGGTCGGCTTTTCCTTAATAAAATGGACACACTCTGAAATGTTATCACATAAATAAATATACTTAATATTGTAAAGGGAAAAAAATTAATGAAACTGGGCATCGAAGTTCCACTAACAAATCATACGGACAAATATAAAATAAGTAAAAATAAAGAAAATATGACGTTAGGATTCACACGCTGGATGCAAAAATAAAAATTGGAATATAAAAGTGGATATTATTTTTGTAATATTCTTATATATCCCCTCAAAGAAAACTATTGCATATATCCAAATTTATGAAACATCTCATTTTCTGAAATGCTTAAATCAGTTACTTGCTCTCATACCAAGGGCTTAATTTTACCTATACAAATGAACATAAAGAAATTTAAATAATGAGAAGGTATTTAAAAACAAAGCAGAAGTAAGCAATTTGTTGTCGAAGAAGCATATTCGCCAGAAAAAAATTATGCTTCAGATACACATCTGCGTGTACAATAATAAAATTCAACCATTATCTTATTAGAAATATTTTTGCTATTATTAATAGTTTAAAAATTGCCTAGCTCTCTACTATCTCAAACACTCTAAAATTTAATTAACTATTTTGTCACCCTCTCTAGTAATAATAATTATAAAATTTGTCTGGGAGGATGACACTCGAATAAAAGGCCTCTCTTTTACAATTTAACTTAAATAATTTTTTTTAAATATTAAAAATTAATTTTTTCTACATCTTGGAAGGTAATTGGTGTTTGTTTGTATAATTTTCTTTCACTAATGTACAAAAAAACAAATTTTTAAGAATAAATTAAATTTGAATACAAAGTGACAATTTAAACATTTCACCTTGCATACTAATTTAAATAATTTAAAAAAGATTTACAATTACCAATTAATTATTTACAACATTTTTTCCTAGTTTCTTAACTTGACAACACATAACTTCAAAAAAACAAACAAACAAACAAATAAGGAATGAATGTTGCGTCACTTAAAAGATAAAAAAAAATAAAAATTACTTATAAATAACTATTTAAAATTACTACCTTCCGAGGAAACATTCTTTCCAAAAATGAATGAATATACATTCCAAATGTTTTTTTTTGGAAATGTCTAAATTCTTCACTCAATAAGTGGCCTTAATTTGCCAGTCCATTAATTACTTTATACACAACACAATTTTCTTTCTTTTTTTTACAGAAAGATATCACTTGATGAAAGTTCTTTGAGAGCACAAATAGTGTCACAATTATTCTATCTATTCTTCGTTTAAAATTATAACGTAAGAATATTAAAAATCAAAACGTGTCACCACATACGAATTGTGAATCCGTTGTCCGAAAGATGACACTTCAAGAAATTGCACAGGGAAGTGCTATAATATTTTGCACTATGCTGTTCATCGTTTGCTACACGGATTTTGGCTGTCAATGAGCTCTTAGCACAATCCAAAACAAATATCCGGATCGGTTATTTTTTAAAATTTCACTACGCACTGGACTTTTTATAGACACCACCCACTTTGCTCGTTTCAATTAATCGCTAAAATAAATTTATTTAATTCGGACTCGTTCAAGTTCCAAAAATAATTTCTCCAATTCCACCCCCACAATATGTGAATCTGTATTCATAAACAGTTTACATTTCAAACCAATACGTAAATTTACTGCTGATTCCAAAGTTCCAAGATGTCCAAACAGCAATGGTCAACAATAAGTAACTGATTAAAAGTTAATATGAGACCAATGTTTCGTGTTATAATTTGAAGTCGGTTCATCCGACAACAATCTTCTTTCATTCGCATTCCACATCTCCAGACTCTTTTCTCATTTATACCACTTCACAAGGTAGAGCATTCAGTAATCATTCGTCAATCCGAACTGAACCGGTGATCAGTTTGCATTCTACACGAGATACCGAATATAACGGTGTTGGTCATTCCGAGCATTTTGCGCTACACCAGTGTTGTTGGGGTCCCCACCGGTCCACTTATAAGTAATAAAGGAGAGGAATGGGGGGAATCGGATGCGAGTAAAAGAAGTAAAACGCTAAGCAAAATGAAGGGGGAAAGTAAGTAATACTAGCGAGAAGTAGGGACGGTGTCCATTAGATTAAGGTCAGGCCAAATAAGATAATGTAGGAGGTTGACTGACCGCCGGTGACTTTTTGTCCGAGTCCTGGCTGGACGGAGTGTTGCCCTGGTTGGGTGGGCCTTGGGGCTGGTTGGGGGGTCCTTGGCCGGGGGGTCCAGTCGGGGGTCCCGTAGGAGGTCCCCCCGGCTGCCTAGAGTCCTGAGGCGCCGTGGGGGCCTGCCCGCCCCGCCGCCTAGCCCCGCCCGCCCCCCACCCCGGGCCCCGCCCCCGCCCCGCCTCCTCCTCCCGGCCCTCCTCCTCCGCCTCCGCTGGCCCCCTCCTCCTCCTCCGCCGCGCCGCCGCCTCCCGCTAGCGGCGAGTCACCGAACGAGTGCGGGTCGTGCTCCAGCGAATTGGTGGCGTCGTACTGTGTGTTCTCCAGTCTTGTGATCAGCCTCTCATCCTCGTCTCCGAATTCTCCTCCCATCAATGATGGCTCGCCCACCACCATCACATCCTGAGACGGCATAAAGAAATACATTAAAACCCGATACTTTACAAATATTATTTCTACATTATACGGTTTCTCTAGGTAATAACTGGCTAATTGTACGTGTATTAATCTAATCGAATACAATTTATTACTTAATTCGTGTTAATTTTTGGTCTGTCGATGTACTAATAATGATCTATAGCTAGGACATTTCCTAGTTTAATGAATAAAAACTGGCTTTAGGTACATAGTTAATAAATATAATAAACAAATGAATGCTTACTGTGCATACCTGCGATGCCAATGAAAAATTGGGTCCGGGAGAGCGCTTCTTGTTTGATGCGGGTGGCGCGTTGTTTGTCGGCCCTCCGGATTGTGATACTTTCCGCTTCCGCCTTTTGTTCGCAGGCCTCTGTGATTCTATTCGGACATAGAAATAAAAAATAAATAAAAGTCAAAGTGTTTAGCATTTATAAAGGAAAGAACAAGGTGCAATTCTGAAAGTGGTACTCAAATGAAACTATTTAACTATTAAAAATACAATCTGAAATCTTTTTCCTTGCCAAAACTCGAGTAGTTTAAATTTTACAAGCTAAATTAAATTAATAAACATAAATTTCAACCACAAATTTTTGCAGTTTCAACTTTTTCATCTTTAAGTAACAACAAATTTCAGTTTTCAATAGATATTAAATTTTAACAGAACAGTAGCGCTTAATTTATTAAGATTTTTCATACCAAATATTATTCAATTATATACCCATACTTCCACTTATATGTTTCAGCAAACTGTAATATATTACATTAACAGGTATATAATATATTATACATTACATTTTAGATACTTTATTATTGAATTATTTATTAATGAATAATTCAATTTTTTCATCCGTTTGAAAAAATGTAATTACAAAGAAAAATGTTTCAAATTAATTTATATAAAATTAATATACCGTAGTTTTTTTAAAATAGATTAATACATCAAAAATGGACTATTCTCTAAGCCCGTAAAAGTGTATTCATTTTATTTTTTTAAGCATCCATTAATATAAATTTTGAATAACGAATGGTGATCTAGGAGAATTATACATTATGATTTTTAACACCTTCCAATTAGTAAAAATAAATTAGACGTGCAGAATAAATAAATGAAACAGTTAGGCATGCCACAATCAGAAAAAAAACACAAAGTATATGTCACAGCGGCATATGTTTGTGTAGTCGTGGTTAAGTAGTTATGATAGGTTTATTAAAGAAATTTGAAATGTCAGAAAAATTAGTCTAATAGTTAGTAAAAGTTGTTTGGAAATGATTTTATTATAATAATTCAATTCTATGTTTGTTACCCACAAGTGATGCATACATACAAACAAATAGTTGTATATTGTTGTGTATTGTATAACAAATAAGCTGCAACTTGTTTTAACAATGAATTGACATTCATACATATGCATCACGCAGATAACTGGCAGATTGCCAACAATGCTCAGGCAAGAACTGAAGAACGGTAATGTCCCCTTTCCTATTATCGTATATTTTACCGTGTACAGTAATTTTAAATTTTATAAATATAGATGACAAAGTTAAAGAGTCAATGAACAATCAATTTCATTTAGAAGAGTTGAATTTTTATAATGGAAAATAACATTAAAATACCCACAATCAGATATTCCAGGGTAAGTTCTTGAAAATATATATAATAGAAGAATTTACTTTAGAAGTTGATTGTGACAATCCTTTGTTCTTTATGTTTTAATTAAAGTACAAGCACAAAACTAAATCTGCTTTATTGATTATATTGTAACTATTATTTTACTGTTATTATCATTTATAAAAAGATTACAATTGAGCCTGAAGTTGAGATATTTGGACTGACTTTATAAGTTCCAATTTGATTAAAAACCAGGTTGAATTTTAGAGGAAAATTTTTCATACATTTCCACATAAACATTTTATCACTGATGGTTCAATGGAAAACTCTTATATTAATAACATTGCATTGATTTCGTGTGTTTGTCTCCTCTCAATGGTTTTGGTCTTTTCCTAGACCATCATCAAAACCTCATCCCCCCTCCCTTTTGACCAATAATCTGACAAAGACTTAAGCTGGTTAACAAAATCCCTCCCAACCCAAAGAAGACAAACAAGAAGACACACACACACACACACACACACACACACACACACACACACACACACACACACACACACACATACACGACAAATAGATAACCACCACAGTACAAGTGACAGTTAAGGGCATAGTGAGGATGCCCAAAAAACATCCAAAATGCCAAAGTGACAAATACCGCTACTGAAGATGGCGAGTGGTCATTGGTCTAACAAAAGACCAAACCGGGGAGAGGAGACAGAAACAGATGAAATCAACGGTATTCCAACCCTTTGCAGACAAAACAGGTATTCTAAAATAGCATAGCAGTTTGCAGATTACAACACCTAGAAATATGTTAATAAATTTTGCGTTCTGTTTAGTGTAATGTTGTGTGTTGTGTTTTTAGGGCATGGTACCTCTCTTACCGGGTGGAGCGACCATTCGCTGCCACTTCTGGAACAGGGTCGTCTTCAGGCAGTCCCTCGGTGACAGAGCGTATGCCTTGTGCCTCGACATCAGCTCCTGCATTGGCTCCAATATCACACACAACTGCAAAAATTAATTTGCATTATCATCAATAATATAATATAAATAAGCATATAACACTTGTGAATCCGACTTTACCATAGATCATAAAATAAAAATCATAAATCTTATTGAACAAACTTAAAAAAAAGAAAAATAATTTGAAATAAGTTTACTTATTTTTTATATAAATACTTTTTTACTTATATAAGGCACTTTGGATGGAGTTTCAAAACTGGATGTAAGAAATAAATTAGTTTAATTGTTTTTCATTAAAACTTTATTTATTACTTAAATGGCTCATAATATGAAATACACTGTTTACATGAGTTTAGAAATTCCACAGCTGATTTTAATGGAGGAACAAATTCAACGCATATTTCAATCTAAAATAAGCCGACAATTAACCCTACACTGCTCCTGCACAGTGTAGGAGGAAACTGTCATTAAAGGACACCCATGAATCTTAATAAAGCAATTACTCGCTATCTTTCAATGAGTGTTAAATGTCTCAGTGAGAAAATACTCTGTTCAATGCTATATATGTTTCTCACGATATGGGGAAAAATGTTGAAAAAAGTTTCTTAAGAAATGATTCAGAAAAATTATTATGTTATTGCTTTTCAAATTGAAATTATTGTTACTTTAATTCATATTTCATTTCTAAACATAAAATCATATCAACAACAATTTTTTTTACTTAATTCTGTTACTGCGATGTAAGTTTCTGATGGACTCAAATATCATCAATGAAACTCCTATACAAGTATCCTGCTTTTGTTAATGACTACATTAATTTCCATTTTCAGGGAATTTACTACTTAAATACTGTCTAATATTTCCCAGTGGAATGAGATTTTTTTATTACTTTATTTATTATGCACAATTATGCAATGGATGCTGCTACAGAATCTACTGACATTGCTATAAACTTTTGTACTATCTTCAGCAAATACTGAAATGATTTTTCAGCTCCACAAAGTGCACAAAGTAATAATATAAATATTGAGGTAATAATGGGGTACCTGGGACAGCTCCTTAATCAGTTTGAACGGGTTGTAGTAAAATTAATAAATAAGTAATAATGAAATGAAATTTCATAATATTAAAATGAATTTTAAATACTAATACTAGTTTGACCCCAAACATAATTGGAGAGATTGATTCAGGCTCCCTGTTAGTATTTAAATACTTATATTACAGATAAATACAAATAAGATGAATTACCCTGAGGTAGTTGAGAGTTGAATTGGTGATGCCCTGCCTTGTGATGTTCTTGGAGAGTTGTTCAAGCATGGCTGGGTCCTGCTGGGAATGCATGCTTACCACAGAGCGGGGTACAAGTTCCCTGTGTGTCCGTACGGCCATGTGCCACGACTTGATCCGCATTAAGTCATCAAATGTGAACTCCAAGATCAGTCGCCCTTCCGTACACACCTAGGCACACAAATTAAAATTATACATATACACCCAAACAAGACCTTGAGTGATGAACTGAGTATCAAAGAAGATAAATATAATATACATACAGTATAATATAACCATGTACATAGACAGAAAGGCCTTAGAGCAAATATATATGCATATTCTTAAAGTAATATAATTTTAGATTGTGAAATTTTTGGGTAACTGGTTAAGTTTGCCATGTCTGATATTTTATGTTGCAAACTCATCTTATTCCTCAAGTTAGATAGTGATATATAAAATTACAACAATATATGTAAATTCACAAATCAGCCCCAGATACAGTTATATATAGTAGATAACACTAATTAAAATGAGACATGTTATTAAGTAACCTAATAATCTTGAAGCAGAGAAAGTTAATTAAAAAAAATAAGCCTAAAAGAATTCAAATAGATGATGATTGACTGTATTTATATTGCGCAATAGGTGTCTTGAGACAATTCAAATAGAAATACTATTGTAATAATTATACATAATTAATAAGATTAAAATAAAATGTTACCTTTGTGAACATTGGTTTTCCATGATGCGTGACCATTGTGCACTGATCACAGTCCAATGTGATGCTTGTATTGTGAAATGACTCCTTTGGGTGTTTCAGGTTGTAATACAGTTCTGTAACTCCTCCTTCAAATATACTTCTAAAATAGCGGGGTATTAACGTCCTCCCGATTGCTGTAAACAATACAAGTAAAGTTAATTTAGTGGTGACAGAAATCATATCTTTTATTAAGACACTTAATTAGAGTACGGCCTAGACGAACATAGGTTAGGAGCTTTGTTAAAAGTATTTCAAATTATTGAAGGAATTCTCGCTTGAATTAGTATTTTCGGGTTTTGCGTGAAATATAACTGTGAAAAGATTCGTATCAAAACAACAAATACTAATATTAAATAGGAATCAAATACAAATATCAATACTAAAAGCATCCTGTTCTCCAAACACGCTAACTTTTTACATACTTCTTCCTCGATATAAAAAGTTATCAGGTTGGCTCTTTGGAATAAAATCGGTAAAGAAACCTACCACATAGATCGAAAATGAATTAAAAACAAAATACACTTTTCTTTTGGTTAAAGAGATAATAAATCCGCTGCGTTTAAAGTGAGCAGGCCTGCCAACTAGCATTTGTACAAATACAAATATTCCCAAGACAACACATTAATATTACGAACATGTATGAAGATGAGTGATAAATTCATAAAATCCTTACATGCATTTCAGGATTACGTTTTTAAATAAAAAACCCTTATAATAATAAAATGGTGATCTTATAAATCATACTAGTTTCCAGACTTTGTTTACTTCGGTTAAATTTAAGCACTTCTAATTTAACAGATCATTCCGTTTTTTCATTACACTGATAAAAACGCATATAATATAAACATCTGGATTAGTATTCAGAGATCTATCGATATATACAGCCTCGGTTTTATACAGCTATACAAATAACTAAATGTGGAAATAGCTTACTGTATCTCTTTGGTCCGTCCTCTAAACAGAACGTAAGGGTAAGCGTAGCGTCGTCTTCGAAAAATTCGGTCGCAAATGCATCCCACCATAGATTATCGCTCTCCTGTAAAACAGAAATGATATAAAATAAAACAATTCACATAAAATTGCACCAAACTTAGAAGATAACAATTTCTCCAAGCATGGCAACACAAATGGCATAACTGAAGATAACAATAAATGTCGCGTCAATAATTTGGCATCTTTACAAGGAAAACAGTACGCCATACGTGACTGTGTGTGTATTAATGCGATAAGGTGATACAGAAAAATGTGATAATTTTTTGCTACATCCAAACGAGTGTTATAAATGAAGGCCTTCACATTCACGATATTCATAAATTATATGTTCGAATACTTAAGAAAAACAATCAAGAAAAGAGGACACATGGGTGAAGTGGTTAGCCCTTGCAGACGATTGCTGCCTCATTTCCAATTCCAGTCTTCAACTAATTTATCAATAGATTTTTTGTACTCTGAGACCTGGGTGTACATGTAAAAAGAACGAAAATTGTGATCTTTAAAAACGAAGGCGGTAAAAATTGTAAATATACTCAAATATATCAGCATTAAATTTTGTATCTGATAGGATTAATTTGTAGCTTTGCGACGAAATATGTATGTGTATAGGGGGTTTCAATTCTTCACCCCCTTGTCCATACTTAAGTGCGCTCAATATTTCCGAAATAATCTCCAATCCCTATATACTTTTGTTAAGGATAAGACAGGAATGCCGCAGTCAATGAAATAGTTTTGTATATGTTAATGTGTTAGAGACGATAGGGAGATAGAACATGGGGACGTACTCCTGATCAAATACGGCCGAAATTGTAATCGCCTCGAGAAAAAAAACAACGAATACAGAGAAAACAAGAAAGAAATATTACTAAGGAGCATTAATTACTGTTAGGGCATAAAAGTTGAAGGCTATTATCCACTGCAATGAGGACAAAGGGTTAGGCGGACTATCGTTCGCTCTGCAAAGCTTTCGGCTAATTACCGAACACCGCCCTCAGATTATGACCTCTTCCCGACCTTTGGGTTTCCCTGCGTTCCTTTTCTGCAAGTGATAATCATCGTTGCAGACAATTGAAAAGGAGAACGTAACTAACTGTTGGCTTTACAAAGCTACACTTTTGGCATATTTTGGTCTTCCGATGATATGAGACGTAAAATGTATGCGTATCGATTTCAGAAATTTCTTTTATCGATAAAAGAAATTCAGAAACGACTTATCACTTTCTGTTTCTAATATGTTAATTATTACGAAAATATAAAACGGTGTAATGTATGATGTTACGAACGGTTGAAGATGAAATGTGAATGAAAACTTTCGGCATGAAAACCAACTTAAAATTTTTAATTTCTCGTTGATTCACATACAGGTTTACTGAATATATATATATATATATATATATATATATATATATATATATATATGCAGATATAAACATATATATTTATTTATACAAACATACACATAAATATGATGACGAACACAAAATTTATCACTCTCACTACCCCCTAGTCTGGTTCTACTCACCGGAGCAATTAGTAAGCAAGTTAAGTTTATATAACTAAATAAACTTAACAGCGACATGGGGGATGTGAGTGTTGGTGTGTTTTATGTATATAATGTTTGCATGTGTTAATAGGATTACAATTTAAGAATACTGTCGTATAAAAGTATATATTTTAACGTCACGTATAAAGCCTGCAGGTTTTCTACCTGCATTAATGAAACTATACCCTTCGGAATAGTAATAACATGACATTAACATTAAATTATGTTTTGAGTTACTTACCTCCTCTACATCATAATTTTTTAATCATACAATTTTTAATTATTCCGACTTTGTTTAAATAATAAAATATTTGATTCCCCCCTCCAGGACCTCATTTCGAAATTAACCCCCCCCCTTCATTCCCTTCATCCATTCCCCAACCCCTCCCCCCGTCCCACTTACCCCTTCAGCAACCACCCCCGAGCAAACCAACCAGACCAACATTGATTCGCCCACGCGCGTTGGCGTGGGTGCAAACGTGCCTGCGCGTCCGTGTTTGCGAGCGTGGGTGCACCCCAACTGCCAGCCACCGGCACCAGAGCCCGAGGGCGAGGGAGGGAGGGAGGGAGGCGATGAGCGTGGGCGCAAGAAGGGCGCGCGCGCGCGCGCTCGTCCGCGCGTAACCCTACTGCACCAGCCACCACTGGAGTGAGAGAGAGAGAGAGAGAGAGAGAGAGAGAGAGAGAGAGAGAGAGAGAGAGAGAAAGAGAGATGGGGAGAGACGGTCATATGGTGAGAGCGAGAGAGAGCGCTGGTATTGATTCACAACATTAGATAGTACAGAGAGAGAGGGAGAGAACAGAACTACAATATTTTATATATATATATATATATATATATATATATATATATATATAATATTTATATTTATATAAGTGATATATGCAAATTATATACATTAATACAAAATGTGTAAAAATATATAAATTGGCAATGGGAAGACGACCGTCAATAGCAACAAGACGTAGTTTAGTAAGTGCACAAAGAAATAACCTCATTAACAGGTGGTACCACTTTTTTCTAGGGAGGAGGGGAGATATACTATATAAAGATCGAACATCCATCGCTCCGGAATTCCGGATATCCGAATTTTGAAAAGGGTAGCCTTAGTAAATTTAAATTTTTAATTTCGTACGTAGCCTATTCCTGAAAATGAGAACCAGAATTTGAAATTCAAAATAGCGGACGGCACTAAAACGGAACGGAAACTAATGTTCGCCCAATCAAAAATTATCTCCCTTTGTCACTTTAACGAATGCCGAAACACCAAGAGCAAACGCTGTCGTTTGTTCGCTGGGCTTTTGAACATAGAGTGGGGTGGGGGGTGGGGTCTCGCAGAAGAAAATACTCAAGTTATGAGTCAAAACTAAACTGGATTGTTTTTAAAGACAGACCGGGCACCACACGAGCACAATTGCTCCTAATGAGGAAGTGCCCTAACATCAGCCCACGCGCACTAGGTTAACCACAACTATCATCTGGTCAACATTTATCCTAAACAATACAGTAAAAAATAAAAAAAAATCGCTACTATCGGAGATGTCCAGACTAAGCGATCGGGTCGTAAAATGAAACTGACGATAAGTTAGAGTCATCATCAGTTGTAAAGTAACGGGGTATTGGTTAATAAATGTGTTTAAACCCCATACCATTTTAGTAACTAGCGCAATAGCCAAATTTCGAAATTCAAAAGAAAATGCTTTGTAAACGTGCATCTACTAGTTTATCGTTTACACAACTCAATAAATTTTTATCCTAGAGATTTTGAATTACGGCGGTTCGTTCCTATATAAAAGTATCCTATATAGTCAGTAAGAGTAGGAACAGGCGGGGGTTTGAAGATTAGGATCTTAGGGACTCTTACCGCTAATCAGTACCCGCGAAGTTTTCAAATACGATCTCGTCCATTAAGGGACGCGGACCGGAATCGAACCAAACCGAAAATCTAGTCGTTTCCTGCCCCGCCGTTATTAAATCGTAATAATAGATAAATTGGTGGTGGCGCGACGAAGGACAGATATCAGGAACAGTCAGTATTTAAACACTGAAACGACGATCCGCTCGTTCCAGGATATTTCAGAGGACGATAACGCACCGAACGAAAGTGATTTTCACCTATACATTTATGGCTAAGAGAACTGAATAGTGCTTAGAACTATTCCGCATAATTGGAGAAGATTTCAACAAAAGGCCGAAGTATTGCTGAGAAGGGGCGAAACCGTACTGAACAAAAGTGATTTTTATCCTTAAATTTCTGGCTGCGGACCAAGCAGTAAAAAGGTTCGCCGAACGATCACGAAGAGAAAGTGATTCGCGCTTAAAACTACTAGATATATATAAATGTTTCAACAAGAGGCCTAAACATAGCTGAGACGGGACGAGACCTGAAAAAAAAGTGATTTTTATCTGTAGGTTTCTGCCTAACGAGAAAATCATCGAAATCGAGAAAAAAAACCCCACCGTTCTGATACCGCACAAACAGTAGAGAGTGAACACTAGACTAGTGTGCCGATATTAAATAACCCCCTGTACCCACAACCACCAACAGACACACAGAAAGTTGGGGCCCGGGATCTATAGGTTGAACCCCACTATCTCTCCACTCCACAGTGGCCTTACAAAAAGATCGCGTAAATTTTCTTTTCCCCCAGCAAAACAATAATATCTCAAAGCAAAAAGCGGGCCAGAAAGAGGAGGAGGAGAGGAGGAGGTCCACCCCCTACACACATCTTGCCGACACCGATACCGTAAATTTCTAGACCTACCTCCTCCCTGTTTTCCCTTTCGGCATGAAATTTCCCTACATCTCCTGTTAAACGGTCGAGAGCCACAAAATAGATTCGCATTTCATTCAAAAGGCGACACGTTTAATATATGTAACATTATAATATTATATAATTATGTTAATAATGAATTATATAATCTAACAACTAATAAAAAAAATTAATATCTACTTTCATTATTACGAGTTTTATGCCTCAGTAACATCATAAAACAGTGATTTTAATAACCATCACAAATATTTATGGAACAGGAATTCGGGCTTCTAAAAACTTCAATGTTATATCAATGCTTGTACAATATGGTCACACGAAAATAATTACATTCAAAAAGAGGTAAAATCGTAGACCTTATCTATCCTGGAGTACGCTCGAGTCAACCGCATTTATTTACTATTATTTATTTACCGTATTTAATTACATTTTATTAAACTTAAACGGAGGAATCTCGAAATGAGGAATGGGCGACACACAATCAATAGTCATTCGTTTGGTTGACTAGTACATGGCAAAAATGTACGCTGAAATATCGCAAGGACAGATCTACTTGTCTTTTCAACACACTTTCAGATTATTTCAGCCAAAGTAACAAAACAATAATTATTCGCAAACTGTAAAAATCACTTTCACGACACAAAACACAGTGATAAACATTAAACATTAAAAAAAATGGATACACTTTTCTGTTTTTATAAAATAAATTTGTCTCGATTCACGGACTGTAATGATTCGAATCTCCCAAACAGTTTTATTGAATATGTCTAATAAGGCATAATTATTATAATAATTGTTATACTCTTACAATTTTTATTATATATGAATCTGATAGTTTCCTTTATTAAACTAGAAAATATATAAGCGGACAGCGTAAAGTTTTAAAACAAAATGAAGCGAAAAAGGGATAAATTAAACCTCCGGTCAGGTTAAATGTGTGTTCCCGACAGAATATATACGACAGAGGTGGGGGACAAAACTAACATTGAAATGAATTTATTCCCTCGGGCTATTATCTATTCAGTAAACTATTATTTCTTCAGTAACTATTATCGGTTCGGCAATAATAATAGATGAATCCCGCTTATTGAAAAAAAACGGGTGCACAGTCGAAATCGCCGCTTTAAAAAACAGTCCAAGCCAATTAAACAGTCCAAGCCAATTAAACAGTTCTTTCGGTGAAATACGACATAGCGGGGTTTATATCGTTGAGGAATTTGAAAATAGTACAACAAATAATTGTTTCTCTATATTATGCTGGAATGATTATATTAAATTATTCCCGCGGAGAGGTTTTACGATCTGTATCTTAATAGGATCACTGTACTAAGTTGTTACGAGCCCCATCAATAATTTGACTAACACAAGGATGAAATAGAATCATTTTGCGACGAATAAACCATTTAATATTAAATAGTTTTGACAGGCGAACAAAAGACAGAAAAGGGTTTAACCTTCGTTACAGTTTAAACCCAGGAATGATGTACAAGAATACGATGTAGTCGACATTTCTTTCATCGACCAAAACGTTCATATTCGAAAACTACAGTTCCGTAAAGAGTTAAGCGTTGGCAAAACACTTCTCTTCCGGAAATTAATAACAAGCTTTATTTACAATTACTGTTCCCACTTGTAATAGCAAAAATTTTGTTGCTAAAAATTATTTTTCTCTTTTCTTATATGGTGCAATTGGCATATTAGGCCGCTATGGGATTCCAATTCAGATCAATTTAAATTGTGGTCATCAGGAAATGCAACAAGACTTTCCGTTCTAATATATAGTGTTACCAACGAAGTAGTAGTTTTATGAATTCAAATACACCCGTCGATCAATAAAACGGTGTTTCTCACAAACTTCATATAATTTGTGCATTAGACGTTTATCGTCGTTCGGGGAGTTGGTGTGTTCGAATTTGTTCAGTGGACTAAGAAGGGAACACAACGTCAGGTATAAAATACATTTCGATTTTAAAATATAATATATCCCCGGTTAAAATGGAGAGGGAGGGAGGGAGGGAGAGAGAGAGAGAGAGAGAAAGACGGTTGAATCTTCAGTCGCCGTGGCGACCGACGCGAGTAGTGAGAGGGTTGGAGGGAAAGAGAGGGGAATAAAGAGACCGAGAGAGAGCGAGAGAGAGAGAGAGAGAGAGAGAGAGAGAGAGAGAGAGAGAGAGAGGGAGAGAGAGAGAGAGAGAGAGAGGGGGGGAGAGAGTGAGAGAGAAGTCCGGGAATTTTCCACTAACCCCCTTTCCCATCTCTCCTGCTTTTCCATTCTCCCCTGGCACTCCCCCCCTGCTTTTCCATCCTCTCCCTCTGTGCTTTTCCTCAACCCAGCTCCTGCTTTTCACTACCCCCGCACCCCGTCCACCATGCTTTTCCACCCCCGCGCTCGACTACCACTCGAAAATTTCCACCGCGATCCGACCTCTCGTTCTCTCTCCCTTTTTTTCCTCCCTTCCTCTCTCACTCCTACACTTACTCTTTTTTTTATTCCTCTCTTTTTTTACGCAAAGCCTGTATTAAAACTAATACAGATTCGGGCCCTTATTACAGACCGAAAAAAAAAATTTAGAATAAAATAAAAATGTAGTACTCGGTCGGACATAGGGACGAGTTTTTGAATTTCGAAATTATTTTTGGTTTTCATTATACATCTCGCGAAATATTCGGACCATCTTAAAAGTTCTACATACTACAATAGAGGAATCATGACGCGCTTTCTTGCGCCGTTTTATTTATCGCACCTTAAAAAAAAACTAATTTCCCAAGAATCAAATAAGGCAGTTCCACAATAAAACATCTCTAACTTGGTTGCCCATATATGAATCCAAGTCGATATAATATTGCTTATCGATGAACAAATATAGCAGCCGGAATAACTTAAAAACGGCACTTCTGCAGAAATGGTGTGCTTTTTTTGCATATTGGAAGAACTAGATTAATTAGTGTAATGTAATAAAACCTGTAAATTGATTAATAAATTATTTATTTTATGGACGGTAATTATAATAAAATACTTTTCTCTCTCTCACTCCAATTTATGTAGAAACGTATATATGAGTTTGAGTTACAAGCGGTTAGTATGGGATAAAAAATTACTACGCGTTTCAATTGTCGAAGAATCCTAACAACACTATCACGATACTGGTACTAGGGCTATCAATATGCTTCACGATAATAGTGAATTATATCGAAATTCTCGCTCATTCGTGCACCATTGGGATAATTTATGTTTTATTATGGTTGATAAAATCTACCGACACTCGTGACTTGGGTGAGCAGCCGAGAACCGGTCTAGACCCCCAACAGAACTCAGAGAAAACATAATATTCACTGAAGAATTTGCTACAAAATCAATAACTATAGGATCAATTGGTACAACACAAAAAACGTGATATCAGAGGGATGGATCGTCAATCATCAATACTTCTACCAGAATTACTATAAATTGATCTGTAAAACTAAATAGTCGGTTTAATAACAATATTTATATTACAGATAGAATACATATAGTATGTTGTTTACGTATTCCATACGAAGCACCTGTACGTTCTATGGCATTTGACCAAAACTCGATAGGAATAAAATAAAGAACTTATAACTATAACATCAGGACGTAATTATAATTCGCCCTGAACGTATTAAACAAGTCATGACTCTACAGCAGCTAAGTACGGTTTAATAACATGGGGCAGGTATATCTGAAACCTGTTCCGAAGAAAACTCGGAAAATAGAAATACATTTTTATTAGAAATTTTGCCGATACAACTCTTCCGTCGGTTGTTCTTTTCTGGACAAAAAAAAGCAAAATAGAACTGAAAAAAAAAGTAAAAAAGGAAAATAATAATTGGCGGCAACACGAAACGGGGAGGCGGAAATTTACGGCGGATCGACACGCCATTCGTTGGCGTTGTTTGAACCCATTTACGGATTTCGAAACCCCCATTATCAGATTTACGATCTATTAAAGGCATAATAATATCATATTCTCTCAGGGGACGCGACACTACCAACGGCAGACACGGGTTAACTGTGTATCACTCCTTTTTGGCGTACCTTCCTCTCTATTGAAAGTGAAGTTTGTTTTAAGACGACAGTTTAAAGAGAGGGAAATTTTAAATCGGATAAACCGAAACACGGCTCGAAACGTTATCAGTTCCTTTGAAACGAAACTATCGATAAAGGTTTCGTTTCTCCGAACAGGCATATTCTAAACTTATTCCAACATAGTTTGACATTATTGTAGGTTATAATTCGGAGATATATGTTGATAGAAATTGTAGCATACATTTAACAAATTGAGTTTCTTAAAATGTATGAAATAATTTTGGGAATAAACTTAAAAAAAAAATAGAACTGCAGAAATTCAGAAGAGCTATTCGGTTACTTGGTTTAGCGCATTTAGTTGGCTACTCTAGCGAATGCTAATTTATTTAGATTTATGAAGGGAGCGCATTAAATGAAGATGAATACTGAACCATTCATAGGTTGTAAAAATCTGGCGATAAATGGGCCTTCGATGATTCATGAAATTCTGAATGGGGCTACTACTATGTTTGAACTGAATTAAACCGACTGTAAACTACTACTACTACACAAGAGGCCAGATATAATCTGACCTGTCAATTAACCTAACCAATTAACATAATTAATTGGAGCTGTGGGGAGGGAGGGAGGGAGGGAGGTTCTGTCTCATTTGCTCAATACGGTCTGTCCTATTGTTATCGTGAAAAATCGCCTTACATAATTTATAGTCAGCTCATTATTTTTTTTCGGTACAGTACCGAAGTATAATATACTGGAACTCTGGCGACCGCATTGTCTTTGTGGCACAGAGAAGATAGTAGTAACCGTGTGGGAATATAGCTTTATTACTGGAAAATATAGTTCATCCACGGTAGATTTCTATCACTACTATCTACTTTATACCTCTACTAGCTTTCGATATTTTTACGCTGTATTTACATATGTGATATGTGAAGATTATATACAGTAATACGTAATGAGTATAAAATTGGAAGGCGACCGTAAATAACAACAGAAAATAGTTTAGAATGTCCATCGCGTAACTAACAGGTGGTACGACTTCCTTTCTAGAGGGGGTGTGGTACAAACACTGCCTTCTTTAATAATTCTTATTATTTTGCATTTTTAAGGTAGATGATACGCGGAAGATAAAAACATGATAGAGAATATTGTGTCTGCATTAATAATTCTATGACTATTCTATAATTTCACGAGCCTAACTCTCGGAATGGGCCCACACGGGGCTCGCAGTCTTACACCGAGGCAGTGAACAATGCTATTTAGAGACTGAACTATGTTTAGGAATCTACGCCTTATCCTATAAGGAGGGCTGTGATATGAGGTCATGAGACCTCAAAATCTTCAGGCACGCCGTAAAATGGTTTTAATGCATGTGCCGACGAGCACACTTTTCGTTCGACTGCTAAATATGAGTCGACCTCTATAGTATGTCAAAAGCCTCCAGAAGATTAAGGAAACATTCTTGCAATTTCAGTATGGCAATTTTCTATCCCAATTGAAAGAAAATGAAATTAAGAAATACGATCAATATTCGTTAATTTTGGATCATACAAAAAATGTTTAATTTAGATTTCAAGCTTAACGATCCTATTTCATTTGAAACTATGAAACATGCTTTATGTTAGCAATAATTTAAGCTAAATTATTGGTGCGATTTTTGAAGCGGGGTTAAACAAAATGATAATTTCATTTCTTTACTAGTCGTTCTTAAATTCGAAGGAATCTCTGCGAGCAAGTTCCCAGCGGCATCGAAATCAGTGGTCACGAGCGGAGGGGGAGAAGAGAAGAGGAGGAGGTTACAGAAACTTACTTATGAAGTTTGTACGAGGGGCGGGAGATTTGGGGGATCTTCTGAAGCGGCGACCTTTGGCCCCGACCCCGAGAGCCGCAATCCCCGTCAAAGCCGCTCCCTCCCTCCATACCACGTCCGCCTATCAATCCTCTCGCATATCCTCACCCCTCCGCATTCCCCAAACGGACCTCTCCCCGACTGAATAGAGAGGCCGTCATTTTCGCGATAAATATAAATTTAAGGCCTGCCCAAGCTTTCGGCTCAAGTATGGGAATAATAGTAATGATTAAATGAATTGTAACCAGAGGGAAAACACAAAAACTAACCCTCCGGAAATTTGAAGGCTACTACATGTCACTAGCATAATGCAGACCCGTACAGCAAAATATTTTATACATATAAAGTTTAATTCTAACTATATTAATTAGAGAAGGTGTGAATTTATTAATTAATAATACGATAAAAACCCGATATAGGCAGCACAACTATAGAAAGTTGCCGAAAAATATATATATCGACTTCACTAATTAACCCCTCGATCGAATAATAGAATAATAGTTCGGCCTTAGATTTTATTCAATGAATGAACTTGACATTTCTTGTTATTCACTAGGTCATTTTCGGAATATAACCTCGGGGCAAACTTTCGGTCCCCTTCCGCCCTTCGCCCACTGGGGAAAAGAAACTTTCCTTCGACAAGGCTCCTAACTTATTCTGAATACATTTGAATGATTAATAAGCGTCGGGCCTCCATATTTATGAACGGAAAATATATGTTATTCCGTATTAGTAACGCAAAAGGGAAGGGAGAGCTGCCGAATATATAATTACGAGCCGATATCTTTCTAACCGCGCCAGCGACCGTTAAAATGAAATATAATTCATTAAAATAATAATAAATAGGTCGGTAATAGATATTCCGTAGATGATTAAAGTAAAGTAGAGTAAAGGGGGAGGGGGCGAAGTCTTGCGGCATAAATGACCCGCCGTCACGACACGAAACCGCCCCTGAATTATGTACCTTTTATATTAAATTTAATCTCTCTTGGGAATCGGCCAGGGCTCAATCTCGGACACCACCCCTCACTATATATTGACTGTACCGATATTACAAAAAAAAATATACAGAATAAAAACGCGAAAGTAAATAACATTAATAAATAATTGTTATCTGGGGATGGGATCATCCCACCGTATCACTGACCACCACCGCCGCCCAAACGTAGGTAGCCTTTCGTTTACATCACTATATTATTTCACTTTAAGGAATATACATTTTCCCCCCTTATTTTTAAAGAGCAAGACATTGCACAGCGATTAACCCCCCCCCCCCCAGGGGTTAATGCATACCTATACTACTAATCCTTATTTCAATAAGGAATAATGCTATGGTAGTAATACGAATAAAATCACGAAATCATCGTTCACCAGGGTAAGCTGAAAACGCGATCATCGAGTGGAAATAATGAAGACATTAAACTTGGTTAAGCAAGGCTCGTAAGACCACTCGAAAGGAGCAGGTTTTGGCTTTCTAAAAGCGCGGAATTAATGAAATACTCATCGGACCCGAGGTACTGAGGTTTGAATAAATCGACAGAAATTTATCAACAAATATTTTCTTACAATGTAATACTTTGCGATTTTATTCTTCATTATAATGATAAAGAGGTGTACCTAATTGATCTCAGTACATAACCTGAACGGTAATGTAACGGTCTAATACCTAAACCAGTTTACTCCGATATCAAATATGAGTTCGGATACAAAATGGCGAGAGCACCTAGGAATGAATTTTCACGGCACAACTTAAGGCAAAATAATTAATAACGATGCGTCGGGAAAGTTGTGTCGGTGAATGTACCACTGAATTAACGTAAGTTCCCGAGGAAACCAATTGAACCGCATCGAATCCCCCCCCAATGCCACCCTTAAGGAGAGATCTTTTATTAATGTTGATCCTGTTAAGTGAGATAGATATCTGGGGAATAGGTCGGAAAATGTACTAGCCCAATAGACTATTAATTCTGGGAGGCGGCCGATGGTCGTAGAGGGGGGGAGTTAAGCCTCTAAAAGAAGGAAGCGATCTGATAATCTCCGATTGATGTTTTCTAAGCCCGTCGAGACGATATTATCTGTAGCATAATTGACTTCCTACCACCACACAAAGCCAAACAATTCCGCCTAATGAATCGGCAGCAACAGTTGATATTTTAAAAGCCATTTGTCATGATTTCAAACGAAAACGACGTTTGAAAACAATATATATTTTATTTAATAATACCGCAAAGCTTTGGATATTAACAAAAGCCCAGTGGAATACTACAGCTTTATATTGTCGAAATTTCATATTTGTAAAATTACTGGGTGAAAATAAATGTCACATTGAAACTGAAATATTTAGTTCACAAATGGTATTTTTAACTGACAAGACTAGATTTTAAAATGTTAGTTCTATAGTGGTAGGTACAAACTGCTAATACAATGATGGGGGGCTCCCCAGTGACCCCGCTCTGGTGTTTTCGTTCGATCGCAAACCGAAAAAAAAATTTTTCCAAAAAATTTTGGAACAATAGAAAAATATTATCGATTTAAATTCGCCGGATTATCGAATTGGGTATCGAGTTCAGGCGCCCTTACGACCTCTTTCGTCGGTGACTTTCAATTCAATCAGAATTTCAATTCAATTACTGTTTATCACTAGCAACTGCTCACGATATGCATATGTCCCCATTTCTGGATTGATGTTGAGAATGGCAGTCTCATATCTCTTGGGAAACGGTTGTTCCATTATAATTAGTCAGTTCTGCAATGCTGTCTTTTTGATTCTCAGAATACAGGGCTAACTGACATAAAACCGTCATTATTATCGGCAGAAAACGAACAAAACTGTTCCACACCGCCTGAGCTCGTGATGATAACTGCAGGTCGTACGATTATCTACTACCTTATTGAAAACAGTTTTAAATATCGTTGAAGGGGTGAGCGGTAGCCGCCGTTAACTGAAACAAGTGGTCGGAACACTTAGTGTAGGAAAGCTACAATTTTTAGAGGCCGAGTACCGCTGGAGTCATCAAAAATTAACGCGCGGTCCGTGTGATTAGGTCCGGTCGGAAAATGGACAAACGGAACCCCCCCTCCCTTCCATCCACGCAGAGAACAAAGGCCCGTTTTAATGAAACCCAGCCAACCCCCCGCTCCACCACTCACGACCACCCTTTTCCTATACCTTTTCCATTGTCGAGGAATTTAACTATCCGCCAGTCCCGTGCAGCGCGACAAGCGGTGTTCATTTCCCGATAGTGGGGCTAATTCGGAATAAATGCAATTGGAAAAGCCGCGTCCGGCAACCCGCGCGGGGCTCAAATTAATTTTATTAAGCCCCCTCTATCACCTTGTAAATATCCGATATCCGGACAATGACAAAATGGGCCGTGCACACGATTTACCCTCCCGAAACTGAATATCCACGATAAACTGTATTCTCCTACTCAAAGGGCGGATATTCTGTAGTTTTTATTCTAAAGGGCGGCATCCGGGAATGTCTCGCTCTCGACACTAGTTCCGAACTAATTTGTACATCATTATTAGACCCGATGCCGCAAAAATGCTTCCTGTTACTTTAAAGTACAAAATAAATAACCGTCACAATACTTTCTTTTAAAAATGTTATAATTCGTATATTACAAGTATGTAATAGTTTGAATATAAATGATGATGCAGAGCGATCTTGAAGAAACATTTACGTATAAATTCCTTATTGGGATCGGTTGTTCTTGTTTTGACACGGTTTATTAGGCCGGTGTTCCATTTGAATGACCGAAAGTTATAATATATTCGATATGAATTCGAATACGTTCTCATCAGCTTTGAACACTGTCAAATTTTCAGCGTATTGAATTTCAGTTTTAATTATCTGTCTGTCTGCAAGCTCGTTACCGAAAGCGATGCACTGAAATTTAGTGGCGAAATCATATTTTCCTCCCTTCAGAAATAAAAGCGACGGGTAATAAACAATTTTTTAATTTCATTCGGGCAGGCAGTGGTACAAATGAAATACCAACTAGACGACAGCCGGACGTAATGTAGAATGTCATAAAACGCGAAACTCAAATGGTACACTCTCATGAAAGTTTCAGTCTTGTTCCTAAGTATGTGGAATCTTGTATATACATAATGACCGATACAATTAAATTAAAACTCAATTCTGCAGTGTCCTGTTTTTGTCCAAGATCCTCTTGTAACTCATTTGTAATTTGCAATTTTTGGGAGACATTTTGGCAGAAAATGGAAAATTCATGACGACAATGGGCGTAATTGTAAAATGTAAGGAGATGTAGTCATCCTGAAATACTGAAGAGACAACTGTTAGACATTGTACCCGGGCAAAAAGAAGGTTGGAATTATTCATAGACAATATTTCTTTACAGTTCATAAATGACGGAACACCAATTACATCACCGCGAGAGAAAGAAAAATACGACTCTCTAAATTTATTTATAAACTCGTTTTGATGCAACAGTAAAAGTAACAATTCGGACGAGGGGGGATTTACATAATCACTCGGTGAATGTAATACAACAATCCTTACTTTTTTTACTTCCGGACGATTTCACCGAGCCAGCTAATCGTTTCGCACAGAGTGTTAAGTCAAAATTTTTGGTCACCACTAATTATATTCTGAAAACATTCTCAGATGATTGCACAAACGGCAAATTACGTGGTTATTGCTTTTGTTCTCATCTCCTTTTCTCAAGTTAATTATAAGCAAATGCTCTTTTAAATAGTCAAAATATAAAAACACCCATTTAAAAGTACTATCGCTTTGAAATAAAAATTAAAAAAACAGACTTAATTATTCCCCCGTCCTCGGCAGAATTAATTTGATTTACTAATATTATTACAGATTAAGACCCCTTGTACTTTTCTTAATACAGTTCCAAAACCTGAACCTCCAACCTGTTCTGTCTAGTAAAGTACACATTTCGAACATATAACGGTTTAAAGTCATTTTGTTGAGTTAGCGCCCTCAAAAAATTGATACAAATTCGTACGTGGCCTACCCAATTATCCGCAAATAAATTGATACGCGCCATTTTATTTTAAATGATAAGGAATAAAAGTCAAGAGCCAACGTCCGGGTAGCCTGGGACATCACTCTTTAAAACGGGCCCAAGGAAAGTGATTTCCGAGCCTCTGCCAACTGAACAATAAAAGTTGTCGAAACAAAGCCTATAAGCCACAGTTATAAATAGTGATCTTATAGGAAGTCGGTGAAAAACTTTAGCAAAATAGAAAGGATTAGGGCGTAATAAATTTTAGCAATAACATTTCCCACATCAAACAAATTCAATATAAAATGGCAGATATTAAATTTAAAAAAAATTATTTTATACAGTTAAAGCATATCTATCGTACATTATCAGAACGAGGTTCCAGCCTCCTGGAAATGCCTACAATTAAATATATACGTGTAAATAATCAATTAAAATTGGTACTCACATCAGTCCTCTGCTGCAGTCTCTTGTTGAGCTCGTATATCCTATAGTCGGGCTGTCCGAAGTAGGGGGTATGTCTCCTGGGAACAGGCACACATCTACTTATAATAAGCCTGCCAGCTCACACTGAGGCTAGCAACACTGTAGACAACAATCCCCCGGGCCTGCAATACAGACCCCCAGGGATTGTCGTCCGACAGTGTCGCCTAGGTACAATTATATAGTAACCACAAAATAAGTCAATAAGATAAAATAAAAAACAAATTACAAGATATAATCGTTCCAGAAATCTGTTAAAATTATTTAGTTTACTAGGATAAATTATGTTAATTCTAATATGACAACAGTGCCACACCGACCTCTGTATTATTATTAGGTTCAACAGACAATAGGTTATCGTCCACTACAATTATTAATAGGAACAATTAAGACTATTAATTAGCAAGAAGTTATAAGAGTCAATCAAGTAGTTGTACTATTATTCCCGATAGGGAACAGCCCAACCAAAAAACGAAGGAGGACCAAGTCACTCCAAGTCAATGCACGGTTCATTATGCAGTATAGGTTAATAGCGTATCTTCAGAGAAAAAATTTGCGTGTATGAAGAAACAGTTTGTAATATATTTTCACTTCACACGCTCTTCAATATTTTACCTTAACAATGTTAACCCTAAACGAATAAAATTAATATTCCGAAATTCGAATGAATAGACTATTTTACATTTCAGGGAACGGAGTTTACAGCCAACTATTATAAGACGTATATTTTGTACTTTTTAAAATTTTACTATTTAGTTCTTCCTCGGGCAGTTGGGCCGGCCTGAAACTTGTTGTAATCTTTAACCCGAGGCCCGGACGACTTGCGGGCTTTCGGTTGTGAAAAGCGAGCGACAGAGGGAGCGTCCCTGGAAATATTACAATGGCGGGGAATGAAAGGGCAAGACGAAGGGACGGTGGGGGGGGTTGGAGGGAGAAGGCAGTACTGAAATTGCGGGACACAGTTAATTTAGAAAGGGACATCCAATATTGAACCCTCCTCTCTCTTCCAACCGCCCACCCCAAGGACCGTTCCTGTATTTGTACTAACAAAATACTCAATTACTTTTTATTCCTCCTTTCTTTTTATTGTCGGGGGTGGGAGAGGGGGTGGTACCGTTTTTTACCCCACCTAACTACGAGAGAACTCCGGTAGGTAAATATAATTTGAATTTGCCGTTGATAACTTAATTTTTACGACAACGGCGGTGAATGTAAATACGACATCGCTCAAACACAACGGGGGTCCCCTCCTATCGGTTGAATCGTTGTGTGAGGATTGGAGGCTTATTTAACCGGAGAATTTTTTTTTCTATGCAAACAAAAATCGGAGGCCTGAAATTTCTCAGGTTCAGTATGAAAGATGTACTCTAGTGGCTCTTTATTAATATGGAATGTAAATGTTCGCGTATCATACAGACAATTCATGCTACCACAAAAATCGACGACCTAAGGTCTTATATATATATGAATTCATGAATTAGATTCAGAATATGGTAAAACATAACGCTTTTCCTCTGATTAAAGGAGGGTAAATTAAGGATTTGAAGAGGCCCTGTTGGAACAATAACAGTATCTAGCACAAATGTACGTATGAGTTAGATTTATTCCGTTTTTGCAATTAGAATTTTATGCGACAGCTCTTAGTTGCCAAAAAGCTCTTAGTTCTGGGGAAAAAAGTAGTATTTTACAACGCCGCCGGATGTGTAACCTAAAAGGTCAGGAAGGATAAACCTGGTGAAGCCACTTCTACCGCTTATATCCCCCCCCCCAAAAAAAAGAATGGGTTTAACGTTATTACGATCTTGTAGCAGACAGGTTGTGATAGTTTATAACTGTGGTACTCGGCTTCTGGACAATAAAATCTTTTATCGCTTTATCCACTCCCTCCGGTATTTTTTTTCTGTCTCCCCCTTCGGTACCTTATCGCGGCGCACTTTCCCGAGGAATATTTCTCTTAATCGGATTAGCATATTGATATTTCTTACTTTTATGAACCTCTGCACTGAAAGGGTTAAAAAAAGGAACAGACACAGAGGTATAGCGCCGCGGATGTCAATAGCACCGTAAATTATACGACGGCTACGGTGGTGGCTTATACGATCGCGTAAACTCAAATTTATGGTCTCCGCTGTCGGTTATATGAGACAAAAATTGGGAATAAATCGTTAAAAAAAATAAGAAAAACCGACGCGTACCGGCGGATTATCTGTAGCTGATTTATTTTCAACAGAAATATACAAGTGTAAGACACTGTTCTACAAAGTGTATCCAAGATAAAACGGTAAGAAAGAAAGATGGAAGTACACTGTAAAATCGAATATCGTACAACAATATTTTAAAGGATTTGGCAGAGACAAAAACATGTGCCCACCTCAACGGAAACGGTTATAATAATAAAGAAGGTAATAATGAAATATTACTGGTGGTTAGAACACAAATAATTGAAAAAAAATGCTAACGGCTCAGAAATACACGAAATGGAAGAGTTGAGAAAATATCAATTTCGAATCGATTTGAATCAATTTCGAACTAAAAAGAATATTAACCGGCACTTAATACGGATATAAATCACCGAAATATATAAAGGTACGCATTCTTAATTCATGCCATCATACTTCCCCAAAATCTACGTTTTATTACCCTTTCAACAGAAAACAAATTTGTAGTTGGAGCGGAAAAATTGTAGAGCAACAACTCCGTCTCAACATTATTGATCCTTGTTAGAGGACTGTCGCTGCTCTAAACGCGAAGTCCTGAATTCCACAGAGTTTCTAAAAATAAGCGGTCAATATGTGAAACAAATAGCTCAATACAAAATAACAACCAGTGCCAAATATAATACATCGTTACATGAAAACATCGATAGTGACGGTAATTAAATTAATGGTTTGAAGTTAAAGTGATAAAAATTCTTTTATAGATTGTATCAGAAGAAATTGATCCTCTAAAAGCGAAATACTGGAGTGAAATCCCCAACGCGGTAGCCGGACGCCAATTCGAAAATCTGAACGACACTTGTTGCCGACTATCATTCGTTAATGATAGAGAGAACGACTCTCGTCTTCGTTAACAACGTCCGTGACCATAAATAATCCGTAAATTATAATACCCATCCCTCTGGAAAAAAGAGGAAAGAAAAAACGCGATACTCTAAAAAGGAGAGTCCAATTTAAAATTGGGTTAACTATGGTAATGATGGGAGGGGGGTGGGGGTTCCGTCTTTGAATATTCATAAACTTGCCTCACTCGTCTGCTGGCTACAACAGACGCGTAAAACTCCAGTTAATAATAATTAAAAGAAAAAAAAAGAAGCTCCTTCCATACGGCGCTAATCAACCATTTGCATTTCCGATCATGAAATGATAATTATATACTTATTGCTAGCTATACCATAGATCCATTACATAGTTTCGATAAATCTATAATTCTATGAATTTGACGTTTGATAGGTACAAAGAGGTTAATAAACAGAGAAAATGTTTGTTCGGCCTCTTAAAAATGAAGATTGATTATTATATTTTAGGTATTTGAAAATAAACAAAAATAAATACCAATTGTATCATTGTAACGATTACAAAGACACATTTGTATCACAAAAAGATATATGATTATATATGCTTATATATTACATAAATCTTATACTTCGAAGGTCGTATTTAATGGTCCATATTATACGAAATGTATATACCCCAACAACGACCGCGTAAATGTCCTACAAACGCGAAAACTGGTGGACCGAGCGTAATCGATTAGAGTCCCCGAAAATTTTCCACCGATTCCGAATTTCAAAGTAACCGCTCAACCGCAAATGGTCTTAATTAGTACACATTTCATTTACACGCGAATAGCCCGGCTTAAGTAAACCGATCGGTGTTATTTTCAGGGATCGTAGGAACAAAAATTTATAATAAATTATCCAGTTCGTTTCGAAATGACGATAAGAATAATTGAACGATTTGGTTCGAAATATAAAGAAATATTTGTTTGAAGTTCTATTATTGTTTCAATAATGGCTATAAGTAACGCGTATATGTCGCGGTGATTTAATTGCATTTGCATAGCGCAAGCGACAATAAACGACGTTATGGACTTCGATTGACAATGTAAAAATTAAGTCCCATAGAACTGGTGCTTGCTTATATGCCAGATTACCGGTTCAATCAACTGCTACTTATCCCGGACTATGGCATATTGTAGCATCCCGTGCTGCACTTAATGTTTCACCACTTCTCCGAAGACAGACAATCGGATATACCGGTATACTGGGAATCGTATATTGAGTAAAACTAACAGCCGGCAGGAGTAGTTTAAAGTACTTATTAATGACGCCTCTCTCACTGTGTCTAAATGGAGAACCTGATATGCACTAAAATTTATCATACTCACAATGAAAGAATTGATGCCCATTAATGTGGAATAAACCGTCTCCAAACAAAGAACATCCCTATTTGCCGGAGTTTCGTTCAACGCTAACCCTGGCCCCATGACATGAATTAACCGAGAGGTTCATATAGTTCATTTCTGTGTCACACCCTGCCTAACCTAATAGGCCGGTTCCCTGGAATTGACAGTCTAATTATAAAAATCGGCGAGAGAAGACTCCACTTATCCTCGTATCGCGGCGTACTTATGATCCGGAATAAATCGGTTTAGGATCTAGAACAAACGAGGACTGTTCGTCTGCGGGAGCAGTGGGGCGGGGCGGGGGCGAAATTAGTGGGAGCCCCATTAGGATTAAGGGGGTGGCGGGTTATATCGGCAATGGTGGAGAGGAGGGCCCAAGAGGGGGTTGCGCTCGCCCTTTTGTTGTACACACATCTGTTCCTTCCATTCGCCTCCCCCCACGCTTAATATCCCCGCCGCCCCCATCCAAATTATTGTACTTGTTCCACTCGGATGCTTCCAATCCGTCACCGGTTAACAATATATAGACACCGAGCGTTAATAGACAAAACCGGACCATTTTGCGTCCACTAATAACAGCCGGGCGGTAGACAGTCCGTAGGCCGTACGAAACGAGCCCATTATTTAAGAAAAATGATCTTCCACTGGGTACCGTAGGACAGCCGTAAGGGCCAGTGAAAGGTAGTGAAATGTAAATATAATCGTACAATCCTCGCTAAATTTTCTCCACTCTGCCAGTATGGTCCAAATCGTAGCGCTTAATCTACAGTTCGTCACCATATCCTGACGGAATGCCACTGTTAGATCAAATAATACAGAACATACTCATTAGTACAACTTGAAAATTATAAGGAGATATCGCCAATCATCAATGGCCGAACTAGACAAAATAAACAAAACGAGTTAACGTCGCGAACGACAAGTTAATTTTTTATACATTCGCGCTTATTTCAATAGACCGTAGCGTAGGGATGGAAACACTAACGCCGACAAATAACAAGCTTGACGTCACCCATTATTTCGATGCCAGTTAGCGCTGTCAAAGAAAAAAAAATTTCCGATGAAATACCGGACCCGAACGGTCTGGATCGACGACTACACGGCGTTTGAATGAAGGCTGGCCTTACAGCTTTTGTTGGAAGCTAACCTATACAAGAAAAAGGGGAAAATAGAAGGCAGGAATAACGGGGCGGAATGATGGGAGGAGTTGGAAGAGGCGGAAAAGAGGTGAGAGAGGCGTTAAACGGCCGCTAACAGAGCGGAAAGTGACGAGCCCCCGGAGCCCGCCCGGATATACTAACCCGGCATGACGTCCCAACACAAGTCACCACGGCCTACTCGCGCCAATATTCCCCAACAGTTGCCGATGGATTTGCCGGATAAGCACGATATGTCACTAAACATTTGCCCGTATAAAAATCCCACCTGTAGAATCAATCCCTTGCCACCTTTAGAATGAACTCTTACAGTTAATTAGTCCAGCGTTTTAAAACCAAATTGAGATATCGTAATCGTTATTCATAGATACAGGAATGACATATACATCGATTTATCTTAAGATTTCCCTAATTTCAGAAATTACAAGAACAGCCATCGGAGAGCTAGATTTACAATAAATAACAGAATATTGCATTAAAGACCGAATACAAGGCCTAAATTCTGGATGCGCTGAAAATAAACCGTACAATGGGCAATCCTTTTTATTTGTTATCCAATTTATTTTTTTCTTGTTAAGCGACATTGAAACGCGGCACACTTGCGGTTGACATTATATTCCCGATTATCTTTTTTCTTATGATCAGCGTCAGTCTAAGAGGTATTTTATTACAAATTGAAATTACGCAAGATTTCGCATTAATGGATTACGCATGGACAAAGAGCCTAGGTAATAATTTTGTACAAATGGAGTTCTACTTTAGTGCGGTACTAATTGGAAAAGTGGGCATTCACTGATACATTTAGCGATCCCCATGGTTCCCCTTTGCAAGCAGTTAGTATTGATCTATCCAAAAAAATATAGGTTGTTTAAGCTGTCGTGAGTAATGACAGATGGCAGAGAGGTAGTAAAGAGGGGTAAATGTGCCTACTCCGCATGCAGGGTTGTTTGTAATATGCTTATTACAGAGGAGGTCTATTATTTTTTTCATTCTTTAAATTCTTCATATGTATTTCACAATTTTTACGCGCTCGAATGACGCGAGCTCGAACTACGTAACAATAATTTACGGGGTGGTGGCCCTGCGAAGGGCTGTTTTTTCCCGACGGTTTTTGCTCCGGCGGGGCCACGGCCTTGACCTCCAACACCGACGCTACAGATTAGTTATTTACAACTGAGGACAGCCGGCTGGGGGAGACGTAGAGCCGGCAATTCTGGCAGGGTTCCACGAGGCCGCAGTCCCGAGAATTCCGATGCCAAGTGGCGGCTGTGGCGGTGGCGGTGACGGTGGCCGTCGTAAAAACCGGCCATCCTACCGACGTTCTATCCTATTTCTCATATATCTCTCCGTTCGCCGAATTACATTAACATAAAATTTCAGAGGTGCATCTGGCCGGGTGAAAATTGGCGTTTATTAAGAAAAATAAAAAAAAATCGAAAGAAAGGAGTCCTATTAGGCTCGGCAGTATTTTCCCTTATGTACTTATGAGGGATATTTTTTTTTCTAGAAAATTCTCACTCTTCAACATGATTTCTTACTCTTTCCCGACCGCCGATGTTTACTGAAAGTTGGATTAAATTCTGGCCGGCGGAGTTGTCGGCGTGGGCGGGCGGGGTTGTGTAACCTGCCTAAAACAAGCGAGACAGAAACAAGGAGAAAGTTGTCTCCGGCACCGCCCCCACTGTGGCTATTAGTTTAAATTGTTTCCACGCCGATTTACAGCCCTTCCACAGTCAGAAAAAAAAGAAGGAAGAGTTTTCGAGAAATGTACAGTTTTGCTGAGTTTAAATTCGAGTGAGAATCTTTACCATCTCCCATTAGTCTAATGGGAGGACAGAAACAGAATTTTTGCAGGAACGTAAGGGAGGAGCCGCCCTTGAAATTAAATTGTAGATTTATACTCCTCCAAATATAAATAACAATAAGCCACCGTGTATATATACTAGTTAATCATCTTAGGTTGCGATTCACGAGTGACTAGAAGCATGACTAAAGCTCCAGAGGCAGGTAGTCATCTACGTAACCACTGCAGCCGGAATCGTGACCGTCGGCCGATATAACGACCGGGTAACTGAGGCGACGGCTATTATTTCAATTTTCTAGAACCGACGATGGTTTTACCTTCCGAAATTCGTACGACCTCGGATTATTATAAAATGACAGCCACGGACGGACAAAAGATTGTTCACTTGCCTCAATTATTCCCAAATCGAGACCGTAATCTTGCGACGATAATTCTTTCCTGAGAAATACCGAATCGATACATATTCATGCTCTAGGGATATAGTATCCCGCAGATTATTAATATAGTAATTTATAGTTTTGGGAGTTGACTATTATTATTAATAGTATAATACTCAAAACTAGAAGCAGATGATTGAATCGTACAGAATTAAAACAATAGTACTTACAATTCCATACATGTAACGATTTTCCCCGTGGAAGAATCGTAAAAAATGTTCTTCAGATAAGATTCGAAAAGAAGATCATTAAACCCGTATGCAAATAAACCGAAAGAGAAGACCAAATAGAAAACGAAGGTCCCACACCGAGACCTACGGCGAAAATAAAATAAAAAGAATTTTCGATTTGTGTGCGAGAGGAGTGTCCGTCTCGGACAGTGAAACAGACGAATAAATTAACAATCGGAAACTGAAAATAAAACCAAAAACACAATCAAGGCTAAGGCGAAAAAGTTCTCTGGGAGCCGGCTCGCACCGAATAAAACCAAAAGCGCCAGAGACGAAGCCGGGCGCGTTCTACCCTAACTATTTCTTAAGCGCCCTTTTCATTTTATTTCGAGCCTAAGTAACCATGGTATATTCAATATCGTGAAGACTGAGAATAGTAAATAAATTAAAATAATTTTTTCGACCAAAAGCAGGCATCGAAAGTGACAAGCTCGCATCCCGGCTCCCAACGACATTTGTGTGGGTTCCTACTGAATAGTGAAATGACTAAATTATTATACACATTATGCGTGTATCCCGCAGTTTTCAATGAACACGTGAATAATATTCTAAGACAGTCACACCAACATAAATCTATATCGCACACTAAAATATCGTTGTCTGCAATCAGTGCCATTCAAGTTTTCCTAATCGTTTACAAAACTGTCTCTTACAACGAATACCATCTATACTAAAAGCTCACTTCTATTCAATGCGGTATACATTTTTCAACCGGTTCTACAATATCCTTCTGAGCTGAAAAAAATTAGCGAAGTAGTGAAAAAAAGAACAAATTTTCGGTCCTCAATACTGTCATACCATTTCCCATATATTATATCTACTGACGGAATTCCACCGTCTATGCTAATTAAAGTACTCGATACGACCAATAAAACCTAACAATGAATATTAAACACAATGAAATATGTAGGAGGAAATGAGACGCCAAACTGTAAATCTGGAAATTATAAATCCGTAAATAGTAATGGATGTTTTTTCCTAGTAATTATAACGCGCAATGTTTGTATTATTCAATATATACATTAATCTAAACACCTAGTCCACGAATAGCATTCTAATATTCTTATTCTACTTGAATTAAATGAGATTAAAGTAAAATTGTCGCAGTTTCAATACCACTTTCAGTTGTCCAAAAATACTGAACAAGAACCATCATATTTCGCCACATATCTATTCAATTAGAAGCCTACAAATCCCGATACAACAATCTTCTTGACAGGGCAGCGCCTATGCAAAACATTGTTACACATGCGCACAATTCAAAATTTACAATTGAAGGAAAATTTATTCGGTCCATCGCCCCTTATTAGAACCCACACGTGTCAGGAGGTTTAGGTAAGGAGGCCGCGCCCCCTATCCGAGGAGACAGAATGCATTTTCTTTCAATCGCGAATTTTAATAGATTACGAACGGGGTCCGTAATTCAACATACTCAGAGATTTCTTGAAAAACAAAACAACCGCAGTTATAAATACACACAGTGGAGCGGGGGGGAGGGAAGATGGGAAAATTTGGCCGGTAATAGAGTTCGATTACCCGCGCGACTGGTCGGACTGACTTTTCAATCAATTACAAATTTGAATGATGGCGAGTGGATATCAAATATCTCCGGAACACTACAGAATTCTATAAACCGGAAGATATACTTTTGGGGCGCACTATATCTTTCAAGCTTAAAACTAAACTTGAAAGAAAGAAACTACGAATGAAGAACAAAGGAATATTGTAATGTCCTTATCTAGTTTTTATAATTATTCTATAATTTGTAAATTAAGTTTAAAATACCAGTTTTGTGGTCTGCGAGGGGTTGGAATACCGTAGATTTCGTGTGTTTCTGTCTCCTCTCGCTGGTTTGGTCTTTTGCTAGACCGGTTTCGGCCGCTCGCCATCTTCAGTAATAGTCACAGTACAAGTGACAGTGACAGTGCAGTGTGGATGTCCAAAAAACATCCAAAATGCCAAAAGTGTCTAACACCGCGACTGAAGATGGCGAGCGGCCGAAACCGTTCTAGCGTAAGACCAAACCAGCGAGAGGAGGCAGACACAAACAAAATCTATTGTAAATTAAGGATTTACTAAAGATTTTCTATAATTCTGACTATATGCATTATGTTGGTCGAACATTGATTATTGTCTAGCTAGGACAGCGTGTAGAGAGTTAAATTCGTGAAAAAGTTCTGAAAAAAATCATTTTCAAAAATACAGGCAATTAGTTTCGTTAATGCCAAAAGAGAGAGAGAGAGAGACTCCCCTTGGAGTCCCATCCGCGCTTCCACAATTCCGTTTCTGAACTGGAATTAGTCGGAACGATAAATGGACAAAGACAGAGAGAGAGAGTGTATCTCTTGTAAATAGTTTTAGACAATAATCGGGGAGGCGAGGGCGAGTTGAAATATGGATGGGATGTGTGAAGGGGAAGGGGAAGGGGCAGGGGAGGGACCAAGGACCACGGGATCATAACGGTCATAGTCCCCGGGAGACCTTGGACTGTGCTGCACGCACGCTCAAGCTCGCGCAGACCCGCACGCCCCGACACCACCACCGCGCACCTACACACACCTACGCCTCTACAACACGCTCCACCTGGAAGGCCGCACCCGCACACGCACCACATTATACGTTCCGAACACAATTTTTTACAATTTCCCCCGTTGTCATACTCAAAAACTCTGACCCACCCCCGCCAGGAATATTCGGTGGAAATATTCCAAAATAATAAAAACGAAACGCGGCAGGAAAGTTCGGTAAAGGAAATTGAGTTTGGATCCGAAAATGGCTCGGTGAAACATCCCCCTAACACTTGAGTAAAGCACCCTTAGAACCGGGGGAGGGGGTGGTAGATTTGTACCCAGATGCCCATGTAGCGTCCTGCACTGTACAACTGTCGCGATTAGCTCGGTGCAATAATTAGACAGAGGTCTGTCACTTGTTTGACAAAGACAGTGGTAACAGGAGAACTGTACAGCGCAATAGCCTATAAGACACAAGACGGTCTATAAGCCAGTATCGAACCTACAGAACCATAAATGTAATAAGAATAATTCACAATTTTCCGCAGCGCAATAAAACATTCTGTAAACTTAGAGTTTATTTAATATACATATTAGACGTTTACAGAATAAAATAGAATAGGCAAAGACTAAGGGTATATACGTGCTTGTGTGTGTGTGTGTGTGTGTGTGTGTGTGTTCGCCGACTTGTATGCAAATAACGAAGTATATAATGTAATAAAGAAGTGACTAAGATTCTAGAGTAGAGGCGTAAGCTTCTAAGAGCAGGCTTGGATGCAACACCTCCGCTTTCAAGTCGCTGCCTCTTATTTCTGGACTGTTCCCGAATCGTCGAGAGCACACAGCTCCGCTAACGATATACCCGATAGTTTATTAAAATAGAATAATAAATTGGTATTAAAAGAAACTTTCTACAAACAAAAATGGTCTATGTCAATGATTTTTTTACAAAGTTCCCGCATCATTTCCGTCACTCACTCTAATTCAGGAAGGACACTCGTTAAGGATTGTCACAGTGTGTGTACTCCAATGAAATGATTATTTAAAAAATAAATTAGAATACGGTTTAATGGTGATAGAAATTTGGCCACGCTGAGAATGCGCACTCGAGAAAAATGATAATTTAGTGTGGAATTCCGCTCACTACTAATTACTCAGGAAATAGGGGATGAAAGGCGGACAATTATTAGAGACAAGAAAGCAAACTGGGTATAGTTGGCGCAGGTCAAAGATAGGAAGGAAATGAAGACATTAATTTTCCCCTGAAAAATAATGTCCCAGGAGGGCCGGCACCCGCTGATTATTACCCGTGTCGAATTAAAGAAACCGGCTCCATCTTACAAACTCCGCATAATAAATATGTTTTTCACCCAACATTATAAGACATTCGCTTCGCTTCGTGTCGGGGAGACGTCCGAGAAACGGTAATTGCGACAGACGGACACGTTAAATGCGTCGGCAGTGGCGCTGTCCCCTCCTTCTATTGCAAGTTTGTAAAAGAGTTACCAGCTGTTATATTTCTAAATAAGTTGCGATTCAAAGTCACGGCGGTTTTATTTAATTCATATGGCCGTATCACCCGAATAGCAGAATTCTTCAAGGAATCCAATAAGAAATTCAATGGGGAGGCCAGAGCGAGCGACAGGATAAGTTTTATCTTTTTCGAATTCATAACGCACAAACCAAGTTATTTATAGCAACCAAAACTTCTAATAAATTAGTATTTTGGAATCATAAAACCCATCGGAGTCCATGTTATACAATTTTGAAAAGATAGTTTGCTTTGGGATATTTTGCTTCTTCCTAACGTACCTGTTTCTCTCGACCTTTCCCCGTAGGCTGAGTGGAAGGACTGTTCGATGGAGCGACCGAGGAATTCAAGTTTGATCTTTTTGAGGGAGAAAAGTACAGTTCGTGTTATTTGTCCGCAATTAGGCTTGCTTGTACCTAATTACACGATGTGCGAGTTGTTCATACTACATACATCGGGAGAGGGACCAATTCCTAAATCTTACCTACTATAATATTTCTTACAACATTCTAAATTCTCGTAACACTTAACTGCTACTGATTTCATAAAATTGAAATTAAAATTTTCCATCTCGTGATCAACCCATATCACCCTGATGAGTTAAGCTTATCATCATATAAAATATATCCCAATATTAACGCGCGTTTGTTTTTGTACAGAATATGAAAAACCCTGTACTGAAAACAACGCCGATATGAATTTAGATTTCTCCTTCTTTTTTTACAATGCCCGATACATGCCGCCGGCAGGAATGGGAGGAGGATGGAGGACTTAAAAAACTTTAATTTCGAATTCAAAAACAAAAAGAGAGAACAAAGAAAAAAGAGAGTGGGGGAACGAGGGAGGGTTAAATGAGAGGGTGGGGGAGTGCGACGTTCCCTGAGGATAGAAGGGAAACAGGGAGAAGGGGGAGCTGTTTCTGGATTAGCTAGAAAACAGGGAGGGGAGATTGTAGTGGGAGGATATATACATTCCTTTCTCTCTCCCTCTCGCTCCCCGACCGTCTCATTCCCTCTCTCTCCCTCCCTCCCTCTACGTCTCCCCTTTCTATCCGGCTCTCACTCTATGCTTCTATGTTTCATCTCTCGCTCTCCCTTCCCTCTCTTCCACGATTGTGGCAACCGAGCCGACGCTGTTGGTGAGGGAGAGGGAGAGAGGTAAGGTAACAAGAATCGGCCAGGGACTCGGAGAGAGAAAGATTACAAAAGGGGAGGGGGGTAGGAAGGTTGAGAAACTTAAGAGAAAGCGAGGTAGACTAGAATAAGGAAGTAGGTCTAGGGTCGAGCGGGACGCCTCCAGTTTGTTCGTAGCTTAATGCGCGCCCGATGTCTGTGTCTGGCCCTCATCCACGGATGAGATTACGTCCGGACAATACTCAGAAATATTGCCCTCCAGTTGGGGGCAAATCAATTTATTTAAACGCGATTGCGCTCGCTAATGAAGGCTGCATACACAATCCATCACGACCCGAATTTGTAATTCCATTAAACAAAAACTTCTACTTCGATACCTAAAAATATTGCATTAAAACGTTGTAAACTTTATCGATGTAATTATAATGTCCAATTCAAGTAGGTATTGTTAACGAACATTTTACTTTAAAATAAAAAATATTGCAACATCGCGGTACAATACATTTTGCAGTTTGTTTACGCCCTATTCGCGAATCAGATTTTATTGGATGGTATTATTATTAATCGTATTGTTTATCCTTTTTTACATTAACTTTCTACCGATTTTTATGTATCCGAAGGATGTCATGCATTGGGATCCACAGTTGAATTGGAAACGGGCATTACAGGCTTAATTATCAGTTCCGTGCATTAACTCCAGAATTTTATTTATATGCCGATAGAATAAACGGGAACCCGAGGAATTAAAAATCGGAAAAGAGTAAAGTGAATACCAGGGGTAAGAGAGAGAATGATGGGAAAATTGATGGAGGTTGGTGTGTTTGGGGGTGGATTTCCGATTTCCACGGGCCGCTAAGCGAAACACTCGTAACTCAAAGTCGTAACTCTTTTAATGCCCTCTTCAAATATCATACTCCTCGGTCCCAATTCCGACTCCCCTCCCCCGCCACCTCTTCGGACAGACTTTACGCCGTCTATAAAATCTATTCATTAGTATGCTCGTCCACCGCAGAGCGTATTTCTCGAATTTAGGAAATTATGGGATATACGGAGTGCGAGTTACGGTCTCTCGTCGCAGTTTCCCATTCGCCGCCGATTAATTTCCACCCGTATCCATATAACTGTAATAACTCAGTTAGGGCGTAAGTTCAATTGAATATGTCATAAAAAAATTCGAACAAATACATTTCTCTTTCTTCCTACTAGTTAGGTCTGTAATATGTAACGTGTCTTAGACGCAGTTCGAGGAATTATATTGCCAAACTAAAATATAAATGGTTGAAAAAAGGTTTTAGTTTCCATGGAATACAATGTATAAAGCTAATATCAAATTAAGTAATAGTACTAACATTATCTCCCGATATCTGACTATTTCCCGATATCTTGCATCCAAGACTATTTAAAACACAGAATAGTGATACTGAAAGCGACAATTTCTGACCAAAAATAATAAGAAATTTACATTCACTCAATTACATTTACTCGGTTTAATCGGGACCATTGTTCTGTTCGCGTTCCAAAAGTTGAGCCGAGACTGTTAGGGAAACTCGCCTTAAGAGAATTTTAATGTTACGTGTAATACCCCCGGCTAATTTTTGCCATTCACCCTCCACCCCCTCCCGTGTACTACTGGTTAATTTTAAAGGGCGAGTTAACAGAACACACATCCGTTGCCGGCAAAGTGAAAAACACACCACGTACACAATTAAATTACGTGAAGTGAGACTTACGTAAGTGTAGAAAAAGGAAGGGAGGAAGAACATCGGGCAAATCGCATTAGTAATAATTCTAAGCCGCGAGTTGGTTTTTCTTCTTCCAGTTGGGTGAAGTCTTTAAGACACTTCAAGACCGGCCGCCACGGATTCGTCATTGAAATTTACGGCCGACAATTAGCAGAATGGCCGGCATCAAAAAAAAATATACGAAGGCATAAAATATGACGTACGTAAACATTTTTCGGGTAGTTTATTACTATACCGATAAATTGTACTGCGAGTAGATCGCTGGGGAAAAAACTCCCGAGGGGAATTCTCAATATTCGAGACACGAATACAAGTTTTTTTTATTTTCAATTCTCGACTTGGCACCTTGATTTCTTTTTGTGTCCCGTCCAGGAGGCTCCTACTTAAATATCTTTGAAATATTATTACGCCGTCTTTAGCGTTTGTGTACGTTCATATTTCTCAGCGGTTTTTTCGCGGGCGAAAAAAGCTCGGAAACTGAGTTGGAACGGGTGATAAATTGTCGCCCGGATAAAAGCTCGTATTGAAGAACTCGTCATTACGACCAATTTTCACCGTTCCGTTCGAATACAAATATGAGACTGCGCATGGAAAACACATTTTCGCATTCTAGTTCGATACTTGTTCAACATTTCATTCCTAAGTTTGTCTGGGTAAAAAAAAGCCTGAAACGAACTGCATAGCGGGATTCGTTGGACTGTACGGGATGGAAGTTCAGAGAATTCGGTTAACGAGATTAAGTTCGAAGAATTTTGTCTACTGAGCAGCAATATTCCAGATACTAAGATAAGGTAAAAGGTCGCGATATTCGCATCGCTTGATAAAACCCGGTGTAACATTTCTCCTGCTGTAAACGCGTTAGGCAAAATATGCATCCTCTTCTGAATTTCATAATTCCGAAATACTTACATTACGGTGCGAAATAAATAATAAAATTGTTCCAATTTTTCGAATTCTATTGCAACAACTCTGCCTAAATTTCAGATTTCAGGACCCTCTGACCACGGCCCCAATGTAAAGGTCTGTAAGTGCTTAGCCGGAACCATGAAGATTTACGCGTCTGGTTATTTATCTTGTCTTGTATAGCGCATTTGGATGCGATGTCCAGTTATGCGTTTGTTTGTTGCTCTTTTATTTTTGTTATTAATTTGGTTGTACTATTCAGTCAGTTGTGGTTCTGTGGTTGTGAATTCTGTCAGATCACAAAGATGGGGGACTGAAGGATAGGTTTCGGCCGCTCGCCATCTTCAGTAGCTGTGTTAGTCACATTGACACTTTGGATGCTTTTTGGGCATTCTCACTACACTGTCACTGTCACTTGTACTGTGGTAGTTGTCGGTTTGACAGTTTGACTAGTGGCTAACACCGCTACTGAAGATGGCGAGCAGACGAAACCGGTCTAGCAGAAGACCAAACCGGCGGGAGTAAACAGAAACACACGAAATCTACGTAATCCCAACCTCTATCAGACCACGAAACAGGTATTCTAAAGATAGTGAGGGATTTCAAATTTGAATTTATTTAAAATAAATTCGGTCTGGAAAAAATGGTTTCCCGAAAATGGGCCAATCGCGGACGCAGGTCAAAGGGATGTGTCTAGTTGTACAGTATTAGTGGATAGGGTTGGTTTGTGGGGCCTATTATTAGGGAGGGGGCGGGCGGAGGCTGGCGGACGCCGATATCGGCTGGCGACCTATCCAACGTTGCTCGGATAGGGACTTTACCCATTAGTGGGACCTCAAAAGGACGAGAGCGACTCTATACACTCCGATATTAATTTAATTTGGTAAATGGGCCGTGTCCCAACATGGGGAGGGAGCGGTGCCCGATTTGTACAACTCCGTTAAGTACACCCGAGGTATATACCCCATTAGCGTAATTTCCACGTCTGGCTTGGCTTCCTCCAAGTAGACCGTCGGCATCTTACGGGCCGTGACTTCATTCGGACTTTCCACCGATTCCTCCACTACAATCGAACTGCAGTTCCAATTCTCAATCGGTTTTACGCGGTCGGAGAGTATCCGGAGGCGTAACGAAAAGCCTATTATACGAAACGCATTTAAAGGTAATACTCCGATTTGAGTAAACTTCATTTATCATCTAGCGGCGGGTCCGTATGAAATTTTATTTTAATTCTTTTGGCTTTCAGCCGGATTGGGACAATAAATAACGTTCAGAATTATTACACGCAGTTGAAATACACTGTTTGCCCCATTGTGCAACACTTGTCCGCGGACATACTTCATTATCATACGAATTGTAAAGACTATAATATGACATGGCATGTAATTCCACATGACATCACCTAACATTCAGTCTACTCTATTAAAAAATAGTACCCCATTTTCCCCTTTTTTCTCATTTCTATACAGTTTTTCGACCCTTTAATGAATTCATAACAAATTATAATTATTTTTCAGTGCTTCATTAAACTATTTTGTCAATAAATAAAATAAATTAAGATAAAGTAAAATTCTAATAATGTGTAGGCGAATAACATATTGCTGCTCTCTATACCATATATGCGCGTTAATTTCATTAATTTACGGAGTTACAAAATGTGATGACAATAATAAATGTAAGGAAGGAAGGAACAAAAGTGCATGTTTTCACAAAGGTTTTCTTAAATGAAGCGAAATTGGGCTGCTTTGCTTGTTACTTCTTTTTCTTTTATTTGCTAAGGATAATATAGAAAGTAAAGTTTACCCCCTTCTCTTATACAGCTTTACTATTAATCTCCTTAGTTGAGTTAAGCTCCACTTTCAGATAGGTTACGTAGAGGGTCTAGGAAAGATCAGCTTACGTAAGTCAGTATAACTGCCCTTATTTCAATACCCGATCATTCTCAGTGCAGCGGAGGGAAAGAAAATAAATTTGTTCTCGTCCGAACTATCGGTTTCTTGACAAACTAAACTAATTGATGAACTGTCGCTCCTGCTTCTGCTGTACAAAACCGGCCAACTGAATTATTCATAGTAATCCGACAAGCGCAAGCACGAGTTCACTATATAGGAATGCAAAGGACAACGAAAAGTTTTCATTTTCGCCTCGTTTACATCCGAATTTTTCGGCCGAAAATATACTGCCGGCTAAGGCAAGCGGGGTGTAAAATATATTGAAATCGTTTAATCGGAATTTCCGATGCGTCTAAAAAGTTAACACGGGCAGAAACCCGGGATCACAACAACTCTTAAAAGTTGGTAGACGAGACTGACATGAAAAGAAACAGTAAGAAAGAGAGGATTTAGGGGATGGTGGCGGGGGTTGTGGTTGGGGGTTGCTGCCGGTCGGTAACTTTTCGAAAAACTCCCCGCGGCGGCCGCCCAACACAAAACAACCCCGTCCACGGTTCCCTCATTGGCCCGAAAACAAACCACTTTCGAACCGCCCCGGGGCGACTCTTCTGAAATTTGTAAAACGTCTCCTCCCGCAAAACCGGGCCAATTCAAATCTGAACAGCTGCGAAAAATGAGAACGCGAAGACGATGGATACGAGGGATTAACACGTGTGATGAACGACCACTGATCAGTATCACCATCCATCTGATAAGTTCCCTTTCTAATAATTTGTGCTTTCGTTGGATTTAGAATTCGTAATACATTTATAATGAGTTAGGTCATTAGGCGCAGAAACTAACTTTCGAGTATTTGCTCTAGAACGGATAAAAGTCATTCTGTCGACATAGGCTTATCCTATTCATTAGATGAGTCAATCACTATGTATCACTATATATAACCAAAATTATTTCATGCACGATTAAAACAATAATAACTGCAAGATATAAAGAAGTATCGATTAAAATATTATGTCTTTTGTAGGATACATGGTGTGGCTACTGCCATCTGCGTTTTCTGTCCTGTCTAGCTAACTTTCTGGCTTTTCGCCACCGACAATAGAAGAATCAATAAAGAAACACCGCTCACTGCGGCAGAATGAACGCGCTCGGCGGTACAGCGCAAACTGAAAACTTCTTGTTCTTTTCGACGTTCTCTCTCTCTCTCTCTCTCTGGTGTTCTCGAAAAGCCGGAAAATTGACTAGAAATATCACCGCGGGGAAAAACCCCCCTTCGGATTATCGAATATCTGTCTATAAACACCGCGCATTAGAGGAGAGCAATTTTCGAACATTTAAAACTTTAAAAGGCTTACCGAACTCCGCCGCCTTACGTGTGCGGGGATTACAGTCACAACAAATATTCAATACTCACCTGAAACAGAAAGAGAAAAACGAATTTTAATAATTGGATAAATACCTGAGGACTATCCGAAATTGTATTCATATCATTTGTTGCACGACATTGGGAGTATTAAATCATTATTTATTTTTTGGTTAATTAAGGAAAAAATCATTGAACAAATAATCACCGCTTACAGCACTGAAATCTTAATTAAGAGTTATTTGATCAAAAGAAATTTTAGATCCGATTTTCTTTCGAATATATAAATAAAATAATTGATAAATTATTAGGTCTGGACATCTGCGAGTCGGATAAATAAGTATTTTGCCCAGTAAAGGACGCCCTCGAGGGAACGATAGTAAAAATTCCTCGTGTAGTTTTACACCCATCAGTGGAGCTCTCTCGACTTTATGATAGCGGCCCAGTATGTGCCACAGCAAACCCCAGGCATCAGCATTTTCTGTTCGGTCAAACTAACCAGGCCGTTTTCTTTCATTTTAGCATAAACTTTGAACTGTAATCGAGCCCGAGTCGGTTTATTGATAACGGACCATTATTCAAAATGTAAATTCTTTATTGGCATATAACCTAAATGGTAGAACATTTAACGCGTAAGTCAATCAGCAGAATGCGAAAAATAATGACTATTGAGAACAACTTGATCAGGACTCGATATAAAATTCGGAAGGACCCTCGCAATTATAATAATTTAAAGCCAATTCTCCCAATCTATAGAGAATATACAACAAAAAACCACCAGGAGGTTTCCGCAAAAAACCTGTAGTTCATTTCACATGGAGTAGAGTTGAATCGCCCAGTTTTCAAATAAGCGGCAGAATATTATGTTTCTTTCTAAGGAATTTTCGAGGGCGGTCTACTATAAGTGTAATAATTATCTCGGGCCGATATCGACAGAGCGCCTAATAATACGAAGCACGCCACCACGTCTTGCAAACGAAAAGGAGTTTTTAATCGAGAATGAAAATGGCACGACAACCCCAAAAGGAGGCTCATCAATTCTAAGGTCTATTTACATAAAATAAAAATGTAAATATAGTGTCAATACCTCCGAAATTAGTTAGTCCGTTTGGGCCGTTGAACTAAATCTCAAGCTTACGATGGAGTGTACTCGCACGCTCTATAATGTTTGCGTTATTGTTGGTTAGTTCTTCCATTATCAGTGACACGCATTTCTGTACAACGCCAATTACATTTGACCTAATATATGAATCGTGTATTATGCACGACGGAGGTCTCCGCGCGGTAAAATACTCGGAGCGACTGTGCTAGGTCTCATTAACGGAGGATTAATTACTCCGTACGCAACTCTACGGTGGTAACCCTGCCGCTAATTAAAATCGCGCGTCTACAGGAAATTTGTAATGTAATAATTAGGGAAAGTATGTTGAATCCTAGTCTCGGTGCAGCTGAGTTTAATTCAATTGTCCCCCTCCTGAAGCGGTTAAAACGAGAAGCGCTTACGCACGATACTTGTTGTCTAAATCTACAGGCTCGAAACATTCTGGGATTTTCGAATCGCAGTCAACATAAACGTATGTTTTATATGAATGGGTATAATGCCCTAAAGATATAACTAAAATAAAAACTATGTTGGCACAGAGTTACAGATAAAATTATATCGCCTGACGCAAGCCTGCAGTCGGAAAACACCCGTTTGTACAAATTACATTTTAGTTAGTTTTGCTTACATTTTGTTAATAGTGTCAAGTAGTTATGCGAGTTATTTATTATATACAACTTGGTACAACAACATAAACGAGCAACTGGAAACGCAGTCGTATTGATGCGCCCCGATGTAGATTTCACACGCATTAATAAATCAAGCCGTGAGCAAATTCGTTCGCCAACAGAAACAAAATAAATAGTTCAAAATACAAGACAAGGTAAAATAACAAAGAGAAGACTAGTTAGCAAAATTTCAACCTAAAAGTTTTATTTTTTTTGTAGTTTTATCTCATCTCGTTCCCATGCTGTTTTATAACCGTATAGTAAATGTCAATTCTCCGAACTGCCCAGTGCCCTAATGAGGTCACAGTATTGAAATTGAATCCGGTTTGAACTCTGGTTGAATCCGGTTTTATGACTGCAAAGGAATGCGAAGCGTCATAAGGACGTTTAATTAAAATTTATGTCCCGACTGTAAAAAGGTTTCCGTTTAATTCAGATTAATTTCAATACACGGTGGTCGAGCTGTATTATTTATAAATCGTGTTACAGAAATATAATTAATCGCATAACCACAGTCGGCCATTCAGTGCACTATTCGGAAGTTTGCTCCCGGCCGGACATTAGATTAACCGAAAGTTGGGTTGGGTTATGAAAAGCCGGGGGTTGAAAGAGGCGCCGGGACTAGTACCTCGCCCTTTCTCTTACCTTAGGACGACTGGTCCTATCTCTCCCTCTCTCTCCTCTCACTGCAACCTTCTACAAAGTTAGAAAGTCTCTTTCACCGTTCTCCTTCGTGGCCCCACAACAACGATTTGGGGAAAAGAAGGAAGGAGGAGAGAGAGAGAGAGAGAGAGAGAGAGAGAGAGAGAGAGAGAGAGAGAGAGAGAGAGAGAGAGAGAGAGAGAGAGAGAGAGAGAGAGAGAGAGAGAGAGAGAGAGAGAGAGAGAGAGAGAGAGAGAGAGAGAGAGAGAGAGAGAGAGAGAGAGAGAGAGAGAGAGAGAGAGAGAGAGAGAGGGAGAGAGAGAGAGAGAGGGAGAGAGAGAGAGAGAGAGAGAGAGAGAGAGAGAGAGAGAGAGAGAGAGAGAGAGAGAGAGAGAGAGAGAGAGAGAGAGAGAGAGAGAGAGAGAGAGAGAGAGAGAGAGAGAGAGAGAGAGAGAGAGAGAGAGAGAGAGAGAGAGAGAGAGAGAGAGAGAGAGAGAGAGAGAGAGAGAAAGAGAGATCGAAAGAGAGAGAGAGAGATTGTGAGAAAGCCGGAGTCCTAAACAACCCCCTGACTTCCAGACGTCCCCCTCTCCCCCCGCCTAATTCGATACGGCATTAAGCTCCGTTTCAAATATGTTAAAGTGCACCAAGAGTCACACCCCCCTACGATCGCTATTCAAATCGACAGAAAAATGTATTGACAGCTCAAGAAGGACATTCCAACATAAAATATAACACTAAAATATAAAATCTTCTACACAAGATCAAATTAAACATGCATAACAATGAGTTATGATGACGGTAAAAAGTCGACACTGATACGGTTGGAACACTGTACAGCAAGCACAGCGCTTTTAGAATATATGCATGGTGCGAGGGTTGATTAGTATAAAATATGGACGATGAATATCAGAATATAGTTGTTTAGTGGTTGTAGCTCTTTATTGGAAATAAAAATCAGGGACTGTGGATACGTCGTCTTGTGGATCTCAGACTATAGACAGGTCATGTCTACTATTAATCTGGCAAAGTGCAAAATTAATTGTTTTTATTCTACCTGGATTAATTTCCAAGTGGCGCTATTCTCTCTTCATGCTAACGGTGTAAACCTACACCTGATACAGAATTGCAAAATAAGGGATAAAATTTACGATTTTTTATATTGTAGTAATAATCAATTAAAAACTGTACTCTTTGACATAACTCGTGAAAAATACCCGTGATCCTCTTATGGTAGTAATAAACAGTTCGATGGTAACAATTACTAAATAATAACGGTAATCTGAACGTAAATCGATACCGATGATTTTACGTTTAATTAAGCACAACGTCATCGATCCAATTTGCAACTAATGTTCTGCATTTGATGAATTGGGGACTAGATTGTACGACATGAATATTAATTTGCGATATCGTGTACATCAATCCGCCAACGACAACTTGAATCGGACAGTCGGGAGGGCTGAGCAAGCTTTCTGGCGTCAAGTATTTCATCAAAATTCGCGCGACCACTGCCCCGTTCGGTTTCAAGATAGGCCGGTTTCGGCTATTCGCCATCGTACCCGACGAAGTTTCCTATCAGCACAATCACGGGCACTTTAAAGGAAGATGCATAAGCGGCCGGAGGTTGAACGCGTTGAAAAAATATGAAAAATTAATTTGATGTACGCGTAAATCGTTGTTTCCCGCTGCACCGTTTTCCGATAAGATAAAGAAAATCCGAGATGGCTAAATAAAATTATCGACGTGAAAATCACTCACCAAGGAAGAAGATTGAATTGAATATCATTAACATTTAAAATATTGCTGCCCAATATCTAAACAATAAAAAAGAAATAGAAGACAATAAACAAAAGATTATTACCCGGAAATAAGGACGGCGGCCCGGTTATTGCCCTGAGACCGGCAAACAAAAAAAAACAAAACATCGGGTGCAGTTTATTTATTATAGAGTCATAAATAATAGGGAGAGAGATATTATGGCCTCAGCGGCCTTGACAATGAATTGAAAAACATTAGTCACTGTATAAAAACCGTGGGCTTGACTGATGTTCGGCTCGTTAATCAAAACATAGCAAATATTTTCCATTCAGCTCTAACCAGCCGGATTAATGCCCCACCGCAACTTGGTCCCAAGCACCGACACAATTATGGCGATTTAATTAAGAATGCCAATTACAAAACTTAGATCTAACTTTCTAGGCAAGGAGTTAATTTCTAGTGAAATTTTGATTATTAAAAAAAAAAGTATATCGCGTATTATTTCTCAAAGCATACATCGCACACAATATTATCGCCTACGATGAATGCTAGACAAATTTAATAAATGATCTTCAATTTAAATTAATCAACACCGAATTTTTAGGGCCGCAAATATAAAATTTCTTGGAAACCCGCCTATATTCAAATAGAATATAGTATTTTCAGGAATGGCAGTGACAATTTTTTAACAACGGATTGCTTTCAGAAACTGTCATTAATGAATAAACACTGTTTCGAACAGTCTCCAACAAGTATCCATACTTGAAGAGTTTCAATCTTCTCAAGAGTCTCAAAATCTTAATTTTGGTTAAATGAATAAACGTTCGTCGAAAGATTCGAAAAATCAAATAAAAGCGAACGATTTCGGTGCACGGTATCCTAAATGGTATACAAAATGTGGACAAACTCTAAAGAACACCTTCGAAAGGGCCGTACAAATTACGATAGGGTCGTAATTCGCCCAATGGCAAAGCTGATGCGCTTCTGGGCCGAAAGTAAACTGGATTTGCGGTTCATATTTTTTTCGTTTGGTCCGCTCTAAAACCGGAATTCCGGTGATGTCTGTTCAGCAAGAGGCGGGAGGTTTCCTTCTTCCAAGGGACCGATAAATCAAGGCAACGATCTACCGCGCGAGTGGAAACCGGGCCATAATGCACACGAAACGCATCTTCCACAACTCTTAGAGGGACCCGTACATGTTCACAGAATCATCGAAACTTAAGACCGACAAATATACGATTTAACTTACGACAGTGTCGAGATTACGGTTACTGCAACTGTTAAAAACACTTATATTCCATTATCAGTGCGTAGACGGTACAGGAACGATGTGATCACCCTAAAATTCATTACATTTTTTTTAGTTATTTTGTGTCTCTTTAAAAAGTGAGTTCTGTTTTTATATTTCTTCACAACGTCTGTAGCGCTTACCCGTAATTGTCGTCGATATTTTCTTAAATTTTTCCCGAAGCATTTCCGAAGCTTAAATAGTTTCCGGCTATATTCCTCAAAATGAATTAATTATCTCCCATATCGGCATTCATGTTACCTTCCGTCAATTGGCAGTCAATATTTGATTATAGAAAAACAAATCTGTCATTAAATTTCTTTTTTAAATCCTCTGTCTTACATCCAGAAAACGATATTTGATATCGCTGTATTTGGGTACAGAAATGATTCAGGAATAGGAAATTAATTCGATACGAAAATAAAATCTTTACTAGCGAGTACTCTAATACTGACCCCGCGAACTATATTCATACATTACACCTCAGATCGATTGGATAAATGGTGGGGAATCCACGCGTAGTCCTCTGCACGCAAAACAGAAACTTAAGCCGAGAGTATCGGAAACGGCAAAACAAGAAGAGTAAAAAAAAAATAAAAGAGACCATTACGAAGTTTTCATTGAGTTTACGCGCGTCCGATAAGATCGAAGAACTGCAGACGCGTTATGGGGGGAGGGGAGCGAATTCTCACGTGTCAATTTCCACCTGTAATCTTATACACGCAACGAACGACGCAAATTTTCTACTACCACCGTTATTGCCGAACGCAAATATAGACCATTATATCCTTTTACTAACAGACCAATAAATGTACAATGTCTCAGGAATGGAATCACCCGTAGGAAATCTCATTATATTTTATAAACACTGGCACCAATTTTTTTTTCATAATCTGGGATGCGTACATTTAGTCTAAGTTTGTAATTTTTTAACCGAGTTATTCGATTTATTAATTCAACTACGAAGGTACGACAAGTATTTTAAAAGTGTAATTTTAAGGTTGCACTTCGCTATTGGTTGGTGTCGTACGGTTTCTCAGTGTCGTGACTCACGTACGAATTTGCGCCGTGGACAAAACTTACAGTTTTAGCAAAACAAAAAGGTATTAATTACCTCGGAAACTGGTCAGTCGATGATAGCTTGAAATAAACTTTTGTAACTCACCCACTTGGTGACAGGACTTCGGCAAAAAAAAACTACGTATGGAAAAATCTGCCCCCGAGTGATTGATGAATCGATAATTTTCGAAATACGAATTATAAATTTTTTCAGAACGTTTCACCCACGCAAAATAATTTCTTTCATTGATAAAATCGTCTCTCCGACACTAATACCGTATTTATTTCAATTCTAAAAACCACCTTTTGTAACGTCCCCCAAAGGAAAATTGATTAGGGTTTTCAATTGAAAACGGGGGAAAACATGTTTTCGAAGAAATCGAAAAAAAACCAGGATCGAGATACGTCATTTACAGAAGCCAATTTTCGGCGGGAGAGGGAGCGGAAAAATAAAAACCGCCTAATCGCCGATAAATTCCGGTCTGAAAGTTCTACAATTTGCAATATTTCTATTTCTGGCCTATTTTCGTACCTCGGACCCCTCGACGACTCAGTAGCCTAACTATTATATATTATAATTATAATTAAACCGTCGTCCGTACAACGCGACGGCAGAACGCTGTCCGACGTTAGTTAGACCTCAAGTTTTTAGCGCCCAAAACAGGTCGAACCGCGTTGGCGTCGAACGTGTGTGTGACTCACACAAGAAATTTCGATAAAACACGACAGCCCCCTTCGGATAAGACCCAATATACACATACTCACGATTCTCCCGTTCAAACCCGCTATCCGTAGGTGGCGCACTTCCCACTTTCGTATTTTCCTAACGCCGTTCTTTTATCCTAAAAAAAGCGTTTGTACTAGCCCGCTTTACGTAAAAAAAAAAGAAGAAAAGTATTGTCCTTCCATAATATTGCCAAATTATTCGTGAGCGTACCTACTTATTGCGATTGTTACTTGCCAATTTCTATAACTACCAAAAAATTATTTGGACATACTGAAAAAATATAAACGCCAAAAGCACATCTTTGTTTAATTATACCCAAAAAATGTATACGGTTGTGTCAAGTAACTGTACGCGTTATTTTTTAAAACAACTTATAAATGGTTTTTGTTTGAGAATTAATTACAATACTCTAGATTTATCACTCATTATATTTTGTGTTTATAAAACGTACGAAATCAACCAATCTATACGAATTAATTAAGTTTAATAATGTGTTCGTCATTGCTAAATAAATCACAACTGCAAAAAGAATCTTTAGTTTGAAATATTGACAGCGAAATTACTAGGCGGGACGACCTGTGGTACAACCCGTCATCTGGCCCTGTTTATAAACAAACGCAACGGCCATTGATTTCAAACTCGGCCTACTCGTGGGCTTTTGGACTTGCTAAAAAAGTCAAATGTGAACATTTCCTCCGCCGAATGTAGACAGAATTTTATTTCACCCAGCTTTTTGAAAATATCGAGCGGCGGATAGCAAAGATAAAATACATTTACCGAGTGAATAATGTCAAGAGAGAGAGTTGCATCGATTACACAACGGTTTTTAAATAATACAGAAGAAACGTCAGGCATATCTGTAGGTCAAGTGAGCTTGGAAAAATATATCCAACTCGTATATATCGTATATAAGGGAGGTTCGCAATAAATAAAAGTGGCGCCGCATCGTCCGGGACCATATTCAAATGACTAGACTGAGGCTGTCTCCCGAGAAACCTGTACGACAGTCACGTGGTCGACAAAACTGTCGGAATGCCAATTTTTCCGACAGTTCGACCAAATGTTAAACGGACAAAAATACGGTGATAGACTTATATGAAATTGTAAATTCGGTACGTTCGTGTGGAAATTTCTCCGATTATGCTCGCGAAAAATAATACGAGGTTTTTATCGAATTATACCGATGTCACGTTATACAACTGACCTTTAACAAACTATCATGACATTTTTATTAACTCACTCACAGAGAATACATACGTCGGTAGTAGAAGTATTCTGTTTAGTGGACTGATTCTATCCGGCACGTTCGGTTAGAGAATTCGGTCGACGTCTTTTACAGATTATACTTAACCACTTTCTGTCACCAATTAATTACCGATATTTAATCACCTTACCCAGTTTTGAACATGAAACCGAGGAGAAAACCCTTCAATTTTGACATCATTTTGTCAGAGGACGTCCGTATATAAACCGTACGCCGGAAGGCGATAGGAAGTTAGGAAGCCGGTCTCGACGCTGACGGGTGTTTTTATTTAAATCGCGACGAACCGAGAAGGGAGAGGACACGACTTACGCGTCGACGGGCCGTCATTCTCGGCTAATGTTTACCCGGCCGCCAGATTGAAACCGAAGAGAGGGGCCCCGCCACTAACAAGTGGCCGGAGTGGAGACCCCGGAAAGAGATGTTATCGGAGCGCGTCTACCCCGATGGCATCTCGACCCGCCGCCGAGTAGCGCGGTCGCCCGAACGGTCAGCGGTGCCCGGTATATCGCGCACTACCCTCGCGACGACGCCGGCCTAAGCGCTACGAAAACTATATATAGGGTTACCTGTTGTAATAGGGGTTGGCGAAGGGAGAGCAATAGAAGGGGTCGGGGGCGGGGAAATGAGGATGTGCCGGGGCGGGTGGGTGCCGGCGGGGGCGCGGGGGCCATAGGCGCCGCCCCCGGTCCCTGTCTATCATGGGGACGGCAGCTCGTCGTGCGGGGCGGTGGGCCCCGCCGCCGCCGCCCCTCCCCTGCCCCTCCCCTCGCCGCCTCCTCTGCTGGTGGTGCTCATCCCTGAGGTGGACGAGCTGCCGCCGCCGCCGGGGCCGCCCCCGCCTCCTCCGGCCCCGGCCCCGGCCCCGCCGCGCCCCCGCCTCCTCACCACAACTCACGCGGCCCCGCTGCTGCTGCTGCCTCCTCCTCCTCCGCCTCTGCCTGGCTCGTCTCTCTCCTCCTCCTGCTTCGATATCCGCAACTATGTCAATAGGTTACTTTTCTCTCGTCCGAACGCGTATATAATATATTGGAGTGCGGGTAGATTAGCCGGGTAAAAAACGCGGGGTCTGAGGGGCGGAAGGTAGCGTCCTAACCTGAGCCGGCCGGCAACCCTGCCACCCTACCTTCCCTAACGACCGTCCCCGATTTACGAGCCCACGCCGTCACCCTCCCACTACCCCTAGAAGTCGATTTTCCATGTATTCCTTTTCATTTAACGTGTTTTCGTTCATTATAACCTGCGGTGCTATATATTTTTGGATCCGGTTTCGAGTATCAACAATTTTACAACGATCGGGAACAATTTCGGGAATATATTCGGGGAATGCTTATATGAGCGGACGGGAATAGAGCGAATGATTCTGCCACGGGCTCTGTTGTACAAAATGCGTCCATTTTACGATCCATTAGTTACCGATGTCGATCAATGGGGATAAGTCGTAAACTATTTCTTTTCGATTTTCCACTAGCGCGAGATTCCTTTCGCTACTCGGTTTTGAAAGGAATAGCCGAGTAGGAGTGGACCGAAAGACACCGAAAGAGCGCAAAGCAATGGAGAGAAAGAGAGTAATCACTTTGTACTCCAATTTCCAGGTCGGGTTCTGGCTCTGTGAGCGGCGGCTCCTTCCCTCCGCCTCTTCTTCTGTAATAATCTTGCAAAAGTAATTTGTCCCGATTCTTCCTCCTCCGTGTTTAATGTCGACAGATAAACAACCGTCTCTCTCTCTCTCTCTCTCTCTCCCCTCGGCCTCCACGAACACGAAAAGATAGCGTCGGGTGAATTCTCGATGTTTGAGTGGGCCGCCTCCTCCGATAAACTCGGAGCGGAGTTCACTTTCGGAGCGGTCCGCGAGGTATAAAGAGAGAACCGCGGAGGAACGAAAAATTTCTTCGTTTCTCCTTCGTAATGAAAGCGTAAGAGAGCTAACGGTTCGGAAAGCCGTCGGACGGGTTTCGACGGGAACCACGCTTAGGGCGAACGGACGGTCGCTCCGGAGGGACCAACTTTCTTCGCAAATTTTCAGATTTCAGCAACTCCGTCACTGAAGATACAACTTTGACCGGATAAATCTGTATGGATTTGTTAATTGCGTATTATACGAAGCAAATTATGATTTCCTTACGTATCAAAAGGACCCTTACTTATGACCAATGACAATTGTTTCATCAGTGCTGGAATTTAAAGAATACTACCCAAATATTTGTCGACAGCCAATTTTTGCTTATTCTGACGGCTCTTAAATTCACGAGAAATCGTAGTATTTTCAGATTTTCGTTTCATTTTCATTTACAAACTCTGTTCATACACCACCGGATCATGTTTGCTAGTCGATGTTATACATAGAAAACATTAATTACGAGGGCAGGACATGTTCCATAATATGTGATAGACCAGAAACTCCGACTGATATACAGATATATAGAAGTCACCTAAATATACATTTAATTGCTAAATACTTTATTTTCTTGCAAATATAAACGAGATACGAAGAAAAACCCAGGAATGTATTACAGAACATTATAGGAATATCTACGTATTCGTCCGTTGCACGACGACGCGTTGGCCTGCGGCCAAAACTTTCTGCGACCGAATTACGAGAATATAAAAGAATTAGTTCCCTAGATAATCAATTAAGCCATGAAAATGCAGATGAAAATTGGGTAAGAACGGATTTATGAACATCGTCAAAATTTCAGCAGTTTTTATCTAAGTAAATCGAAAAAGAAAAGAATGTAAAAAAAATAAAAATTATGCGGAAAATATTTTTTTTGTCTGACATGTCAGAAATTATTGGTATATAAAATCAGAAGTGTAGTCTTAAGACTGCCACTATTTTGTAACCCACCAGTACAGGTTACATAGAGATTTCGACTCAATCGTTCGGTTTGGGCAACAGAGTAGTATTCCGCAAATAGCAGTGATTATGCCAAAAGTCGACATAAGTAAGACCATCACTCTGGTCCAACTAACAATAGGAAGGAGGGAGCTTGCAATCGTTTTGGCCCCGAATCAAAGTAGCAAGAGACGGCACGTGCAATAATATTGCCAAAACCCGGGGACCCCGAGCTAATTAGCCTATCTATTTTACAATTACATAAGTATTTGTACTCATTTTTCAATTTCTAGACATATTCATTTCTATAACTGAGGATAATAATTTAGAAACCTTTAAAAATCCGTAACAACATTAAAATTCTGCCATCTCTAACTTATTAGTGCTGTAAAAATTAGGGAATCCATAAATAATTTCTACTTACTGACAGTAATTAGATGTACTCTCGCCGACTGGTGGTGTTACAAATACACGAACAAACACATAAACCAAACTCGCCAGTTCGGGGGATTAAGCCAGCAACGTTATTGCATAATATATGACCCTGAATCAAATAAGCAGCATCAAACACTATAATGTTTGATATTGACGTCCTAACCTCACAGGTAATACGAGCGAATCAGTTTTACAATAAGACACAAACAAAATATCACCTATATGTAACAAGAATACTTAAAAATAAATTACAGACAGAGTTTCTCATTCGTGTAGTTTGAAAATTTTTATTTCGAATATTTCAATTCCGTCTCAAATTAGGCAGCAAACACGTCATAAAGTCAAAAAAAAGAAGGCTAAATAAACTATTTAGTCCATAAATCTACTTTGGTATATTAAGATCAGCAGATTGATCGATATAATGTAATGCACATCATATACAATATTTTAAACACAATCGAATATAAAGGAAAGTCATTTCCGTCATTAGCAGTGAAGATATTGCAGTACATCTGTCAATTTATGCACACTAGGACGACTCCGCCCCATGAACCCAAGGAGGAAGAAAATACCATACCCCTGTGTGTTGTGGTAACCGGCGTATGACGGAAGTCGACAATTAATCGATGCTTAATACAGTATAAAAAAAGAGGACAAAGAAAAATAAAAAACGGAACAGAACAAAAAAAAAACAAGAAGGGAAAACACGGAGCGAATATAAAAACGGGAGCGATGTCGTGAGGGAAAATCGCGTGATCGAAGCCCCTCGCATAATTTACAATTAGAAAAACAAAACAACCCCCTCCACCAGCACACACCCCACATTATAATAACGGAGGGGGCTATTTTTAAAAATGTAACCGGCGGAAAAGAAATTTCAAGAAGGAAGGCTGGTAGCGAAATTGACTGAACAGAATAAAAAAGCCGAACCGTACGGAGGGTTTTGCTACATACGAAGTTCTTATAACCGAGCGCATTGTCTGTGGAATTTCCGACGGAACCGGTTTCATCCGTAAGCTTTCACCCTAGCCGCATAGCGTCCTCGGTTCGAATGAACAAAATTCAAATTTTTTGTCTATACCGTTCGCTTATATTTTTAGGGGTTTCCCGATTACGGAATATACAGAAGATAAGCGCATAAGCCGCTAACTGTTAGATTTTTATTCGGAGGTATTTTTATTTTTGCGCGGTCGAGTATCATCGATGATCGGGTTCCGACTTAAAATCTTGAGTGAAAAAGATTCGACGGAATACGTTGAAGTGAAACTGTTAATTTATAGCCAACAGATTTTCATTAAATGATCTTATTTCTAGCAGGAGTTTTCTAAAATAATTGGCTACGATGCGGCATGGCTACTGAAGTATGAATATCCGACAAATTTACGGTACGTAATTAAAATTTCATATATATATATATATATATATATATATATATATATATATATATAATAGATACACTGGTTCACTTGTAAATGTAGGAATGATAGAAGATGGAGACCTGTTTCAGGAGAATCGAATATACACTACAACCAAAACCTGCCACCTACATCTACGGATATATATATATATATATATATATATATATATATACATAGTTTCAATTTTCATGTGCGTCTTAACGCGTGATGCATCCTTCGACAATCTCTTATTTATTGCATGAACCTCATACGCAGTTGCATAGCTGCCAGTTCTCCTGAACGAAGCGACTCTATACATACGAATAAGAAACGACCGGCAGTAAATATTGTAATACGTACATATACATATTATAATTTCACTTGCATGTAACAAGAGCGTCGACGATGTTTCAACATCGAATGTTATAGGGCTGCGTGGCTGGTTCATTTTTTATGTAGGGCGAGTAGATAAATCGAAGATTTGGTAAAAATGTTATATACTTTTAAAATATACGTTTATATAAATCAAAGTCGTGTCCTATGCGCAGGTTTCCATAAGGAAAATTTGTCCTCTCGATAAATCAATCATGTTGTAACCCCCAAAAAAGGGGGGGGGGCTGGCATCCCGTAAATAAAAATATTGAACCTAAGCATTAAGTAAATCAATACAGTAGACGAATTAGATAGAAATTTAAGATGGCTGGAACAAAACAAAATCTACTATTCAGTTTGCAATACATTTTGTAGCATGCGCAGTGGAAGCGCGGGCAACCAGGGCTGGCTCTGCCCGGGTCCACAGCCGGTTACCTCCCTCAATAATTCATAAAATATATATACCGTATTTTAACTGACACCGATCGTAAATCAAAATAAAACATTATATGAATCCGCTTATTAACAGAAGATTCTTCGACATGCTTTAAACAGTTTAGAAACATATAAAAAAATTACAAATTTTCTTAAAACATCTCGCAAAAGATTTGACTAGTAGATGAAGTTAAATATTAGAAAATCTTCCCATCCGAATTCAAGACGAAAACCCAACATTAATGAAATAACAGAGAAAAAATTAACTTTGCTCAAATTGTGACAATAAAGAAATTATTTTCAGTAATCCATATATAATAACACAAAGCACAAGTGTAAAAATAATTCCTCCGGTCAATCGGAACCGTGATGAATAAGAACCTTCTAGATTTTGCTAACCTTTTTCCCTTCTTCAATTTGGAGGGCCAAAAATATTTTGGAGCGGAATCTCCCCGGGACGAAGTGGCGGAGAGGTAGAGAGAGCGATAAAGCGGGAAAGAGAGGAAGGGTGGGGGGGGAGACGGGATGAAAGGGGAGAGGGAGGGAGAGAGAGAGAGAGAGAGAGAGAGAGAGAGAGAGAGAGAGAGAGAGAGAGAGACAGAGAGAGGACGAGAGATCTGGAGGTTGGCATGGCAACGGTGGGTCGCTAGCCCCGATACACAACTGGGATATATACATCGACCCGGCCTCCCTAGGCTAGTCGATAATACCCAGCACCCATTGTCTCTCTCACTCCCTCCCTCCCTCCCTCCCTCCATCTCCCTCTTCCTCTCTCCCTCTTCGACACAAACAACCAGTATATTCCTGTTAACGTTATCCCATATTCATATTGGAACTATGTAATGATGAAGACCCTCTCTTTGGGTTGAACACTTTTTAATATCACCTACATTTTATTACCCCTTCGTTTCGTTATATTCGTTATATTACCCCTTCGATATGTTATATCGTATATCCATCACTACAGTAGAACGAAACGATTTGAGTTCGGCTCGATATTATAAAAGTTATTACCCAACAACACAGACTAAATTTATCTAACTCAACAGATCTCTCGGCAATTTTTACCTGCAAAACGTACGAGCCCGTAAGTGCTTTCAGTTACACAGAGAGAGTGAATATGTTAGGAATCAAAAAAGCGGCGGACATAAACGGGCAGCATATGATAGATTTTCATTTTTTTTTCACGGCGTGTAAACAAGAGCCGCTCGATTAAGGGGCCTCGCGTAGGAGACGGTTTTTGCCCCGGCCAATCGGCACCTATTTCCGGTATGTTCACTATCCGCCCGGGTAGTTTTCTCTCTTATTTTCTGTCTTTTAATTTCTGTCCACCTAAGGGCCAGCCGGGAAGAAAAGTGGAATTACGATTTCCTACGTTGCACCAGAGACGATAATAAATCATAGCCTGACGGGGGGGGCCGTAAAAAGCGGTTATTGCGGTTGGCCGGGCACACCCCGCAGTAAAATCCGGACTCCCGACTATCACACCTTTTATGTGCCGTTTAATGATCGAAGCTGCGGACAGGGGGTTGGAAAAAAAACAAACTGAAAATGTATTTCACTCGACTTTCCCGCCCTGAACGCTAAGTCGCCGACGACGAAAGGATCGCCCACTTTCCTATACCCCATTTCCCTCGTATTTAATCGCTGAACGACTTTAAACATAGGAATATCCGACTGAAACTGTTGGCGCAGATAATTTTCTATTCGACCCGACGAACTCCCACGCGGTTACGCCGCTGTACAATTATTGACGTATAAAACGGAGCGAGTCTAATTTAGATTTGACACACTTTCCTCCATTGTTAGACAAAGTTTATGCAACTGTAGCGACCCGGTAATAAATTCCACTTAATTATATTTCTATCGATCTACTAATAAAAAAATATAGTTTGGCAAAAATCTGATCGAGAACATCAGGCGTACAACACGATAATCTATTTGAAACTCGGTAGTGAATCAATTGCGCCGCATCCAGACAAATGAAATGCTCGAATAGGTGAAGCTATATATAATAATTATAGAAATAGAGAAGAATTTATTTTATGCTTGAAAAAACAATTGTAGGTAAGTCGAATTAATGCGTGTAATAGAAGCCCGGCGGCTCTTGTAGAGAACTCCCCCATTTCCCCCAGTAGTGGAAAAATATGCGCATTTATTTTAAACTTGACTGCACCAACAGAGCCGCGACCGACAAAAAAATGTATGCATATAATAGAAGATATGATGTTCTTTTATAAATAGACATGACATTTTTCATAATGCGCGGTAATAAAAACTGTTTATATAACGAGCGAGAGATACACAGAAACGATGTCGATATTAGAAACAGAGTAGAACGCACATTATTTAAACCTACAGTAATGTATTTATTTATTTAAAGTAGAGGCGAAATAAACTTGAGAAGCTGGTATTGTGCCACAGTCGAAAAATCGATGTATACAACACAAAATGTAGGACACAGACGAATGTAGAGGGGCGACCGTATTTAACTTGAGGAATTACATTTGATACCGGTCACATCAATCGCATCATGTACATCCCGCAGAGCTGGATGTATCAGTTGTACTCATCGCAATTAGAATTTACTCATGCGGTATGTAAAATTTGGTCTCGAAGCAGATTATCACAAGGTGCAGACGCGATAACCACGTCTAAATATTGCAGATTGAAAGAAAAATATTCCTTACATTCAGGGGGCGATCACCTAGTTAGGTGTTGTATGTTTGCGTTTAACTGTTCTGGACTTAGGGTCCAGTTAGTGCGAGAGACAGATCTCAAGATGGTAATAAATTCAAGCGCAGCATAGATATAATAACGACGACAATCATCAATTTAACTTCGAAATAAATGAAAATAACGACCAATCATTATCTCTAATGACAATTCGAACTGGAGGATGTGATCCAATGACTTCAATCGAACCGCTTTTATCTGCTCTGTAGTCGAATATTCACCCATTATTGGCTCATTATCTGAGTATTATCGCGGCAAAAATGAATTGGAGACCCACGAAAATAAAATAATAAAAAATAAAATAAATTGAATATTTATCTGGGGTTACAGGTTAGCTGAAAATCTTCATATCTGTAAACCCAGCTTAATTTCGATTAAAGAAATATTAACAATAATTATACCGGGAAAAGAAGAAAATGAAAGCTAAACTGGGTAAAATAAAATACATTTGTAAATAATATAAAGGTGCCAACGGTAATGTGTCTACGTCCTTCCTCTCTGTTTTGGGGATACCATCTGAAAACTAAGTTGGGCACGTGCATTTCCGATGCTCTTTTTGACGAGCCTAACTCCGAGGTAGGCCTGAGAGTGGGGCGCCCTGACCCCGTCCAATTAAGGAAAAAGCAAATATATAATTTATAAGCCGTATCATAAATTTATAATTAACACTTCAAAATACCCAGTTGAATACCCAATTAAACCGAGAAGGCCTGGACAAATTTCAATTTAAAACTATTACAGAATAGTGTTCCGGATTTCTTAAATGCCACACGACTCCAACAGGTATGCTACATAACAATTTAGCAATTTCTTCGGATCGAATCTGGGCCAGTTCTGAATTTCTCTTTGTTTCTATCTGAAACGAATACGATCCAATTCATCTCGTTTTAATTATAAAACATAATCCAGTTCTCGCCGGCAGAAAGACAGAGACATCAAAGAGGACAGGAGGGAAAGGGCATTTTTACGCTGAAGTTTTTCTCCCTTTCTCTCTCTCTCTCTCTCTCTATATCTCTCTCTCTTTCCGAGTTTGTTCTCCTTTATTTATTTCCCCCCACCCCTTTGTCCTCTTTTCCATCATAACTGGAGGGAGCGAGGGGCGTTTTCCTCCTCCCGCTTTCCCCGACAAAATATTTAACGTTACCCGTTCCGCCGCGAGGGCCTACTCTCCTCCCCCATCCCCCTTAGCGTGTCAATAACAGTAAGAAAAAAGTTGGGAATAAAAAAAAATGGAAAAGGGGAAAAATATTTAGGGGAATAAAAATTAGGATGTGCCCAGCGACCTTCCACGGGTTGACCAAGTTTTTTAATTTGCGGAATTTTTAATTCCCTACTCCCCCAAAAACCCAGATTTCAAAATAACGAAGGATTTATAATAAGTTGGAAAGAATCGCTTCCTTAAAGTCATGCAACCCAACCCAACCGTCATTACCAATCGCCCTAATTACCAATCGATCAGAGTAACTACATTTTGAGAATTGAGTTTCCATATTTTCGATTCAAATATATGATAAAAGGAGGGAGGGATTATTAAAGAAACAGAAAGAACGTTTTCAGAGATGTTTTTCTTCTTTAGGTATTAACAAGCTACGCACACTACGTGCATTACACCCTATCTAAACCTAGTTTCAACCCGAAGTTATCATACACGCAGGGCACGGATATAAACCTGAGTATTTGCTTTCTAAAAACATTTCTTTTATACGCGTGTAGTACACACGCGGGCACACGTAAAACGATTGGGAAGTATTTACCAAACGTAGCCGAATCGTTATAAAACGCTTTTATACATCCTCGTAACACAGAAAACGTCATGTATTAAAGGTGGATCCGAGATGATCTCGAAAAAAACAGCGCGAAAATATCTAATTAAAGTAGGTCCAAAAATGTTCGAAAGACGACAAAACCCCGCCGAGCGGCAACAACAGTTAGTGGACAATTTAGATGTTCGAGTTAACAGGGGATTTAAAGGGACGACTGGGGGTGGTGAAGGAAGAAGGCGGGGAGATCCGTTCGTGAATGGGATTTGAATTGAATGAGAGGGAGAATTGGTAGGGAGCCCTGAGAACGTGAGACACGGGGGTTGACATTCCTGAGATTCAATCCGCAAGGGATACATCACACCTATCGGGGGGCAAAATCGCGGCAATAACCAGTTTCCCCCAATTAGCGTGCCTACAATTCAACAACGACTACAACAAGTATCGCGCATCAATATAAAAATGTTTTTTTCCAGGATTAAAACAATAGCGAACACGATTGTGAGTGAAATTTTGTTTGTTTTCTTTTATGCAGCGCAAGAGAACAATTTAATAATAAATTTCTGTAAATTGCACACCCTGTGTTTGGACGAGGTAAATAAAATCCCCCCCCGCCCGGAATAAATGTCACATATCGCAATTAAAACGCGCGTTTAATTAATTTATTTAATAATACCGTCCAATTCCGGTTAATATCATGTATCGGAGGGTGATATACACAGATACAGGCAGGGCATAGATACGCTTTCAACTAATCTGCTAATGTAAAATGGCTTACCGCTGTCGGACGACTTACTGAAGATTTACCGTGGGAACAAAAAGTCAATACTCACCTGAAACAAACAAAAAAACAATTACTAAAAAAACCCTATAATTGTGGTCGGAATGTTCACTACGAAAGTAAATGTATGCGTAACAATGCCTCATAAATATGTCTAACGTATACAACGAGGTGTAAACGTAGTCATTAGAAAGTTGGCCATGGTTGTTTCGATTCCTTTATATAAGACAAAGCGCATAAAAAAAGTAATAAATGAAATGCTAACTGCTGCCATTATCTCACTATATTACAGTACCTCACTATATACCTACCCTAGTATGTTTTCATACTGAATTAATGTATTAATAATGCTAGTTTCAGTGGAGCAGTATTAATCTTCAGTGCATTGCAATCAGTGTGAACTGGACTATTAGATAGGACGGTGGCACATTCATATCTTTACGCCAATTGATGTAGACTTTTTCAAAGGGTACAATGCAGCAAGATGCAGATCAGGGTCATTCTTTAGTACAAAGAATCGGCGGGGAGGGAGGGGGGGAAGTCTGAAAAGGAGGCGGGCTCATAGGGAAGCAATTAAAGCGGGGAGGCCTACAAGAGACAATCATGGAAGCGGCCGGCTTATAAGCAACAGGTCCCCTGTAAAAATATACCCCCGCTAATGAAAACTCTAGATGTTTCCCATTCATTTCTTCATTCACTCATACTTCTAGTGCTCTCCCTCGTGCTCAGTCTTGCGGTCCAGTCATCCCCATTAATTAAACCCTTCGCATACAATATGCTTCAGAAGATCGCGACCCTGAATTCCATTAAGTCAGGTTATATCTAATACTGAAGTGATTCGTTAAGTTAAGCATTCATTAACGTTTGGCAAACAACTGGAAATTACAATAGCATTGCTAAGTGATGAACGCGATCTCTCAATTTATAGTCCCGATGAATTTTGCACCCCGGACATAAAACTTGTTTCAATCCATCTTCCCTAAAAAAGGGAGTGAAACTATAATATTAGACTATAACATTAGTCGAATGATCATTATACGGTTATTGAACCTACGGTGTACCGTAGATTTCGTGTGTTTCTGTCTTCTCTTGTTGGTTTGGTCTTTTGCTAACCCGGTTTCGGCTGATCGCCCTCTTCAGTAGCGGTGTTCCGGCACTTTGGATGTTTTTTGGGCATCCTCTCTACACTGTCATTGTCACTTGTACTGTCATAGGTATCATAGTCTAAGGTACCTAATAGGAATCTTAGACTATAATTTGTATTCCATATACCGCAATAAAACCGAGCCCTACCCTAGTAATCGTGCCAAGATTAAGTCGAAATGTATTCATTAACTTTTGAAATAAAAAAGGAATTAATAATAAAATTAGTAAATAATGATGACGCGACGAATGCTGAAACCTTTCATCAATGGACAGATCTGCGGCCCCCGTGTCAGCGTGAACGGGCGATGATATAAAAGAGCGAGCGGAAAAAAGTTTTTGAATAGTTGAAGGCAATTAAAGCGGCCAATTAGAAGGAAGGATCATTTATATTATTAAGGAGGGTTGAAGAAGCGGGCTGTCTCTCAGAGAACAACTCACCCATCAAATTAGCCGCCATTAACACGTCCACTTTGTCAGGCCCCACCACCACCACTTGACCACTTTATTCAAATAATAACTCTACACATCACTTGACAACGACGTCCCGTCCCGGCGCATGCCAGACATTCGTTCTTTCCCGATCGCCGCTCACAGAGCCCACCTTTCTGGCATGCCCATGGCTCGCTCCTTAATCAGATTATCTCTTTCGAGATAATCCCCACGAAAATGAATTACTACCCGACTGTCAGTTAAAACTACAAACGTATGCTGCCTGAACCATCTGACACTCAACAAATTAAATATAACACTTGCGCGGTATTAAAATAGTTGATGCACAGTCACAGTTCAGCAACCGGTGAATGCAGATAAATGGTATCCGACTTCGTCTGCGTTAAAATAAGAGCTTAGCGAAACCCGAGGATTCTAGATTTAATAATTTTAAATTTTATTATCGAAATAGTGCACCGACGACGAGAATCAAACCCGTAACCTCAGTTTCCACTCCAGGTGGGATGATTAGGCATGACGACATAGTCCGTCTGAAAGATAACGCTATTACAGGTGGTAGAATTCATAATCGTAAAGCCAGGATGTATTCAGAAATACCTTGAAAATACAACATACAATATATACAAAAAAAAACGAAATATACAAACTTTCCAACGCTCTAGACCATAAAAATGGTGACGTGATTGTAGCATCTTCTCGAAAAACATTTCGCGGACGATATCCCAAGCGTGTCGAAAACAACAGGAAGTTGCGAACCAGGTGTACCTTGGATTATGAATTACATCCTTAATTAAAATAATATAACACGGACAGAACGATTTAGTCTGTCATTATGCTCGACGCTTTTCCATGAGATTGTAAATGTATCCCCCCCCCCCGTAACGCGTTATTACACCAAGAATGTTTTGTTTGTTTCTACTTTCAGAATGATAATCCGAAAAAAACGGTGGATAACCTCTCGGGTCGGGTAAGGGGTAAGGCATGAGGGAAGCCGAGAAGAATTCGCCAAGAGGTGGGGGAGGCGGGGTGGGCGTTTCAAGAGGTGGCTCACGAACAAATGCTTTACGGATTCCGTCACCAAACTTGTTCCAATTGCGGAACATCCGTAGGGGCAGTGACATTGCAGCACCACACACGCTTAGCATTTCTCAGAGGATACACACACACACAATCTTGTAAGAGTATATTCCGTAGAAATTTCAGTGTTTCCAATACGCTTCCGGGAATAAGTAAAAAACTATCTGGTGAAACTAACATTAGCCAAAGATCAAAAAGTTTAAGAAAATTTCAGAGCAACAATGAGTCGCTGGTGTTCCGGCATAGAAACCTCGGCATCACTTTTATTATACACAAAATATTTAGCACCGTATATACCGCAATGAAAAACCGGAGTAAAATTGGAAATAACGGCTGCAGAAAGTACTGTAGAAATATTTGTAGTCCCTACAACTTGTAGTCAATGAAGTAATTAAAAACTAATTCGATAGCTTCGTGTAGGGGCACTGGACCATGAAATAGGGTGTGAGAGACTTACAGGCAAACTGATTTATGTTATACACATTGAGTAAAATTAAAGTTCAAATTTAAACCGAACAAAACCAACAAAAAAATGAATAATTTTGCTTACCATATCCTTCAGAAAATGTTCAATACAATTTGTTATATTTGTAATACAATTATAATTGTAATTCAGGACTATAAGCAAATTGGTGACTTCTTGGCCGCATAAATGCAGATATTTCTCGATTTTGTTCCTGTGAGAAATGTCAGGAGTTCAAATCTGACGGTTCAATCGGAAAAATTCAAAACTAACAATATTTTTCAACTCCAGTCTCGGCGTGTGTGTGAGTTTAGTGTGGTCGGGACGACAGGGACTGGTATAGACTAGGTGAAGAGGGGCAGGGGGAGGGCCATGATATAGGAGGCCCCAGCACCGACCCAAAACCGGTTTTACCAATGCACGGCCCCAACATAGTTTACGATACCCGCCACCTACCAGACCGACCACTGTGGAAAACTTTTAAACCAGAGTTAAAACCTTTATATTCATTCCTCTGACAACCTTCGTACGTGTCCGAAATAGGCGCTGTCCCAAGGCACAGGTCGATCGCGTCGACTTCTATTCGGTCAAAAGAATATCGATCAACATGTGGGTGTAGATCAACAATGTTATTATCCCATTCTGAAAAATAATAATGTCGTAGAAGATGGATACCCCATAAAACAACTTTGTTAATAATCACGCAAAACAATTTAATTGTTGACATTAAGTCACGGTTATAAAATTTTAAATAATGAAATAAGTAATTTCCATGTTGCTTTATATCGGTATTACACTTATAGTATAGTAACTGTCAAGTCGAAAACCCATAAATGAAATGTTAATGACAAGCGAGAGGAGACACATAATCCGTACCCTCTATCAATGTTTTAAAACAACCAAGAATTTGTCAACATTAATGGGAATAATTCCGCCATAATAAGTTAGGTTATATTATGGCGTTACAATTTGTTGGACTGTCCTCTACTCTAGTGATTTTATTTCAAGAAAAAAAGGAGTCTAAGCGGCACACATATCAAAGAGCTCTCCTCATTCCCAAATCCCTTGCGTTCCTTCGCTGTAGAGGATACTACATAGAAAACATCAAAACATTTTCCCCAGTTAGTTTGCAGACATTCTCTAATATTTGATCCCTTTTCATAGCCCCAAGAGAATAAAATATTACTGATATAAAACTTCCTGAAAATCCCTGAACTGAGTTATATTTTACAAGGAATAGTATGTTCATCATACTTGCCCATCTACACTCTCGTTTGTGAACCTAAGCCACAAACACACTTGTGGGCCTAGTAAGTGTAAAGATATCTGGAGGCAGGACTTTACTGCAACCATTGTTAACTGTATTTCCACTATATTAACGTTCAATACAAAAGCCATAAACCCAACGCGGAAGTCGCGGTTAGGAGGAACTCAAAGTTAAGGACGAATCGATTAGAAGAAATAACGGCCGGCGATCGCAGCGGATTGCGAACTTTCACATAAATACAGCCATAACGGCGCTTATTTACAGAGGGATATATATATATATATATATCAACTGCCTTTATTTCTAACAAACTAGAGCGTAATTACATCCGACATTACAACCATTCGCTGAGACAGTTGTTACAGTTCCATAAATAAGAATTATAAACGCGATGACAGACTCGTTGAAGAAAAATATATATATAAATACGTCTTTCACGTGACAGTCAATACGGAACGGTCTATTTTCAGTAGGCAGCAAGCTGTTACGAACTCTATTTTAAAAGCTAGACACAAAAAACCTGCGGGAGATGAAAAAAAATCTTGTCCGACACACATGTCCGCCTCATAAAACGCATATTTCTCTCGTACGAAGGCTCCGGTTCGGGAATGTCTGTTGTATACAAGGAGCAGGGATAGATGCAGGAGAGATATTGAATTTTGTATTGTCACAAGGACAATTATTATCTTCCTTTTCCTAACACGTCGGAGATAGATCAACGAATTAGTAGATCTCCCATTGAAAAGATAATTTTTGGATTTATTATGGGTACCGAATCACGCATCCAACTTTTAATAAATTACTCGTAAATACAATTCTGTTAGTAGTTATTTTTCCACAATTTTTCCCTTTGGACGTTTACTAATTGTTTTTAAATTTTATTTATAGTCAATATGAGCTGTGCAAATGCGAATTGCAAACTAGCTAGAATATTTAAATTATAAAATACAAAAAAAATTCCAGCACAATGCCAAATGTTTAAAAACAGGTTTACGTAATATGGGATATAGAAATTATAACACTCCGCTCTGGCAGTTGGAAAAATTTAACTCTTAGAGTTTTGGCCTGAAAACGGAGGAAAATTTGCAGTTCTCTCTTCTAGGTTGGTTTTTTGTTTTATTTTTTAATTAAAAAAGAGAGAAAAAATAAGAAAGTAAAAAAAATAAAAATAAATAAAAAGGTTTGATGTTGAAGACGACCTTCGGTGGCCGGCCCAGGCGGCTAGCCCGGGAGGTTAGCTACCCGACGCCGGCTCTCACCAAGGTGAATTTATTCCCGTCCGATTCTTATTTAATTTAAATAAAACAGCGTAAAATATATTTCCTTCTGGAAATTGTCTTCTCCAAAAAATAATACCAAAACTAAAAAGAGAGAACGGTGAAAGGGAGAATTTACATTTGAGAAGGGTTCATTAATGGATAATTTCATCGTCTTGTAATAACACAAGTCAAAGGGATAATTATAGTAAGGGCATATTAATGTCGTATAGAATGTTTTTTTTTAGGAGATTATACATATATTTTGTTATAACGATGATTGTTTCTCACAAATAAAGTCGAATTTTGCCCGTATAGCCGGAATTTGATGGTTCACCCTACCGACAGAATTTTGCTGAAACGATAAAACGACAATAGAGACGTGCAATTGGCTCCGGACGCGCGACCGGGGAGAAAAACTCCGAGCTCGGCAATTAGAAAGTTCAGATAGCAGACGGCGTCAAGAGCTGGAGCTCTCCCGCGACAACGGACGAGGGGGGAGGGACTCTGAAACCGAGAGTCGAAATAATTCAACCCACTCAGCAATAATTAGGTTACAGCGTTCGGGATCACGCGTTTACAACGTGTTTCTTGCAGTATCCAAACTGGACGTTCTTCCTATACGAAGACATAGGAAAGAAAAAATGAATTAACTCAAATTGAACATTTAGTTCAGATAGTCATATATATATATATATATATATATATATATATATATATATATATATATATATAATATAAACAATACTAATTTTTATATGTAAATGCTTTTTTCCATATCGCCTCGTTCGTACACATAAACTCTACATTTTTGTAAGCCAACAAGAAATACATTATCTTACGACCATGTAATTGTAAATCGGTGCTATCGGCGCGGCCCCCAGTCTTTATTTTCTATACATTTCAAGTTTGCTATCGATCCGCCAAATGGTAACTACGGCAACACCCAACCCCATCAGCCAACCAACATTCACACACAAAATGAGTTTGATCCCAACTACAGTTCCTGTCCTACTGAACTATAGTGGAAACCTAAAACCGGGATTCGGCGTGTGGCTTTTTATAAGTCGATTGTAATACGCATTATCGTTGACAGCTTTAAAAACGTTTTGTTATCTTCCTATCAAACGGAGAGATTTCGACCCCCACATGGTCTCAAAATCGCGCCACCTTAAATAGGGACCACAGAAATTATTGAGCGAGCGGGCAATCCAAACGGTTAAAAACGTATTAACCCTTTGCACTCGTATGTCGCCATATAGGCGACATAATACATTTTGTCGGTACCATACATTACAAAATTATGAAATATAATGTTTAATTTTTTGAAATGGCTTACTTATGTATATAGCTTCAATCAATTTAGAAATAAATAGATGCATTTGAATAGGCATTGTTATGTAAGGATTTTATCCACACACAGAATTTTATGTCCCAATCTATATTTTTAGATTATAGTCACAAATAAATCAATTTGACATTCGTTATCTTTTTACATGTCGGTTTCTTACTATATTGTATTAACTACATTATTTTTTTATTTTTTCTATATAATTCTTAAAAATTATTAGTTATTCTAATACACACAGTACAGATTTTTACTTTCCCTGGCCAACCTGATCTCTAAATCAAAAAAATAAATTAAAAAATTCCCATCTTTTTTTAGTAAATATATATGTTGTTACGAAATATGTTGCTATAAAAATGTTTTTGTTATGATAGATATGGAAAAAAAAATCCGAGTCGATAGATAACTTACATAAATATTAATACGTGTACAGTGTAATACAATTAATATACGAGAGCAAAGGGTTAATCGAGGGGGCTGTGTGTTGTTGCCCCATCTAACATGGCACCGACACATTTATTGTTTGTTTATTGCCACCCCCTTCTGGCTCTCGGCGGGGCTAATCGTTTTTTAATGTCCCGGCCGAAAACCCGGCCATTCCAGAAGACAAATAAGAAATCGTGACTGTCGAGAATGGTGGGTAGGGCGGGGGCGGAGAGGGCACCTGTTGTTGTAAAGGAGCACCTATCATCATCGGTCGCCGCCGCCTCCACTCATCGATCAAAACCCTCCACGGCTCCCTCCCTCCCTCTCTCCCTCTGCTGACCATCATCACCGGCAACCATTCATTTCCAACTCGGGCCAGATTTGTTTTTCTTCAGCGGGAAACGTACACGAGGGCCGGGGCATTGGGATAATAAATCCAATGAAGGCAAAGCTTTATGACTCGTGCTATTTTCTAACTTATTTCGTATAAATTGAGAGCGACCGAACTGATTATACATACTGACACGGTCGGTAAAATAAAGTGAATCGAACACATACACACATCGCCATTGCACAGTAATTATGCCGAACCGAATAAGCAGAAAATAGCACTAGCGATGCTATTCCAATCCCTCGCGAATTAGAATTCAGTTCTAGCTCTTTCTTTTGCGCCGTCCTCCAAAGACCAAAAAATTCCTTTCCAGAGGCAGTCCAGCCATTATATCAGTAGCATTATTACTCGACTTTGTCTTCGACGATATAGAACGGTAGACAATTTAAGATAAGTTAAATATTTTTTTCATTCCATGTTATACTTCCGCTTTCTATTAGGACTGACCAATTGTCAGGGCATATTTTGTGGTATTATACTGCCCCAGACACTGGTACTTCGCAGACTGTGTATCAGTGGGTCTTACCTTGTTTACCGATTTCGGATCAGTGGTCATTAAATGAAATTAGTTAGAAGTTAATTAATAAAATTATCCCATAGCGGGGTTAGGACATTCTTTCTTTAAAAGGTGATTAGTGATCCACGTAATTTTTTTATACAGAAAATATAAATGAATATAGTCGTTTCCTTTGTATCAAAATGCACTAGGCTGAATGCCAACTGATTTCTGGATGGCCGCGTGGTGACTGCCAGAGTGAGACGGAGCTCAGACGGAGGCGTCCGAACAGAATTGATCAGATCTGACCGAGACTCGGCCGCAAGATTTAATTGCTCGGACGGGGCGAAAAAAGGAGAACCTTAAAAAAGAAACCTTATAAAACGATTTACATTCTTCGGGTTCCTTTTTTTTGCCGTTGCGAAACGGTGTTGTGGTCAGACCGACATTGGACACCTCCGCTGTCCCCTACTAACCCAAAATGAACAACACTTCTCGAGGGGAGAAGAAAAAACTCCTCACGGCCAGTAGGATAAAAATAAGACGGACTTTTCTTAAATACAGAGTGTTACATGAGAAAACATCCGAGTGAATATTCTTCCCTAAGGCAAATTAAGTGGACAGCTGCGGATAAACGTGATTATTTCCTGCAGAGAATAGTTTGTATAAGAGTAATCTGTTGCACTTTTAGATTGACTCACAATTGTAAAATTACGATAATTGATTTTTATCTTAGGAGAAAAACGAGAAAAGACAAAATTCTTATAAATCAAACTCTGACATTAAATCACTAAAGAACAACCCGGGCTAAAGCCTATTATTAGTTTCCTTCCTGACAATCTCCAGAAACAAAACTCACGCAACTCTCGAAAATGCCCCACTGCGAATTAAAACCTAATTCTAACCCGAGTTCAGACTACTTTTTGAGTTCATAACTAAGAAACAAGAGAAGAGATTATAATTTCTTCACTGCAAGTAACCGAACATTACTTAGAAACAGAAATGGTAACCATATAACAAAAGTGGAAACAGCGCAATATTAATGGTCAAAATGCATCGATCCTTCGTCCATTCTAGATCACAGTTCTATCTAGCCTTAATTTTTCCTCTCAACCTTAACTCAGTCATTTTCGAGCACGTAGACAATCCGGGAGCTCCATCCGCTCAATTCAAGAAACAGTTAGCAGATTAAGTCTAGATGACATCTCCGTTTTCAGGAAACAAGTCGAATGATACGTAAATACGAAAAGACTACGGTCAAGGGGTTAATTGAAATTGTCGAGAAGATTGTGAAAAAAAATCAAATATGCGCCGACTCTAGGGTGAAGATCAGCCCCCTATTATGCGACCAGTTAAGATAACCTGAACTCGTGGAGCAATTAAGGAAACTGTGCCAGTACGACCTCTCTTATCGCAACCAGCGCGACAGCCAACTATCCCAGCCACTTGAAGCCACTGACTCCGCGTGGATGAATTGTTCTGCCGACAATTTGAAATATATGTCCGCTTTCTTGCAGGTCCCTCGCCATTGGAGAATCCGAACAATCCTTAAAAGTCGCACGCCGCGAATGACCATAAACGAGAGACAAGTTTGTACACAAAGTTGATCCGTCCATTGGCTTTTGATGACCGAAAACAGTCGATGCAGATTTTCCCTGTTGTTGTGGGCGCCACCAGAGCGCGCTTTTTATGCGTCCGCCTGCATCTGTATTAATAATTCATATCAAAGCTAGGCAATGGAAGGTTTGAGGGGGGGGAGCAGGGAGGGACTTTTCCTCGTAAACTTTCAGAACTGGTAGACGGAAAACCGACCGGTTCTCGTAAATATCTTTTTGGGGGGTAGGGGGCGATGTGGGCCCCGACGGTTAACTCACGCCATCGGCCTTGCCGGCCCTAGAGCCCGGCGTTATTCTTAGATATGAATCTTTTATTGGTCCCTACCCCCGCCCCCACACCCCACAACTCCTACCAATCCCTCAAACTCTGAATTATTAAGAGGGCGTAGAAAAGAGAGAAAAATTTTTTTTTCTTACAGAAGCCTGTCGACAGAAATATAACTAGTCGAACGCACATCGAACTTTCTTGGCAAAATTCGTCCGAGCGACGATTCGGTGGGTGCAAATCGTTGGCAATAGCCCTATAAGGGCAACGAATCGATTGCCCAAGATATTAACGACCGTTTTTATAATATTTTTCAAACTAATAACATGACGGCATATGTAATACTATCGTTTAGAGAGAAAATAACACCCACCCATTTTACTCCTGCTGCAGCCCTTACTATGAGGAAATCATGTGGCCATTTCCTCTTAAGGCGGCGCGTCGGGAGATTTTCCTGAAGGTAATGCGAGGAGAACTAATTTTCCATATTTAATAATTAAATTCACCATTATTAGTTTTTGGATAGTTTTGAATTGAAGGATTTATATATAGGTAAGCTGCAAATTCACGAGAAACAAAGTGGAGTGTTAACAATTTTACGAAGAGTAACGATTGAATTTTGTACTAGGTTGGACGGGTTGATGGAGCCCCACAGCTCAATTCTGTATCCCCAGTTAGATTTTAAAATACAAATGTATGAAACTAAATCAGATAATAAATATCAAAATGGATAACATTGGTGAGAGAGCCGAACATTATTCATAGTTATCTCAGTGGCAGTGTTTAACTGCCACTCAAATTTTGAAAAATAAGAAATATTTCCTATTACTTTGTTAGGCGTTTAATTGATTATTAATCGCCTCTTAATTTAATAGAAGCGTCCGAATAAGGGCGGAGGGGCGGTGGCCCATTTGAATGGGGGACGTGAAAGTGGGCTGTCACCCCGCTTCTCTCTCTTTCTCTCTGTCTCTCTCTCCACAAACTCTTAATTGGGAGCTCAGATATATATATGCGCTTCTTTCCCCTTCTGACGTAATTAAGTCGTTAATTTTTATGGTATCGGCCGAGCACGAGCCAGGATCGAAAATTTATGCCGCGCCGGAATCGAACCGACATAATTTGCCGATCGCGTATTGCCATCATTTCATATTTATGAGATTTTTCATTGACAGGGGGCAATAATCAGCGTTGGGATTAACACGATTAATTTCTTAAAGGACAGTTACTGCGTGTAAGTATCTAACTAAATAAAAAAAAAGTTTAATTCGATAACTTACGAGTTCTATATAATAGAATACTGACACGACGTAGAAATGGCTTCGACTGTGCCTACTAAACACAAATCAATTCGAACTAGGACGGATACTTTTCTGACATGGATTTCCCTACGCAATATGACTGATGCCACGCGAAAATGCCAGGAAACGTAACGAGCGGTAGAAAATTCTGTTGTCACAACACTCTCGATGTAACATATAACATACGCAAATGGAAATGTAACTGAAATCTAACTGCATACAAAATCGGAACTGTCATATTCCATGATGTTTCCAATAACCTTAAGAGTTTTAGTTATAAATATGCAACTACAACAGTGCATGCAGTTTAAAGATCGTTGCTGATATCCTAAAAGGCTGTACACATCATAAACAGGAACGATTAGCAGTACCCAAAACACATTTCTCGAAGAAACTATTATTTCTATTTTTTTGTAATGTTTTTTCTTTATAGATAAGATCACAGTGTCCTTCTCTCTCTATCTGTTGAACTCTGAAACGGAATTCCAATTGGTGAGTAGTAAGTATAATACGCCGTCATTTGTTGTATACAAGGTGAACTTGAAGTCGCCAAGTCGCTACCGGTAGAATCTTTTTTCGACTTCACACGGGCTCATTACTCGCATTTCTCGAATATCTTTTACCGACAACAAGAAATGAAATATTAAAAATGACGCGAAAATTCGTAATGAAACAAGTACTCTATTGGGACATGAACTGACTATACCGCGCGCCCGCATAATTTTAAGCGTTCACGATCTACAGCTCCCGTGTTCTAGATCAAGACCTTGAATAAGGACTTCGGGGGCGAAAAAAAAACTAATTCGAAACACAAATCCACGAGGGCGAAACACAAAACGCCGACCTCCATTATTTATGATGACTTTCAATATAATAACCTTAATTCTCCTACCCATTATTAACGCGTACCAAAATTCTGGTAGCTTTACCACACCATGCGGGCTGAAAAAATTTATAACGCCGAGAAATCACCCGCTGATCCGCGTATATTATTGAAAATTAATGTTTTCAGTCCTATCCCAGGTTACCGACAGATATTATAACATCCAGTTAAATCTTCAAATTAAAAAAAATGCGAGTTCCTCCCCCCACTAAGAGTGTCACCAATTCTGATTCAGACCTGTCCCGATACGATAACCATTAAACGATAAATCTAATATGATTTTTAGAAAATGAAACCATGTCTAAAACGCGTTCAATCATAGGGTGATATGGACAAAATAATTCCTTCTTTATGGCATTGTGAGTATACCAGAACGACGAAAAATGTTTACTACGGGGGTGGATTATTGTGAACAACGAGACTATTATTTTTATATTTATTAATTACAACATTTTTAATATAAACCGACCGGTCTATAAGAAAGTCTGTAGATTCTCTAAAGGTTTTCTGGGCTAAATACAGTTCTACTGCAGTGGAATCGGGCGGTTGGGAAAGGAAGACGTCAGCAGAGGGTTGCGTAATCGCCTCCTCAGCTATTGGAGGGCGGCGCGGCGCACCTATATCGGCTGAATCTACATTTTCTAAACGGACATGACTCATGTGTACCGTACTTTACTGGTCCACAGACCACTATGATGCAACCGCTAGACTTCCCAGCGTCTATATAATATTAGCGATCGAGTTTGGTTTCAAGGATAGAAAAAATAGTGCACGAAATGTTGAAGATTTAGGGTTATTGGATAGACCATATTCGGACGATCATAACTGAAGTCATTAGCGTATTGTCAAAAATATAAATAAACTTCTTACAGACGAATAATGCTTAGCTATAGATGGACTTAATACTTTATTAAGCAGTATCGAGATCTACTGGCCGTTACGATTTAACGCTGCAGAATAATCTAGATGGCGGCGGAACAATATTTAACACACACACACACACACACACACACACACACACACATCAAAGCAGTGAAGATAGATCTGATATACCTCGCAGTTTTCTTAAAGCTATCACCGAATCCACCAAAGCAATCAAACGTACCAAAAGTATAACAAGCAGCCATGAGGTATCAAGCGAAAAAGTATCTAATTACTGTACTAATATATAATTAAGTGGTTAATAAAAGGTGAGTAACTCAAATTTCGTGTTAGTCATGTCATAAAAAACTAAATTAGAAAATCTGTTAATACCGACCGATAAAATAAAGTCGGTACAGAATTAACGGACGTACTTTGAAGACAAATTGGAGTCCAATTTTTTATTTAACCAGATTCTCTCGTTTTAATTTTTTATTTACTTAAAAGTTAAGTTTTAGAAGAACAGTATTGTATTTCTTTTTAAATAAATAACTCACTGCATCTGATGCTCCGGAACATTGTTCATAATGGCATCGTTAAGCATTCTTTTCCCCCTAAAACAGAAATCACTTTTATTTCTTTCGGCTCCTCAGTAAACAAATAAGCCTTCTCACGCGGCCAACATGTCAATCATTTGCGACAAATTGGACGACCTGGTTGAAACTTATAAAATAACACATAAATAACATAACACTATGAAATAATACAAGATAAAATAAATTTACGGAAATACGCAAGGGCGATATGTTTTCCAATGTTGGAGATTGTATAAAAACATAATTACCAGTAATAAATTAATAAAAAAATCCATAGCTCATACCTGAAAGAATGTATTATATTATGATGTTTGAACATTGTTCTGTCATCGTAATATTCAGAATTATTTTTAATGTAAACAGGCGATACACGCCTATAATATCTCTAATATCTTTAAAAAAACATGTTATGCTTTTTATAGGGTGGTGTGTTATGGTTCGTGATTTTATCATTCGCGTGATTGTCTAATTATTACAGTTTGTTGGTTCCTCCTTCGGAACGCTTTTAACTTCCTTCTATAGTCAGTAGCAATTTTCTCCACTAGTTATTTTTTTTAATAATACACTAATTAATCTGTGTCAGAGCGGCCAAGATAGGATATATAAAACATGAATGTATTACAAGAGCATGTGGGTCCAGCTAGAGTGGGGCCAAACTGTAGTGAGACGATGATAATTTTACATAATTGGAAAATAAATAAATTATCATTTTCAATCGTGAAGATCTTCAACTTGCGCTAACTCAAACCGCAAAACGCCGATACACGAATTGGTGGGCGACGCGGACGTAAAATTTTTAAAAGGGTTAGGCCGAAATGGCGGGCTGAATTTTATCAATGAACACGAACGTAGCGAGGGCCATGAATGGCGGGGGATGTATCCCCAATAAACGGGGGCTTAGCAGTCAATCAGACAGAGAAAGGGGCAATAAATAAAAGTTTAGCCCACTACCAGAGAGCGCCAACTCAACTTCACTCCAGATCATTAATTGAAGGATATCGGTTCGCTCAATCGTCGCCATAGTTAATTAAATTAATGCTGATCAATTCCGAGGGGGCGGCGATTCGGAGGGCGGTTTTTTTTACGACCCGGGAAACAATAACTTGGGGGGGGGGTTCTAATAATATCGTCTAATAAGTTCTAGTAAGTCGGGAATTTAACTGCCGATTGTAGTGAACGGGATATTGATCAGTGTACAAAACCGAAGCTATCCTAATTCAAATTTGCAATTATTGGAAAAGCAATCGAATGGGAATCGTATCCAACCAACGCTTTCATCGCGGTTAGACAGATTCAGACATATTTTACAGGCCACATATGTACATAATATAGTATAGTATATTACAGCAATTATTAGATTGAAAAGATTCAATCGAAATTCTTTCAAGGTAAGAAACATCTTTCATAAATACAGCAATACAAAACTAAGCATAGCATTTCGCTTTCCAACATACTGTGGGATTATTACTAGACTTCTGAACCATTATCGCGATATCAAATTCACTGTTATTACGCATACTTCTAAACCGTCTAATAAACATTGGATTTTAACATGAACATATTGAACGATATAAATGCATTGCACACTGATTTTTTGTAAGAATATTGCATGGCGCGTATTGGTCATGCGCCCACTTATGTCGCACTGTTTGGGCGACAATTTTTAAGCATGGCCTAAACATGTAAATTCAATTCGTGGCTCGCGGGCACGAATTATCGAACAGGGAGAAACGCGTTTTTTTCTGCTCGGAAAGAAGACTGAATTAGACCGCCGGAGAAATTTAATCGGCCAATGTTGGCACTACGTTTGAATAGAACGCAGAAATCCCTAATCTTATCAACTCTTCTCTGGTGCTTGCTCCGACAACTTTTTCCTCGTCCCGCTGGTATTTACGAACCGCAATTCTGGCCAAGTGGAATATTCCCCGTTGAACTGAATATTAATAATTTGAAATAGTATTCCGTTCAAAATTGAAGGCTACACCATCTTATAAAATTGCGGAATTCTCGACTAAATTCTGTCTGTTCATTAATTAGTTATTAAACTGACGTAATGCACTTAACAGTTTCAAATGTATTATACAGAATTTCTCAGTTCATGGTTAAAAATGTCGTAATCTATTCCCTGATTTGGTAAGATATACCAATTTCTACGGACAGAATGGTACTGACAATAGCCTAAGTTAACACCTAATAAGCGAATGGATTCCTTCGGCGCGTTCTAGGTTTCGCTTATTGCAGACCTCAGTGTTACGGATGAAACATATTTATAAAGATAAATTCTGGACAAGATCTGTATCAGAGATAGCCCTGAGTTATAACTCGGTACAATGTACAATGCCTTAGTTTAGGAAACGTTGCTGTGCACTTGTTCTCTACCCAGTGTGCAGGAAGTTGATGCAAGCTTGGGCCGTGAGGTCGCCTCACCCGATAGATACATCGCTGCACCTCCGGTGAAGTGGGCGAAGATGAGAAAATCTCATATTACAAATTCTCGGCCCGAAAAAAAAATATATGTGACCGTCAAAACACAAAGGAATGCGGACGAAAACAAATCTCAACAATCAAAAGCACCGCCACAATAACGGTGAAGAGATAGCGAGAGTGCTACTGACGTTGACGAGGAAATAGGAAGTAGCACGAACGATGAATTTCCGCTGGCCCGAAACAGCTTAAAAAAATGTCCTACATCGAGCCCCAAAGCGCAACACAAAACTTCCAGAGCGAATCCCTATAAGCGATAAAAATAAAGGAGGAAAGATGGGAATAGGGGGGGGGGAGGTAGTGAGAAGGAGACGCTTCCGACTGATTTGCATTTTAACGAGTACAAATAGGAGCTGAGCCCGAGGCCCGATCTTTACGTCACCTGTCGCCCCGAGCATTGTATTCAAACCCGGCATTGAATTATTCAAAACCGTAATTACCCCGAGAATCACACCGGGGGGGGGACACTGGCCCCCACCGCCCCCCTAATTTGTAGTTCGACTTCTGCAATAAGGACAATGAGAAGCAAAAAAAAAAATAAAACGACGAAAAAATTCCTCCGCGATAAAAAAAGGACCGATAATTAGGCGTTTATAAATGACTAATTAATTGCCGAATAGTATTCGACAAACACGTTCTAGTGGCGTAACTCACGTGATCGTAAACGGCCAATTCTGCGGCGGCGGCGGCGGCAATTTCCAAACTGCAATATATTTCTCTATAATGAAAGGAGGTAAATATTGTAATAAAACTACAACTCTAATGATGATGATAGATCGTTCATTTCTGAGCTAGAAAACGCTCGGCTGTAATAAAAGGTCTACACGTGAGTCCATAACGATATAGGTATTTACTCCTCGGGATCGTGATGCATCGAGCGAAGTTCCCTCCCACACACACACACCGGTCTTCTCTTAAAGTGCCTATTTGTAGCCCTGACGTGACGTTATGCCGGGGGATTCAATGTAATTATTTCTTCAAGAACAATATAATGCGTCCACTACTGGTCTGATGATGCTAGCTAACAGCATTAAACGCCGGCAACACTTTAATGCGATAGCCTCTAGCGAAATAGAAGAAAGAATAGAGAATATAAGGAAACATTAAAAGTGGTGCACTGAGAGAATTCTAATTTCTATTTAGATTAATTACTATGAATAGACGAACGCAATATTTGTCCCTCTGTACAGTTGTAAGTCATTTTACTCTGTCTACAAGCGATATTGCGTACTTGAGGAAGTAATGCTGCGAACGTTTAGACAATAAAAACAAAAAATCGTGACTCGTGCGTCTCCGGATTGTGTGATTGCAATCGAGATCGTGCCTCGGATTATACGACCGGAACAACCGGGAGACGCCGTCACATAAAACGGAAAGGCACAGATCTGGACTCATAAATTACGCCGCGCGACAATATTATTGTTTTTCAGCCGGACCATCGGACACAATAAGACTGCAACTCAATTATCAGAAAATGTACTCAAAAAAAAAAAGTAAAAATAAAATAACGTGCGGCACTCCGAAATTTACAAAGGCAATAAGATCGGCGGAAACGACACCGGGCAAAACCGGCATCAACGATGTTAAAAGGCTCGTAAACACTGTGGAACGTAAAAACACTTGAGAGGATTTTTAAGAGGAGAGCCTATTAAAATTTAAAGGATCGGGTCCCTCCCCTTAGGACGGTCGAACTGGCACTGTGTAAAACGCCCGGAATGAACACGGTGCACTGCACCTTGAATGGGTGCTTCCCGGCATTTAACCAATAAGTTACCGTTTGGGGGCAGTTATCACCCCCCCCCCCCGTTAAATCCCCTTTTTTTGTACACTTCTGTGTTTCGCAGTCAGAAACAGCATGCAGATACTTATTATTAAATTATCACTATGCGGTAGCAAAGATTAAAGAGATAAAAGACAGACTGGAATCGTGAATTATATTTTAAACGAGATAATTACCAGCCACTTAAAACGACGTTTACGAAGAAAAGTGTTTAAACTGTTAAGAAGAAATTTCTCAATCAATTAATCACGGATTAAATAGGCCTTTTGCACTAATATTATTTGCGTTGTACCTTATCAGCGTTGAGTTGATGTTATCACTGTCAATTTTGTAAGTAAGTAATAAGCCCTTCCAGACAAGCATTGAGGAGGCACAAAGAGTTTTTACCTGACTCATAGGACGTTCACAGGATGTGTAAATCGACGACTCAGTCGAAAAACCGACAGGTCACTTTCCAACATCGATAAAAAGCTACTATTTGAAGTGTTGAACGGCGATAACTTTTAACAAACGGACCGTGCAAGAGGAGGGTCGGAGTTTAAGGAGTTCCAGTCGGCGTATATTGATCTTATTTAAAATTCGAAAAGATTATATCAAAAGAATATTTATCGGGTGTATGTTCTAGAATTCATTACCCGTGTCGGACATTAACCAATTGCGAATTAGAACTAATTCCGGAAGTATGATTCATCCGCGGTCTATAGTACTAATGGGATGTTGATTACGATGGCTACCTTACGACCAAACAATCTAAATAAGGCAGAAAGTCACACGGCCTCGCCGATATTTTCATAAATATCTTAAACAGACCGGTAATCTCGGTTATAATTCCGAACTTTAACTATTTTATATTACACCCATCCACAGTTGATACAAAAAATTTGTAACAAAATTTCTATTTTTCGAATGCAAAGAATACGAACCAATTCTTGGGTTGAATTGGCTCATATCTCGCCCACGCTGAAAACAATTATTTAAAACCCGTTATTAATTTTTATTCCGTGACGACCCCCGGCGACCCAATTCCCCCGTGGGGGCCCCCTCTACACTAACACATCAATTTCTGTCGGGTAAAGTGGCGTTGTGTGCGGGCTAGCGTGTTTCCAGGCAATAGAACCCGGGCCGCCGCCGCCACCACCGCCACCGCCAAATTACAGACACGGAGGCGGCCTACGGCGGCCCACGCCACAACCACCCCTTCACAAAATAGTTCCCGGGGCCCTCGCCCCTTCACCCGATCGAACATTTCTGTTCTTTCGTCAAAACAGGAAGGCCCCCGAGTAATATTCGAGACGACATAGAACGGTGACCTGCTAATTATTAAATGTCGATTTCGACTAATCCGGTCAAAAGCCTTTAAAAATATTGAAGTACAAAATTTAAGTAAATATAAACAAATATTCTGAACGTTAAAATATATCCCGAACGCAACTTTCGTTCAAGAGACGATACGCGGAAATCAAAACTGACAACAAACGAAAGACCGTCAATCCCGGCCGAGAGGGTGGACCTACTAATTCGGGTATATTTCAGTTTATTGGCATCAATTAACTGGGCCGCACCGCCCCCGTTCTTAACAATTAACCGACCGATAACCGACCGGACTCGCCTCTCCCCTGTCCAGAATTTAATCCCGCAACCCAAATAAAGGAGACCGCCCGTGGGAGGCACACCGATAATATTTTCCGACCGTGTAAATACATACAGATATTAAAATATCGCTCGATATCCCAGCGATTTTTTATTGGATTCCCCATTCCGGTTGGTATGTACCCTGGTTCATCAACCTTTCGTCCGGAACTGAATCCTTCCTCCTCATCACGGGCACATTCCCGCGAACCTTCGCCGAACACAAAATGAACTGCAGACCAGAGACAGTGTACTGGGTTTGCGCAGTTAAAGGGCCAACGCTCCGACGAAGGAAGCCCGCCGAACTCCTGGAGGAGCGAGAAAACTTGTTGCCGCCCTCCCCTGCCCAGGCCTTTTTATTACTGGGGCCGCCTCTGCCTCCCACTACCGTCGTCCTTTCCAAGAAAGAGAGAAAAAAAATTCCCCTCTTCGACGAAATGAGTTTGCTTTCTTGGGGGGGGGGCGAGAGCGAGGGAGTAAGAGGCAGGGGGGGACCTCTCAAATAAATTAAAGCCGGTGAAAAAGACGCCGCCTAGCATGTCTACTACCCTCTCGTTTTATATATATATATAAAAAAATAAAAAAATAGAAGAAACGTGGATATCGGAATTAAGAAATTAATTCCTTAAACGTGGACCCGAATTTTAATAATTTCTCCAGAGGACATGCGGCCACAACGGCACAGGATTATACCTTAAATGCGTACTACTTTTTGTACGTTTTAAATAAGAACACAGGCCACAATAATTTCTCAATTAAGACTTTAATTGTAAATTTACATTCGTGTTTTTTCATGGAACGGACAAATATAAAAACAAGGGGGAACCGCGGTAGCATACCAGAATTAAATTCTTCGCTAGCTCCAAAGGTTACCAGTTGAATTTGAAAAACGCGACAACGCGAACAATTTTTATATCGTAACATATAATTCAACGACTCCCGACCAGTATAAAAATAATGCAAATATTCCTTTTACGTATCATGTATTTTCACCGCTTAAATGCCAATACTAGGCATCACAAGCTACGGGCAAGCGGAACGGAAGCAATAATTAATTATACGGTTCCGGTGCGTGAATACATGAAAACCGAGAGCAATAATAGGGGAAGATTCATTTGATTCTACCGATATGAATTTACACAATCTGACCTCATTGTGGAATCGTCGGTTCTATTGCACGCCCTTTACAGTTCACTAAGCTTCATTGAAGCGGTTCAATAGGTTTGTGCCGTACGGATTGACCCGGGGAATCAACAGAGGGAAGGACGTCGCTATCGGAGGTACATCATTCACGGCCCACGTGTAATACAGTCAAACGAATACGATTACTACTCGGTCACGTAAACTTACATGTCGCCAATTGCTATGTACCACATTATATGCCAATTGTATGACTATCTCGTGATATTCGTAGTCAGAATATTCTTTATCTATTTATCATATCGGGGGATTACGAACCAGGTTAACGGCATAATAGTTTAAGCCAATGGTTGTCGCTTTTCAAACGAACCTATTTTTCTAAAATTGACATAAACCATATCACCATTAGAACCGCTGTTGCTGCTTATTAAAGTAGGCCTCGGGTATCAACACGACGGCGACTAATTAGACCACTGAGAAGCCCATTCCAGGCATTAACAGAGAGTCCAAGTTGTTACCAAGTTAAGTAGCAGTAATACTGGTTATCTTACTTGGGGAAGGATTTACATCCTCATATTTTTTTAGATTACATTATATTTCGGGACAAGGATCGGAGCTAATAATGACACTGTTACGGATAACTTCATATTTCTTAACCTAACAAGGACAATAGTTTCCTAACCAACAGGAATTAAAGCGGCCGACGAAACCCGACAATCTCTACAGTATTAAGTTATACCGAAATCAATAAACAAAACCTCCGATTGTACAAACAATCCTCCCACCTGTACAAATTTCAAACCGATCAGGATCCTTAAGTACATGAGCATTAGAGAAATACACGAGCTATTTCGACTGCATAAATTACACATGAAATCGTGGTTTTAAAGTCCCCAGAAAACAATGTTCCCTCCTCTCCAGACAACAAGACGTGGAAAAACAAATAAAATAAAATATTAATATTTCTGTACAGCGATGGGGGAAAATACCACCTCCCCCCGCCACAGCCAACAACCTTCCACCACCCTCTCCGTCCAACCGTATTCGCGCTACAAATATCGAACCCCAGGGCTCCCGACGAGAGAGAGAGAGAGAGAGAGAGAGAGAAAGAGAGAGAGAAAAGAGGGAGACGAGGATGGTAGGAAGGGGAGAGGGTGGAGGCAGCGAAACAAGAGGGAAAGAGAGCGAGAGGGGAATACAGGACAGCGAGCCGAGTGAGAGATAGGAAGAGAACAGGAGGCAGGGTGGGAGAGGGGGATGCTTTGTAGAAGAGAGAGAGAGAGAGAGAGAGAGAGAGAGAGAGAGAGAGAGAGAGAGAGAGAGAGAGAGAGAGAGCAGAAGCACCAGAGAGAACCAGCTAGACCAGCCAGTCTGAAGCAGTCGCCATGGCAACCGCTGTGGGTGGCTCTCTAGTACAGATTTTCCCTTGGTTCTGCTGCTGGTGCACAGCCACCCTCCGATTTTATTACCGCCCTCACCCAGAGGTGTATATATATATATATATATATATATATATATATATATATATATATATATACCTACATATATACATAATATATTATATTGACCTAGCGGCCAATTGTATTTATAGAACTATAATCTCTTATGTATTCACATTTTATCATTAATTTTAGAACGTGAAACATATAATTAATAATGTGGCGTATGCGAACTCCGATTTATCAATCAATTGGAGATAACCGGAATAATTTAAATATATTTTTCATTACTGGATCTACGATATTTCCTTATGTCGTAAGTCAGTTCCCGATTGGGTAAGCTCATAAAAGGATGAATGAGGAGACTCCATCTGCTCAGGGTTCGTGCCCAGGACAACCTCCACTTCGGACCGTCCAACCACCCGATCGGAGAATGAACCTGCTGTTTGTGGCAACAGGAAGAATTGGATGACGTGCTGCCCGGCACTGAGCACAGAGGGGATATCGTGACGGCAGTAGGCAGGCGTCACAACTACCTTTGAGCCCGAGAGGCCGTTACCTCAGCACTTTCTTAGGCACGGACAATTCCCGGAAAGAATTGTTTCCCTCTGCGTGGAGAAACTGACGACAAGAGTGAGCCCGCGACGAACTAGAATACATTAGTTCAGAAGTTAATGTTAACAAAACAGCGGCCAGGCAGTATTGAAAGCAGAACTTTCATACATGACACTCAGAAGAGTGATAGGAAGGGGAGCGGTTAAGTCCAGACTGATTACGGATTTTATAAAGCTTGAAATCCCTTAGTCATCGTTTCCTCAGTAATTCAATTACAAAAATGTTTGCATATACTGGAAATAAACACGAAAAACCCTTTCAATCAGGAAAGCACAATTCATCAAGTAGAAACAAAGTAATATGTAATGTGGTTCGTATAAATGAATGTTTTTATGATGTAGAATCTCATAACATAATTATACTACCAATTCCTAAGATAGGTGATAGGTGAACAAAATGTTGTATCAAAACTACTGAAAAACAAATCGCAAACCTTGATGTTTACTTGCAGTATCCTGATTACTTCACTACCACCAATAGGGCAGGTATTCGGTAAATAAAAACTCAGAATCGAAATGAGATTTAAATAAAATTAACGATTAGATGGGTTCAGTAGAAAATAGTATTTTGTCGAAGCGGGGTTAAAGAGGGAAGAGAATGGAAGGGAGGAAAGGAATGGGAAACAGAGACGTAAGGAGTCAGTCTAGCGTGTCTCCTATTCGGCCCCGTTCAACGCACTCCATTCCCCACTCTTCTTCGAGTCTACGTAATAAACAAATAAGTAAATAATCCGCTCGCTTCATTTACGCTAGGTAAAACATCCAGGCTAAAATGCTTACAACAATATGAGGATTTATTATTATAAAAAAATATATTTCCGGTTGCCCGGATCCACGATTTATTGCCGACTCAAATGGATTTCGATTCGTTTGAAGAACAAGATATAATTATATAATTCAACATAAATTTATTATAAACCTACATCAACAAGTATTGGAAGCCATTCCTACAAACCTTCAATGCGGTTTGTTAACTACATGAAATATTTATTAATCAAAGGACAGTTTACAATACAACATATCAACATATTTTTATATTTATCAATAAATAATGTTATGGCATAATGGTATTGAATGACATATTTCAGTTTTTGAAGTAATAAGAGTAACGAAACATTTTGAAGTAATTGAAAACATTGGGAGGTAATGAACAGAATCAATTTTTTTTTTTAAGAACAATTCATTTTGGCAAATTTACTGGCAAAGTATGAAGCATAAAACATATAGCGCATCTTGTTATCTCGAATCAATTTAATCACAAAAAATAAAAAATAAAGAATTGAATTTAGTAGATGTACGAATTATTTTTTATTTCTTAATGTTAAAATATAACTTCAATAAGGACTCTTTATAAGGCTCTTTATGAAGGGTACTAAAAAATTGCTCTGGACATAATTACTCGAGAAACCCCCTTAAGGAATAGGCTTGCTTGCTTTTTATGAAATATCGTAACTTTCCGAACGGACGACTGAGAATACGGATTAAAACTCCAATTCATCGCAGCGTCACGATCTCTTGGCCACTACATTACATCTCCACGGCTGGAGTGCAGCAAAAAAATTTAATAATAAAAATTTAAGAAAAAAAAAACATCTACCGTAGAGATATAGCCTGAGAGGTTGAGTACTGACGGCGTTCAAAACAGGTTTAAGATAGCAATTTAGTAATTATGAAACAGGGGCTTCACAATAACCGGCCACGGGCCTCTTTTATCATCGGCTGGCTAACACCGACACGTCCTCATCTTGACCCCGGCAACCCCCTAAGTCCGTCTTATTTTACACTTGGACGGACCTTACAGTATTTGTAAATTGGTATAGGATTGCACAATGAACGGCAGTGCGTCGAAACAAACGGTCGATTAAACCAGACGGGCATTCCGAAAATGACCAAATCCCTGGGGGTCCTGTCGAAATTCGCACCTTTTATTATCAATCACAGCATTGACAATAAAAATTAACATCAATCGTTACACTGCAGCCGACAAGTATACTATATTATGCACGACAGTAACACTTAGTCTAGTCCTTAGAATAATATTATGAGGAACATAAGGTTCCTCAGAAGTCTCAGTTTAAAAATTCAGATCGCGGCAGGAATTAGAAAATGTGAACTTTCTAAAGCGAATAGAAGCTTTCAGTTTCCATGCATTTGGCTTTACGGTCATTAATATATATATATATATATATATATATATATATATATATATATATATATGTGTGTGTGTGTGTGTGTGTGTGTGTGTGTGTGTATTTGCTCGCGGGCGGGAATTTGTGAAACCGTCATAATGAAAATGCACTCAGTAAAAAAACCCCTTTGTATCCCAATGTTTAATATATACACTTTATTTGCTACATCTACCGGGTATCAAAGTGATATTACAAGGCATGAAGTAATGATGCTGGTCACCCAATTATATCCGGTGAGAGCTGTATTATTAACAATTTATCTATCCATGTAACGAAATGATCATCTATGGGAATATCTATAAGATTAATAAAAAAAAAGGGAACGAAATCTACGCACTATTTTATCTCATAGTTATGTTCATATTCGGTTGTTTCCTCCATAGGTCATATGATCAAATTTAGTGTAATTTTATTAATTGTCGCATAATCGCGTCTTATTAAGCTTGTTGTCTGAATCCGTAAATAAGTTCAGAACAGGAGTACATATTATTAGAGGGGACATAATAATATAATCATTGAACCGGCATCCGATGTCGTCAATATCATGAAAGGCACGTCGCGTTATAAATACACGGTCCAGAGATGATGACAGATTCCGGCACCGCAATTATAGCTGTTATTATTACAACGTATACGCGCGGTCCTGTGGTAGTGGGCTAATTTAAGACTCCAGGACGTATCGAAAAACGATACCGGCCAAATTTCATCCCAAATGAAGTAACAAAATGGATTCGGGCTGATAAAAATTCATATTTTCCAAAATGCTGTCGAGTGATTTGATTGAAGTCCTATTTTGGTAGAATGAAGCATTAAAATCGGGAAAACAAATGGAAATACGATTGTTGATACGAGTCTTGAACAAAGAAGAAACAAATTTTCCGAGAATTCAATTTCTACACCGCCGGTTCGTGCCATTGAGTGTGACCGTTGGGAAAAGTCACTCACGAGTGAAATCCGCGTTTTTTCCTGTCAGTAGGAAGTGGACAGGAAAAAATCGGTATCTGGCGTCTGGGAATGCGAGCTGTATACAGGTGGCGGTGGTGACCCACCATCGGCTAATTGATAGCGGCCGCTAATTGCGCAACCCTCCCAATTACCTCACCACCCCCCATTTCTCGGTCTTCGACGGATCGACGTTCCGAACCGGTCTGGAAATATAGCACCGGGCGGAGTCGGAGCGATTAGGATAATTTCGACGGGCCGGCGGAGGCCGGAGCCCCGGGGGTTATCGAACTTCTTCCGTTCCGGAACACCAAGCAACAGCTTGCCGGACTTGTCGCTTCGATTATTCTAAATTTGTTAACTCCAAAAGGTATAAACAGGCATCAAGAATTATTAAGGAGACACCCAGTATTACGGAATTATTTGCAAGCTCTCCTTGGCCACATTTCACTGTTATCACAGCGGCTGTCAACTATTAGTTGACTCTTATCAATATTTCAGCTACATTCATACATTTTTTGTTAGTCGAACACACTTCTTTGAACGATGATCGCATACTTTCAGACTGTAAATTGTCCCTAAGACGTGCTGTATTTAGTCTACGTGGAGGCTTATCAGGTCGTGTAGCTTTACACGAAGATTGTGTCACGCGATTTGGATTGTGTATTTTGAGCGGGAAGTTCTATAAATGTAGATTTATATACACTTCTTAGTATTAAGCCAGACACTAACAAGATTTTATCTGAACCTAATTCCGATTGTTAAATAAAGTTTTTGAAAAACCTAGCTGCGTAAGAGCATAGCAGCAATTGACTGAACTATAATTTTTAAAACTAGAATTTCATAACATTCGCTGCTTTCATCAAACACATAAATACTAGGTTGAGACAATAAGCCCGGTTTTAAATAGGGAAAAACAAATTTTCGCAGGAACAAAATGAAATTCATGAAGTAAAAATAACCTAGGAACTATAGTTTTCATATAAATCGGACATCCGTTTACGTCAGATATCGAAAGTACTCTTGGCAGTTACTTGGCAACACAATTCGCCTAGGGCCAAGTGCAGATTCAAGCTATTGTCACAGTTTCAACCCTCGTTGAAACTATAATTCGTTTCGAACCTCAGCGGTTAAAAACTGAAAAATAATTGCGTACAATATATCGCTAGAATGAACACAAATTACAAAATGTATGAATCATGCACGCACACTTAAACAAAACACTATAAGGTACCATATGAATCTGAGAAAAAATTATGATGGGTTTTTTATTATTTCAACAGTGTTTATACAACATACTATGTTGCTTTAGGCCTTTCGACATATGTGTTAGGTGAAACAGCATTAGCTATGTTCGCACAAAAGTGCGGGGAGTCGCACGCATTTACCCTCATACTATGACATCCGGTTTATACGGACACTTTCCTGAAGACACTTCAGGAACTTCCTGTTTTAGACTACACATGAGCATGATATATAAACATAGACAGACCTAAGAGCCGTCATATTGTCATGCATGTATAAACATGTAATAAGTTTTTACTATAATGACACGAAAATGATAGTAAATTGAAATAGTTTCATAACACTTAAACTAGACAATATAAAATAAAACGCTCCATATTAGCCTATCATTAGTAACATTTAGTAAAACTGCCACCCACGCCATTACATTATTCAAAAGAAATCCTTTCACGAACCAACGACATTTAACGCCATATCTTAAAAGGGCCGCATTCAAAATTTCTAAACGTCAATTTCCAACTTCGATCTCTCGACGGGGCAAAAACTACCGACCGAAGAGTTCCATCTCAATAAAATTTGTCGGCCAATAAGATAAGATCGAAATGACCAGCAAGAGCGAAGAATATAGGGGAAATAAATGAATGAAAAACAAACTAGAGAGGCTCTGTTTATAATAAATCGTAGGGCTGAAAATTCAAAATGAGGAGAAGGAAGGAAGGGGGGAGTGGAGGGAATCCGCCTTCGCATTCAAATTACAGAGGAGGTCGACCCCCACCCCCCTCAAGCTCTCTCTCTCTCGTCGTTTTTTTCATTCTCTCTCTCCCTCTCTCTCTCTCACCAAGTTCTTTTTTTCAGTTGGGAGGGGCCCTGAGCGAGAGAGCGAGAGAGAGAGAGAGAGAGAGAGAGAGAGAGAGAGAGAGAGAGAGAGAGAGAGAGAGAGAGAGAGAGAGAGATAGGAGAGAGAAAGAGGGAGGGAGGGAGACAGGGCTACCAACCGTCACGCTCTTCGCCCACACTCGTCAAACTCTTTCTTCCCTCTCGCTTCTGAATTTAATTATCCGACTCCTGACTTGTCAGCCGCCAGCAACGTAACCGCGCAATGTCTTCTCACCGGTCTTTCAATTCAGCAATACTTTCATTTCAGTTGGTAATTTTCAAACATCTATGAAAAGTATCTATAACCCATAACTGCGGTTTCTTACTGACAAATTTGTCTTTCATATTTGCATAAGTTAGTGAATGAAAAAAATTATTGTAGCTGCCACCACGCAATCCTAAAAATATGGGTCGCGAGCGCATATTACTTACACTCAAATGTAACCAAGGCACGTCATCAGTATTTAGAGATCAAACATTGATTTTTAAATAAATGGGCAATTGGATTCGGTTTAAGTAGGAAGACAGGTTAAAACAGACAGATATGACAATCGGGAATAAGGAGAATACACAATCATGTATAGTGAAAAGTGATTAATCTCACTTAGGTTAAACATACATCTTGATATTGTAAGAATTTCACGTCCGAATAGGGTAGTGAACAATTGAATATGAAATATATTATTTGCGCCCGAACACATTGCGACGTCCTCGTGCAATGCGGGTCCAATCTAACACCGCAGCCCAAAATGTGAAAACTGCCTTCTCAGAACCAGTCCATGAGAATAATTATTCCCTATATACTAAATTTAAACACCAGGCCATAGAGTTAAACCAATAATTAGGAGAGGAATAAACCATTCCTGATTTTTCAGTTAACATTTTTAATTATTGTTAGTGAATAAATGCAGCCCCAAAGCTTATAATAATACATATAATAATATTAATTCTATGCATTTTTAACAATGTTAAAACTGTTAAAACAACGTTAAAGAAGTACGTTTGATAATAAATTTATTTCATTTCAATATCCCCTAGATGCCTTATTGGTTTTCTCCTCATTCACCCCCTCAGATAAGTTTCCACACTATTAAGTTTTTATAGACTTTTTTAGTTAACAGCAAAAATATGTTTTACACCTCGCCCATTACAGCGTCAGAGTGGTACCAAAGTATCTCTGGAGTGGCTAGCACGAAAACCGCCAAATAAGTTTCCGTCCACGTCTAGGGCGTAGCAAGAACCTGTTGAATATCGGGCGAATCAAAACACAAACGTTCCCCGTATTTGTGAAATAATACCGGTTTCATCCCTCAGAACGCAGTAATTATCGTTTTACTAAAAAAATGTTATTTACGTTTTAACGTTGTTTGGTCATTACTTAGATTGTTATTTTGTCAAAACGTAATTGCCGGGCTATTTTCGTGACAACCTATAGCAAAATACAACTGTCGCTACAAATTCTTTCTACTTTAAATTCAACTACTTGAGAATATTCTTAACCGGCAGAAATAAACAGAATAATAAGTATATATGTACATATTGTATAATATATAATTTTAAGAATTCTGAGCCTGTAAAGTAAAAGGTTTTCCAATATAGGCTACGAGGATGCAGCCCAGCGTTGGTCGGGAACGCCCACAAGCACAATCGACCACGCACGCAAACGCGTTACACCGGCACACAGACACACACACACACACACAGGAGGCGGGAAAACCGGTTTCGTTAGAGGTAACCTGCGGCAAAGGAGGCCCGCGCTTGTGGGTCCCTGGTGCAGCCTCGTGCACCCGTAAGAGCAAGTGTTGCCTTACAAAAAAGGATGAAGAAAAACGAAAAAAAATTCGTTTTAATTGGGCAATTCCTAGTCCTCGAGCTGAAGGATCGGGAGGGCGGGGGTGATGACGGGCGGGATAGGGACACAGAGTGTCCCCACGTGAGTGGTTTAACCGTAGGACCTCAGGTCGGTCTAATACTAAGTATAGTTATACAACAGGAAGAAACGGGTTTAAAAGTTTTTTCATATACAAAGGTTGATATCGGGGTCTGCGAGGATTAGTGGGATCAAACTTATGACTGCCTGTCATCACTTGCTTTTGGCATAACGCTCGGTTACTTGAGAAAGAAAAGTTAAAGTTAAAGAAATAAAAGGCACCTTCCTTAAAAAAAATTAATGCACTATTAACTAAACATTATAAACTTTAAATTTATCTCCTATCCTGACTAATCACTATATTTAGGTGCTCACCATCGCGTTATACCCGAACCGGAATTTTTACGGTCAATCATATTTCGATAATTTTCTCCCACGAGTAATATAAAAATCGGTAGTGCTAATATACGGATATATTTCACCACGCCATCCTACCGGGTAGGATTTACATCCGCATACCCAGTGGCGTTCGTGTCGTCGGGACGGGGGCCAACTTACCGCCGCATTCTATATTTAATTCTATATTCCTTAACCTAATCATGGCAAGCCGTTTTGAGCGCCCAAACCTAGCTACAATATCCGAAACGAAATGAACTGACCACTGAGGTAAATGCGGCTTCTAACAACATTTAAATGACAACCAAGTCCACCAATTAGATAATAGCACTTTTTATAGGATAATATCCATTCGAGAATAGGACTTTTTTATCCGATTCATTCCGATTTACTCAGTGATAGCTCATCACTCCTGAAAGCGCTCAAATTTCAGATTCATGAAGATATTGAAAGTAGTATTCAAGTGCACGTAGACAAGTGACTATAAATAATAATATTCATTACCACTGGTTCGAAACAATATTTCACATCTACTTGGCGTTATCAATTATCGTTTAAACACCTTCGGTTGTCATTTAATTCAATAATTAGTAAAATTTATATTATATCCGTTCATTCAGTCCATTTTTTTATTTCTCTTTGTTTCATTGCGAGGGAAAACGTATTTTCTAACAACTGTGGTTAATAAAACCGCATAAGAAGTACGGCGGTGATTGTGTCGATACATCAACTTCCAGTTCGGGCTCTGACCATTTCCGGAATGATGTCTCCGAGACACGCACACAGCGTTTGTATCCAACCGGAGCGGCGGACCGGTTCCACGTGAATGAAATGTCTCCGCCTGGTTAAAAAAACACAGAAGAACGATAGGAACCCCATTGACGCGAAATGGGGTTACACAGCCACTTCCGGCCGTTTGCGAAACAACTGCAAAAAGCCTCCAGTCACTCCAGGGGCTAGCTGAATCGTTCAAAACGGCATGAGACGTTCGTTTTCCTCACATTCCTATACAATACGCCTGATCGTAACTAACTTTTCACTTCAGAGAAAATACCAACGCGATAATTACGCGTTTCTGTGCTCAATATCACCCGTGTGATCTTGAGCGCCGTTCCGTGGAATTGTTGAACACAGTACAACAACATTCCAACAACAGCCAAGCGACATGATGGTAACCAACAACGGTTGCATACCGGCCAGCACAAACACGGATGATTGTTTTGCATAAGTAGCATGAATAATTATTGCCTACATTAACCGTTTTAATGTCCTGCACTCCTTGCCGGTTAATGAAGTGATCTGCATGACTTTAACTGACATGTGTATTACTGACACAGAACACGCTACTGATCATGGCTGGAATATCAGGAATCGAGTGAAACGAATCATACAAGTGATCACACGAGATCCCACAGTAATATTAATAAATGAATATTGGAATATCTGTTTAATGGTCAACGAGATTTTGGAATATCATTGTTCGGCGAAACATTTATACTGTAATATATATAGGAATAATGCGTCAATAACTTTCCTGAACTGATTTTCCTTTCCTTTACATCCCGTAAGTTCATAATTTTGGAGTTCATACTCGCTAATGAAACATTTTTTCAACTCACAAAATATTAAAAACGAAATTTATTTTATTTATTTCACCAAAATATCATCATCATTTTCCCCACGCTAATTTAGGGCAATGTAGGTAGGAACGCGTAGTTGTGTCCACAAAAGCGAAGAATTGTCGAGTCATCACTAGTTAATTACAGGAAACAAAACCCGGGCCTAGCTACAGTCGGCCGCAGATTGACCTTGTTCCCAGACCAACTTGGAGTGACATGCCCCGCTGACCAGAGCTTATTCAACCTTCGGAAATACAATAAATAAATTTTCGAATTTCAAACCGTCGATCCCCGTCGACATTGACTTCAATAGCGACAAGAGACACTAGGCATGATACACTGGATAATAGACGACCACATCACACAGTCCATTATTCACATATTGTTTCAAACAAAGATAATTTGAATTCATTGAAATAATTTTACTTATCGGTACTGTAAAACATATGACTATGAAGGTCCAAACGCAACAATAGGATCCCCTACATGTTGATTAATTAATTCTTTATTCAATATTCTTATTTGTTTTAGTTATGTGAGATTTATGTTGAAACTTATGATGAAACAAAAATTATTGTCCTAAAAAATACAGTCATAAAAAGTTGTTTGCCTAAATAAAATAGTCCTTTATGAAGAAGGATACACACCTATGGTACCATTACAAGTAGGTTAAGGCGGATTGATAAAAAACCTTTTTATGTTTTAATTATTTAGCACAATGAGCCACAACGATTGTTATACGTCGAATTAAAATCTGCAATTTTTGAAACTATCGCGTATCGCCCCGCCTGTTGTGTTTTCGTGGATAGACAACATTTCCATATTCGGAAGGACAGTGTGGGAACAAGGGGATTATTGGAGGAGCAGCCCCTGGGGGCTCGTAAAATCCCCAATTTCCCGCCTATTCACCCGATGTCATCCCCCCATCTGCCGCCTGAAAATATTTATATTATAACCGGGTATAACACGGATCATGAAAGTAAACTCGAGTAGAGAACAATATTTTTACTGAATTTCTGATCCCGGCTCAAACCGAACAAGACACCAATAAATCAAGGCAATATCATACGTGAATTTAAATCTTCCTAAGACATTAAAACAACAACAAAGACATAGGGGGGTTGGAGTTTTGTTGATACAGATGAATAGATATCGGTGGCCGAACCCAACACAGTTCAAATATAGGGTTGTACTGTAATAATTTATTGTTTGAATCTAATTCTGATCCAGTAATCTAAGAGACGCGATAAAGTATATTCCGAAGTTCGTAAAGTTGAAGTTTTGCCGGGACGTTTGACTGTACTACGTGAGCGGGTCCACTTTCACCGGTCCGGCGAAACAAATTGCCGGGGCGAAATGTAAATCCATCTTTTCGGTGGGGGGAGGGGAAATGACTAATGCCGGTTGCCATCTTTATCTGCGGCCGGGGCCTCACTCTCAAGAGCGCAATTACGCTAATAACCCTCCTCCACCTCATCCCTCTCCACCTCCACCACCTCCTCCTCCTCCACCCAGGACCGGCGTCATATTTACAACTTTCCCTTCGATAGCTTGCCGCCCGGGCAAGAAACAATTTATGTCGGGTCGTACACGGGCGTAAATCATCCGGTACGGCTCGGAATGCGAGGGGCCCCGGTCCCCGATTCCGGACATCTGTTTGTTTTTTTCTAGAAACAACAACTCGCGAGAAGCGGTAGCACCAGGATCGTGCGGATGACTTAAGAGGTATTTTCAATCTTTATAGGTGCATGCTAAATATGTCAATGACTTGTTGAACAGGTTATAGATGTTTTGTCAAACTCGAAGCAAGGATATTAATGATACTATCCTAAACCGCAGTTTCGTTTTATAGTATAGAATATACTATAGTAATTAGACACTTAACATAAACGTCTTGTCTTCTCTCGTTTTTGTCAAGACCAATTGCGCTAGGATCAAGATTGGCCTGTTGGCAAACAATGATACCGTAGATGTTATTAAGTAAACATTTTTTACTATAAAATTAATTATTGCACCTTCATAACAATTGTATAAATCTTATTTATACAAAATTATATTACTAACAGACTGAATAAATATTTTTATATTTCGGTTCTAAAGGTTTTAGTTAAACGTATTTTGTCAACATACGGAAATTTACATATTCTTTCAGAAAACGCATTCTATCGGCAGGTGGCGTTTCTTCACTATTGTATGAAACACGTTATTTTTTATTTGACTGTAAATCGTTATGTATAATTTCTTGAAAAATAACGTTCCGTGTAAATGATATGCAATCTACAATTATTAATCATTGGCTCCAGTCCGTCTATAGAGTACAAATATTGTGACGTTCGCGTATCCGTCATACGGAAATGTAATTAATCCCGTAAAATAAATCCGACATTTACCCCGCTAAAGTATACGACAGTTTCTTGAAAAACGCAAATCCGATAAGTCGTCCTTATTTTTCCAACATCGGTATTTATATTTTTCTCGGACACAATTTAACAAAAAGGGGGGGGGGCGCAAGAAGAAAATCTAAACTCGACTACCCCACGAACAGAAATGGGAGGGGAAAAATATATTCTAGGAGCCCTTCGGGTGGAATTATGTACCGATAAAGATCTCGGCATTATTAGAGAGACCGGGGCCAGCCACTTGGCTCCCCTTTCCCACTACTACAATTTATCCCGTAAACCCTTGCATAATTTTAAGAGTGGGTCCAATTAAATTTAAATCTCTTGTCGAATGGCAACCTACAGAAAAAAAATGAAATACAAAATGGTGTAAATTACAAGGAGGAAAGCTGTTCGCATGAGTATTACTCCGAGAGTGGAATAATAAGGGGCGATCCTGGCACGGGATTTCACATTAATTTACGCTGTTACACTTAACAACGAAATTATGTTTCGAACGACTGGAAAATAATATTTCTGCAAGTATGAATGTCAAAATGCGTGAAAATAGCCATTGAGATATTTTCCCCAGTTTTGTAAGAACCGCAGCGGAAGACAGTGCTCAGAAATAGACCGCGGAAATATTTTCCGCGTTTCTAACCTTTGCAGCCGTTCTGACATTTATTTTAAAATAATAGGGTAATCTATTTGATGTCACTGCTCTATTTTACAACACAAAGTGAAGTAAGAGATTATTCTCTTTCCTCAACCCAAATTACGCAATTAATTAACGTAAATCGTTTCAATATTCGACATTTTCTCTCGGTACTATCGTCCTACAGTAAATATTTCTATTTATCCTATCTTAACCTAAGGACAATGCAAAGAAGAATAAGAAACTCAAACACGCAAAGAGTGGTCTGCCGTGGAATAATAATTAACAGTTAATGCATTTCATACGGGCCGACAGAAGCTGAAAATAATGGCATTAAGAGAGGAGGATAATAAAGACGGAAGGGTATAAAGAAGCCACTCGATTTTGTCCGAAATCAACGTGATTTCGATAAAAGTCGAGATAATTATCTGAAGACGTGGACGGCTGGTAGCCGGGGGCTACTTTTCTCAGTACTGGGGGAGATGAGCCGGCGCGACAATTAGGTTTAAGTACCCCCGGGGCCCGGAATTGTTCCTCCGGTAGAGACTACAAAGTGCGGGTCTCGGTAACTAAATATTTAAGCCCGACACGGCAATCCGGCGTCGAAAAGAAGCCCTCAATCTAATATCACTGATTACAGGTGACTCTGCCCACGTGACCGGCCTCCACGGCCACCTCCGTTGATGGAAAAAACCGGCATCAACAACAACAACACGTTTCTTCCTTTTTTCGCCCGCAGTTAATGTCCCTCGGGGACTCATTTCGTGACTCCTCTATACAACCGTTAGGGGAGGGGGGGCCCTAAGTGCGAATCCGCACTTCCATTTCCACACTGTTTATCCACGCTGGGGCGATATCCTCCGCTATCTCTTCCACGGTACCTGCTACTGGTTAATATTAAAAAAAAACAATAAAAAAAGCCGTTTGGGGTAAATGCGAAAAAATGAAAATAGTGCAACATTATACCCACGTGAACAAATATATCAAAATCGAAAGGGCTATATGAGCCGAAAATACAATTACACGGACCAATAAAATAAGCAGCCCAGTGTAGTTGCACTGATCTGGCGACAAAGTTTGATGGACTCAGCAAGCGTAAGTAATATCGCCTGAGTCGATTAGTAGGGCGATATTTAGTAAAGCATTACACAAACGAAGTACAGCAAGTCGATTACTGATGCACGCCATGTCCGTTATCTCTAACAGTAATTCAACTAACACAAACCAAAACAAGAGAGAAGAAACTGGAAAATCGGTCTGAAATAATGAAAATCATATTTAGTACTTATATAAGCAGTTTTAAATATTTCTTTTGTAATAACTAGAAGAAGTGATCGCCGAATGTAATTTAGTAGACGACTGTGTCGATGTCCGTTCATGAGTCAATCCGAGACCCCACTCAGGAAATACCAGAAATTCGCACGACAGACACGACCGGATATTTGGCACAAAAAAACAACTGACCCTGAATATATTCTATAAAAGTTTTAGAATGACTAATATACCAGTTGTCGCATCGCGCGGATACGGTATATCTTCTTGCCACGACGACATTTATACGGCGAGGGAAAAATAGAATAATTTGAAGGCAGACATTTCAAATTTTATACAACTGTTCAAGAGGCATAAAAAAGTTTATTCAGGAGAAGTGATTAAAGAATTTAGAATTTAAAAAAATATGTCCAATATCTTAAAACATACGTTTATACGTAAATACATATACACTCAATATTCAGATATATTATATTTATATACAAGTACATATATGGTTTGTAATACTTAATCGAGAAAGTGTAAATTTTATTTTCAGGTTCGTTCGACTGAAGAATAGCAGGTTTTGTAATAATAATATTTATAAAACTTTTTCTATCAACGTATTGTCAACTACAATGCTATTGCCAATATAAATACTGATCTTGAACTTTCCTCTTCATTGCTCGTTTGTATTCGCAAAACATTTCATTTCGTAGATAGTTTTATGAATGTTTATATGTATGCATATTTTAACCATTATTATTGTGTATTAACATACATACACAAATAAAGGGGCCTATAATTCTATCGAGAAAATATATTATTTTATTGATTTCCTGTTTGATAACCGCGCTTAGAGCTTGATGAACAATTGCCGATAAAAAAAATTAATTCATAATTTTGAAAAATATTTTGTTTCAATAAAAAAGCGAAAAGGGATTCGGTAACAAGGATTATAACCTAATTGCCTAGTTGTAGAGACGGGCAAAGGTCCAGACGACCGCGGGGAAAAAAACGACAGTAAGGAAGCGGAGAAAAAAAAACCCCTTTCGGGGGCCTCACCACGGGTCCGGAAATCCGGAATTGAATTATATTATTTACACGGTGAGGAAGCCAAGGGAGGTACTTCTTACCCGGAGGGAGGCGAAATTACTGGAAATTTCGCGGGCCGAGAGGGTGGAGCTCCGGGGGGATAAAAATAGTTCATAAATATGTAAGCGTAATCGAATTTGAAGGCGGGGGCGCCGGTACTCCCGGGGGCCTTATTAGTCCTGGAATATTCACAACGCGATACACTACCCCCCTGCCGCCTCCCGCACATCCTTGTCCGTGCCTTCTCCGTTTCCCTACACACACACACACACACACTCCTCCTCCTCCACATTCGAGCGCAGGCCCATTCCATAAATCCAACCCTGCCAACCCTAGGCCGCAGTAACTCATCGCCGCCAGACAAAACTGCGGACGCCTTCACGGCCGGTATCAGACGACCGCGTCTACCGGGGCATTCCACCGCTAATATCGGCCCGTGATTACTGCACCATATGACCATTGATTGGCGATATGACCAATAAGTGATATGCGAGTGGATCTCAAATAACACTCGGCCGGTATACACTTCACGGTCCGAACTTCGTCCCTTGAGAATTACTGCCCGACAGTGGGGAATTAATGTAACATTTTGATATATCGTATAATCAGAACGGGCCTGACAAAGGATCAATACATGGAGTTAGTCCCTAGAACTAAAAAAATAAATTAATTAAAATTTGTGTCCGTTCGAGACAAAATCGAGTATATTGTGTAGTCGAGTACTATTCTGAAAAGAAAGACACAGATTCCTTTACATCAAAAGCTGCAGAATTGTGTCGGATTTACAACATTTTTGGACATCTTGCGACCGCGTTGAGAAATTTCATAAAAGATTGTTTTGTTTGCAATCAAATATTGAAGAAATTTTCTACCCGCACTGTTGGTACGGTAATGTTGTTGAGAAAATATTGGATATATAGTTGTCACGGTATAGTTTTTTCAGAATATTGTAATATTTTGAAAAATTCAGAGCTGATTATTTAATATTATTGTCTAAATCATTATTATTTTAAACTACTAATTATTCACAACCCGTCTCCTATAACATTTTCAGACTGTTCTCAGGTTTAAAAAGCAATAGCACACATTATAAATGTGTCTAAGACTATTGGCATTCATATTATGCAACCAGTTCAATCCCGATAACGCGACAAATGTACTCCGCGGTACCGAAATAAATGCGGCAACTCAACACAATTGGTCCGCGTATGCGGACGCGGCCACCGCAAAATCGGTACTGTTCTAAAATGAATCATAAAAGGAACGACAAAGGAAGTAATAAAAGAAAGTGGGACTCGTCCTTGACAATGGGGGGTACTACCGACCGGCGCCGGCCGTGAATGGGCAGAAACTGGGACCTGCTCCTGGACCCCCGGGGGACCCGCACAATCCGGACTGGAATTAAAAATGATCCTGAGACTTCTTTCAAAAACAACTTCCCTCTCATCCCCCCCTCCCGTCACTCTCGCTTTCTAGGCCTCTGAATAATCACGCGATAATGAAACACGACCCCGAATCGGTGCCGAACGATACCAATCTAAGGGGACCTTCCCAAACAAGGAATGGGAATTAAATCAACCGTGTTCATTATATATCATCCCGATTTGTATTCTCGCCACAATGCCGGTGTTTTTAATACTGACCTAATAACTGTTTTTTAAACTTTATTTACTAAAAAGCGTTTCTATTATATTTTCTAGACTATAAAAAAGCAACGCAACGGCTGGCAAAAACATCCACACGTTCAATTTCAACAAATAGATGATTCAACTAAAGAAGATGTAGGGGAATGTAATCAGAAATATGTTTTCTGATAGTAAAAAAACTATCTTAATACAGTATGCGTTCAACTAAATATGTTCTTTCCGGTGTTATTGCGTGCAAATCAATAGCTCATAAATATTTCGCGATGGCAGAACTTATTTTTATACTTGCTATATATTAAATAATAACTTTTTTTTCGGGCTGGATAATGATTTAGCTCGGGAGGAGACGTGGTGGTGTCTTATTTTGAAGTCCTTGGAAGGGGTCTGGCTTTGAAAAAGGATGACGCAAGGGCGTCGCACCCACCCTCCCTCTCTCACTCTCTCTCTCTCTCCCGTTCTTGCTCTCAGTTTTATGTTTTTCTCTTTATTTCCCCTACCATTTAAACCTTAGCATTTTATGACGAATAAATGTCTCCAGGCCCCGGCGTATGCACACGCCCATGCCGCCTGCGAAATGACCCGGTCGCGAGAAAACTACGAAAAAACTTTTTAGAGCCCGGTGTTCGAACTGGAAGAAGTACTTCGGCCAGGAATAAACACTATATATAATATAATAGTGGGGTATACACGACCGGCTGTTCTTCCTTGGCTCGTAGGAGGGGGTGATAACATTAAAACTGAAATGAAGTTGTGTTAAAATAAAAACAATAAAATAAAAAACAGTATAAATCTTGTTAAAACCTCTCCAAAAAAATAATTTCTCAATAGGTTCTGCATTACACAAATAAATAAACAATTCAAACCAAAGAAACTCGACATGTGTCTGATATTGTCGTGATTTAAAGTGTCATAATTGCTGAAACAAGAAAGTACTACCTGGGCACTTAATAAATATGCCGAGAAGACAAATACCTTAAAATCTTAAAATACCTTAAATTAATAATACCGAGCAAAACGGTAACAGGCACATAAATATATACAGAAACAAATTCAATTTTTCAGTTTTTCTCCAAACCACATTATAAAACGAAGAGGATAGTTCATGTTTTACTACCCTCAAAATTATATTCTCACCGTTCCCGAATGTTGCTCATTATGATTTCCCCGTTAAACATATACTCCATTTAATATCATCCAGATACCAATGTTCGGAAAATCAAGGCAGCTCTTTAACAGATAGATAGATGCAGATGCACATCAGTAAACATGGATTTGCGTTACATTCGGCCGATTGAACCGAAACTGAGGGAGGAAGGTGGCGAAATTGCATGATCAAATACTCGAGAGTTGGCGGGAACAGTTTCCGTCCAAGTTTTGGCCGCGGGTCACAGCGTATCACCGAAATCCAGTTCTCGCGCATACTATTTATGGGGAATAAAGTGGAAAGATATCTCTGGATACTGGGGTACGGCCCCATCAATGCAAGGTAGAGTCTCTTGGATTTGAGAAACTTAGGCCTGGTCAACACATCTGACCGCAACTTTCAAACAGGACAGAACCCCTCCCCCCCTTTCCCCTACTTGCAAGTCCTCGACAACTTGTTCCCCCTTCGGACAACGCCCCAAATAAGCCTAAAACTTCGCCGCTATCCCTCAACCTAATTTCTCAATGACTAATTTGCTCGTGACATTTTATTCGAGATATTTTCGAAGTATTTATGAAATCTGAAAATCTCAAATGCTAATTTTTAAATAAAGTTTCAAACATCAACGCCCATTAAGTACTAGACAAATATAGCTTCATCAAATTTGTGTATTGACTGACGGAGAGTTTTATCAATAGTTTAATTTCTAATAATTATTCTCGTGGATTACTTTTGTTCTATTTTTTAATAACACACTCGTCATCCTTCGTTAACATGTAAATAAATAGTGGGACATAAATAAACGATGGGCCACTAAAGGAGAATATCCAGAGTAAGCAGTGCACAATTCTGGGGCGTTGGCAAAATTATGAAGCGGCTAGGGCAAATGATTCGTCTTCGTTTAAATTATAATTCCGATGGTATAATCAGCTCAGATTAATCGAGCGTGAATTTTAATGGAGTGTCATCACTTGAGAGTGATTCATCACTTCTGATCAATCCTATTAGTTTCGACCGATTTCCACAAAAACGAGTCGCCTACCACCAAATATGATTAAAATCGGTCGTTTTATTATCGATGAGGCTGTGTCGCGTAAATCGAGTAAATCTCCGATTCATTTTCTAATTCGATACTGATACTTCTCGGTACATGCACTCGTAGTGCAATCAGTTGTCTGGACAATGCGTAATGCTCTCAGATGTACACATTCGCACAAGTTGAAAATATATCAATAACATTATTTGTATAGTTACTTATTCCAACGCTACGAAAATAGTATAAATAAATTAACGAAATGTAGTAATCCACTCCTATGAGAAATATCACCTGGTAGACGGAAGGATCGAATAAAATTAAAGCATATTGTCCAGGTCATGCCGTTAGAGGATGTAGTACATTTTTACTGACGACTATATTTGAAAAAAGCCATTCATGACCTAGGACACGGTATCAAACGATAATGAAGTTGTTGGACTACAGTCAATAAACCCGACCAAAAAAAAACTCGCCTCAACGTGACGCGCATAAAATTTTCCTTTTAATTTTATCGCCGCGCATACAAAATTCGTCCCCACCGAAACTGTTTTTCCATCACGTTAATTTCGCCGGGCCCCCAATATTTTACAGTGTTTGCATACAATTTAAATATACTTAAAGACTTTTTTCTGGGTTTTTTTCAAGATAACCTCTTTCACACAGATGATCTCCCGGACACCCAATAAATTACATCCAATGAGATACATAAAAAACATTCTTCAAATCTAGATATAAACATAGAAAGTATGACATGGGGGAATTTTACCGGTACACTGATCGTATTTTTTAGGTATAATTTGCTATTTATTGTAGTAAATTCAGTGACCATTCAACGACGAAACAGACGCTATAATTAGTTGAAGTTTAGAAATTAATTCTAGGCCACAACAATATGTATAACACTTCGGGAATATTATGCAACATTTTCGAATTTATGGAATTCTATTCCACTATCGGACTGGGCGCTATGTTGCGAAGACGTGAAAAACTGAACTCGAGAGACGAGGGAAAGATGGATCTCAAAAATAGATTTCCAGGAAAGGCAGTCTGCGATGTGTGTGACGTCACTATATACCGGGAGGCCTGCTCTACTTCTGTTATCCGTCTGTTTACTGGATCTTTCGATTTATCACTATTTATAGTTAACTGTATATATCTAACAAATGTTAAATGGGCGAAATCGCTGCTCCAATCTGATCAACCCTATTTTCGAATGTTAACATATTTTATTGCTATGAACTAACGCTGTCTGAAAAAGTTCTGTCTTTACGGTCCCGACAAAAACAAATAGTGGGGCGGTTCGCCATATCGCTTCCGTATTATACCAAGAGACGCGATAATTACCTACTAAGTAAAACCAATATAAGCTATTAGATAGGGGTCGGATCCGTTAGTCAACACTAGGGTTTGTCAACACTACAGGGGTTGTTGTGTTATCATTAGTATTGTTGTTGTACCAGTCGTCAGCCAACAATAACAACAAAGCGGTCTCCTTTGCTGAAAGAGCTCCTCCAGGCTACTACAACAACGGGGGCAAAGCAATAGAATTGTTTTCTACCTTTTATTCTATCGATATACACTCAACTTCAAATTCTAATCATTCAATCGCCCCGCTGTCTTCCATTCACAGTACGACAGGAATCATGAAGATAAAACAAACATCGTACATGTCTAGAAGAATCATTATTTGCACTAATCGTTAAATTACTGGCCGGTTTTTAAGACGTACATAGCGTCATCGTCTCGAACGAATTTAATTCACAGTAAATTTTAATTATTAATTCCAGCAGATATTGGGGTTTTTCATTACCGCGTTTATATATTTTGAGACGGAACGAGTAAAAACACTGCACGATAAAATTTAATTACTAGCGAGAACGGTTTTATTTACACCCTTGCTACGTGCGGTAATTAGCAAATTCCGCACAGGTTGTAATCACATCTCCCTGATGATTAAATAAACTTACGTGCAATATAATAAAAACTAGTTGGATCGGTTATTTAAATATGTATCCGTCACGCTAGAGCTAACTACTGACATTATTATAAATATTTTCAAACCAGTATTATACGTTATCTGTGCGTTATATGGTCTATTTTGGAATGATTTACATTATCCTATTTCAAAATTTCTGACGGCTGCAGTTGGGATATATTATACACTTATATGGGATATTTATATACAATATAAAGAAAATATGGACAGTACGCGGCTAATAATATCGAACGATAAATCTGAATTTTCAAGGGGGAATCACTGAACAAACGTTTGAGCTATGCTTTGAGCGAACCCGGCGGCGTACCGTTAACCGGCTCATGAAATAACGGTACCGAGGTAGGGTTGGCCGAGGCTGTTAAGAGCGCCGCCGCTAGTAGTACTACATTCTGGGGGTTGTTGGGTGGTGGGGGCGGAGGGGAAGGTTCACGTGACCCGGGGCCAAGGGGACCATCGGTCACCCTCTGCCCACAAAGCCGCCCCCACCACCCCCGTGGACACGTCAAGTGGTGACGTCACATGCCCACAGACACGAAGACACGTACACGTTCACCGGGTCTCACTTAAGCTGCCCACAACCAGTTGCTTCGGTCCTACACTCCCACGTAAAACACTCACACACGCGAGACTACCTTCGTGGCCTCCTTAATCCTCCCTCTACCCTCTTCGCGTTCCGGAATCGGGATGATGGAACTAACTCGAGAGCTCTGACAGCCCTCCATAATCCGATCTTGTAAACATGTCCCATTACTATCCGCGTTTTGAAAATTACCATACATCCCGCTGCATATATTATACAACCTTTTTATGTTGAAATGATGGACTAGGCCTTCATAATTGGCAAGGGGGGTTTCCTTAACCTTACCCAACAACGACGTTAGCCAGGAGCTGGAATCAAACCATTAATCTAGTGTTCGACACAGTTGAGCTAGCCCGGATTACATGCAGAATAGGATAAGTTAATAAAATTAATAGCCAAATAAATGGGAGTCGACGTTATTTCGGAATATGATTTCCGCACTTATCTTCAATCGCCTGCGTTATTCAAGGATTTTTTTCTGGAAATACTTGGAGATGATTCTATTTAGTACGAAGACAGAGTAATGAAGAAAGTTGAATAATGACAAAAAATGGCAAAGAAATCTGCATTAGAAATTAAAATGGGTGGTGATGTGAATATGTTAGGTACGGGTGCTTGAACATAAAAATTGTATAATAACTTTTCATTACTCTAATCACTTTGCCAATTTCTGTAGCGTATATGGGTCAATTTACACATACGAGGTTGATTTTGAGTGATTGTTAATACGTATATCCTACATTTATGCTTGCTCCAAATCTCAAACATCAATCCAAATTGAGAGAAGATCGACGAAATCTACGGTATTCAAAATTTAAAAAAAATCGGTAATAAATTACCCATAATAATACTTCGGTGTACGTTCAATAAAAGATTAGGATGTGGATTTTAACTGTATAGTCACAACGCTTCATAGGATGACTCAAAAACACAATTTGAAATATGCTTAGTATTCCTCCTATTCATATTGTTATACAACTAAAGTCGCTATTTAAGAATTAAAACGAGCAACCGGTGACACAAAACAGATTTTAACCTGCACGTAATACGAATATAGAATCGATTATAACCAAAGCCGCATTGCATACCGAAGAACGACAGGCGCTGAACAAGTTTTTCACATCTTACAGTCAATAATATTCCACTATAAAGTGGCCCGTAAACGCTTATTATATGTCTTCATATTTTATGGCAACTTCGTCTAATCAGCGTCGTGGAGTACGCAAAAAAAACTAACTGTACAGTACCTTGTGAGAAGGGGTTACTAATCATAAACAATCTCTAACTGTTAACTGTGAGGTGATGAATTCTTAGTGATTATTCAAGTGTTCATGATGTGGATAACTTACCTGGAACAAAAAGAAAAAACAACAATTAAATATCAATAAAAACTGGTACCTAACAAATGTATTGTAATTAGTAATGCTAAAAAATAACTACAAATTGGGACAATTTGAAGATGAATGATTTGAGAACAATTTTAAGAAATATATTGAAAAGTCTTCCTCAAACAAATTCATGCGTACATAATTTAAGGTGATATTCGAACCGGAGGTGAAATCACACAGTCACACGGCATACATTCATTTCCATACGGAAATAAACATTTGTTATTACGAAAAAGGAGTTCTTGAAGATAATATTTAACTTTTAACCTCTTCTTTATTTACCCTTAAGTAATTGTCTTGGGTTTTGAATTTTGTAGCGCTGGAATGCATTAAGATATTCAGTAAACAGTCCACAAAAATTAACATATTTTCTCAACAATGCCGTGCTATACGAAAAACGCAGATGGCATTCGGGTTAAGATATATTTAAAGAGGTCTGAGAGAGACAAAATGTCTTCAGTACTCGCAAGTAAAGTTTCAGGCCAAATTAGTTTAATTGATAAGGCCGCCTCACAATTCATAAAATAACTAATACTGCCTTTGTGTAAGTGAAAATCTTACAGGATAAAAGAAGGACCACTGCCACAGGAATAACTTCATAAACGATTCAAAGATGAACTTATTCTATATAGCAGCAACTAATAAAAAACAGCTGTCAAGTTTTTTACAACAACCAACCAATCTCCTTCGATGTGAAATTAATTGACCAGTTTTCGTTTAAGCTGCGAAAATTAATCAGCAGATAACAGGAAGGGAAAAAAGGTGGGGGGTGGAGTGGGGGGAGGACTACTCCTCCTACTACTACTTATAAACTTCTAAATAAGCCTTCCTACAAAATTCATTCTAAACTGTGTTAAAAGTCTCCCCTACCGCCCGCTTAATTGATATTCGACACTTTTTTCCTTCTTCTGTTTTAAGAGTTCATTAATTATTATTTAACCAATGAGCCCGCTGATAAGTCTAATCAGCTAACGAACTTGTTTGAGGACTTAATTTTCTGACTCCGGAAGAAGGGGGGAGGGAGGAGGAGAAAAGAAGTTAGAACGTGAACACAGCAGTAGGAGAATTCAAACGCGTTCGTTTTTAATTTATGGTTTACCTTCCATATGACTTTTAAATCAGCCGTGTAAAGGAGCGTTATTGTCTGATTTGGCGTAAAACGCATATCTGTATCATGTTAAAGGACTATGAACGATTCAACTCCGTAGTTCTAGCGGTGGATGAGTGTTCTTTATTCATCACTCTAGTATCTTTTGTGGCATTTGCATTTTCCAACTTACAGTGTTCCAGGAATCTCACGGTAGAAATCAATTTTAGCACCGATTATTTCGGCATAATTACAAAACAATGAACATGTACCCCAAAACCTAAGTTATATAATGAGACAAGTATAAGTTTCCATTAAAAATGTATTCCTCCATAAGATATATCTCGTGTCGCCTTGCGTGTTAATCTTATATCTAGAGATATCACAATCATCCATCTGACAAGTTTGAACCCGTAGACCATCAAACCAACCTCCAGTACCTGTAGGTTTCTTCATAGATTTTATTGTTTGTACAACGCTAACATTAACACGAAAACATGATTCTAAAATTCTAAAATTTGAGACCTATTGTCTAGCACTGATTTGATTCCATATTGACGATTACCTACAAAACTACGACTGTTATGACAACATAAAATATTGTTAAAAGTTGAATACACAACAAGATGCACACACCTGAAGAAAGTTGAGAGGAACCGTTTCTGAAATCGAATTGACAATCGCTATTGCTATTCCATTACAAACAGTACGGCGGCGGACAGAAATATAAAAAGGAATTTCAAAGAGTTCCCATCGGAACAGATAAACCGTATAAAACTTCCTCGCAATAAAATTTCAATAAGAACAAATTCAGCGGTAAATTTCCGATTTTTAATCTCTATCGAGCCGGTGATGCCGATTCGCACACAATTTGCCACGGACAGTACTCCTAATTTTCTTCTTAATTTTTCAAGAGTAAATCTCCTCTCTCCTTTTTAGAATTCAAAACTATTTCCAACGGGACGAGGGACGCAATTCACGCGAGACTCGCATTAAAAGTTTTATCGGCCGAAAAAGAAAGTATTTAGTTCTTCCCCTCGAGCTTTCTTCTTTTTCCCTTTGTTTCTCCCCTCCTCCACCTCCTCCTCCTCGACTTCTCTCTTTCCTCTCCTTTTTTTGTAACAAACAGATAAGGAAGGAGTTGGACCCACCCGCCTTTCTATTTTCCTTATTTTTAACTCTATTTACCGAAGATCCCATATTATTTACTCGAAGAAACGGGACATCGGGGTCAATTGAAGTAAGTCACAGGTTCGGAGGACCCATTCACAGAGTGCATTTATTTAACCTTTTCTTTTAATTGCAGACCGTATTCAGAGATGAGTTCTCAATTCGGCAGTTGCTTTACAAGGCTTCAGACTGTGGCAATTTTAATTTAAACATCGTATAGTCGGAAAATTATAAGTTGACAGCAGTAGTGCTTAGTTGTAAAACTGAGTTAAAAAATAACAGTTAAATCAGGAAAAACAGGTATTTTACGTAGGGGAATAATAATATGTAACGGATAAATGAAGAACGATCTTCGATTAGAGCTCGGCGAGCATCCATTCCCACGTAGCTCTTATCTAAGAAACGATACCGTCCTATACAGATAATCCACTACCGGGAAAAATAGCTGTCGCCATCGTTTAATTTACAGTTAGATCGCGTTACGTTAAAACCGAGGTTACTAGGAATATGTTGCACACGGGAGTTTTCATGTAAAATAATCAAGGTGTTATATTTAAATCCGACGGCGGAAATGATGGAAATAGACTTGTTTGTATATAATGCACTCGTCGGAAAGCCTCGGCCGATGATGGCCCAAGTTTATGAGAAGCCTGGTGGTCCTGGTACTATAAATAGAAACACCTGAATATCGAACCGGATGAATAGAGCGCGCACCCTGGCGCTCCGGCCACAACGGTAATTGGTTTTCGGGACCTTTTTACAAAAATTAAATTTAATGAACTTTCAATACGATTATAGTCACTCCTGTTAGCTTATTGGAGAACAAACAAACCGAATACTCTGATAAATAAATAATTGGTTACGACAACTGATCTGCAACACGGTATTTTTGACAATATTTTAATCCAAATATATAATAACAATAAGTTAAAGTATTAAAAATAACTTATTAACAATAATTTCAATATTATTACTAATTATAAGTTATGAAACATTTGGAGCGGCTTCCACATTATTTCAAACAGTAGTGTATAAACAACTGAAAAAAAATTATATTTTGCTGGATATTGAAGCCAACAGATTCCCGTTAGACTTTAGCTAATTAATTTCTAAATATTTCTAAATTACGTAATATAAGGTACTACTCCCAATAATGGGTTTAAAACCCATCGAAGTAATACCTGTAAGCAAATTATGCGTATAATACTAGTAGGGAATGATTCCAATATATTGTCTTATGGGCCTGTTTGATTTACATTGATAGTGCAGGCACTGGCTAATGCTTAGGCTGTGCCCCATAAAACGTATATAACAGAAATGTAATTCGAATAAAAGAAAACTAAAAAATTGAAATAAATCAATAAAACACTAAGGAACTGATAAGCTTAAATGTTTCAATACGAAACCAAAATATAATTTAACATAAGTCTTCAGTATCGAATGCGATGTTATAAAATGTGAAGGCCATAAAACGCAAAAACAGTTTGACAGTTTTCACATTCTCAATCGGAACCAATTTGAGTTTCTAATATTTAAAAAAACAAGCCATAAACTATCTTCTGTTACACAACTTTAACCTGGAGTGAATTAGGCCGATAATTATTTATTAATTAAGACCTGGCGGGTGGAGTGGAAGGTGTTAAATATCTATTTGCGGGTAAGGTCGGCAGGAAAAAAACACACAAACGGGTAAAAGAAGTGGCTGACAATAACACAGAGGACTAGGGCAATATTTTTAAGCGGGGGCGAGTTTTATGAGTCGTAAAGTGACGTCGTTGAATACGATCGGGAATTAAAGGGAAAGCCCATAAAAAAGGATCCGGACGTAATACGAGCCTAAACCCCCCCCCGAACAATTGTATACACTGTCCACAACCACTTCCCTTTGTATTAAGTTATTACGATAACGCCACGAAAATATAAACAAGGAACTTAATTGATTAAAGAAATATCCTTGATTAGGGTATAAGGTTATTAAAAAAAATATGGATTAAGCTAATTAAAATAATTTTATCAACAAATGCCGTTGGAATGCCATTGTTTCCGTGAAAAAGAAAGACTTCAACGCACAACACAAAGAAAGACAGAGCCAAGTTATTTTCAGAAAATCCGGGATTTAATTTAAGCTATTGTACCAGGAAACGGTGCATTGGGCATAACAGTGAGGGGGGAAGGTCATCAGTTTCGACCAGGATCCAACCTTTGACATATAATTTATTCATTCCTACCAATCTTGAATTTTCAACTCTTAGTCCTCATCGTGCCCAGCGCTAAGTAAACAAAAATATTTATTTCTGGAATCTATTCGCACATGTGCTTATATATTTCTATATTGTATAACATAAAAATAAATCGATGTGTTCTCGATACCGATAGATACGAGGGTTGTTTGATAAGTATGGTACGAAGTTATTAACACCGTTTCTTGACCAAAATTATTTTCATTATTCACACATAATCACCCATTTAGGCAGATACACTTCCAGCGAATTGAAAATTGTTTTTATCCCAACCGAAAAGCTTTTTTTCAAAACACCCTCGCATATCCGTGAATATAAGTCTGGAATGTGTATAACACATTATAAGGATGATTATTACTATCACTTTAGTTTCTTCTATTAAACGTTACTCATTCTAGCAGTAGTTACTAACGATTTTTAGTACATATTCCTCGAACACTATAAAACATGAAGCACCGAACGCATAAGATGACTCCGGTTAGTTTTGTAAAAATAAATGGCAAGAAAAAACAAATAAATACAACGCGTTCCTCGGGTGTAAACGCTCGCGACGATAAGTAGGAGAGATGTATAAAGGTGAATTTATCTGGTGTGATAAGCGCAATGCTCTCGGGGGATGGAGGCTCCCTATACATGAACAGATAAAACCAGCCGCAGATTTATTACACTTCCAATTCCTCGACCTTGCGCCACAGTCATAATAAGCGCAGGACACTACTACGACAACAGTATATCAGAACTATTGCCGATAGCCTTTGCCATTATAATTTACAATAATAATTACGAATAGTAATTATGTTAGTGGCAAATAACGATAGAACGGATGCCCGTCCGATTCATATTGTTCCTCGTTATGCAGTATCAAAAGATATATTTAAAACAGTAATTTTTTTTCCAAAGGTACGATCGTCTGACACCAGTCACGTTTCTGGTCCGCCGGCAGACCGGTTTCGGCATACGCCACATCGTCACCGCCTAAATAGAGGCGTTAGGAAAGTTTAGGTTAGGTAACGGTTAATCACATACCACCGGTACTACATTGCTCGGCTGAGAGCCCGAGTTACGAAAAATACCACTCTAATATAAGAGGTGGGTTTAGTTTGTAAATATTTTATATAGTGTTTAATCTAAAGAACGTTCGTTCTTTTGTGAGCGGAAGACACCTAGTTGTTCCATCGATGTTCCTCCTCCGGTAAACATTAAGGGTAACTAACTTCAGTATTTACGTAGTGACGATCGTATTACGCCAAAACATGTCTACCAGAGGACCAAAACCTCGAGTGGTGACAAACAATCATACCTTTGATAGAAAAACAGTAGTCCTGAACTCTGGTAATACCACTAAACCTCACAGACCACCCTTTAAATCGTTTCTGAACGTTTTCAACAAACAACAGTGGATCTCAAATAACACTCTACGAAATTCAATTGGATGATAATTTCTGTTAAATCCAATTCATAATTGTAGGAGTAGTTAATGTGAGTGGGTCTGAACACTAAAAGAAGCGCGTCGTTAACCCGAGGTCTAGAACAATGGGCGACCCCCTAGAGACCGGCGGCGAGTGATCGCAGGGTATCATTCATCAGGCCCATAATATAAACAGGGGGATACCAGAGGGTCCTCTAGCCACACTACTACTACTACTACTACTACTATTACTACCGGTGAGGGTGACTGGATGGGCACCTCTTGTCTAATACCTACCCCGGCCCCCGCGACGCCCTTAAGAGGCGTTAGATTGATGGCACCCCCCGACCGACCAACCCCCAATGGGGGGCTAACGATCCCAGGCCCCTTACCACCAATTATCTAATTGCCTTCCATCAAACACTCACTCCGCCATAGTTCAACGTATTTATCAAACCTGTCCACGGGTCAAAACAATGAAAACAAATTGCTACTTCTAAAACCCAAAATGTGATGTTCCGTTTTAAAATATACGCATCACTACGTAGCGCTCATTATTTTTATAACTCGAGATTTTTATTGACGGAAGGATAGAAACCTCTCAAAAAAATACTGCCTATAAAATATACTGTCCAGAATATATTACTTCCGGTGATGATTTAACAATATTTTTTTAAATTTCTGTCAATATAGGAATGTATCTAAGATTGCTATAATTATAAATTAATATCGGCATTAATCCTGCAATAAGGTTCTGTTATAACCTTCAGACATTCGGGGCAAGAAACTTCTGTCTTAATGTTCAATTTCGTTCGTGAAACAAAAAATGTAAAACGCGCAGTGTTACAAATATTATAATAATAGTAGTGATAGAGTTCATTATCTCACGACATAAATTGTTCATGTCTTCTGTTCACAGCAACCTATATCATATTGTATTTATAACTATATAATGAAATCGATTAAGATAATTTAAAATAAAGGTTAAAGCATATTATGTTTTGGGGATTACAGGATTTACTCCAAAAATTAGGAAGGCGGATGTACCAAAACAGGGTCGAATGTAGCCGAAGGCATTGAATGTCGACGATTGAATCAACAGGATATTTGGGTCGTCCCGTTTTTTCTCCCTCCCGCTCGAAATAGGCCGCAAAATTAAATATCACTTCCCGGCCAATTATCAATCGGCCTCGAACAATAATAGTTGACAACGGAAGACTCGCAAGGACGTGCGCACTCGAAATTAAAACATCGTTGGCAGAGCGGGGGTAATGGGACGTTGTTGAACCGAACCGACCAGCAAAACGGACAAACAACGCGTCTTCAGGGGCAACGAAAATAGCAGCTGCACTCAAAAATGTTCCAAGGCATATCGGAAAATTGTTTGAACGAAGTGACATAGAGAGAAAGTAATATCCGAGACATCTAGAAGTATTTTTTCACCTGCACTGTGCATTCAATTCCATCCAGAACCTAGGTTTTATCTTAGATCCACTAGTACGGTCATTTTACGTAACATAGCCGCTAAACAGACTCCCACCGTCAGTACAAGGAATTATACGCTTAAACAGCCTGTAATTTAAAAACAAAACAACCAAAAGTTCCATTAAACCGCCACCAGTGGAGCAAGGATGATCGAATTACTGAATACAGCCTGAAAATATAGCATTCCCTCCATTGCATTAAAATACAAATAAGGTATGATTTTATATTATCATTATTCTATAAGGCAGCTTTATAGTCTTAGGTGTTGAAATCTATGAATTTACGGTTAAGAAACTTCCTAGTTTCTTCAAAAGGCAAACCAAGTAAACCGGAATTATGAATCATTATATCTGTCAAAACTAACAGCGACAAAATAAAAGAAGGGAGTATAGACATATGTATTGGCCGTATACAGACGTTAAACTCCGTTTAACGTACGACGAAGACAAAAAAAGTATTATATTTTTTTAAGTATGTTCTGAATAAGTGTTTGTTACGCGATGTTGATTTACATACTTATCGAGATAATCGCGTTATTCATGCTCATGGTTAATGAATTAACCTTAACTACGACATCCCGACCGCTAGGGACAGTACATTTTCCACCTGGCGGACTCGCCTAATTGTTCCGACCTTGTATCCCTCCGTCCTGTCATAAATTTATCGATTATTCCCTAACCGAGCAGATAAGACGTATAAGTTCCAGTGAATATTTCCAATGAGTTTCTTTATTCTTATCTCAATACACTGCAATCCGGAGTTGTACTTGTGCACAGAGTTATACTGTTTTCCACACCTATTGATTATTTTCAATATTTTTCAATTGTAGTACAATAAATAGAGTAGCATGAATTCCTGAAAAGTCATTTCCCATAACGTTTATGACGTATGAAAATAATTTCTCAAAAAATTGGAGGAATATCAAAAATTGAACAAAACGTGTGCATTTTTATCATCTGTTAATAAATCTGAAAAGCCGACTATTTCGAGCTAGGGAATACGTTTCATATCATAAATTCTTGATAAAGTACCTGAGATTGGTGGGTACTTTAAACTTGAAATTTTAATCATCAAATTTTTGTTATAACGATTCCGTACGGTGCATCGGACGGATTGTAATGATTTCATAGGTGAGTCAAAGGTGGCAAAGCCAGCTACACAGCCACCGCAACCCACCGAAACCGCACGAACATCAAGAGCCCCTATGCACTTTTGGAATTCGAAAGCCTATTCGCCAATGTATCAATTCTAACTATATCTCGAGTGTATTTAGTTCATTTTGAAAAATGTAGGTTAGTAAGACAACAATAAATCTACGGGCATTTATCAGGCAGTGTACTCAATATATTAAACAACAGCGAAGTGATATATGTAACACTTAGGTAAAGTGAAATAGACTGGAAAAACGGAAATCGTTGTAGATGAGAGATAAACTAGTTTTATCTATCATAGAAATCATATTTTCCTAAATGGCACAGACAATAATTTACTATTCTTATATTCTTGAACCGAACCATTTCAATGACGCTGCATTCATTGCAGTTAAGAACGTCTACCTATAAATAATGATCAACATAATTAGGCTTCTTACATTACTCCAAATGGTCAATTATGAAAGAAAAATAATAATGAAACTGAGTATAACGAAATTGAGAAAGCTCAAGACGAGCTAACGATCGATCGGGAGGAGTTTGAGAGAGCGGACCCAACACAGCAGTGAATCAGTTGCGCAACACTTCCCAACAGAAATTACGTCCAAAAATAATTCCAATATTTCTGTAGCACTGTTTAAAATATTACTTGTATTTCCTGTAGGTTCGATAAATTTTTTACTAACACATTTCGCCTAAGTTGATCCTTTCAAAATCCAAGGTCGAATCCGTGAAAGAACAGCTCACTGATATATTATTACGAAAAAGTGAAAATCAAAAAGGGAGTGAAAAATAGCGAGGGCACAAGAGCAAATAGTAGGTAAGTGGAAGAGGTATCTCAGATTGTACGAGGAGTCTGGGCAAAGAATTATCGAGAGCGGATCCGACGCCTCAATCAATCAGCGGTGACGCAACACGTCCAAACACAAATAACAGGTTTGCCAACAACAAACCTGTATTTTGATCAAGCGTATTTTAAATACCGGCCGGGAGATTCGATTACTCTCGGCGGATTTCTGAACGTGTCGTGGAGCAACGCCCCGAAGCGATGAGATCATCCGCCGGTGTCCAGAGCCGGTCAGAACTCTGAGGGAAATTTATGACCGATCGAAAAGTGTACGGCGGGAATCGAACCAGGGACCTGAATTTTTCGATCTGTCCGCCGCAAGTAGTTCATTTTCATGGACATTGTAAATAATGTGCCTGCTCATTCAAACAAGTGTTGAACACCTCGATGAACAAGGACGACGTAGAGGCCGAGAATAATAGACCAATTTATAGGCCTATTTAGGAAAATCAATCAGCTCAAATAATAACATAACGAATGCTTTGATATGAAACTTCTACTGCTATATTCCAGCAGGAAATAATTCATTGCGAAATATCCCAAAAAACAAGAAGTTGGAACTTCGTAGTAATATATTGTGGAATTGAATTAATACGTAATATAAAATACTTCAATAAACCAGACAGTTTAAACACCTTCACAATGAGCTATTCTAAAATTATTAGAGATAGGTACTACCATTTTCTGCTTAAGCGCAGTTTTTTACTTAGCCTTTAACCGCGCGCTATCTTGAGGACTTCGTAACTCAATTAATTGCATACTAACTTTTTTTAAACACGTTTAAAAAAGAAGCTAAATGAGGCGCCTATTTGAAGCGAATTAGTATCTTTATCAGGAGTAGTTCCTGTTGCATTCGAATGAAAAAAACATAGTGATTTCCAGATTGAAATAAAATAACTAAAGACAAACTAAGAATAAAAATGTAAAACTAAAATTAGTTGATCTTACTTTCTTCTTAAGTCCATAGTACTGAATAAATATAGCGCAATTATAGGGAAAAGAGGAAATTTATCATTAATTTCCCTTTCCAGAAATTAAATCCGCAGACGAAATTCGTTATTTAAGTTGTACAATTGTCTCATGAATGATATTCGAAGAAAAGAACAGGTTCCTTTCTAAATCCTGAAACGGTTTTTATCAATGATAACTCAAATTTTCTGACCCATTAAACGGTTACATGAGACATCTGCATTGCGGGCAAACTACTCATTCTACCGACTGGTTCTTGATCAGCACCTGGTGCTCTTGCTGATGACTAAAACATGAAATTCTTGTTTCTTTTTTTTCTTGAACTATAAGGGGCGAATTTAGCTCGGCCGACTGATGATATTTAACTGGCTACACGAGACAACTAATTACTGTACTTTTACTTGCCATAAAAGGATGCTCGTATATTTCTCAATAAATAACAGGCCCGCCGTTTTAATGGAAAATGGCCATCATGTCGATCGTAATAATGCTCGCAGAGTACGGCAGTAAATCTGCCGTCATAATCCAATACTGTTTTTAGAGATGCAATCTTTCTGCAAAATTCCTCCGGCCAAATTGACATTGCACATTTTTTTCTGAATGTGAACAGTTACGGGACTAACAAATCTCGTGCTCCCCTCAACGCCCACCCACCGATTAGGAATTTGGGAGGGAAGGCACCAACTACTATTTTACATTATAACCATAATCTTTATCCTAACTATTCGCCACTATTGGGAGTATAACAACCGTGTCAGCAGCCGCTTCGGCCCCCAAAGTATTTACATAATAATTTGTCCACATTGTTTGGCGAAACTCATCGAGGAATGACATCGCTAGCACAATGGAGCTACTAAATGGAAACAAACGAGACGAATCATCCGCGCTGCCGTACTATACCGAGGAGACGCGAGGAGTAATGCCGGACGAGAGGAGGGGGCGCCGTCGCTACAGTCCCAGTTCTGGGAGAGAAAACGAAAAAAAGGAAAGGAGCCGGAGAGGGGAAAAAAGAGAAAAAAAGGGAAAAAAATTCAGAAAGAAGATAAAAAAAATGGTGTGGGGCAGCCCCAGAGGGAGAGGGGGAGCGGGGGGTTCCCACGCTCCGGGGCCCCGTAATTATTCGGGCCCGACCAGAGAGGGAGAGGGGGGAAGGGAGGGAGGGAGAAAGAGAGATGTGCGGGGAAAGAGGGAGAGAAGGAGAGAGAAAGACGGCGAGTGGGAGGGGAGGGGTGAACGGACATAGCCGCGCCAACGGCCAGAGGATAGGCCGTCCAGAGAACACACTATAACCTGCCCGGCCTCGGACTCATGTTCCAACTTATACTGTACAGCGCATATATTTCAAAAACGATATTTAATATAATAAAGAAATATAATTTCGAGCAATTATGTTATTTACACGACACTTATCGGGGTTGGAGACAGGGAAATATGTGAAAAAATTATTGCTGAAAAATATAAAACAAAAATTTTAAGAACCGAACAAACCTACTTCGTCACTTTATTAATAAATAAATCGGGGTATGCCTAGTCTAGTGTAATTAATTAACAATTTTACTAAGCTTCTAAAATGACAAAAAACTAAATAATCTGAGGCACACCGGTTTGTGGCCTATATCATAATTGTTTGACTATTCTGGTCCACGAATCGCACCAGGAGAAAACAGTTAAGAGTATGTGACATCTACAATTCAGCGCGTTTACTTTACTCAATACTATATGATGGCAATGGCGATAATTCGAAAGTGGTTGACTCGATAGAAATTACGCGGTTGACAATATTCAGAGTCCTCTGAGTAATTTATGAGAGGTCTGTTCTCGTTTTTTTGGGATTTGAACTAGACCGGTTTTATCTCCCTTGCCTTCTTCATCCCCCCAAGACGAAGAGGAATTGATTAGTTCAGAAGTAACTTATTTAAGTACCAGCCGCCAGGCGGTATTGAGAGCAAAACTTTTAAACATTCTGACCGGAAGAGAATGAATTTAGAAAAAAATTATTTGCTTTCTTAATACTCAGCGACATTAGTAACATCTCGGGTGACGGAGAGCATTACAACAGTCACTAACTATACTATGATCGTAAGAGTATACAGCGGAAGTGGTATAATAAAGTAATTAAACGCTCATCAGAAAATTGACAGAGTCAACAAACTTGAAGTTGAAGAAGAAGTTAAGCGCGTTGTTACTAGGTGCAATGCCCTCCCCACAGTCTGTTCAACTGAATCGTGAAATAACTGAAATCATTCATACGAGTGTCGGTCTATCAACTATCTTTCAAACCAGTTTGGCAATTCAACGTCGGTGGAATCCAAATTGCTGACTACTAGTCGAGAGCTTTCTCCGACTAAGCGCGCGCGCTTGGTATCGCAATAACACATTTCGACCTTTTTACATAACATTTGTTTAAAATTCTCCACCAATTGAGCGCAAGATAACATTCGCTCCTCATAACAGGAACAAAAATGTACTGATACAATAATAAATCATTTTTTTACTTTACATCACTGGCATAGGTGAGAAATAGTCATCGGCAATTACAGTGCCAAGCAAGCAAGTTAAAATCTATGAAAAATGCCGTATGTTAAGCAAAATTGCTTTCCATAATTCTAAAACAGAAATTGTAATTCTGATTTTCATTTGACGTTCTATTTATTTCTGTAAATCGCGCCGCTTTTTGCCCTCAATGTTCCGACGTTACAAATGCATTCTGTGTAACTATCTAGATTGCAATTTCAAGAACAGCTATATAAAGTGGATGAATTTCGACGTAAAACGCGTCAGTTCATTAAATAAAGAAAAGAGATGGTGTTTAAGATTGACATCGTAAGAAGTTGAAGAACTTGAAGTACTACACAAATGAGCAATTTGGCTAATGTCTATGAACCACCTAGTAGTTTATCCTACCCTATGTTACGCAAGTGCACGAGGTTTTTACAATGAATATAACTACCTCTTAGAGTGTTATTATTCACGCTATAATTTCCCAAAACATAATCTAAGTTTCCATAATTATTCTACTGGTTCCAATAAATTAAATGAATATATTTTCTCTAGAGGAAAATAACTTTTTACTGACTAGTGGCTTACCGCTTCTGGACACCTTACTGGATAGCAACAGAAATTCAATACTCACCTGAAACAAAGAAATAAAACAAATTATTATCTCAGTAATTACACAATTACAATTATGCAACATTAATTAAAGTATTTATTGGTGGTGATAAAAGTGTATAGGCGAAGTGTCTGGTTAGGTACAGATTAGCTCCATTTGTAACACACTTTTCTAAGAGATAACCATTTCTTGTCCCTTCTTCCTCAATACATTAAATGAACTCATTTAAAGCGATACCATGTAGATTCTAATTCCCAGAGGGCATTTCATAAACATCATAATATAAGAATAGAGTCAACAAACAAAATTTGAAGTGTATAATAATAGAATCGGATCAAACAGTGTTCTTTAGTGAAAGCAATGACTATTTAGTCTATTTTTCCTCAAAAATAAATACACATAATAATACCGACAATATAATAAAAAATGTACTGCTATGCTACTTGGGGAAGCTGAATATGAAGTAAAAGTAATAAATGAATAGAAAAATATCCAGAGGATGGAGTTCTCTTATTGACTGTTCGATTTCAAAGGGATGAGGCGACGCTAGCGGCCCTGACGGGCGACTTCTGTAACGCCAGAAAAAGGAAGACGATTCAACTTTAAATAACTAGCAATATTATTCATGTTATTTAATAATAAATTGTAAAAAAAACTATATCTAATTGACATTCTCATATGAAGGTACATGCAAACAAGGAGAAAATATGTTTGTTTGGCATATATTCCCTAAGGCTTGTTGGAGATCTTATTTCAGTTTCTAATCATAGTCAGTAGCTAGTAGCAAGGTTATGTTATCCTAACCTCCCCACTAAACCCGAAAATAATTATGTGTATTTTTTGAGTCGTCAACAGAATTGCCCGGGATGTAATTTTACTGTAAAATAATCGAATGATTCCCTAAATTGTCTTTTGTATCTGAGGAGCTCTTCTTGAAGCAATGTATGACCTTCTGACTCTTGTCTTTGGCCGCGCAGACATAAAATCTCTACAAGTCTACGGCACTCTATATTCGTCTACCGTAGGAACTAAAATTAAAAAAATCGAAAAAATAAACGAATGCTTGGGAAAACTGGAATTTTGAGTTGTAATTAAGGCGGTGGTCACGCTAACGCGAGCCCTGTATATTATTAAAAAACACCGTCCGAAGGCTTCACCGCCCCCGAGGGTTGGGAGGGAGGGAGTGAGTTCACCTCCTGTAACGATCTTGAATCGGATAAAGCTAATTATCGAGCTCCGCCTCAAAAATCTTCAGACTACCTTGACGAAATACTCTATAAGCCTATATGAAATTAGCGCTTTTTGTGAGTTCTAGAAAAAAAACTCAATACAATGATTCGGTTTTTCTCAAAATCGCAAAATCAATTTCCCCACTGCGGGAAATAGCCTGCAAACCGGGTCCTAGTAGTAAGTAATAAAGCAATTCTACAACACAGTGTTTTATACATAACCACGAAGACGTCTACATGACGAAGAAAGACAGTAATTGAATGTATTGACCTTTCAACATATTTTCTCTTGTATTTTTCGCGCCATTGTGCCAACCACTTTTGCCGACAACACATTTTTTGTTTGGAAAACTTAATTACAAAAGTATAATACATAAATGACTCTAAAGTGAACTTCCTTAGCCTAAAGCTCTGGGAAATAAGTTACTCAAAATCATTTGCTACGGCTAATAATTGCAGTGAGGTTTAACCCAGGCTTTCGATAAGGTTAAAATCCTTTCCACAAGGATCAACGGTCGCAACCGACTACAAAGAACAGGAAAAGGAGCAAAGGGTTTTTGTGTAGGTTGGAAATTTGCTCCCTGTTTTTGCCGGCGGCAACCAGACTGGATGGGAGACTCTTCTCGCTTGAAATTTCAGCTTCGTATAACGAATAAGTCCTGTTGAAACCAATTCAGCGGTTCACAGCGCTCAAAATCGAAACGTGAACCACAAAAGAGTTCTAAACGCCGGAATAATAAATGCCAAGATATACTCTGTTAAGTTTAAGAGGCTGAACTAGAGTCAGCGGACAGCCAGATTATTCGACACGTGCACTTTGTCATACACGCGATAAACTAAAATATGACCCGGAAAATAACTAGTCATCTATAACTCGATACGACATGTATAAGTCCCAATAGGACATGAAACAAACAGTTTTATTTCTAACGATTCCAGTCGATTAACAAATACCCCGATATTGTAAGTTATCTTACAAATTTCTAAGCAATGTTTCAAGACCTATAACAGAGGTTCGGCCATAACTGGAAGTTCGTGACAGAAGAATAAGTTGAATAAATTAACATAAATAACTAGATATTGATAAGGTAATGAATCACAAAGCGCTTAAATTTATTGCTCGGATTCTCTAATATTTTATATTGGCTCGTGAAAGACAAAAAATAGTGAGCAATAATGAGGTTAACATTAGGGGAGTATAGAATTAGTATACCAAGTATAACATTATGAATACCAGATTAGCAAATGTTAAGGCTCCCAAATTCATTCGGACGGTTTCGCTGTACCTGCCCGCCACGATGAATATGCATGCGATCTGAAATAATTAAAAAACGCCGGATTATAATTCAAGCGGCTGTGTAATCGCTTTAATTAATCCAATTATAAACTTAAAACCGCTTGAGCATCCGATGGTGTATTTGCCACTTAAAATTTGACAAAAAAAATAAATAGCCTGAATACTTCAGTTTTCCTTAAACAAAAAAGTTTCGACATACTGTTTCTAATTATATGTGTGTATATATATATATATATATATATATATATATATATATATATATATGCGCCCATTTCTTATATGCTCACGGTAGTTACACAATCTTGTTACATAGTAAAAGAAGAGGAAGCTGTTACTCTGAGCGACAAACATCGGAATTTATATAAAAGACATCGTCCCGAGAAGAAAGACCAACCCCATAAATCCGAGGGTGAATCATTCCACCTAGTTTATTCTTATTAGCCAATTTGTAAGTTGGCGCTTTATGGTCGGGGCAGTTTCGCAAATATACAGATAAAAAAAAAGGTAAAGTGAAAAAGGAAAGAAAACTACGGATTATATTTGGCCCCGATCCAAAAGTGGGTGGCCGAAGATGTAAAAGGGGTGTATAGGGCTACTATAAAAATCCTCCTCACCCCCCACCAAATAAGACAGTAAACCTAAAGCGGACGTCGGCCGTCTCCACAATTAACTTGACCTACTCAGGGCAAAAACTGAAAGAAATGAAGAAACCGAACCAAGACAAACAGTATAAATTTTTCACTTAGAGACTCGGGATAACCATTAGTTTAACTTCATACATACGGCGGGAATATAATCGAAGCAAAAGTTACACCTTACGTGCTTCAGAAATCATACTAAATAGATTTAATAACGAATTATACATATAAGAATAATACAACGCGATGTACTATATACACTTTGTAATCCACCATGATACCATTGGTTAGTGTTCTTACTAACACTTAGGTGCTAAAATAAATATTAGTACGTGATATAAGTAATTCAATACGCTCTTATCTAGAATCGTGATGGCCCATTAAAGTCAACTGTAATGCTACTGGGTGTTAGTAATTGAAAAGAGAAACAAACTTTGTAATATTTCGTACTTTTGATTGTCTTCACTGGACTTTAAAGATGCAAAATGATGCACTGAAAAGGTCAAACCGTTATTGCATACATTAATTATAGCTTATAGGCCGTGGAATGTGGAATGAAACGTTTTTCAGCATATGTGGAGTCATCGCTTTATTAAGAAATTGGGAAAGAGAGAGAGAGAGAGAGAGAAGACGGTCAGATTGAGCTAAAAAAATTTATCTTTCCATGTTTATGCTAAAAGTTTATCGAACTCTTTCTTCCTTTCTCTCCCTCCTTCTACGGCGCCCTTAGAAACTATTCAGGGTTGGAGTTAGAAACTTTCCTAAAACCATCCTTACCACTACAACTCCCGACTCGAGAGGGTAGTTCCGCGTCTTTTACAAAACTTAAAAACGTAGTTTTCATTAAAACTCAAAGCGGCTATTATGCAGTTCGTTGATGATAACAAAACTTTGCTATACGAGAGCTGTACAGTTGGGGGGGAAGGGTTGGGGCGTAAGCAAAGGCAGAAATGATCACTTGACACAGGCCGCATCCAATTACTGATCCCCTTTTTCTTCTTGTCTATTTAGAATTATTTCTTTTTAATTACAATATTCTAACCACCATTGTATGCTAAAATTAATCCCGGCGGAAATTTTGCAATCGAACCAATGTTCTATTCGGATGACTGTGAATTTTACATAACTCTTTTATATGAGTAAACTGAGTTAAATTATCAATAAATTTCAATAACCTCAATTATTATCGAGGCCCATTATACGTGATAATATATTTATCATCACCACTCTATTCAGAACAGAACAGGCGAGTGCCTGCAAGAGTGGGGCGGAAGAAAGAAAACCATTAAACTAAAATAATATGAAGTTTGTTTGGCTGCGTCCAGAGGGCGGGGGATGCCACAGTAAAAGTTACATTGGGGGCGGACTGTGTTTATGGCGGAGCGTAAAATAGTCATTTGTCGGTTAAACCGTCGCTGAGGAAGAAACAGGGGCCGCCACCCCGTCATTAGTAAACCATTTAAAACCGCATCACACCAACTTTCCAGTGCAGCAGTTAAGCGGTATTAAAAAAAAAGATACAGAAAAAGAACTGAAAAAGTACGACCTTCTAAGACGATCCAACTCGTAACGCCCGTCTGTCCGTTTTTGGACATTTCTAAAGAGGCCTTCGACACTTCAAATTCAAATTTGCGTTAATAGTAAACTGTGCCGGGTGTGGAAATAGAATCTGGGGCTTTCCAAATAATATCCAGAATCGACATAAGGAGATGTAATTTTTTATGACTTGGTTGGTTACAAAAATTAAAAAGACCTAGACCTACTCCCCTATCACGCACATTACTCTGAATCTTATATTACCATCCCTTCCAATATAAGATGAACATAATTAATTATCAGTCTTACAACAGCCATGGTCTGTGCAAATGTATGTTAATATAAAAATTTAAATTTAAATATTTCATTTATTTAACTAATAAATTTTTGGTAATCGGAATATGTTTAGTAAAGAAGAAAAATATGGTAATATTAATATTATATAATGTAGTATTCGATTCAATAAGATCATAACTGCGACAGATATAATTTTATCAGGGTACCTACAAAGAACGTATTATTATATATTAAAAGATGATGAAAAAGGAGTTCACTATTACTCGTTCTGTAAAACAGCGGCCAAATATTAATTTTTAACCAGAATATTTTACCGGCGGGCTTAATTGTTTCTAACGTCCAAAGGATAAGAGTATGACGAAGGGGGAATTTCGGGGTGTGGGTGATGAGAGGCACACACGCTTAGAAAGCCAATTGTTACACAACCCACGGGAATAGGGGAGGAATAAATTCAAACTCACCCCGCGGGTAAATTTGTCCTCTAATTTTCAGTCTCGATTTTTGAGTTTATGCCGTAATTAGTGCCAGAGTCAGAGAGAGGGAGAGGAGAGAGAGAGAGAGAGAGAGAGAGAGGGATAGAGTAAAAGAAAGAAAGATTGTGGGGGAAGGAAGATGCGTGGGGGGTGGGACGAGAGAGAGAATGGAAAGGAACGACGAGAGAGGGAGAGAGAGAGAGAGAGAGAGAGAGAGAGAGAGGGGAGAGAGAGAGAGAGAGAGAGAGAGAGAGAGAGAGAGAGAGAGAGAGAGAGAGAGAGAGAGAGAGAGAGAGAGAGAGAGAGAGAGAGAGAGAGAGAGAGAGAGAGAGAGAGAGAGAGAGAGAGAGAGAGAGATAGGACGGGGTTGGAGGGAGTGAGAGAGTGTAAGTGAGAGAGGAAGAGGGAAAGAGAGAGGGTGAGGGAGAAAGGGATGGTGAGGGAGGGTGAGAGGGATAGTGAGGAAGGGAGAGAGGGATGGTGAGCGAGGGAGAGAGAGTGAAAGACCGAGAGAGGGATAGTGAGAGGGTGAGGGATGGAGAGAAGAGAGAGAGAGTGGGAGAGGGAGAGGATAGGGAAAAAGAGAAAGAGAGAGAGGGGGAAGAGAGATAGAGAGAGAGGGGGAGAGAGAGAGAGAGAGAGAGAGAGAGAGAGAGAGAGAGAGAGAGAGAGAGAGAGAGAGAGAGTGAGATTGACAGGAGGGGTCTAGCCTGCTCGGGTGGGCGGGCGATATTGATCAGGGCGGCCGGGGGAGGAGCGCCCCACAGAGAGGCTACACACAAAACTCCTCTACTGCATGACCTCCCACAGGAATATATCACTTCCCCCTCTCACCCACCATCCTACCCCCTTCCAATTTTCTCTCTCTCTCTCTCTTCCCACTCATTCTCTCTCTCTTTCTGTCTCCCCCCTCATCCTCCTCGCACCCTCCCTCATCCCTCTCATTCTCCGGCGGACAAAGCGGCTCTCTCCTCTCTCCAGTCTGGACTGGAGCTCGGTCTGGAAACTCCCCGGGGTCGATGTTTATTTATGAAGGTCCCTAGGATTTATGTATGAACGAGGGCGCGAAGTCTTCTTCGGCGATGCTTCGACGACCCTGACGGTCCTCATAAGAGGAAAATTAGGAGAAGAATTAAGAGGAAAAAATACAATGATTGCATTGCGTCATATTCCAAACCCACCAAAGATTTAAAAAACATTGCTACGTTCTGGGAGAATATATATGATTATATACGTAAAATATGGATGTTCACGACTAGATAAGGAGCAGCCTTAGTATTTGAAATGTTGCCAATGCCATAAAAAAACTTGCAACAGGAAAACTATTTGAGAGCAGGCTTCATTCTTATGGACCCCAAACCGGTTGTAGGCACAACTAACTGCAGTACAGTAAATGCAGCCAAAGAAACATTCAAATTAAGAATTTGACTTTAGAAGAGAAAAAACTAACCCTATATGATATATAGTAAATGTTTGGCAGAATGTAGTAGATGATGAAATGACATTCCATGATATACATATGTGGAATAAACATAATCGTTGTTTAATAGCATACACAATTTTGTAGTTCACTTCTGAAACGCACTGGATTAATAGAAGGGCACATATCATATTGATGGTAAGTCTTATACCCAGTCGTCCTTAATGCAATCTGAAAGTTGGGTACTACAAATCCTCCAAGGCTTTCCAAAAATTTCGAAATCTACTGCACCGAAAAAATGTCAAAAATATACAAACCAGCCAAGGAATTATATGGGGGGGGTCCTAAATTGCGCATCAATTCATTTAAGCAGTCGGGTATAAGTATTTATTACTTCAGTCCATAGTACTTAACCACTGAATAAACATAAATAGCTATACATAACAGTATAAGTAGGATGTATCAACTCGCATACGCACAGGCACTACTCACGTATACATATGTATGGTAATATTTAAGAAGGACGGAGGGGGTTTCGTCCCGATAAAGGGTAGGGTCCCGGGGGAGAGGCGACCCCGACCCGGATTTGACGCCTCACTTCAAACTTTAAACATCAACTTCTCCAGACTCCCCCCTCAACTGTGCTCAGCCGGCCCATTCCCGAAGAACCCGCGCGTAGGTGGTTCGATTAAGTAATTATTCAATAATTACGATAAGTCGTTGAAGGGGAAAATTTGTGTTGACAAACGACACCTTCGTGGTCTGCTCTACGAAGAAATAATATGATTTCGTTGTAAGTAATCTCAATTTAAGAATGTCGATCTCCAATAGCATATAATTAATCATCCTTAATCATCATTAATCACCTCATACATCCATAAGAATTTTTTAATCTATATAAAATTGTTATAGTATATCAAAATTAGTTTTACTACACGTTGTCACACGTAACATTACACCATTTCAAAATGGAGGGTGAAATTTAGCACACAATTCTCCCTGACCTCCCAATACAGGAAATTAAACGCAGATCATTTGTTTATACAAACGCACATCAAACAATCGAATGCAAAGAATAATGAAAAAAGGGGATGAAAACGCAAATACCTTCCCATTTAACAGTGTATATGTTCAGTTTAATATATCTTTTCATTTTGTTTTATCTTCAAATTGCCCAATAAACCCTTAAATATATATATATATATATATATATATATATATATATATATATATATATATATATAAATATATATATATATAATAAAATATTCCATTCTTATTGACAAAGGCAATAAAACCTGAAACTAAAAACGTAAGAGACTATTTTAAGCGCCTATTCTGCTCCTTTTAAACTTGAAGAAACAAAAAAAAATATTGATTGTTTAAAATAATTGAATGTACTTTACACAACAGGAATCGAACAATGCAAACTTTATGACACTCTGACGATTATCTTACGTATTCATAAGTCAGAGTAGTTTTGCCAAAGTAGCCTTAACCCATTCGCAACGTAATGTAAAATTGCGAGAAAACTTTTACGATTCTTCTCTGACGAAATTTCACTTTCATTCAAAAGGCTGACTAACAAACTTTGACAGTATGAGAGTGGCAGGAGGGGGGAGGGTCTGCGGCAAGGAGGGCCACAAACCGCAAACACTTGAAAACTTTCCATGTTTCTTCCTTTTCTCGGACGGTTTCCCAATTGAAAACCAGAAAACAAACCAAACTCCTACAGTGTACAAGACGGACATGCTGGTCGTTTCAAAATACGATTTTCCATGTTTTTGTAACTATTAACGCCGGGTGTGGTGTGGGGGAGAGGAAGTAAACAATTCGAAAAAGTTAAACATATTTGCGAAACTATTATCAGTCCGCTTATCTCGAGGGAGCCGGGGTCCGTCCGCAGGCCCCAAAATGAGATCGAACTTTAGGCATGAGTTGGATAAAAGTTTAGTCGGGAATAAATTAGTAAGTTTCGGAACCGATCGTACGTTCAATACCAATCGGTGAAATCAGTAATAAAAAATCAGAATAACGTTACGTGGGCAGCTATCAAAGACATTACTGCCGACAATAAAGACAGATCGAATGAAAAGTACATCGTATTTCTAAACAATCCAACAGATGTTTTTAAAGGAGATGACGCTTCAGTTTTTAAAGCGGGAAGGAACCAATCAATTCAGTTAGGAAGTCATTGAGAAACGTTGATTAAATATTGAACCGGATTAGTGTTGTCAACGAAGGAAGTCAATGTACAGGTCATCTACATAAATTGTTTTTCTTCTCAAGGGTTTCAATTCGATGCGTACTATTTTTTGTTTTTTAACTAAATGCTAAATAAGTGAATATTGATATAAGCCCAATGTACATTAGGACTGAATGACTGTTATGCTTAACATTTATTATCATTCATCGTGTCCGATGTTAGTTGGAATAAAACAGTTATTTATTCGGTATTAGGATACAAAAGGTGTAATTACCAAGTACGTACAAAATTAAGTAAATTATTCAGAATTTGTTTGCTGTATGGTTACTAACAAGACAGCAACGAAATGTCAATATTTAATATACTGAACGATATGTTACGGTGGTAATATAATAATCCACCATTTTAATAAGGAACCATAGCAATAAGCTTCGAGGTATAATGCAGATATTATATTCGGATTGGGCAACCAGCCATACCACAAGGTGCTTTGACTGTTATCTTCAGAATCTATTAGTACTGCAGGTTTTCAGCTCTTGGCGGGACATAAGCCGCTAGGGACCGTTTCCCTATAGAAATGTCTTATGGATTATAGTCACATGAACCATGTAATCACATACTTCGCTGTGGTCACATTAGGTTCTAAAAAAAATATAATTTTTGTAGTACTTCTGGCGATTTTGATTAATCGAAAATATCAAAAAGCACGAAGGAGCCCGGTTATAAATATTCAGTTGTGTAATATAAGAGAAGAAGGTGAAGTCTAGTTTTGGTTTAGAGACGAAGGGGGATGGGGCGAACGAGAAAGGGGGGTGGGTGGTGCAGAAGAGAGGAAGGCTATTGATTTTTGGAAGCGGAGCCCCGCACTTTCAGAGCCCCACTTTCCCAACCGTTTTCAAACCGTCTCCCACCCCCTACCACCACGCATACAATCTGAAATATGAAAAAGCATTTTTTTTTTCTTTAAAGATAATATCCAAGTTTATCTTACAAGATGTTCATAAACGAAATACAAGGTGTAAACGCACAGGAAAACCTGAGTCTGAATTTTAAAAAATTCGGTGCGATTAATAATAATACTATATTTTTTATGCTGGTATACAACGATATGCTCAAAGAACATTTTCATTTGGGGTGAGCCCTGTATTTAAATTCATTCGAACAAGTTATTAACTCAGGTAAATTATTAATTAAAATATTAAATTTAAATGTAAAAATGTATACGGTCTATGTTACATATAATATTTATATATAATACATGATTGTGTGTGCGCGTGCCCGGGTGTGTGTTTTGTTTGTGCAGCAGCATATGATAGGATATACAATCCCTTAGGCCGGACACTAAGCCGGGCAAGGACCCGACCAGGATTACTCACCCCCATTCACATATAACCGTCAATACCAGTATTTTTTTTCATGGATCTCACCGCGAACATCCCTTCATTTACTTCGAAATCGGAAGAATTTCGGAACAGGTATTATTTTTGGTTAATTAAATGGAGAATTTGCCGGTTACAACATGACGGAAGGTATGCGATACAGGAAATAAATAATGAGAAATCTTCTTTAAACTCTTGGCGTTCAATATTACATTTTAATTGAAAGAGATGTTCGAATTTAGAATCTTTAATTGTGAACATGAAATCTATCTATCCGGGTCTAAAACTAATCGAAAAATGGAAGGGAAGGATTTGAAGGAATGGGACTGATTATTCTTTTGTGAATATAATAAAAGAGTATAGAAAAAATGGCGGCCGATATCCTGGGACCACGTATTAACGGGGATCCTGCCTCGCTGGGGTTTTCATTAACATTCGCACACAAACCAAGTAAATTAAAGTGATACCGATATCGGAAAACTTCAGTTTATGCCTTTCTGATTTTTATTGCGGGCGTGAAAATCGAGACCGATGATTTTACATAAATGAGTCCGCGGTGACGAATCAAACAGAAAACGGCCTAATGAGAGGGGTAGGTTAGACTAACGAAAAGTCGATGACGCGTTATCGGAAAATAATTTAAAGAAATACATAAAACGCGACAACTCTCATAAATAACATAATGTACAACATTATATACCAGCAGGGCCCACTCGGTAGTGTGTGCTACATGGGTTTCGGCTTTTCAACATAGTCGTTAGCAATCCGATAATTCAATAAGGCATATTTGTACAGTAAAAGAAGGAAATAGAAGTACAGGTGCGATTATATTCCGAATTTTAAATTTATTTTGTTGTAATTTATTTTCAGCTTAATGAAATCCGTCTTTGATCGTTTATCCCTTTGGAGACAAGTTCTGGGAACCCCGACATATGGGATGTTCCGAAATAAGAAGACAATGCCTGCGGACAGACAGCCTGTAAGACCGTCAACGGCGTAAACCTTGAACCCGACCAACGTTTTAATTTACCGGGTGCCGTGTGCAGAACATTAGCCCCGCGGCGACGCCGTGAACTAAAATATGTCTTCGTAAATAAACTGAACACGTTTTGAATAACTGGACGAGGCCGACAGAGCCGACCGCTGAACAGTCCCAAACCGTAAATAGATTCAATTGTTAGCTCGCTAAATTCCGCTGGAAACGCGTCGCATTCATCAAGATTCTTCATCGGAGATCTGAGAATAGATTAAGTTGTTGTTCTACGCCAGTTCCTCCGCGGTAGAGGATTTCGGATAATATATCATGTAGTTGTGCACCGAATTATGCACGTGAGAAATATTAAAAATCAGATTGTATAAACGGATGTGAGGTAATTTATTTTGGACGCATTCTGTTCGGTAACTGTAAAATGATATAGATGGGTTAGACATTAAAACAAAACCAATGATAACATATTTATCCTATGTTTTTTCATAGTTTTTCGACGATATGCGCTTTAATTGTTAGAACTTCCGAAAACAATATTCCGCACAATTTTCATGTAGGCAGTCCCCTTTGTTCTATTTCAGTAGCATGCACACGCTTTTAATTTCGTTCATCTGTATGACTCTTCTAATTCATAAGAGAAATAAGGCTGCGGATTTCCAAAACAAAACCCTACTCGAAAATATCTCAAGCCAATAAATATGGCGATGAAATACGACCAATAGAAAGTAAAGATGGGGGGCCTGAAATCTGACACAGGCAATGTGAAAACATAACTTCAAGGAAGAATTTATACGTCAGAGGAGGAGGAGGTGGACGTTTATTCGCAAAGGTCTCTTCCGGCCTATTTGGCCATCCAGCCTTCCTCCAGGACAATAATTCAATGGAGCGGAAGAAAGGCGAAGGGGGATGGATATTCGGGGGCGGGGCAGGGCGGAATTAGCGGGTGATGACCGGAGTGCATTTGGCGAGGGGACGCCGGACGATAGAGAGAGAGAAAGGGAGAGAGAGAGAGGGAGGGAAGGAGGGAGAGTGAGAGAGGGAGGAGGGTGCAAAGAGCTATGGGGCCCTAACAGGTCTATCATCCACCCCAGACCGCCATTCGCACCCTCCGTTAACTTCATTAGCGCTCACGCCAACCCCGACGTTTCCAATACTGGGTTCCACCTCTGTACAACAACCGACACCGTAAAAGAAACTATTTTGCGACCAACCTCAAACCGTTATAATGGGTCGGGGAATTAATTGAAATTTGATTATACTCGCTTTAGTCAAACTAGTCAAACACGTATATTTTAGTGCTGCAAAGTTAGAACAGGAATTTTCTGGTCTATATTAGGTTTACATTAACAGATAGTTACTGTAAAAGGGCAGTTTTTAATCCTCAAATTTAGTTAGGATCCCAACTCAGTAAATGGCCCCTGCTGGAGGCCCGACTCGAAAGCGTTGACGATAATAAACATTCGTCGTTTTTTCAAAACTGAACCATGCCTAATGGAAACAACTAATACAAGTCTATAGGGTCCGGGTCTAGGATAAACGTTACACCGTTAGGGATACTACTATTGTCGGTAAGGCTGAATCTACCTGAACTGGGTCGAGACACCATTGTCCAGTGGCGCCATTGCCCAGTCAATAGATGCCTGCGCCTCCAACAAGTATTTGGTCCATTTACTGGTACCTCAATATTTATTATGCCACTATCATTTTTTATTATTAAATAGAATTTGGTTAATAATGAGAATTTTGCCCACAATAGATACAATTTCCAACTAATGCCGAAACTACACATCCTTCCAAAGAATCTAACGTGGTTAATATTTAGTTGAAATAATTATTTTGAACTTTAAATTTATTGACGGTGCCCTACAATCTGATCTAAGCCGGCACGTATTTCTGTGATATGTAATATTCAAGGGTGTTTATCACTTTTAGTTCTTTACAAAAAAAGCGAAAAAAATTGAACAATTAAGACCGTCTATTTGTTGCCGAATTGTTCCAGACCGTTCTGATACATTAAGCAGAGTCAGTTATGAAGATTTCTCGGGCAATCAGGGCAAGAAAATTTGGCAGTCGGAGTCGAGGTGACGTGCGGTGTTTGTTTGTGTGCGTGCGGGCGGGAGAGTGAGCCTGCTCTCTGTCTCGCATTCCATTCATCGCAATGACCCTTTATCTACCTGGCGACCAGACTGGCTCCCTACCTACCCAGCCCATATACCCTCCTCCTCCCTTACCCCAATCCTGTTTTTTCACCTCCCATATAAATGCGCGCCTCCGCACAGTAATACGGATCCTTCTCTACATATCCTCTTATGAAACTCTAATCTGAAGGACATTTATTTTAACCCACAATGACTGCGACACTTGAACCGGTGGTGATTTGATACCCTCGGATCGCAACGAAAAGATGTCAACGTATTTGTACGAATACGTTTTGTCGGTTGAGAACATCTAGCAGCAGGCCAAACATTTCAAGGATAGTTGATAGTTTCAATTTATTAAACACGTGTAAACATGAACCAAAGTGCAAAATGCAAAGTCGACCTCGCAAAACGAAGGAATAAATTAAAAATACATCCCAGAGCAACCAGTGTATAGTAACAGTACAGTAAATAAAACGTAATCACATTAAAGTAGCAAAATTAATTGAATATTTGGAAAACCCAAAAAAAATATCCGCTACCTAACACCCTACTGTATTCTATGCGAGAAATAATCGAAATATCTGTTCGATATAAATTAGTTTAAGAGAAGATATATTATAACTGCGAAGGATTTTAACGCCCAGGCGGGTAAAGCACAAACTACTAGAGCCAATAAAATAGGGATCTCTTAATTGATCTATTTTCACTGCTAAATAGGCTTAATAGTGGATTAGTTTTCGCCTCAGTCACAAGAGAAGGATTAAGGCAGACTGGATAAGAGAAGTAGAGAAGGTAAAGAGCGTCGTCGTCCTTGGAGTGAAGAGCAGGTGTAGCCCCACTCGGCCTAGTCATACACACACACCGCCCGGAAACTAATTTGTAATTTTAATACTCAGACTAATCAATCAACAAGCGTACCCGTTAGTGCGTGTCTTGCACCGGCCAGAAGACGCCGCGTCAAGTAATATAATTTCTTTTACTTATTCAGTTTCGAAAAGACGAAATAATTAAAATTAAAAATGTAAAATAAAAAATGGCGGCGATCCAAGTCCAAGTCCGGGTCAATCATTCTGCCCGACAAGGTGCCACTCAGCAGTCGTCCGTAACGCAACAGAAGGCTTAAATACTTTTTTCTGCAATTAAAAAAGCCAACAGATCGAAAGATTTCCATATACGGGGAGGCTAACATGATACAACGCTATTGGCACACAAAATACAGCTAACTGCGTCTAGACTCTCGTGTTCATCGTGTAAAAACAAATAAATTTGCCGCCTCGTGTTCCGCATTAGTTCCCACACCTCGAAATCTTTTTATACCTAACCCGGTTTTTTCTGTCCCTCTCTTTTCGGTTCTTAAGAAGCCCTCTCCCGGTCTATAAAGTTTTCCCGGTCGGCTTACTCCCCCCAGTCACTTTACAACTCGCGGGACGCTCGGCGCATCTTATGAATTTTTAAAACTCGGTCCATTAGGCGTTGCAGCGAGGTGTCCGCAAAGTTCCGGTCGGAGAGGACGGGCGGCGGACAACGCCTATTACCTGGGGGTCTACGCCCCTCGAACAAAGGTTCGTCCCTCTCCGGCCACTCAATCTACCTGGGACCCAAACCTACAGCATTTCGGGCGGAGAGCGTTTTTACGCCACTCCAGATATCGGCACTTCTGGTGCTCATTCAACGGGCAACCCGCTATCCGAAATGGAATTATACATAGCACACAGTGGATAACTAACCTCCTATTTAGACAATCCGAATATCACTGGGTACTTTACTTTGAGTGTTGAAACATTTTAGAAACTGAGCGGGGTTGTTTGTAAATTTCGGACCAAACCGTCGCTATTAAATTCCCAGTAGTGTTTCCTTGGAATCCTAATAGTTGTTAACTACATAATCTAAAACTCCACGAATATTCTATTGAAGGAAAATTAGGTCCGCCGCCGGGACTCTTCGGGACCATGTTGCCGGGATCCCAATCACGGGCGATTTTAGGATTCCTATATAATTATTCCTTATCCCGGAACCTACTGTCAATATATATATATATATATGAGCACTTGTATTTGGGGCCGCTATATGACTGCAGTTTTAGATTGATTTACGAGCACCTCCTGGATAATCAGTTCTTATTGAAAATTCTTAGTTAGGAAAAATCCAGAATACAGACGAAAATTTCTCAACTATTCGTTCCCAAAACCTCACAACATGTACATAATGTTTATTACCATGACTGCAATTCAGGAGTGTAAGGATTAAAGTAAAATTCTAGAAAGGCAAAGCGGAATCGGAGAGATGATTAATATGGCATTGACGGAAATAATGTTTCAAGTGATGGCAGCACTGACTGCGAGTGTTTCCTTCGGATTTTCGCCCGGCCAACCGTTCATTAAGACGCCTCTTCAATACATATCCGTCGAGAGTCACAAATTACCGGGTATATAAATGACTGTAGAACAATGAGTCCGACTATTTTTGTTCGAACATTTTGTCAAACGTCACTCTCTCCTTTCGTGAAAGCCGAGAAGAGCGTAGTGAGTGAGGCGCACGGCCGTTGGATAAGGCCGAGAGCGGTGGGACAGGACCAAGGCCGAAGGAACGATAAAAACGGGCCACCATTACGCGTCGTGTCTTGAGCCTAACCTCAATTGCCCGCGTTAATATTCAATAAATAAATTCTCTCCCCGCCGAGCATTCCTTCTACGGTCGGCCTCGATAGAGCACGACGACAGACTTCCATTCTTCTTCCGCGTCAACCGCCTCCACTAAGAAGAATAGATGATTCTACGCTTTTCCAATAGAAAATACGGGTAATAATTCGAGACGAAGAGCACTACAGTCATCTATATATCATGAGGACATACTATATACGCAAAATAAGATTTAAACAACTATTGTTCTCCCCCGCTTAGAGGCTCTTGAAAATCCATTACTGGATACGAACATATTATATAACTGAGAGTGACCCGACCAGTGAATCATACAAGCATGAGTTTTGATAAAATAAACAACCGAGCCTGTACATATTCGGTAAAACGTTTTTCTCGTATAGTTTTTCACGGACCTATATTGCGCATGTCCTAACACGAACAGTAAAATAATAATGCGTAACAATGATTAATAACACTACATGAAAATATCAAATACACGACTAATAATAAGAAAATAGGATAATTTTACTTCATTATAACAGTCTATTTTGCACCCAACGTATTTTGGACGAGACATGACCTTCCGTAATAGTAACTGCTACTATTTGGACCCTATTTATCCTCCAAGATTTTTGGATTCCCAAATTAATGGCAGCAAATTGTCGACAATAAGTACTATATGACATAAGGAATAAGATGGCGAGAAAATGAAACCTGTATATTGTAGGAGCATAATGGGAATAGTGTGGTTTTATTACACTCGAAGTAGGTCTACCAACATGGTCCAATAAGATCGCGAGAAATTTTGGAGTCCACAAATAAACAAGTACTTTGGTCAGAATACGATAAATATGGGATGAGAATTTCTAAAAGTGTATTAAGACAGAGGCATAAGACACGGCTCGATCAAGAAATTGACTTAAAACATTTAGAACAGTCGGCGAAGAGAAAGAGGTGGGAGTTGGCCGGCGGGAAATTACGCGCGGTGGAAACGGGCGATAAGCCAGATAAGATCGGGTGGTCCGAGTGACCGAGATAGTGTCCCGCACAACAGGTCTTGTCGGCAAGGCACCCCCCCCCCCTCTGCATCCCGCAAACACAGCCGCATTTTCCTAATGGCCCGCGCCAAATTTGTACCGCCCGAATTAAAATGCGGTCCTGAGGAGCCCGGTTAAAATACAATTTATGGCTCCACCGTCCCAATTATCTCCGATTTGTTCCTTTTTGTTTCTTTCTAAATTGTTTAATCGACAACTCCCAATAATAACTAGGGCGATAAATTAAAAAGAAGTAATTACAAGGCTAATTTAATTCTACTAAAACTCGAAAGAAAGAGTGGAAGGAGAAGAAGAAAAAAGTGTACAGCCGTTGTTATTAATTACCTTACAGAATTAGTTTCGATGTAATCCGCCGCCTAACGCCGACAGTCAGTTTACTGTTTATTAAGATCCTATTTTAGCGCCTCTTCTTCTATTACACTTTTTTTTATCTTTATTCCATTTTGTTCAACTGATAATTTAACTGACAACTCGTTGACTGATCACTGAGTTAATTTTGTATTTGGCTCCTTTCCAAACACGTTAATGAAATAGGTCAAACCTCCGAATTAATCCCCTGTAAACATGGGACCACTCGTGGTCCTGAAAGCGTCAATACCTGGACATCGGTGATTGGTTATTTAACGGAAATGATTTTATAATTTATGTTTAAATAACTATTACCCCGAGGGCCTTCAGATATGATGAAAGTGTAAATATTTTAATTTATTGCCTCTCTAAACAATGACGACAGGATAACGTACCCTCCAAAACGATGTACCATGGAATTGTCAATAACGTTTAATACGAATTGAAGCACTAAATTTTAATTAATCCATCATTTCAGAAAAGGTCCATTTCTCGTCATAGAATTTACCACTCAATCGTTATCGCAAGAATAACATTTATAATATTTTATATAATTTTGCTTGTTCAATTTTACGCGACTTTTGGCAATGTCAATGGCGGCACAGTATAACAATGGGTTAGTGGGATTTCATACTCCGGTTAACAAGGCCCATTTCGGTGTCGTGATTATTTAATTTGAGCCGGTGGCTCCATTACCCCGATAATTATAACTCTCTTCTCCCATCCACTCGCGCTACTGACACTTTAAAAATACCTCCCCGACAGAATTGACACTATCTCGCAGGGCAATCTTCATGGCGTTTAACATCCGTGAATTTAATCGGAAAGTTATTAATTAGCCTGTTAGTTTTCAAAACGAACCTGTGAAACGCCTGAAAACAAAGTAGAAACGCTGATAGTTTAGTTCTCTCTTAATCTTTGATAAGGTTTCGTTATAGGAAATTACTTAATCCATTTCACGAGTAGGTTCAAATAATTATACAACTTGGTCATAACAAAAGACAGAGTTCATTGTCACTCATTTGTTTTATTATAGGTGTTTATTATAGGTGTTTAAGAAGTGGTTGCATATTTGACCAATGTAGTACTAAACTGGATGCTTCACGGGTACGTTTAAATAATTCGCTGTAAAACAAACCCCTTTGCCCAACGATATAACATGAACTCGAATATCGTTACAGATATGTTTATCACAGATATAATAATTTTATTTCATCCGAACGACAGACCTGAAAACTTTCGACCCCCGCGACGAGACGTACAGGTAGGCGACGGTTCCGCTACGTGTTTGCCAGTAATTAGTTCGAAAACTCAAGGCAAACTTCAGACAACCAGGAATAGGATGGGAAACGAGAATTAAATTGGCCGTAACAAAACAACAATCGTCGGGTTCTCTCAACGCGGAATTATAATACGCGCGGGCCGAGACCACGTCGGACGGGCGGCCAAGTCAAGTCAAACGAAGCGACGGAACAAATTAAACGAAAAGCCGAAGGGGGAAAGGATAAAAAGGGAAAAAGGAAGACCGAGGGGAGCATATATTAGAAATACAGGACCGTTAAAAGAAAGGGCGATAAATAATAAAAAGAAAAAAACAGAAGAGAAATAAATAAAAGCAAGAAAAAGGACTGGACGGAGGTGGGGAAATAGAGAGGGAGAGAGAGCGAGAGAGAGAGAGAGAGAGAGAGAGAGAGAGAGAGAGAGAGAGAGAGAGAGAGAGAGAGAGAGAGAGAGAGAGAGAGAGAGAGAGAGAGAGAGAGAGAGAGAGAGAGAGAGAGAGAGAGAGAGAGAGAGAGAGAGAGCAATAAAAATTCCTAGACACAATAATTCATATCCCCTGTCCAGAGGCAAAGTACCAGGAGGTCCCCGCCCCCATCTCCCTCACCAACACCGCTTATATTCTTCTCCCTTTAGGAGCGGCCTCTCTCACACACCATTACCTCATTCTTTTTTTCGCACCGATCTACCGGCTCACGTGAAAACAGTTTTCATATTCGATCTGGACCGAGCCATTTTGGACTTTATATATATATATATATATATATATATATATATATATATATATATATATATATATATATATACATATGCATTCGTAATTAGCCGCCTAATTAGTACACCTAAGACTTTATGAAAGGGTTGCGGCCACACAACAGGCCGTATTAACTTTATATTTAGCACAATACCCTCCCCAACAATATTGCGAAAGATATTTAACAGCACTAATAGACGTTTACGCTCGAAATTCCAGATTTTAATCCGCTGCTCTTTATTTCGAACATTGTCCGATGACTCGACCATATTGTTTTCGCGAGTGTAGGCAAACAAAATTCATCCAAGTTCGACTGAAACATAGCGACGATTTCAAATGGGACACGTTAAACGACAAAAACCATTCATTCCACATTAAGCTCTTGCAATCATAATCATTATATTCACAAAATTGGTTGCCATATTTTAAATTAAATAATAAGCTTGATGGAATTTAAGGAGGAAAAAACAGGAATCGATTCCCTCCACGAAACGGATAGAGCAACGCACTATTTTTCAGTACCCACCCGTTCGAAATACCCTGAGAAATGCAAAATACCGATAAAACTTCTAACTGAAAGTAAAATGAAACTGACGTTTCATTCGTTTTTTTCCACGCTCGATGTAGGCTCTTCGACGGCCTCAACGGGAAAATGGAGTCCTTAACCTTTGGCCGGTCGTGCGTACCGGCGAAACTTTCCCGAGCTGTCTGTTGTAACACGGCTAACTTAAATGTTAAAGAATAATTTTACAGACCCTCACTTGATGTGCAATATTGACGCCTCCGAACTGCAATGAAATTTCAGCGGACGAAACGCATTTCGCCATCAGATATATATAAATATATATTCAATTTGAAATATTACATTTTTTTTAATAATTGTGAAACTGCAAATTTAAGTTTAACCATTTAATAAAATTTGCAGGTTTTTACTAAAATGAGTATAATATACCGCAATAAAGATAGACCCTCAGGAACTGAAAATTACTCCGCGCTATACTTAGATTCATGGATTTGTGTAGCGCTGGTAAGGCATCCAAGTATTAGTACAAAAATATGATACAAAAGTGCTCTGAGATGTAACGAGAATAATTACAGTAAAGTCGATTATTTACTTTTCCGAGGGGCAACCAAGTAGGCACACTTTTCCAAAATCGACAACATTTCTGGTATCAGTTACAAATCCTTGAAAATCAGCTGTAAAAATCCGGATGAATAAACGAACATCAGGAAGCGCAAACGCCTATTTGAGAATGGGACGCCTTTTTCAGATTTGTAGAATTTAAAATTGTACGGGGCTAGGAAGTGAATTTCCGGTATGCGTCTCTGTTATCTGAAAGATATTAGAACCGGATCCCCAAGGAGGGGGATTATCCTGAGTAGTCGGAGAGAAACCGGTTCCCTCCTTCTTCCCCACCCACCCCCCTAACTCATTTCGAAACCAACGTTTCGAAGAAAACTACCGGATGAATACGAATGTTTCGGTGCCTACAAATATCTTATCGCTTTCAACTTCTGTTCTTGTAGTAAAATACAAAGGACTTGAACTACCAAGGCAAAAACGAATTAACAGCAGCACCGAGGTCAGATATTTTTGTAGTTGTTTTAAGGCTAACAGAAATTTAACTAATGCCAGTAGGGAGCAAAGGAATATAACTTGGTATTAGAGAAGGGATTCTTGCGATGACAACCAACACATCCTAGTTTCCAAGATACAACCTACGAGATAGTTACTTGTCAATGATATGTAACGGGGATTGTGGCAGTTTTCTCCATGTACTGTCAACAATGTTCGAAGTCAATCTAATAACATATAACACGTGTCTGTAATTGACGCTGCTAGAAGAATTAGGGCACCGAACATTTACACAAGATTATTTCAACAAAATAATTACAAAACATTTCTAATTAATTAATTTTATAACACCGAGAAATACGAAACTGCTCGACATTTTGGACAGTATGAAGCAAAATGAATGGACCTATTGTCCATCCATTCATGGTAATGAGAACCTTTTATTTGAGCTTAATAGCTAATTGTACGACCAAGCTTTTGTTGAATAAAATAAACGTTTTCTTATTTTTCTTCTTCAATTCGGAATGTAATCATGATTCGTACAAGGTCAAAGTCTACAAATTGCGAGCACTATATAATTCACAACCCGGTCGGTTCCAATGGGCTATGGGGTATGGGCGCTTACACCCTGTATCATCGAGTTCAATACCGAAATATAGGTGATTACAGAATTCGTTGTAATTAATACATCCTATGTAACGTGAGTAACGTAAATTATTCAAATAACAACTGCAGCGGTTATGGTATGCATAGGAGCAAGTAGAAAAATGCTAGACAATATTCATTGGTAGGGGGGTTCAATAACGGTGGGAGGTTGGGAGAGAAGAAAGCGTAACTACTGAGAGGAGCGGGGAACCGGTTTCTCGAATTCTTGTCTTTTTTCTTCTAGATAGCCCCCAGTGCTCAGCCACCGGTAACCTCTTCCAACAACATCACACAAACAACAAATACCCTTTTGAATAATCTCAACACAATCCTGCTCTATCGAAACATGAAGTTGCAAATCTAGTGTGCACTGGTATGCCCGAAAAAATCGCATTACTGCGATTCCGCATGAGACAATTATTTCCCGAAAAAATAATAAAAAAACATTATCTTGCTTTCCGTGATTCTTCAAAATAATACTTTAACGCTATTATAATTAAAAAGCTGCAGGAATGCTCTAGTCAATGTTAAGCTTAGCATTATCTGATAGAACTTAATTTATAAATCTCTGAAAGAAGATTGAGTTTAAGGGACTAAAGTTTTCACATTAAAATAAAAGAAAACGAAATTTGTAACTTAATTGCTCCTATTATACCGCACGAATGAAGTAATTAGTACGCGAATGGAAAGCGTACAGAGAACACGCATTGTATGCGCGTGAACTCCATTTTAATATCCCCCTCGATTTATACCTATTCCTCGATAAAACATTTTATTGTCTTTACAACTGAAGGAACTATTCAAGCCCACACCTGACTTTCCCTCATTACCTGTTCCACAGTGTCTGAAAATAGGCCAAAGATTTTTCACTCAAAAACGCTCTGACTATAATATAGGCCTAATAGTTAGGAATCGCAGTTTTCATAGTATAACACATATCTAACTGGACAAGTTTAAACGTAAATTTGTAATTGACGGAAAATTCGGTGTGCCCCCATACCAGATCTCATCCCTAGTGATTTTTGAATTCTACGTAGATTAAAAGAAGGCAGCGTGTAAACACCAGTATATTCATTAGATTTATATTGTGAAACACTAATATTTGTATTTGTTTTCCAAACACCATCGAAACGCCATACTGTAATTAGTATGATAATCTGGTCCGCGTCGATAGGTCGAAATTCAGCTTTCCTAATCGGTTGGTGAGAGGGCATTTTTTCATCTAATCAAATTATATTCGACTATAAAGTAAGGCCGTAAACTGCCTAATAGTTATTATTTAAGGGCGGGGGTGGGGAGTGAGAGGGAATGATTTGCTACTTTAATTTTAGTTGCGAAAGAGAGTCTTGTTATTATCCACTAAGCGTGAACGGAACTTCCTTTATTTTCACGGTTGTTTGCAGCTATGGCTCCAATTACTTAGAAATTAAACATTCGAGCCCATCCTCCCCCACCACCAATTCCTGGGCTTATTACCGTGCTCACCACTCCAAACTATATTCACTGCCCTCTCCCATCTCTACTCGACTTAGTGTTTCTTTACGTGCAATTCATTAGAGCCGATAATTATAGAAAACTCCAATATTGCCTTGCCCAAGCCCGCCCCAATTTTCATATCCATGGCCTTTAAATCCAGTGTATAATTCAATTCGGTTTGTTTATAGAGGAATCTTTCAAGGATCCTCTGCCCCCTCTCCACCATTATCCGCATTCTCGAGTCAACCGCGGTAGGATTCTTTTAAAATAAATATTAAGCACGGCAGGGAGGGAGGGTTTTACCTTCATAATTTGAAAAATTCAGGTTTCGCAGCGCCTTGCCCGTAAACGGGTTCGCCTAGAGCAGAAAAAAGGACCTCTTGGCAACGACTTACGCAGTACGAAATACATAAACGCTCTAAAAAATTGTGTCACGTCATTTTAATTTTAATCAGAAATAATACCGTCGCTCAACGTGACGAAATAGTCAAAATTACAGTTATGGATAGGAGTCAACCGTCATTTTAACTGAGACGGTAAAACACCTTTCCTGATTTCCAGAGAACACAGAATCGAGATATGACCACGACAAAACTGTCCACCTGTCTGTAAACTTCGAACTGAATAACAATGAGGCCCTGGTTGAGGTGAAAGTTTCAAATAACTGTACATTAAAAAATATCAACGGCGGCGAAACTTAAGAGCCCTTCCTCGATAGAAGCTGCGGGCGACAACCGGACTAGGATAAGAAATTTACATGAAACGGCCGAAAAAGAAGAAAACAGAAATTCAGGATGCTCATCCGCGTCGGAAATTCAGGTGAGACGAGGCAGTAAAACTTGGACAAGGGTGGGGAGCATCTGGAAGGAACTACCCTAATAAAAAGGGATTTTTTCAGGGCCGGACCAACAAAATCCGCGCTGATCCCTCCTACCCCTCCCTTTAACATCAAACCTCTTATAACATCTACCTCGCCCCTTCCGACACAAAGATATTTTTATTTTAAATTAAAAAAAACAATTAATACCTAAAATACTCTATTTTCTCATTTCGTATTGCCTAAATGCGTATTGTCAAAATAATTGAACGAACAATGGGTTCACCTAAGAAACCTAATAGATACTAAAGTTTCAGTTCCCGTTAGTACATAACGAATTTAGAATATCTATTATTTATTTAAACTTATTCTTTCTTCATTTAAGATAAGATTACAATACATGACCGAAATTCGGATCTCAGTTAAAAACGACGACAGAAAACGTGTTTTCTCTTTCAAGTTGGCTATCAATTTCCTTTGTGTCCCCGAAGGGGGTTTAATCAAGGTAAAAGGGAAGAAGACACAAGGATAGTGGTGGGGGACGTTTATCCCACATGTTCTCCTCTTAGATCAGATTAAAACACGTTTGTTATCAGTTATCAGTGACTTCAGGACAAGGCGTTATTGGTACAAAATAGAATATATATTCTATACGACATATATATGTCTTAAAACATCATTTGAAACAACCTACGGGGGGAGGGCTGGGATTACAAATCTCGAATTGGCCCTTTGTAGTTTAATTAACTATTTTTCTTCAACAATTTATATCGCATCCACATTGAAATTTTTCCTTAATATTGGAACCAATTAGTTAATGAATAGCGACATATCTAGCCTTAAAGACGTCCCCAACAGGTAATGGGAATCAAGTCCGCGGTAAATCGACCGGTCAATTTAATCGCCGATGAATGGAAATTGACAATTAATTTGTCCCCGACATACGTTAGCGCGCCCGTTTGTGTGTGTGAGTGTTTGTGCATATATACAACCGATGTGGCTACCATTGGACGCGTGTGCGAGCCCCGCGGTGCGCGTGTACGCAAATTCGGCGAATGATGTAAACCCCAATTAAATCATAGCCCCATTTACAATCGCGTGTTATACGCTGTTGTTGTTGTTGTTGTTGTACCGCTATGGCCCGGCGATGCAATACAATATTAATAAAGGCAAATGGGGGCGGGCTGTTCAGCCCTGGGACACCGCGACAGCGATCCGTTTTCCTAACCAATTGTCGAATAACGAGGTCTGGTCCATTTTCAGATTCAATTGAAAATCCAAATGTATATATTACATATAACATATCGTGCAATTCCGGACTGTTTTTGGAAGTGGAAAATCATGGGATATGTCCAAAGACTATGATTGGAAGAGCGAAAAGGATATTAAAGTTATATTAGTATGAAACAAAGTAAAGTAGGAATCTGATTATATAATAATAATATTGTGCAAGAACTCTAGTCATCGACGGTAGAATCTAAGTGTCCAACAAGTAGTTACTACGTTATTACATCATGTTTTATGGATATTATGTTAATTATAAAATAAAGTCTCACTTTTGGAAATTACCCAAAAATATTTAGCACGAGATTGTACTAATCAGCGTCAATATTTATAGTCGGAAGATTTAGCGCGTCTGATAGCAATTTGTTGGCTTTGTGTTTTAGTTCACGCACTGAAATATTGCGTACATTTAGCAAGTACGTACGTCAAAAATTAACGTTTGGGAAGCTGTAGGTACAGCGAAGCTACTTTAAAATAAGGTTGGCGAAAATAAATTACCAATCATATGCATATGATATGTTCTTATCACTCAATATATATATATATATATATATATATATATATATATATATATATATATAAACAATAGAGAGGAATGCAAGGGGTCGTGGGGGGAAGGGCAATCAATATTTTCATTAGTTTGGGACACTGTGTATGTACACACTGTGTGTTTACAGTGGGTGGTATGACTGGGGGGTAGTGGGACGTTGAGGGGGGAATAGGGAGGGGAAGGGGATCAACAGGGGGGAAAGGGGGAGGCGCATGACGTCACTGGCGATCGCCATGGCGACGCTAAACCCCCCTCGTTGGAGGGAGGAGGAGGAGGGGGCCCCAGTTTTAAACTTTATATTTAGAAATGCCGGTTACGGAGGACTGAACCCCCCTCTTCCCCTTTTTCTTCCTCTCTGTCTCTTTTCTCTCCCTCTCTATTTCCACGCGTATCCCTCTTTTCCTCTCTTCTCTCTCTCCCTCTCACTCCTGCTCTAAACCACGATGCCGGAACGGTCAGAGGGGGAGGGCGGGACCCGGGCAACAGATACGACCACGTGGAGGATACTGCAAGGCAGGAAAAAGGAAAACATGAAAAGGCGCACCGAAAGAATATCAGCAACCGGTATCACTCTCCGTGAGGTGTGTAACAACTCTGAGGCAACACTATGCAATTAAAGATTGAGTGATCTGCAAAATAATGTATGTGAATTTCATTCAACCCGAAGAACATACGTTTCGCACCGGGATAATGTGCATGTACGGCATGTATGTTCTGCAAGAATCATTCGGCTAATACGTATTATTAGGTAAGCATTCGCAATAACTAATCCCGACGATGCATTTCCGTCCCCCTTATTATACCCCAATGTCATGTTCGGATATTCTGTTAGTAATTACACATAGAGGATGATTCTGGTTTGATCATGATATCGATTGATTTATGTATACTTCGGTAACATGTATATTTATATTAATAGTAGTGTCTGCAGTGTTCACCTCCTAACAGGCTTAACATAATCGACGCTAACCCTATACAGTTGCAATATATACATAATCTACACGTGTGTATGGCGTATGCAAACCTACCGCAGGAAACAACAATAACATTTGTTACCGTCATAGGCTGAGTCCGCTGCGATGGAGAATACATCATAAACGGAGACTCCAAATTCTTATCATCAGCTAAATTACAAAAATTTTAAAATATTTTTAGCAAGCATGACGATTTCTGAACACCGAATTGGTTGATGTAAACTACAATGAAATCTATTAATGCCAACATCATAATGATGAGTAAAATCGTGCATGTCTCGACGACAAAACACTATCATGCATAACAATGAAATACGTTGTTTTCAGGCTGATGTGTTTAAACGGAGAAACTACATTACTCGAATTCATTAAAAATTACCCCCAATTTCGGTATAAAATTACAGAACCATTCTGACAGCAAGGGGGTACGTAAAATTTCGCATATTACCGAGATATAAAAATTATTCATATGTACAAAACATTGAAAAGGCACAGAAAACAACGAAAAGCAAGCAGGAGACGATCATTTTACATAACCAGGGAAATTGACGAGTATTTAAGCTTATAATACATACTAATAAATATGAATACATACCAACAACATTTACCATTCAATTTATACAATCACATGAATTAGTTCGGTACATATAATTTTATCCTGAAAATATGTATTTTTTTCGTAAAACTTGGTAAAATAAAAGCGTTTCGAACCAACCCAACACAATCAAGCAATAGTACAAAAGCCACGTATTGGTACCCAAATCCGAGCCACCCTGCAATCTTTCCGTTTATTCTGTTTTGGTTTTCGGAAAGATAGTGTAATACCAAAGCTTTCAAAAAATTCCGTAATCAAATTGCGTCAGGATGATTACTATGGTAAACCATCCCGACTCAATGAAAACGGATAGGTCGCAGAGTTATCCAAATGAAAGTATAAAATGTAAATTTTGTAAAATAAACATCAATAAAAGCCACGTTAAAGAAGGTAACAACAAAACTGGGAAAATTGTGGATGTGGGCCGAGACAACAATAATCAAGTGACCAGCACACAATCACAAGTGAGCTATTTTTGTTTAAATTCTTAATAGCGTGTCAATTAGTTTCACAGAAATGAGATAAGAGAAATTAAAATAAAAGGCACGTAATACAAACAAAAATATACTCTAAACATACAACAGATATAAAGCGAGGCAGCCGAAACACAATTAATTATGTCTGTATTATTTATTTCTGGGTTTAAAGCTTCCTTAACCTGGCAACGAAATTTTATTAAAAATAAGACTTACGGATGGCTGCAGCCCATTATACAGATTGGATTTCTGCAACAAAACTTCATTATTAGGCACAAGTATTGATAAGCTTATCGCTGCCATAACTGAACTATGTTGGGGGATGGACGGGGGAAAGAATTTTATCTAAAATGACAACCGAATAATAAATTACAATGGATCTATCATCATTCAATTGACATGTTTTACTATAAAAATGATTCAAGGTGAATAATAAAAGGAACATAAAATCTAATTACACTACCAACCCCACTGACTTGACAATCAATCAAATATTTTTCGTTCGCCAGAAATGAAAATAATGTTATATAAGTTTTTTTTTGGGTTTGTTAGAAAATAAACATTAATTATCACTGAAAACTCCATCTGCCTTATATCAAGTCAATGGATTTATAATTAGGGAAGGGGCACAATGCACTCATCAGGTTTCTAATAATAGAAAATATTTTTCGGTTTCCTTTTAATGAATGCGATAACTACCTCTAATAGTTTCATTCATTAGGAAACATATTCTACTAACATATTATACAATATTTGTAGAATATGGTGGAATTAAAATTAACTCATTCGACGTAAAGTGTATACAACAATCAAATAAATAATAATTCCCGGAGACCCCCATAAAACCCTTTACAATATATAATGTGAACAACAAATAATGTGCTCATAAGTTTATTCACTGACACGGCTGATCAAAACATTTTGAAAAACTTAATGAGAATTGAAATGTTTTTAACGCTAGCGAAATACACTAATCTAAATTACAATAAGTTCCGGTACATAAATACTAGTTGATAAAATGGCCTTTCATAATGTTTCAGTAAAATACTTCCTCCATCACGGAGTAGCAAAACAAAAGAAAACGAAGATTTATTTTTAACTGATATTGCTATGTATAAAAAGAATTTTTAATTAATTAATAACGCACTAGAATAACATTTATGATTTAATTATACAATTTTCATTATTGGAATTTAAACATTTATTTCAAGAGGGCCGGGCTATTCCTGTACCTTTATAAATCATTATCCGAGTCCAAGAAGAGTTGTAAACAGCTTAAAAGATTTATATTATTATGACATTCATTTCAAACACACCAAAGCTTATAACTTATGCCCGTACTCCATCCAGAGCAGGTGCCACTAAGAACGAATAACGGTCAGAATTTGCAAAAATTATCTATGCCAAACATGGAATGTTTAGTACATAATATTTAAGAATACACTTCGGAAAGGTTCCTGTCCAATTGGCGGGACATTTGTAATATGAATAATGGCGGACTGAACTGTTATAAAGTGGGTCGAAATAGAATCAATCGTAATCTCGCTCACTCGTCCACAGTTAACCCAATAAATTCAAACTAGTAACTGGGTGGAAATTTGGTCCACCACCGGTGAGCGAACCCCAAAACACGCAAGGGGTGTTTTATCACCGGAGATATCGGACGGAACCGAAAACAGGCGATGTAACCAACGTAACTAACCCTTGAGGCGCCCCAGTAGATTATAATTATTTACTGAAATGTACACGTACTGTCGTATTTAGTGTTGCAATTTCTACCCTTAATTTTTTTAAACGATTTATGTAATTATTTTGCAAATAGGACGCAGAAGGAATCTCATTACGCCCTACGTCAGCCGTATTATCACTAACATCTAAGTACAAGTACAGATCAAAACAAAAGTCACGGTACGACCTTTTACATAGCTTAGGCGGGGTGGCGGGGGATATCCCGGGTCAACTCTGGTTTTGACCAGTCGGCGGGAAATTCTATAAAATATTCAAAAGAGAGAGATGGCGGCAAACGGAAAACGAGAACAAACAAGTAAAATGGGGGCTTCAGGGCCAGGGGGGTGGTGGTGGTGGAGGCATTAGGATGGGAACACAGAGATAGAAGCCCAGTCTCCACCCCTCGGCAGATTTTGTTTACCCGGCCTCCGACACCAACCCCCTATTTCAATCCACCCCCGCCGGCTCCAACATAAATCAACCCCCCCCAATCTCTCTCACCCCACCAAAAAGGGTTTATGGCTCTAATTCCAGAGATGTTACAGAGACAAAATTGCTGAGAAGAAAATTCAATGCAGGTGAGAGACTTTTTCCTCGGTAAACTAAAATTGGGGTTCAACGGAGGTTACACGGGAATACCGACTATAAACGGATGAGGGATAATCGACGATTCAATCGGAATAATCTATTCTAAATACCCCACATTCGATGTAAGCTGCACACAATTTATAGAGCCCAATACTATCTAATCACAAGTCGGCCATCACAGTTCCTATCAATTCCATATTCATATTTCAGGCGGTGTTGACATAAACGTTAGGAATAGCGTGTTAGTACTAGTCAATCATTTGTGTATGTAAGAGGCGGGGGTTAGGGAGATGAAATTGACGAAGAACTGTTGTAACAGTTCGGAAGCTCGTCGACCCAATTTATAAGATAATTCCACTGGGCGCGCGTATTATAAGACAATTATTTAACACGCGAGTCTTCCCGACTGTATTTCTGAATGGGAAATGCAATTCTAATTTGTGTGTAAATATAAATGCGTTCGAGTTGTGAGGACGCCGGATGGAGGGCCCCGCAGGGGACGGACGCTAACGACCTGTCGCCCGGCACGCGTTTTTTATTTTTTTATTTCTTTGAATAAATATACGAGCGCGGCCCACGCACATACAGAGGGCGGTTCAACGTTGAACGCATAAACAATAAAGCGAGACAACCTCTCCACTTATGGGTTCCTCTTTTTGCCATTCTGCTATAAATTCAAACACTTCGAAAGATGGATGATTAATGTTGCCCAGTTCTATTAACAAAAATGGCTAATTATACACACACATTAAAGTATTTACCCGCAAGTTACGTCCGTTTAATATTTATTATAAATTTCTTCCAATTTTTCCATGTATTTACTGATTCGAAAAGGATGACATTGGCAGCGTATCCTTAATATTTGAAGAAGTGGACTAATTTCGCTCGGTGAACTATGAACACAGGCCTCGTAATTGGCCTTAATTCGAACTCATTTAATCATTATACTACTTGAATTGCTCAGTTTCCGATTATCAAGGCCGTTAATTGAATGGTCTTCAGAGCCACGCGTTCCAATACGGCGTACTAGCTCAATAGAATTCAAACGGATCGCAGTTGTCTACTTATTCTACAGCTGTGGGTACAACTAGAGGTGTGCTTATTTCACGTCTTCGACTTGTTATTTCAGAGTATTCCCCTCTTGACTGGGACACAGTCTGGAGCAACCCTGGGCCAGTGTGTTGAACATCTAGCTACTTTTTTAACGATAGAATTCAATCTAAGAAAGGGAATATTATTCTACAATCGAAGTACTCACAGCCCGTTTTAAATGTAAAAATACGACTGCTGCACACTCTCGAAACATGAGTAAAGTTATTTAAGCATCACACCAATTTTTAAATCATGCTCAAAAACAAAAGTAAATAGATTTAGAAATTTTTAATAGCATTGTGCCCAGTTCAAATCAGTAAAATAAAGGAATGTTTCACAAGGCTCCAAACAGGTGGGCGTAACTTTACTGTAAAAGTGTTCACCGCGACTGATATGTGATTAAGTTATTGATGTCGGGAATAAAAACAAATCGACGAAAATACCTTTAACGAATCATTATTTTTAATTGCCTGCACTGTGTCAGATTTCAGATGATACGAATTCAATTATTGACAAATAGATTACTCATGGGTTACTGAAGTTTTTGAGTCCAAGCGGTGTTATTACATTTTTCAATCAACAAATTTTAGTAGATTTATGTTACTCATTCAGGCGGTCTGCCGTAGCTTAATGAGGTACTTACACATGTTGTCTGTCTAGGCTTTAATTTGTGTAGAAGATGAATTTATCCTGAGCATTTCATTTTGCCAATCTTACCCCTACTGTCTGTATTATTCGATAATTACAGAAGAATAGATAGTCGACGGAGGTACTCACTAAATTATAAGTTCCACTCGGGTTAGATGGTACACTTAGGAGGGGACAAAGAAGGAAACCGATAGTGGTGGCGGTTTTTCGAAGCGAGACCTGTGTGTGTAAAGGGGGGGGTTGTGGAGCAACAAGTGTCCTGCTCCTCCTGAGACTGTGGTGTCTCCCTTATCAGAGGGCAGACCCCGCACACGCCTACACGTGTACACACGCCCCACCAATTAGAGATACACGTCACAGAGCACCCACGCTCTCTACACCTCTCACCGCAGAGCGACATCCCATAAATCATCCCATCCGCTTCTCCTAACAACTTCCTATCTCCCTGTCTCATCCTCACCAGTTTTTCAATAGATTCCCGCTCATAGACAGCGCTTCAAATCGTACTTCAATCGCGAAATCCAAAAATTAATTACAGGCGTTCGATATAATAAATGCTATACAGTTCTTTTGTCATATTTTATTTTTATGAATTAATGAGTTAAATCATTCATTTGTTAAACCGAAAAAAGTGTCTTAAATAAAGTTCTCGTCATAGCCAAGGATTCAATTATTACATTCCGCCGGTTTTGTACTCATACCGGTAAGCAATATATATATATATATATATATATATATATATATATATATATATATATATATATACATACATACATACATAATCGATACGACAAATTTCATAAACAACGTAAAACGTTGTAAAGAATCAAATATAATTTGTGTGCGTCGGCACTTGTGCCCGCGTCCGGTTACATCATGACACGGCTTTGTCGAGTGACAACCCTTTGAAGGGCCGGTGACGAACTTTTTTTAAGGGGCAGGAAAATATTTGGCAAACAAAATAAGGACGACAGGCCGGCCTCCCCTTTGAAAAATACCTTTTCATCCCTTTTGACGATCCCTGGACTTTCCGTCCGACCTTTTATAATTTCGAGAAGGTAAACTTCGGATAGGAAATTTCAACGACCAGCGGCGTAATTAACTTAACAAATTGAAAGCATTTCATTGGTAAATCAAAATTAGAATTCTCAATAAATTTATTATAAATCACTCTAATAATTATAAGAAATAAATTAGTCCGTTTTTTAATTATCTTCTATACTAACAGACAAATATGAAGTGGAATAAAATTTCGCTAAAATACTTTGTTATAATAACGACAACAGCCTTACACAACAACGACAATTAAACCCTCTCTAATTGAAAAAACAGTTTTTAAATACAGTTTCGTAATTTCATTCCACAATATTATGTAACAGAAGTTTCGACCATAAGCGAGAAAATAGCAGAGAAAGGAACAGAATGACAGAGAGTTTAGAGGAGATCTGCAACAAGTGGAATAGGATTTAGGAAATGGATGGAAGACAGTCAGAAACAGAGAATGGTGATATGGAGAGGGCTGAAGAAACGGTAAAGACAATAGGATAGAGTAAGACTATGCATGATTGAGATAAAAGTGTACTGTTGAGATAAAGAAAAGACAGTTGGAAGAAAGATAAAGACGGAGAGGATATACTATAGGAGGATGAGAAAGGAGAGGTATGGTTGCGAATAACAGCGAGAATGAGAAAGATGGAAAGAGAGACAGAATTATGGCTCGAAGAAACAGAGGGTTGTGGGTCGAGAGAAAGAGAGAGCGAAGAGGAGAGGGATGCAGGGAAAGAGACAGGGAGAGAGACGGAGGGTTGGAGGAGAGAGAGAGAGAGAGAGAGAGAGAGGCATGTTAGCCGCTCAATACTTTCCCAGGGCCAATGTTGGAACGGGGTTAGTGGCGGGGGCGGGGGCGGTGGGATCTGAGGAGGAAACTGACGTTTCCAAGCCATATACGGCTGTTTTAAATGAATGATCAGAGCGGACACGTCTCGACCATTAGGTAGGATCCGGAAGTGGAAGTTCAAACACCGCCAATTAGAGACCAACGGTCCAAGGAAGCATTTAAAAAATAACGAAAAAAAGACCGAAACGCTTTAAGAGGTCAATACCTTCGTCCACTACCACGTGCAGTAATTAATTGGTATTTCATTTACTTTTTTTAAATTTCTAACAAGAATTTCTGAACAGTGCTACTGTTTTTATGAAAAATGTATTGGGTGTCGATAAATATATCATGCGGAAGAAGTTCGCGGTCGACTCATATCGAGAAGGGTGCACAACCGATTCCAACTGTTGTAAAACTAAACGGAATTTTTACGTTACCAACACTGCATATTACATGGCAAACGTACCGTGCAAATAAAACGTATCCTACTAAAACAAAGGATAATTCGTTTATCTCACAAAAACGATAAAGAAAATCGATACTAGATAACAGATAGCAGGACTTTAGTTGTTTTTTGCAATGCAAAAGTACAATACTTGATATTGGTATTCCAAAGTAAGTAATAGGTCAGATACTCGCCAAAACGATATGCAGATAATATCGACATGTTACGGTAATATATGTAACCTATCAGGATATAAAAACTAGGGCAAAACATTTTATAAATAAATAACAAGCAATAGGTAAGAAAAATGCTATGAAATGTAGACCAGATCTGAGACTAATTGCGAAGAAAAAATATAATAAGAACAACTTTAACGGGGTTATAACTCCGGTGTTATAATAAGTGGGAAGTTATGCGGTTTGCGGCGGAGGGGGGAAGGGTTAAAGTGTCGGTTATGGGGCGGTCAGTCCCCTCCCCGACTCCTAATTAAACGGGCCTCTTGTTCGCCACTTAGTAGCCGGCGGAACTTTAAGTCCCAAGTTCCCTCGGGAAGAGCGCCGGCAACAGGAGGAGGTTGTTACCGTTTAACTAGCGACAGTTGTCTTTACGGACGACAGCCCACTCGGAAGGGGAGTATCGGTCATAGAAGACAGGGCTTATTTCATCCCCCCCCCTGGACTTGTTGCGAATCAATTGATTAGGTTCATTTTTATTTATCCCACAGTAATTTACATTTATCGGTAAAATAACTTTTTTGCTACACTTAATTTTTATTTAACGTGTTGTGCGATCAAACTTAGTCTAAACGTCCGGGGCAAAGCGAGAATCGAACTCTGGCCGCTAGCGCTCCCAACCTTCTCGTACTGAACACGCTCCACCAACTGATCCACCACAGAAAATAATATATTAATTCGTTCCGCATACGTTGGATATATTTAATACTCCGACTTCAAGAAAGATCAGAATATTCACAAGTTCGTGTGGACTTCTTGGAATTTGGAATTCTACAGGAATACATAATCATATATGTATAAATAATTCAATGATTAAATACATAAACAAAGTATAGCAACATGTTATAAATATTCGATACTATTTCAGATTGTTTGTGTACAGTAATATTTTTATAATGAACGTCCATGGGAATCACAAGCACAGCGAATCGTATAAATAAACACACCACGAGGCCAAACATAAGTTCACCTACGGAAGAGCGGATGAAAAATGAACGGATATCAGTCAGTTACCCCAAATTGGGTTAGTGTACACTGACGAATGATTAACAACGTTGGAAATGGCCCGCAACGCCATACATACACCCCGAGACCAATAAAACAAGGTACGAGCGCGTGGGATAAAAAAAGTCGACCAGAATTATTCCACCACAAGCCACTTTACCTTAATATTCAATGTATCTCTCTGTGAAATTTTAATACCAGCTGACAAGTAGTACGCAAAAGGCTGATTCTAAAGAATTTAAGAAAGGGCTTAGGACAGGCATATACAGAGCTCAGCAGGAGATCTAAGCCCGTAATGAATGGTTTCAGGAATAAACATCATCAGATACATCAAAGCGGTTGCAAAACTCGAATTTTTTTTCCGGTTACCCAGGACTAATTTAGCATAAGCTAGGGCAAAAATTCACGACGTATTTTCAAAAAAAATTCTTCAATAACACAATTATTATGATGTAATTTGCACGATATTAACCAACCGTGGTATAATCGGTTATAGTGAAACTGAATGGGTTACACCTTCCCCCAAATTCGAACCCTCAACTTTTTTCTAAGTATCATAAAATACCTCGTTTCCGTTTCATAAGCAAAAAAATTATAAAGCCAAATTTCCAATTAACATAAGTCTGCACTCATTAATTATCCATTCTGGCATCGGTGTTATTATTTATTTCCAACTGAATATTTAAAATTAAGGAATATAATCATAGTTTACAGCAGTACTGAGCCTCATTTCGTGTCAGGAATTCAGGTTTATATTTGGTGAAATTGAAACAGCGTAAAGAAAAAAAAAACCGGAGGTCACAAAAGGTTGAGTGGCAATAACGGGGATGAAGAGGGCTTTAAAAAATAAAACAAGTGCAGCGACTGGAGTAAAGCAATCAAGGGGGGCTGTGCAACCCCCCCTCCCTATAAAACCGCCGGTTTATCGCTTTTCCGCCAGGAAGGAATCTTCATCTGCCGCCCCGATAGTCCCGGCTTCTCTTCGGGGGCTTCACAGTAACGATTCCCACCCTCCTCTGACACACTTAACCACGCGTACGCACACGCTCACATACGCACACCCTAAGAATTTAGCGGTGTAACCACGAACCCTATGGAATTCTTCCCAATGAATTGCTCATTATCGTACTGTAACATTCTTGCCATCTATAGCTATCACTTAAAGGGTATGAATATATATATATATATATATATATATATATATATATAAACACGTGTGTATATATACACATAGAAACTCGTAGTTCAATGTATTCTCAATATTGCTTACCTAACAGTAAAATTTATTATTGTTATTGATATTATAATACTTCCTTGTATACATAAAGCGAAATTGGCAAAACAGTTGGTCATATTTTATGCTCATCTAAGTATTCAATTAGTCTTCCTGACACATTAGAGGTTTTCTTCTTTCTTTTTGGAGTTGCTGGCAGAGCGGAGAAAATGCATGACGTAAGCGTGAGCGTTTATAAAATAATAAATATGGGGCATGGATAATTTATAGCCCTTGGGGTGGTGGAGAATAACGATTGGAGAATGACTAGTGAAAACGTCGAGCCGGACGGAAATCTACGTAGAGTGGTGGCTATCGATCTAGCTGAGGGCTCTCTCTCTCTCTCTCACACACGCTCTCCCTCTCTCTCTCTCTCTCTCTCTCTCTCTCTCTCCTCTCCCTCCCTTCCTGCCTGCCTCTCTCTCTCTCACCCTCCTTCAGGAACGGCACCCTCACACCCCTTATCCATTATGTCTCACCCCCCAACCCTTCCCCCTCACCATCCATACACCAATTATTGAGCGCGCCCTCCACACGTACTCCAGTTTTCGGAATCATGATATTCCCCAAGAGGGAGGAAAAAATCCATAAGCTTCTAATCTGCATTAGGAGCCAAGGCGACATTTCGGGCAGGAGAGAGAGAGGTTAGGGAGAAGGGTTAGGAAAAAAGTGAAGGCATGATAATATATTCCCTATCTTAAAGATCTCAGTGTTCGAATAAGCAACCATAACGCAAAATTTCAACGCGTAGATCAGTTTCGGATTCACACTAGTGCGGATACTGTTTTATATGTTTTAAAAATTCAACCGAAAACAAATATTTGGCGAACTGTGAGATTTTGGATGAGAATTATTATAGTTAATATGTGTCTGACAGAAATATTTAGGCTGTTGGCACAAGTTATGTAATCCACCACGCCAAAATGCCGCATGGTATAAATAAAAATTTGACTCCCAACCCATTTAGCGCTCCTCGACCTGTCGTCCGCCCGTCTAGTTCTGACGAAACCAACAGCCGTCATGACAAAATCATAAGGCCTGAAGTATGGAAATTCTGTTTATCTTTTTTCTGTTTGTTTTAATTGGCGCAGACTCATTGGCTGGTCAATTACCTAGATACGCGTAACCGCCTCCCCCCTACCAACAACGGTGACGATTTCTCTGGCCTCCTTAACACCAATCTAGACACTTAAGAAAAAAAAACCAGTTGACACCAAACGAGGAAACGGATACAAACAATTCGTACGAATCGAAAAACTCGTCGTAAGAGAAACAACCGGTATCTCAATAAAACGATACTACTTATAATAGTCCACATCTGAAGATCTGATTTGTGATATATATAGCAAATGATAAATGTTCATAGAATTCATCTTGCCAATCGTATAACACACACCCACATACACAAAAGAGATTAGGAATATGGAAGAAATCTATTTGCTGACTCACTTATTCATACCTCAAGATAATTTAATAAACGTGGAAGTTATTATTAAATTAATGTATCTGTTCGAACAGGATTGCGCGCGACTCGTGTCTCGGCGAAAAAATGTGAAGTCATTTGACAATAAAAACCTATTTACGAGCCAGACTCGCGGCCTCTGCCAAACTGGTTGGCCGGGATACTCAAGTGGCGGAGAAATAAATTCGGGGTATTTCTTTTTTTTAAAACCTTCCTCCAAGTGTAAGTTCGATTATCTCGGAATTAGTTGCGACAAACTAATTGGCAAATTAATCGTTTCCGTCGTCTAGGAGGCATTTAAAATCAGCTGAGAATTTTATTTCGGTAAAACAGGTTGGCCAACAGACGCACAACTGGGGGTACAAGTTGTACACTCCCCGGTTCTATTCTTGTCAGCAACTCACGCTTCGCACTGAAATACTAAAGTGGGAGTTGTTTGTGCACCCCCAAAATTATTTCTAGACTCAATGTAAGTAAGTGCAATTGCTCTCATTATCCAGAACAAACGAACAAGCGGAGATAGAAAAGAACAAAAAGTTATCATTTTGGAGTTCGAAGTATACACACCTACTTCCAGCTTCACTAAATTACTTATAAGCAAACTTATGTTTCACTAAAAATAGGTTTAATGGCTTAAATATAGATAGAATAAACGCTATAACTTCTGTAAAGGATTTCACTAAATATTTTTTTCAATGACTTGATATTTTTCCTGCCATACAGGTACTTGCGCCACAGGGTTAACGACCACAAGCGGGTAAACATATCCAAAACTTGCTTATTCCCAAGTAAACAACCGAAAACCGTCCGTTCTCACTGAAAGTAAATATTAACAACTCGGAATTAAAAGTGCCAAATCACTAGATATTCGTGCATTGTACTAACAAAATATTGACAATCAGCTATCACTAGTGTTGTGCCTAACTGCAGTTATTAAGTACGTCAGTCACTAATATTGATAAAAGTAAAATCCGAACATTTTACTTTCCAATTGCTAAATAATATATCTCTAAGACATTTTTATTCGAAATTATTTATTTATTTAAATATTATTTTTCAGGTTTTACAATATCACTGCGTACTACGCAACTAAATGCTCCTTTTATATTTTATACATAAATTGCTATCCTATGTATATTAGCGATGTAATTATGTCAAGTGATAGTTCAGACCCATATGTATATAGTCCAATACAATACTCATAGTATGTTCCTCGATTGGCCACAGAGCTCCAATACTGCCGCGTGCTATAATCAAACCCGCCATGCTTAGACGGCCCGAGCGCTAAGCACCAGTACACGAGCAGTGTATACAAACAGTAGACCGAAAGAGTATCGGCGAAACAGTGGGGAGGGCGAAGAGAAGGAGAGATGGGAGTGTTTATACAGCAATTAGGTTAATGAGCGAGTGGCCATTAATCAGAGGGATGCCAACTAAGGGGGGATGGTGTCCCCCCTCAATACCCCCGACCCACTACTAACCCACTGCTACGGGACAGTCACTCACTCACCTCACAGTCACTCCTCCTTCTTCTTCTTCTTCTTCTTAATAGCCAAACTTAACCGCTCTCAATGACCCGTCCACTTTACCCTTCTTTCAACTTTTCCAAGTTATATAGTGGAGACGGGGGGGAGGTGAAAAAAAAATTGGTGAAGCGGAGAGTGGCAACAAACGTCTCGGGGTTTTTTATGACGTCCCCGATGAATAATTCTCCGGCCGGATTGAGGTAACAGTCGAGGCTTTCGTGGCCGGGAAACCCACTTTCGCCTTCGGCTGAACTTGAAAACTTTTATTGGTTCCTCCGACTCAACAGCGTCTCGTCACCCTAACCCCCCCTCCTCCCCGACGCTCTCGTTAACGACGAGAAGCTCTTAAAATACGTCACGATGAGTCTCGGAATTTCGAATACGCGGCCGCTTTCTTCTTCTTTAACAAAGAATATTTAAGATTTATTCTTTTTCTAACACGGCAGTTATTATTTATGGTACAATGTTCAAACAGATCACCCCGCCAAGAGGAATACTCATATAAGTGGACAACTGACATGATTTATGGAATATTTTTATTAGACGAATCGAAATGTAATGCGGCAAATATTTTATACCTAATTTTAGAATCATCGCAGACATAATACATTCTTAATACTACTATATTCAACCATTAATCGTTTTGTCATATTCTAATGGGAAAAAAGAATTATGTCTCGGATTTGGTGGGTTTCAACCTTCTTGTTGACTTTTTTGAGAATTTCTCCCTGACGAAAATGTAAACTCAAAACCACGTAAAGCTGTATTAAGTGACCTTATTTCATTAAAGTAATAATGTACAAAATGCCTGCATAAAATGTAGGATATCAATTTAGTTTAAGCATTCTGGTACTCAAGCATTAATACATTTGAACGCCATTTTCTGCCCCCCGAGAAATCTCAGCCTTCTCGATCCACTAACGCCCAGGGAAGCGTGAACTACTTACAGGTCACGCTCCATAGGTTAAAAAGCGCGGGAGGTTAAAACCTACAGAAGCTCGAGTCCTGCCTGAAATCCATTCGGCTAAGCACCATCGGTCAGCTTTTTACTGGTTTCGAAGGTTATTAATATAACAGATACGGGAAATAGCTGATTTGTAATTGAATCAAACATTTGAAGGGCTTCTTGAATACGTCTTAAAAGGCCGTAAAACATCACTTGGCGTAACTAACGTGCATTACAGATCAATTCGACAAGTAGAAGGTTCAAACGAAATTAACCATTACTACGGCATTAGGCCGCATAAGATTTATCAATCATGTAGTTCTACATGACTTATTTGCTGCTGAACCGTTCAAACGCTTTAGACATTAAGGCAAATTTACATTGAATACGCCACTAAACTAAACGTTGGATAATAGAAAAATTAAACCGAAGCACTGTGCTTGAAGTGGAATGGAATGACACAGGAAAACGAAAAGAAAGACCACTTCATGATAATCCTAAGCGCAAGAGTCCTACACATCTTGGGAGAGTAGGTGTTAAAACGAGTGGGAACGTGCCGGCAGAACGTGGACAGAAAGCACGCGATATCTCCCAGCTATGATTTATACCGAAGAACGGCTCCGTTTTGTCGCTCCTTTAATGTTTTACAACACTCGGGGCCCGTCGAAGGGGGGACGCCATTTGTCTTCTCGCGAAGGAGAAGTAACAAAAAAAATATTGCGTTCGACCGGAATTATCGGTCTGGGTGCAGAGTGCCTCCGACAAAATATCCCTGATAATTTTTCTCTTTATCGGGAGGTGAACTCGCAGAAGAATTATATAAATTCAGAGAGACCCGAGATGAAATGTACAGACGGAGTTGGTGGTTGCGGGGCAACAGAAGAGAAACGACAACGTGGGCGGCTCGTCGATTATTCTGTGTTCGGGAATGGACAGTTTTTTTTTCTCTTCTCCTCGGAATATTCTCGTCGGAGAATAATATTCTGCAGTTGTCGCAACCAGAAACGAATACGTATTTACGCATTAAACGACTCAAATGGAACTTAAATAAAGTATATTTATACTAAATATCGCGTAAACAAATAATCCGCTTTGTCCGCCTTTTCAGTTTCTAATTTTTTTTTGTACGTATTGCATTTTTAAATGAATTACTTTCATTAGTCTAAAAAACGGGCTTGGTTATTAGGTTATATATGACCTAATAACCTAGTCGATTGAAGTGTTGAATCCATAATTTCTTAATGGGTACTATATTAAAGAAAGGCATAAAACAAACAGGAAGACAGCCGGTCGATTAGAAGGCGAAACAAAACGAAATGGATCGTCGCCTAGTGTAAAAGACACCGAGGTCCTCCGCTTGATCTCGTTCCAAGAGGCGGTTGGGGAGGGGCAAAGGGCAGGCAGGGACAGGTGGCTCCCTATTGCATCTGGACGGCGCCGGATAACTAACTCCCGCAGGAAATAAAACGCCCGGTGTATCGGCTGAAGAGAGTGAATGGGAGAGATGGTGAATTGTAAAATGTGAATGGAGTAGTAGGCTACTAGACCCGCACGACACCCACCGCCCGCAGAGCCAAATGTCTAACAGGCTTAGTGTCGGTCCTCGGGGCGAGACCGGTGGCGATATGAATACACGAACAGGAACCGGCACTTTAAATAGCCGCACTGGTCATAATGCACTATGATTCCTCATCACTGGTCTAGACAGGTTTCGATTTTTCGACGCGGAGAAGCAGAAAGTACCAGCGGTAATGACGGTACCAGCCTTGTCTCATAACCAATATCAGCATTAGGTTGACACTCCACCATTTATTAGGTCCAGATTTACTAATTACGTGGAACCTCGGTTACCAAACGAAACGGTACAACAGAGGTTCGTACGACGGTAAAGGCATAATTCTACGATTCATTTTAATTAAAATAATGCGATGACTTCACTAGTCATCAATTTGCGAGGATGTGAATGAAAACGCGATTGAATGAGGAAACGATACAATTCAAACATTCGAGAGAGAACTCATTAGCAATTCTTTCATGGGGTCACACATTCAATAATCCTCGTATCTCGAAAACTGCGCGATATAAGAAAGACAAGGGGAAAAAATTATCACCGACTTCGAGACAAAGCCACTCTATATGTTCTGCAACAAAACATGCGGAAATCATAAATCGACTGTCCAAAATAATAAAGGGACTAACTATAACGTAATAACTTGTAATACGTATTATCAAATACGTGGAACCACTATCGTGATACTGGTCGTTTCAAATTCATCGATCAAAGGCATCCAAAGGCCTAATCAAATATGAACATGTCTACGCTGATTCACCTTCAGGACATTCGAGTTTTTAACGTATTCAGCATTTATTAAGTTCTGTACCATCTCTATAAGAAAAAATTGCAATTGTCAATAAGTGCAGTGTGAAAACATTTTCTTATTTGGGTTCTTCTGACATTTTCTTTACTGCTCTTGGATCACCAGTCTCAAAAATGTAGATATTGGGTTTAAATTGAATTCAACCGCATAATTTCTAGGAATCGTAGGAGCCAAAGAAAATCAAACTATAACATAGCCCTAATTGTTTAAGGAGAGCAATCAAAGTGTTGTCGTGCATATCATCACACCTCTGAGGTGCTATTACTGTTCTTACAATTTAGTGTTAGGTAATGAATCACTCATCGATAGAAAAACTATATACGAAATCGACTGTAATATTAACAACGGCGAGAAGATGAAAACGGTTTAGCATAAGACCTAACAATTGGGAGAAGACAGAAGGTTACACACAATTAATAACTGTTGGAAAACTGGAGGTTTCCTTTCCATAATTAAACCAATTGCTAATGGCAGTTTATTTAGTGAAGACGATGACTGGCGAATTACGCAGGAAGGACCCGATTAAAGACAAAGTTGAGCACCATGAAGCAATATTAAGGTTAATGAATTAAAAATTCGGTTCATCCATATTTCCCATACACGCATTACAGACATGTGACCCCCCTAAACATCTCACTCGGTATCTTTATTCTTTCCCTTTCCCGTTGTCAAACCAATTCGATCGTTAAAAGAAGAATGTTGACTTTTATAATTTCTTTTTCGTTTGCTACTTCTTATTTTTCTACGGATTACGACAGCTGGATATTTATTATCCTCCCCCCGTTGCGCGTTATCGGGGTCCCATTACGATAAAGGCCGTCGTCGTTACAGCGAAATCCCCCCCCACACCCCCCACCTACTCAAAATCACATAGTCGCCAACAGTCCCACTCAGACTGTCCTAAATCACAAAAATTAGCTCAAAGTGTACACAATCAAAAATCAGAAAGCGGGCCAAATACAGGGCAGCATATACAATATAAATATTCATTTGGCAGAATTACATATTTAATATATTTATGTATATAGAATTAATTGAAATCAGAAATGTGTTGACTGAATCAGATGCTACGAAAGTTTACTGGAGACTACAATCAAATTGAAACGCTTACGTACAGCAGAGAAAAACTACATTATATATAAGGAAAACAATTTACAAAAATTCAACTAATTAACGTCGTGACTACTAATATACATCACCTAATTAATAAAATTGATTAACAAGGAGTTCTTTTATGGACATTCACGAATCATCTAGTGGGTACACAAAAAAATACGACTCATCAGGATTATGAAAAGGATTAGCGACTACAGAATCAGTCTAATGGAAGGTCATATTGTTTATAGTTCGAGGTTATTTAAAAGGGATATTATGTATTTAATGTCTTTTTTACTTCTGTAAAGGCAATTTTTGAGGCCCAAAACCGAGAGCAAAATCACGAGATCCCGAGGAAAAATATCCAACGCTAGACAATTTTTTTTCGAAAAATTTTGACCCTACTCTCCCTTCCGCTTTTCCGGTTCCTCGAGAGGGGACCTGCGGTGATTATTATATACGCGGTTTTTAGCCCGCCCCTCACCCCTCTCGCTCCCTCCTTCTACGGCGCGAAACTGGTGGGCAGGGAGGAAAATGAGATGAAATGTCGAGAACGAGAAAATAGCCGAAAGGAAGGTTAGTCGGAGGGTGTTCGGGACGAAGTCTTCTATATCGGGGGGGGGGGAGGCGGAATGGAAGAAAGAGGAGAGATAGAGAAAGAAAGAGGAATGAGGGGGACAAGCAGGCAATAGGTGGGGGAGAGTAAGGTGAAGGGGAGAGAGAGAGATGAGAGAGAGAGAGAGAGAGAGAGAGAGAGAGAGAGAGAGAGAGAGAGAGAGAGAGAGAGAGAGAGAGAGAGAGAGAGAGAGAGAGAGAGAGAGAGAGAGAGAGAGAGAGAGAGAGAGAGAGAGAGAGAGAGAGAGAGTAAGAGAGAGAGAGAGAGAGAGAGAGAGAGAGAGAGAGAGAGAGAGAGAGAGAGAGGGAGAGAGGAAGGTACAGTCTGTGCCTTGAACAAGTTGGGCGGAGGCGTCCCGTATTGATTGACAGGAGACTGACAGCACCAGCCACGTTATGGAGGGGACCAACTCTCCCACCACCTACACAACATACACTAAACACAGGCGCACACGCGTACAACACTTTTAAAAAAAAAGTTACGTCATTCATAGTTTCGCAATGTTAATTTTCCTAACAGGTACATTTGTAGACTGTAAGACCCTAAACAATGTCTTTACAATTACATCGTTGAATTGATTATTTATTTATTCCTAATTGGCATTTATGAATAAATTAAAGTTGCGTATAATTATTTTTTATGTTATCTTTTCAGACTATATTACTGTTGCATTTATTTATTTCCGCCACAATTTGTCAGATATTTCAATACTGTGCAAAATCTTAAATATTATTTATTAATTCAAATTATTTTTTCTATTTGTCTGAATACCTAATTTTGCTCCGAAGTTCTCTAATATAATTAATTCCAAAATCATAATAGTAATTTCATAAAACACTGTTTGTGGTAAAATTAAGTATTTTACATAGCTGTATACATAATTATGTCATGAGAGCCAAACCAAAACTATTTTTCATGTTCTAATTGATAATATTCTATCAACATATACATTGGATATAAACTCTACATAGAGGCCACGTCCGTTGATATGAATTAAACATTAATAAACAGGAAGTTGCACTCGTTAAAAATTTATGTTTATTGCATAAAAGAGTAAATCAACTTTTTCCCCATTCAGCTCCTAATATTATCTATCATGTTGGGCAGAGAGTAGTTAGTGACTTTCTTAGATGTTACGGCTGATAACAATCGGGTGCACTAGATCCAAATGGTGAAACTAGTAAAGCTATGTTGCTGCCTAGTTGTTGTTGGCAGCTTTCCTCAGAAACTGGACCATGCACTTTCTTCAAAACGGTAGACTGAACCCACCCACCCCCACCCATAACCCATTTCAGAACAGTCTATGTACAAATCGAAAGACCAAGATTCAATTTAACTTCTATATTCATTAGACGAAGAGTTCGTTAACAATGATTTCTGATTTCAACATGAATTACCTATCTGAAATGAGACACTCCATAAATATAAAAATGTTTACACTGAACGGTCTACATTGAATTATATGCAAATTAGCCGAAATAGTGCAAACAACTAGCCAAAAATAATGATTTGTATCAATAATAGTGCGGAATTACCAATATTTAAATGTTATTTCGACATATTTCAGACTGAAATTTTATTTGAATAATAAGACGGAACAAAAGGAAAAAACTTTTTTTTCACAGGATGTAGATACTGAGAGCACGCATTTAGAATAGAGTAGTTAATCAAACATGACTCATAAGGAGGAAACAACATCACGCCTTTAATAGGAAACGTATCAACGTTAAAATCCTTTCTTTAAATTACACCCATCCTATTCACTCACCAGTTTTACAAGTACTTACAATTATTCAAAAGTAAGTTTATCCCCTTAAACATGGATATGACCCAAAAATTATTTAGACTATCCATTGTGGCAAAGAACAATTGAATAATTGTTCAATTTGAACGAAAGGGGAATATTGTCCAGAAGTGAAGAACATTTTCTATTAACATCAGGCGAGATTAGACCACTAAAATGTAATGAAACTTCTCCAGAACACGTCGAACGTCTTTAGTGAAAGTTTGTGTCGTTAGAATCCCATGAACAATGAATGGCCACAGGGGACTTACAACTTGAGAATTCCATACTGTTTTCAACATTTTATAATTAACATTCAAATATGAACACACCTTAACACAGTTCATTCCACAAAACGCAGTTTACAACAAAAGTTTAATAACGATTTAACAGTGCAGTAACTAGAATATCAAGCTGTGCAATTAGGAATATTAATGAACAAATATTAAATAATTATGAATATTAACGAATATTTAATAAATTAAGTTTAGAAATATTTTTCATATCCTATGCAATTGGAAATAGGCCAAACGTAAATGTTACTTCTTTTCCATAACGTTTCCTTTATTTTTTTTTAATTAGTCGAGCGTTGTGAAAAAACATTATTGCCTAGGGGCATGTTTAACACCGAAAGTAAAGCCATTTCCCATCAATGGTTCCTCACTTTAACACGCGATTTCCGCCAGTTATATTTCGAATATGGTGGGTTAATTGAAGCCCCATCTCGGGAAGTGATTCCTGGATTCTGCTCGTTCCAGTTCCTGAAGACATAAAAAACGCGCGATACTAAAATCGTTTAGCCTTCTCCTTTCCTTTTTTAATACAACAAAGAGACACACTTCGCCTCCCTCGGGACGGATAGTCACGCCCGAAATATTTCAGGACATGTTTGAGGATAACCCACTCCGCCGAGTTGATTACCAATTCAAATCGTCTCAGCTCAAATCGTCGGGCCGCAAAAGGGTCATTTTAATGTGAGCTCAGCCAGACCCACGAGAGATGTATTTACAAAAAAAGGGGTTTCGAAAATCGAATTCGAGGATTTTATTTCTATTTAGACGAAAGCGGGGGGGGGGCAGACGGAGAACGCTGTCATTTTGCTTTCCAATTGGACCGATGATAGGCTAAGGTGGTGAGCTCCCCCCGACGAACGGTTAAGAATAGATTCTTTGGACTCGCTCCAGCCTATTTTTTCCTATCAAAATCCGTTACACAGGGCTGCTGCAACTGGGCCAACCAAAAAAAGTTCCACGTCCCGTTAATTTCTGCTGCACTTTAAATACAATAAGTCCATCAACTATAACTCAAGGAAATGAAATCAGTTCTTTGTAAGAATAATGAGAATTATCAGTAGCTTTTTAATAACGCTTAAACGTGTTCAGGCAGGGAACATTTGTACATTATTAATTTTAAACTGAAATTTAAAATTTTATTTTTATTATTAGTGGTAATATAATAAAATAAAACTAAATTATTGTCAATAGCACTTATACATTTAAATGAATTAATTCTGAGCGATAAACTCGGTTCTATACAAAGTCCAAATTTAAATACTATTATCGTCTGAACCATAACGTCTGTTTATAACGAGGGTCTATAACTTCTCAAGTGTGGTCTGGTTTCATACAGGTGCTGGCGTTTCGCCATCAATATTGTTCGCCGTAAACACAATACGGTAATTGTAAAGTAATTCGCGCATGTCATCCGAAAGTAATTTCAAATCATTTACTTTGTGCCGCAATAACCGCGACTGTTCGGGGATAATAATGATGTATAAGTGGGCGGCACTAACACTAACCAAACGTACGAACAGATTTCAATAATTCCCCGAAACACACCCACGCATCAGTGTGTGTTCGACTACGCAGTTGATGGTTACTAATACAAAAGCGATATTTCAGCCCTAGCGCTGTTTGATTTCCTAATCCGTGCAATATGTCTTCCAGAGTCCTTTCGATTCTTTGACCAACGTTTCAGAATTCGAACTTTCCCCAGCCTTGTACAGCGTTTTAAGTTACCGGTTGCGGACATCGGTGGGCTGGTGGCCTCAACAAGAAATTAACCTTGTAGGCAGGTACACGATCGCTTATTATATTCCCCCCCTCCCCGCGTTATATAAGGTTCAAATATGAGCAATTCACGAGGCTCAAAATAATACTAGAATTGGGACAGGGACTCAATAAATACAATCGGATCATTCTAGAAGTTTCTTAAAACGCAAGAATGCAAGTAATGAATCATAGGAGGGGCAACAACGAAATACTTCATTTATGTTAAGCACTGTAACCATTACGTCCGTATTATGTCCGGACTTATTTGTAAATAAGTACAAACGATTCATTGTTCAAATAAAAAATTATATTGATAAGATATTATTGTATGGGTTTGTAGTTATATAACATTGTATAGTTGTATAATATTGTAGTTATATCTTGAAGGACGAGGATCAATATCCGGCCTATGATATTTATTACTATTAAGTAGGAATAGAAAAACGTATTATTGCGGTAAATGATGTCAATCTGTATTTCAATTTATAAATATGAAAAATACACTCAACGATTGTCTAATTATTAGAGAGAACCCCCAACCCAGGAACAAAAAGCCAACTGAAGAGATAGTAAACTGATAAGAGAGAGGGAAGCGTTCTCAACAAGGGAGCTGTTAACTTTCTTCGCGTTCCACCTCCGATCCCACCCTCAACCCAAAACTTTCTTACTCCCTCCAACCCAATTTTGAAGTTGAAGGAAAATTGCAGTCGTTTTATATGCCATATTAATGAAGTTTTAACTTGCGGAGGAGGGGGTGGGGGAAAGGGGAGTCGGTTCATCAGAGAGACTTTCTGCGGGCACTACCGACATCCGCACAAACAGACAGGCCTTCAACTCTTCAGTAGTGTTCAAGGTTAAAAGAATTTTCCAAATCTGAATGTCTATCGAAGTGATCGATTAAAAATCCTCGGAACGTATAAATAGTAAAGGATGTGACGATGTGAAAATTGTAGACACTGGAGTTGAACGATAAAAAATGTACACATAAGACATGCTTGAAATGTTTAAAAAAAACACTTGAAAAACACGGTTATAAAAGCTAAATTGGCAACTCGGGAACTCTTCATTATTATGTGATGAGTCGTTTAAAATTGGGTCTCTTGATTTATCATTAAAATGAACAATTTTATGTATTTTTTATAAACTTTAACGATGCAATGCAACAATGCACGTTGGATTAAAATACACTATATATGTATACGTGCAATATCTGCGTGGGTGTAAAGGGGGAACGCAATTTTGACTTTAATTGAGAGGAGTAAGGTAAATTCGTACACCCGTCACCATGGCAACGTCCGCCATTGTTCATATTGCTGAGGTCCCGGTACCTAACAGCACCACTACTAACTAAACCGATTTAATTGCACGCATGATTGTATACATATGTATAAACACGCACACACACATTCAGCTACTAAATAATAAATTTATGTTGTAGTACTGTGTCCCAAATGAAATTCTTTCGATGGTTTCCAATTAGTCGGCAAACTTAATCTTTCGGTAAACCCGGCGCTGGTAATGCAGAGACCGATTGACACGTATGTACCATGGAAACTTACCGATTACGCAAATCTAGCCCTGAATTACGCGACACAAATTGAGATAAATCTGTAATGTGCCTAAGAACAAAATGTTCGTCTTATTCGAAATAGGAGTAAAAAATATCCTTTGGCGCCGGTCGACAGGCTATTCCCGCAATATTTATGAGCGCAATGTCAAATATTCTTAGTGAAAATATGTATACGATCCCCCCTCCATACTCCCAAGACCGGTGTTACATACATCATAAAGTAGTCTAGTCTGAGACTGTATTAAAAATATAGACCGGCCACTGTGACTAGACCGAAGTTGAGGATAAGGCAGCTACATTTTTGAGTGTGCCCCCCCTCTTCGTTTCCACGGCCAACACAAATCCGAGGCCGAAAGATTAGTGTTGTTCATTGGTTCGGAACGGGTGACCCCTCGGGGCAAAACCGGTTGGTTGGTTGGCCCGTCTCTTCTATCCGGACGAAAATTTACCCGTCCCTCTCTCTCCATCCCACCACTAGCTCACATTTTCTCTCTCGTCCTGGACTTACTATTTTTTTAAAACTCCTATTCCCTCTCCTTCCCTTTTTTACCCCTTCATTCTTCTATCATTGTTTTCCTCGCTCGCAGCATGCGCCCGACAACGCTGTATTCACCTGGGCAAATTTTAAATTCCGATCACGTCATTCACATTAACCCGGTGAATTCCACGAATGAAATATGAATCTTTGAACGACTCGCGTGAGTTCACTAAATATAGGAATATCTCGTCTAATTACTGGTAGGAAAAGATATGTAATAGTCTTAAAACGAGATTTTCGTCCTGGAATGTTGGACTCACTTGTGATTTGAGGGCACTGGACGACATGGATCACTGTGTACAAGTGATCCATGTATTTTCTGGAAAACTATACGCAATTCTTAAGCATTTCACAATGTATTAGGTGTTAAATATCATAATAATATAAGTATCGGTGCAATTAGGCTTATTCCCATCGACCTCATTCATATTCACTGCGTTAACAGAATGTTCGTTTCTATTCCGTAACAAATTCCTAAAAATTTATTTTTATTGGCCGTTTATAACCACTGACCTGAACAAATTTGTCCCACCCCATACAGCTTCGAAATAATAGGAAGGTAAACACATATACTTTATACGCTAATCAAAATTAAGTAATACCATACTTTTGATAACTCATGAAACAAACCAACAGCAAAGAGTTTCGGAGTTGAAATTGAAAATATTGATTTAGATCTGACGCAGACGCCGCACACAGACGCATACATCATATATATATATATATATATATATATATATATATATTTCTGATACGATTCTGGGGTAAGTAATAAATTTGGCAAAAAGGGAGACAATTGGCGCGGGGCCTAAAACCGCTTACTGGGCACAGAACGAGCAAGCAAACATCACGCCCCGGTTATCTGGCCCCACCAGACAATGCTTTGCCAATTATCTATGCATATAATAAGGGTTTCAAGGCGGTTACGGCTGGATAGTTTCCTTCCTTTTGGTTTTAACCAAAATACGACGGAAGCGTACAAAAATGTAAAATGCGTACAAAACAACAAAGTATAAAGAATAGTAACGAAACAGCCCTAAAGAATACAACTTGGAATGAAACTTTTCTAAAAATAATGCGATACTTTCTTTACAGCAGCTACGTGGGAAAGTAAAGAGGTGTTACAAACTATAGGCATACTAAAGCAATTTTGAGAAATAGTCATCGGTCGATCAATTTCGCATAAATAAACTTTAAGTTGATGCTAAACATTATATTAGAACAAATTTTTAAACATTAGTGCATTTTTTGATACTATACTAATAGTGCTCCTTGAACTGAGACTTATGTGCATATAGCTTAAGGGTACCTATGATGGGAGTCAGCCAATTCTGTATATAATGCCATTGTATATAAACCAGGGTCTAGCGTTTTTCCTCCAGCTGAAATCGAATCTATAATCGATAATGTGACTTAATCTTGATCTTAATTTGGGGTGACAGTGGACGCTTCAACTCGAACGAACGTAACTTAAAAAAAATATACAATGTATTCCAATCAGATGTAAAACCGCGCCCGCAATTCAACAATGTACGATTTCTAATAACGGGCGAGAAGTAAAAGAGTGATTCGGGAGTCAGGGTTGAGGGGGGAGGTAGGGGGTTTTCTGTAGGGGAGGGAGCGCGAGGAGACATTTCAACCCCCAAGGGGTACTTTACTTAACAAGTTCCATTTTAGCATAAAATATTACCAACAATAAGTTCGGAGCCCCATTGTTGGCGGTCCAACACAGAAAACGAACCGCCCTCCCTCCACAACACCATTCAACCCGGCCGAGATTCAACTCACGCCTTTGCCATAGTATTATTTCCAACACTTTTACATGTGCCATGCAATAGTTTTTTCACGTCGCTGCATTCAGAACGGTACAAAAACTTTTGTGCAGGGAAAATAAATACCTTGTTGATGTTCCGGACAGGACCATCCTTGAATTTTAATAAAATTTCAAACTTTCAACGAATACGATTGATATATGAACCCGAATATGACTAATCAAGTCGATAAATTAGATTACGACATTTGACCCAGCGGACATTAGAAAACGAGAAAAAAAATAGAATCCTCCGCAAGAAATTGTCAAGATCCTGAAGCATGCCGCAGACAGAGGGCAGCATGTTGAAAAAAACCTGAAACATCTCGAGAAGCGATTCGAAGGATTTGGCAAATGTCTCATTCAGTGGGACGTCATCTGTCCTCGTTTTATTCGTTCCGTAATCTTCGTGTTATTTGAACACGCGACCAAAACCGACCAACATCGAAAGAAAAAGTGAAAGAATAGATAGGAGTTGCTTAATAAAGAAAAAGATCCAGATTAAGTAACAAAAAAATCCCATAGAAACGTATTTTATTTTTGTTGCGATACAAATACTGAAATTCTTTCTATGTTCACCGCAATTAGGTCTCCTAAGAACAACTTTATTGTTCAAACTGGTCCTCGAGTTACAAATAAAAACTAAACCGATACTTAAGATTGAATTGAGACATTAGTGCTGGTAACAGAGTACTATAAATAAAAATATACTCAAACGTCGGACATGTACGAAAGTTCCCGCTGTAGAGAAGAGCAGACCGAAAAATCGGCGAACAATCGGATACATTTTTCAAGAACTTTCACAACAACTCCGAAACTCCAAAAAGAACGCAACCTTTTTGTACTCGGATGTGCATTTAGTTCGGATATTGTGCCAAATATTCGGTCGAGCTGCCAAGTTTAACTCTGATTTCTCGGCGTGTATTGGGAAACTCCTGAATTCTTGCAACCGGTTCAATAGTGTCTGCGAAGAATTCATCATGGCTTTTTTTTCAAAACAAAAAACGACGCCCTATTTTCTTTAATCGCCGGTCTTTGTACTTTAATAAGATATTTATTTCAGGAAGACCTCATAATAAAACAATAGCTAAAGTACACATTAACATATTAACTCAGCTGCAATGATATGAAACCTAAAGGAGATTCGATAGTACTTAATATCGTGATGTAACAATATCAGTATAAGGTAATTTGTATTTTACAAACTTTCTTCAGTACGAATATAATAATGCCATTAATATTTCAAAATGCCAAAAAATAAGTTCAAAACATTCGACTAGAGCTTAATTTAAGCCTAGTTAATAATGCTGGGAATCTATTGAATTCAAACAGTGGCCACCGTTTCTCGATCAGAAGTTATTAAAAAAATGTAATTGGGGAGAACAAAAAATCCAAATTTAGAATACCTGGTTTGTGGTATGTGAGGGGTTGGAATACCGTAGATTTCGCGTGTTTCTGTCTCCTCTCACCAAACAAGCGTGAGGAGACAGAAACACACGAAAGCTACGGCAAAAAAGACAAAGTAAAATTGGACAATAATTATTCGGAAGCTAATTCAGTTAATGATCGGTGTTACTTAGCGTCTTCAGTTTCCCCATCTGGTGCCACGGTCTCCCCAGGGGGTGGGGAAATCGGGCTGAATAATTCGGGAGCCGGTGGTAGAGGGAGGGAGGAGGGAGGGGGGGGATGATCCCGCAACACACTCAATTATTAAGGCGCACGATGAGGCGAACAGGACAGAAGAAGAACTTGCCGTTGCCAACTCTCACCCTTAGGGATACATCACTCAACGTCCTGGACCAAACAATGTCTCTCTTTTAGGACACGAGATTTTACTTAAAATGACGTCTATTTATATTGATTATTGTATGATTAATATATAACGAATAAGACGAAAATACCGGCCGCGACAACTTCCAGACGTACCTTCCGGTATCTGGAAATTAAACTTAAACAATTATATATGATTATTAATTTTTATCCACTGAATGAAAACGTTCCCTGACCGGGCTTTCTGAAAGAATTACTATCGAAAAAAGTGAAGAAATTAAGTCGCATGTATTAATACAAATTGATAAATGCCTACAAAAATTAAGTAGGCATTATTCATTCCCACTGCCGGGACGAGGTAATCAATCGTTTCGATTTTGAAAGATCGTTCAATCAATAATTAATGCGCCCATTGCACTTGATACATGGAATAACTAAAAGCTGTAACAGTCTTCGACAGTTACTTCAAAGCAAATAGGAATCGAGGGTAGTATTCATCGCTAGGTTTAATTGACCCCGATAGCGAATCAAAAGAGCCGTGAAAAATTCCCACCAAGGTCGAACGTACAACCAATTTAACATTGTCGGACCGAAGCATGTCCCGGAAGGCGGAAGAACTCAGCGGTGGGTACGGGTACAGGGCAGAGCTACTGCTAATGGGCTTGGGGGGCAGCTGCCGAACAGTCAGAGCGAGGTGGGAAAGGCGAAGCAATAAAGCCAACGCCAAAGGGGAAGAGATAAAGAGTAGAAGGGGGAAGGGGGACGGGGGGGAGAGAAAGCAATGTAGCGGAAACTAGCATTGTATCATAACGGTGGGGTGACCTGCAATGAATCCTACCCCCCCTCCCTTCCTACGTAGTACAGTGTCTCTCTCTCTCTCTCTACATTCCCAACGGAAAGGTGGGTACTCGGATCGGGATAATTTGAATTTGGGAATTTAAAGGGGCGAGCCGAATATAGAGTACTAATATACAGAGCCCTCCTCCTCTGTAATGTAATAGCAGTAGGCAACCACATGCGTGAGTCACTATATCAGAAGATGGCGAATAACTGATAAAATTCCTAATTGATGATAAAAGTGTAAGGCGTTTATTCGCATTATAATAGCGTGTTAATTCCTTTGGACAACTAAGTCTGGCGTTGGGGGACGGCCTACACGGCAAGGTGTCAACACAGATTAGGCGGGCCACTTCTCTGGTCGACTCCGATTAATAGAAGGGACGAGCTCGGGGATTAGGTACACACGGATCACTGGCTCCATCAGGGATTGACATGACCTGCGGAAAGAACGACTTCATCTATATGTATTATGTGGATTAAACTATCTATAGACTATATTCCCGGAAGTATAAATAGAAATATACATGTATATATTCACACATACATACGAATGTATACTATGATCTCATAAACGTAATAATCTAATCTGGACGTTTGCCTAACAAAAATGACAAGGAAAACTCGAGGTTCCCCCATAGTCTAAACTAGATATCTTTCGAGATAACAGTAAAACAGTGTGCGGAAACTATTTTCATACAGACCGTTGTTTCGATAGCGATGTAATATTAGGCTCAATAACTTAATACAATAACACCCGGTAAAATTCGTACCACTTTACGAGAACTAACTCTCATTGTATATGGGCATCCCACCGCTTGTGCGGCCTTGTCTCCACTTTTGATGGGAAGCAGTTGTAAAGGAACAAACTACCCGACTGAATTCCAATGAGCGTACTGGAGTTTACAAGCTATTCTGGAAATCAATTCAAATTTGCAATTGAAGGAAAATTTGGTACGCACTCGAATGTACATACAATATGGCAATAGTTATATAGACGCATATCGTCCCAAGTTGAGAATAATTACTGTTATTCGTACTGAGACAATTAAAATACGCTTTCATTGCTACTACTAACTAGATGATCGCATAATTTGACGTTTCGTACGCTGGAACGAATCCCGTTTCTTCTCTGCAAGAGGAGAGCGTCCACTGTAACGGACGAGAGGAAGAGAGAAAAGCACACAAAGATTAAATTTCACGCAACAATCTCCGACAAAATTATCGTCCGAGTGTTAAGAAAGACTCTAGGGTGTTGTTCTAGAAGTGGGTGCCTCAGTTATACCCCGTTATCTCTCGTTGCACAGGATATGAATCGGCGCCGAGAATTTAAACGTTCAAACACGACGGAACAATCTGAGCGTCTGATCGCTCTCAATAAATAAAACCAGCAACAAGTTGTGTCCCCTCTCCACCCGCCCTCCACCACATCGGTAGAGACTGACGAGTCCGAAGAGAAGTCAAAAAACGGGGAAATTTTTCGCGTAAAACATTCCGCTCGAAAATAACGAGGTCACTAACTCCGTTAGAGCCATCAATCATACCCAGCGGGTTAGACAACCGAACGAAGGCGGCCTGCCACTTTTAAACGGGTACTTCACTTTGAATCATGAATAAACAACGGACACTGCCAATTATTGATGAAATAATTAATACAATGGATACCATAGAAAATAGTTGATCAAATAGACGTGTCAGTACTACAAGGGTAGTACAGTCAATTCATTTCTATACCCCAGAGATAGATCCAATTTTTCAATCTGAATTTTATCCTGAAACATATTTACAATGATTTAACTAATTTTTTTAAAAACAAATCTTATATTTTAAGATATGTCGTCTTTATACGTTTTCACGATTAATTTAATTTGTAGGTCTCTATAATAAAACTAATTATTGGACCGAATGAAAGAAATTAGCTTCGGAAGCAGAGGAAAGTTCGAGTAAGTCTGCGGTCGAGAGACTTAGACGGGGGGGAGGGGGGAACACTTAAAACGGGAGGCCCTGTACTTTGCTCCCCCATCGTAATCTGTCTCCACCTTTACTGCCCAGGGTCCATAAAAGTGTCAGCATTCCTGGTGGGCGTTCTTCTCGCGATAAACGGGCGTCCTCTTGAAACAGATGTTACTGTCCGCACGCGGGACCTACCTACCTACCTCCACCTCTCTCTCTCTTTCGAGGGAGTCCAGACACGGCGGATTGTAAATCATATTTATCACCGTTAATTGTTTACGACCTGTACTGAACATTCACAATTATGCTAACCAGTAGCAGATGCGGTTGTTGGAGGAAACCGACCACCCCCACATGTGAGACCTTTGTCATCATTATTCAATGTTCAACCGAGGTTTATGGCAATTTCGGGAAAGAGGGCGACAATTTTCGTGTTTTAGAGATAAGGCCGATTTTGGCTTTTCGCCATCGAACATAGTCATAAGTGTGATAGACTACTGTTTAGAGGACGTCGCGGAATTAGCTACAGTTTTCCAAGTCGAGTAAAATCGAGTTGAGCTCTAGACGATCCATTTAAAGGGGGACGGTGAGAGATAATCTGAAACGCTCAAACGAGATACATATCGAAAATTGTGTCGCATCCAAACTAATCTGCGTAACTGCCGACAAACAGACCTTCTTATAATCCATCCAAAACTTCTCGAATTATCTCCCACCGAGGATCGTAATCTTATCTTCAAATAGATTCCAGTCCCTAATTAGGAGCGTATCTCGTGTGTACCATATCTAAGTATATTCAGTATAGAGACATTAAATTATATATTTTTTAATTGACCGAGAAAATTCAGTAGATTATTGTATGCACAATGGAATGTAGCGGAAACTGAGAATAGTTTATCCCTTTAAGAAACGGGAGAGAGGCATTTATGTAAATGTGCACAATTAAACAGTAATTTATTCGTAATATATACTACGAAATGTGTACAGAAACGAAATGCAGCGCAGGATATATTATTCAGAGATGTTCGAGACTTGGAAGGGAAGCTGACTGTTATAATTAGATTGGGGGTTAATGGACCGCCGAGTCGGGGGGCGAGTGAAACCGACGTAACGATGATTTCACCATTAGTGGAATTCGGAATTCTCGTTCTTCATTTCGTTTTTTCCCCCTTTACAAATTAACAGGTTCCGGCTTTGGATCGGCCGTCGCCGTGGAGAACCGACGGGCAAAAAGTCTCCCAAAGGCCAACGGACCAAGAACCGTCGCGTTTATTTTCTTTTTGGCGTCGTGTTTTTGTTTCTTTTTATTATTATTATAAAATCCACTCGAGCGTATCGATATTTTTTTCATTGACCTCCGCGACCGAGTGATAAACGGGGAGGGAACGGGAAAAAACAGAACGCCGTCCTCAAGACGAAAACAGGACGAGTTCGAAGAGGCCGGCGGAAGGGTAGGCGTCCCGCAATGCCACTCCAACCCAGTCTAACATCCTCCGATGCGAAACGTAAACTCGTGACCACGCTGAATACACGTACTAATAATTCATTCTCTATGTTTATTAGTTCAAATTGAAATATTGATTGTTTGAGCAGTGGCCGCATATTAGCGCCAGTGTTGAAAACTGTACAAACCGCATCCGCGTCCAGAGTTATATACCTACGCGTTGTTTTGGCCGGGATCCCAGATACCGCATACCGCTCTCAGCACCCACAAAGTACTCTTCTTTCCAAGATGGGCAAAAATATCCCACACCCGATTACCCATCTTCCTAGTGCCGACTTTATATACCACTAACTTTTTCTGTTTTTGACCCGATTCCAGGAGTACTACAACCGGTACGGTGGTAGTTAAAAATATTTACTCCAATTCCAAATGTAATAATAAACCGCGATGCCAGGCGAAATGGAAACTTTATCAATAGCCTTTAAAACTGTGGTTTGTTTTAAAGTAGTGACATCGTTTCAACAAAATATCACACGTCCGTAGTATGCGTGTTCCAAGAAAGTCATTAAAAAGGCGACAAAATGAACGTGCAATGATGATTATATAACTGTTGTACGAAAGTTTCATCTCTATATCGTCGTATTAAATTTACTGTTATTTATTAAAAACGTATAACGTTGCCTTGGAAAATTTATAATTATATACCATTAAATTATAAGACCTATAAGACGTCTGATAAGATCAGGTTTTACAAAAATGTCTCGCGTTATCTTATATGAAGGCGAAACAATGACAAAACATTAAAAATAAGTTTGAATAGTATTCAGACCATATATATGACTTGGCTAATTAGTATAAGCACTTTATTTGTATACAGCGATATTTCGCCCCCTACTTCCATTTCTAGGTCACGACCTATAATTTCAGAACTTTGGTGTCAAGTACGTGTTTAATTAAACCGTTTATTAAGGCCCAATTCGAAATATCGGTCAAAGTTTTGACGATGGGTCACTCGGTCAAATAGTTCCCAAACTCATAAGGCGTTGATACAACGAACTGTCCTCCCTCTCAACGATAATTAACTGTTTGCTCAGAACCCGCAAAAGCGCTCGCGGGCATATACACCAATATTATAAAACAATGTATTAGTGATAAGCACTAGAGGAAGGGCGGCTTTGAGACTAAATATTGACATAGTATAGTTGTATTACAACCCCGAGGGGGTGAAGAGGGAGAACGCACGCACGCACGTATGCAGATCAATACACAAGTTATAATCAATGAGGGGATAGAGCGGAGGGGAGAGGAAGGGAAGGGGATGCTGACTAAGGGGATATGAAGGGAGGGGAAGGAAAGGACACCGAGTGGGAGTGTGAGTGAAGGAGGGGTAGGGAGAGAGGAACGAACTAGGGAGGGGGTGAGGATGAATGGAGCGGATAAACGGGGATGGGATACGGAGACAGAGAGAGATGAGCAAAGAGAGAGAAAAGAGAGAGAAAGAGAGAGAGAGAGAGGAGAGAGAGAGAGAGAGAGAGAGAGATCAAGAGAGAGAGTGATTGATGGTAGAGAGAAGAGAGAAAGAGGGTGAGGAGATGAGAGGGGCAAAGAGGTGAGAGAGAGAGAGAGAGAGAGAATTAAGAGAGTAGAGAGAGAGAGATGAGGAGACAGAGGGATACAGAGGATTTGACGGAGAGAGGAGATACAAATGGGACGAGAGCAACATAGGAAGGGGAATACAAAGAGGAGGGCGAACTCTCCCCCTTATACCCCCCACTGAATTCATTAAAGCCAAGAGGGGGTGGGTTGGACTGAGACAGAGCTCCGACGGTGGAAGAGTGAGGGGGTGGTGAAAGAGAGAGCGCTGGAAGGAGACGTAGGATTTTAAATTTCGCAACATCCTTCTAGCGACACTACCTTCTGAGGAAACTATAATTTAAGATACTACGACCGCTACCTAGAATATTATAATTATGTATTTTCCTCTTTCATGTCAATTTATATTCATTGACTTCACTTACAAATCGACATGTAAACATTAATATACTCATTTATTTAATATTATATACTAAAAACGTCTATACAAAGTAGCAGATCTAAGAAATGTTCTGAACTTGGTTTATCCACTCATTTAACCGATGTACTGGAAGTCAAATCAATTGCAATCGATTGAGTAAACAAAGGAGGGCATGGGGCAGGGAGGGGGCCTTGTTGAAAACAATTTGAAAGGAGAAACTATTTGAAATACTTAACAAGTTGTAATTAGCAAACCCCGGGAGTGTAACCCCCTCTGGTCAGAAACCCAGCCCAACAAACTCCTCTCCCCTCGCCATTTCGGTTAACACCAGTTATACTCACACCTCTGTCTCAAACAGAATTAGACACGAACACACGAGCGTAATCTCTCTATCCGGATGGGGGGGGCTAAGTAGTTGGGCTGCTAAGTGGCGTAAGGAGCGCTCGCTCACCCCCAGCCCCCTTTTCACTACTAATTCAACATTCCGCCCCGGCACAATAGAGGAATAAATTGCGTCTTAAGCAGGGCCAAAGTGGCGTCGGGGAGTCCTCTTAACGATCCTAGTAAACGACAAATCAACTTCAACTTTAAGGATTTCAATTTTGCAAATCGTGCGCCAATTGAATTAATTTTATTACAGCGGGAATAATAGAGGAGTTTTAAAATTAAAGATAGCCCAAAGGTTATGGCAAACATTTTGCGATTGGTGAGAGGGAAACAATTTAAAAACGACGTTTATGGCAGGATAGTGAGACTGAAATGCACGTCAAAAGTCCTTGTAACTACTTAAATGGATTCTTGTAGAATAATTCATTTTTTCGTAATGTTGCATTGGAACCAATAAAAGAGATAGATAAGGACGTAGAAATATCATTGATTAGCATTCATAGTTACATTAACAGAATACTGCTGACCGATATATGCACGTCAGTTAAGTAATAGTTCATAGAATGAACTCAAATTGTTTATGCATTTTCTTTATCCCGCTTTTTTTAGGTTTTGGTATTCGGAAACAACAAGGCAGGAAACATTCACCAGAAATGCTAAATATCCAAATGTTTATCCTAATATCTGTGTTTTAAATTATCTTCGTGCGATAAAGTTCTTGAAAAATATTTGCGACTACACGGAATCTCTCGTAGGGCCGAGTGGATGAATGAACCCCTGGCCGGTGCAAGTCAGCACATATGTCGAGTCCGGGAACCACCCCTTTCTTCACACGCACACACACAGACGAGCGCACGAACGCTCAACCCCCTCCGGTTGAAATACGAAACCTCGCCGCCGGTTAAAACCCCAGAGGGAGGGTTAAAAAAGGACCCAGAGATACGGAACCAATAAATAGTTTTTTTACGACCGATACATATTAGGGAGGGGGAATGCCCCGGCCAGTCCCGCTTCGCAAAGTTGTAGCGAAATATAAAAGGATAACCCAAGGTTACTAGCACTTGTTCTCCCGTTGCGTCACAATTGATAATTGATTGAGCCATACGTCTTTCTTTCGCTTTTGTACTTAAGACTTTCGACTAAATGATTTCTTACAAACGGAATATAAATATTTTTATATACGTTCGCGAAACTAAGGTTCAGAGCGGTATGAATTCAAGATAACCGGGTGAGACAACGATTGAAATTTAAGTTATATCAGATCAAAATGGGAATCAAGAGCAGGCAAGCTCAGAGGAAGAAATGTTTTTGAGAACCAAACTACACGTTAAAAAGGGATATCATATAATATTTTTCTAGATATAAAGTCCTAGATATTCTTCTATATAAAAGCCACACATTTCGTGAAAAAGGTATAACCAGCCAAAATCTAAGTTTTTCGCAAACTAATTTCAACATAAAGACGAGAAACACATACACCGGGTCAACGGCTTCCTTTCGGCGATTTAGCGATACCGATCCAACTTCAAGGGCTCTATATTTATTCGGTAGACAAAAAATACAGGGCGCTGTATAGATATTATAGAGTGGTAAGATCGTAGACAGCCGGTCTAGAGACCGGTAACTCGAACTGCAATTTGGCGCGAGTCCCGCCCAGTGCAGCAACCACTGGGCAACGCCGTGTACGCGGACAGGTACTGTGTGTAACTACATAAGTACAGTTGTAAGAAAACTCTCAATGTGAACTGAACAACACAAGTAGGTATAACGTTGTTGGGGGATGATAGTGTTTGCTTACAATGAAGACCACACTCGAAATATCCTACGAATATCTTAAACTTTCTACTCTTATAATATTTCAATGATACCTTCATCATATTACCATCATTCAAGCCAAAATTGGCCTTTTTTAATTTTTGAAAACAGTAGTTGCAATTTATCAGTATGAAAAATACATTGTAATATATTACATCACTCATGCTATCGTTTCAAATGCTCATTTGAATGGCTTTCCGACATTCATTGCAGTATTCAGTTAGCATTACAATAAAGTATTACTGCGGGACCCTAAGAACACTCTGGCGGATCTTCCTCAGCCTTGTAGAAATAATTATCTTTCTCTATATTTAGTAACCTAAAAGATAGAAATCCTATTGCAGTAGTGTTCATGTATATTGTAGCATGTTTAAACATTCATAATCTATAATATTATGGAAATCGACGATTCAGAAAGTTGAAAACATGTCCTAGAAGCCTTAAATCGAGAACAACATCGCTCCAGCACAGTTTTCAAATCAACTACCGACATTTTTCAGTTTTATAAAATACCAATTGCAAAGTTAATAATTCAAATGGAAAGAAGCGAAAATACCTAGAGGGGAAGGAAATAGCGGGAGAATGCCCCTGCTGCTCGTGCTGGCCAATGGAGCTAAAATAAAAGTCAAATCTGAGTATAGCTGCCAGCCACCTCTAAAAATACTCAAAGGGGCACCAGTGTTCGTATAAAACGCGAGCTAACACCCCGTAAGATAGCCCCTCCCCCTCCTCCTCCAACCAGGACGATTCCACCTTAACCAACCAATTTAATTGTGTTAATCGACCGTTTAATATGGACCAAACGGTGGGACAAACATTAGTCTTACACCCCGTTTAATGTCTTGGGAGTAACATGAAAAATATAACGTGGTCATAATTTAGGATTACATTCGTGGTTTTCAAATATGCCACCCGAGAGGGGTCTATAATTTCTATTAGCGGTAACAAACAATTTCAACATAATAGGAAACAATGGTAGAGAAGTATAAGAGCGAGACGCCGACGCCACTGACTGGAAAGCCATGTATATGCATTTGGACTCTGTAACGCCCGGGGATCATTTAAAGCCTTTGAAGTTTAAGACAAGACAGCTCCTCATTCAATCACTCTTTATATAACATTCTACATGGAAAACATATACTATTCCCAATGTACAAAAATACACCGCTAGTGAGGTTGTTATAAAGAGTTTCCTTTTTCCAGAGAAACAAGAGATATAAAAAAATTAACTTTCCGTAATTGTACTTATAACAATTGTAGATGGAACATTTTCACCGCTGAAATATAACAGTGATGAACATAAGGATTTCAACGAAAAGCTATCTTAAATTCATAAAAATTTACATCTTAGTGTACCTTCGTGACAAAAATAAAAAAACATTCTGTATAAGGGGCTCATGTAATCATACACTAATATCATCTAAGGACTAAGGAATATTATCTATATCGAGAAACTTTCGAACCAGCGAAAATAAAGTGTTGTTACAACCCACTGATCTATAAACTTCTTGTTAGAGTGAACTAATTAAGTGAGTGACATATTGTCATATAGTATAGGGTCATCAAGATAACCGCCTTCAATTTGACATTAATGTAACAATCATTGCAAAACAATAATATCAATTCATGTTAATAATTAAATGAAAACTTTCAGTATTCCCACTGGGTCGACCTCTAATCGCCGGTGACTTCGGAATTCCCATTCAATTTTATGGGAACATTATCAGAACGCACTCATTTTATTCGTCACAATTACTAACTTGAATGTGTCACAACAGATACTCTTAAATAAAATAAAAGCATAATAAAAAGTATATAAAGGAAATGAAACTCGTGAACCAAACATGAAATATCAGAATGCAGCCACCCCACCAACTCGATGACCAACTGACGGTTTCTGAAGAGAAAAAAAATTGGACGGAAAAGAACAAGAAGCAAGAAGAAATGGGCTAATCCGATTTCGACGATCAAGTCATCAAAAGGATATCCCATTATAGCACGCGTGTTCCAAAGCTTCCTTCCACTCCTTTTTTCATCCGAGGAACAAACTCCGTCCTTTTTGAAATCGCTCCAGTTTGAACTCTATTTCAAAAGCGTTTCTCTTTCTTTTTTTGGTACAAGTTACGAGTTGTCACAATGTTATTCTAACAACACAGGTGTGTACATCACCTTAATGTATTCCTTCATTAATTTATACACTAATTCGTCACATCCCAATCACTGACGTATATTCTTCTACTATGTCACTGCACATTGCGACAGAAATCTCATGATAGACAACAGATTTTCTCCTAAACAGTCTGTGAAAGTGTCTAGTTAATAATTCTAAACACTGTAAACGGGGAAGCCTAAGGCAAACTAGTAAAGTGATATAAAACAAATACGATATTATACAATAAGTACACATATTTGCATCAGAGATGCAATCGAATTGGGATGTTAGTAATGTGATTAGAAGGAAGAAATAATCTCGTTCAATTATAGCCTCCACATATATTCCAGTTTCATTTCAAATATAGCAACAGGATCAAAGGAAATATTAATTGTATACTTCGGCCCATTTATTTCCGTTGCTGTTGTTTTCGTTCGCAATAAACACAGAATTTATTTGGAATTAAAAAAAAACAAAGATTTATTAAATTAATTTTTCAAAAGGATGAAAACTTGTTGTCTAAATTTTAATGATAGTTGGAATCGGTTCGAAATCCATTTACCTGGATCATAAGAATTTCTACCCATTTGAACAACTTTAGCAGTCCTTTAACACGTACTGCATGTAATACCCTCGAGATAGTCTTTTTTCAAAAAACGCCTATAAATATTACCGGCGATTACGAATTGTAGTTTTAAAAAATTCGGAATTTATCAAAAAGTATTTTGCACGCTTCGGATTCTTCGAAAACTGCACAACTCGCAAAAAGAAAATATGTCGAACAAATAGTCCCTTATCTGTCACTCTGATACGCGTATTCGACTCAAAGAGATAAGCCCCTAAAGGAAAGCAACCCATATTTCAATCTGATTTCAGCCAAAACTAAAATATATAACTCAGAATAACAGAACAATTGATACCCAATTTGCACATTAAATGAACAAAAAATTCATAATTTTAACATTTTAAATTTACTAATTAATGTTTCCATCCATTTTTGTAATCCACATGTATAAATAAAACACACAATAGAATACTTCTTAAATATATCATACGTAATAGAAGTCGAAAATTACGTCATATCTGTACATACGTAAACTGGACAATGAGTAAATTCCTGTCAGTGATTGGTACCGCGTAAATGCGTCATAACGGTTTAAAAAACCATTAAACCATTATCCTACAGGATAATTTTTAGTAACATTTCGCTGTATTTTCAAAATGTAGTAGTTTTTCTGTGGTTGGAAAAAGACTACAGACCTTTAGGAAGTGGTCATGAATTTGTTATGTCGCATACAACATAATTCATGTGTTAACTGCACTGATCATGGCTAATTTTGTATTTCGAAATAGCGTAAACGCTGATATTTTTCAGTAGCCCGTATTACAGGTTATGGATCGACAGTGTCATCAAGTCGAGATCTAAACCGGTAAAAAAATAATTTTTCTTCTGAGTAAATTAACAATTATTAACAACGGCCGGAGACGCTTCAAAAGAGCCGCCCCTTCCTGGACATTACCCCCTTTCTCGCTTCTTTGCCTTCCCACTTCCATCAGAGGGAGGAAATTAGGTGCCACTTAATAAAAAAATCCCTCCTTCGCTATTTAACTAAACGTGAAATTTCTCAAAAATGTCTAACCAGTTACCTAGCTAACTTAAGGCGGCAGTTTTACAACGCCAATATAAATAATAAATTAAATTCGACAGTGTTTTAATGTTCCCCCGAAATGCCAAGAAGCACGTGTCAGAAATATTTCAAGTAGACAAAATTGACAAAAACACAAAACAAATAAGTCGATCGACAGCTCCACAGAGTGTTGTACCCCATAAGAGGAAATACAGAGTCATGGTACTGGTAGTACCCGTATAAAAGTCAAGGTTGTAAGACTCCAACTTTTAAAAATAGGTAATCTAATGTTTACGGACCAAAAAACAATCATCGTTCCAGAGTATACAAAATGTAACTTTTATGATAGTGTCATTCAGGTAAATAATTCAAGACCGGCATTTTCGATCAACCTTCGAAACTGACTTCTTCTCAGATTCTTTATTCCAGTTCCGGCCTAGGAGGCCCAGTATTCTTCCATTAAACTGGAGAAAAGCTCTCACCGCCGGGTCGGTCGATTGCCGGGGCTCCTCCAGTCCAGACATTGTAATTATCCCTAACGGTAGAAAGGGGGTTTTTCAACCTCGACCGACTAACGAACGATGGGCGGGAAAATACTTTTAAACTAAATGAAAAAATTTAAAATAAAACCAAAAAAACTTCCCGGTCAGACCTGAAAAGGTGTCCTGAAGGGGTACGCCTTACCCTGGAGATAAAAATCTTTTTTTATAAAGGTCCCACAGTCCTCCCAAGAAGGGCTCTTTTTCTACACAGACAGACACCTGCCCCGTTAGGATAGGGTCAGTTTCTCTTAGCGCACACAAAGGTACAAAAAATATATATGAACTTACTCTAAATAGACAGTTTTGTAACTTTCTCTTTTAAAGGAACCAACTAATTTTCGGCTCAGGAACTCTGTTTGAATTAATTTAAATACATGACCTTAATGGGGCCTTAATATAGACTATTACAGTAGAGTAGGCCCCACTGCCTGAGTTGGCAGGGATTGAAGGTTCTGCTTCGATTATGTTCACGATACCCCTATGTTAATTCTCCCACACGGATAATCAATCCCACTACAATATGCAATATTTGATAATGAATCATAAAAATCATGTCTTCGTTATATGTGCAAGCTGAAACTACCACAGAACGGGGCAGAACAATTACTGCCACCTGTTCGGGAGAATGCTATCAATTTGCCACCATCGCGAAAATTCCGTTCTGCTTGGGAAAATTTATCAGTAATCCAGTGGTTCAGTGTTCTCTTCAAATTTTCATTGAGTTGCGTAAGAAGAGAATAATGTTATTTAATCATAATATCGATAATTGAAAGCGTGCGCGAATAATTCCTTTTTAAAAATCTGATTGCCGCATTGAAATTAGTTTGACCACCAAAATTAATTTACCAAAAGTGAGGTTTTGGTCCAAAGAACGCGATAATGGGTACCAGAATTATATTTTATGTAGTTAATTCGAAACAATGAATCGATGTCAAAATACAATGAGCGTAATGCTGTAAACGACCCCGTTCGATGCTTGCAGACCTACCGTAGGTCGCGAACATTCGTCCCGTTTTTTCTCGAAACGAGAATTATATTGAAAACCAGTTTCATTTCATGTTCCACAGGGGGGTCGTTCCACCTCCGGGGTGGCCTAAGGTCAGGGGTCGAGGCGCCACCCCATCGATCGGCAGAATCTGCGAAATCGACGCCTTTCCAGGTACGCATGCGACTACAGTCGACCCAACCTGAAAGATTCAACTATCAACCTCACCCCCAGGTTTACACTCGATTGAGCCTTAATAGCTTCTAATGATAAACGGCACCTAACTTAAAGCTGCTGGATACAACCCTTTCTCATTTCCTAATAGAACAGAGAACATTAGCATAAACGCCAATTCAGTTTTACGAATCAAAAATTAGCAACCACCTCTTCATTCCAATTGTATATCAAAAAACGATCATATTCCAGTAAGGTAAACATTTTAATGACTTCTTTGTTCCTATACATATTTTATCCCTAACACAAAACCATTATGAAATATTCCTATGAGTAGCATTTTAATAGCTCAAAAGGCCCCCTGTACAATGCTAATTTAAGTAAGGCAGATTTTAAAGCCCCTTCGGTGATTACTGTACTCAAAATTGTCGTAAGTTTAAATGCAGAGGAGAGTTATAGTGCAGATATTATTTGATTGTATGAAAATAGTGCAGCCTTCTGTAACCCACACATATCGGACAAAGCCTTACGAACCATTAACACGAGAGTCATATGAAAGATAAATGCAGGTATTGCGAATACAAATTTAATCTACAGTCCTAATAGTTCCTACGAATACTTTAAATTGTGCGCTAAGTACCATCGGTTCTGCGCATGTCCATCCTCAAACGTAACCTCTCTAAACCACGTGCCGCCCTCTTTGTAATTCAGGCAAGGTATAAACATTGAGTCAACAAATTGTTGTAGGGTCAACAAAAGGGGTAAAATGTGCTTTCTGATATTTGAGAAATATAAGGAAAACTCCTGCGACATGTTTTTAGACCTACGTGCATTCGACACATTTCAACAGCTGAAATAGGCATTCGAACCAGTAGTTACAAAACTACTACAATCAGCAGAGGATACCCACTCGAAAATTTAAACTTTCAAAATTTCCATATTGTAGAAAGCTTTTTGTTTTTGTTTTTTACCACGCAGAGACGGAATAATGAATTCAATGGAATGTGCAGGTCAACCATTACGGGATTAAATGTCATTTAATACTATTAATAGTATTTTAAACACTGGGCCTCGAGGGTTATTTAATTATTAACACACTGGAATCTATTTCTCTTCTAACCTGTTGAACCGTAATCTAAACAGATTTCTGTTCAGGTATAATATTTTAACCAAAAACTAGCGAATTAGTTCAAATAAGCAGGCTATTCAGACAGATATTAGTAATTTCTGCGTACTGAAAATAATGCTAATATAGAATAATTACTAACGTCGATATATCGAACTATCCAGATACTACGAAGAAGGCTTAAAAAAGCGGTCCTCTAGACTGGAAATTCACCCATCTCATCATGAGCAAGCACCCCTACCAAAAAGGAAGGGACCTTTCCCCCATCCCCTTTTCCGATTCTAACCCCTCTTCCTCCTTTCACCCTCACCGTCTCCCATCCCCCTCGTATGAATATAAATTAATTACCAATAACGTGGGATGGGGGGGAGGGAGGTTGAGGGAGAGATGTGGCAGGGTGTGTACTTGCCTCCCCGCCCACCCCCCAAAGCCCGATCAACTCGCTCGCACGCACAGGAGCGCGTGAGTGCGAGCGAACTAGAGCGAGGGGGCAGGGTAGGGGTAGTAGGGGTGAAAGAGGGAGATAGAGAGAGAGGGGGGGCGAGGGAGGCAGACAATGTTTGCAGGGGACGTGAGTGTACATTACCGATCGGTGGGGCGCGCGAGCGGTGGCGGCGGTGGGTCGCCATGGTAACCGTGTAATTATTAAGGGAGAGGAGGGGGAACAAGGGAGGGAGGGAGGGGTAAAAAAGAAAGAAGGATCCCGCGACCCGGGCCACACTGAGGTACAGTCGGGTCACCTTCTACCGGCACCGGTCACACCGTCCTTACCTACATTGGAAATTAGGAAAAAATATAGCGCTCGAATCTATAATAACAATTAATATTGCACATATTATTAACAGTAGCTCCTAGGAAGGGAGATGATACGCGATTGGTGTCCCGGCCAAGGACCTAAGTCGTCTGATATTGTATGCATAACTCAATTGTCCTTAATTAACTAAGCTATTACGTTATTTGGAACTAGCATTCGATTCGAACGAATTCCGTTCAGTAACTGATAGTACCTGAGAAAGCCTTAACAACTATACAAATTAAATTGTATTAAAAATGCATACTAAGTCGCTGTGTAGTATAGGAAAACAAACGTTTCTGTGTGATCCAGGTATTATCCTCGGAAGGTGGCATACATTTAGGTTCGTAACTCCAGATACTAACCCCCCCCTTCAAAGCTCCAAGTATAGATACCACCGAAATGTGATCGTAATTGTAATTTGTAATTGCATAAATGATTACCCAATTATATGGATATTATTTTTACAAGTTTTGTAAATCGAATCGATGGAATTAAAATTGATATAAAAAAGGAATACTTTTTTAATGTAACACTAAAAACGCCATAAAAATTAACGTATAAAACTCCCAATATCTACGATAATTTTCAAATAAGTTTTAGAGAAAAAGACAAACCAAGGACAATTGAAACAATACAGTGCAACGGGTGACGTAAAATTAAATTTAAAAAATTACTACTTAAGGGACAACTATGAATCATTTGATCGACGTTTCTACATCAATGAATAGCCAAATTCAATAAAAAAAGGCAAAAAGGCTATATTTAAAGCAGGGGGGTAGACAAATAACTATTAATCTGCCGAATTCAATAAGGCGTTGCGTTACGAAGAACAAAAATGTAATGCTAATGAAAGCCCAAACTGGAAAAAATGACAATGCAATTTTCTATAAATTGATAAAAAATAAATGTTTTAATTGTGCGTGAAGCCGGAGTACGTAAAATCCGGGAGTTCTTAACCGCCGACGTCGCTGACAAATGGTCCCTACGGTTACTGACAGGGCTACAAATCTAGGTTAACATGACGTTATTACGTTTCGGCCATTTCTTTAGATGTCTTTTTTTTCAACGCGGACAGACAAATGCATTAGGGGTGCACCTCGTTGCCTCCAAAACGTGTACAGCGAAATTTGAGAATTGGAAATGTTCGCATTCGATAAACAATATATATCACATGCTACCCGGGTCTACCAATTAAAACCGCTTGGTATTCTTCTACATCTATTAGTAATCATTAATCGTTAGCTACAAGGAAACAATGTCGAAAAATGCAAGAGCATATGACTGCCGTGAAACCAGTGTCGAGGTAGGTTACGTGTCAAAAGATGTTTCGGCCGTTGTTGTGGTTTCTCTCTAATAAAAAAAATCTCCTAGACATTTTTCAACTTGGGCAAAATTGATGCCACTACGAGCACAGCACACCTGGGGGTAGGAAAATTCTCATTCAGCCGCAAATTTTAAACGATAATCATTTTTCGTAACATATCCCAATCTGTGATCGGTCTGGTGATCGAACGATCGATGCACGCAGTAATGATTATTCGGGCTCTCAATCATAGTAATTTTCTTTCTGTAGTTTTCAATTTCGATTCGAGGATTCTGTTACCGACGCGAAGTGGCAACAATGTCGCCTAAGGGCAGATGCACGCGACAATAAAAGGGGGACGGGGAAGGGGAGGTTGCTGGATTCGCCACTCCTCCCCCTATGTACAGAAAAACCCTTAAGGAAAAATATAATCGTGCAATACTAAAAAACCTTTTTCAGAAAAACAAAGTTCTATATACTTTATTACACACTGAAACGTATTTTTTTGGGTGATATTACACCAAAAATAGTTACTGTACAAAAGATTTTAATTGGCCACCCAAATGAGTTATATGAAAAACACAAACAATTTTTATTTCTCTATCGGAACGACCTTCATAATCACAAGTGGAACACGTATCACAACAGTTACATGTTATTAAATTTAATTGAAATGATGATATGTCGCTTTCAAGAACAACATAGGCAGAGACAATTTGCAGCTTAATTTAAGTTGCGAAAGAAATATTAGCGATGACACAAATAGCGTTCGATGTGTTGTCGACGAAAGCCATTGAAAACACGGGCGGGGAGGGGGGGAAATCTGATAGAGAAGTACGTCACTGGACAATTATGGAACGGACTGCGGAATTTTGCGACGATAAAGTTTATATTTAGATTTATTCAGATTATTTTATCAGAAGAGACAATATAATTTGCTCGCCGTTGGCCGCAAAATAATTTCATGCAGAAAGTATTTTTGAAAATTACCGGAGGAAACAAATAGTAATCGCAAGACTGAAAATTATTTTTCATAACGCCCATTCACAGCACATCCAATAGGCATCTGCTTTTCACTACAGTAATAGTATAATTTGCGGCATCACTGATTATAACCTTTCATTATTGGTTTTTCGCATCACTGAAGTTACGAAACATTTTGAAAAAGGGAGATTCCTCGAGATTTTAACTATTCTTAAATCCCAACATCAACACTTCCAGAACTTTTTGAATAAGGAAGGTGGGGGTATTTCAGGGGGGTATATTATATTTCAATGATAATAGTTTCCAGATTAACAAAACAGGTATTGTTTGTAAAATACAAATTTAAAAATATTACGTTCGATAATATTGCGACTACACGTCCCTTATGTCCCATAAACTGTAAATAAACTAAGTAAATCATTCTTAGTGTTTTTGAAGTTTTGTTATAATCGTGAGGCAAACGAACCGAATTTCTATGACACATTTGTCGCGTAAGTTTTTTTTTCAAGACTAAATTATTACTAGAGTGCACAGAAAATGGAGGATTTGAATAGATAGCAGTCTACGTAGCGTGAAAACATCTTCACAAAGCATTTCCTTGTTTCTCGGAAGCAATTATTGAGAGACAATGGCTGGGGCGAATGGCCGTGCGGAATTAAAAAAACAAAATTGGAATACAAGATGAAGCTGAAACTGAAGATGTCTTCAGTAGTTGAATAGAAAAATGTTCTTCTGTCCAAGTGTGTAAGGCTAGAAACAAGGAAATACCTGTTGCATGGCCTGGGAGGGGCAGGGGCAAACCACGCTCTACCCCGTGTCCCTTACACTCAGGTAGTCGCCCACTAAACCGACCACACGGCATACCGCCAACCAAATACACTTAAAAACTGACCCTATATAACACAACACTGAATAAACACATCCCAATTTTAGTCTCGATAATTCATTAACACAATTGCCCTCTCCTCCGGTCACCAACCGTTTTAGAATAAAAGAAAATTTGTCTGGAGGCTAAACAACAATTATCGCCCTTAAAATTATATGTCCTTCAAAATAGCTACACTACCTTTTATGTAAATAATTACATCGATTTCTTTCTTAGACTTAAGAAACTGGGTACGTAGTATTGCCATAACGTGTCATAGGAAATTTAATAGGAAAATTGTAGAATAAGGAATTTCAGGGAAATATCATTTGCGGAAGAAAAAACACGGTGTCACTTGATATGGTACTAAAAGTTCCGAAATATATATATTTATTTAGCAGCCACAACAAGAGTACTCTTTTAGAATCTTAAACTCAGATACCCGCCGGCTAATTATGCTAGCGCTTCTAGCATTCGTTTTGTGGCTACGAAATCTATCTCATAAAATAGTCCAGTAACAGATTCAGTAAGCACAACCAAACTTAAGTTTCAATAATTAATAAAATCATAAAACTGACATATTAGAACGGAACGTACGCTGCATAAATAGTCTATAATATGAACAGAATCTGCTGCGATACAACTCGTGAGAATTATGCCTAATAAAGAGCTGAAACTGATATACTTTTTCTTTTTGATATACTATTTCTCTAGATTCAAGGCAGAATATAATTATTAAAACAAATTAAAATGACAGTGTTTCGAAATACCCCAAAAGTAGTTTTTTCCCGCCCAAAATCTCAGCTCACTAGAAGAGAGACCTTGATCTGGTAAGAGTTTAGGATCATTAGGACGCTCAAGTATTTTTCCCAATATTTATAACATCTGATAAATAGATAGGAGGAGGGCAAAAATCGAAAACGCATACACGAGTGCGTCAATATTTCGTTTTTAATTTCACGTTTATAAGCCCCTGTTGAGTATAGTGAACGAATTGGGTTATGGTTATCTTTCAACAACGAATGTATTTAAACTTTCTCTTAAAAAATACACAACGAAACACATAAGAAGAAACGTTTAATCGCGTGACCTGCATGCAGAAAATCGTTACGTCATCCTGTAGTATATTCGATAGCGTCAACGCCGTACGCGGGCTGCCCAGTTCGGGAAAATTGAAAAAAACAAACAAAACAATAAACGGAGTAATTGGAGCAAAAACTGGACCGGCGGTTCTCAATTGACAATAGATATAAAAATATAAAGACCCGTCGACTAACAAAATATAAATTGGAATATTGCGAAAATTTTCCGAATAAGTAATCGCCGATTGTCCAGATTCAGTTCTGGTTTTGTCATGGAGAAAAATCTAACAGTACGGATTTTTATCTGACGTTATTGTTATTGCATCCGAATGTATTGCGTTTCAGTTTCCAACAATTTTCAATTTTCAAATTTAGCCATCCTCCCCCCACGCTCTTTTTAATTTTAAGGGGCGTTAGAACTCGAAACAAGGGTAACAAGGGTTTGTTCTACAAACGAAAAAAACTTGTGACCTATTGAAAATAGTTCGACATATATGTATATCGTGAACATAAGAATATCGTTAAATTTTCTGTAATATAGCTCTGATTCCAGTTTAGAAATTTTATAATAGAGCCTCATAAACAATATTTACATATAAAAAGAATCTTCAAAACTCTCGTCATACTAAATTATAGATCAGACTCAATCCTGGAAAAGGGATGGCAGTGATAGCAGTGATAACAGCAGTAACTATAGTGGTGGTACTACTTTCAACATGAACTGAATTTTTAGAAATTTAGTCAAAACCATCAACTACTACATTGTACCTACATAAAACCATCATGCACGCAAAGTAGAGTTAGCTATTCGGACCGAAATTCGATGTGAAACGAATTTGATCTATGCCCAAGATGCACTTAAACCAGGATTTATCGGGTCTCGGGTACTAAATATGAACGCAGAGGACAACGAAGAGGGTGTGAAACATTGAAAAACTAAGCCCAAGCATTTATAGTGGGGGTGACCCTTCGTACCCTAATATGCCCCTGCCCGGGGCCAAGTACCTTTTCGCTCCAACTTATTGACTTGGCACAGAGGAACGGGAATGTCGTATGTGTCTCTGAAAATGTGAATATATATATATATATATATGTGTGTGTGTGTGTGTGTGTGTGTGTGTGTGCATGCGCGCACGTGAGACCACGCTTCAATACGCACTGGCCCGACATCTTATCACGGCGTTATGACGAATAGGGCGGCTTCGAAAATGAGTCAATAACGATTTTCGAAATATTTTCGACGGTGTATTCAATTCAAGCGAGAGGGGGTAAATGCACAAACCGTTCTATGCAAACATTCGGAAAATTCGCAGTTGCTATAATTCACCTGTGAAAATCCGTCCTCTAATCAGTATAATCTACATGATAAAACTAGTTCAAATTATATTTACATATCTTTGGAAAACTATTAATGATATGAATATTAGAACAGTTTCAGCATCTTAAACACATAGAAAGTATTTGAACCAGATTAGTTTGCGATGATCAGTATTTGACAACTCAAAATAAATTTACCACAAAATACAGTAAATTGGGCATTCTTCATTAGGCCCAAATATTTATCATAATTAAATTATCAGATTTTTGTGCTGTATATTTATCAAAGATGTTATTTAAACCTGAAGGAAAACTGTTGGCACTTGTATATATGATTTAAAAGGTATGACCTTATTCAAAATCATTTTATTCTTTGAATAATTATTGAGCAATAACAATTTATATAATACACTAATGAGTAATGAATTGTAAATGAAGGAAAACTAAATCGTATAATTGGTATTTCAAGACCCTTATTTTTAAGGACAACTAATATATCCAATATCAGTGTGTTCAATATCTGGTGGTGTAAATGTTTTGGATTAGGATAAATATAAAACCCCACATTATCAGTTGAAGAATCAAAACCTGGACTTCCATAACCTATAGAGCAGCTGTATAAACAAGAGGAACCCAGAACTAACAGTATTAAGCAATACTCAATGTCTTCATAAATAAACACAGTACTTAACTATTCAATCAACCATTCATGCTAGGCATGAAAACCTTTATAAATAAAGGAAATGGCTCTGATGTACAGAGAACCCAATGATTGAATAATCTCCAATTCAACTTCATTTAAGAAAACTATATAGTAAAAAATTCTATCTTTCAGCCAATGATTAGATGGAAAACTTCTTTTCTCATACCTGAACTACATTGCTCAACAAGTAAAGAGAAAAATTGAGTTTGCGCTTTAATAGAGCTCAAATGATTAAAAATATATAAAATATTAAAAGGTAAATGGCACGAGAAAATCAACAAAACATAAAGAATTCCTTCAAAGGGAAAAAATAAACCTGTTTTACCTACATTTACATTGAATAACTAACAAGGGTAAAAACACAAATACTACAATCTTATTTCAAGAACAACATAAAGTAGAGAATGATAGGATAGATTAAGAACACAAAATAACTCATATAAATACATCAAAACATCATGCATTATTTGTACTTTGTAAAATTAACTTGTTCTTAACTGGGAAGAAAGGCGGATTGTTTAACAAAATTAAATTAATGGGCTTACAAAAATTCAATTAATACAATAAGTCAAAAATATAAATTCGTTACAATAATAAATTTAGGTAAGACAAGGATTTTTAAAAATGAGTTTCATCGGTGGAAAAATAACCGGTTAGTTATCAGACCTACCCAAAAAAAATGTGGGAATAATAGTACAAAATATAGATTGTAAAGTTCAAATAAAAATATATTACACTTAATCTTACTATTCCCTTTTATTCTAGAAGTACAGAAAGAAATATTACCGACTACAAATCGTATTTAAAATAGTAAATAGTCTATAATGTGGCTAGAGAATTCAGGGAGCTACATACATATGCAACGGTAATTCCATTTACTGTAGCTTAAACGGCAATAAAAACAGAAAGGTCATCAAACAATAAAGGATTCGACTCATCAATTCAACTTTATATTAGCATCAAATTAGCATAGGGGTCATTCGACGGTGTAACAATTAACATTCATTAAAATACAGTTATTACACGCACGGCATCGGGAAATTAAGAAAATAGTAGCCTAATAATAACAAAAGGGAGACTTACCCCTGGTCTATCCTGTCGACGGGTCCAGGTCCCGGAATCTGAGTGGGCATCATGCCGTGGGCAGGCATGGGGCCCGGCATGGGGCCATGCCCGAAGGGAGAACCCGGAGGCATGCCGAACTGGTGACCGCCGAACGGCTGGCCGGGGGAGGCGAAGTGGGGGTTGGCACCGGCGGGGGCGAAGGGGGGCCCGAAGAGGAGGGCCGCGCCACAAACTGGGGACCACCTCGAAGGGAGCCGAAGGACCGGGCCCGTTGTAGGGAGGGCCCGCAGAGTTGGAGGGGCGGGGAAAGGGCCCGGCTGAGGGGCCCGGGGTACTGGAGCCTGAGGGTGCCGGCGAGGCGGTGTACTGGGGGGTGGTGGAGCCGGGGGGTGGCCCTCCCGAGTAAGGCCCCCCGGAGCCTGCCGGTGAGCCCGCCGGTGGCCCCTGGAACGGGGCCTGGTAGCCGCCGCCGCCACCTCCTCCTCCTCCTCCTCCTCCGCCGGCCCCGCTCGGGGGCCCCGCCGAGAAGTTTCCCCCTCCGGCAGCCGCCGAGTTGGCGAATGCCTGGGGCTCGGACGGGGGCCCCTTCCAAGAGACCGCCGGGTCGTCCAGTGTAGCTGGCAGTGAGATCGGTGGCGCCACGCGCCTGCTACAGCCTGCAACACAGTCTCAAATCACTATTTGCCCACACGAAGTGTATAGATGGCATTTTATAGATGTGAAAAATCTAGGAATGTCACCACCGAACTACGAGACATTCTATCGTTTACAATTAGTGAAACCTGTCCGGCTTCGGTTTTTAATGCCCGACAACAGTCGGATGTCCTACTTGCGGGTTCTTATCAATCCGCATTTTGAAACTCGATAAATAATTGTAAATCACTTTTATGAGAGAAAGGAGGATTGGATGTTGAACTATGATTAAAAGATATTTGTTTACGAATGAAGGAGACTATGTTATGACAGACTGGTATTACTGTTTTATGAATTCGTAACTCGGCACTCTCAAGTGATAGTGTACACATTTTGAGTAATGGTATGGTGAATTGATAAAATGTCCATTGTTGAACTTAGCTTTAATGTATTTTAACGTAGGACACGGGCAGATAATATACCGATGTTGAAAAACCTATATCCCTCAGTTGTGTACATGGATTTCACATCTGGGCCACTGTAACCCCAAATTTCCCTTACTTATTACGCTAAAATAATATTAAAATATTAAGATTTATTTGTAACAACTTAAAATACATTCAAACATTATTTCCAATAGGAGTATAGACAGGAATATCTTTATGAGAGGTAATGAAACTGAGTTTACTAGCTCATTCCTCAATCTGTAATAATGAAATTCAATAATCTGGCCTTCCATGTAATAGTGAACATATTAATAATGCTAATAAACATTCCTAGAGTTTTCAAACTTTAAATACATAGAATGTTGTGGATACTAATAACATGTAAATCTTACACAAAGTAGTCATTTACTAGCAGCACATTTTCACTGTTCATTTAAATTCTGTTTTTTAAAGCGAGATTGAAACAATTGAAGAACTCTGATACAAAGCTTACCATATTTTCAAGTAACAAAACCTGAACTTTGAGGAAGGTTTCACAATTAACAAAATGCTGCTCCAAATATTAACACCACATTCGCTATTATCCAATTATTACAAATGTTATTTTATGTAATTTCATAACTATTTACTATCTTTTTATCTCTTTATTTCATAATGGTCCAGAAATTGTCATTTAGGCAAAATCAAATAGAGATGCATCACTAAGAATATTAGCTAGACAAAGCATATTACTCAAAATCAAGAGCAGAATCCAACAATCTACCCAAAAGATTAGGCTTAAGCGTAATATTTTTCTTTTCATTCACAAAATAAATCAGAAAGGTAACCTACTAAGTAGATTGTTACATCTTATGAAAAGGATATAATAGTCATCCTTTCCTATTTCAAATGATGAGAAAAACAAGACCATTATTAATAAACTATTAATAAAGATAGAATCTGTGCTAGGCCATGTGGTTTACTTCATGTTTTATTTAAAATAAGTACCTGCTACATATAACTAGCTAAAACATTTCAAAACTTACTATTATTTTTTCAGAAGAGGGACAGATAGAGACAACACAACTTAACATAGAAATGAGCATAAACTGGATTGAACAAGAACGTATGGTAAGCCTTTTTGGAAGAGAAGGTAAACAACGCACTCTTTATGCATAGACACTTTTTAAAATAAATCACATACATCCTGGTAGACAAAATAAAATAAACACAAATATAAATAAATAAAAAAGAAAACTAACAGTAGTAACATTCTGTTGGGAATGATAAGATCATTTAATTGAAAAGAAATAAGTTAAACATATATAATAAAATAATAAAAATAAACAAAATGTGTAAAACAAGGGCCAATTACAAAAAATGATTCTTGAATTTTTGACACGCACAAACCGAGTTCAACTGAATTAACTCTGATATAATGAAACCTCAATCACATATGCTTAAAAATGGATAGATATGATAATGACATTTTTGCTATATCAAAAACTCAACATTTCTAAAACTTTTTGTGAAAACAGAAAAGATATTAATGATATCAAGAAATATTTCACAGATGTTTACACAATGTTTCTATCTGCTGGATAACAAGGATACGGAGAACACACCGAGAAACATGCTTGCTGTACGGAATTTAAAAGATTCAAGTCTTCAATCACTCGATCCTAAAATTAATGTGTTTCGCTTCATAACCTAAATGTGTATAACTAACTAAAGAAATCAGCAGATAAAAGTTCTGTCCAAATAAAATCGATATATGACAAAAACCGGTAAACAAACTTACATGACTAGTGAAGAACTGAAAGTCTACAACTTAAATGTTGAAATTTTTGACAGAAAATTATAAAATAATGGCAACATTACAACCTAAAACACATCGATTTTACGGAAGGGACCGGTCGCCGGCTTTGCCGGAGTGAAATAAATCGTTCCCGTAACATGTTTATATGTTAGAAATCCTAACCTAACACCGCAAAGCAAAGCGGATAACACTCGATTCTGGCCGATAAAAATCGAATAAAGCCGGTTAATCCTAAGCCCAACAGTAGTAAAATGAAGAATATCTACAAAAAAAAGTAAGTAAAGTATAACAAAATCTAGAATTTCGTGTACCAGTATTTCTCATGACAGAAGCCTTCATATTGGCAACACAAATTCACAGGGAATAGGAGAATTATGAACTTTTCTCCCCCACACAGTTATTAATTTTAAAAATTACATTTTTTGCTTCGTTGGCCTCCGCGTCCTTGTCTCATTCTGCGATTGTCAAAACACGTGAAAATCGAACGTTTCGAATGCCTGCCTTTCTAACCACATAACCGTAGCAACACTTCATGTTCTCGCGGCACAACACACCACTGCACATATCACGCGCGGACCAAACGTACAAAACTCGCCCGAATAATTTTTCAGTCAATAGCGACGTCGAATAGTCCATCCTGTATAAAAATCGAGAGTACCCCGTCGGGTAGCCTATACCTCATTTCTAAATAAAATCAACTTCTCAAGAAAGGCAGCGAGTAAACACTACCCGAGTCAAAACGGCGGCGCGAAAATGTTTTTCCGCGGAGGAAAAAATCGACGGATACGCTCGAAAAATACGGAGGAGAGGGAGCCCAAAGTTAACCGGACTCGGACTCCGAGCGGACTGCCGACCGACGCGCCAAACACAATAAAATGGAAGAGTGGAAAACAAAATGGACGCTCGTTTGACTCCGGCCATACTCACATTCTCTCTGCCCGACCCGACTGCGGTGCGGTGCTCCAACTTGGATCATGAACAGAAAACGGAGAGCTCCGCCGCCGAATATTACCGAGCGGGCGGCCCGCCACCGGCCACACGCCACCAGACGGTCACTCGCCGCGGACACACGCCACCGCCTACAGCCCACCGCGCCAAATTAAGAACCCGTCAAACGACCGCCACCATTTTTCTCTCCGAACGCGACAACTACGACGACGACACCGACACGGCAGGGGCCGGCCCGCGGCCGCCTTTCGAAAAACGGCGACGGAAAACGACGCGGTGAGGGGGGGGGCGAGGGGACGGGGGTCGGGGGGGGCGAGGCGGGGGCCGCTGCGGGGAGACCACACCACGCCGCCCTTGTCTCCTCTCTTTCTCTCTCACTCACTCTCCCTCCCTCCCTCGCTCACTCTCTCTCTCTCTCGCTCGCTCCAAGGGGGGACGGCACCTCGCGTAAAAATTATCGGCCGGGGCCGATCGGTGGTGCCATTTTTAGGGGGCCGCCGCGCCGCCCCCACCGCACCCACTTTTCCCCCGATCCCGAGTTCGGCCACGGCGAGACCGTCCCAACGTCGTCGGGTACCGGTGGGCCCTCGGACCGAGTTACCGACTATTTTTTCGTTTACGCCGGCGAGACACGTGAGTCGTGACCGTGTCGGGAGGCCGAAAAATCGATAAAACTGCCCCCCGGGCGACCCCTCCGTGTCGTGTCGTCCCGCCGCCCGGCCCCTGCCCGCCCCGCTTCCACCGGTACTCTTCCCGTCTAGAATAGACGTGGTTTTCTCGGACGCGTCTAACGGTTTCCGTTGCCCGGGCGACGGCCAGTCCGCGGTCGAGGGCCGGCACGCCTCAGATTAAACGTCCTCGGCGGTTCGCGCTTCCCGCCGCACATCGGGGCCGTTCTCCCGTCAACCTATGCCTCGTTACGGTTTCGATACCCCCGGTAGGACACCTCTGCGCTACCCAAATATTATCGCTCTTTCTTCTTTAAAGATTAGTTTTTCAACTTTTTTACGAATACTTAAATTCGAGAAACGAATTCCAGTACTGTCGGTGATTCGGGCGGATCGCTTCGAGTACCCGAGTGGAGAACGAGGATTGTCGAGGAAACGTAGAGGGAGGGAATAGGACTGGAAGGCGGAAAGCGAGGAGGTGCGTAGGGAGCGTGGAAGAAAGCGCGAGGCCGGGGAGAAAGTCGGTTAAAAGTGCCGGACTATACAAAGTATGGGGAGACGGCGGTGCGGCCTCGCCGGTTCCATTATCGATTGTAGTCGATTTTATTTGCCCTGCGGCCGCATTTTTACTCCCGACTACAACTGCCGTCCCTGGCGTAGAAACCGACCGTCCCGGCCGCCGTTTCGCGACTGAAAATTAAGAAATAACCCGGTGTTTCGGTTCGATATCTTCCGGTGTCGGGTATAGTCATACAGCCGATTCGGCGAAAAGACCAAGTACGTTTTGATCTTCGAAGGTATTCTTATTTACGAAACGAAGAGGGAAGATAATGAAATAGGGGATGGGATCGAATGCGCCCCCGATTTTAGATAATTGAAATAGTGGCGTAAGGTAAAGGCGACGTCCTCTGAGCCCGGAAGGTAGTGCCGGTGGCGCCAGTCCTAACCTATAACCGAAAATGCCTTCCCCGTCCGATGGGACGGTTGGACACGTGCTTTTCGGAACTCGGTTTCCTCGTTTCGGAATTATATTAATAAGCTCCGAAAAACGTGGTACGGCGGGCGGGTCGTATATCGGGGTTGCGGGGAGTCACCTTACCGTATCATTTCAGAGCGTGCGATGCGATGTTGCCAAATAGTTCACCCACGCCGCTCTCCACTCAAGGTTTCTTTGCCGGCGGTTCATTCAGTCGGCAGTGGTGGGGGCTTATATCCCATCCCTCTCTCGCTCACTCCCTCTCACTCTCTCTATCAACCTCTCTCTCACTCTGTCTCTCTCTCTCTCTCTCTCTCTCTCACTCTGGTACAACACCACGTTTTACCCGGGCTGTTTATCTTTTCTTACCCTTCCGCTTCCTTCGAAAAATTGGCCCGCGATACGGAAAAGAGAAACGCCTTAGAGTCCGGCCGTCCGAGGAAGAAAAATTAGATAGTAAAGAAAGTAAACAAAAAAAATAAATATCGCTTACTTCGTGGGCTTTCCTCGGACCACCTTTACCTCCATGTCGAAGCCGACGTTTTCGTACCGTCTTTCCAGCGGAGGTCTGAGCGGGGAACGGGAAAAATGGTGACGTATATTGGGAGTAAAAGGTTGGATGTGGACGCGTGGAGCCAGCGGTAAAAGAAACTGAAAATAATTAACGAACACGGGCTTTTAACCGTGTTACGTTCTAGCGATACGGGGCTCATCCTCCTATAACCGACCCCCGAGTAGACCTTCGCCCTATCTAACGAACGATTCGCCAACTATTTACGCCACTGACAATTCAATTTTTATTGAATCTCTTCCCTAATGTATTCTAAACTTAGTCCCACTCGGATCGTTTCTATTGACGGAACCTTCCCTCCATTCGGCACATAACTGCTCCTTCCATATTACGTATTCGTAATTGCTACTATCATTAACACATACACTTCTAAAACTAAGAAGTGTGCCAAAAGTATTGAGGACTTGAGCGGCTACATTACAAATATATATTTCCAGGGAGAAGAAAAGGAACAATGATATAAAGTATTACTATAGGCAATAACAGAAAATGACAGTAAACATATACAATTATAACATTAAATAAAAATGTAATATTTGAACTAGTACTAAAGCATATTCTCTCATTTATTCCTGAAATTATCTGATATTTCATCAAAAAGTTGAATTTAATTATAGTGTCAGTGAAATTGAACCAGCACTGGATATGTTGAACATTTGAATGACAGTATTTCTCCAATTTTAGAAAACCAAGAATCCGATGTTCAATATCAAACAAGCATAGAACTGGACATTTTTCAATGACACCATATTTCAGGTTTCACATACTCTACAAAATTAACGCTTAAACTTGGTAATTATTTGTGTCCATGAAAAAGGGCACATGTACAGTCTATATTCAGTCATTTGTTGAAAACAAATTTAAGAATTGAAGAATGAACCATGAGAAGCAACTCATCTACTTCAGTAAATGAAGCAAGGAATATGTGCAGTTTCAATAAATAACACTAAAAAACCACAAACATGAATAATATTTCATTAACATTAAATATAATTATATAATTTTCATTATTTGAACTTTAGATAAAAAAAAAACCAACATATTTCTTACTTATGCAATCTTCACTCAAAAATTGGGGTTAGGCCTGGGTAAATATATATATTTGAATAAGCTGATTTGAAATAAATGATGGTATTGTTAATAATAAACTATGAACAATAATGACAACAGTAACAACTCAAGATGAACAATAAAGTAAGTAGATGAGTCTAATATTCTCATTTGCATTCAGGGGTAGAACAATATTGTTCACTTCAGTAAAAATGTACAATTTACAATGCCTTGACATGGCTAAACTATGTTTTATATTCTCTTGTTTTTAATGTTACTCCTTAATACCAGAACATTGCGATATCATCTGTTATATACTGTACACTGTGATATACTGTTGTTATTTTATTATTTAATTATATTTCTTACTTACATTACTGGCCCCATGAAGCTTGTAACAAGAAGAAGTACTTTCAACAAGCCAAGTAATAAATAATAATTAATTCCGAAGAATGATGCTGAGAAAAAATATGAATAAGGCAAAATATCATTTATCTATTTCTATTTCCTACCATTGTTTTACTCTTTGAAAGTTAATTTAAACATTAGTTGTCATTTCTTCCAAATTTTTATTTGAAAATAATTAACAGTATTATATATCAGGGTGTGAGTTTTAAATTTTATTTTTACTGTATTTTTATTTAGGGGCACAATTAGATTTAGCTGTTATAAGCCCCAAACATCTTTATCAAAATTTACTGGAATATCTTTGTTAATAATACAGACTTTTATGTTCATGAGTTAAACAAAGTTGTATGAATAACTTTAGGAACATTGCATCTAAATAAAAATCAAAGTTTTAATTAATAATTTTATAAGTATAAATTCTAATTTCAACTATGCAGAATATATTACTAATTTTTAGAATTTTAGAATTATCTATTACTAAATATAGCGTACATTTAAAACATCTATAGTAATCTATCATTCCTGCAATAGAAAATGTAAATTATAGATAACATAGAAGCGCATAACGGCACAAGCATAATTGCGCTATAGAAGAAAGAAAAAAAAGATAGCATAAAAACTTTCTTCTATAAGTTATGAATCAGCAAAAATAGGCCTGTTCCGATTTGAGGTATTGATAATTAAGAACAAAATAAACGATTCAAGAGAATTAAATGTTTAGAGCATGGTTAACATGTATACCTCCAGTTTATTGGTGTGACCCCCCCTCTCCCTACTGCTCTAATAGTCGGTGAGGAAATCGTCATCGTTTTTCCGTTTTTCTGACTTGTTTTCATCGTAGACCAGTCAATTGGGCGGAAAATAAGTAAGAAACGAAACAAACCGGCAACCGGTATTATAGCGGGCGCCATAGAGGACTACAATAAAGGGGTGGGGAGGTCGAAGGTCGTTCCTGTCCAAGGCACGGAGGTACCAAAGATCCTAGCCGTAGTCTTTGAACAAATAAATTTCGTTGATGTCAACATACATTAAAAAATACTAACTTGAAAATATACATTATAATACATTCCATAATTATAACATAAAAGTATGCTCGTAGAAAAACATTTCAGTGGAAACGATACAGTTAATTAACAGATGTATTCGAACGTTTTAATTTTATTTTTATATTTAGGGTGTTATCACAACCGTTCTGTAAACCTTTTTAAAAGTTTTTCGTTTATTATTGAGTTTTCGTTATTATATTATTTGGAACTCTGTGGTTTTATAATGGCGGTTAAAATCTCTCTTCAGCCAAGAGTTTCATGATTTCGTCAATCTCATCGAAGAGCGATTCGTAGGGGTTCCTATAGTAAAATAACAAAACACGGATAAACAAAAAAGTAGCAGTATTCGAGTAGCGATTATTTTCATAGTGATCTTTTAAAGAAAATATTCAAAATAATTTCCGTTCTCTTTTTTTATACCGTAGAAGTTTCGAGAACAAGGTGGATTGGGTCATGCGCATAAGAGCTGGTATCCGGTCACTGAAATTACATCAGCCTTCTTGCCTGGCACGTGAGGTTCACTACTCTCGAGGAGTTTTATACGCATATATAGTAAAAATGTTTTCCTTGAGTAAGTGTGCATACCAGCGAGCCGTCGATTGCGTTTTTTACTCGCCCAGCATCGCTACCAGGGGTTTCGGTACATTTTCTAAGCAGGTATTTAATTTTGTTATTTTTCAGGACTTGACCGGCGGCCTCGTTCCCAAGGGGTGCCAAAATTTGTCTTACCGGTAACCGGCTTTATAAGTTTCCCGAGTTATTATTTGTAGTTTTCCTAAGCCAATTTCATAAGGCTTTCTGACTCTTCAGAATCCATTTTTGTATAGATTCTACAAGTTTAAATAACCTATTATCTGATTGGAGTCTCGTTGAACCCTTAACCCTAAAAAATTATATTTTTTAATATAACCTCTTATTTCGTAAGAGTTTAGCATACTTATAAAATGAGTGAAAATTTAATATTAAATTGTTATATGTATTTCAGTAACTATACAAGCAATCTTCTAACATTTTTGTCTACTCTCTCCTACTGTATAAAGCAATTTTGGCATGTACCATGGCAGCGTTTTACCATGAAAGAATATGATTTCAACCCAAGTTTTGTCAGTGTCAGAGTTGGTAATACGTAAATAACATGGGTTCTAAAAGGAGTAATTCACACAACTTTGGTCCTAATTTTGCTGTGGATGTTCCAAGCATGGAGCCACTGAGTGTTAGGTTAAGAGATAGGTTAAACCTAGGTTTTAAATTTTAATGTGATATTGTGAATTTAAATGAATTATTAATAAATTAATAAATAATATTAATATTTATTATTATTATTAATATTAATATTATTAATAATTATTATTATTATTTATTGTGATTTTGAAATTATTAACAACCTCTAGTGTACCATAAGTAATATATTTTTTTTATAATAATGTTCTCAACAAATTCTGTTCAGACACTATTATGAATATTCACACATCTTATTATTTTATTGTATTGATGGATGTAATTGTCTTTTTTCTAGATATGGCAGCCACGAATTGGTCAGAATCTCATGCAAGTTCGGAACAAGTAAGGCCATTTCATAGGGGAAAAAATATTTTCAAATTTCATGCCAGTTTTTCCTTTGCAATATTTATTGTTGGTTATATTCTTAATAGGTCCGAGACAGTTCGAGGTGCTGTTATTGGTATCGATTTGGGCACAACAAATTCATGCGTGGCCATCATGGAGGGCAAACAGGCTAAGGTTATAGAGAACTCAGAAGGTTCCAGGACTACTCCTTCAGTTGTCGCTTTCACTAAGGGTAAGTACTTGTAATTTTAAACAATTCATCTTAATATAAGTCATTTTTGTACCATTTGGTATTACTTGGTAGATTTATATATTTAATGAGACACTTGTGAATTTAAATATATTTTTTATATATTGAGCAGTATTTTCTTTTTTAACATCATACACTTGTCTACATTTTTGTTTTTTAACTTTCAATAAGAAACAGCTTTAAAATGTCAGCAGTGGAAAAATAAGAATATTGCTAGCAAATTTGTTTTATTTTATTGTTGAACTTTTCATATTTGAATTTTATTATATGTGTAGACTTTAATTAAAACAAGAAAATGTACAAATTTCTTTTCAGATGCAGAAAGGTTAGTGGGTATGCCTGCCAAAAGACAAGCAGTTACAAATTCAGCCAATACTTTCTATGCCACCAAACGTCTTATTGGACGCCGCTTTGATGATGCTGAAGTGAAAAAGGATATGTAAGTGAACATATTTCAATTTGGAAAATTATGTTGTATGTTGTGCATTTTTAATTTCGTTATATCTTGTACTTGTTGCATCATATGTACATGACTTTTGTGTTGTAATTGGTCAGTATCTATTATTGGGCCATCTTGATCTGGTAGTTATTTTAAAAGTATTTCAATACGGAAATTTTATTATAGCAGTTTGATAGTATTCTATTCTGAATTTTGCTTTGAGTGAATGGAAAATATAATTTTTTGAGATTTCATCATCCCCCCTCCCTATCCTAATAAGGGACAGGTGTATCTGTCCCTTATTAGGAAATAATATTTATTTTTGTATTGGTTATATCATTTGAGTTTCATCTTATATATAAAAATGGATATTATGCTTACCTAATCTGTTGGTATACAGGTATGTATTTGTTTTCATCTATATAATATCAATTATTAATAGATATTTAGAATATTTAACAGATATTAAATATGTAATAGGAAAAAATGTTTTATTCTTGTATTCACAAATAAATGTTTAATTCATATGTATATAAATATTGTTTTGGTGACTATTTTATATAGACGTTTTTAGAAAATAGTCAACTTTCGGCTTTTAAGATTATGCAACAGTTCTGTCTGTTTGATGACATGAAGAAATTACTATTTTGTGTTATATTTTTTATTCTCAAAACCATTATATTAAGAAGTTTGAAATTTTAATTTCACTGATTATAAAAAGCAAAAAAAATTCAATTGTGGACTGACAGCATTTTATTGATTATTAAAATTGTTTATAGGAAAACAGTTTCATACAAAATTGTAAAGGCTTCAAATGGCGATGCCTGGGTCCAGGGGACTGATGGAAAAATGTATTCGCCCAGTCAAATTGGAGCATTTGTACTAACCAAGATGAAAGAGACAGCAGAAGGATATCTGAACACTCCAGTCAAGAATGCTGTTGTTACCGTTCCAGCCTATTTCAATGATTCTCAGAGACAGGTTAATATCATTATTTTGGTGGTTTAGATTTTATATATATATATATATACATATATATGTGTATTTATGTTAATTTTTTCTAAACAAATTGGTATTGTTCCTGAAAATAAATGTGTAAATTATAAATTACACTTTGGCTAAAGGTGGGTGTCTTGAACCACTGACACAACTAAAAAAAAATCTATACCCTCTGTGCTTAGACTAAATTAGATCTTATACTGCCTAATATGTACAGAGTCTGCTGTGGGTTGTTTAAAACCTATGAAAAAAAATGTAGATTATATGTTTGAAAATTGAAAAATTACAGGCCACCAAGGATGCAGGTCAGATTGCTGGACTTAATGTTTTGAGAGTAATCAATGAGCCTACAGCAGCTGCTTTGGCTTATGGAATGGACAAAACTGAAGATAAAATGTAAGATATTTATGAACGTAGATTATACATTGCAATATTTAGTTATCAATAATTGGTGGACATTTTCCATTGAACTTAACAGTTAAATTTAGAGGTTGTTAAGAACTATTTATAAAATGTATTTAAGCATAGAATAACACCTTTTGAATAAACTATATCCTGCTTAATTTACAATTAAGCGCTAATTTATAAATACATAAAATGTTACAAATTGAACAGAAATTCGTGAGAAAATTCTCCTAGATAATATCTTTATTTTTTAAGGTTTTAGTTCTCAAAACATTTTTATATATCTGTTTAACATGTGTATATATTTAGGAATAAAAAACATGTTACAATGCACAGGTTATAAATCCTCTTGCAAAAGAATAAAGTGATGTAATTTAAATCCATCATTTAGTGGGTAGCTATTATTTTGTGAAGACAAAGATTAAAATAAATTTTGCACTTTTTTAAATTAACAGTTTTTTATTTTGCAAATGTTATGCCAAAAAATGTGTAGAAATAAATTGATTACTTGCAGGTTTTAGCTATTCCCTTTTGTATTATTTTAATGTTCTTTTAATAATCTTTGGTGGTAGGTGTTATTTGTACTTTTATTTTGTTCATAGCATTGCAGTTTATGATCTGGGTGGTGGTACCTTTGATGTATCAATTCTTGAAATTCAGAAGGGAGTTTTCGAAGTGAAATCCACTAATGGGGACACATTCCTGGGTGGTGAAGATTTTGATAATACCATCATGAATTTCCTGGTTCAGGAATTCAAGAAAGAGGTAATTTATGGAATCAATGCATATTGGTTATAAAGAAAAAATTTGGTTTCCTTGAAGTAATGAATTTTTATTTGCCATGATGTTGATATTTTTTGTCTCTGATTTTTATTTAATGAAGACAACAAATCTGAGCAAATATTGTAAATAATAATGTTTAATTCCAATGGAAGTATTATTGAACATAACAGATATTCAATAGTTTACCGTATGTACTGAAATATGAGGTAGTAAGAATGAGGCAATTTATGGAATCAATGCATATTGGTTATAAAGAAAAAATTTGGTTTCCTTGAAGTAATGAATTTTTATTTGCCATGATGTTGATATTTTTTGTCTCTGATTTTTATTTAATGAAGACAACAAATCTGAGCAAATATTGTAAATAATAGTGTTCAATTCCTATGGAAGTATTATTGAACATAACAGTTATTCAGTAGTTTACCGTATGTACTGAAATATGAGGTAGTAAGAATGAGGCAATTTATGGAATGAAATGATATTGGTTATAAAGAAGAAATTTAGTTTCCTTGAACTAATGAATTTTTATTTGCCATGATGTTGATATTTTTTGTCTCTGATTTTTATTTAATGAAGACAACAAATCTGAGCAAATATTGTAAATAATAGTGTTCAATTCCTATGGAAGTATTATTGAATATAACAGCTATTCAATTGTTACTTTATGTTTTGAAATATCGGGGAACTCTGAACTGATATAAATGATCATAGTTTTTATTTTAATGTGTACTTTAATAATTCTATTAACCTAATCTTATTGCTGGCTTAAGTGTCATATGATGTTTAGTTTTAGGGATGTTATTTATTTTATTTAAATTTAATCCTTGGCACCTCAGAATACCAACGCTGTCTGATAGTAGGCATGTAGTCTAACAACCAGTATGCATAACAGGTTTCAGCAGGTCCTAATCTCCCTTAAGATGAAATTTACTACAAAAAATGTAATTATTATTTTATTAATTTGCCTTATTGAATTTCAGCAAGGAATTGATGTAACTAAAGACCCAATGGCTATGCAGAGATTGAAAGAAGCTGCAGAGAAAGCCAAAATAGAATTGAGTAGTTCCCTTCAAACCGATATTAACCTACCTTACCTTACCATGGACTCTTCCGGCCCAAAGCATATGAACCTGAAGGTATATATGAAAATGTTAATTATAAGAGAAAATGACTTTTGCTGTTAAATAAATCAGTTTGCTGATGTATGATCGTTATTTAAGAAAATAATTAAGCAGAATCGCACAATTTACAATTTAGATGTATAATAATGTTTTCTCCGTAAATTTTGTTCTTCACTAAGATAAATAATAGTAGGGAATATGCTGTGATGTATTATTTTTTTTGTTTCTGATGTAACAATGACGACACAAAAGTTGAGAATATCTAAAAATACCATTTTATTACTTTTCTTTTATTGGTCATTTTTGATATTTCAATTCATAATTCGTATATTTTTTTAAGTTTTCCCGATCTAAATTTGAAAGCCTCGTTGGAGAACTAATCAAGAAGACTATAGCTCCCTGTCAGAAAGCTTTGTCGGATGCTGAGGTGAAAAAGGCTGATATTGGTGAAGTACTATTGGTTGGTGGAATGACCCGAATGCCCAAGGTTTGTACTATAAATGTGATAATAATTTTATATTTTATAATAATAAGAATAATTAAAATTTATCGTAAAGGAAAAAGAGAAAAAATAACATTGTGCTGTTAAGGAGTTATCTTACTTTGAATCAAATTAAATATAACTTCAAATAGGCAAATGAAAGTTTTTTAGAAACATAGGGAACAAATATAAATCAGTATTACAAGTATCTCAGAGTAGGTAGAGCCTTGGTTTTCAAATCATTGTTGTCTCTGGAAAAACCAATTCCATTCCTACTGCTGATATAGAAAAAATGCTGTTGCGGGATGCATTTAGTTTGCTGTAGCTCGTGAAGATTGAAAAAACAAGATAAACAATTATATGTACTCATTAGTACTTCAGAGTTAGTTATCTAAAAATCCAGAATTGAAGTTAATTAACCGTTTTTAATGTTATAGGTTCAATCGACAGTGCAGGAAATATTTGGTCGTCAGCCATCCAAGTCTGTGAACCCCGATGAGGCTGTTGCTGTGGGTGCAGCAGTCCAGGGTGGTGTACTGGCCGGTGATGTGACTGATGTACTCCTGCTGGATGTCACGCCACTCTCTCTCGGTATAGAAACACTCGGTGGTGTCTTCACTAGGCTCATCACCAGGAACACCACCATCCCAACCAAGAAAGGACAGGTAATTTAAATTCAGCATTAAATCTTTCATGGGGTAAAGCAAGAGCATCTATAAATAATTATTGCTGATTGAAGAAAATATTTTTGATTCAGATCTTCTATTAAACAACCAAAATATGGTTTTGTATAACAGTTTTATTAGCTGTTTTGAGAATTTTAATGAATATAATTTTGTTAACTATAATTTTTATGCAATTTGGTAAAAATATTTATGTACATGTAGAAACATTATGAATCATGTCCTTGTTAGTGATGAACTGTTGTTTTTTATTAAGAAGAATGGGTTCACTCTTTAAATGCAAATATAAAATAATTTAACTCTGGTGACTCAGTGGGCTAGGGCACATCAAACTGTTTACCCAAAAGTGAAAGGTTGGAAGTTTGATTCTTGCTCTATGGAAGTAACAAGCCTCTGTACCTTGAATATTTATGTTTTCATTAGGTTAAATCGGTTGCATATTAGATTAGAGAGAGCTTAATGACTGAAATATCTTTTTGATGTGTAACAATCATCTAGAAGTTGAATTATCAGAATTGTTTTATTTTTTTTTTAGGTATTCTCGACAGCAGCCGATGGTCAGACTCAAGTAGAGATCAAAGTGTTCCAAGGTGAGCGTGAGATGGCTACTGACAACAAACTGCTCGGTCAGTTCACCCTAGTCGGTATCCCTCCTGCACCCAGGGGAGTACCACAAATTGAGGTCACATTCGATATTGATGCCAATGGAATTGTCCACGTGTCAGCAAGGGACAAGGGCACTGGCAAAGAACAACAGAGTAAGTAATATTTTGTATATATTTACTGCTAGTGAATATTAGAATAATCAAATTTTATTTGGATATGATGAATATTGATTACAAGTTAATGTTCACATATATTGCTACTTATAATAATAATTATTGATTAATTTATTATATCCTTTTACGGCATTTCCCCAATAATTTCCATAAAAAATTTCATTATTGTTTTTTATTTGAGGATACCTGTATTGTCATGTTTTTTGGGTGCAGTTCTGCCTAGAATTTGTCCCTTTCTGGAAAACTAGAAAAAAAATATAAAAACTCCTATTACATAAACAAAAAACAGTTAGGTACAATGAAGAAAAAATGATAATAGGTGGTATAAATGTTTTTGTTGTTGATTATACAATTATTTTTTTATTATGTAAACAATACCTTCATTTATATTTCAGTTGTTATTCGGTCCTCTGGAGGCCTGAGCAAAGATGAAATTGAGAACATGGTTAAGAACGCTGAACAGTTTGCTCAAGCAGACAAAGTCAAGAAGGAAAGAGTGGAAGCAATCAACACAGCTGAGAATGTGATACATGATACAGAGAGTAAAATGGCTGAGTACAAGGAACAGTTGCCCAAGGAAGAGGTAAACACAAGTTTGTTAAATATAACAACCTTTATTTTATGCTCTTATTAATTTCCAAACTGTGTGCTCTGTTTTCAACACTTTAGAATAAGAAAGGCCCTAAAAAGTGTTGCTGCATAAATAATAAAATAATTAAGGAAAATGTCAATCTGGAGAGTACAGAATGTTCACAATTTTTAAATGTGCATACTTTTTTTAAAATTACTGAATTGTAAATTTCCAGTTAAGAAAACAGAATTTTATGTATTTCCAGAAGCAGTATACTGTATGTTTTATTTTAACATTTATAAATATTTGAAACATGGCATTGTAATAGGGAAATAATTTAATTTTTTGTTCCTGAAGTGTGAAGAGCTCACGAAACTGATAGCTGAAGTTCGCACAATGCTCTCCAAGAAGGATGACATTGACCCAGAAGAAATAAGGAAAACTGTTGGAGGCCTGCAACAGAAATCTTTGAAACTTTTTGAATTGGCTTACAAGAAGGTAAAACCAGTTTGAATTTATTATTCATTTGTAATTTCATATAGGAAACATACTTCTCCTTATTTACTTACTCCTCTTTTTTTATTTTCACAAATCCATTAGACTTGATTGAATTGCAGTATCCAAATTGGATACCCACGTGTGCATACATTTGTATTTATAATTCTTATTTTATATATGTATTAATATTTTGTTAATTCTGGAGTTTTTTTAATTTACAGATGGCTGCTGAACAAGGATCATCAAGCAGTAGTAGCTCATCTTCAGATAAGTCGGAACAGACTGATGAGAAGCAGCAGAAAGAGGAGAAACAATAGAGAGTTTACCTTTTGTTAGGAAATTTAAAATTAGTTAGGCACATTTATTCAATTACAATCTGGCTCAGCTCGGGGATTTTAACTTGTGGTTAATTTCCTCCTGAAAGAACATTTCTTAGGTTACAGCACTGTATAAGGTGTCAAAAAAAAGGACGCCATTTACAGTTTAATTTCGTATATTTCCTATATATTCCCCAGTCTTTTCTTGTTGTAAATATGACTTTGTAATTTTGTGAATGTTGGTAAAGAAAACATATAGTGTGCATATTTTAATTGCAGATTATTTATTAATTATAATTGAAAACAGTTCTGGGATCCGAGAATGTACTAATGGTGTATAGAAGATCTATATATTGTATTTTTCATATTATCTTTTTTTATATTCTTCCTGACTTTGTTTATATTCGCTTTTTATAAAACAAATAAAACCGTGTTATAGATGTAATATATTATGCTTAATATAGAGCAGAATTGAATTAAAGGTAAGTCAATAAAGGCTTGCCAAGGAGTGAAATTGTTGCTCTTGATTTACATTCTGGTATTTATGACATATAAGAACAAAATCAGCTGACAGAAAAAAATTTACAAACTTCCAGGAATTATTTTTCTATTTTTATTTGTAGATGTATATACATTATTGAGAGTAAGGATAACACATAATGTCAGTGATTATTTGCTTAGCATAAGAGCTGATGACTGAAAATATGTGTGCAGAAATGTAGTTTAAGAATAGAGAATTGTAGTTGTCTTTCTTAGTTACCCAGTTGATTGTGTTCTAAATATAATGTTAGTGCATCAAAGCGCAATCACAATGGAAACAAAACAAATAGTGTTAATGTTTGTATAAATATAAGATGTAATTTTATTATGAATAAAATATTTGGTAAAAGGTGTTTTAAGTACACTTACCATACAGTTAAAACTGATTAAGCAAATAATGAGTTGAGGGTTTTAAGTAATTCTTCACCATTTATTAAGTTCTGTCCCTTTCAAATATGAAAATTAGTGGCTCAAAAGTTTCAGAAATCTGGAACTATCAGCTTTGGGTGACACACACACAAGCATGTAAATTTATTGCCACATTTTTTTTGTTTATTACTAAGCATAAATAGGGAATGAATATACCAAAAATTCTTTCAAACTTCCTGTGAAGAGCAACTTTAAACCACTTATAAAAATATACCAGCATAAAATCAATATAATAACACAAGAAATATGATCATTGAATGCATTTATTGTATAACTATGGAAAATGCATTCATTATAAGTATTGAAACAGAGTTCATTGTACTTTTGAGACACAATATTCTTAAAAATTATAAACAAACTATAATAAAGCACGAGTGCAGAATATTTTAATTAGAATAAAATATTTGTTCTATTAGTTTCAGTACGAATTTGCCCCTTGATTTATTTTCACAAGGGAAAAGTCACCCAAATGAATATCCTATATTTAATTATAAAAATCTCTGTCCTTTTTATCCAATAAATGTATGAAGTGCATAACTGTTAATAAATTGCCAATTGTGCTATATAAAAAACATTGAAGAACATAATAATACTTGTTCAATATTACAAATAATCTTTTTATTTATTGATTAAGTTGGTTGTGAGTGGTTGAAATAAATACACCGTAGGGGGCCCCCACTGATAACCTATTCGGCGAGGTTATATATCGATATCTCGTTCATTCGATATATCGCATCGACTACAGCCGATATTATTATCTCTTTATTTTTATTATTATTATTTTATATTATTTTTCATTATAATTACATTATTATTTTGCTTATAGAAGCACGACGTCGCACATTGCTTCGATATATCCGTATAACATCGTTTCCGGAACTATCGATCCTATCCACTTTCGATATCACTCAGGGGTGGCCCCCCAAACTGAAGGTTTTCACTGAGATTATATGTTGCATTGTCCGATTAGAAGGGGAGGCAGTTGAGTGATGGACCCGGAGACAGGCAGTACCAACACTTCAATTGAAGACAAAACCGATGATTTCTGCGAAAACCCGACAAGGGACACTCTTGCCGAGGGTTTGATGTCATTGCTCAAGCCGACACTCGATCAACTCGACGAACGTGTCAAAGCCACAAGGTATGCTTATACTTGGACAGTATAATTGATCTAAATCAATTTTGACCGGCCTGAGATTTGATTACTTCGTTATTCTAACCCCACCTTTTTTCCCCAACGCAGGTTGAGCCAAGTTGAACTCAAACAGGAATTGGACTTTTTGGCAGAGGAATTGAAGAAAATTTCGTGTGAACAATCCTGTCCAATAGATATTGAAACTTATGCCAATAAACTGACCAACATCAGACACAAAATTACTGTCGTCAGCAACATATTGCAAGCTGCTCAGGTAATATTAATTTTATTTGTTTCAAGGTCTGAATTCACTTTTGAGGAATACAAGATATTTTAAATATGAATAGTGATAGTAGACTGTGTACGGTACCGAAATTGGTATTAAAAATTTACCGATTTCAGGTAAAGAAATATCTTTCAAATCTTTCCCACACAAGTGCCATGTATGTAAGAAAAAAATATATTTTACCTATTAAAAAATTGTATTTAGATGGCAACAGCATTAATAGTAGTGCTAGTGATAATTTTGAATGTTTTTTATAAATAATTTCATCGTCAAATTGAACAAGTATTTTGCCCCTTCTTAAAAAAAAAAATTGTTCATCATCTGCATTTTTCTCCTGCAATATTCTGCTTTTAGAAACTTGAGGCATTTTAATGACATATTGGAATAGTAAAAATAAGTGTAAGATGAAAATATGGTTAATTGAGACTAACAATTTTTCTGTAACAGTAAGTAATTTTTACATAAACTACTGATATTTCATTTATAATGGTAATTATATCATTGCTTTAATGTTTGAAGCTTTATTGTTTGTAATCAGTTTAGTTTGATTATTATGATTATATTTTTTATTATTGAATGATGTCTTCAAATCATGATTCATCTATGTGTATTTCAAAATATGGTAAATTTTCATTCGATTATTGCATTTTTAATTTTTCCTGTATTACATTTTTCTCTAGGACCGTCTGCAGAGACTTCAAACACAAATAAATAAAGAAGTAACACGTAGGAAGGGCACTACATCTCCTCCAGATAACAGTAGTGCTACTACAGGTACATCTACTGTTAGCACATCCACAGTTACTGGTACAACTACAGACACTTAAGCAGTAGCAATATATAAATATATATACACACCAACATGGTAAACAAATTGAGGTAAGTAACCAGATTTAGTTACATTAATGTAATTTAGATTAGGATTAAAAAAAAATGAAGTATAAAAAAATTTCTTAGTTTGTGCCCTTCATGACTACAAAATAGACTGCTGACACCATTAAATTAAAAATTGTTACGGCATAACTTAGGAAATAAAGGAAATTGAGCCCATAGATTGGAAACACTTACAGAATGTTTAATTCTTCTTATGAAAGTACAGTACCATTAAATGTGTATGTAATTAAAATTTATCATTACTGACATATATTTAGAGATTGGGTTTAAATGCAAATAAGATGCTTAGCTCTTAATAACTAGAGACAAAAATGAGAATTATCACTAAATAAATTTCGGTAATACTGTGGGAAGAACCTGGGCTCCTCCTTCCATTCTTTGTACACTACGGTATTCGAACCCCTCGCAGACCACAAAACGGGTATGTGAAACTAAATAATAACTGTTTTCAGATTGGAGACGCCCGGTTGGAGTTTGCTCGACGAAGATGTCTATGAGCCCAGTGAGGACAGTTTCGTACTGTTGGATGCTCTCGAGTGCGACCTGAACAGACTGTTGGCCTCCCCTCTGCGCTGGAGGCCTTCAGTCGTTCTGGAGGTCGGCAGTGGCTCCGGGGTCGTCATCTCCGCCGTCGCCAAAGCACTTCGCACGACTGTACACTGCGTCGCCCTCGATATCAATCCGAAAGCTTGCACAGCCACCAAGCTCACGTCGCGCGCTAATTCCGCACGTGTAAGAAACACATTAATTTAATTTAGATTTAGGATTAAAAAAAAGACGCCTGAAAAGGAAGTGGCCACGCAACCTAAATGTTTAAATAAATAAAATAAAATAAAAAAGGGGGAACTAGTGGGTTTCTCCTCGAATTGTTGACTATTGTAGCTAGTGCCTATATAAATGTTGCTTGTTGTATAATTTTACAGTTGTAACAATAAAAGAGTGAAAAAAAAAGGAATAAAAAGAATGAAGTATAAAAAAATTTCTTAGTTTGGTTAGTCATTAAAAGAAAAATTAAATTGTTATGGCATAACTTAGGAAATCAAGGAAATTGTTGTTGTTTCAAATGTTTGTGCAATTTCAAACACGCACCTAATAAATAAAGGTCCCTACAGTTTAGAATACCTGTTTTTTGGTCTGCAAAGGGTTGGAATACAGTAGATTTAATGCGTTTCTGTCTCCTCTAAAGAAAAATGACCAAACCAGTATAGAGGAGACAGAGACACGCAAAATCTACCCGTCCCTAAAGTATTATAACTTATTTGTTGGGATTAAAATTTTTTTTATTAAATTATTAATATTATTTTTTTATTAAATTTGATTAAATTATTATTTTTTTGTATTATATGTATTTGGTATCACTATAAAAGGTATTTATTTTATTATAAATTTGAAGTATAGCCATTAATATTGAGGCAGCGGTGGTGTGCAGCTGCAAACAGCTGTTTCCCTGGTGTTGAGGCTATCAGGTGATGAGTAAGAATTGGATTGAGCTATGAATTTAGAATGCAGACGTTGTTCAATGCATAGAGACAACAAAATTTCTAAATTTATACTATTATACCGATATTTACAATTGGAAACAGGTTGATGTCGTACAGAGCGATCTTTGCACTGGGCTTGTTCACAACAACAAAATAGACCTGTTGATCTTCAATCCTCCCTATGTAGTGACTGATCCTGAAGAGATTGCTGGGACATTGGCGAGGGCATGGGCCGGTGGCATCAAAGGCAGACAGGTCACAGACAGGTACAGTTTTTTTTCATACTTATAGATAAGATACAAGATACAAATAATTTTTATTACTGTAAATACAAATATTATAACGATACAACGGTACAAACAAATTGTTATTACTGCATGTATTCCGGCCTATTGGCCTTACTACATTTATATTCTTAAATATTACAATACATTATACATGAATTTTTTTACAATATTGTTGCGCTAGTCGGGAAAATACACAATAAAAACCCGAGGACTTAAGCTACATCATACTTAGACATGTCGTATTCATTGTTTATTCTGATTAACATAAGGGGCAATATTTCTCCTGATACTTAGTGATCATCAGATTATTGTTATGAAATTTACATGAATCTCATACTCTTAATGTTACAATATGTATTACAAGGATTTTAAGTAACCCAATAGAATGGATGGGACAGTTTCTGTTTGAAATTATTTATAATAGAAAAAATGAATGAAACCATGGATGGAAATGAAACTAACCTACACTATTTAAACATGAAACTATCCATAATATAGTGTTTAAGTATTTAATTCATATTTCATAAGTGATAATTAGGGCTTGTCTGAATTCTGTCGTACAGTAAAATTTAGAACTTATTGCAATAAATTATAAATTATCACTGCAATATATATAAATTATATATTATAATTTATAACATAATAATTAATTTAACCAAACCAATCATAATGGTATAACAGACCACAGTAGCCTAATTGTGGAATATAAAAAAATGTTTAAAAAAATCAGTTGTAGATACCTTGGGGGCAATGAACTATTCATTATCTATTAGAGAGGAAGAAAAAAATGTTACATAGGGCATAGGGGCATTGGAATATATTGTTCCAGTTAGATAAAAAATTTTCAGTTAAATTGCAGTTCTCCTTTTGAGTTTTATTACATTTAAGATTATGGAATTGAGTTTAAGAACTAACAAAATAACAGACTGTTGAAAGACCTGGCTGATCTGATGTCGAAGCAGTGCCTGGGCTATATTGTCGCCATTGAGGAGAACGTTCCAGAAGAGATGTGCGATCAGCTGGCCTCTCTTGGTTTCGACACCGACGTAATCTTGCGCAGAAAAGTCCCCGGGGAAAAACTTTGCGTCATCCGCTTTTCGGCCGGACTCCAAATGCCAACTTGATCCAAATTTTGTTTCTTTGCGGACTTCAGTGAGAGAAAAAAATTATCTATCCCACGCCGGAAATTTGTAGCGATACGGAAGTTGTTGATACAAGTTTAAAGAAAATAACAAAAATTTTAAATTGGGGCATTATTCCATTTTTGGAATTTCAGAATACCGATTGAATCCTCTGACTAATAAAGATTGTTGTTCCTTGTCATGGCTTCACATAGTTTTGCTGTATAATAATCCACCTTTATAAACGAATCCAGGCTTAAATACATCTGCACCGAATTATACATTAAAATAAATATCTAGTAATAAATATATAGTTAAATATCTTTTTGTTGAAGCAGAGTTTCAACTGTTTTTAAGTTATTAATGCAATGTAATAATATTCTGGGATAGTGATTGTGGAATTAAAAACACATACCAATCTTAATGCGCAAGAATATTTAAAGACCTGTTTAAAAACTTTTGAAAATTAAATTACTTTAAATTTTAAACAGGTATTCTCAGGTACCGAATCAGGTTTTGTAATTCACCACAGTTCAATGAAGAAAAAACTAATAGCATCAAAGAAATTCAGTATTTCATTCAATTTTTGTTCTAAAGTGACTTCTTTAAGAAATGCATTTTATGGTTGTCCAATATTTATGGTAATACAATTTTTAATTTGTCATTAAATATGAAGCCCAGTTTAATGAATTGTTAGTATGTGAATGTGTCCTTTTTTTAATGCTTTAGTATGCAATAAATATATGAAACTGGTTGAATTTTATTTAGAATCCCGTATGACTACAATTTGTGAAGTATTACATTTGTTATTCTTATTGAGAATTTTGATTTTTATCCCGTTAGTGTAATATTTTTTTTAGTATTTAATGTACTTAGCAAATGGCTAATAATGAATGAATACTGCAAGAAATAATTGTTGCCTTTTATAATGTATGTGTGATCTTATATAGATGTAAATTGTTGGTTACCAAAACATGAAATACTAGTAATAAGGAGAGGTTATTAGAAATTCATTCTTGAAATGGAATGTGAACAAGTAGATCATTGTTATTTTATATTGTTCTCATATTATTTGCAATGAAATGTTGTCTTTTATTTTATCAAAAGAATAATATTGTATTTGAATTTATAAATTGCTTTTATTGAATCCAATCAGAATTTAAGACGAAGTCTATATATATATATATATATATATATATATATATATATATAATATAAATAAAATAATTGTCGCAGCCTGCAGACTAAAGCAAGGTATCAATCCATGTAATAACTGTACGTTTTATTTATGTGCACTTGACAGGATTTTGTATGTAATTTATATTGGAAACCTTGTGTTTAAAGAGTTGATTGAGAGAAATTCATTTTTTTTTCTGAAGAAATTATTTTTTCTTCTAAAGATACAAGTTCAGAATATTTCCTTGAAGAAATCTATAATTGACAGGAGTAATAAAAAGGTTCAGGAATGTAACATAATTAAAAAAATAATATCTCATTTGTTTAAAATTATATTTTATTTTTTTAATGTACATCAAGAGTTTAGGAATTTTAAAACAATATTCTGCGATTATTTCTATCTTAAGGTAACATATTCAAGGTTCATTTCCTTAAAAGAAATGTAAAATATATATATATATATATATATATATATATATATATATATATATTTTATTCAGTCGTATTCTGCCCCTATGGTAATACTTATACCATTGGAGACTATCAGTGTTTTGTGGTACCATCTGTTGGTGTCGAGCACAACTGAAACAATAAAAAGTTGTTGCTTAATTTTACATGTAAGAATAAATGAGTCTGATTAGTGTTACATAAATTGTCAATGAACTATTATTAATTAGCTTGCTACAGAGGAGCATGCTGCCTTTAAAACATGTTAACATTTGATGGTATTTTTAAATCTGTTGTGGGAAAAAAAGCTTAGAAATATCGCCTTTTATTTTAGATAAAAATTATGAATGGACTTACTTATTTTACACTGGTATAATTTTATATTCCTCTACTAGTATAGTTTACTTATAAGAAGATGATTATGATTTTGATTATCTATATTTCATAGATACCAACAAAAAAATCTTTCACTTGTTTCACACTTGTGTTTATTTATATTGTTATCTTAGTAAAAATATAGTGTCCTATTTATCTGACTAATACAACATTTTATTAAGGACAAAAGTAAAAGAATGAACAGTATTTTATATAAATGTCAATGAGTTTTAAAAATTTAAACTGTTAGGGAAAATTAAATTTGGACCACAAGTAAGAGCAGTCCTAATAACTGTTAGACTATTAATCAAAAGCCTTATTCCGAATTGGCAATTTTATTTTGCCTCTTTTTTTTATTTATGTTTAATTAATAATAAGATGACTTATTTATCTTTTAGTATTTCCGGTTAATTAAAATATTAAGAAAACAAAATCAATTGAAATAGTTTTAACGGGAAATACTTCAGCTATTGCCTGGAGTCCTGTGCATGACTAAGCAGTTATAAATAGATTTAGAGAGAAATAGAATAATTTAAATTTGAAAATATGTTTATACTGACTGATTTCCCCTGGGTTGACCGTAACTTCAATGGTTTTGCACTGGTATATGCACTCAGGGGGCGGGGCCAAAGTCCACTTCTTGCTGCCCACCAACTGGGCCTGCCACGATGGATTGTTCACATTATCGACCTGGCAGATAATATCAAATCAAAATTTTGGATACGCATAACCTACTATGTTATCGGTATCTGATTTTGCCAGGGAAAAAAAGAAATAGATCAAGAAGGTGATTACCCAACCCTTGAAATGGAAAACTTGGGGGATTTACACTTACTTAAGTCAACCACTAACCCAATGTTTATATTTATGTGTAAGTTTATCTGTTTATGTAATGGCCAGCATGCTATTTTAAATCCCATTCTGTTGTTTTATTCAACCGCAATGTTACGAAACTGCACATTCAACCATAAACAGATTTAACGATATGTAATTTAATTATCCACTTTTATTATTCCCATATTCTTGTTGTTTCAATGTATACCAAAATATAATTGACCTTTATCGGTTTATTTCTCGAATTTTACGGTAAAAAACAATAATTTACAATACGCTTTCGTTAAATTCAACAAAAACTGAATGGAATATATAAAATTTAACTGAAAATTCAATTTAAACATAAACTGAACATTTCAAACTATAACAAAATCTGCTTTGGCTGCAAAGCCCATGTAATTAAACTATTCACCGAAAAAATAAACTGTCCCATTTATATTAACAAGCAGGAAATTGTTGAGATTGATGCTCAGACTCAAAATTCAGTTTTACAAAATATGTAATAATGCGAATGTATTTGTAGTGTACAGTATTTCCAATATAGTACTTAGATGACTTAGGCTTTATGACTTAGATTTAACTTTTTTCCGATCATTCGGGTTTATTTTCTGTTCTATTGGCTTTGCTTTCGTAACAAATATAGGTTCGATATACCTCATTGAATCGGAAAATTGCCCATCAACGTTCGTAATAATTTAGGAAATGTACAGAAAGAAGGTGGACGGGAGAGACAAAGGTCGTAAATGTGGGATCGGTTTATTTTTATAGTAGGGCCGTACAGTTTATGCTGTACAGTTTGATGGGATGCTCCTCGAACGAACGTTATCTGTCCGGGGCAGCCCCGGCCGCCGTTATTCCGCCGATTTCACAATTTCCTCCTATTTTCCGGGCCGGTAATCGGATTTTCGCGTAGCGTTTCAATATCGTAGATTTTTTTTTGTTCCACTCCGCCGGAGGTTATTCATTCTCGGGCTTCTTATCTCAGTTTTTCAGCCGGCCAACCAACCTCCAAAGCCCCGGCCCAACTTAGAAGAGACCGCTACTACAAATCCTATTTTATTTTGTTCGGTCCGTTCTCTCTTCTGGCTGGCACCTCTCCCAACTCCTCTCTGTCCGCCTTCTCTTTATCGACACAAATCGTTTCAGATAAAACGGAAATTGGAACAGCTCTAAATTAAAAATCAAATTTAACCTTTACTCATAACGACCTATTACACCGATTAGAAAAGTAAGATTGAGGAAGTGTTCTGTAGAAAATAAGATATAATCCCCAAGGATATTTCTCCACAAAATGCGTAAAATGAGTACTCCATGCCTGGAGTACAGTGACAGTGTTCTTGGCGCGTACCCTGAGAACACTGTGCCTTTACTGCGTTTGAGCGGTCCTGTACAATGATGTCAGAGAATAAATGGAACATTCGTCGTATCCTGTTCGCATCCGACACAATAGTATCGAGATGGAGAATGCTAGTATTTTCGCGATTTTGTTTCATTTAATCGTCTGATTTGCATCTGTGAAAAGTTTGTCTCTATACTCGACACTTTAAACGGTCCCGGAGGGTGGAGGCCGTCGCTATCTATCGACAGCGGGGGGAACCTAAACCCACTGCCTCATCGATATGTCGTTATTTACAGTTTGTTTTTCAACGCCTAAATTAGGCCTAACCATAAAGTCTATCATTGTGTATAGATATTAGGTCATATATTAAGTGTGTGTGTAGATATACAAAATACAAATGAACCAAGAGTGATCAAGGAAACTGTACAGACGTGCATCTTGGCACCGTATCCAGGGCTGCCCATGAATATCCAATCGATATTCTTGTTCTCGGCCGTCAGCGGTAGGAAATAGGGCCTGTCGTAGTGCTCCCTCAGTACACGGGCCACCCTCTCGTCACAATTGCTCCTGTGAACAATGTAAATAGCAAATATAGAGAAGAGAAAGAGTAAACTAAGTGGGTAGTCCATTGTGGATTGGGGATTTCAATGTATTCTATCGTGGTTTAGGGCTGTCCATCGAGTACTGACCACCCGATGTACCACGGTTTGGCGCCGTCCCTGAGCTGGGCCCTCTCGTAGCTCATGTTGAACACGTGCCAGAGTGAATTGAACTCGGTCTCGTAGGGGAAGAACTGACAGTTGAGCTGGTGGTGCCTGTGGAGGCTCTCGTAGCCCTCCAGGACCTGATCGCCGGCCTGGGTGTACAGCTCCTTGAAGAACTCGAAGCTGAACGTCGAAGGCGCGCTCCAATCTTCCATCGCGTCCGTAACTACGACTGGCCTTCCAGAATACGCATACCTGCAACCCCGAATGTTTTTTTTTATTATTAAATAGGCTAATTTTGTATAGCTGCGTTCGGGTCGATGGGACAGCCACCTTGAGGCAGTTAACCCTGAGGCGCACTCGGGTGAGACGGTATACTCAAGTATCACCACCCTAGGTCTGATACCTCTCCCTAGGGGCAACGTGTACACAATAGGAAACACATTAAGACACTGTAAGATAATAATTATTACGTTATTAATACTTAAATAATTTAGAAATATATTTCTTTCGTGCGAACCAGAAATCCAATTTCCTCGCGACAGAGAAATCGAACTAAAACAGATCAGCGATGAAGAGAGACGTCGATAAATAAAACAAAAAAGGAAATATTTTTCCCATTTTCCTAATACTAATATTTGACATTAAAAGTACCTAATAACGCAGTACAGGTTCACAAGAATTCACTGATAATGAATTTCGGTTTGCAGTTGATAATTTATGTTTTTATACGTACATAGTTTCAAGAAACATAAGAGAAATCACTTGAACCAAGTCCAGGATGAGCACTTCTTGAATTTACTGCTCTTATTAATTTTAACGTGAGAAAATGCTGCGTTCTGATTTTTATAATAAATGGACACTCATCACTGGTGATTTATAATTTTTTTTTCGTTATAATGAAAGTGTTTAAGGCAGTTTCAAGTTCCCGCGAATAAGACCCGGTGAACGTTTCAGGACCCGTTGAGACTTACATACGCGGGTAAAATAAGGGAAGTTTTTATCGATCTGGGAAAGTCTGTTTTCGTAATTCGTTCTTTTCTGTCTCTCGTATTCCGGGGAATGGAGAGAGGAAAATACGAGAGGAACGTATTGGGCGGCAGACGGCAAAACCGGTGTTTTCCTGCAGACAAGTCGATAGGGCCCAATTTGTGCCTGTAAATTCCTCTTCCCGGTACTATTTTATTGTATCTCTCTCTCCCTTCGAGGACCCTTTTCCTACCTCCTACCTATTTTATACCTATATTCCTGTCTCCCAATTTTCACAATCGCGCTGTTCCATCATAAAAGTATTTTTTCGGCCAATTAATTTATCGAGGCACTTAAAGGCAATTAAAATATCGATTATATTTTTTTTTTCAATTTTGAAAGCTATAAAGAGAAATCGCGAAATAATTTTTTAAATAACCTTATGGTACTGATACATATTTTTCTCGCAACATTTGTGTTTCTAACATGAAACGTTCGGTAATCGTGATCGGGTAATTGTTTCGTCCGCAGCGGGGAAATTTCAACGGAGCGGTTGGTACGCCCGTAGCGTGAAAATGGTCCTCGGGGGCTAACTTCAATAAATTAATCTATTCTATAAATTGCGGTTTAATTGTCTAAACAATTCTGAGAAAATTATAAACAAAATAATTCTTTTAGAAATATTAAGAAAAAAAGGAAGAAAAAATTAAAAAAAAATTTTTTAATTAAGACAAAATTTTAAAAAATTGTAAGAAAGTGTTAACGTGTAATAACGTGTTTAAGAAAATTATGGAAGCCTAAGTTTAGTATCAGCCGTCTCTACGGCAGACCTCAGAAATAGGGTATCAGGAACCAAGTCAACGACCTCCTATGGGTGAAAATCAAATTTTGTATCAGGAGAACAAGGCGCCATAGGAGGTAGACAACTTGGCTCCTGTTACATTACCCTACGGTACAGCCCACGCCATCTAGCGGCAGACCCCAGAACTAAGGTATCAGGAACCAATAGGTCGACCTCCTATGGCGCCATGTTCTCCTGATACAAAATTTCATTTTTACCCATAGGAGGTCGACGTCCTGGTTCCTGATACCTTAGTTCTGGGGTCGGCCGCTAGATGGCGCGGGCGACACGAAAGTTGGCCACCGAGGTTCGACGTTTTGCCGCTAGATGGCGCGGGCGACCCGAAAGTTGGCCACCGAGGTTCGACGTTTTGCCGCTAGATGGCGCGGGCTGCACCGTAAGCCCAACTTGATTCTTAATACGATCAATTAGTTCAGCCCACCGCTACTAGAGGGCGCTAGCGAGCCAAAACGTGGCCGCCGAGGTTTGTCGTTTTTCCGCTAGATGGCGCTGGCTGTACTGTAGGGAAAACTTGTTTCCTGATACGCCAATTAGTTCAGCCTGCCGCTACTAGATGGCGCTGGCGATCCCGAAACTCGGCCGTGTAACAGGTTCATCGAAATTTCCCCGTTGCGGACGAAACAATTACCCAATCACAATTACCGAACGTTTCATGTTATAAACACGAATGATACGAGAATAATGTGTATCGTTACGATAAAATTTTATTTTTCTTTATAAAAATTTATTGGGATAGTGTGGTTTACCGGGAAAGTAGCGTTAAGTAGAAGTATTAAATTGACACGCATCTCCATAAATTAACGAAAATAGCAAAATTTTTTTTTTCTGAAGATTTTCCTGAAGATCTGGAAGGTATATATGCAGTTTAGAATGCCTGTTCTGTGGTCTGCCAGGGGTTGGAATACCGTAGATTTCGTGTTTTGTTAGATTTGTTACATTTTGTAGTGTACAAGTGACAGTACAAGTGCCGAAAATGACTAACACCGCTATTGAAGATGGCGAGCGGCCGAAACCGGTCTAGCAAAATACCTAACAGAACGAGAGAAGGCAGAAACAAACGAAATCTACGGTATATATGCAGTTTTATTCTTAATAAAGAAACTTTCGTAATCTATATGTATTATAAGCGTATCATAATTCCTTTCAGCTGAATTTCCGAACTGAAATTCCGAAATTCCTGTTTCTGTGTTCCTACTGTTTTTCTGTATAGAACAGCGGCAGGGTTTGGTATAACTTGACATTGACTAACGACCGCCGCCGGGGGTGTGTTCTAGCCGGTGTCCGGCTGTAATGGGAGCCGGGAGAAAGGCGTAATGAATTGTCCTTTGGGGGTGAGAAAGGACCAACAACAGGGACTCGGTGAGAGAGAGAGAGAGAGAGCGAGTGAGGGACCCTCTCAACAGATTACAGCAACCCTCTTACTATAAACCGGCTTCTATTCGGCGGCGAGGTCAACTTACAGGAGGCAATATAGATTCAAAGCGACATCAAACACGGCCTGTTTGACGGTTACTAATTTATTACATATTGTTAGAGCTGTAGAACGCGCCCTGCACTGTGTTTCCAGCCTAAATACAGAGCTCTAAGTCCCGTTTGTCTAACAGGATATTGACGACAATGTGTTCGTTTTGACGATTTACCGTTTTTATTTAAAAAAAAAAGGAATTTAATGATTATTGGAGAATTATCGTCGACAAGAGCAGACTGTAGATTTCGTGTGTTTCTGTCTCCTCTCACCGGTTCGGTCTTTTGCTAGACCGGTTTCGGCCACTCGCCATCTTCAGTAGCGGTGTTAGTCACTTTCGGCACTTCTTGCGGTGGGTGTTTTTCGGGCATCCTCACTGCACTGTGACAGAAAATCACACGAAATCTACGGTATTCCAACCCCTCGCAGACCACGAAACAGGTATTTTAAAAGAGTTCATTAAAGAGGAGTTCATTTAAATAAAAATTTATTCCACATTTTTTTCACTGTTCTATTGCCACAACTGTAAAATACAAAGCACTATCAAAGAGTAGACAATAATGGAGGAGAGACCCACTGGTTTTCCCCCTTATTTCATTTTTATTATTGTTTTCTTCTTTATAAATTTATTTATATCGTAGATTTCGTGTGTTTCTGTCTCCTCTCGCTGGGTTGGTCTTTCGCTTGACAGTACAAGTGATAGTGACAGTGCCAGTGAGGATCGCCAAAAAACATCCAAAGTGCTAAGAGTGACTAACACAGCGCTACTGAAGATGGCGAGCGGCCGAAACCGGTCTAGCAAAAGACCGAACCGGCGAGAGGAGACAGAAACACACGAAATCTACAATATTCCAACCCTCGCAGACCACGAAACAGAAACATGTATTCTAAATTTACTTATTCTTATCTTACACATTTAGATGACGTGGCCACTTCCTTCTCATGATTGGGATGATGGGCGATTCCTGAGTGGAATTCGGTATATTTCTGTAGGGTCGTGTCAAACGGGACTTTAAAATCTTCATGTAGGGTGAGGTTGGAGACGTCATAGTAGGGTGAGCGCATTGGGGTTATTTTCCTTAATATTATCGACTGTAACGATTCCGAAATTACATCTAGATGTTAATAGTAAGATTCGGATATTAATTAGAGAATATACATTCCTTTAGGGCCGTGCTCACAATTCAATTGCACCAGATATCGGATTTTAAATTTCATGTTCATTTGATTCTTCGATGGTTTTGTGAGCGGGTAGGTAGATGTGTGCTTGTGGTGGCTCCCGAGGGGAAACCGGCCCTATCTACCCAATATAGATATTATCAATTAATTCGATTCCTCGCCCCCCTCCCCCCAAACTTCTATTAATTATTGTAGGCAATTAGCCAAATCTGAGGCACGCCGCAGTAACCACTGCCTCCTATATTTCACCTATATACAAATCCCTGGAGTCGTATGATATAATGCAGTTTACCCAACCTTCGGGTCTAGGAATATGCCAAGTCGCTAGTATCACAAAATAGAACGTATATATAATAATGGGAGATCCGTTTTATACTTATGGAAGTAGTTACGTTACTCGAATCTTTCTATTATCACCCATAAAACAAAATAAAATGTTAATTAAATAACATTATTCAGTATTATCCGAACGCGTTGTTAAGTACGCCCGAGCCGTGTTGTGCGGGTTAGTATCTAAAAAAATAATTTGATCCTACACTATTTTTCACTCAATATATATTCTCGTTTCTTCCTAATCTTTAATTCTGTTTCTCTAGTTCTTCCTGATCACAATTTAATTTTTTAATTATGTATATCCTATCTAAAAATATTTTAATTGGGTACAATCCGGTTAGAGCTGATGGACTTATGGACCTGGATTTGGTTCCAAATTTGAACTAAGCGAGCAGTAATCTCGGTCAAAAGCTGATTTTATTTTGATACATCACAACGCTCACGTGCGGAATTTTTAAAATCTCGTTTAGACAGTCGCGTCACCGGATTGTATTCACACTTATGTAAGAGTAAATAATACATGTATAATTAAAATATAGATAGACGAACGGCTGTTATTTTGGTGCGATATAGACACTGGCTTATTTGCCAAGTCTAAACAAATTTTCATAAGTTTTCGCGTTATTGCGTCTCCTCTTGCCGGTTCGGTTTTCTGTTGGACCGGTTTCGGCCGCCGCCATCTTCAGTAGCACTGTGAGTCACTTTGACAGGTGGGAGACTTACTTAGTTCACTGTGTGCCAAAGTGCTGTGGCACTGCTACTGAAGATGGTATGACCTAAGCTTTAAATTTTTAGAAAAATACTTCCTTAACACTGAGACTTCGGGACAAGGAATTCTGAAGGATATAATGTACCAGGGTCTTTGTTGTAAAATAGATAACTTTCTAGATTCGTCGAATAAAGAGTACATTATAATTCATTAGATTCCATATAAGGAAGGGTAAAAAAACGCGATAATTAAAACTCGCACGGTATATTAGACAACAAATGCATGAAAACTGGAGGGACTTAAAAAATTTTTGAAGTAGGGGCCCCCTAATAGGCTAAGGTATTGAACTAAGAACTAGAGTGGAGGAGCAGTTAGCCTCTTGGCTATCCCCCCTGCTCCCTCCGCCACTCATTACTCCATACCACCGACCACCGCCAATTAAGCTCGAGAGCTCGCCCCCGTGTAACCATGGCGACGGGTCTAAGTACCCTTATCACGCACACCGAGACACACACACACACACACACCTGGGCAGACTTCAGAAGCCCGCCCCATAAACCGTATTAGGGGTTAGTGACTGATATAAGCCACTGATTGGAGCCCAACTTCAACATGTTCTAGTCGGCATTTTCGATCGCATCAACGGCGCACTAATAACACTTTAACTTGGGCTAAGTGCCTCCAGCTATCAATTATGAGAATCGTATTTCCAATTCGAATCCAGACGATGATTTAGGCCTGCGCCTAAAATATCGCTTTTCTCATTGCTTTCGGGAACATCCCCAAGTGGCGCCATTTAACTTTTAACCTACCACCACTGACTACTGTGGAAAATGATGGACGGAAGAATAACCCCCATTGTTATCCCTCCCCTATCGAGAGCAGAACTCTCGCAAATGCCGACCAGAGAGGAGAATCAAAAGAAAAAATTTGGAAAATGATCAGAAGAAATAAATAAGTTGTGTAAGGCGGGGGACAAAGCGCGAACTGTTGTTTTAAATATGCGTGTTTTAAATATTAAAGTACAGTATAAATTGAAATTGAAGTAATTGAGAAATTGTGTCGGGTGGATTTGGGACGGTTCCCTTCGAGCGGTGAAGAGAGATAGAGGGGTTGAGGGATGCGGTTGAGTTGGGGGTTGGTTGGTACTGGATTAGAGGAGGAAGGAGGAGGAGGGAGGGAGGAGGGAGGGAGGGAGGCAGGTGGTGGTCGTGGTCAGAGATCCCCTCTTGTTCAATTACTCCGACGATATAAATTGGATAGGAGTTGTGGCCCAAGGGAAGGAGTTTTCCCAATAATGTTTACCGATAATGCAATTCACCCTGCCCTGCTCACAGAGCGCACACGGCCGAATACCAATTATCCGGTAGATTTTCCCCATCATAAACCCGCATTGTCCGAGAAGAATATAATATTTCCCCGCCATCTTGGGGGTTTTTAAGTACGTGTATTAATTTAGAATACCTGTTTTGTGGTCTGCGAGTGGTTGGAATACTATAGGACGAGTGTATTTCACATTGCAACACGTGGACGGAATATAGGATAAAAAGGGCCAAAATCGCATTTATATTCGCTTGAAAACGATAATATAAGCGTATATGAACGCGATTTCGGGCCTTTTCTATCATTTTCTGTCCTTCATAACCGTGTTTTTCGGCGTTTTCTGCTTTCCGATGGTTTATAAACGATTCGTTTCGTTTATGTCCTTCCAACCTGCCTTTGGGCATGTCATTTGGGCAAGCGACCGACAACACCGCTACTGAAGATGGCGAGCCGCCGAAACCGGTCTAGTAAAACAGAGAGAAATACACGAAATCTAGAGTACGTGCTACTTAAACTTAACGTGCAACTTAAACGTGTAAACGGTGGCCAAATGAACTTAAGAGAAAACATCCTCCGATTTGCTACTAGCAAGAAAATACAGTAGAATCAATCGATTTAAATTTTTTTTACTTACATTATTATTTAAAAAATCATGAATTCCGATAGTATTTTCTTGTCGTTTGGCGGTATTGAATTTCTAAAATTCCTTTAGACGAGCTGCGGTAGACTAAATGCATTAAGATGTTATTATTAGAGTGAAATAAATAAGCCTTGTTGAACGCTTGTTAAACGTATTGCCGTTGAAAGCTAACTAGAGTAACATAGTGTAATTATTCTGTAGGAATATGATATTAATTGAGGGTAGTAACATAGTAAAATAGCAAAATAGTGAATGGATTCGCTCCACGTAAGCCAAATACACGAGCGAAGTCAGAGAATCGTACGAGTTACGTTTTATTTTACTCCAACGAAACAGGAAGTCGTTTTTAGATTACATTAATAAAAACATAAATAATCCCTGTTAAAGGAAAAAGCCAGCTCGTTTATTTCTCCTGGAAGATCTCAGGGAAAGTCTAGATGTCCCGGGATTAAACTAAGTCGGAACAGGATTTAAAAGGAATTTGGAAGCAAAACTCCTGCTGAGGAGGAGTCAGTTTCAACAAACGGTTCTGTGTTTTAATTAACAACTGTAAGAGGTATTAGGAGAGGTGTAAGAGGTAGGAAAGGGACTGCCAGAAACTCAATTTCGGGCCAAAGCGGAATATACATCGATCGAACAATTAAACTTTATCTCGCCATTTAAGCTCTTTCAAATTTAACTTGATCCGTTGTACAGGAGATAAGACAGTAATTAGAGAATGTTTAACATTTTAATGAACTTTTAAATTTAGAGCTTTATTAGTATTTTGAACGTAAATACTAACCAGAAATGATTAAATCGACTACTTTGCTCAATTTCGATTCGAACTTTTGACCTTTTGACGTTGACGGTAGAATGAGAACGGTTCCAACTAGTAACAGTCGCCCGTAAGTACAGAATTCATGCAGCGATATAATAAGCAACAATAAAGAGATTTATGAATGTTCCCTGAGAAACGAATTCGATATATATTACTGGAGATAACAAGACTGCTTATTATGTATTAGAAACAAAGACTTTATTATCATAAAAAGCTATTCGTTATCGGACAAATTGGTGGTGGGCGTCCCAGTGTATTGTTATTTTCTGGTAGTTAAATTTTAGTCTCTAACTTTCTTGTTGTTTTTATCCCGGAAACAGGTGTTTATTCCTAAATGTAAAATTCGACATAGTTCATACAGTTTATAGACAAAATTACAGCTTAACGTTATGAGGCTCAAATTCGACATGAATCGCATTAATGCACTTAAGAACGGAAGAGCGAGGGTTTGAGATACAGCTCATTTTACGAAAAATCTACAGAACATGGCGAGCAGCCGAACATCCAGCTAACTATGGAAACAAATAAAGTTTTCATTAAATAAGCCCAACGGATTTTATAGCGCCCATTCCAATAATCTCAGTCAAAATAGGAATCGATTTCGGATGAACATTTTTTGTCCCACACGCAATTTGCCTTATCACGGCCATCGAGTTAACGTATATAAAAATTAGTAATGATATACCGGCCGCATTTTTGTTTTTTACAAAATAACACATCACTGTCCCTTTCAGGAAATACAGTTGGGGGGGGGGGGAATAACAAAAATAACTTAGATTTCGTGTGCTAGACCGGTTTAGCAAAAGACCAAACCAGCGAGAGGAGACAGAAACACACGAAATTTACGGTATTCCAACTCCTCGCAGACCACAAAACAGGTATTCTAAAAATAACTTAATTATACACAGATTATTTTGGCCCGAATGCAGGCACATGGTTAAGATCCCGCTGTGTACTATAATTTACAGTTTACAGGCATTTTTCAAATAATACCTAATAATTATAAATATGCTGCGGGTCATTTGGGTTTATACATTTATTGGGTAGTTTAAAACGGTCGTTTGTACTCGTAAAATGTTAAGATACAGACAGGATGAAAGGGGGTTGTGAGGGACATGCCGCGAGTAAGAACCTGCCCACCGACCGACAGGGAGTCGTCGTTCCCCATTAACCCGCAAACCCGAATATATATATATATATATATATATATATATATATATATATATATATATATAGAGCCACAACCTGTTGAACAAGTCGAGCATTTCAAGTGTGAAGGACAGAGAGAGAGAGAGAGAGATAGAGGGAGGGCGGAGGCTACCGTTTATTACCAACTTTGGGGCCCGAACCGGCGTCTCCACTCCAAGGCCTTCAATATTTCAGTATTAAAATGACATAATGTTTTTTCTTAACACGCCGACTGCGGCCTCGATTTATCTTACTTTCGCGCTAAACTCGTCACGGTTACAAGCGTGGAACGTTGTCTTTACGCGAAATGAACCAATAAAATTATCCCCTAAAGTAGTAACACTGCTCCAACAATATTATGTTAAGTGTCAACCCTCACGTTCGATCATGTAGGTAGAGACCGGTTTCCACTTCTCGGTATTCAGATTTTTTCAGATTCATTAGGCGTGTTGGGCTTGGAAAAACCTCACATGTTGATGGGCATATTACATATCATAGGCATTAAATAATTTCGTTACTTAAAAGTGGCCAAAACGTCAACCTAAGCCTACGGTTGTGATTCGTAATTTTTTAGAAGAATAAAAATGCCTGATTATTGTCAATACGGTGGATTGGGCAAACATAAATAATTAATATAACTCAACCGTAGCTGAGCCCAACGCGTTCGGCAGTAAGACAATAGTGATAATGGGCGGGGGTTTAATTGAAGAAGGGAACGCTCCAGGATGAATATTCATTTCTGGTTCATCAGAGCTGACACCGCCAAGGCCCCCCAGCCCCATTACCGCCCTCCCTCGGTACAGTTCCGTTCAAAATATATTATCGGAATCTCCCCAGGGGTCCCGCCTAATATGCCGCACAACTGTGCGCGTTTACCCCCCCGCATAAGGCCGAACCTGCGCCCTTATTTATTGATATTGCACGACGGTAAACATGAAGTTAATCCGCGAAGAATCCGCACAAATTCGGAGAATGAAAATTTACTATTCAATTACTTTTATAAAAAAACGAATTGCTTACACCTAGTAGAAGCTTAAAAATTAGGTTATAGAACTTTATAACGAATAATAGCATAAAGTAGCCTAACCTCAATGTTTATCACCTATATTGTGGTTTACAGACCGGCTGCATATTCTATATTATATATGGATCTATGACACAGATATAGACAATATAAATTTAAAAAAATATATAAGGTATTTATTTGAGTATCCGGGACGGTTGGATTATAATTATTCCTGCCTGAAAACTAAAACGGTTTCAGTTTCTAGCCATCGTCAGTAATTAAGTGAGGTACATGGGCTACTACTGTATCAATGTTAGCTTTTATGCAAAAATTCATAATTTTAGGATATTAAAATATGAGAGTACCCCTTAAAAAATGGCTGGGATTTTTTCAGGTTTTTTGTTCCTACAATGTCCCCAAGTCTTCCAATAACCCGTTCCATGAAATATCGTCTTCATCGTCCCGTGTTATCCCATCTTTCTTGAGCCCATGAAATCATCACTTCTTCGATTCCAATTTTAATTTCGAAAACGAAAATAAGTCGCAGGTTTCGAGCTCTGTCGAGTGCGGAGGTGGGTCGAACCGGTAACCGAATTCTTTTTACAACTGTTCGACTGACGAAATTATATTCCAAAAAATTTCATTTATACACCTTGTAGTAATAACATCATTACTCGCGCGATTTTCTATTTCTACGCCTCTCGCCATCCAGAAAAATCCAGACTGGAAAATATATCGGATCTTCAGATTAGCGGATCTGTAATTGGAAATAATATATTAGTGCAGGAACGAGATTTATTTTTAAAAATAGGGGGAGAGATTGAAAAGGGGGAGGGAGAAACGGAGTTAAATTAAAAGTAAGCCGGTGAATTATTCATAAATGTTTGAGCCGGGAGGAATTAAACAATGGTCCCGGGGTAGGTGCCCATTGTCCGGGCACAATAAGGTTTCGCCCGCAGCGCCTCTCCCCACTTTATACAAGAAACGGGGAAAAAAATCATCCCCTTATAACCCGCCCTGCACAGATGAAATCTCGGACTTGAAATTGGGCAAAAAAAAATTGAATGGGCGAAAATTCTTCCCGTTTCGGGGTAAATTCAGTCCCGCTGTCGTTCAAAAAGTAATTGGTTGCGCCCCGCCGTCTGGAAGAACGATATGAGGGAGGCGTAATGCCCAGTAATGAGACAGAAATGGAGCTGGTTTTGAAGCGGGCAGCAATTTTTCCTGTTTTCCAATTACAAGGGGTCTTATCCCGGTTTGTAATATTTCACTAGATATTGCTTCGCCTCGACGAGGGAAGCCGTAATGCGAAACGGTACAGCCAATTATGAGTTTACGGTTCTTACGGACGTTTTGGAACACTGTTAATTGCAAAATTGATTTATTAAAACAGGAAAAACATGTTTTCGCACCGATTTAGGTACATTACGGTGCCCCACCTGTAAACTATAGAAATTCAAACCCACGCGTGTAAGTTTCCGTAAAGAGTTACTAAAATATCTTCTATCGCCATTCACTTCTGTGAATCAACTATCTATCGTGGTCTACTATCAATTGTAGATACATAATTATATAATTAATATAACAGAAACTGGCGTGGAGAGGATAATAAATAATAAATGCACTGATTTATTACATTACCAGTGTTTTCTGACAACGTGTCGATCGTGCACTAATGGTCAGTCTGTGAGGCAACAACAATAAGGACAGACAATATAGAGCATCCTGTTAGCACTATTCCTGTAGGATTACTTCGTTATTGTTTTGTTAAATACCCAATTAGGTAGAATAGCGTCTAGTTCGGCAGGGTTAATAACGGAGTGGTAATGGAGTGGAGGCCGAGGGCTTGTGAAGAGTTGGTAGATTGTAGAGTGAGCGGTGGAAGGAAGTAAGTCGCCAGACCTAAGATCCGGTCTCAACTCGAGTTCAGACTCGACTTAATTCGCCCCAGATTTAATATGTCACCTGCAGAGCCCCTGTACCATCACGCGATTGTTCCAGAATAACTTTAATACCGCGGGGCATGTGAACTCAGTCTAAGACAGTTCATTCCGCTAACACACACTACTTGACTTTCTTAACAAAGACATAATGCGGTGTGAAACCATTTGTAGTTCAAACGGTGGGCGTTCAAAGTGTGAACGCTACATAGAGGATGTTGATTATTAGGGGCCTTCGATATTATTTAATATAAAAATAATGTTTAATGTTTCTATGTCGAGAAATAGAAATGCATAAAATCATGTTTAATAAATCACAATGTTACATAATTGATTTACTGTATTTTAAATAATATAGCGTCAACATATGAGAAAAAGTCAGGCTAGGGTTTGCTCGGGTGAATCGCCTTTACCAATTTGTTATTCTGAGCTGGGACAGATATACCCTTCTTCCTTCCATAACATTTGCCGATATATTGGATTTTCCGGGGCGTAATTTCCCAACGATTTACCCTGAAAAGTTATCGCCCTCCGCCACTCGCTCCGGCCGCAACCGCAATGAATTTCCATCGAATTTATTGGCCAGGGGGGGAGGTGAGGCGGAGCTTGTTACGAGGGACATAAGTCATATAATTCAACCCCGGGAAAGCGGAGACGATTTTCCAAAATATCGAGAAATATGCGCACACTAATAAACAGAACGCGGCCGCATAAACGACATGTTTATTGTTTTCTAGCTCCAGCGATTTTCTCTCTCAATTCCCGCTCCTTTTGATCTTTCAGTCCTTTCCCATAACGTCCCATGAAGACTAATTATACTGGTTAAAACATCCATACAAAGACAGTCGATGGTTCTTAGCTGCACCGGAACCGTAAAAGGTAACAAACAGACGAAAATCCTAACAATACAATTCGCATGTTATTGTAACCAACAGGTCTAGTCCAAGTCCAGGAATTAAGTAGTCCGACTTGTATATAGATAGACTTGGATATAGCATAGGACCGTCTTTTACTTTTACTTCTTTTTTTGCGAAAAAACACCGATTTTCACCGGAACACTCTATTATCAGATTAGTCTCGAGCTTACCTCGAGGACTTAAAAAGTGAATTGTGCACATTATACAGCAACTTAAAAGCAAGTAATTCATCGCTTTTCATATGGTCAAGCAGTCGTTAGTAATGGGTTCATGACAACACATCTAGGCGTATAAATTCTGAATATGTTCTGAATATTCGCCGGGGCCGTACACCAGTGCACCTCTGGCGGCGCCAGGGCGTATTGGGCGCTTAGGCATTCTGAACTTTGTTAGCCCTTAAATTAAGTCAGAGCTCAATGGCGGAGACAAATAAGTGTACACTTATTTGGGTCGCCGAAACTTTGCGCAACAACTTTCTGCAGGAAAGTTTACAGACCGGAGAGGGCTCTCGGGGGGGTTGAACCCGTACAAGGGTTACCTCTATATATAGTTTTCGGGTTTAAACCGGATTGGATAGATTCTGCTGTATTATACTTATCGAGCGCCATTACCATCATGGGTAATGGCATGAGCTGAATCGACCGCCAAGTGAGATTGAGTTGACAGTTACACAACGGAGATTTGCTACGAGCTTAAAAGTTTGCCCAGCGCACAGGTGATTCCCTTCCCACACCCCATCGACCGCAATATCTGTATTTCATATATTTATTAATCGTTATTAATATTATATGTGCAGTACCCTCCACCTCGTTGTGGAGTTATGCACCCATTTGTCTATGCTTGCTACTGATGGCCTTTTGGAATTTATTGAAATTGGCAAGTAGGAAGGAAGGCGTGGAATGCAATTTATCAACTCTAATTCGGCCCTGTTTTGTGTTGTACTCCAAAGTATAATATATTATGGCCTCTATAGAATAATATATACGAGCCTCAATCAGTTGCCCGTTATCCATATCGCCATGTGCATAGCCGCCAACACACTGTCTCATATCAGTTCGGCTTGGCAGTTCAGCATTGTAAATACCATCAATATATTGACAATAATCATGTAGGCAATAACGTAATTTCCTGAATTAGCCAACAGATTAGTGGCGTAAATTGTTTAACGAAATTCTACAAACTCCGCTGTATAAATCATTCGGATATAATTTTAAATAACCCGAGACATTAATTTAAATCGAATCGAAAAAAAGAATGGCATTGGAATTATGAAGTTTGATATAAATCTGTTGGCGAACCAATCGGGCAACTCTCTCCCAACCGAAAATATACGGTTCCAGTTTAGAGGTCCCCGATTACTTGTTTTTATGCGTCCATAATCGCTTCTTTTACCTTAGTCAAAATTTAAATTAAGAATTAATGTTATTGAACATAATAAGCGCTACAGTCGGCATAAGTTCTTCAATAAGGTTGCCGTTTTCTATAATCTTGGCGAAAGGCCAAGAGTTACGCATCATAAATTTCAATCCTGAATATTTAAGCCTTAAAATTTATTCTAGAAATTTGGCCAATTATTCGGCGATTTACGATGGCCTTAACCTCACATATTTTCTATTTCTAAACAGCGTAAGGGGCGGACTCAAAAGCTTAAGATAATGGAAATCGAAACTCGGGCTAAGTTAATCTCCATGCTGCAGCTGTACAGAACCGGTTCGGATAAACTTTTGAGATTAATAGTTACAATTTTTTTTTCTCTCGTTGATATCTGGTATATTAACTATAACTACGGGCGGGAGTTGAACACCCACCTGTGTGTCCGATCCTGCATGAAAGTGGTTTCCAGTCATGACTCTGTACGAAGGTCAATAGCTCGGGCTAGGACAGGGCGTGGACCGCTCTAGCAATTATTCTAATGTCGGACCGACGTTCGTTGGAAGGCGACCTTCCTTCTTGCATCACGGCCACTTTCACGTAGCCAACGGATACCGTGAACTCGCCGATTTAAGTTTACCGTTATGTAAGAACGAATGGGCGGATTAATCCGTTATAAAAGAGGAAAATCAATTATAATTCTGAAACGATAAAGCGACGAATAAGTAAGAGTGAGCAATGAACGTCCTTTACACTTCTCGTGTATGCTGCAGCATCAGAGGACAGTCAGAGTACAATTAACCGCGAGACTGAAGCCTTATTATAACAATAATTTTTGTTCATTAGAGCCAGTTTAAATCTGCATTAAAAGTCTGGTGAAATTAATATCTGAATTCCAAATAGTAACTGATCAGGAGTAACTCCAGTGCATTTCTAGCGAATAATTATAGTTAAAGTTAATATAAATTTTGTAGCCAATTCGACAATGAATTTGAGGAAATTAAAGGTATAAATTTCTAACTACGTTTAATACATAGAGTATGTTTCAAATTAATAAATGAAAATTCACTGTTAGAGTTTATAACAGTTTGCTGCTGCTTTGAGTTCATACTGCAAGTCGGACTGGAAAGCGTTGAAAAGGTTTTCCCCGTTCTTTCCACGGCAGGGGGAACAAACAGAGACAAAGCGACACTTAGTGCTTTCTATTCTGCACACTTTGCATTTAACGGGCTGCGCGGGGGATACAGGCTGCGCGAGCACCCCCATACCCCAAACACCTACACCCACCTTGCAACACTAATACCGTTCATTCGAATCCAGCACAATTTTAGTAATTCAAATTATGATGTTGGAACGGATTTTTTTAATAGTTTATAGTACTTTCAAGTCTTTTCAATGACGAGATTTTTTCACAGCAATTGCACGAATAGTATATGCGATTGAAGTGGAATATGTCATCGCGTATGTATTTTGCCACTGCAACTGCGCTTAAGGATATTTGGGACTAGGTTTTTTTCTCCACTCCAGATCCTTAAGGATTTACATGATTTGTACCGAGGGGTTTTCCACCTCTAGAACAACTTGTAGCTCTGAAAATTCCGAGAAGACATTGAGGATAGTGTTCAAGATAACGAAGCCAGGCGGTATTGAATTATGACCCTCTTCCAACCAAAATTAAAGCAAAGAAATGGACATATTAGAATACAGTGATTCTTAAAATTATTGAGGAAAAATTAAGCCTCAATATTAACTCCCCTGCCACGTACAGGCTATTAAAGGCCAGATATGTAAGGTCCGTTACATAAATAATTCCGACCGCCAGGAAAACTAAATAAAAATTCGTAAAATAAAAAAAGAAAAGAAAACCCTACAACACTAACGGGAAGCTGCTGACTACAGCTTAGGCCCAAATAGGGCCGGTGTTACACATAGGCAAAACCAGGAGCTCATCTAGAAATTATACAAAAATACAAAAATCAATTCCTTGCATGATAATACTGTAATACAGTGTGTAAATGGCGATGTGAATTTAAATAAATACACCAAATATTTTTTTACCTCATCACTATCACGTCAGCACTATTACTACATAAGCATTCAAAAGATACGGTCCATTATAATTAAACTAGCTGTGGCCCAGAAGTATATGCGTCGCTCGGTGATATTTCAAAGAGTCGCCTAAATATTCTAAAGTTGAGCGACGGAATTGAGCTATCCTGTACAACGTGTGTTTGTACTTTTGTGCCTCGGTCGGTACCCGGCGTAGTCTGAAATGTTCAAGAAATTTCGACAAAATTGTTTGCCCTCGCGCTAATAACGACGGGCCCGAATTTGGCCCCCCCATAACTTTGAAAAGGCCTTCGAAAAAGGGTTTCTGTAGAATTTTGAATAGCGGATGACAGCGCCTCGACAATTTGAGCGATTTCAAAAGCCCGATGAATAAAACATCGGGCGGGGAATCTGAATCGCATTGACCCACATGTTAATTGCTGGGCTCAACTTAGCCGAGGTCTCATTAGATACCCCGCTCAATTTGTAACAGATCAGAAGGAAGAGAAAAAAACCGACATCCGCTCATTAATAAAATCAAAAACCGTTTAGCGTTCCCTAGTTGCCTTAAACGCGCACGAGTGTAACTGGGTTCGAATATTGAGCAATTCTCGTTCAATTTGTTTCTAGCAATTACCTATATTACGTATAGGAATATTTTGCATAATATATACATAACGCGAGTTACGAAACAGACATATAATTTTGGTATTTTGTGGTCTGCCACTGACCGTCCCTTCTCTGTTCTCTTGGATTTATTATTATATATATATATATATATATTTATCATGTTTACATAATATATCTCTCTCTCAATACTAAGTATTAATAACAAAAAGTAGAGAAATAAAACGAATCATTTAAAAGTGGACAAATATCCAGGTAAAAATCACTCTGTGTAGGAACAGAGGCCGTTGAAAGTTATCACCTTGCACACGTTAACAGAATCCCTGTACATAGAATTAGTTTCTGGTCGCGGCTGTAGGTTAAGACATCGTTTCGTTTTACTATTACTCAATAATTTTCGCTTGAAAAAGTTTCGAGGGTCCTTTCGATGGCATTCAACATAACGAAGTTCTGGGTTTGAATTAACTCAATGAAAAGTACCAATATTGGTACAAAAACGGAAGACTGGTTAGCTCCAACGCTAACGAGCATTAAATCTATCGTTTCTGCCTCAAAGGAAAACGTTTGACTGCTGTTTGCTCGCGTTCTTGCTCTGTAGACGTTCTTGTTCTGTAGAGCGATATACTACTACTCGGTCGGTTCGAACGTCCGCAAATATGGACAACTCAAATGCCTCGAGACTGTTTGTCTTTGCTCGCGTTCACTCTTATTTGAATATCTACTCCTCGCTTTGGGAGTCCCTTGTACCCCGATTTGTTAAACGACGTAAAAGTTAATAAATCTATAGACACTGTAATAATGCCCGAAACGGCTACAAAAGCATAATTGGGCAAATTGAATCAAGTATAAGAGATGTTTTGAAAAACCTATAGAAACTGGACGGAGTTCGCTGCAAGAAATTACCTCCTAATAAATTAGGAAGTTACTGCTCTCAATTAAAACCAGTCCTCGCCCATTTCATTAACCGACTACTCTTAAGTTGCCCGTTTTCGCCTGACTTTAATATTACGGTAATTTCAAACAAAATCGCTACAGTACCGTAATTTCTTTGTTTTGCCGTATAAACGTATCTAGAATTAAGATATAATTAAGAGCCGTATATATTATAATATTTATAAAATTGTTAGCGAGTGGTCACAGAACGAGAAAACAATTCAGATAATGACTGTTTAAAGCGTTATAGTTCTGTTGAATGAATAAGGAAACATAAAAATAATAAACCTTCTCGGAGATACAAATCGCCTTAGTTTGTGGCTTCGACTTTTCGAAGCCGAATATTCGTTTATTCTACAATCTGAAGGAAATACTGTGAGCATACCTTAAATGTATACATTTTGAACTCTTTTTACCCTGAATTTATTGCAGGTATCTTAAAATTGTAGGATGTAGACTGACAGTTTGGCCGAGAGCAATATATCTTTGTTCGTTCTTTTATTCATTTAGTGAGAGAGATCTATTGGGATTGGGCCCACAGGGGGAGGATTGAATTATTGAACTGACTAAGTCTTGTTATCGGATACAAGTTATACAAGTTCCGGCTTCCCTTTCTATAGAATTGAATTTCGCGGAAACGGATGGTCTGTCCGTTAGCCCTCCGGGGGCTAGCCGAACTTACAGCCAAAATGTTGCTGGCAAAACAAGAAATAGGTGTAGTTCTTCGCCGGCGTTTCCACTTAGAAGTGGTACCGGTTGGAATTGGAAGAAGGCGAACGAGCGTGAATATATTATAGAATGGAATCCCAGGCCGGGGAGGAATAAGGTAAGTTCACCTTTAATGAGGCCTGTATATATCAGAAACGTACTATGGCCACTGGGATATTGGGCCTATTTATTATAACTTGAAGTGAAAAAACCAACGGATTACAGCCAAATGTTTAATCGGGCTCCCGAACCTTATTTAGTTTACTAGCAGGTGAAGCCCTACAGAAACTGTCAGTATAACATTAATTTTAATCTCATTTAAATTAAGGAAAGCGCAAAAAAATATATTAATTAAAAAAAAAATTTATTTCGCGAATCCATTAATAAATAATGTAATGAGTTTAATATCAACAGGATACTTCTTCTCCAGCTCACATGCCCGATGGGAAGAAGCCATGAATACAGGTAATCATGGATTAGGCATAATGACTTTAAGGGGAATCCCTCAGGGTAATAAATACACGCAATTATATTGGTAGAGCTGACCCGTTGGTGTAGACCCAGTCGGAGGGTTTTTCGTTGTAATCGGTCGTGTTCAAACTGCGCGGTGACACAAATTAGAACAGCTCCAGCGGGCCGAGAACAGTTTCGAGTGTCGGGTTGGACCAATGCAAATGTCTGTCGTACTCACACTGCCAACAGACACTCTCTTTGGTGCTTGTCGCTCTTGCGGTTTACCCCTTCTTTTTTTTCCCCGGTCTGTTTCAAATTTAATTTAAATCCCAGAGTCGTCCAACCCTGATTTCGTTCGGGGGGAGAGGGAGGGCGACCCAATTAGGGCCCGGAGGCCGCAATAAAGGCCCGGATTCGGTTTACGTTTAATTTACATTTACAGTACGCAGACGGGATACGAGATTCCGGGTGATATTTTATCCAACGAATTTATAATTTACTACAATAAATTGTAATTTATTAATAACTTTATAGCTAAATTTTGTATATTAAAATGAATCGGCAACGTAATATATTCCGTACATATTAGAGTTGGACACAGTTTTTTCATTAGGCTTTTGCTCGTGTTGCAATTTTCCCGATTATTAAATCAAACAATATATATATATATATATATATATATATATATATATATATATATATATATATATATTGGATCGAAAACCAGCACGCGTAAACACCTAATCTATTGAATATGACGAGGGCCCGAAACCGTTCGAGCGTCAGTTGAAATCGGCCAGTAGGAACCGCAAGTGGAAGATAAAAAACAGAACGCAGAAAGGAAAATGAAAGGGAAATTTCCATCGCTATCTGTGTCGTTTGCGAAGTGAAACAGACCGGAAAAAAGGAAAGAGAGATCCTTTCGGAATCGGCCAAGAAAGAGACAGGGCGAAGAGCTCTACGCCACTGGCTTTTATTCGGATCACACGGTGTGATACTATCGAATTTTACGAGTATTGTGTGAAAAATCGGGGTAGTGTATTATCCGACTGCAATATCCCAACGCTGTTACATTGTCCTCGGTAGTAATTTAACCCACGGCCTACTTTATTTGTATTTTTATAAACTCGGCTTCTTAAATATTGGAATATGAGATGCAATGAGAACAAATAAACGAGTGGAGACAGAAGGTCGCCAGGGCGTATTATTAATCTAATTTTTACGTTTTATTTCTTATTATATGAATTATGATCTTTGACCGCCTAACGATATAAATCTTTACATAAATCTGTTCAGAGCGTTCACACTAGTTTTGAAAACATCAGGCACGCTCCAGCCTCGAATATGAAGGTATAAAATTAGCATTGAAAAGAAAATCATTGGGATAACGGTATTGGGGATTCAATTGGAGATTAAAGTTTATTGCAAAGACACTTTTCGTTGTCAAAACATATGTAAGAATTATTTATGTATGCGGGAATATATATGAAATGTTTCATATTTCGTATACTACGCAAGAAGTATGCGATAGTTGTTAAAATAAATAAAATTTCGTTTTCAGGGACATTTGAATAGTTCTAACCTCCAGTCAAGTTGTGTTCCAATCAGAGGTAGTGGGGAAATATATTTTCGGGCGCTCGTTTAAGCTCAACGACCTGAATAACGTACGCCTAAAGTTCCGGCTGTTCGGGGGCCCATTCAGGTAGTTCAGTGAAAGTGATAGTGATCGGCTGGCTCCAGTGATATACCACTGTATATACTAGTGTTAGCGTTCAGTTCGACCGGACCGTACGCAATACGATCCGGTGATATACTGGAAATAATCCAAGCCCAGATAGATAGCGGGCGGTATTTCTTCCGTAAGTTGGAACTCGGCGATAAAACAAGAAGATATACAGTTTTCACTATTCCCGATTATTCTATTCAAGCAAGTGGATCATTTAAATTTAAATTGGTCCAAATTTAAAGCTGACGTGAATGCATACGTCGTGTACACAATGTGTAATATGTTCATTAATTAATATATTTAGCATTTGGGTGTAACATACTTGAAACTAAAAGCTCTCCAGGGGAAAATGATTACTTACATCAAAATTAGGATTTTTAAAGCCCTTATCCTAAATAAATTATGGTGTATATTATTTATACAAACGATTTAATTACTGGTACACGTATTCATTAGCTCCCATTTTTGAAAGACATGCTATCGCTGTCGTTCGCTGAAGTTTGGTCGAACAAATATTTGAAGTTTAATTTATTTACGTCGAACGGTACGAAGAACTGTATAATTTTTTTATTTTGATAGAATGAAAATCTGGAGTTACGTCGGGTCGGCAAAGATTGAATCTGGAGTGAATTCTTTTGAAGGTTGTACTTTCAAATACGAAACCAGATTGAGAAAGTTAGGCGCGATTTATTTTTATTGACATCGCTTTTTATTGAATTGAATTCCTGAAGACGTTTTCCTCGGGAGAAATAGGAAGAGGAAATAAAACAAATTTAAATTTGTCACGCGAAAATACGTAGAATGTCCAAAGTGAACGTCGTTCAAAGAAAATTGATTACGAAGTTAGGCAAACTAAGTCTGTCGCTCTTCTCAAGTATACTTCTTAATATTCAATTTCTCTCCACTCTAAGTTCTAAAAACTATTGCACTTTAAAATCACTTTGTTCTTTTACTTTGGCATTATCGTTTCCTGCGTACAGTTTCAGTTTCATGTTTTATTTTTCTTTAGTTGGGACATCTTACTTTGAAATATCTCAAACGTGTTGTCTATGTTTCCATAGAATGCTCGCCTCTCCCCGAAGTGGCAAATTTTAAATACTCAGTTATGAAAAACTGTTCACTTTGAATTCTATCAGGCAGCAACTTAATTACAGAACAATATTATACCAACCGATCTTGGATTAGATCGATTTTCTCAAGTAACACCGGAGGAAGCAGCCGGTGGGGGCTTCTCAAGGAAAACTATTATCTCTAGTTGTCTGTAAAACTTTTTCATCTGTTCTATTTAAGTTCATCTTAATGCCTCGCTAGAGTTGGAACTTTTCCACCGCGTTCTTTTAAACTATTATAAAAGTTTCGAGTCCCAGGGATGAAGCGCAATAACAATATAATGGGTAAAAGAGAACACTTCGACTTACTCAAGCTTTCCATATTATTTCGTCTCTTTCACATTTGCCTAACACTTTTTCATATTTTCAGCACTAATTTATACTTATTAAGAAAACACGAGAGTTTAGTTGTATAAAGGAGAAAATAAACGCGGTATAACACACCACAGTAGGAGTTGGGTTAGGCAACGCTGTGTGGGTCAATTACATATTTCATAATAGTCAGCATACCCACATATTGTCCACCTTATCTCGCTCCTGGTCAGCCCTAATATGGAAGCAACCTTAAACGTAAGCGCAATCTTTTGTTCAGTTCATTATTTTTCCCTTATTACAATCTCGATCAATTTGTTATTGCAAGAATAAAACCTGGAATGAGGTTTAACCCATAACATTTGTTCTACTCGCCCAACAAGTTCTATCAGAGACCACAATATAGCAGGCTCGTATATTCGAACGATTGTGGAGTGAATTTAAATTCTCCCGTGAAGAATATACCTTCATGGTTTCAATACTAATTCATCTGAATGTCGCAGTATTAAGCGATCTTACCGGAAATCAGACAGTAGTATGTTTGACTTAAGCATATTTGTCGTCGGCTTGGGGGCACTCTACACAACATTCCCCCAGTAATCCATTGAAGATGGCAGCGAAACGAAACCGGTCTAGCGGAATACACTTATTCGATGCAATGATATGGGGGCTCAATCTAGGCCCGATTGGGCAACCGTTGGCGAATTTCAGCTTTCTAAATATTAGAGTGGCGACGGTGAGATAAAAATCGGCGTAAGGATCGCTTTCTACATTCGCTTGGCTAATTTTTTGCCTCTTGTATTCCATGGGAAATCAATTTGATCTGCGAGGGTTAGTGAGTATAGTGCGAGGTCAGTTTCTGCATAACGCCATAGTCACCACTTAAATACAGGGATTAGTTAGGACACCAAATAAACTAGACGCCTCCAGTTTACAAAACAAGTAATGTACCTTAGACTAAAAAATATATGCTAAAAATATAGAACTAAATGTACTACTAATATTATATGGGGTTTTTCTTAACTCAGGTTCTGGCAGAAGACCAATCAATCATAGAGCGGAGACAGAAAATCACAGATTATAACTTCTATGTAAGTGAGTTTAAATATAATCTATAACAAAGTAACATTTGTATCATTTTCAAGTAAATTATTGGAAGTAATAGGATGTTAAAAAATGACCAGAGATCGCTTCTCTACAGTATTACGTATAATAAACGGCAGAATTAAACGAAACGTTAAATTGAAACCGTCGCTAATTTCATCGGGCGCGTAGAGTCCGAGTTTGGGGGCGAGAGCGGACAGAGTTTTAATTAAAGCCGACATTTGAGTTTATGAAATCGAAAAAAGGTATTAAATTTCGGTTGTCAGACGTGGTTTTTGGATTATTGCGCTATCGGTTGAACCGAACAACGATCGATTGCGCGGAACCGGGAATCGGTTCCACATATAACGGTTTCACCGCGTGTGTCAATTTAATTTCGCCTTGTTCGGATTTAATTCGCTGTTTTATATACAGCGGAGTGGGCATCGACATCTACCGCAGTAGGACGTTACCGAGTGGCTTAAAAGTAACTTCGGTGTATGGAAAATTTTAAAATGTAATGTGTTAAAATATAAAATTTATTTATTCCACGCGTTATTTGCAGAAGCCTGTGAATTGATGGCTACGGGAGATATTTTATCGACTCGCCGAGAACCCCACTTTGTGCATCACAATTAGGCTAAATCTGGCCCCTGTGAACTTTACACGTCCCGATGAAAGCTCAAACGCGAGCAATATATCGAATATCGGCTTTAATTAAAAGCAACGTGGCCGGGGGGTTGAACGGCCGTTGGGCAGGGGTGGTCCATTTAAAACGGCGGGGTTTGGTTGAATCCAGCGTGAATTCTGCGAATTGGGCAAATTTTCCCTCCAACACGACTTACGCCCCTAGCATTACTTATACGAGGGTGGTTGGTTGGGGGTGTTTGGGGGAACTAATGGCCGGCATTCCTTTAACGGTTTGTCCCTGGGGGCTGTTTGTCCCCGTTTTTTTTTAAGCGCTCATCTTTCATTTTTATGGTTTTCGACTCAAATAACAACACGGCCACCGACCCGGTCTCCCATTGTTTACGCATACATACATGGGAAAATAAATTCCCAGCGAAAATTTTCCAAATTTTCCCTACGCCGTTATTTTTCATTTGTACATTTTCGACGGGGTGGACATTTATATAGATTTCTTTCGTTTTTTCGTACTGCCGAATGAATTTTAAAACAGTCCATATATACCTAAGAAACGTGTGTGGAGTTATAAACAAAATATAAATAACAAAACTGTTTAAAACCAGCATCCTCGGATGTGTATATATTTTGTACACGGAATAGACAGATTTTAACTTACCCCCCGAATAACTTTACTGATTTTGTAAACTTCGCCGGGAAAATATTATTTCGGCAATGAACGCGGAGATTGATATCTGGTTGCCTGATGAAATGCAAATTAGAGTCCTAAAAACCTATTGCTTTTTAGAGGGCCGAGATAAAGTTTTCTTCTTGCAGTCGAACTTACGTCAGAAGTGAAATGTCCGGGTTTCCCCCTTGTTTATTCGAAAGTATGACTGCAAAGTATTTATTTTTGAGCATTTTTTGATTTAAAAATACATTTTAAACGCGTATTTCATATTCACCAACAATTTTTTGGATATACATAATTAAAGAAAATGGTCCTCGTTTCCTGTGGCACGTTAATTTTCGATATTTACCCTTCATAACGGCGAAAACCCAATGTTTCCAGATGGAATTTGCAGAGCTTTTTCCACTAAACAATTCTTCCTTTACGGATATCAAGAAATCATAAACTCCCCGACTACCGTATTTTTTCGGCAACAACTCAACAAGAGATTCGTCTTCCGAAGAAGTAAATTCAGGTGGAGCTTTTTCTCTAAATGTCTTGAATAAATGCGAATTTGACGATATCTGCCCCCTCTACTACCCGAGAGGCAAATTTACCTAGGTTTTAGTAATACTTTATATTAATGGCATTTTTTGTAGCAAAATTTTCGCGGCGCCCCTGCAACGTAATTTGGGAATTAGTGGTTTGAACAACGGTTTGCACTAAATTGGAGCGAACCGTTTTGCGCCAGCCGTTAGGATGCCGTTGCCGAATCGGCAACGAATTGGGTCCGAACCAGGGGGGAGGGGGGACTTTACCGGCCGTACAAATACCCGCTAATGAACACCGGCGTCGGGCAAACAGCGCGGGGCCCCCAAATAAACTTGCGGTCTGCCTACGTGCCTTCCATCCCCCTTCAACACCATCAATCTGTGGTCCGGATGGCCACAGCCTCTCTACCTACCCCCACCTCAACGGGCCTCTTATTCCTCCCCACTTATATATTAACATGTCTATCTGACGCCCAACCAATATATCAGGATAACTGCAAAACCGAAGCTGCAATTACCTTCGGCTGTAATTATACAATCACCCATTTCGCCATAGCACCCACCTCACGTGCGGCTTAAAGTAAAGGCCAATTGCTTCATTCGAGAATCTTAAATTTTCTCGAATTTTTCATCCTTTACATAAGGTGTGTAATACATCAAAAATACAAAAAAATACCAGCGTTCCATCAATAATTGTTATAAATTATTTCTAACTCTTAGATAAGCCGAATGTATTTTTTTCGTGCAATACACAACTTTCGTTCACGATTAGATATTTATAGTGTAGTTAAATCTCGATTATTTAAATTGGCAATCAGAAGAAAAATACTCGAGCAATAACGCTAACGTATTATTATCTGGGTTTGTAAATGTCCCTCTAGTTTCTTCCAGCGCACAAATGTCCTAAAATGCACTCATAATGGACAGTTTGGTTTCGACCGCTCCGAACAATCATTCAGATGCACAGTACCGAGGAATTGTTCAGATTACATACGATGAAATTTTAGTTCCCCCTGGTCGGTTAGGCATATACGGGTCATCATGAAAAATAACATAAATTATCTCAATTTTTTAAAAGGGACTGGCTACGTAAAAAATGATGTTACAATCTGTCCAATGTAGAACAAATATTTAATTAATTATACAGAAATATAAATCATTCCTGAGTGAAGAAAAAGAAAACGAAAAAGCAGTATAAATAGAGGTCGATTTATAAATCGGGTTTTGTGAATACTTTTCTAATTTTTCAGACACGGCTATTATATATTACATAACCAGATATTAAGCGTTAGGGTAGGTAACTAATCCTAAAGTAACGTGTAAACCAAACGAAGAGACGTCACGGGGCATCGTCATCAATCATGGCTGTCAGGGCCAGTGCTCCAGACCTCGTGTGACCCGCACAGCTTATTACCCATCGGCTATAATTGAACCTCAATATATATACCTCAGGTAATATAATAAGATATGCACGCTGTTACAGTAGCATATCCACATATACGGTAAATACAAACTATTAGTTAATTAATCGAATCCAATATCTACAACCGAACCGACGCCCCATAAATAACATTATGAGGATTTTCCGAAATATTTACCATTTTTATAAGACATTATTCTCGAGGTGCGCTATAAACATTGAATCATAGAGATGATACATTTAAATTATACAAATTTTCCTTAGAATGTTCCGAAATCTAAGCATTAATTACTTTTTAATTCCTATCCCGGAAATCGGTTGATTCTATTGTAACGGTATTGCCAGTAGTGAACCGGCATTCAACCGACAATGATAAGTCAATAGTAGGATGTGGTGACACTGCAAACCGCAAAGGGTATATCGTATGTCTGACGCCGACAGGTACAGTTACGCCTGAAATCTGCCCACAGTTGTGCCAGCCATACCACGCGGTAAAGGGACAATCGGATGCAGTTTATACGTTTAAATTTTCCCATTTCCGGAAAATATCCCCCGGTATACACATATTTAAACTTTAATTTAAATGTATTAGATATTTATACAATTGTTCCGTAGTTCTTGTAGTTTAACGAGTTCAATTCCCTATCTCGAACCCAGTTTCTGGCATATGCAGTGCGACTGCTCGAAATGGTAATACTTGAGGAGGCTAATTTTTTCCCGACTAGAGAATTGGGGAAAAAATATATCCAGAACTGGCTCAGATTTCGTGAGAAGCAAATTTTAGCTTCCGGAATCAAATAACTATTAAACCGATTGTGCTACAGGTGTACGGATGTGGTGTACAAATTGTTAGATACGTGCAATAATGATTAAACCATACTGAACATTATAAAAGTATGATCCTCGTATATAATTTTGTAGGAGCAGTTGTAATCGATATCACCAGATATTTCCAATCCATATATTTTATAAAGGATGTCACGATTCAGACAGGAAATGTAGTACTACTGATGCAACTAGTTAGATAGTTACGATAGTTATAGAAAAATCTCGAATTTTATTCATGAATAAAATTCCAAGTTGGAAAACGAGAAGAAGTATCGTTATCTAATATATAAAGAAATAAAACGAAGAAAAGAGATAAAAGGGGAAGAAAAGATGAAAGGGAGCCCAATTTGAAGCCATTACGCGGTATTTTAGGAGAGCCGTGGTTCCAATGAGACCACGCAACATTTACACAAACTTTGAAGATGTGTAGTAAGAAAATATTTTATATTTATCGTACAAGTTTATTTTCAGACTGTGCGAGTAAATAAAACTATTGAAAATAGGATCGTTTATATGATTCTCGGGTTTAATCTACATAATAAATAGAATTAGGCTTAGTGATCATTTAATGCACAAGAGAGATTCAATCAGATCACGATATGTGATCCGCACACGCTCTCTCACCTACTGACCTACTCTAGAAGAGCTCACTAATCTACTGACGATGGCGAGAAGCCGAAATCTGCATAAGACAAAATCAGCAATATAATAATTCATTAATAAAATAACTAGTTATAAAAGTTTCTCCTTGAAACATAAGACACATATCATTTTCAATTTTTTACTAGCGGAGTTATTGGATTTTTGTTGTGTTTTGTGGAATAAATAGTGGTTGATAAGAAAACAGGAGTACGAAGAAGCTGAAATACAAATACCCATTCCCACGACTGTAATAATGCGATATAGTAACAGTTTAAGATGCCTCATGTTTGTATTTGTCTGAGGCCAATTCACTAATCCAATATTGCGGACGGATAGAGCGCTCTCTCCTAATTGAAGCTGTGTGTAATTTGTGGTGCGTTTAGGTAAATACGATGTTAATTAATAGCAGGCGGCAACCGGTATTGTGAACCAATAATGAGAGCCACAATGGAATATATCCTATATCATTCTGATAAACTATGGCCAGGGGATCTCTGTCGGTTTCTCTAAGGTATCGTGTTATTATTGAGCTTATAGAATTAAATTTGCCTTAAATATTTGGCGGTTAATCTGATTAACGCTTTCAGCTGTAACGTCTTCAATTCTATAAAGTTAATTTAACGCATACAAATTACAATTTTAAAATAACAGCACCTGCAAATTAATGAAGGCCGGTCGGTGATACTGATACCCCAGAAACGCTGCTGGGAATTTTCAGATCAGTGACCTATTACAAAACCCACAGGGCCAAAAAAAAAACCTTTGTGCAACTTTTGTTTTGATATTCGTCTGTATAGTTTTACTGTTAAGATGGAGCTTCGAATTAAAACGAAGGGAATGCAATTATTTTTTTAATGAAAAGTCCTGGAAATCAATTTCCAGCCAATATTTTAATAAAACCCCTATAATTAAATAACCACGATTATGTTTTCCACCATGAAATTAATATAATTATATCATACAACATGTAATTTATTTTCTAATCGTTTACATATAATTATAAAAGCTGAATGCATTTTTAAATTCCATTTGCTCAACGTGTTCTTGAGTGTATTGGCTTAATCGAAGTATTTAAATTGCAGTTGACTCGCAAATTAGTTAAATTAAGGTTGTTATACTTTAACAGTTGACAATTTCTCTTCCGCCTAAAGTTATGTGTGTCGTTCTCAGTTGAATTGTGAGAAATGACTAGAAAATTAAACGCGAATAATTTTAAATATATATATGAAGAATGTCTTAAATAGCATGAAACCTGAAAAATGTAACGACTAGAAATGTAAGACCACGATATGTACTCTAAGAGGACCGTATCGTATTAAATTTGGCAAACACTCCCTTTCAGGGTTAATTCAAGCATATAACATTAATAACTAATTTATTGTATATTGTACTTAATGGCTGGACTATTGAATAAGAAAAACTAAGATCCATTGGCGTTGTTTTGAAGATCGGAGGGAGTTACACAAATGTTTGAAAAGAGTATTTCAATGTGTCTTATAGTGTATCTTACAATATATAACAGGTGTGTCCAACATCCTGCATTTAAATTCTAGACATTTCCTCCCCCCTCCCCACCCTACACACTACTTACCTATATGTAGGGTCTAGAAAAAGTGAAAGACACAGTGATTTAGTGCGGGGACCTGCCTGAAATCAACAAGTAGCCGAGCACCACTTCCCACACCCTGAACTACCCTACATGTCACCCCGTATATTAGCATATTGTTCAACTGAGACTTTATAAAACGTTCTGGATCAAATATTTCTACTGTAAGTGGGCGAAATCTAGTATTACCGTCATTGTACCTAAATCGATTTTGTGTATTTATATAAATGTTTGAGTAACACCCCATATATACATATTCATTAAATAAGATAATACAAGATTAATGCTGCCATGGACATGGATTGGGACCATGGATTCCAATAAATAAATAAAAAAAATATATACTATCAATGTACGACTGTTTTGTAGGCAAATGCTGACATATTATATAAGTGGTGAGTATAAAAGGAAAGTATACATTATTCATGGACACTAAATACATTTAGACCAATAGATAAGATCGGAATATTTGTACCGTGGCGTATATCGAAATCGTTGTATTTGACAACAACAAGAGAACAAAGGTATTATAATCTGGTATAAACATCCCATAACAGTGATAAACATAAAACCGCCCGAACAGTGAAAGTGGAGACAGGATGCCCCACAGGCAAACGACATACCCGCGTGACTCACCGCTCTACATATGAGAAGGCTACTTTAATACGGCCAAACCGGTCTAGCAAAAGACCAAACAGGCAAGGACAGACAGAAGATCACAAAAACTATGAAAAAAATAATATTCATTTTGTGAATTCTCTATTCAATTTTATTCACTTGAATATAGCGTTCTACTTTGGAAATGTAATAGCCTGTAAATATATATTGGAAATTGTGCAACAATTGTTTCGCCTACTAAATTTAACGCACGCTTTATTATTGCAACTCATTCGAAGAAAGAGTTCGAGGACTTTGAAAATGATTCGAGTTCAATTAGAAAGTAAAACAGACTGTTTTAAAAATGGGGACTACGAGCAATTGATTCTGACCATATGTTGGTATACTATCTCTCTGTAATGTGTTGGCTCATGCATCAACTGTAGAATTCAGTAGCGATAAGTTTAATCGATTAGAATGAGCACGTGCGTATATTTGGACTTTTGTTACATAGAAAAGCCGCAGCATGTTGAAGCGTACTGCACGTAAAACTAGTCGTTGAGATTTTAATGTCTTCACTCTTTGAATGTTATGCGTTCAGTCAATTATTCTTAAGCCTAATTTGAATTTTCGCCGTTGTCAGTAGCATTGCGTCAATTATAAGAAAGAAATTCATTATAAATTCCAGTAGAATTTCAGTAAAATTAAACTCCTGTTAACATATGCTCTGTGAACATGTGATTTCAAGGTGATTATTAGCCGCGACTAGGATTGAAAGGAAGATATAAACCGTCATTATATTGTCATTACCGGTCAAGTTATCCTTGAACTTAATTTCGTTAACAAGTTCGTAGCGAGCGGGTCTAATAATATGTCCGAGGTGTTCGGAATGTAGTATCATACTGTTTAAATATGTAAAATAGTAATATTTAATTCCATAAGAGAGATATTATGATGTTTTGGGCGTGGGGATCCGTCTGTCGATCTTGGAGGCTGTTAGCCCTGAGCCAAATATCAAACCTGGAGAACCGATCTTGTTCTTTTCCTATTATTTTTTATTCCCATAAAACGCGACCGTGTCCGGCTCTGCCCTTGATATTTTAAACGAGCGACTGGACAGTTTTTTTTGTCGCGGGCGAATTAATGCCGTTCGTTTAATGTCGAAACGCGAAGGAGAAAAAATCACATTAAAAGGAAACAATAAAGGTATAAAACTTGAACGATTGCCCGACTTCCATGAAGGGGAAACCTGTACACCGAAGTAAACGCTTTTATGGTAGTGGTTCTATAAGACTCAGAATTAACTGAATTTATGAGTCAGAAGTTATATATTAATTACTATGTAGTATTATTATAAAGAGCCACGTAAAATTTGTACTGCTCTTCTCAGTATAATTTTGACTTGATTTGACTGATTGGATTAATCAAACTGATTCTATATTAACACGGTCTTATTTTTTTAAGAAGGCGATTAAAAAATGAATAAAACGAACAGCCTTATCAGTTAGGTCGCAGAAGGAAAACCCCAAATGAATAAACAAGTCCATTATACGAATTTATACGTGTCAGAGGAGAACTGTCATTACCCATTATTAATTTTAGATGCATTGTTTTAGATGACCACTTCTTCCCATATTAAAACTGTATTAGGTTGCGAATAAATAACTGGGCTAATAAATATAATAAATCTGGGCCCAGTATACAGGACCGTAGCGAGAATTTTGGAGCTATGGAAACGTCTAATTTCTGCTTCCATTCGGGTCATTAACTCCAAAATAATTCAATGAAATGAAATGGCTGAATGTGTTTTTACTGAAATATGATTTCCTAGACATAATATAGTTTTATTATAATTAACTCGTGTACACGAAGAAGACGGAGGGGTATCACAAACTGTATAAATCGGATGGAAGGTTTACAATTTGATAGTTCCTGAAAAGTAATATGCCGGCCTGTTTCCACTACACCAACTTCTACTGTCTGAGGAGTTCTCGAGCTCTTTCATCTTTTCAACCAGCTCCTTCTTCATCTTTTCACGTTTTCTGCTTTTGTCTGGCCAATGTTCTGTATAAGAACTACTTGCTGCGTACGCTCTCCACTGCAATGTCCGTTTCTGCTGAGAGCGGTAAAAAAACAAAAATCATAAAACATCCCTTTGTCCATTAACCTGAACACGCTTCCGGGCTATTCATCAGTTGAGGACGTCCTCGGGTGACTCTCTCAGAGACGGCCTTCCAGCGATATTACTGCTCTCGACGACAATAAATACGCCGCCGATTGGGCTGAATTTCAATTCTCGGCGCATTCAATTTGCATTGCAACCGGTCGGAGAAGTCAAGGCCCACTTGTCGGGTCCGCTGTCACCGTCCACCCCGATCACAGTGAGCCCACACAGCTTATTATTGGCGACAGTTAAGCTTTATAATTATCGTGAATTATGATTTCACGACCGCGGCATACTGCCAATAAATTTTAATAACTCCCGGGTAAATTATTGAACTCGTATCTTGATGAAAAATAATACATTCGAATAAAGTTCAAAAACGTGGTCACAATGGATTACCTGAGAATAGTTGATAGGTATATATGTTATTTTTCTCAGTGAAAGAGATAGTGTAATTTTAAAACGGTTATTTCAATTAAAACACGATTTATTTGATCTACAAAATGATACAGATGAAAAGGCTTCTTACAGCACCCGTCCGGTCTCAAGCTCTGAATCAGACTGACTGCCGGCTCCTGCCCGCCTTACAATATATACGTTCTTCTTAACAAAGGGCTTTGTCAAATCTCTATGTTGATGTTATGAGTCATACTACCACTCAGGGTTTCCGACCGCCCTTCTGACTCCTCCCCAGATTTGGCAAACCCCTTTGTTAAGGTTTATTTACAATTTTATTTACAATTTTCCTTATTTCTAAAGTTCGGGGACAGGGTTTCTTCCATAATCCTCCTCGGCCCATTGTATTCTGCTCGTTGTGACAGGAACGATGCTTGTAAAATAAAAATAAATTAACCACAAGAAAAGTAAAATACAAGAGGTAACTAAACTAATATTAAACTTCGCCGAGGGTCCCTACTATTTACAATTTTTCTCCGGCGATCGGGATCGGGAATCCGTTCGCGGACTGTGCCCCTTATTTTGCGCTCCCCGGATTGCCGCGGAGCTCGATCGCCGACCTATCTCCCGAACTTGAGTCTCGTTCGCGAACCGCACTCTCTTCTTCCGCGGAGTCCGCAACTCCTGGAGGTGGGCGGTCTCGTGTCGCCCTGCGGGGTTGTCGGCCCTCTCAAGTCGCACCCGGTTTCTACTCAACAAACGCGCGACCCGATACGGCCCCAGATATCGCGGATCTGTTTTCCTGCGCCGGCAGGCGTTCTTACGGAAGACCACATCACCCACGCGTATCTCTTCGAGTAAATTCCCTTCTGTCCCTGTATTATGCTTGTTAGTCATTTCCGTTTTTGTCTTCTCAATTTTGTCCGACACGCCCGCCCGTGCCGATAGGGAATTTGTTAAATCGTGCGGGGTCTGACCCGTCGCGGAGTGTACGCTGTAGTTATAGGCTAGGACGGCTCTAGCCATCGCGTTCGTTCCCGTTACGCCTTTCCCGACTTTCAATAAATTTAAATGCTCCGCGAGGTCCCGTGCAGGCGTTCGATCATACCGTGGGATTGCGGATGTCGCGGCGTTGTATAATGCCAGCCAATATCGAGCTCTTTCAGTGTATCGCGGAGACGTTTATTGTCAAATTCGCGGCCCTTGTCCATAATGACCAAATTCGGTTTTCCTTGCGTCGCGAATCGTTCTAACAGTGCTGTCCTAATTGCGCTCGCCGTCTTATTTCTAATTCGCCGGGCGTAGGCTAGGCGTGAGTACTCGTCAATCGTTGTGAGGTACTTTTCCTTATCCCAGAAGAATACGTCCATCTGGACTCTCGACCCGGCTCTGTCGGGGTCGGTGTAACCATCCGCGGGCTTCTAGCGGTCTCCTTACTTTAGGTTTACACACCGAACACTCACCGATAATTTCTCTGACTGTGCCCAACATGTCGGGCCAGTAGTACTCCCTCTTTAAGTGGTCCACTGTTTCTTTTCACCCTATGATTTGTGATACCGGTATGGTAGCTTTTTACTATTCCGTATTGTCTCGTCTCCGATTTTATGGTTTCCACCATCCTGTCGCAAACTATTAGCTGGCCGGTCCGTCCTATTTGCCCTGCTAGGTAGGCTGTAATCAGCCTCTGTTCTAACTCCCGAGAATCGGTATACGCATGATACGATCTGTCCTGGTCAAGTACTTGTTGCAGAGTTTCCACCAACTGCTCGGTTGACGCGTCCGTCCCCACGCGAACTGTCGTTGTCCGCGTATGCATACCGATCGCGCTCTGTCAATATTTCCGACCCCTGTATGCTCACTAGGATCAACTGATCCCGCTTGTCGTTGATTATTTGCGACAGTCGAGTCACTCCTGACGGAAGGTCAGATTCTGGCTCTTCCGGGGTGGCGGGTGGTCTCTCTACGGTCGTCCCTAGACCTCTATCGCTAAATGCCCCGTCTCTTAGGTATCTCAGGGCGAATGGGGTATCTCCCTCTCCGGCTACCTCTGGGTCGTCCGCGCCGTTTTCTCCGGCGTTGACATTCCTGGAGAGACAGTCTGCCACCACGTTCTCCGAACCCTTGGTGTGCGATATCACGAAGTCGTACGCGGCTAGCCGCTCTTTCCACTTCGTGATACGCGCAGACGTCTCCTTCAGTTTGTCAACCCAGACTAACGGCTTATGGTCCGTCCGGACCGCGAACGATCTCCCAAACACGTACGGCCTGAATTGTTCTATTCCCCACGACTCCCAGCAGTTCGCGTTCTATCGTACTATAATTCCGCTCTGCGGGCGTTAACTTCCGACTCGCGAATGCGATCGGCTATCTCCGTCCTCTTCCGGCTGGGAGAGGACCGCGCCTATCGCTTCCTGACTCGCGTCGGTCGTTATTACGAACTGCTGTTCGAAGTCGGGGAATTTCAAGACGGGGCAGAGCAAAGGGCCTCCTTACATCGTTCAACCGCATCCAGGACTCTTGCGGTGATGCTGAACTCCTTCCCTTTTCAGCATCGCCGTCAAGGGCTCCGTAATGTGGGCGAACGACCGGATAAATCGCCGATAATATCCTACCATACCCAGAACGTCCGGACCTCTTTAACGTTCTTGGGTACCGGCATTTCCCTTATAGCTCTGATCTTTTCCGCATTCGGACTCACTCCCGTGGCCGTAATCTCGTGTCCCATAAATTTGATCTGGTCTACTGCCAACGTCGTTTTGTCGGCTGCGACCTTCAATCCAAATTCTCTAATTCTCTCGAATAGCTTCCCGAGGTGGCGTTCGTGGTCTTTCAGCGTCTTACTGAAGACCACGATGTCGTCCATGTATATCTGGACACACCCCTCATCTAATCCTTCGAGGAATTCATCCATCAATCGTTGGAAGGTCGCTGGGGCATTCTTTAGCCCGAATGGCATCCGTAAGAACTCATAGTGTCCGCGCTCGAAACTGAAGGCCGTTTTTTCCACATCCTCCGGATGCATACGTATCTGGTGATACGGACTTCAGATCGAGCGTGCTGAACTGAGCGCCCGCCATTCGGTCAACATCTCTTCCAAGCGGGGCAGCGGGTACCTTTCCAGCCTAGTCCTACTATTCAATTCTCTATAATCTACCACAACTCGGTATTTTTGTACGCCGTCTGCCCCTAGTTTCTTGGGGACTACCCACAGGGGGCTGCAAAACGACGACGTCGATCGCCGTATAATGCCTTGCTCTATCATTTCTTTGATGTGCTCCGCGATTATCTCTCTCATCGCCTGTGGGTACCTACGCGGTTTAACATACACCGGTTTTGTGCCTTCCAGATCAATGGTATGCCGGACTCTACCCGTTGCCGTTAACGGTTCCCCTTCTTTGTAGAATGTATCACCATACCGGTCTTTAATTTTCCGCGATAATTTTTCGCGCGTGGTCTGAGCGCTCTCGACCGATGTGACCGCGACATGTCCGCGTCCCTGCGTCCACGCTTCGCGCTGTAACGACGGTTGCCCAGGGTTACCGTCCAGCAGCCGTTGTCAGTCGCTGTTCCCCGTTTACCCTCTCAATAACGTCGCAACCGATTATCATGTCGTATTTTCTACTGGGCAACCTCGCGACGTGTACCGCGGCTGTTCCCGATTTACCGGTCAGTTTCCGGGTGGAATCTTTGTCTCGCCCAACAGTCGTTCCACTCCGGTCACGGTCCTGACCGTACAATTACATGGGTCCCCTGATGTGGTCCCCGGAATCTCCTGCACGCCGCAGGCAGATCAACGTCGAGTCGGACCCCGTATCTAAGAGGGCCCACAATCCCCAGGACTTAATGAATATTACGGGCAGCAAGCCTGGTCGCGCACTCCCGGGGTGAAGCCCCGTTACCCCGTGTCCGCTGCCCGTATGCCGAGACCACTCACCTCAGCTGGAGTGGCGTCTCCCGCTGGATTCCGGGCGCCGTTTCCTCGTCCCTTCTTTGACTTCCTGTCGTCGTCCGAGCTCGACGACGACTGCGACGAAGAGCGCTGTGATCCGCGCCCAGTGATCCTCTGCGGCCGGTACCTCCGCTCGGAGCCCTCTTCACTCGATGAACCTAAAATAGGGAACTCAACATCTTTTAAAACATAATTCCGTTTTCTACTGTGACGTCGCGTCGCGGAGCAGTCCATCGGTTCGCCCTTGGTCGCGGCCGCGTAGGAGACAGGCTGCCGGAACCGCGACCTCATCATATAGGGGCACTCCCGGGCGAAATGCCCCTCTTCCGCGCACTCCCAGCACACCTGGGGTCGCTGCTGCTTCCGCAGTCTGTCCTGCGGCCGATAGTTGGGGTTCCGGGGAGGCTTCGGGATCTTGGTCAGAGCCCGCTCCGGTGTGCGTTCCTCTTTGTAGGACGGGGTGGTCCGCCTCTCGAACCGGGCCGGTTTCGTCTGGCGTTGTCGGTCGCGCCTTGATGTCACTTCCGTCCAGCAACGCCTCTCTTCATTTTCGGCCCTTATGGCCTCTAAGGCTTCGTTGAACCCTGTGCGACCTGCGGGTGTCGCCCTAATTGATTTGGCCAACGTGTGTCCCACCCGTTGGCCAACATTGTTTAACGAGCTCCAATAGTACTAGTTGCGACTGGTCGCGCCGCTCCGTCTCTTCCACTGCCGATCCGACCTCTTCCAGCGCGGGCCTCACCTCTTCCATCACCCTGACGGCGTACGCTAGGTGGCTCTCCCTGTTTCACGCTCCATCTTTACAATTTTGCCCACCGTCTCCAGATCAGGCCCTCGACCCGGCGTAGTGTTCCTTCAGCCGGTTCCGGACCTCAACCCAGGGCTGCTGGACCCGCAACCCGATCTCCCGTAAGACGGACCTGTCGATCCGCCCCACGAGGTCCTCTACTAGTGGTGTGCATAGTTCTGGCGGCAGCCTGCCGTCAAAATTTCTTTATGAAGGCCGTCCGCCTTCTCCAACCACTCGGTGAGGTCGCGGGCCTGGCCCTCGAACGGCCACAGGTTACCTATTCGCACCGCCAGATAGGATGTCCTATGATTCTGTGCGGCCATCCATGCCGCCGTCGTGGCTGCGTCCATTGTGGCCTGGTCGGGCGATTTCGCCATAGTTTTGCTGCCAAACGGTAGAACCACGCGCAAGGAAGAGAAACGAAAGAAAAGCAGAAAGAAAGAAGGAAAAAAATTTTCCCGATCGCACTAATACTTCCCGGGTTTCGGCACCAGTTATTTTCTCAGTGAAAGAATAGTGTTTTTAAAACGGTTATTTCAATTAAAACACGATTTATTTGATCTACAAAATGATACAGATGAAAAGGCTTCTTACAGCACCCGTCCGGTCTCAAGCTCTGAATCAGACTGACTGCCGGCTCCTGCCCGCCTTACAATATAACGTTCTTCTTAACAAAGGGCTTTGTCAAATCTCTATGTTGATGTTATGAGTCATACTACCACTCAGGTTTCCGACCGCCCTTCTGAGTATATATGTTCGTACAAAACGTTAATAACTACAACTATGGTTTGGTTTCATATCGTGAGCCTTTTGAATTAATTAACCATTACAGGAACAAGATGATCGATCGGCTCCCCACACCAATATGAACTGCTAAAATATGCAGATAGGCCCTACCGAAGAGAAGGGAAGTCTAAATGAACCTCTGAATGAGCGAATGGAACCAATTTATGGTCTTTATTCCCTACGTTATTGATATTATTACTATAATTTATTCCGTAAATATCGGCGCCGATTCACGGTGCAATCAATTGGAAGCTCGTTGAACTAACTTCCAGTCGAAAAGGTCAACGGTATGTTTTGAAAGCGGGACTTAAAGTTATCTGAGAGATGCGGACTTCGTTCTCCTTGAAATGCCCTTTGAGTCAGAGCACCGACAAAACTTCCCATTTGCGCCGTTCGTGGAAGCAATTATTATTGCACAAGTTCTTTCAAGTAGGCCGGTCGGTGGAGGTATATACCTAGGTTCTCTGCCTACGTTTTTTCCAACCCATCCGAGGTATAATATGGCCTGCCTCCGTTGAATTATGTATTGATTGTACTCACGGGAGTACAAATTAACTTGATTACAGCGAAAGTAACTTGAAGCCGACAACGAGTCGTGTCACAATTAAAAAAAAAACTTCATACTGTCAAACGAGTACACACGCAGTCTGTTACCATTCAAATTATCTCATTCTTTTATACTCCCCTGTATTTTTCTCCATTTTTGTTTTATCTTCTTGCATGCAAAAAGATGGGTTATAAAGGTATAGTTAGAATTGAAAGCATAAAAGTGAAAATGGTTATTTTTTCAAGCTATCAATTCATTTTATAATATAAATAAAATTAACGTTATATTTTTTATCCAAAATCAGAAGAAATGGGAGTTGAGAGTGAGAGAAATGGGTTTGAATTTTCGTGGGTGCGCTATGTAATGATTTAGTTTGTAGGCGGCTGTCATCGGCAGCCCCGACCGACCACGTTAAATTGAAATAAATCTAACTGTGTCTACCTTTTATTACAGTTTAAGTTAATAATAGACCAAATATGTAAGTTGGTTTTTGAGACAGAAAATGTAGGAAGTGTAGTCGGATTTAAAAGTTACTATAGTAAGGACCTCACTATATTACTGAGAGAATGTTACTGACGATGACGTGGTGCCGGATCCGGCCTAGCATAAGACAGGAATAAGACAGTGGAAAGTAGAATGATCGATGAGATTCCAATCATTAAATTATCAAAAATCTGTTAATATAATTACCGACACCTCATCCGTAACCATTGCGGGTGACGAAGGCGGGGAGCCGAATCACACCTTCGCCAATAAAACTCATAATGTCAGTGAACTGTCGACATTGTAAGTCGGCCGTACTTTGTAAATCATGCCCGAGTGACTCAATGAAAATTCAAACGCGTTCTCGGTTTTTATCATGCAAATACTCGTTTTGTCCACAGGTGATTAACTATTGCCCAATTTAGAACCAGGGAAAGGAGGTGATTCGAGTATTAGCTCATGATTAATGGTTTATTTCAGAACAAATGTGGGAATGGACTGAGTTCGCAGTTTCTACTACTCAATATTTAATAACGTATATACAAGGAAGAAACACAGCCTCAATGTACTTTCACTATTAATCCAAGGTGTCATTTTACTGTGCACGGAAAGCTACTGACGACGGTAGGAATATGGTAACGATATGAGGTAGTGAAGACAGAAAATCACCCCCTCCTTAAAAACCCCGCTGACCCCCCAATAAATTGGGGGATATTTGAGGTAAGATTATACCTAAATGTATTGCACAAGCGTTCACAGTAAATTTAATTTGTGCGGGACTCAATGGAATTCTATTCTGTAGGCGATTCTGTCCGTTAAGGGGGTCGGTGTGTGTGTGTGTATACTATAGGGGTTGCTCGCTGGTTCACTCACGTGCAGTGCAGGGGTGGCCGACTTATATACCCCCCTGGGTCCCTGATTGGATTCGCGATGTAAGGGAAGAAAGTCTATCTCTACCTCTCCCTCTCTATCAAGTTTTCAGCCCAACTGAAAAAGTTGGGAGAGCTTTCAGCTGAACTTTACCTCCCCGTTACCCACCCGCTTCGGAAAATATATTTTTCCCATTTTTCTTTCGCGTCCCCCACCCACCCCTCCGTTCTCTCTCGTCCTCCTTCCCACTTTGCGTTGTTCTGCAAAGTTATTGTCGAGTCCCCTTATCGGAGTATCCCACGGCGCACGTGTACTAAATTCTATTGATTTCGCGTTATGTTATGAAAACTTTAAACTATTTAAACTATGCTAGATCGATTTAGGTTAAGTTGAGCATCCTAACGGCACTGTGACGGGTCAGTAGGGCAACCCAGAGCGGGTAACGACAGAAGAACAAGGTTTTAGTTAAATAAATCAATTTTTTTCATCCTTCATAGGCCTCAAGAATAAGCGATCCTGCACTCTGGAAATCACAGCCACCATTTGCCTACAGCATGATGCTGAAATGCCAATAAACATTGTTCATACGTCAGTGAAATGGTGACATTGTAAGCCGGTCGTGTTTCCCAAGCGACCTGAATTCGTGCACAAGCGTGAGTGACTGCGATCTTCGAGTCACACTCGCTGAATGAAAATCCGAACGAGATCACCGCGGGTATATAATGCAAATATTTTTTTTGCCCACGCAGTGACTAACAATTGCACAATGGGGCACTGGGGAAAGCAGTCAGCGGGGATACGAAAACTCGTGACTATTTCAGACCGAATATGGGGAGCGGACATAGTTTCTATTGCTGAATGACTATCAGTATAAAAGACAGAAACCGTTAAAAGCCCTACCGTCCCTCAAATAGGTCTTGTCAAAATCATAAAATGAATTAAAAGCGTTATTACTTTCAATACAGAAGAAAATGCTAACATGGTATCTGAATTAGTTATATTCTTCAATGAATAAATCTTTTTTGAAGCCCATATTTGAGCCCACATGAAATTTCTGGAAGTGAACGGGTTTTCAACATAAATTACATAGATTGTTATTTTCAAAAACGGATTTTTACGTTCCGAACGTTCCCATTCAATACCATTAGCCGTATTTAATTTCATTGATTCCATTTTTATTCCCCATCTTATTAGGGCGAATACGACAGAGTCTCAGAGTGAGTTTTACCTTTTACGAGTCCAATTACAGAGGAATAATTGGAGTGTTGAAGTCGGCTTGTGAGGAGGACCTTTCGCCGTCACTGTTCAAAAGGTCAGGACAAGTTGCCCTCACCCCCCCGTGGTTCACGCACAGTGAACAGTCATAGTCGTGAATCAATTTGTCAGCCTACAGTTGCTTTCACTTGGCCCATATACTCACCCCGCAACAACCAATACACAACTAGAATACGTTTGACCAGGTAATAACCTCACTTTTTGGTCCGAACTTCTACAATGTAGGGTCCATAACTTGACGGTCATGACTGCCCGTCTTGATCGCGTTACCATAGTATAGAATATAAATTTCTTTCTTATTGAAAGCACTAGTTATACTATCCATTATAGTCATGGTCTACAGGAACAGAATGAAAAGCTGTAACATTTATTATGTTTAGGACAATTGTAGACCGTTTTAGGGGCTTTCACCACATCCGGTTGCATTCCGTCTATTTAGAAACGCGTGCTTCGCTAATTTACTGTAGAGACGCATAATTAAATTTGTTTTGGTTTCTCGCCGTCGTCAGTATCGACTGACCGATCTTCAATTCGAGAATATCTGAAAGGGCCGTCGCCTCCGAATCGAAACTTGCGAGCAATTCCACGTGTTTGGCTCGCTCTGATTGACTATTGTTATTGAGTTCGGCGGCCCTTTGTTCAGCGGCGTGTTTGTGCACGAGCTTGCAAGGGCCACGTGTTTGCCAAACATCTCGAGTTTGGACGGAGGCAGGCACAAGCACATAAAAAGTATTAATATTGCAGACTCAATCGTGGTACAATTCCTGTTTCCACAATTCCATCTTTTGATTTTGGTGTTTATATAAATCCTGAACAATTTTGCTCGTTTGCCAAAGAGATGACGATTGTACCTTTTTCAATCGTGACGAATTGTTTGTCACGAGTAGGAGCAGCGTCATCGGACGCTTGTATAATTCTATAAGCGGCATTCGACGATTAATTGTTGCAGTAAAAAAATTTGCATATATTTCAATTTCACCGATGTTACATACCGATTTTATCAGAGACCTTATGCCTGATAAATAATACGAACTGACGGTACGTCAACTGTTGTACCAACTCCTGGATTGTACATCCGCCTGGAGGGTTGCCAATTGATGTAACACACTGAAGGGGAACTGAAAGTTCGCTGAACTATATTCAACTCCGACGCCAAAATTCTAATGCTTTCAATTGGAAACTTCTCAAGTTGCCACAGTCAGGATGTAATCTTCAATTACAGCAGGGCACAAATTGCCGTCCCGAATGTGTACGCCGTAAAATCCGAATTTATAAACTCCGGTGGGAAGTGCAACATTTCTGTACAGTCGGCCGAGGCAGGAACTATGAGGTAGCCCGCTACAGACTGAAATTGGGGTTGTTTGTGAAACGCGAACTTAGGTTTATTGTACCTCGTATCATCCCCTTGAAATTCAATCCGGGTTCCTCCGGGGAGGCCCTTATCCTCCCCCAAACTGGTATGAAACGACAGCACCTTAACGTAAAACGGCTCATAAAGATTGCATAAAGGTGCTAAGTTCGTGGAGTGAGTTTCAGAAACTATTCGTAACAGAATAGTGATTTACATTAATACACGATTAATTGCTAATTCTAGCAATGTATGTACTAAAGACGGTTTAACCAATGAAATTTGTCGCAAAATGTAAACCAAATGGAAATACAAAGAAGAGAAAAAATTGAATCTGCTATGAATTTTTTTCATTTTCCTAGTTCATGCAATTAACGCCTGTTTTGTAGAAGTTTGTGATATTCTATCCAGTATAAATGCGAATGACAAAGACCACACTAAATTTCTTTCGCGATTTGAATTTCATCGCTTAGATCATTTCATCATTTAGATTAATTTTCATCTAGGAAGAAAAGGTAACCGCTGTGCATAAAATTATAGTTCTTGAAAAACTAAATGGCCACAAGCTGTAAATCAGTCGTCTGCACGAGAGAATTGTGTAGCTAAATTTGCTTTGAACAAATTTTGGATTTGTGCAGGATTTGGGGGTCCAGATGCCGGTGGCACATATTAAAACTTAACTTTGGGCTCCCACTACTCTTTCTCAGTGTGTATGGCAAAAAACGGATATCCCGGCACAAATTCAATTTTCTCCGGGGGAAACTCAACGTGAAACTCCTTTGGCGGGGATTCACCTCCCATCGATCGGAAATCGGGATAAGGGGTTGCTCCCCACCACTTCCTGTCGGCCCTGATTTCCATTTCGACGGTTCAGTGTCAAACAAATTGAAATGGCAGATGAAATACCTCTTTACATCGCCCGTCATACTGCCGACATTTTGGATGCTCCGAACACAATCGATACAACGTCAAATTCGAATTATTTTTACATCATCATAACTGTTATAAACCTACGGTCACCTACTTATTATTTTAACCGTACTCAGAAATGCGGAATGTATTCAGAAATTCTTTACATGAAGGAAATTTATGTAATAGGTGTATATTTTTATCAAAAAATCATATACCAAATATGCAACAAATCTATTATACAAATTTATTGTTGCGAACTGTCTTCAGGTATAAATTGGCCATCAAATTCAATAAGAAGTTATGTCGGCAGTTATAAAATACGCATAGATGCTAATATTACAAATATGTTGGATAAAAGAACGATTCATTTTTAAATATTCAAATTTCAATATCAACATCATTTTTCCACTGTTTTTTTACTGTTTTAGGTTTAATAACTACATGTACAGAATTAATAAAAGTGAATGCTCGTATTGAGCGAGACGGGTATAAAAAAAACGGTGTTTTTATCAAGAAATTGTGCGCCAATTACATTAGAGGGGACGGCGTCGATTAGTTCCGTTTGTGTCTTTGATATACCAATCATAAATGGGACGCGCAAAAAAAAATTCTCGGATCCTCGTTTGTTTTCTGACATCCAAATTGACCATTCCCCAGTCACCCTCACCCTATCTCTCTCTCTCTCTCTCTCTCCCTCTTTCACCATTTCTCTCTCTCTCTCTCTCTCTCTCTCTCTCTCTCTCTCTCTCTCTCTCTCTCTCTCTCTCTCTCTCTCTCTCTCTCTCTCTCTCTCTCTCTCTCCCTCTCTCTCTCTCTCTCTCTCTCTCTCTCTCTCTCTCTGATGTGTATTGATGGGTCCGTCCCGTACCCCCATCCACAGTACCCTCCGGACAAATTACTATGAACATCGGTTTATCGAACATAGCTCGGAACGGGTCCATATCCGGCGGTCCTGACTCTTGTCGCATCACGAATCTCAAATATCCGTCGTACAACAACTCGGACATTCATTCCAATTATTTTTATACTGAAATTTCCCCTGCCCCTTCCACCACCCTAGTTTGTGTGACAATATGTCTAGGAATAGCGCACAGCGCAAGTACTGGCTGACCCCTATTGGGTCATTTACGATTTACGTACCATCTGAGGCCAAATGGCCAGTTGATAGCGTTCTAGAATTCGTTTTTCAGCTATAGCAGGCAAAAATATTGCGACAAAACGCCAAATATTTTGATTCAAAACCAAATGCGACCAATTCAAATATTATTAAATTCTCACAAATACAAATTCCCGTTATTCCAAGTCTGAATGTGGAGAAAATCATTTTGTTAGAGATATCTGTTATTTCGAAATTTGACAATGTTATGGATCGCGCAGCAATGTTAAATGAACCTGTTTTTGTAAGGCGCCTTTTTGGTTATCGAACTTTGGTGATATGAGGAAATTTTCGAAGTAAATATTACATGAAATTCAGTCGCTATTGTTGTAACGGAGTAGACAAGAATTCAGACAAGGGAATCGTGCCAAACGTGCGAGGGCGACTTTAGACTCGAGGGTGGTGGTAGAGGGAAATTATCGTTTAAGCCTCTGTCTAGTACTTGTAGGCTGCAGGTTTGACATTCAGGATGGAAACAGAGATCGAGAACGAGAGAGAGGGAGAGAAAGAGAGAGAACTGCAGGAGGAATTGCCGTGGCCGAGTTTTATATAATGACGGGCTCAAGCAGTGACTATCAGACTGGAGACTATGCGGCAAGGTGAACCGCACACCTCAATATTTGAACTCGAATGTAACCGGGCGACCGTAAACTGAAGTAGATTAAACTTCATGCTTGAAGAATTCGGTCGTCATCAGAATGTCCGAATAAATAAAGTATTTAAGTATTTCATAAAATATATATATATATATATATATATATATATATATATATATATATATATAAAATTGCAACAGCATTTTTTCCGGGTTTCCCTTCGGGCGAATTGTGAATTCACGGTTGAATGATAAGCGTTTGATGAGAACTGTTAAAAGCGGCCCTTTTTATTCTGACCCAATGGCCGTATATATCAATGCGAATATAAATATGAATACATTTATTTGTACGTAAGTCAGCACGTTTTAATGATTCCAAGTGGGTGTTAGTATTTTGAGTATACGATATTACCAAATTTTCAGGTTACGTACGCTTTTTCCTTTACATTTTTATTTTCATTTCAATTTCCCGATTTTCATTGTCGTTGGCAGTTAATGCGATTATACTTTCCCAGTTTGTATCCAATCACTCTCTCAACCCACGTACTCGTTTATTTTAAATCCAGTGTAACCGGACAACCGGAAATTCCACTGTATACACGCCTACGGCCTCTCGACCTCTCGATGTTATAACCCGGAATTATTATAACGGTTGACCATTATTTACCTATGGAATAATGAAAATACCTATGAAGGTAGCCACATACACATATGCGTGAGTACCCCACTCATCAATCTGGTGACTGGATATAGCAGTGACGAAACCGAAACAGGATCGAATAAGTGCGAGCGGAGTGCGCAAGAGAACCTGAAATAACATCATCTTAATTTGTATGCTCCCCTCTCAATTCAGCAGGCACAAAGAACCTAGCTATAGGAAACACTTGATCTCTACAACATCCTCTATTCCAGTCCCTGACATCCCTGTGGGATCTGTTAGGGCAACCTCCTGCAAATAACCGGTGCTGCATACTTGAATCAGATATATAGTCTTGTCCAATAAGTTGGCGTTTCTTTTTAACCGAGAATAAATCTGTGAAACCCCTCGCGAATGTTTATCGTGGGATAAAAGTTAATTTCGAATACAGATCATTTTCTCTTTCTATACTTGATATTTATCTAGCAATTAAACGCCTTAACAACGTTATTTATGTAACAACAAGCCGTCTTCAATTTTTTAAATACAGACACTACCGAATGAAGACAACGTAAAGTAGTTTATAACTCATTGTGGACAATAATCGGTTTCAGCAATAAAATCAGCGTTCTCAATTTAAATTTCAACAACGTTTTTCAGTTAGAATATATATTTATCTAATATGCATATACAAGCATTTAATCGGTTTCTGGCTATATTCCCGGATCTGAGTGGAGAACAGTATCCCGAGGGATCGGCCAGAGAGGATTGAACAGTTACATTACTATTGGGTCGAAATTCTGCATAGAATTGTCCGGTATTCTGCTGCAGCGCGGGGCTTTCGTAGTATTAAGTTCTGCTGACCATAAGCGGAAATTCCACGCCGTATTATGTAAAGTACCTACAACCGGTCCGATAATGTCCGATCCAAAGATAATGCGATCGCCGACTCAGTTATTGTTTTAACACTGGCCGCAAAAACTTAATTTCCTTTAACATTTTGTTTCTTTTGGAGTGACGGAAACGAAAAGAAATTAAAGTATCCGATTTGTCCTTCGATACACCGTTAAATTCCCGGCTTAGCAGTGTTGGTGTCCAGCTGCATACATACGGAATCATGGGTACTTTAGAGCTTTAAATTATGATTGAGCATACATAAATTTCTTCGTAAAGTATTTGAAAAGACCTATTGGGCTCCCCGTCGACGGCGTACGAAAAAGGTATAATACCATAAACGTGATCAGCTCCCAGGGGAATGATTTCAAAGCGGGCGGTATTGCGAAATCGGTCGGGGTTTATACTGTTGTATGCATGTTGGGAGCCCCTCGCGGTGTATGTAACCCATGGTCAGTTTTGACTCTCTCTCTCTCTCTCTCTCTCTCCCTGACATTTACAGTACTTACTACACTTATATTCCAATTTTAGAGACTATACTCAAGTCTAAATAAATTTGCAACCTAAAAACTAGAGAGGCTCGTCAACTCCAAATATTAGTAAGGATGATATATGCGCACACAGATACCGGGTGGTAACATAATACCTATTACGTTTTTATTACGCGTTTTGATACTATTATGATTTCCTATCTGGGAATGACGAAATCACAAATTATATTACTTTTGTATTTAAGTGAGCAGGACAAAATGTTTTAAATTTGGGCGATTTCTCAAGACAATGTGGCTAACTGTACACATATATAGATTGCATGTAACGTTCCCATTCAAACTTCTGTCCCGGGGTCAAACGCTTACTCCATCAATTAGCTTTGATAGGAATCGTATTGGCTTTGAAGTATTGGAATGGAGATTAGATGGACGGACGCGGACTAAAAGGATGGACGATTGTCGACTGTGTTTGGAAGAAGAGAATGGAAACGCAGACAGAGGAATAAAAAAGAGCGGAAACTGGAAAACAGAAAACAAAGGTGCCCGGACCGGGGAAGTGGGTCGTCCCTGGGAACAGGAGTGCGGAGGAGGCGGGGAGGCCGCTCTGTTTTTTTGCGACACTTCTTTACACAGCTCCTCCAGCCCGGTACTTATTTGAAACTCGCGTTTCAACTGGCTGCTTTTATTCTGTTTTTCGGTTTCCAGTCCCCCAAACACAAAGGAGGGGGAGGGCCGCCGGCTGTGAGAGTGGCCTTGTCCCACCAACGACCAGACGGCGGAGAAGGCCGCTCGCCCAATTATATCACAATAAACGCGGAAAAAAACTGATTCCGGCCAGAAAGCGAAATTACTCACGATTGGTTGCGGTCCATACATCCAAACTGGGATATACAAATGTATGCGCGCATACATAGCAACATTTGCGCCCTGTACGCCGCAGATGCACGATTTGGAATACATGTTTTGGGGCATCATGTTTGCACTATGTGTTAAAGTTGTTTCTTCATTTACAGTACTTACTACATTTATATTCCAGTTCTAAATGAATTTTCAACCTATTGCCAACGTATTGTATTTTCAACGTATTGCCATATTATACATTGTATGCAAATGGAGGAGAAACATACTATAACAAAAAAGAATACTTTCCCTTGGTATTTCTTCCGTAGTTTTACGCTCATATTTTGATATACGAAATAAGATAAGACGTTTCTTGTTCAACTAATCTGGTTCTTATGATTGCTATTATACGCTTTGTAAGGGTCGATTTAACTCATTACTACTAATCGTAGGTATCATTTATTTCATTTATTTGGGCGGGAAACGTTACTCTATTCCAGTACGAATTTATGCATTATTCGACGTGCAATATGCAAGCCTCCTTTTGGACTTTTTTCTGTCGGCCAGAAGAGTTTTGCATATCAATGGGGGGCGAATGAAAAAAAAAAGAGCTCGGTGGTCTACAGGTGACAGTGGGGGCTTGAACGAGGACAGAGGAAACCGCGCCGCACATCCCCCTCGAAAACACCCGGCTCACCGGTAATAATATACAGGCGGAGGGACCGAGGGACATTTTCACCTTTAAAAAAGAAAAAAGAAAAAACGGAGTCGGGCACGGGAAATTTTATTCGGATTCAGAGGGCGAGAAGAGAGAGTAGAATTTTTTCAAATTTATTTCCCCCCCTCTCTTTCTACGGGGGTTAACCTGGCGATGGTGAGGACATGGAGCGGTGATAATTTGAACGGTTGGGACCGTTTAGGCTTTTCTGACCGCTGCAATTTCTAGTTTAAAAAAATATCGATTTCTCTTATCGAACAGTACGAATTATGAATAATTCATTTTCAAATCCGCCACATAAGAATACCGCGGCTCGGGGCCGTCAAATAATATTTCCCATTAAGGTTCCGATGTAATAAGTTTTATCCTCTTTTATCGTGGTAATTCAGGCAAATTTTGCGTAAGGCGCTAACAGTTTCTCTTATTGCCTGAATTAAATTCCAGCCGCATATAAAGAAAATCGGAAGAAATGAACAATTTTCTTACAACGCAGGCCATTTCATAATTGAGAAACCTTTTTAGCTCGGTGTATACTAAAAAATTGAAAATGTATTTTTTAAAACAAGAATATTTTTATTTTTTACGTACTTTTCTCCGGACAGATAATATCAAACTAGTGCTACTTTTCCCACAGGAGTAAAGGCGGTATTTTAATTTTTAGTGGGGTATTAAAAAATTATAAAAACGCCTCTCTCTATTTAAATTTAATCCACTCTCGACTGAAAGGTTCAGCGAAAACCTTTTTTCGAAATTGGTCTTCTATCGTGAACACCGACTATTTCATCGAGCTCATTTGTTAGTAATTCTGAGATAGTACGCTGTTGTAGTGCATGACATTAAATGGGATGTCCGGGTTCATTTTTAAAAATTGTGAAATGAAAAAAGAATGTAGCACAGAATAACAAAACCCGGCGCAACTCAAGGCTTTAAGTAATTGAATGAATAATGGCACTTATGTAGATGATTGATTTTGAATCGAGAAAAACTCGTACAGATTTCCGATAAAGTAATATAAGGCCGACGCTAACAATATTCTTACAACACAAAATGATTGGTGAAGATATATCGTAGTACTTAAATGTTATATGTTGGTTTCATTTTTTTTATGTTTTATTAATAAAGTTTCACTTTTTTCTGTAGTGCTTGAGGTTTTAAACCGTTTTTAAAAGAAATAATTTCGTTATTTTATCTTTATCACCTACGTACTTCATGGAGAATTCGGTTAAGTAATATCACAATTATCACCTCACATTAATTGGTTTAAGTGCGTGCTCGAGTCTTGCATTTCTTTTCTTACGTCATGTTGCCTAGTGGTGCTTCGAATTCTGACTCATCAAAAGTTATATATTCATGGGAGACACGGCTGCATTTCAAATACCGCCGGGGCATGTCATTTGCATCTCATTTAATCGAACTTGGGGGTCAACTCATGGTACTTGTGTTGACTGGCACCGTTAACTTATCATGTCTTCCGCGGTGTTATGTAATAATGCGACATCTATTATTAGTCACCGCGTTAACGCCAAGTATCCGAGAGAAGTTGTTATCCCAACATGATTCAAACTGAAACCTTAATGTACTTTTGCCAGTAAATGTTTATAAGTATAGAAATTTGTTATATAACTACATCTATAAACTTGTTATAAACAATCTATACAGTGGTAATAAAATTACTCAATAAGATATCAAACAAAGAATGTTGATGTTATTCATACGGTTTGTAGGCGTGTGAAAACTACGGTTTTAGAGTCCCTACAATAAACTTATTGTATATAGGTAGTTGTATATAGGGATATACTAATTTCGAATATTTTTTCCATAACTTTGAAATTTACGCGAATTAATGCTACATAAATACAGTAATATATAAGTAATACATAAATACAGTAATGTCTGAGCGAACTTCCCTTCGATACAAGAAAAGTGACATTTATACTGAAAAATGTCTTAATTAATGGTCTCAATCGATGCACATTAGGTATAGTCCATACAGGTTATTAATATATAAATAGAGTTTATGCTTCAGCTTAAATCACGTAAGCTACTAGTAATAATTCTGGAAAACTTTTGTATTTTATGAGTGTCGGGAGAACATCTGGTCTCCAACAACAACTCTCCTTGATTAAACTACCAAGCCTTAAACTCGTGTCACTTAATCTAAAATTCTATCATCCGTTCCTCGAGTTGAGATTTTTATGTCCCCCTCCCATATGTATAAACCGGGGGTTAATCAACTCTCAATTTAAGTAATTCGTTTGATTCAAATTTACGCTATTACATAAAATAGCATTACATAAAATACCCGTAGTGAACTGTTCCAAATGGATTGCTACCGGTTATGTTCAGATTAGACTGGATTCACCCCCAAATATATCACGTCGGATCACCTTATAAGATACCGGATATCCTTTCTCTGTTTATCTGTCGCCCAACGTTCTACCCATTTTTATCATGCGTTGTCTCGAATTTTCTCCCATTCCGCCTCCCCCCAGGGTGGTATGTTACTGTACGGGGAGGTAGTCGCGACAAGTGTGACTGTGTTTACGCCCGATGTTTGAATAATACATAGGAGGCCGGGGTGACAAGGAGGGCGGCTCACCCCCTCGCCGTCTCGTTTTTCACCCCCTTCCCTTAATTTTCCCACCGGTATCATGCCGCCAGCCGTACGAAATGGAATGTTTATTTTAGGCGAAAAACATGCACGGGGTATATTTCTTTTTGCTGACACCGAATACAGCGTTACAGTGTTAAACGGACCTTCTACAATTCTGAGAAGTCTAAGAATGTTTTTCATCCCCTTAACTTTACACAGTTATACCGTTCCACAAGAGGCTGCACTCCGTATAAAATATGTTACGTACATTGGAATACCTAAAACCTTTTCGGTAACTTGAAAATAGCAATAATATTTAGATAATGCGTTGTTAAGGAAAATTATTATAGATAATTTTATATAATCTCAACTAGCTAGGTACCAGGAATAAGTGTATACTTCGACGTACTACCTGTTAATTTCCTCCTTCACAGTATTACAAAAAATGAAGCGTTACAAATTGTGTTATGTCGACTATAACATTAAAGTCTAAGACTGGATTGATTATTAGTTCCGAGAAGATCTTGATAGAATTCAAGTGTATGACGTCAGGCAGTACTTAGTGGAAGACCTTCCAATACGCGAAGTTCTATAGTAAGTACCAACCTTTATAGGGGAATAATGTTGACGATGGTGAGAGGACAAAACCCCGTCAAATACCTTAGATAATGACGCGATTTTCCCTTACAAACAACAACGGGGTTTTTTTTCTTGTTCCCGAGCTAATTAATTATACTAATTACTCTCGGAATAATGAAAAAAGTCAGACTGCGAACATTCATCAGACCCGACCGAACTGTTAATCACTGGAGGTCGACTTTCTCAATTCTTCCGGCAATGCTTTATTGCGGTTCCTACCACAAACAACGGGGGCTGAATATAGCCCCATAACGAGAAGAGAAGGGAGATAAATGTCAACATTCAGCCCCAGACAATGCTCAGAGGAATATCAAAACTACCATCGAAACCATTATATTTAATGATATTTATTATTAAAACAACTGTGTTGTTTTACTTATTTAAAAAAAAAGAATTGAATTCAATCTACCTTAGGATAAAATAGAAACGAGTTTAAACAATAATGGGGGAGTGTTGCAAGCCGAATGCGGTTACATGAGCATTGGGAGGTCGGTACACTGGTAGGTAACTTAGTGCATCTGGAAAGTTACGGGGGCCCATTCCGGTGGTGTACTGAATTATTGATGACTTTCCTGTTGGACAGCGTCCCCGTATACAAAAAAAGAGGCTAATTTGGCGAATTTATTTACCTTGGGGATGAAACTGTGCCAAACTTCGGGGGGTTGTTTTCGGCCCCCAACAAACGCGTGCCAACTTACGGAGGATTTATCGATTACGAGAGGAGAATCGAGAGGGGAACTTTTAAGGGAAGCATTTTATTTGGGTCGAAGCGTCGAAATTTCGAAGTTGCTGCAACTCGATAAAACTGACAAACGGCGTATACAAGACGGGGAAGGGAGGCTGTAGCAACCTGCCTCTTTATCATAATTACCGAACAGGATAGAAGGGACTGAAAACAGCGAATGTGATGACTTTCCAAGCCCTGGCCGGCACCAATATTGCATAACACTTGAAGTATATAATCCTCCAAGAAGCAGAAATTTTGTTTCTTATTGAGCAATATGGTTTCTTGCGCTCTGTAAATTTTTGCTTTTTGGTCCCACTGCAAGTAACCTGCGAAAAGAAACACACCGCCTCCACGTGGCTTCCACAAAAAAGGATTTTTTGCCAACTGCAATTATATTATTACTTGTCGAGCTCCAAAAGAAGAAAGGTTTTGCGGCGTGTCCGAACGTTGGAATTAATAGGAAAACTCTTTATGCATCGATACCGACAGTATCAGTATACCGACTTCGGAAACTGCCAGTATGAGGTGACTAAAATACGCATTCCTTTCAATCCTAGCGGGAAAGCTTGCGACAGCGCTCGGCTGCATCATCATTTGGCAACCCTATCTTAGGACTCAGTGGCGGCAATGCCCAATTGAAATCGCCCCTACCCGTCCATATTGGGCGAAGACGGACACTGAATATAGCGAAAAGTCGAAACCGGTTTGTCCAGAGAGCGAACACGACAACCTTGATTGATCATCACCCCCTCCTCCCCCCGGGTAATTTCTCTTACTCCAACCGACAGTTTTACAACGCTATTAAATCTACGCGAGGTTTACTACTTTTGAACGCGCTCGAAGAATAGGAATTGCGCGGCCCGTAAACTTTATGTACTATACTTATTAACTCTGCGCGCGAAACAAATATCCAATTACATATACATATAATTAGTACTGGGGGTGGGGAGACAGGAAACGAGGAAAAGTTCACTCAGGAGGAAAAGTAAAGGTTAAAGGAACATTTGCCAGGCAGTTAAGAGAGCAAAATATTCACACATGCTGACCAGAAGGGAGAATGAACTAAAAAACATATAATTAAGGCGAGGATTTTCTAAAAGTACAGAATTATTGTTTGGGAATTCTAGTCTTATAATAATAAAGATGAGCACGATAACATTATCCATATCGATAAACACCTCATCCGTTTTTATTAAATGTTAAAAGTATATCGGAGGAGAGAAAAACCGTTATATATAACACTCTTTATATTTTTAACATTTATAACAATATTAAAGTAATTAATAACCACACGAGTGTAACTTGTAAATATTATATGGGGCTTGTGTGGGGCAGGAATTATAGTAGGTCGGTGTTATGTGGGTGTAGTATAACTACTAGGGGTTTGTCGGCAAACGTTGTGTGTAGCCTCTGTAAGGTGGTAATTACACGTTGATGTATTGCCGGTGTTGTAAATCGCAGATTACAGACAGGTTCACCCTGTTCATTAGCGGTAGTCTATCGTTATCTGCGCGTCAGTTTTGAGTACCGGCTCTGTTAAGTACTGACTGCTGTACTGGTCTCTTTTCCATGTCTCTATATTGGGTGTTTGAACATGTTGGCTTCTGGTTTTTTTTAGGTCCTGCCCGAAGGTTACCGGGGCTGTTCATACAGTGGTTTCGTTTTCCTTATATGAGACGGGGTATTTAATTAGTCATTGGATGAGTGGTTCAGATAAGTTTGGTTTTAAGTTTTTAAGGCCAGATCTCTGCCGGTCGAGATGAGTTTAAAACAATATTTTCTAAACGCTAGAACTATTTTTAGACAAATCTAATATAATTTTCATGCAAACCAGAAACGACAGCCGGTCGCCCGGTAGGCAGTGGGCGATATTTAGTCGGGACTTCGATAAAGGAAACGGACAGGCAAAATATTCCTTCTTCAAACGTACGATATACGGGAAAGCCGGCGGGAAATGGAAGGTGAACTCGTCCATATTTCATTTTATCTATCCGGTGTGTTTTATATGTGATTGTGTGTGTGTGTTTGTGTGTCCCATCCCGCGGGACTTTTTCCTTCCCTTTCTACCCGGACCCCCCTCCGGACGCACGCACGCACGCGCACACAGGCACGCACGCACACACGCGCCAGACTTTATCTGGAGCCGGATGCTGGGAAGTGCGGCGGCCGGATGTCAGGAGGACAATTTATTAGCGGCGATCCTGTGTTCAGCTGCCCGTTTGTCCGAGAAGCCTGTCCATTAAAATCCATGTTAAACGTAAATAATGACCCATATCGCGGTGTCAGCCTGCGGTTTTGCCGACCGGTCGAAAATCATTCGATTTTTCAACGAACCACAATCATTATAATCCCTGGGGCGAATCGTAAAAGTGTTCAGATACCGCGAAACAGTGAGTGAAGCATCTCATGGTAGCCCTATTGCAATATAGTGCAGAATAAAATAATGCGTTGTTCATAATTCTTAGAATATTCTCATTATTGGGTTAACAACTAGGCTGTCACACAATACATACTGTGTATATAAAAACAATATTCGTTGCATGTTTTTAAAATATGCGATGAAATAATATAATTTGCTAATATATAAAATAATATAATTTCGCACCGTATGTTATTAATTTTACTATATAATAAATAAAATTTCTTCTCTAAGCATGCACCTATTCGTCTACATGTTTGTTTGGTTTTGAAACTAACCAAATCGTCTGTACATTTAATTGCACCCCGATTTTATAGAATACATAATAGCGAGTGTTGTTCTAAGGCAATATTATTCTAACGGGCCGAGTGAACGAACCTGATTTTCGTATTCCAGAAAGTTTAGAAACTTCACTGGGTGAAGGCGAGTTCCACAGAAAAGTTTACAAGGGAAGAGTGATTTAAATTCGATGGGACGACTTGGAAATACAGACTTATCTTGTGAATAGAATAAAGGGAGAGAGACATTTTTGACTTTAAAAAGAATTGAAACGAAAGAAAATTTAGAATATCATAAATATTAAAGAAAAAAAGTTTCCGGTGTTACTTTTCTTCTTAGAACAATTAGGAAATACTTGTTTACTTTTCCTTGTTCATTAGTGAATATATCTAAAATTTGTATTACATGTATATTATGTATACAGGTGTATTTGGATACATTGCTCTGTCAAGTGTTTATTACTGTTTCATTTATTTGATTGTTTTAAGATTAAACGACTGGCGCGAAAGGGACGTTACAAACGTTTTGAAGTAATGGATGAAAACGATAAAATGTACAATGTATACCAGATTGGTTGTAATTGTAAGGCCTGTAGAGAAAAGCGAATTGCACCTTTGAAACAGAGGGACTATCCCATTAATCCGTGTTATTTCGAGCTAATCCCATTAAGAAGATATATCTAACTAATTTCGGCTCGGAACTGAATTACTGGAATAGAAGCACTTAGACGAAACGTCAAGATGTATCGTTTGGCAACAAAATTATATGGGCCGAGTAGAACAGATTCGAGTACTACCGGCAAATTACTGTTCAGAGATAACTATTATGGGAGCTCAGAAAGTTGTCTTAACTGAACTTCCCTACAGATCTTCTTCAGGGGGGTTGAACTACTCCTAGCTCTCCTCCTGTGTTTGAATTTCCAACTCTGGTAAGATTATTACCCAATATCTCCCCCTACGTCGGCTTAAACGCCACTGGCCTAGAGACCTTCTTTCATTCTAGACACGAAAGTGGCATCCTGTAGACAGGAACATAATGATGTCGGAAGAAATAATTTGACCAGTTTTGGAAAACAATTTAAAGTTTGCCTATTAAAGAAAGTATCACAATCACTCCGCAAGTTTCTGTCTCCACTCGGTTATTTCGGCTGGACCAGTTCTAGCTTTTCGCCATCGTCAGTAAAGTATTTATGCCGATGAAGGATCATATCGCTAGTGTTACAACGATACTGACGGTAACAGAGAGAATCGTACAAGCGATGACTTTCCCAACGGTTTGAACTGCTGCTCATGTTACTCTTGGAAATTTTGAAAGGAGGACGATTCACGCCCGGACATACCGGGCGTACCTTTCGCCGGAGCTTAAAGTTCAAACAGGAGGCGGGCTTGCACACACAGGACTTTCTCGACGCGAGCTTTTTCGACGAGTACCGCTCGTCTCGTAAAATAGGTTTGCCCGGTCGTCTCTCTCTTTCTATCTCTCTCTCTCACTCCCTCTCTGACTCAATATCTCTCTCTCTCGCTTTGATTACACCCGCCGTACGTCAAAGAGTTTGTCAAACTCCGTCCCCGTGAAATGAAACTGACCCTGCGGAAAGTTGTTTCTGTCGAAAGAAAGGCACAGAGCAGCTACATCAAAAGATTTTACAACAAAAACGCCCCCCACCCCGCCCAAACGTCAAGTTTTAAATTTGTAGGTCAATTTGCCGGTTGGCCTGTCGCTACGGCCGCGGTAATCACATCACCTTTAAAATTACGTCACTACAATAACGTCTTTGGTTTCCATACAAATTCGTTTTAGATAATAATTCTTATTTCTAAGAATTTAAATCTTATATACAACTCGTTTAAATTTTTTTCTTAATTGCTCCACTTTTTAACGCATAATAATTTAATTTTCCTAATAATCGTGCCTATTTGTGCATATCTAATGTCAATCTATGATACCTGTTTGTTGAGCTTTATATATAAACTTATATATACAAAATATAAAAATATATACTTTATATATATATATATATATATATATATATATATATATATATATATATATAGATTGTTGTTAAAGTCGCAGGTATCGCTTACTTTTGTTTCTTGAATTAGACGAAAATTTTAATTCTATTCAAATAAAATCGGGTAAAATACGCCCACTTCTGAGTTTCTCTTATGCAAGTACTTGTGTTCTTGCGATTTGTCTGGAAGTCGGTGAAATTATGCACGGTCATTTTCACGGTATGACATCATACTTGTTGCACACAGTCTCGACGGTGACGTCGTCGTTCCCAAACCGGAATCCGCGCTAAATTATACCTTGTGAGGCAGATAAGTTATATTATATCCGATATCACTGGTTTTGATATTACTGGTTGCGGCAATTCGCCTTCTATCATTTTTAATCTGAGCAATTTTCTCGAGGGTCCCTGAAACCCTCATTCGCGCCTGAAGGGAAAGAGTTTTAAATAATTAAAGCCTGTTGTGCTGTTACAAGATGATCATCAATCATAGTAACTACTATATAGTAGTAGATAGTAATCTATTAGTTCTGGCAGAAAAATTAATTAGCACACATCAAATCAATTAATGGACGGACCATAAGTGCTTGACATTTATAGACTACTCTATTTATTCTGCTATGGTGTACATTACAAAAAATCCGTAGTTTTTAAGCGAGTCGAGGGGAAAACTCGCAGGAATATTTATTTTTTGCTACAATAATTTATGGCATAATTGTTCCCGCTTCAACATCTGAATAATTTCACATATTTTTTATATTTTTTGTTACCGCATGCTTCGTACAAAAACAGACTGCAATTAAATGTGTTCCTGTCTGCCGATGTTATTATTTACAATACTCTAATTATAAGGCACGAAAATGTAATGAAAATGGGTAAATTGAATAATTGTCCCTATCCTGGGGGATTACTTGGTACTGGATTATTTCGTTGGTGTATCACTTTTGTCCGACTGGTGTCTGTATAAAACGCGTAAATGTCCGGCGGTTGACTGTTGGATTAATATGCCGAAACGATTGAAATGTCGGATAGGGGCGGGCCTTGGATTTACCCCCACGTCGACTAATCTATTTATGTTATCTGTCCCCCTGTATGTGTGTTGCCGGAGGGTTGAGGGGTTCGGGTTCTCTGTTTAATTACAGTTTAATCGCTACGGCGCCCGATTGGACGACGCCGGCCAAACCTGTCCCCAGTCACATTAAACCAGAGTGTACCGCCGAGAAATCCGACTTCGATTTGGTTCAATAGCAGACATAATCGAAAATTATGAACGTGAAAACATAGAATGAGTACGACGAGTGGATACAGGCTTTTCCCTGTGCGAGGTACGGTCGGTCGACAATGGATTTGGCGCTTTGCTCGGAAACGAGGATAAGTTTAGAAGATTCGAGAGGTGGAAACAAAAGTCAAGAATGAGACGATGAAGAAGAGCAAATTAGTATAGAATTTAAGGTTAAAGAACCAGTCGTTAGACAGTGTTGATAGAAAAACGTTCACAAATACCCAGAAAAAATGAAGTTAAATCGATTTCGTAATATTTTCTGGATAATCCGCGGGAGTAAGATGCTAACGTAATCATAATTTTTCTACGTATGGGATAAAATTAGTGTGGAATTCCCATATGTATTGCAACAGTATCATTATATTATTATTAGTAGGGCCAAACGAGTAAACGGCCGAAGAGTGAGTTCTCTTTAGAAGCTACGTAATATTGGATATGCGGATAGGAAATAACTTAAAGAAAGAAAAAAGACATTTCAGTTTCAAAACTATTAGTTAAAATAGCAAACATGTAATGCCGGCCAGTTAAGCTCCCCTTATTTCGAAGTTATTTCGAACTTTATTTGCTCTATGCCAGTTTAATGCTCGATATTCGCCCCCTCCGCCACCAAGAAATGGAGCTAAGACCCTATGGCGCTAAGTTCTAGGAGTTGGGAAGGGATCAGTAAGTTGGGTTAGTCCGGGTTTAGTAGAATTTAACAGTCTCCCGGCTTTCTATTATTCAAAGAGGCCCTCCCCCCCGGGTTAGCATAAAGCGATCAGTCCAAAATCTTGTTTCAGCTTCGGAAATGTCTCGAATCCCTCATAATACGATCGATTCCACAGCGAGAATTTTTTTAAAAATGTTCTTTTAAGTTAAAATATAAATTTGAATTCGGTAATTGATAAATGCAGGGTGCATCATGTTTTAATCTGGTCACCAATTCAAAATATTGCAACATGGTTTTACGCCCGTGAGCTTATGGGCGGGGGGTGGGGGGCACATTCGGTTCTAGTGAAGCTCCGACACTAGAGGGTTATCCTGATCGTAAAACCGGGCGGAGGATACGGGGCGGGAACAATTTTATGAGGCCCCCATAAAACGAGAGGAGAGGGATGAGTGTGAGGGCTGCAGTTAAACTTTAATTCGGTATAAAATTAGTTCAAATCTTCTTTTTAGAAATTAGCGCGTCCCTCCCATTCACCCTTTTAGGATTTAACCGCCCATTTCAACTGTAGTAGCGCATCCACTGATCTTCTTTCAGTTGTTAAGAAAACATAATGTTGAACCTACACGAAGAGAACTGACAAATCTGATATTGTACGGAACATCAGCGCTCCAGCTATTTCCTGTAATTGGTATGCGGAGAATCACTAAACGATCCAATATTAAATCTAACCTCTCATCCAAATTGCAATTTAAATTATAAATTGACCTGCGGGATATTATCCTGAAGCAAAGCTGTTGCGTTAAATAAGCTTATTTTCATTGTTGAGAATACAAAGGGTAAGGCATTTAAATAGTTAAATGGGGCCTCGCATAGTTATTCCACCCGGGGGGGGCCTATCCTCTCAACGTTCCACCTCAGCTATGAATTTATAACGTACAGTAGTTCTAAACGCGACGGAATAAATTTCTCTCCGCTAAATTATTTTTCCAGATAAATAATTCAACTCCTTTTTAAATAGTATAAATTTAAAAGTGTACTTACTTTTGTAATGTTATAAATCGTTTTAATTAATTTCGTATAACGAAGGTATTCTACAACATTGATAAATATAATGTTGTATTTACATATTTAACTGAATTAGAATATAAGTTGGTACTTATTATTTCGATAATTCTTATTCTAGCCCGGGTAGACACTTTAAAGCTCTATTATTATTATCGCAAGTTACAAACGCGAATTCCCCTTCAATTACTCCTTTTCAACCTAGACTCATTAAATATGGAGTTTTGCTACTTTGAGTATTTAAGACCGGCCGCATTATAACTACAGTTTTAGAGGGGAAGCGGTTATTCAGAAACAAACTACCCTTAAATGAATTATATTTAGAATATTGGAGTTCATGAGCTCCTCTCGTTTAATCATTGGAACTTTCTAATTGAAGAAAAATTTGGTCCGCCACCAAAATTCAATTAAACGAGACGCAACTTCCATCTTCTGAAAGGCGGCCAAAGACTTCCCTTCCACTTAATTAATCCCAGTAACAATTCATCCACTTGACAATTTACTCTTTTTCGAATTGAAAAAAAACGAAAACACCGAGAAAACGCCTCGAACGAAACTTCAGAAGGGTTTCGAGCAGAAACAAGGCCTTACTTACTTTCTGTCGAATCAGCAACTGGTCAATTTATAAAATAAACTCGGAAAACCCCATCGTCCACAGACAAATCTAAAAATGTTTCCCACACTACCGGTGTAATTAAATGTCAGTATTTTTACGTGGTTTAATATTTCGTTAATAGGATAGAAATTTAAATAACAATACTTCGGAAGGACTGCTAATAGACAGCAGTGCATAGGGCCTGTTATTTTAATCTGCCACAAGAACAACTTGTCATGTTCATAGGACCTTAAGCTTTGTATTGAAGTGAAAGATCTACCGTCTCATTTGATGAAGTGAATTTTAGACGACACTATACATCGGTTATGTACGCCAGAATAGAGAGATACGGGGTAGTTCTTCTCAGGGTGAGTTCCTCCAGGGAAACTCAACGCGATGCGTGTCGGGGAGAAAGCAACTGGACCGGCAGTTCACTGAGTTCGGGATTACGAAATAATCCACACTGGGTCAGAACAACCCACCATGGCAGGTCCTGGTATAATGCCGAGTACGACCGCACATTTTTATAATGAATGAAAGTGGACAAAAAATTATTTTGCAACGGACACGTGCGGCCTCATCGGCCGCCCTTCAGTCATTTTGAAATTCATAATTGCTGGAAGGAAAAAAATATATAGAACAGGTATAAGAAGGAATGCAGTCGACTGTTGTAGAAATTTCATAATTAATCTATCTTAATAATCTACAAATGAAGGTGAGTAGGATGAATATACGTAGAATTTATGTAGTTATATGCCTCAACAAATTGTTCCACTCTCTTCTGTTTCAGATTGGTGGACCGTATGGCCCAAAAAGTGTGAATCTTACTTCTTAAAAAAATTAAATATTATACAACCGATGATTTATTTGTCCAAATGTACCGTACGGTGACAGGCGTGAATATGGGAAGTGATCGCCTCCCATACATCGGTACAATTTCACCAACCAGCGTTAGAAAGGCGGAAAAAAAGACTTAGAAACGGAAACCTCTGGTTGGATAACTGTAATCTGACTCGTTCGACGGAATGAAAAGCTTCTTTCTTGACGTCACGAACATTAAGGTACAATAGCGGGAACACGCACATCACCCCAACCATCATTTGCCACAATATCCAGAACAACTAAGATTACAGTAGAAGTACCGTAATGCAGTGATACAGTTATTCAATACGGTACAGACAAAAAAGTTGAAGAATATAGCGATCTAAATTCAGTTTAAAAATTAGAGCCTAATTGACCGATGTACAGTTTACAGCCTTCATTAATTTTTCGAATATTTATTTAATATTTGCATAGGTATTATGTTCATATTCGATAAACATCACGAGTCAGTAGCATCCTGAGGAGATTACTGGTTGACTTCGCCCGACCTCCTTTGAGGCAGGAAGGATCAATGGATTTAGATCGGGAACTCAACGAGACGTAAAAGATTCCATAGCGTGTTCGGATGAAAGCAGCTAGATAGCTAAAGGGGCAGACCAAAACGGAAACCTAAAAGGCAGCGCTGCCAATTTTTCTAAGAGGATGTTCCACAATTCTCGTTTCTCCAATAGGTAGAACCCATATAAGATATACATTAATAGCGAGACGCATAATACGTTAGGAAGAATGACGTTCCAGAAACTAGAATTTACTTGCTTCAAAAATAAGGTAAAACGTTATTAAAATAAAAAATGAAGTCCCGAAATGACTCTATACGCACCCCTTGCTAATATTCTTTTAGTCATTAAGAAAAACTTAGTAATCCAAATGACGACGGATCGAAAGCGAAAATATAAATATGGAAACCGGAACAAAAGAACAAGAACAGAAGAAAATCGTCTACAAAATTCAACAGCCAAAAACACCACCCCAGCTACAGACAGGACGACCAAACCAGGTAGATATTACCAAGCACCCTAATTTTTTGCTGAAGTAATGGTGCTGAAGATGGCGACAATATGAAAGAAATTCGAAGAATGATGAAATTTTACTAATTACATACGAATAAAATAAAACATAACAATTATCTATTTTTAAATAAAAAGTAATTTTCTCCAAGGGGTTCAATCTTAAAATGGGAATGAGGCTCGGAACTCTGGAATCAATTAAGACATTTTACTTCGTCAAAGTCCATTATGGTGGAGTTTGTCTCAACAGTTAAGCTTGAGACTCGTTAGCAGAGCCCTCAACCACCCCCCCCCCCCCAGGCAAACTTAGTTAAATACACTTCGTTAGGACAACATCTCAGCCCCACACCATCAGTGTAGTTTATTGCTTATAGTTTCGAGGAGGATTAAAAAAAATACCTGAAGTTTGAAGTCTTCAATTTCATCTTAATCGCATTAAAGATTTTTATTGAGATACATATCCTCCGATAACGACAGAGGCAACCATCTAAGATATCTTAACCAACCATCAAGCGGATATCTTAAAACAGGTTTTTATATTTGTATCGCCTAATATGGGTGGCTATTGCCGAATAAAATATAAACTGAATATACGAAAGGCGGAATCAAATTTCTGAATACGATAGAGCCGCCTGCAGAGCTCGGGGATTCAGATTGAAGAGCGTGGTAAATAAATGCGGGGCGGCTGTGTGCGGGTGACGCAAGCGGGAAATTCCCCTCACGAATCCATTTCGGCCCCAAAATCCAAGCCGCTTTTCATAACTCCCACGGATCCAATTACAGGGCGTCAGGTAGGCAGGTACCTGCTCCAGGGAGGAAAAGCAGCTGGAATTGGAGAATCAGTTAGTCTCGCATAATTATGGTTGTCCCGAACTGGTTTTATAATGCAAGTGTCGATACGTTAAACCGGCAGCAAGAGTGTAGTGACCGAGTAAGACGAAGTACCACACCGATCCACTGAGGATGGAGAAACCGAAACCGAAATGATGAAGTAGGGTACTTAGTCCGGGGAAGGGTCCCGTTACTGGAGCCATATTACTAGGCGAATGTCGACGTTGAGGTAGTAAAATAGGATCCTAACGACGCTCGGATGTTATTTCAAACCTTCGCGGGACACGACCTATAAATTAACATTTATGTCCAGAAACAAATTAGGGGCTCCTCTAAGCGGCGAGAGTTTTGAGTATTGTGTGACACGTTTTTTAGAGCAAGGCGCATATTACATCATACATACGTATTACATCATCGTACACAGTATATTCGGTTCTATAATCTTTTATTATTGTGTTATCATCACTCCCACCGTCCCGCAGGAATGATGGAAGGTACCGGGTTCGATCACCGGCGGATTTTCTAATATCTAGTGCTAAACCTCCGTTATTTACTGCCGGACATGGTGGAATTGCTCTAGTCAAATCAATTTTCCACAACGGCGGATTAGAATCGGCCCCACGTCTGGTTCATAACTCCAATTATGCCTTTCAGATACAGGCGGGGGGGCCAACCTAATTCCTAAATTAATTTCCCTTAAATGAATTAAGGGGTGCTTGCTCTCCCAAAGCACTGGCCAGGATTAATTGAGAGGTTTCGCGCCTCTCTCAATTCAGAATCGAGTATTCACACCATTCAAAACACTGTATACATGGCGGCCCTACACGAAGTTGATGGAAACTGGGTTCCGATTTTACGTCCAGATTAATATTAAAGCGCCGCTCCGGCTAGCCGGGGCAGTTTTGAATTGAAAACATGTTGTGCCCCATACGGGAGTTACAAACTTACTTATAATAGCACAATAGGTGCCGAAGTGTTAGCGACATCGTTTTAACTCTTTACTATTTCGTACAAATAGGAAAATACGCTCAAATTTCATATCACTAAATAAAAGGACATTTTCTTGTCCTAAACCGGTATCGGCTTAAGTGCAACTGAAAATGGTCATCAACCATCAAAACAGACCATGCGAGTGGGGACAAAACATCGCAAGTGATGTCACAGGCGTCATAGAAATGGAAATTATTGTCTACTTCCCTGCGAGAATTACTCGTGCTAGTTCTGGTCACAGAAACAGTGTAATCGCTGAGTTGATCCCCTACAAGTGCACACTAAGTTACTAACGGTCGCGAAAATTGCACCGGCGACGATGTTTGAACCCTCGCCGGACCTTCACGACAAATGCATTAAACACTTACCGGAATTACAGCTTTGGAATAATGACAGAGTACGTGGGTGTAATTTTCCCGATCCCCGGGGTCATTGTAATGGCGCGATTATTACAATTAATTAATAGCCTGCACATCAGAGTAATGATAGAATTGAAGTTAAAAGTGGCTAAGGGAAACAAGTACTAGAAATATATTATGAAAAACATTCTGAATATAACGTATTTACGAACTGGATTCACACATTTTGGGCGTTAATATAATTTTTTAATTATATTAAGTTAAGAGTAAAAAAATGGTATCACTTGGATATTTTTTCTCGCTAACTATATTTTCGAAAAAATGCAGTAATAGAAGTTTTATAAGAAAAGATTTTACAGAGATCATTTTAAACAGCCATAATTTGAAAATATATATAGACACCGTAAAAAAAATGACGGTCCGAGAGAAAACGAAAAAGTTTGGCCGAAGTATAAAAAGTTGTTTTATTTAAGTTTGGAAGAATATCGGCCAGAAGGCGATAGAAACTTTCTTCCATCGGGGAGTTCGGAAGACAAAGACGTAATAAAACTCTATTCGCGGCATAATACTCGCTAATTGGACCTAATACAATAAAATGGGTTACACCTTGGAAGATGAACAATAGAAGTTGAGATGATTCGTTGACGGGATTGTTTCGCAAATTTGTAAAAGATGGCCGAAACCGATTTAATAGTTTTCAATCTGTTCTTTTTATATATTCTCGTGTATATACCCAGCAGAAAGCTAGCAGATATTTAACATAAAAATGAACTTACATAATAATATTTATTTCTTTTACTTACAGCTTCTTAACAAACTCAAAATTCCACCTAATTATCGACGTAATCATCATGATTTGCTTTCATTCAATTTACATTTCTCACCTATGACATCACTGTAAATGTCAGTGATAGTAAAACTTGGAGAGTTACCATGACATTAGGGGAAAAAAAAAATTATGTTATTTGACGTACAATTTTAGGATTTTTGATTAATGGCAGACGAGGTGCCTGAAATGTTTAAGAATTACAAATTGAATTGATATTCACATGCCAGATATCGAACAGTTGATTGATTGAATTTGTATTCGATAATATAACAACGCTGTTGCGGATTATGGCATTATAATTGGTAAATAGCGAATGTAATTGTGTTTGAACGTGGAAAGATTATAGTTGTCACCTTGTGCCTGCAATAAATGCCATTATGAGAAATTCGATTTCTCAACCGTGCCTTAGTTATTGAAGCAGCACGGAAAAGTTAAAACAGCTGCACGGTTAGATCCGGTATAGAAATGTATTACTGGCAAAAGATAATAAGGGAGTGTTGCGCTCTACTAGCTTCTACTATCGTCTTATCAGATTGCCTAAGGTCACAACTGAGTACGTCTAGTGCATATAAATGCAGTCGGCACAAACTCCGCTTTAGAAAGGTTAACTGCGCAAAGCTTCTATTGCATTTTATGCTGATACTTTTTACAGCATGTTTTTAAATCATTCGTATTTGCATTATACAATCTTTTACATTATTTAATTGATACCCGAACCAATAGTTTCCCAACGAGAATTAAACTAATGGTAGGACAGGTTATCAATGTTATCATTGTATGTTGTTACATAACCCAATCATAATGTACCGGAGGGTTCCTAATTTCTTTTGCTGTCTACTCGCAAATTTGAAATGAGAAAACGTTTAGCCCAAATTGGAAAAAAACTTGAGGGTAAAAACTAGCATCGAAGGGGAATGTAAAATCTAAAATGTACAGTATATAACTCGAGTCCGCCTGTCGAATATGTTGAAATGAGTTGAACTTCACGAGCTTTCTCCCATGCTTGAGGGTCGCATCGGTGTCGACGTATCCCAAATTTTTTACCCCAGTATCTTTAAAGCGATATAATAATTATTTTAGCTATATTATTTATCCACGAGGGTTTATAATATAACCAGTTGCACTATTTTGGTCCACATTCGCCTAACGAGTTCCTCGGAGTTAATAGTAGTGTTTTGTAAGCAAAATGGAACTACACTTAAACATGCTGCTGATGAAGCATTCAGTTTGCACTGTCACTGACAGTACACCACTGGTTATATTCCACACTAATTTATTGTATTTTAAATGTAACTAGTTAGAATTTTCTATTCAGATTTAGAGCCACCTCGAAGATATCTAATGCACAAATTAGAAGAAATATAAAGAATTCGCTCATTATTCGGATACGGTCCCATTATAAAACAGTCACGAAATAATGGAAACGTGCTCTGTGGATTTCTAATCTTGGCCATGAATCAAAACCTCACTGCTCGCTCGTTGTGATTACAAGAGGTCGTGAAATTACAAGAGGGACCGGTAACGAAACTGCGAGGTCGAAAACTCTTTTTAGAAAACTCTTTGCTTGATCGAATACAATTCTCGGTGGTCCTCAGCCTTTTATCAATGGCAGTTAAGTCTGTTTTACACCCCATCTATACACCAGAGTTGTTCAGGTGTACGGGTCCAAGCTCAAATCAACTGCATCCTACATACAGTACGGTATATATCGCTAATACTAAGATAAACCTCTCATAAACTCATCAGAAATGCTAAGATAAGCAACCTAGACCAAAAAGTATATAAAATATATGATACATTAATTGTTTCGTAAACGGAATGCGACTAGTTACTCCATGAAAGTAGGGTCACCAAATACACGTGTTGATAGGCAATCATACCTTTGATCAATTTTCTTTTGAATCGTAATTCTTTTTTAAATACATTATAATGGTAGAATTCAAATAACCTCGTATGTTGGTTGCCGGCATCCTATCTACACTGTTATTAACTTTCAAATAAGTTTACCCTCTAATGACTTCATCTCATTCAACTATAACGTTATATATCATGTCTGAAAGATCGTTATGTCGCGAACCGCCTAGACGATGTGATACGATGAAACAACTCTCCTGGGGAGAATCCTCGATTGAACTGCAACCGTTGTTGACGGGTCGGAAACGCTAAAGGGGGTCGGCCGGGAGGTTAGAGGGAGGTTTCAACTTTTCCAACTTTGCCACAACTGTAAGGAACTTACTTGGCAAGTACACTGAGCAAAGCACCGCTGGGGATTGCAGACAGAGAAAATTCAGACAACTCGGGACAACTCGCTCTTGGTAAGGCGCCACAACCAAGATGAAACAACCACGAGAACGAAGTTACGTTGGGGTCTCTCATAACGTGTGTAGCGGTTATTTACGAATACAAAATGTGCAAAACAATATTTCTTCGTGGCCGGTTAGTAATTCGTAGCTGTAAAACTGTACTCATCAATCTCTTTTAAAGTTTTTGGTCAAATAATATAAAACCAAAGATATTATTACAACAGAACTTTGTTTACTGTTTAGATAATTAAAATTACTTAAACTATAATAATAAAAGTATTGTATAAACGCTGTTCCCTGTATATAATCGCGGGAGGCATATTGTCTATGGAGCGCTGAATCTCTGAAATTGAACAGTTTAATTTTCATGGCTTCGGTCTCGTGGAATGTTCTGACAGCCCAAAGGAAATGTTATTAGACGGGGCTCCATATCGAGCTTCACCGTTTATCTCATGTTACAGATATTTGATATTACATTGTTACACACTGAGAGATTACACAGAGGGTTGTCGCGGATAAAAACACTAAACATTTCTCGGCCCGTTTTTGTTTTTCTACAAATTATTTTTCAGCTTTACAATACGATAAGAAATAAGGAGGATATATGATGAATGGAGGAAGTCGACTTTTATGTCTCCTTTCGAGGCATGAAATTTTATGCAAATACTGCAGTTTACAGGTATAGGGCGACCTCCGGACCGATTAGTCTAATAAGAAAACAGCCATTGCGTGAGCTAGCATATTTTTGCATTAATTGGAACTTTGAAATATTAAACCGGCTTCGTTGACCTAGGGGGCGGGAGTTTTTTCCACCGCCGCTGACCTAAATCGATTTAGGGTGCTCAGGAAGTTGATTAACGATTTAAAGTTTATGACCGTTGAGTGACACGAATATTGGGGGGACATCATCTATTAAAGGAAATGATATTCTCATTGTTTTACCCAGCTCCATTCTATAATACTTGTGTATTTCCGTATAGTAGCCCACACCGTTCGGAAGATGGTATTGCTATTATGAAAACTATATAATTAAATAGTAATGAATTAATCGATAACTACTGCGCAAGAAGTATTATCATTGTGATAAGAATTAAATTTCAATTTACTCATTCATTTTCATTATTTTTTTCATCATATGGTGAACCGAGGGAATTCGTGTGGTCGAAACCGACTGATAGATAAAATGTGTAGTAAACAATTACTAGATGGTAACCGATTTGTATACTAAGCAATAGAAGGCACACCCGATGACTCCGTACCTCGAGTTTCCTGATAATATGAAACAACGTGTATAGATTTCATTTAGAATTCAATATGATTTCTTGGTCTTAATAATAATGGATGGTTTTAATAATAAAAACAAAAGAAAAAATATGCAGACTTACGTGTTTTCGAATTCTTCAGGAGAAATATCCTTGACCTTGTCGACCTGGTTGAGGTTGCGACACATGGAGCAATCCTCCGGCGGCCTAACAGCTTTTATAACCGAGTCCGGCATCCACACAGCGCACTGGAAATACAATAAAGAGAATATATGAATAATAGACGAATGAATGACGCAAGAATAATTTATGCGCATTATAAAACCCTAACTTTTAAAATATAGCTATTGCGTTGTCGTTTGCCCCGCTTTTTTTAAAAATAGGCTCGCGTCGTCCTTTTAAGAAAATAATAATTGACATTCGAATCAAAATAGAATAATAAAATAAAGAAAGTGAGAGGTTTTCAGGTCTTGTTTGTTATTTGAGTTGGCGGCGGCAGCGGGGGGGAAATTTGAATAATGTCTGGGGCAAATAGCTTGCCGCCAGTTCCGCCGGAAGGAAAACAAACCGTCTCCCCTTATTTGGCCAAGGTTTATTTGGCTTTTATTCCGCGGGTAAACCAAGGGAATTCACTAACCAAGGAGGAGAATCATAACGCCAGATCGCGCTGCGACCGTCCATTTCCGGTTATTAATCCTCGGCAGTAGTACCTCATACTATCGTTGGTCAGTTGCTTCTCGGTACTGTTTCGGTTTCACTTGCAACTTTTATCTTCAAGTAATGTTCAATGACGAACCCAATATAAAAAAAAACAATTAAAATCGCTCAGTGTCATAAACTACGGAAAGGACTCTTCTTTCGCAGAACAGGATATGTTCTCCACGATTTCTGGAGATATCCATGTTTTGGTGACAAAGGCCTGTTTCGTGTTTTTGGAAACGAAAATAACAATGATTCGCTGCATGTATATTTTTTTGGCACCGCCGGCCTTGAATTTTTACCATCACAACACAGGGAAAATGCCTGTAGTTTGCTGTCTGAAGGAATTCTTGATGGTATTTTTTTTTCTTGGTTCACTCTATCCTCCTGTTGGCATCTGCGCAAGGTTTGTTCTCACACTGCCCGGCTACTGGTTATTTTAAATTATTATACTGGATATACTGGAACTAATTTATTTCCTCTTTATTGTGGGCTCTATATTACCGTTGGTTACTCACTCCTCCTCCTGGAATTGGTAACTTAAATTTAGAATTCACCCCATTTTATTGGCTGAACTATTTTATACAACTTTGTGGTTTGAAAACTTCTTATGAAATATATTTATCGACTTTATCCCATCCCGGGACAACAGGTTCCTTTATTAAAGGCTCGTTATTAGATTGTCTCCCTTATTGTCGCGTTGTGGGGCGATTACGAAATTTACTCACCGACCCTCTCTCTTTAAGTTGGTGCTTTGTGAAGGGTTACTTTGTGAAAGTTAAATGATAAAGGTAAAAGGGGAAGGGAGGGGGGAGGAGGAGTAAAAAAATATGGAATGCCTTTGGTTTCCCTAATTATAAAACCCCTCCAAGTATTTCCAAGCGAGCCCGAAAAGGGAAATAACTTCCTTCCTGTTTAAGAGTTTTCCTTTCAAGGTTAATAAAACGACTATGGGTTTTCAAGATATTTACTTTTATGATATTTTAATGACGGTGGCGTAACTGACATATTGTAAAGGAGGTATAAAATCGACGCAGGGTTTTAGCTTCAGGATCAATGGGTCCAAAATATGCATTTATAGGGTCTGAGCGAATTCATAAATACAATTTTTGTTACATACATCGTACAACGTATAGTCCATTCGTATTACACGAAAGGTAACTATAATGCTGTATAAATGTAGATTAGAAAAAAGGCAATTAGTATTAGAAATTCGTAAGTAACTGGAGTGTGGGCAGAAGGGGAGAAATATCTTGGGGTAGTCTCCATTTCCCCTCTGCACGTAGTTAAACCGACGATACATTATCGCCCCCTACATGTAGTTAATGTACCATCGTTAATAAAAGATATGTTCGCTGTAATCGCATTAGTAATTACCAGTGCTCACTATCGAATTTAAGTGGTATACTACTCACAGCTTAAGGGTAACTGTGTGTGGTTAATGATTCAGTGGTGATACGCGTTTTGCGTTACAGGTACTGATTATTTTGACACAACAAATATGTACCAAAGTAACATATTTCCTCTCTCGGGGTGTATAAAGCGTAACATTGTGTTGATATAATACAATTAGTGTAATTCGGGCCATAAGTTCCGGCCACAAATGCCTTAAATCGAACCTTTTACAAAATTATTCCGAGCGTATAGTAACGTTAATTACCGGCCAATAGATTAGATATTGGCCGGTGCATCTGTTCTATCGCTAATTTGGGTTTGGCCTAAATGTGGGTGTTTGTGGGGGTAGTTTTGGGAGGGGGGTGGTGGGTTTAGGGCCGATATCGGAATCCGAGCCCCGCGCCGGCTCTATGCTAATTCCCGTCTGAATTGTATTGAATGCGGCCCCACTCCAAAGCCTCTAGAATTGGAGCCGACCTCAACAGCCAAACCAAATTGGCCTTTCACCCTTGTTGCAGACTACCAATACTACTTTGTTTCTCCCCGTGCTAATTTGAATAAGTCGAACGGAAATTGGAAAAACTTAAGTATTGGAAAACGTAAGATGATGAAAGATATAATTCTAGGTTCTAGAGAGTACGTCAGATTGTACATCGGAAGCCAGATGCTTTTAGTTCGATATTTCGTTATTGAATCTTTTACAGAAACATTAAGTATTGACGGAAGCCGGGAATAATATCTCCAATCTATATATATTTCTGTAACGAATCGCTCGACTTTTTTCCTGTTTTTTTTTTAGTGAGAAAACAAAAATCACTTCAGTTTCTACCTAAAAATGTCACCATTTCGAGAATCAGTTTTCAAAGAAAGCAAACTTACATCCGGTTATTTATAAACAATGTAATAAAATGATGGAAGGATAAGTAAATTTATAAAACCCTCTACTTCCTTGCTAGTAATGTGGTTTAAATATAAAAAAAATCAAATATGGCATTAGGAGAAAATTATGAACATTCCATCCGACGAAATAAACCGATGGTTTCTTAAAATCAAATTAACATTTGTACAGGACATTTATAAGAAACTTAACACTTGTAATAAAAGATTATTTATACGTTTTGTCTTGGTGGCCTGTAGGCGCAAGGAACCTAAATTCCACCCTTTTATATTTGAATTCCACTCGGCTGAAAGAAAAGTAATGCAAACAGAAGGAAAGCATTCCCTCATTCGCTTAGAATTCCCAGTTTTTCCGATACCGCATAATAAAAGCAATTTCCATACTCTAGCCGATTTAAATAAGGGGCTTGCACGAAAGAGGTGTTCTGTGAGCTGTGAGGCTCGTCCTCAGTCTACACTGTAATGGTGTTGGATTATAAATCATTGTTATTTAATAACACCCACACAATAACATCATTGACATATATACGATTTAATGTTGAGGACTACAAATTGAAGGATTAATTTGGAAATATAAAAGAAAAATAGACCCAAACAAGATTCTGCCCTTAGGGTTCGATTGTCAGGACTAAAACAATTTGTATTTGAAACCGACGATATTATTTCAGTAACTTAAACAGAGTAACTATGCCTGTGATTAAGAACAGCTAATTGGTTAAGGTCAATTTGTTCCGAACGCGGCGTGTCTTTAATGTTGAAGCGCAGTGGTGCACTTCATTCAAGTGGGGGATAGAATAAAGTTTTTGCGACTGTAATCAAAGCGAGAGTGACTTCTGGGCAAACCTATTTTACCTGTTATTTTGTAGAAAGAGCAAGGGTCGAGAAAGTCCGTAAGCCCGCTAAGGGCTGAACTTTAAGCTCCGGGGAATGGCGCAAATCCCCGACAGGACATAAATCTTACTGCTTTCAAATTTTCCGACCGTAACAGCTTTTCAGACATGGACCCTCTTCGTACGAAATATTACATAACAGATTTTTTCGGGGGGCTCGGAATATCCTCACTCGTGACCTCTGCTCTATACTATAGGCGAACGGCCAGAATAACGGATATAGCGATGAAAAGTATGTTGAGGCCCACCGACATATTACGATGTATATTGTAGCATATTTGGTGTATAAACAACGACTGCCCCGTGGCAATTTGAACAGAATTATCAGAGAACGGGAGTTATAAAGCCTGCTACGATCGAAATCCGTCCGGACGTGATTAGCCGTCAACCATTATTCAATAATTTATCTGAATACAACACGAGGCAGATGTCGTAGTATCAGGCGGCAGCTTTTACCGAGATAATTTAGACCCCGCGGGAAATAATACACAATACCTCAATCAAAATAACGCCAATATCGTTCTTAATAGATATCAGTTCTCGATTGTGCTTCAGATATGGGTCGTCGTATTGTTGGATAAATATGGCGTCGGATGTTTTTGAAAATCTCAATGTTTCCAGTTATGTTCAAAACAAATTCAGAAACACGGAGACACTTAAGGAGGAGGAGGAGTTAAGTGTTTTAATGCAGGCGATTACCGTATAACTATTGGAAGATTCGAGAAATTTGAACATAGTAAAAGCGCATAACAGTTAAGTTTAAGCATCGCACTTTTTTTATCCTTATTTAGACATCATAATTGGCAACTGTGCCCGTTAGGCGCTTAAAATAATTTAGAAAATGATTTTGATCAATTAAAAAATTGAAGTAAATTATACTAGTTCATTACCGCGAGGAAATATCGGTTGTTCTTAACGCTTTCACCCGAATAAGTACGTCGCCTATGGGTCAACTATTTCAGTCTAATCGTGGTGTAAGGGAACGCCCCCACTGTTATCAAGGTATCCGTTAATTGAAAGCGGTTAAACCGCCATGTTAAGCCAACTTGGAGAGGTAGGGAAGATAGATGCCAAGAGACTCCCGAAGCTCCCAGAGAAGCCGCCGCCACTTCCTTCCTGTTCGCACTTCCGGTTTGTTCGCAACACTCCCCCCGGAACCCAATAGACCGGGGCCAACTATTCAATTTTCCCGACCTACAGCCCATCGAAGTTTCATCCCTGTCCATCATTATACCTTTCATAAATGAGTAATTACTTGCAGTCTGAGTACTATTATGTGACTGTTATTTCGGTGTTATCCTATTTGAAAAGAATATTGATTATTCGTTCACTTCATACGCAAGTACATGTCTTCATTTCAATATTTGAGAAATTGGCGTAGCACTTCATGAGAAATTAGATTTAAAAACTCGAAAATTATATGGCCTATAATTATTGGCGAATTGTGCCAAAATATAAGTATATTAATATGTTAATATATACTTGGTTTTTTCCAAAACCAAATAGACACTTAATGAATATAGAATACATGAAATACAGTGTTCCAAATCATATTCAAAAAAATCCAAAAATATGTATTTGTTATGACAATATCCTGAAAATCATGACTATGCCCTCAAGAATTGAATTAAAGTCGACAAATTTTAAATGGATGAGGGATACTACTTATATTTTGATACTTTTATTGCTCACAAATTTGTGTCTATTGTTATATTTTTAAGTACATCGAAATACGTATAATTTCCGAAATCGCAATAATACAGTGAACTGAATTTGTAGGAAAAAAAATCAATATGTTCCATGTTGGAAGGAGGTGGGCCCCTTTTAATACCGGGGACCCCTTTCTTCCTGCCTTGCGTTCATCGGATTTTTCTCAGCTCCCTCTTCCGCCCCTTCTTCCTTCCTAATGAATACACACATACACCCACATCCGACTGCCCACAACAACACACTCACATCCAAACTCGTAGAAAAAAAGTGCTGAACCATATAAAAGTCAAGGCCTAATGCGTTCGTCGTTTTTTGGATGCAAGTACAAATGACCCCATTTTGTACCGCCTTGTTCTTACAGTTGAGTCGTAGCGCTTCAGTGCCGGTACGCGGAACCCAATTGTGACCAATTAAATTTATTTTTGTACGGACGACAGTCGTATATTCTATAATTTTTTTTATCTAGAATTTTACAACGCAAAGTTATAGGCAAAAAGGAAGGAATGTATTGTTTTTCGATCAAAAAAAGTGCAGGAATGCACGTTAATGCATATTATCGTGCGCCAACGTCGGAAGCGTGACGAGTTATACAAATTTAGAATTTCAATTGATGCACCTGATGTATCATAGTCCGACTGTTTTGATGACATGTCCTACCAACGCAGGGGAGTAATAAATATTCAATCCAAGTCAGGAGGATCCTTGGTGCCCGCTCTGCCTATAAATTAGGAGTCGGGTTTTATTTCGTGGGCAATAAAGAATAACGGTTCATTTTAAAACTTTATTATTTATCGCCCTCGATTGTTCGCCGCGTTCATGTTTATTTTCGCCATAAATTACGGGTTGCGGTCCGTTTGTAGTTCTCCTATTCAAAGGTATAAATAACCTACAGGCGGCAATATTTTTCTACCTATTAGCTTGTATTTCTCAAACGGGGGACATTGTAAAAAAGAACCTTTGATATTTTAATTAACCTTTACTGAATTCTCTGTTTTGTAATAGTGATTAGTTTATTAAATAATAATATAGTCATGTAGTCAGGTGGAATTGAAGCGTTTCAATATCCCAGTGCCAACAGAATACAATAAATAAGCCCCGACTTAATGTTTTAGAGTAACCTGGTTGGGGATAAACTCCTGCTTTCTTTGAATTTATTCCGAGTATGGCTTCTCCTTATTTTTCAGCAGTGATCCATCAAAATATTACTGAAGCATTTAAACAAGTTGATTCCAGTATCCGGAGCAACCTGTTTGCACTATCATTGACAGTGTTCCGTCTAATTAACTGCCGCAGAGATGACAGTGAAATCTGTACAGCTTTTGACCGAATCAGCGAATCAGGGTGTCACTGGATATAACAATGAGTACTATTAACATGAGATTTCAATTTATATTATAATCCGTTCGGATTTAATTTAACGGAGTGCAATAAAACTCTCTAAATTGATTGTAATAGCGATAATAAAACGGAAAGAAAAGAAATTGCCTAAACGCTAAAATCCTTTTCATTCGCTGTGAATATAAACTGAGTTAAGTGCTCTATTTCTTCCTGAATTACACCTCCAGCGGAACGAGGTACTGGATTAAACTCTTCATAAAATACGAAAGCCTTAAAGGATAAAAAAAGGGAAGTTGGAAATTACCACAAGTTGGAGTATTAGAATCCAATACTCCTCTTGCAAGAAGTAAATTAACGTTTAAAACAATATAATAAAATCGTAGCGTGTGTGTGTGTGTGTGTGTGTATATATATATATATATATATATATATATATATATATAGTATTATTAAATCCAATTTAACCCATTCCAAAAATAACTTTATGAAAAATATCGTTTTCTGGGTCAATTAAATGTCTTTCATTTTATAAACGAAGTGTTTTTGAGAGCCTAAAAGCATGTAGTTAAAGTCAATAGTTCTCTGTCAAGTGGAAAATATAATCAATTCTTTTTTTGAAAATAATAAAGTTAGTGTTAGAAAAAAAAAACGGAAACCTGGAGTGATAAATAGTTAGTCAAGCGCCTGGCCGCGTTCAATCTTTTCGACGTAGGGAAATTTTGATGAATGTTCGCCGAGGGACGCTGGTAATTACTGGCTCCGAGGGTAATTAGTAACAGTAATTAATTATGCAGCTGTGAAACAGACGAAATATATTGTTTTGTAAGGGGAAATCGACGCGGTGGGAAAAAATGGTCTCTCGACCTCTTGAATAATTTCAAATTCGATTTGATATCCAACAGAGGAGACTGACTCACGTTTGAGACAAAAAACTATTTGTTATGGTGTTGATTAAGAAATAAATTGTTTAAATATTGAAGGAAAAAGACTGCAATGTCATAAAAACAGCTCACGACTAATAACGACTGTAAAAAGAATCTACAATTAAAACTCTATTATTGTCAATAATAAACATTCATTTTTATTATTAAGGAAATTATAAACGCCCTAATGCAATTTGTAATGTATATATTTTCTTTCATCTTCTGAAAACGTTTAAACTTAGCTTTTTATAACTAACAGTACACTATTTTAATTTCAGAACGAGGACGACGTTTGATTTCTGCCGCGTTATAACGTAAATTCATTTCTCTCATGTCAAAATGCGACATTACTGCGTGGATTATTTATAATGTGACCGGGACTGCCCGCTCCAGATAGGATTGGAAACGAGAAAATATATCGCTAACGAAGATTCACTGGGAAAAACCAAGAATGGGACCGCGATGAAGGGAATAATAAATATTAAAGAACCAGTCGCCAACCAGAATACCTTTCATTTTCTTATTTCACTTCAAATACCTTTTGTTGTCTGTTTACCGGTATAAGTATATTATTGAACGGGCTGAGTCCATGTCATTAAGTAGACTATTAAGGAACAATTCCTAGATTATAGTACAGAGTTTAATCTTTTCCATTCTACCCGTGGCAATAGCCTTGGCACGGGCTGCTCTAGGTTGGCTCCCAATGGGGGGCCTTTCCCGCCCTAGTTATACAAACCTTAGCCTCGATGGCCTTCCTCACTGACACTCATAATGTGTCCTCTGTTTTATTCCCGCCTCCTGGGGCTAATCCCCCGGGTATTGCAAATTTAATTTTCCAAGAAACAAACGCTTTAAAACCTTCCAAAAATTATAAAAATTACACAGGTTGTTTCCATGCGTTGATGTGTTTGTTTCATGTAAGGGCAGTCAGAAGCCGGAATGTAAAATTTCATACAAAACAAATGGAGTTGATTCCGGAAATTGTTATTAGACTCCTATTTTTCAAAATAACGCCAGAAACAACATTTCTAGATAAAATTAAGTTAAATCTTAAACGATTGGACCAGTGACATACATAAGAGTTTCTAATCTATCAAATATCCTGTTTCTAATGGCATTTACGAAAAAAAGCAATTTCTAAATGTAAATGACGTTTTTACATTATTTACTGTCATAATCCGAAACGAAGAGATTTAAATCTCTACGTTATATTGAAATATATTGAAAACTGACAAAAATATTTCCATCTAAAGGGAGATAATCGACCGCACTTCTTCCACGCGATTACTTTTTATTTTGTCATGGCAATATTCAATTTTGCCCGGGTCGGGAGTTGAATTATTGAAAAACAAATTTAATTTTCAAAGAGATTTAATTAACGAATCGTTCTACGGTTTCCGACTAAACCTCATTAGGATAAAATGTATTTACACCTGGATATAATATTTTTTGTTGAGTATTTTTCGTTTTATTAGCTCTTTTATATGATACGAAATGCAGAATATTTCATTCGACAGGAACATTATATTAATAATAATTATTATACCAGTTGGTAATCATGAAATATGAAATTTCATCTAATTCATACTGAATTTTTGAATTCATATTGGGGGAACGCGCACTATTTATGAAAACCACAAAATCGAACACATTGCATATTAACTATTTGGAAGTTTCTATTTAGATCATATTATTATCTCACTGTCATCGTACTTCCTGTTCTAATTAGCATAACAAAATTCAATATTAACTCTAAGACAGAAACTTGAACAAAAGTCTAATCTCTTGCACAATTACAGAACCCTCGGGTATCTGAAGAACTACTGTGGTCTAGGAATTGCTTTAAGTTCCTGGGTAAACCTTACGATTCTGTTCCTGGGTGAAAGGGCAGTCTGGCCTGAAGGTAGAAATGAAAAAGGTGACGCTTTTTCAGCCCCCATCGTGACGGTGACCGTTGAACCGTAAAATGATTACCGTGTGAACCGCAACATCAACTAAGACTATATTTATGAAAAGTACGCTTCAAAAAGAGAAATTTTTCCCGGCTGTACAAAGTAGATGCATGAAACAGAGACCAACGATACAGTAAAGCATAGTGACTACACAGTGAAATATGAGCCCATACTTAAAATCACTCGGGACCGAGTTTAATACCTAGTAAATATTGATTTTTATTAATTAAATGATACAATAAATTGTTGAAATAAACCCTGACGAATGAGGTAAGAGGGACAAAATATATGACTGAAACGATGCAATCATTCGGACATTATTAGTTGTACGTAATTATTAGAAAGCCCGCTAAGACTTTCTACAAGAATCTCTTGCGCTGCTTTGTTTGATTCCCTGGGTATTGAATTGGCGTTAAGTAACGTAAAGGAAGGTCAGCTCGCAGTCACAGCTGTTTTCATAACTTTCTAATTGGTTTTATATCAACAGGATAGCCCTGGAATACAAGTAAGCCAGTCTCAGTTCCAGACCGCGATGCGATAGCGCTGTGAATTTTCCCACCGTTTACTAAAGTGAAAATGGTACATATCCTTAAAATAATAGAAATAAAAGAAACTGCAGGACATAATTTTGAATCGGTTAAGAATAGTAAAGCTTCTAGTTGCCATAATAGGGAAAAAGCATGGAATTTAAAAACATTAAATCACCTACAACATACAATACATTCAAAACCATTAATCCATTGGGTCCTGCCAATATTAAGCCAATTAAGCCGAAGTTGTTTAAGCATGAAAGTATGAAGTTATTGCAAAATTTATTGTATTGTAAAACAATTTTAAGTTCGTAAGAATTTAAGTCTTTGACATGTAAGAGACCACTTTACTTATAGTTGAGTTCAAGTTCAAAAAAAAAGGTTTACACAATTAAAAAATTAACGCAATTATTATAATCTATTAGGCTATAATTTACAAGGAAAGATATTATAAAAATAGACAATTGTACGAATGTAACTAATAATGAATATAACTGTATAAATTCTTTTTGCCTCATGATGTATTAATATGACAGTCGGTGCATATATATATATATATATATATATATATATATATATATATATATGCAGCATGTAAAATTAAATTTCAACAGTAAGGCTCCAGTACCGGAAGAAAGGTGTGATTTCACTTTATTTATGGCACTCCTTAATCGTAATAAAGTGGGCTGGGCCAACAGCCCTCTCTCGCTTTTTAAGACCTCCCAACCTCCATAAATTAGGTAATTTATCCGGCAGTTAATTTCGGCCTCCGGGGAGGAAACTTAACCTTTTCAAAATTTAAAAACTTTTTTCACCTCACGCGCTCCTCTCTTCTGCACAAGAAGCCCAAATATTGATGCATAAATGCCATTTAAACCGTGTACTTGTTTTCAGAAATATTAAAATGTTCGGAACCTTATTCCGTGCTCAGACCGGTAGTAGGGTTGCCATTGAAAATTACGAACTCCCAGGGATTCAACCTTCAAGTTGAATAATTTTTGACGTTAAATAAAATCATTTGCGAGTAACAATCACTGCAATAGGAACGAATGTACTTGTATACGATTTTATCAAAATTAAATTCTATATTAACCCTACAGCTGGACTTTTTATAGCTGATTTGCCATCATTTTGTAGAAAAGAAAGGGTTTAATAACTGAAGTCTAATGTTCAGTAAGTTCAAATATGTAATTATTACATTCTACTTATGTGTAACGCCAATATTCTCGTTCCTATGATTCTACCGAATAACCCATTAAAATAGATCACCCCTATAAATAACGCAAACGTATATTACGAGTTCGTCACGGTGTCATTTGAAACCATTTCCTGTCCGGTCCGAACGATCAAAACGGAAGTTCCATTATCTCTGCAATTCATTTACGCGTTCATTTACACAGTCGTTTTGCACGAAGGGCATATTTAACTGAATTGGACGATTCATCTGAGTGACGATCACTCTAGCGAGATTATTTTGCACTACGCTTAAGAAGAATGCGTTATCCATGTGTGTCTGCAAACGTATATCACCCGTGGGACATTGCTTCTTCTATCGGTTTTTTACTTTTCCCAGTCGTCGGCAGCTAATATCGCGCCTAGGACTCATAGTGCCATCATCGGATGAAGAACATGGATATGAACTGCAATATAATGAAGAGCCCCTACGGATCCACTCTCCAACGCTTTGATATTCATATATAAATATTCTTCCTTACTGCTATGAATTTAATTTCATAGCGAGCGTTTCGATTGTAAAAACTATATTCCAAATATTACGTCATGTAATCCACTGAAAAAGTCAAATTTTTGTCAAAAACTTTCTCCATAACCAATGCTCAGCTCAGGAATAATACGATGGGACGGTATTGTCCAGGTGATAAGGAACCTCGTTAAGGCGGATTTACCGCGTATGTTAACAATTTTTTTACGCATCAACGTTCTTTTGTCGGGCCCGACGTGCAACACGCGTATCCGGAGGGGGGCACTCTTATCTAGCGAGGACAGACACCCCCCGCCCCATCCGAACAGCGGTTTGAAAGGGGGCAGCCGTCTCGAAATATATCACCGGGCTTCAATTTCCAAGAGGCGTGGGGTTGGAGGGTTTGCTATTGAGCTGTCGCCTCCACGGCGGCTCCACGCCGCGAGATAAGCACAGCCTCGGTCGACCGGACCGCCTCAATCACTTCAGGACGGATCGGGGGTGGAAGAAAAAATTTGGGGACATTTCATACGACGCTCGTCGATATCAGAAAGGTGCAGGTCGCGAAAGGCAGATTTCAAAGGCTTAAGAAGAACACAATGAAATTGGATGCTGCCTAGGTTTTTAGAACATATTAGGCCTTGAGCTTTAGGTTAATTACAACATAAGTGTGTAACACAGTAATTCCAGCTTAGGAGAATAAATAAACCCTGATTTTTAATAACTAGTTTACATGCAGTATTTAAAAAAAGTATTGAAACTAATGTATGAATATTAATAAACAAATTAGAAGATTACGCGCAGTCCATATAAACGTTAAACCTTTTACTATTAATTTATTTATATTTTACCTTCGAATATGCTCCTCTCTAGGTAAATTAAAATAAGAATTCTTTAATATGGTAACTAACATATAGAAAAGTTGGAAGCACGTATTACGACTAATGCTACTTTCTGAATTGTAGTTTCCACGTTGTGATGCCCTTATTTTGAACCATATCTACCATACGGGGGAAATGATACGGTCATTCAAAGTGCGCCTTCCGCCCCCAATACATACGATAACAACTCGACAAACAAGAAACCTTATTGCGAACTACCCCACTCAAACGATACGAGCGAAAAGCTGGACGGGCGCCAAATGAAGTTGGGGACTTATTGAACTATCGCCGCGCCAGATATTGCTATAGCTATAACGAGGCTTAACAGATACCCGCGTCATTCATTCGACGACTCGTAGTTGACAATAAAGTTTAGAACCGTCAATGGGAAAATAATTTAATTATTATCTACATTACATCCAGAGTGCTGACCACAAAAATTTACTTTTTTAGACGTTTCATGTTAATGAGCTCATCACTAAATTGTTCATAGTTCGTTTTATTGTATCGTTAACGCTTGGTTCTCATAGATGTATGCGTAAAGGCGGGGCGGAAATATTAATAGTAATAGGTTGGGGCGTACTTCCCCCCCCCCCTCAGAACCAAGCTGGGGCTCGATGGTGCTCCAGCTGCCGTTAAACATGCCATCCGGGGGGCGGTAATAGGACCAGCTTGGACCACCATCCCCAATCGATACGACGGTGTTCACTCGATACAGGGTTGGCCACAGCGCGGGGCTTATTAAAGCGGCGGGGGGCTTTATTAAGTTGGCCGTAGCCCGCGGGCAATGTCAACCGCTCGGACCGGCCGGTCTGCCTCGCGGTCTCGATTTTCACCGTTCCTCGAATAGGCGGACGCTAGCTTTTTTCGAAACTCAGTCGATGAGGATATCGGAGGAATTGAGGTCAAGTGTGGTGAATTGATGAACGGGGCAAGTTCGGGAAAGGGGGAGGGGGCTGGCTCCAGTGTACGCCACGGTGGCAAAATCTCTCGTTAACGCACCCCAACGACTATTTGCGGTAGAATATCGTGTACGCCCTCTTAATAATTGAACAGGCGAAACAGTTCTGCGTACAATTCTGATAATTAAACGCCGTCACATAACACTAGATAACATTGCAATTAAATTTAGGCCTCAGGGTGAATGGTCTTACCTAGCAGATGGTAGGTAAAATTGAAATTCTAAAACTAAAAAATAATGCACATACTATACATTCGAATACTAAACATTCGAAAATAACGGTATGATTTTTATGAAGCAGCTCGTTTCCGATAAATAAGTTAATAACCGTCATTATATTTAAAACATGTCTAAGTTTAACAATTTCTTCTAGCCTATTAGTCCCGTTGGCAAAAGCAAGGACGGCCGACCGCAAACAGCAACATTGAGTTACACATACAGCAGGAATGGGATTCATACGGCGAATAAATTATTCTATCTAGTTTGACAAACCATTACCTAAAATCATGGGCAAATACTTATAACGCCTATAATTGTAGTTCTAGTGTAATGTTTGTAATTACTCATATATAGTGTAAATAAATACCACTGATTTATATCACCGGACTAGATTAATGATTTATATGACCTGTTTTTATTACAGTCATCGTTTAAAGAATAACGGCTGGATCAAAAATAACACTTCAAGGCTTGGATTTAAACGTTACGAAAAAATGAAGATGAAAACATGTAATATGCAACAGCAATTACTTCTGAACATTAATTCCTAGTGCAGTAAGAGCTCGCGGTTTATAACTCCGTTGTTCGTGGAATCCATTATTTGCTGTTGAAAATGTTTAACCTGTTTCGTTCTATCTCATAACACAGTTTCACTTATTCGGTGTATCCGATGGAAGGTGATTTCCGTTCCTAAGTATTATATTAGGATCACTGTTGTAAAGGTAGATTCCTTCATAACTTCAATTCTATTTTTTGATTAATTCAAGCATAACATCTGAGATTACACAATTGACATTAACTGGACATATAAGGCTAATAAAGAATTTCTGTCCTGCCCCTTTATAATTGCTTATTTAAATAAACAACACGTTGTAAGAAACGGAATACTGCCAACGGCGAGATGGCAAAGTCGGTCTATCGCAAGGAAGAAACAAAATCGTGGTATATATAAAGTCCGACTGATTGCACATTCTGCCCGACGGGGTAAAAACGGGCTGCGTTTAAGGCCCCAATAAAGTAAGTGTACTCTATACGAACATGCTGCACCGCGTTCTGCCTTTAACTTTGAAGAATGATTTCCCGTTTACACAACCCATTGTATGAAATCAAACGCGAAACGATTATATCCGGCAATTTATTCATCGAGGAGCACGTTTTCACTTCTCTCAGTTGTGACATCTTTAACGATTCGTTTAATCCCCCCCCCCTCCCCCCAAGGTCGCGTTCAAATATTCACGCCTTCCGTAACGCTATAGGGAAAGTTTAGACGCATTCCGACGGACCTATGTTTCCAGCTATACCCATTCTCCATTATTTGTTATGTTTAGTTATACCGGTTTCGGCTTGGCGCCATCATCAGTAACAAGTTTTCGGTAGATTAATAGGAAATACACTTTCCTAGGATGCTTGTGACTCGTACGGCTTAATTTACGCATTTAGCTTCGAGTCACGTATTACACTATTCATACCTATCGGATCGTCTTTAAAAGCAATAACCGGTAAGCGTTCAAAATGGGCGCTGTGTCCGTTATATTATGAGGAGCAAAAATGGAGAAGGTGACCTCAAGAAATTACGCAAGTTTCTCCCCCCTCCCCCTCTCATCAACTTTCTTCCCGCTTCATCTTCAGTTAAGACAGTTTCTTTTTCCCCTATTTGACCTTTACGAACGGTCGCTCCCGGGGAATAATGTCCCTTTACTTTTCAAATAACGGAATTTTCGATATCGCTCGCAGACATTTACGAAAGTCGATGTTTACCGCGGGCTTTCGTCGCCGCTGGTCGAACACTAAACGGAACGTGCTGTTTGTCAGCGAGGAATTTTCTGTGTAAAAGTATTGTTCTTGCTCATTTATTTAAAAAATCATATAATTTTAGTTTATCTTTCAGATTTTGCGTACTCGAAGTGAGTTTGTTGCCCTATCATTTAGTTGTTCAAGTCAGTTCAATTTTGAAGTTCGTCCAGACCCGATAGTAAAGCCCCTGTCAGTGACTAGAGAATTAGTTCACAAATTCTAACAACCGAATTACGCCGGGTTTAAAGCTCAAGCTCTCAACTTATACTAACTCCTTGTCAGAAGCACTAATGGTGTGTCTGCTATCCCTCTACCCCGTTTCAAACATAATTCTGCAAAAGCTCGATCTGAATTCCTTCGGCGTAATCTTAATTCCTCAAATATAACTTTCACTAAAAGATCGAGCGGCCTAATTTTTTTTGATTACATTATAGTTAACTAAGATAAATTATCATCATGATTAATGGTATTAACAAGTTTGCGTGTTTATAAAATAATAATGGGTTGAAAATTATATTTACAGAATGCGCCATAATTAAATATGCATCACGAAATTTAGTCTGAAATTTCAACAATCCCAGTAATTTAACTAACTCGGCCCGGCCTGTACAGAACGGCCAACTGAAACACAAACCGGGAAAACATCAAGCAATTAATATTTGCAACAATCGCATATTTCTGGATAACTGGCTGGCTCCGCACCGCCATCGGGACCCAATGCAATGAGCAGGTCAGGAATTTCTAATTAAGTCATAAATTAGTTTGGCACGCGGCCCGACCCCCAAGTATAAATGCCCTCAAAATCTGTACATTTCTCGGAACCCAAACGCCCGGATTAATCAATTCATATTTCGCATCAATTCGGCATAAGGTAATGAATTTTTCCCTTCTGTGAAATGTAAAATTAACCTCATTTCCATGTTTTCCCTGATTAAAGCCAATTTTGTAACCCTTCATCACAGTAGTGCAATAATAACCAGTTAACTTTTATTTTCATTTATATATTTAACTGAACTTCAGACATTTCCCTGATACTAAGTATACAATATATGGGATAGTATGATTAGGACTGTCAATTATCTGTGTTGTTTCTAAGATACAATTATCCCAGTATGGTTCAAGTGATATTCTTTCGATAATTATTGATTTATTTATATAACCACTAATATTATAAAATATAAAATAAATATGAATATAAATATATTGTTAATATTAAAAAAACTGCTGCAATACAATACTGCCTAATCGGTCAAACTAAAAAATAGCAGCGTTTTGTTCTTCAAATTCAAACCCGGATATAATTTCAGTCGAATTGTAGTAACTGAAATATTCATGATGTTATTTGCGTGTAAATAAAATTACCGCTCCCAAAATAATACTTTCCTTTTCGCTTGTTCGGTCGACCTCGGGTTTTCGCCATCACGAATATTGGGTTTAACGTACTCGTTTTTTGTAAAGGACTAAGTCGGATTGTCGATGGGTAAAGTTCGGCCAGTACACGACTGAAGAGAGACGTCTTATATTTCGGATCTCCGAATATAAAACCCTGTTAAGTATTTAAACAATAAAATTAATGATTAAATATTCGAGAAAAAATTTGATACCGATGGCGAAAACCCGAAAATGAAGATCTCAAGCGGACTAGGATCCGCTCAACGCCGAAAGCAAACACGACGAAAGCAGTCATCCATTGCCATTTGAATATAACACAATTTTATGCGCTGACATATAACGATAACACAAACACTTCTGACACATTGGCGAATTAACCGAGACGAATATAAAATCTCGAAGGAATAACAAGGCTAGAGACAGCCGTGACTAAATATGTGTGTAATGAATGGGTAAAACGGTTCCGAAAACCCATTAATGGGCAATGGTAAAGGGAAAACTGGAGTTCTGGCCGTAAACACGGCGCCTCGTTAATGCCTACCGAAAATGGCGCAATGCCAAAGCTGGCCCGAATTGCTCGACAATTAAATCCTTCGAGGTTCCCCCAATCATAAATCTGTTTTACAACTCTCCAAAATCAATTTGTAATATCCCGACTAGTAATGAATCCTTTTTTTATTAGCTCTTGTAAAATATTGAAAAGAAAACCGACTGAAAGTGTAATCGTCGATTTTTTGTTCTTTATGAGAACAGTAAATCTTACGAAATGGGATAGAATTGAACGGATGAAACCACCATTCGCTCTTAATGCTCCTGTATGTGTCAGGCGCGAGGAGAAGCAAAATATGAGAAAAAACTTTGTGGAAGTATAGTCGCGAAAATTACAGGACACATGGGGTAAAATAATTTTATTCATAAAGTTATTGACTTTGACACATACTATGATTCAGGGGATATTTATGTGTTTCTACCGATGTTTATATGTTAAAAGATATAGATGTCATCTTTTCAAAGACAGCCCATTGCGCAAAACCGCATTCCAATGCTTTGATGATTCAATCTCAAAGACTGCAATTGTAAATTGTTTCCCACAGGAACAGTAATGGAGTCATTAAACGTTTTGAACTGCTGTCCAAGGACTTGATGGACACGCTTCTTTATAGCAACACAAAGCAGGAATAATACTAAGTAAATGCGATAATCGTGTATAAAATATACTCTTGTCGTCCTCAGCCAGTAGCATTTCTTCAGTAATGCCCCAAACAAAATCCACCTAATTTTAATATAATTACTTCCGTATTTAATTTAATATTTACTCAACTCGATTGGACACTTTGTACTAAAAAAAAATAAATTCAATGTTTAGAACTTGACTACGTAAACACAAATGGGTGGCCGATAAAGGAAAACGTGTAGTAGAATAACAGTGCTATGGTAATTGCTATGATGGATCCAAAACCAGCCCTGGAGCCAAACATCCAAATAATACAATGATATTCCGGACCATGCTTCCGGTCTATAAATATGTTAAAATAACACAAGGTATGATTGAAAAGATAACGATCGGTTTATTTTTATTTTATGGAATAAATTAATATTGTTTGTCACGTCAATATATGTTGTTCTATTCAAGAGGCGAGGCCTCACTGGTAGACCCTGTGATCTGCCGACAAGTGTGTTTTTTCGATTAATAATGTAGCATAGGGTAAATGATATATTACAAAATATTAAATTTAAAAAATAAAATAAAACTTTAAATAATAATTTTATAAACTTAAAGGGAATATAGGTACCTCGTATCGCTGTTATTTAATTACGTAGGATGCTTACAGCGAAATCGAATGTAGAATACTAATGATGATATGCGAATGAATCAATTATAATTTACATAACGATTTCAAGTCCTTTGAGAGTTCCCAGCTCCGGCGTATTAATACGAAATATTAATATTTAGAAATCATCAACCCCGGATTTGGGATAAGCCTCCACTGGAAGCTTTTGACAAGTGGGGTGTAATATGTTAATGTCTAGTGGCGGATATTTGCATTTTTGAGCAGGGGAAGCGTCTATGTTTGCATTTGAAATGTGCAAGGTAAACTAGATCGAACCCAATATCGTTAGTTTGAAATTTCATTTTTAATCCTCCGTGCTGTAAACAGAGTATCAATTTTTCCCTTTATTCTCGCCGGCAATATGGGCTACGCACAGATACTCCCAATATACGAAGGGTGAAAGCGAAAATTGAGCCTTCGATAGCATATGAACTATCCACCTAAACTCATTCTTCCGTTCTGCTGTCTCAGTTCTCTGCTTCGGCCTTATCATATACAGATTCTCGCCCTCATGAGTAGCTCCATCAGTAAGCTAGCTAGGGAACGCTTATTGGCATTCTGCCCGCACTGTTACTGCCTTTTATGCGTGATTTACGAACGGGACAGTAACGATGTAACTAGTCCAGAATACGACTAAATGATCGGATGACCTGAATAATGGTAATTTTATTCCAAACACTTAGAAATATTATTGTGGGCCATTTTTCCTCATCGATTGCATTTCGGCTCGCTTATTTGGTCCCAAGGTGGACAGGATTCTCCTTCTCGTTAATTTTCAGTACCGTTCCAGGACTCGGCATATCCATGAATAATGGAGACCCGTCTATCACAAGACCGAATAAGCTGGTGGAAACAAATTTTCACACCTTCTTAATATCTTTTCCTCTCTTGAGCTTGGTCGTCTTTTCGTGATCATTTAATATAGAATGGATATGTGCAATGGATGCGTCCATTGCATTGAAAACTACAAATTCAAAATGGGCATGATCCCATGGGCATGTCACTCCCTCAATAACACTTAATTTAAAAAGGTTTGTATTTTTATTATAACACTATATTACTGTATTTACATATGTATGGAGGTTATTTTTTATAACCACTTTAACTTCTTGTGAATGAGGTAAATTTTTTCATTACAGCAGTTGAACTACATTATTTAAGAACTTGAAAAATTGTGAAACCAGCTCACTTCTCTGTTTATAACGTTCTCAAAAACATTGAAGATAGTTCGTTGACCTAGAGATCAATTTATTTACCATTTTAGGCCGTTTGTATTTGGGTACAAAATAGCGATTGTCGCTGTAGCCGATGGTATACAAAATTTCGTTTATCGGTCATCTCACTACAGTACCTGTTCAGTTACCGTTTACAAGGTAAACCAGGTGAGTCATGTAAGCAATGATGCCATATGTAACATGAAGCCATTGTAAAAATGTATTAGACTTGTTTCGTCAATTGATCTTACATTAGTTGGATATTACCAAACAAACTCAATTTGTTTTTGTCTTTATCCTCCTTTGACTAACAAAGTTACAACTGTGTAATTATAAAGCTGCTTTTGACCCTACCGGGTCGGCCACAACTGCCTTAAGACGGGGGTGCTTTCATCTCGGCCGATTTATCTCATTACGCCAGTTTAGATTTAGCTGGACATTCTGAAGCGTTCCCTTTCCGGACTTTCCTATCAGCCCAATCAATTCGTCCTGGAATTTCTTCTGTACAACTAATGGTTGTGCTGTCGATCGGAAGTGCTAGATGGGATTCCTCCTGGGGGGGGGGAGTTTTTCGATATTGCAGTCGCCAACAGTCGCATATTATTGTAAATAAGCAATTAAACAATAATTAAACTGTTCTTTGAAAATATAAATAAAAAGGTCAAATCTTACTGCACCGTTACATTAGTAACGTAAACTAATAACATCATTAACATTGACGTACGATGATACTAGCCGTTCACTTGGCGCTTCTTTAATATCAAAGTGCAATAATCAATTCAATATATATATATATATATATATATATATATATATATACACCATTGCAAAAAGCACTACAAATTACGCATTAAGAAAAAAATAATGTCAGCAGTTTGTATTAGGATTTTTCGCGGTAAAATTTGAATTTTAAAGATAACCTTTGCACAGTCTAGTGACAGGATGCTTCCATGAAGGAGGATGAACATGACTATATTATGGATGTAATACAACAAATGCTGATGACGAGAAGCCGGAAGCGGTCTAGATTATGACAAATTAAGCGAGTAGAGAAAGAAAAACCCACGACTGATAATAAATTTGACACTAATTTTCCGCGAGTTCTTTTTAATCCAATGTCATCGCGTCAAAAGGTTAAAAGGACTTTTTAAAAATGAATTCCGGACCAAATTGAAGAAGAGAGGACCGACCTTTTCGTTGTAGATGTCGCCGCCGTTCCAGAGTATCCAGGCTCTGGCGAGGCCTGTGGAGTTGTGGAGGCCGCCCAGGTAGAGGGCAAAGAGGGTGGCCGCGAGGACGCCGCTCAAGAAGGGCTTGTTGGAGGCCGGCTGGCTCCCCTTGGCGGAGGACTTTGCCGCGGCCGCCTCCAAGTACCGCCTGTGGCGGACAGCCGCCAGCTGGGCCACCCGCCGTTCGTCAACCCCCAACGAAGAACATAGTTCCAGTACGGCGGACAGTCGCTCGGCGGCCTCTTTCATACCGCCGTCCGGACGCGTACTAGTTGTCGTTAACAGAGATAGACAGGGAAGGAGACAGATAAACAGGAAGAGAGCGAGAGAGAGAGAGACAGAGAGTGAGAGAGCGAGTACAGGCTCCACCGAGCGTACTATATGCCAGCCGGCTGAACACTGATAGCACCGGCGTCCCCTCACAACGCCGCCCTCCTTCCCCCGCCACACACCCTCAACCTCACCCTCCACACCATCCCCTCCCACCATCCCTATCCCACCACCTATCTTACTCAGATTTAACGACACATTCATATCTTATTATTTGCAGAACAATACGTACATTAAGAATCAAAAATCAGCGGCGTCACTGTCCTATTCGATTACGAAGAAGATAAAAACTGATCTGTCGGTAGAACCAAATCAGCAGGTCCTGATGGAAAAATTATGATATAATTAATCCTGTAGAGAGAGAGAAGGGGGTTGAGGTTTCCTAGTAATCAATTCGGATTTTAGATTGGTTGAAAAATTGAGAACGTCACCGCACAATGTAAAAAATGCTTATTTCCCAAATATGAGGAGGCACTCTCGGCACAGATCTGATGACAAATGATGAAATGATGAAACAATGATGTTTATAGCCATTGGGCAAAGATTTTTTTACCGAACTTCGGTAAGTCCTGGGGCTTATTCTCCGGTTGATACATATTACTATGTATGTACGGCCGGAATAGGGCAGCGTCAAACAATGAGGTTAAGTTGGCAGGTGCCCGAGGATAAAAGCCACAGTAGGAGTAAGTGGAAGGCGATTGAATTTAGGGCGGTTTGCAGCCCTCCGCCTCCGATAATGGGATAGTCGGCCGGGTCGGCGGGTCTGAGGGGGAGGAACACACCCTGATAGGGTTACGGGGGCCGGGCATCAGGTGCACACATTCGCGTTGCCCCGATTGAATCCGCCCCCAATTTAAATGATCAGGAAATGGGAATGGGCATGACCGAAATCGTCCCCCACTCGAAAATTGGCAAGTAAAAAATAAAAGAGAACCATTTGCATATCTCTGCTATTGGCAGCAGCGGGTACTTGGACCCGAGACTTGCGCGCACGAAAACTCAAACAACACGATAATAAGCGCACCAAAGTGTTGAAGATTTTTTCCAAAGTGTTGAAAACATGGAACTTTATAATGTTATTAAAATGATTATAATGAATTTAAAATATTACTTTTAAATATACGAATTTAAAAAGTAAAGAGTTTCTAGTCTTGATATAAAGACGATTGTTTGTGATAATTTTTCATTCCATTAGGATGTGGGGTAGTCGATGTTGGTTAACTGGTAATAATAAATTATATAGCTATCGCACACAAAGCTACGTTGGTAATTCGGTCACATGTGGGAGCATCCTATCTACCCTGCCTTTGCAGGTTTATTGGGCATTGCAGGATCATAAACGTGGCATTCCAATTCACACAAGATTCCACCAATTTTTCTTCTCATTAAATTGAGAACACTATACAATATTGAATATATTGTCGTCTTGTACAAGTTATTTAACAGCCTTCTGTATTCGTTAAACTGCATAAAGGTTTAATTAACAATCATATGCTTCAAATATTGAACATCTGTGATTGGTTCCGGTACATTTGATCGTTTTAAGGCGACTGTGAATTAAGCTACAGGTTGAAAAATGCCAGAGACATTCACGCCTAGGGCCCATAGTTCATCTTTAATCCTTATTCGGGTACTGTCTTTCAATATTGTTCATACCGCAGGTTAATTATTTATTAATTTACGCGCCTCTAGTTTACATATTTTTGTCCGATTCGTGGTTAATAACTGTATTCAACGCTGACGCACACTTTATTAAGAGCCGACGTCAGTGGTGGCTTAAAGAAAAATATCAGTGATGAAGGTCGACCTAGGACTAGGTCCATTTCTAGAACTGGAACAGGAAATAAGTGGCAAGACTTGAAAGGTTCACTGTCAAGGCTGGCCGTGCTCAAGTAGAAAGGATAGTAGGTCTGATCCCGCTTCCTCCTCAATAATATTAATAAAACATGGAATACCAACATCTTTGGGATCTTCTGTGTTCTTATTGCTGGTGTGGTCGAGGAAAGAAGGTCTGAAATGATTCAGCACAACTCATTGATTTACTTTCAGGTCATACAATTTGATATAAGAAAGACAGTTGCTCATTCGACGCCCCTAATCCTAATATAACGATAAGACCTGCCAGTAAGAAGAAGAAGAGTATGTTCCAAATAATAGCATTCTCAATGTTCTTATTCTACAACATTCTACACTCCAGAAACTGTTTAAAGCGCTATTCCGAGACTATGTTCGAATTTATGACGCCAGTCTATACCAAGGGAATTCCTATCGCATCCACTATTGAGTCAATAACTAATTCGATAATTCCACATAATACTGTACGAATACCTGCCCTATTACATTTTTCTATTCATTTATACTTTTATATGCGGTCAAATATTTATATTTGATTCATATTTCATGCCTACCGATTTTCGACGAACCAGGGGATAAGAAGAAAGAGATCACCGGATTTGGTAGCCTCGGCGGTCCTCCCCAGACGCTCATCAGTCCATAGGTTGGAGTCGATCAGGGACGAACGGAAATATCTCCATATCGAAGTGTTTGTTTTCATGGCGGCAACACTATTCTGGGTGAATATAAATACTGAAATGAATGGAATTCAAAAATTCCCTGGGTGAAATTCCCTGCAATTTCGGCTTTTCACCATAATCAGTAGGGATAACACCGGAGAAATGCAGAACGACGCTGATACAGTCGTGGGCATTCCAAACACGGCCTCATAATAACAAAGTAATAATCACGCTAGATAGGATTATTTTTACGATACGAGATGGTTAATTACTCATTAATGATTACCATAATTACCCATTTTCAAGGAACACACTATCACTTATATGTGTTATATCTACGCGTTAGATGGGAAGCAGATGTTAAAAAACAAACAACCCTACCGAATTTTATTTGTTGTACTGGATTTTAAGAACTGCTTTCGTGATAGATTCAGATTTCAAAATCTCACTTGATATTTGTAATTGTACAAAAATAGGGTCCGACACTGGGACTGAACCCTTGGTAAAAACTACTCTTCACTAAAGACTAACTGAAGGGCTATTGGGTAGAGTGGTCCCATTTTACCTATAATTAGATATAGCTTAAACTTGTAAATTAGAGGCTTAGCGTATTAACTGCCAAACAGAGTTCAAATCCCATTGGTGGACCGAATTTCCATCAATTACTTATTCAACTAATTAAATGAAAGGAGCCCAGTTTTATTGAATGGAAGAAATATCATGTACTCTCTCTCTCTCTCTCTCACCCTCTCTCTGTATTGAACTTGCCCCTAATACTCTCAATGAGCGGCCATTATAAACAGTTTTTGTGTGTTGGGACAGGTTATTGGAGGCGGTAGGTTGATATACAGCGGCTACCTGTTGACAACCCATTTGAGTGTGGACGTGATGCCCGAGCTGTCCCACTTCATCGCTTCCGTCTCACTCATAGCCGCCTCCTCTCTCTCAATACTCACTTTGGCCAGTTTCACAACATTCTGTCTGGACCTCGAGCACCCTACAGTACCACACTATATGAAATGGGTCCGTTATATTATGCCCCCGTTATTTATTATTTTAAAACGGCCTCTAGTTTAGAGGAAAATACTAACGAGCCCAAGCATTTCGTCAGTCTAACGCAGCTAGAGCTAACGCAAGAAACATAAATTAGACTATACAAAAACCGGACATAAACGAAAACTACAGGCGTCTCATAGATCCGTAGAATTTATTCACTAAAATTTAGTCACTAAATTAATAAGGGTTACTACATTTTTGACGCTTTCTTACATATATTGAAAAATACAAGACGGTAATTCTGCAAGAATGCTATCACTTGAATTTAGTTATTGAAACGGAGTTTATTATATCCTTTACTACTCTACCAGTATTATTTATGTTTATAATTGAATAAACAAAAAGTGTATACGTTGATGAAAGGAAGAAATAAACTGAATAACTTCCACTCCTCTTACTATTGCTTCTGTCACTACAATCCGAGTACTTGAGGAATTTTCAATGCTCGAGGACGTTGAACGCTTCCTTTTTTATGCTTAATCGAATCGAAAGCGGGAAATTATTCGAATATATATTTTTCGTGTACAGGTTTTCGGGCTGTGGGGTGTTTCGAGCCTGCTCGTTGCCGCCGGTCTGGCGCTGAACGTGATCACTCGGACGACGGGAGAAGAGGGAGTACCGAGGACAATGGGAGGACTCTTAGAAAGCTACGGTGCCGACGCAGAGGGCACCTTCAGATTAGACCAAGTACAAAGTGTTGTAAGTAAGTGCATCACATGTGTGTTCTACATTGCCCAAATCGATGTTGGGTTCCCAACACACGGTTCGATACGAAACATGTTTGGTAATTATAAAATAAAAGTAATATTTCCGTTATCATTTGTATTAAAGCACTTTAATACAAAATACATGAGGTTTTTCATCTTGGACGTATTGGTTTAAATCTTCCTACAAAAAAAAAAGGTCAGGACGATTTTAAAGAGAACATATTCCAATATAACAACCGTTGCTCAATACATAGTACGACTACATTTTTATATAAATAGCACTAATATTGTTTTTATCTGTATTTATATAGCGCAATGAGGTACTACTACGCCTCATTACGACGTATGTATTGTTAGTGTCCGAGTGATCAATTTCAGAGCCTTATCACCACCCTTACAAATGATAATAATTATTAAATAGCACAAATGCGCTTATACATATTAAAAGTCGAAGCATCCTGTCAGCAATGTTGTTATGAGACTTTATTGGGACTTAATTAGGACAAACGCCGCCTTGTCGCTTAGTAAGTACTGTTTTAAAGCAGTAGTGACAGGTCACTCAACAAACGACCGAAAAAGCTCAAGTACAATACTAATATTATTTATTAATTTATTGGCTAAGTGAATCATATTTGCAGTCCATTTCAATAATTTAAAATGTAATTATTTTAATAATTAAATTCTAAATTGAGATCTTTAAAGTGTATTAAAGTATTTCATTTCAATAGGTTTATTTTAACTAATATTGCTATCCATAATAACTAAATATCAACTTCTGTGTAAAACATAAGTAGTAACTAATTTAAGAAATAAAAAGTTTCAAAATATCAGGGTATTATTTTCAGTGGGTTTAAAGTTCTGTTTATTTTTTTTCAGCTTGGTTGTTGTGGTATATATTCATCATCTGATTGGGAAAAATCAAATTTAAGTATTCCGATCTCCTGTTGTCAAGTGTTCAATGAAAGGGTAAGTTCTGATACTGAATATGTAGATAGAAGTAAAGAAAGACTAAGTCAATAGTTTGAGTAAAAATTATATACTTATGAAAGAACCATTAACACTTTGATGTGTAACAAAATAATTAAGAAGTAACTTTATTCATGAATTTATTTTACTTTAAGTTGGAATACAAAAGAATATTTTCACCCTCTATAATGGTGTAGGTTTTTTACATGAAACAGAATGGTATGTACACCATTCAGAATATGAACCATCATACATTTTATATTAATATTACCAACAAGAAACTTTCTGATTGAATAACTTTGCATTCTCATAGAACAGGGTAAAGAGTAATTTTTAACTTTTTCTAGAATTTATGCAGGTCCTCTAGATTAATTAGTACAAGTTTTAATTGAAGGAAATCTCAGTTCAACAACAGATTCCAGAACAAATTTTCCTTTGATTAAAACTTTCACTAGTAAATTGTTAGTTTCTATAAATATAATAATTGTATTGTAATAATATTTAAAAACAAAAAATATTGTAATGAATTCTTAAAAACAAATCTTTTCAGTCACAGAAACACAGACTGTGTTCTTTTGCACACAGTCTATTTTAAAACTGGCCTAGGAATTTTGTTTTTCCTCTTTCTTACAATATTTTTTTTGAATGAGACTGTTATTATTTAATTACTGAAATATAAGGTTTAAAAAATATGCATACAATGTATGCAGAGATGGATTCAAGTACTGAAAACATCTCAATGTATTCCAATTTAGAGATAATTAAATGATATGTTATTTATTTAACAAAAATATTGTTTAACTTAGAATTTTAGTGAAACATGATTATGATGAATAATTATTCAATTCTTCAGAATGATAGTGGTGGTACATGTCAGAAAGTCAACAAAGAAGGATGCCTAAGTGTTTATATTCAGCATTGGTTCAATTGCTTTTCTTATATGGCAGGCACCTCTTGTGTGACCCTTGTAATACTGGTATGTAAGGAAACATATGATGAAATCAATGAGTTCCATAACTCTAATTAAGGATAAATTATTACTAAATTGCAAATGTATGAAAGAATGACTTAGTTACTTGGATTTACAATCCTCATTAATATAATACAATAAAAGTATAAAAAAAACAACTCAAAACTGGCAACAATTTTAAGGTTCAATGAATGGAAATGTTAAAGTTAAAAAATAAATTGTTTTTATGCTTAGAACTTATTATCATTTGCTACCTAACAAATTCTTATTTTGTAAACATTTCATTTCCTTATTCTAATAATGTTTCTTCATCTTCAGAGTATGGTTTTACCAGTTTTAATCAAAGCCTACACTGTATCAATTTATGAGAAGAAGCTTAATGAAGGAACCATATAAGAAGATGGACAGAAGTGATTTGAAATTTTCATTACATACAATCATTTACAAAGACATCTTCAAAAATAAAGGTGCATCACATATCCAGAAAACAGTCCATCAATATAAAAATATTTGAAGCCCCATTTAGGAAAATTTCATGTTAATTCTGTTATATGTGATACAATAAATATTGAAAAAGAAACAGTAATCTTAATCTAATAAAACAGTATATAAACCCTTAGTCCACCACACATGACACTGATACAGATTGATACTAATTTACAATTAAGGGATAAAACAAAATGAGAATGACTAAAGCTGAAATTAATTATTATATATGATTGAATGAATTATATATGATAATTGAATATAATTTGGCATATAGCTTCTTACCTTTGGTTGTGTTCTCTCCTGAATGGTTAGAAAGGAGCTGGGCTGGATTGCCTCCCTGAAAATTTGAATTTTATTATTTCACAGCTCTCCATGATACAATATTTAGAAATAAAGGCTATAGGTGCTGATGGACCAAATAATAATAAAAATACTGAAAAGAAGTAATAGAAATACTGAATCTCACAAGTGGAATTTTAATATTGAGTAAAGTATGAAAAATAGTTTGTAACTGACTATTTTAAGTAACTAGGAGTCTGAATGTTCTTACCAGTGCCTGGCCAGTATGAAAAAGATTTTAGATCTGTTGGAGGTGAGATTTCAAGAAATAATTTAGAAAAAATATTGGTCTAACCAACTACCCGTTTATGTAAATAACCGTTTACACACGTATGTGTGTAATGCGTTTGTTAAAAATGAAAATGTAACATTTTACTGTGAAAATAGCGTGGCCGACATACTACTAAGTTTGGGCATACTACAACCTGGAAAAAAAATTTTGTATATTCAGAAATTACTTTTATACTTTTTTACTAAAAATTGATAATGATACCATGTTATTGATTTACAAATACAAATTTTCCAAATTAATCAATAACAGTAATTTATAAATATTGAATTGTATATAATAGTGCAACATAACCTTACTCATTTTACCTTGTCAATGTTTACACGCAGGCCGTTAGCGGACTTTCAAACCTATTAGTTTTTAATTTTTGACGATATATTTTAGTGGTGCGAGTTGTCTGTCGGTTATTCAGCGTGATCGGTTAGTAGATTTATTTCGTTGACGGAAAACATTTGATCGAATTAATTCAAAATGAAACGGGAAAAGGAAGAAGAAGAAGACAGCGAAGAAGTAGTTGGACCTTTGCCACCCGAACCTGCCTTACCCAAGAAAAAACAAAAAGGTAATCTTCATTTATAAGTTTTATACGGTTAGAGGTATCCTCAATATGCCGTTTTATGTATAAATAGGAAAGTTTGAATTATCCCATCCATTAGGAGTAAGATGTTAGTACATACATTTTTGTTTTAATCTTGTAGTCAATTGGTATATACAGTTCGTCAACTCTAGTGGTTGGCTTGAAAATAAAGCTTGAACTCACTTGTTTTGAATATTGTTATTGAATTGCACCTCTTTCATATTTCATTGATGAATATTATTGTTGAAGTACAAACATGTGGAATAAATAAATATGTTTTACAGTGTTAGCACACGAACAACTTTATTTGAAAAATCTTCCTTGTGCTGAGGCCTATGAGAAGAGCTATATGCATAGGGATATTGTCACACATATTGTCGTTACTAAGTAAGTGTTTATTAAGCATTAGCATAGTTTGGATGTTCTTGTGTATATATACATTTACACATATAATTAGATCTATTACTATTTATTACTGAGGTTACTATAAATTATTCATTTATTCCTTTGTTAAAGAACAGACTTTATAATAACTGCTAGCAGCGATGGCCATATCAAATTCTGGAAGAAACTAGAGAAAGGGATTGAATTTATTAAGCATTTTAGAAGTCATCTTGGTATTATAACTAGTCTTTCAGCAAATTACAATGGAACATTACTAGTTTCAAGTGCCACTGATCTGTCTTTGAAAATATTTGACATTGTCAATTTTGGTAAGTCAATTGCTTGAGGTGAGATTGAGTTTATTAATCTTACTGCATTGTGTATTTCATCTATATTACAGTTACTGGTTAAAAACAAATAAGTTGGTTAGATAAATATAGCTCAGTTATATCCTTACTAAAAAATAATCATTTCTGTCCTATTTTTCACTGTCTTTACTTTATTATATTGATTAAAAATCAAATAAATAAATAAATCAAATTAAAAAATCAGTTAATCAAATAAAAAAAATGGATTAACCTAACCATACAGCTAGATATCATATTATAGTAAATTGTTTAATAGCAACATATATTTATGCTTCTTATAAGATAAAATGCGTATTATTTTCTTTGGGATAGTAATAAACTTATTCATTAAAATGTAACATATTAATACAAACATAATTTGATATATTAAGCTCACTTGTTACAGTTATTATCTGTGATAAAAATGATTACATTTGTTTCAGACATGATCAATTTAATGAAGCTCCCTTATGCACCACAATGTGCAGAATGGATATACAACAAGGGTGATGTCATATGCTGCCTTGCTGTGTAAGAATATTCAGTGAAAATTAATTCTATTAACCACACATTTATAATATTTGTAAGATAATATGTATATATCACTATATAAGTCTTAGGTTAACAAAAATGTGCTCCTATTTAGTGGTATAGGAGGGAAGGATTTTTTGCAAAAACAAGGAGATAATGATAATCAAATATTAAAAGCATTATGGAAAAAATAACATAAATATTACATATAAAATTTAAGTAATTACAATTTTTAAAATTTTAATATGAAAAATAAACTCTGATCTGCAGCCTGACTTTTCCAATATTTGTTTCTATTTTTCAGGAGTGATTCACATAGTGGTAAAATATATGTCTACGATGGGAAAGGAACAAATACTCCATTGCATACATTTGAGAGGTTGCATACTCATCCTGTTGCAATTATTAAGGTAGGTGTTAAATTTTAATTCTAATTTAATATTCACTGTGAATATGTTTGTATTTCAGCAAACACAGTATTATTTTCTAGATGTATATACAACTTTTTAATAGGTAATAAATTAAACATTACTAATATAAAGTTATATAATTATTTTAATTTACAATTACTAGTGATTTTTTCTACATGATAAATTATATTCCTATTGCAGTACAACCTGGCTATGGATATTGCTATATCAGTGGATAGAGCCGGTATAATAGAATATTGGACAGGAGCTAGGAACAATTACACCTTTCCAAAACAGGTTCATTTTGATTCAAAATTGGACACAGATCTTTTTGAATTTGTCAAATGCAAGACACATCCGACTGGATTGGCTGTATCTCCAACAGGTGACAGGTTTGTCACAATATCGCCAGATCGCAAGGTAAAATCCTACTAGCAATATTTTAGTAAGAGAACTTTTATTTGTTCATTTATTTGTTGGGTAACTGTAGTACTATCCATTAGTAATATTTGAGTGAGGCTTGACCTGGCATTAAAATTATGGCAGTGGATAAAAACAGTAATTCATAGATGGAAAACCAATCGATAGTCATTTCCACATCATAGGCAATCACCAGTCTATTTCAGCAACACAATAATATAAATTTTTTAGGAATTTTTCAGAAGATTAAGTTAAGAACATAATTTGCACATTGGTATTCTTCTACTGTACACATATTTTCCTTTATTATAATATTTATTTTGTTGTAGGTTAGAGTCTTTAATTTCTTGACAGGAAAACTGGTCAGGATATTCGATGAAACACTACAGAAATTTTCAGAACTTCAGCAAATCAGACAGCAAGTGTCGAATATGGAATTTGGGAGAAGGTACTATATGAAATGTTATTTGAAATAATTATCTGACACTGTAAAAAAATATATCCCATTAACTTATTATTTCGGTTTTAGGATGGCCCAAGAACGAGAACTTGAAAAGGCCGATGGCCTTTTGAATTGCAACATAATATTTGATGAAAGTGGTCACATGATTCTTTACAGTACAATGTTGGGAGTTAAAGTTGTAAACTTGGTGAGCAACAGATGTGTCAGAATCATTGGGAAACCTGAAAATCTCCGACTGCAACATGTCACACTATTTCAGGTTTGAATAATAATGTATGCATTAAGACAAAAAAAATATATATTTGATAAATCAGTATGTGTCCCATTAAACAATGAAGTGCATATATAATTGTACTGTAATAATTAATTCTATAATTATTTTTTAAAATACTTTTTAGGGTAAAGTGCGGATGTCAACTGCTGGTACAACAATGGAAATGGAAGCCTCTGACAATCCAACCCTGGAATCATTGGTTCCTGACCCTACTTTGCTTTGCACTGCCTTTAGAAAAAATAGATTCTATCTTTTCACACGGTATATACATCGACCAGTGAACTTTTTTTTAAATTAGAAAATAAATATGTAAATATCTATTTATTTATAAAAATGAATAACTATAAGTTTAAAATATTGTTCAATTTCAGATTTGCAGAGAGATGCAAAATCTTGCAAATTGGTCTTGATCCCATGTCCTCCAGAATTATAACCAAGTGCTCTACTACCTGAGAAACACATATACCCATCTCTGACATCATCTATCTATCCACACCTTTTCCTTAACTCCATCAATTTCATTTTATCTTTAATTGTTTAATGTTTATTAATTTAAACTGTAGGAGAGAGCCCGCTAACCTACAAGAAGAAGGTGATTGTGATAGGGATGTTTTCAATGAGAAACCAAAAAAAGAAGATGTAATTTCAGCAACAGAATCAGCAGGTGAAATCATTATTTTCTTATAATGTAATGTTTTTATCTATTTGTTTATTTTGTTTTCCATTTCTTCTATCCTTTTCCTTTCTTTTATATAATTAAATAATGCACAACATATGTGATGAATAACAGAAAATAATTTCTTTTTATAGGAAATATGAATTTATTTCATTTTCTTAAATGAGGCTTTCAATTAACAATTGCTTATTATCCTAGAAACTTTGTAGTATTTTTTAAGGTATTGCGCCCGGGTGTTCATAAGACCAATGTATAGATATTATAATCAGGAAATGTTTCTTATTAATATAAAGAATTTTTTAGAGTTTTTGAAGGCTTAGAATATCATCTCCTTTTAAATTGTTTAAAAGTTTATCATATTGTTTATGCAGGTACCAGTCAGGTGTACGAAGAGGCCATTATTCATACAGTGCTCGGCGACATACACATCAAACTTTTCACAGAGTGTACTAGGACAGTTGAGAATTTCTGTGTTCATAGTAAAAACGGTTATTACAATGGTCACATATTCCACAGAGTAATCAAAGGTTTCATGATACAGACTGGTGATCCGACAGGTAAATTTTTTTTATGAATATGGGGAGACCTATATGTTAATATGAAAAGTTGCAAAAGAAAAGATTTATAGATATTAGCTGTACATTAACATTTTCTTTAATGGTCTTTGTATTCCTTTAAAGTTCTTGAAGTTTATCCTAAAAAAGATCCTTATTAAAACATTACTTGTTTAATAATGGTTGGGCATTTTTACTAGAATTAAAAAATTTAAGTATTTGCCCTTTGATAGACTGGTTTCATAATTACTGAAAATGATGATAGTTATGTTGCATCAGTCATTCTTAGACATTCCACAAATAATAATACTACTAAATGAAATATTAATCAATAAAATGAGTAAAAACCTCTAAATAAAAAAAAACCTCAAATCTCCTATTCAGAAAAATTTTGGACACATTTATCTGTTAAAAAAGTGTAAATTAATAATCCATTAATTAATTATCCAAACCCCCCCTTATGGTTTTGTTCTTTTTTCTTTTGTGTTTTCCCTCCATTAAAACAATCTATTTAATTTGCAGGTAATGGAACTGGAGGTGAGAGTATTTGGGGAGGTGAATTCGAAGATGAGTTTAAGTCAAATTTAAAACACGATCGTCCTTACACGGTCAGTATGGCGAATGCTGGACCAAACACAAATGGTAGCCAATTTTTCATCACATTGGCGCCGACTGTAAGTTAATTTATCTAATTTTTAATAAGGTATAAAATTAAGTGAACAGAAATTACTGCAATGGAGCTATTAAGAAGTAAAAAGGTTGGTTTTTTACCAACCAATTATATTCTGTTTAATATAATTTAATAATAAAATACTGAAGAAATATTTTAATTTTAACAGTATTATAAGTATACTTAAAATTCCAACTAGGGAGTATTACATTTTTTTAACAAAGTAGGTATAAATTTTAATGTTTTAATCTTTTTGTTTACAGCCATGGTTGGACAACAAGCATACTGTGTTTGGACGTGTCTACAGAGGAATGGAAGTTGTGCAGAACATCAGTGCTGTAAAAACCAATCCTAAAACTGATAAACCTTATGATGATGTTTCAATCATCAGTGTATCGGTTAAATAGACTGAGAATAAGTGCCTTTGATAATAGTACTAGGATTCAGTGGGTATAGTCAAATTTTCATTTGAAAATACAGTACCAATACTACAATGGCCTTGCAATAATTATTTGATCAATGAGTAGGAAACTGTGATCAATATGAGCCTATTAAAAGACCAGTATTTACAGTCTTGCTAGCCAAGACAAATAGGTAATTACTCTATTCCTACTTTAAAAAAAACAAAAACAGTACCATTCAGCTCAAATTGGAAAGCACTTTACTAGTAAACTTACTCTACTCAGCTAATCTCCAAGTTTTATGACAAATCCTATTAGTCAATTTACATACTAAGGTATATAGATTGTCATGATAATTCTTTTTCTTTGGTAAATCCACAATGTACCTAAAGCTGAAGCTTACATAAATTATACATTCAGAGCGTCAACCATACAAGTCATATGAAGTACTAAATAAGTGTTCATAATTTAGCTGCTTCTCTGTAATAAGAAGTGTTTTGTGATATTAGGATACAGGATCTATATTTATGATAGATTGAATTTGCCTAGTTTTCCTATTTGTGTTTTATTCCCCAACCTAGTGTATCATACTCTGAAATTTAATTTGCACATTTTGTTATTCTATCTTAATTGTTTATGGTCATGAATGAATGAATGTCTTTATTTAAAAAATATATAGAAATTCATCTAATTTTGGTGTATGTTGTTTAAAGAACATAAAGGCAGGATTTACTGGTCCAGACCAGAGAGGATTTTGGATAATGAGTACTATTTTGCTTACATTTTAATTCATATAACGTTTCTCATTAAGAAATGTCTGTTTATTACAACTGGGTGATGTATGTCCCCCAGAGAAAAATCATTATTATTCTGCTATTAAAACTCTTTTGTGTTTACTTGTAAAACATAGTGCATGACACATTTTGTTTTAAGGTTGTTTAAATTATATTTCGTTGAAATATATTCACTAATTTATTATAGGAAATATTAATTTGGAATAGAACAAATAATACATACTGACAATACTATAGAAAGGATTGTTATTGAAAGTGTATGATGTATATTTTAATACTGAAATGAAAGAAAATTATATGAAATTTGTACCTGTAATATTTGTCTAGTTTCTGATACCACATAAATAGGTAGGGATTGTTACAATAATTGTATTACCTATCTTCAAGTAGAATGTTGTACTTGTAGAATGTTTTTGGCATGTTTTCATTTAACTTTCATAATATTTACATGTCTATATATTTTTAACATTAATAATGCCTTAAACAAGCTTGAAGGATTTCATTTTGATTGTTTTGTCAGTCCTAAAATTGAACAAATAAAAATAATTTAATACAATTACATTTTTATAACTTATCTGCTTTTTACACATTATTTAAAGAAGTACAACTTGATGCTACCATTTGGTCTGTAGCTTGGTAACAAGTTTGTATTATTACATTTGAAATCTATAAAACAATAGGTAAAAATACACAGAGTGCAGTTTATACATCAATTACTAAACATGCTTGAAATACTACCTCATAATTCTTTATGTAAAAAGAAATATAGTGCCCAAGATTTAGGGTTTAAATAATGAGTACATTTATTGTTTATATTTAAATATATGATTCATTTAATTTAATAAAATAATCATTTTAATTTTAGCTTGGTAATAGCATTAATTATCAATAATTCAGAAAATTAATTATTTGGTATGATTAAGATACACTCAACTTATTTGGTTACTGTATAATATTTTTTAAAAATATGAAATAATTGTCATTTTTTACTCTCTGGCTATAAATTTAAGCCAAATCCCATTTTTAGGTGTATGCATAAAACAATTTTTCGGATCCAAAACTACTTTTGTGTTATCTCTCGGTTGAACCATGAACTCCTTCAACAGAGCCACCACTCCCATTTTTATTTGTGTTGAGACGAATTGAAATCCTGAAAAAAAAATTATAATATAATATTATTGTTTCCTTAGGCTGGGTATAAAAGCAAACATTTAATAGGTTTGGGAATTATTAAACGGTGAAACATCGGTGAAAACATTGTGTGACGAAAGTCAGCGAAGGCAACCCTGGAGCCCGACCTGTACATTTTCTAGGCCCTTCACCGAAAGGCAGGTATGCAAATTTGTCGAAACTAATCAGTCCGCTATCGTCTGTGTCCGAAAACCTTTCGGGAATGAATTTTTCGGGACGCTGAAAGTGCTGGGGGTCCATGTGTAGAGCGGATACGGGTATGGCTACAGGTGTTCCTTCTTCGAGTCTGATCCGGCCCCTGGATGTGACCAGGCTCGTTTCGTAGCTGCACAGCCGGGTAATCGTCTGCAGAGGAGGATGCAGACGCATCGTTTCTGAAAAATATTAAATCAGTCATCAGTCAGTAAAAATTAATTAAATGACCTTAAAAAGTACAAAAGGGTGATACACTGGGAATGAGCACGAAAGCTTCAGCATACCGGCAGGTTGGTTTATAGGACATTTTGTCCGCGTTATTATTAAACTTCTAAATTCATTGAACATTTCAAATTAATATTTAGGAGGGATTGGTGGTTCGGCATATTTGATTTTTTGTCTCCTCTTGCCTACATTCAGAATAATTACATGCCGACGTATAACAACAAAATAAACAAAACAACTCATTAGTACTGATGCTTTAACAGTGCGTACCTCAAGGCTATCAATATTTTTCCCGTGCAGGAGGTGGCATTTTTATACTCGTATATAATATTTTATTATTATTATTATGAACATTATTTATGCCCTGGGCGTTTTCTAAATTATGGCTAAACTTTAACAATTGGTACGACTGATATTAACCTGAAAGTACCATATCGAGGAGATTCATCGAGTGAAGAACTTGGTAATCCATTTTTTCCAGTGGGACGTCAATACCATCTATTTCTTTGATGAGCCTCTCCTGAATTTCAGGATTAACTGCCAGTTCGTACATGACGTAGGCAAAGACAATGCCCGAAGTTTCGAATGAGTCCAGGAAAAACGTCATGCAGTGTGCAGCTACCTCCGTGTAGGTGTATTCTATAATGTGTGTAAGTAGACATTTACAGACAATTTAATAGGATATAAGACAAATGTATTATGAAATACGATCTTTACAGTCAATTATTCTCAGGAAACTCACCAATAATCGTACTGGTTTCTTCTTATGCGTCCATCCGATGATATTTCAAATCTACTTGGGACCTCAAATAGATACCGTCTAATTACGAATATATCAAGAAATGGTGTTATCTGTTACCTGGACAGTTTTTATAATCAACTCCAATTTCGGAATCGATGAGCTGTTGCATGTAGTCCTGTTTCTTTATGTTGTTTTCTGACCTGTATTTGGTCACTTCTTTTACCATACTCACAAAGAAATCTTCCACATTTTTCGTCGAGATCCTAAAACCGTGAGGATAAGTCACTTTTACATTTATGTGAAATTTATATAAATGTATGTAAATTGTATACATATATGTGTACACACATTACATAAATTGTTTATACGCAAACAACAAGCGAGTGTATTAAAAGAACATACGCAATAGCGTTACGTGTTTTCCGGATGGATAAGTGGTTGGTCTGCATTACTTGGAATGCTATAGACAACGGCGTAATTTCGAAACCGGTCTATCTTAGATACAAATAAGCGAGCGGAGACAGGAGATTGATATTCGGAACCCTTGCAAAGTGGTAGAGAATAAATTTCTACCTTAGTTTCAATAGGTCTGCCAAGGTGGTGAGGTTGAGAGCAGTGGTGAGGCAAGCCAGGTTGGCCCAAAAGCCGGTGGCGAACAGTTGGTCTGTGTTCACCCGTCTGAAACCGACCGTCTCGTTGAAGAACGAATCCCAATCGAGGCCGAAAGCGCACTTCGCCGAACTGTCCATCGCATAGTAGCCCACAGCCTGCCTCACCTTAAACACGTATACCTCAAATCGTTACCCTTTTTGCCTCATCATAATTTTTAAAACTTCGAAATCCATTTTACTTTCCTTTTCACAAACATTTATAAAGGTCAAAATTATGAAAAAACAGAGCATTTATTTTTTATTTACATTCGGGTATACATTCCGAATAACATGAAACCACCAAATTTAAAAACCACTTATTTAGTAATAGACATTTTAAATGTCCTTTTTATAATATAAAATAGTGCTCAAAACTAATGTCACCTCGATGGGTCGACCGTTCAATTGCTTGAAATATGTGACCATAGATTTGCAGGCGTCCACCATTTCCGGCACCATCCTCTTCAGTTTGGACAACGTCACCGGCGAAGTGATTATCGATCGGAGAATTTTCCAGCTGGGGGCAAAATGGAGATGAGAAGAGATTTCCAAAGTTTATATTTATTCGTTACCAATCTCTTGAAGCAACTAAATATCAGCCGATATTACTAACCTCGGTCCTGGGACGAAGAACGGGTTGAGGCCCATTATGGGGTCCCGCTTCCTGTTAACATAATAATCGTTGTCATGGAAACGGCTGAAATCTTTGACTAGGACAGTCTTGATGAGCTGAGGATCCCTGAGCATAAGCACTGGCTGGCACAGTTTGAAGAATCCAACCGCGGGCTCGGAAGGAAATTGTCTGCAGGAACAAAACCGATATATGCAATGAAAATGAAGCTTGGAATCACAAAGGTAGCCGCTGTTTCTTATACACCTGAATGGCAAGTTTCACACTATTGTCGTTACCGGACAGTGTTTATTAGTAACAACGTCACTAAAACTTAAGACTAGGATAGGCATAAGTTAATTCAACATATACATATTTATTTTCCAATTTATATTTCTTTATGCGTATTGGGTACGCATGAGACCTCCGGTCGTTGTACTCAGTTGAGTATCAGAAAATTATCCGACAGACTCACTTGTAGATTTGCTCAAGGTCCTCGCCTATCGTCCTCCTCATCAGGATCGAGCCGGCCATACTGCCGAATGGGAAAATGCCCCGGACGTGCGGAACACCGAGTTTCTTCCAGTGTTCGTAGTTCCGAGTCCACCACCTGTAGAAGAGGTAGACGAGGAGGAGAACGAGCACTGTCGCCAGCATCTGGTCGTTATTTCTAAAAAAAATGAAATGCTTAGCGGGGCGATTACGGTTTAAACCACCCCGGTTTTAACGTTATCGTTGGCAATTGATAAAATGGGTACTGGTCAGTTCCTGTGTATTGTTTATCGACGTTATCGCAGACAAATGGCCATGTTCACTTGGATCAATTTAATCGCCCTTCGCATATGGCGGTGGACTTTAATGAATGATCGGACGCGTGGTTTTTATTTACTATTTACAGTTTGAACGTCGAAAACAATTTATGTCAATTGGTGGGTAAACTGTACAATAATCGAGGCCACTAAAGATAAGGTAAGGAAATAATAAACCGGACCACGCGGCATAGGGAAAATCGGATTTAGTAGGCCGTTTAAAACAAATGGACAAAATTGGAGTAAAAATAATCAGCGACGATATGCTAAACCCTCATCGATCACCCACAAATACACCTTTAATTGGTAGAAATTGACATTATTGACACGTGTGATTTTTCGTTCTACCCGTATTTGTTTGATCCTAGCCAAACAGAATGGAATGAATAAAAAAATCCCTCAGAATTTTTGTTTTTTAACTGATTCTATACACCAGTAGGACCATATCTCGCCATTTTAAATAGCATTCCGTTAGAAACATAGGATATTAATGAGATATAGTACCAATCGTCACGACAGAGTATTTCGCAATTTAAAAACGTTCATTTATGAACAATCGGGAGGACAAATCAAGTAAGCATTGGCTACCACGTAAAGTAAGTCAGTAGTTTCAATAGTTTGCCGTGCATAAAATAAAATAAACATTACAAAACGTGAAAAGCAAACCAAAGTTTAACTCTTAGGACTATTATACCAAATTGCTATCGAAGTTACATTCACACACTAGCAAATACACATATAAATATAATCGGTTTAAATTATTGCAGTCAACCAAGCTGCGGTGTTTTAAAGTAACATTTTATGTTATACTCTTTTTTATTTTTATTACAAATTAATTGAAAGCCTTTTCAAGGAAGTGTTATATGTTTTGTAGGCAGGTTATGGATAATTCAATATGGCCTTCAGATAATCAGATCCGTTTAACTATATTAATATAAATTGCTCAAGTGTAAATGTCTCCCGGTTTATAGTACGGCCTGATTTTTTCTATTATTAAAATAGGCGGTTTCAATTTTGCGCTAAGACTTAAAATAACCGCGGTGTTACCTCTCTCCCTCTCTCTTTCGGATCTGCATTTATATCGATCCGGCCTTTCATCTCGCGAGTGGTTTTTCTTTCGTTTTTTGAATACTCCAACCTGGTAACAGGAACTTCGTGTCTCTGTTTCTCGTTTACTTGCGACCAGCCAGTTTGACCCGGCCGAAAGTGTCCAGTCTACACCGAAACCGGCATATTATTAGCGGCATATTTCGTTCGACCCTTCGATAGAACACAGGGACACGATGACACTTCCAGAAGATATCGAGTGCATCTTGGATAAGGTAATATACGATGGCTTCCACACTCGTTAGTGTATTTCCCGCCGTCTGCCTATCAAGTCCAATCCCGATTTTGCGAATTCAAAATTTAATGCTGGAGACTGCATTTTTCCGAAAAATTATTTTAGGAATAATGTAATATTCGGCAGCTAATTGAATGATCCCCATGTAGTGATAGAGTTGAAAAAAACAGTTGTGTACACTTGTAAAGAAACTGTGAGGAATAATTACACTTTAGAAGCAAATAGAATTTTTTAGTAATGATCAGTATCAAACTGTTCAAGTTTTCCCAGATTGAACATTCTCAAATCATCATTTTAAACAATGTTTCTCTATATTTAACACTCTAAGACATACTGTGAACATTGAACTAGAATTTTGGAAATGTGTTTTGTCATACTAATTTGAATAACAATTGTATAGTCCTTCCAAATTCATGACAACTGTACTTTATACAAAGTTTACTCCACTCCATGTAGATAAAGCACACCCGAAAGTTATCTTCTGAGATAGAAAAAACAAAATTATTTTTTATTATCCGTATTAGCCTGAATTGTATATATCAGTTTAAACTGATCCTACCTGCAGGCATTGATTTATTAATAGATACTTATATATGCCTGTCCAGATTTTGAAGATGCCTTATATTCAATGTTTACTGTGTTTTTAATGAGTGTGTATATGTTACATAAGCAATTATGAAATACATTTGTATTAGTGATAAATTAAAATACTTTGTCAATAATAGTGTAGTGTTTTCAGTGGACTGGAAATTATTTTTGTCATCAGTTAAATTAAATAATCCCTACATAAATTATTTTTCTTTGTACAAGGTATCTTTCATGATAAGCAAGTTTGTTAATGGCCTGGTTAGGTTATATAAAATATAAATAATATTACAGTTAATTTCCACTCTTCTCGGCTACTTTCTCATATACATAAAATACATGAATTGCCAAACCTTATTTTTTCATTTTTTTTATTTTTTTACATTTTTATAGTTTGGCAATTTCCCTTTTAAATAAAATAATTTTATGTCATTGTTATGGCTGAGTAGATTATATTTTCTGATTGATCATTAAAATCTTTTTCAGATCCCAGAGCTAAGTGGTGAGGGTGTCAAAATGAAGGACAAGACAGCTGTAGAAGAAAAATTGAGAAAACTCATAGCTGATGGGAAAGAAAGGCTCCAGATAATTACTGATTTTGATCGAACACTGAGCAAATACCATCATAATGGGGAGCTCACTAAAAGCAGTTATTGTATGTTTTATGACATCAAAAGTTGCTTAACCACTTCTTTTTTAATTTAACACTTTATTTATTTAGAGTCTGGCATATTAGATCAAATCTGAGTGTCTTACCCTTTACACAATTTGGATTGGATTTCATATGTTGTGAAGTTTTACATAGCAGCAATTTACTTCTTATTGCCAGACCTCTTGGCAGATTAAAGTAAATATGCATTGCTCAAGATATGTGATTACTGAAATAATATAAAACCTAGGAGGTTTGTTCTAGTTTCCATCACAGTACACCAAGAAGAAACACTGCTATGATTCCGAACAATACTCTACTTTTAAGATTTATCAAAAATTGAGTTATTTCTACAGATTCTGAAAAATAAAAACTGGTGTAATAGCACATAATTGGAATAATGTAGTAGCAATAGAATCATATTTTGAAATGTTCCATTATTTTTTTCACTTAATACTAGTTAAAATTACTTGTTATATTCTGTTTAATTTTAATCCTAAAATGGCAAACCTTTGTTAAAGTTTAACTAAGTGTAAAACCCAGTGTAATATTTATTGATGGAAATGTTGCCCAAATCCAAATCAATAGATTGTATTTATTTTTGCAGGTGTGTTCGAATCGATTCCATCCCTTCCTCGCAATTTTGTTGACAGTGCTCAGGCCCTCTATGCCAGATTCAGAGTCATCGAAGATGATCCCAGCCTTACCGTGGCACAGAAATTGCCATACATGAAAGAGTGGTGGAAACTCAATGAAAAATTATTTATCGACATCAAATACAATGAGGAAGAGATGAAAGAAGCTGTAGTCAATTCCAATGTTAAACTGAGGTATTTATAAAACTAAATGAGAAATTCTGTTAAAATATAAGAACAGAAACTGACATTTGTCTAGAAACTTTTACAGTACTTTTATCCAATAGTATTTGGACTTAAATATTACCAATGGATAGTTGAATCTGTGTATTCCTACAAATTATGCATTTTTGATGTAAATTTTATCACTGTGTGTGTGAAAAATACTCCAATATAATTTTATTACATTGGTATAAGATAGCAATCCAATATAAGATAGCACTAATTGACTGAATGAACATGTGCTTCAAATATGCATAAATATCCTAGTACATTACTGCTAGAATTGAAATTGTTGTAAAATGAAAAGTTTTTATTTTAGTTCTTTTTTGTTATTAGGGAAGGTACTGAGGAGGTCTTTAGGAAGCTATCGGCTGAGGGAGTACCTGTTCTTGTGTTTTCTGCAGGTGTTGGAGATGTGGTCCAAGCAATAATGAATCATTATGAAATCAACTATCCCAACGTGCACCTGATATCAAATTTTTTCAAGAGGGAAAATGGTTTTATAACCGGTTTCCAAGGGACCCTGATACATATCTACAACAAGAACCAACATGCCATTGAAAATTCTGATTATTTCCAGGTATTTAGAATTCTAATGCTGCAAAACCTAAATTCACTCTCAACTAAAATACTTCAGGACACTCAAACCAAACTAACAAAAAAATTTGTTTCAAGAATGCGACATTATTACTGTATTTACTAGTTAGGTTTATATTACAGTTTGAAATACTAATTTCAAACTGCTGTAACAATTTTTGGAACATTAAAATGTTATATGATACTTAATTTAATGTAATGTGTTGTACTTATCAGCTTGGGAATATTAATTTGTTATTAAAAGTTGCCATTATTTATTAGAATTAGATCTAATTTATCATAATTCTCTCTTATAATGAGGAAAAAACTGACAGATGAATTAAAGTTTTTGTTATAGTTAACAAATAAAAATATACTGTTCCAGTATTGTAATATTATTGCTTTTTGTAGTTGATGAATAGTTACAATAACGTGATTTTTTCACTTGTTTTTTCTGTTTTTAATGACTGATGATTTTTCAAATTTTTAACTTCATTCTTCAGTCTGAAACTTAGCATTATTTTTGTTTAAAAACAGGAATTATCTCACAGAGAAAATGTTATTCTCATGGGAGATTCATTGGGAGATGCCAATATGGGAGAAGGTGTAGCTGGAAACGGCACCATACTTAAGATTGGATTTCTATGTGGACCTGTGAGTATTTAGAATTCTCATATTTACTTATTTTATGGCCATAATATTATTAGGACAGAAAGGTTAAATTTTTCTCAATAATATATCGTTCACAGTAATTTGTTTCAGCTAAAGTAAAACTGATTTAAGTCAATAAAGAAATGACCAAAAACCCAACTAACAAAAAGACTATTGGTACTGTAAACAGATAGAGGATCCTGTTTTTATTATAGTGTATCAATACTAGTTAGTAAAGTTTGTAAGATTATATTAGTTTCTATGAAACCTATATGAGTGATATTTGTTAATTCAGAAATTTCATGCTGTCACAATTTATTGTCATAGCATCATTTTTTAATTATTTATAATTATACAAAAGTTAAAACAAAAATGTCTGTTACCAAAGCATAATACTTTAACAATATTTTGTGTAGTGTTCAGTATAAATAGCATTTTTGTAAGAAATCAAAACCAGTCTAGCTTTGAATTAAGTGGTAATAGTATGACTGAACTTGTGTAAACCTCAAAAAAAAATTTTGATAATTTAATAATACCTCTAAAGTAGTTTGGGAATCATGCCACTAAATGTCTATCTCATCATGTTTATTAAAATGTTTTTTTCAGTAATATGATTGTATCTGAAAAAAAATTATTTTTTTAAGTACAATATTTGTTGTATATTCAGTTTAAACTGTTGTGGTCTGTTCAATTCATAAAACAGGAAAACAGGTTCAAAGATAACAGGTTATATAATTAATTTACTTTTGTGCTTTCATAAAAAAGATATATGTAGCATTCAGAAATCCCCTGAGCACAGAATTTGAAAATATTTTTTTATTTTTTATTTTATTTTTATTTATTTTTTGTTTATTAAAATTGTTATTGAATATTATGTTTTTTTATTACAGGTGGAAGAATATTTGCCTCAGTATTTGGATAATTTTGACATTGTACTTTGCGACGATCAAACAATGAATGTATTCAACTCTATACTTAATTTAACCCTTCAATAAAGTTCCTAAGTAGGCGAGAATATGTTTGTATGCTGTTCTCACTGTTCTTTATTTCAAATTGAAATAATTGTTTCTTATTTGTTCGTACTGTACATTATGGCTCTTTTGACAATTTTTTATTATGCGATATGCTCATATCCATATTTATAGTTTGAAATTTAATGACTCAATAAGTTGTTTGCTAAATTATATTTTTTTGTATATTGTTTTTATAATCAATACTTGGTTCTTGTGTCAATCACATTATAAATGTTTGAATATATTGTTTTGTACATTTCAGTATAGATAAATACTGAACTTGTTTTTAACTTGCTTGTTTATCTTCTTTCTGTCTTGAAGCATTATGGGATAATTACTGTTAATAAAATATGTGATTAAATGTAAGCTTTAAATGTCTGATAATTAATAACTGTGGTAGAGTACTTAGCTTAGAGCTCTGACTTATTTTTGTTTCAACTCAGTTACTATCCTCCTATAATTTGATTTTCTCTGATTATTCAGTTGCTCTGAAATTGATGTAGGCTCTGTGTATTTAAAAAAGGTATTCTAATAATTTTGGCAAGAATGCACAAAGTCTTAGTAACATCAAAATATTAGCATATGGTGTTTATCATAGCATAATATTTTAATATGCATATTTCTATAAGAATATGTTTTGAAGACGTTATAGAAGACAAATTATTATTGATGTTCACTAATTAGTATCTAAGTCATGTGAACATTGGGCATTGCAGGCATTGAGAATTATTTTGTTTTTGTGCACTAAAGTACTAGAGGTACACTATTGAAAATGTAACTTTGAGTTTATCTGAAGTTTACAGTAACTTAACAAATGTTAATAATACAATATGTGTGTGCTGCATGAGATAAGTTACAAAAGAGGTAATATATGTAAGTACCTAAACATCAAATATATTATTTTGATAGATGTGGCAAAAACATGTTTTTTATTATTAAATGTATTTGAATATGTATTGGCAATACCTACTGATTGAATTATTTGATGTATAATATTATATTTCAGTTTATTATGGACTTATCTTGATGCCCAAGACTCTTGGTAGAAATGTTGAATAAAATCTGTTTCTGTTATCCCCATATTGTGTATCAACAAATTTATCATTTTTTATCACATGGATGTATAATGAAAAATATAAAAAAAATCATTGTTTTTCTCGATGTCTATATTTTTTCTGTGTATAAAAGAATGGCTAGAGAACATGAATAAAATGGGAAAATGTAGTAAATTGAAGTGGCTTATTTTAGAGACAAGGAAAATGGTGAATGGGATAAAAACCTATTTGTTATCTGAATAACTCATTAGTGAATTATACACTTGTGTGTAAAATTGTGGAAAGAATTATATTAATTTTTATTTTGCTAAGATAATTAGTGACTGTTGAATGTTATTTTCTTAAAAGAGAAATATGCTAATTTTAGGATTAATAGTTTGTATATTTTTAATTTTACTACTTGTTCAATGAATGACTTGTATGATTATTTAAAATGTAATTTTAATTCAAATTACTCTTTCTGCATTGAAAATAAAGACAAATAAAGTGGAAATTTATTAGATTATATGCAGCAGCTGTAATATCTGATATGTTCATTCAGGAATTGGATCGAATATGATGTAATTGTTTTATTGAAGTTATTAAAACATTGCTCAGTTGGTCTGTTTGTTTATATAACCATGTTTTTCTATCTGCAGTAACCCGACTGTAACCTCCCTCATTGATAACAGTGTCAGAGGTTTCTTTGCTTGTCATTTTGTGTGAAGTCTTATCTACCGTTTTAGATTTGCCTCATTTTAGATAATGGTTTCTGTTTTGTGGGTTTGGTATGAAAATGAAGTATAAATGTTGCATCATAGAAGGTAATCTATGACCATAAATTAATATATAAATATTTATATATGTGTACAGTAAGCTCTCAAAGAAATTCCCCGATTTCAATTTTTTTGAAATAAGTTTCATATTACTTTTTCCCTGTTAGAAAAAATATGCATCAATTAGTTCAAAATCATGTGCTTGTTAAACTATAACTTGAGAAAATGCATTAACCATTTTCCTGCACATCTCGTGCATCGTTTTTTCTAATATCTAGTAAAAAAAATCTAAATCTAGAAGTTATGCACTCAAATAGAATTTGTTTAAATTGTTATTGCATTTTAGGAATTAAAACAGGTGTCCTATTTTTATAAATTCAAAGGCAGCTAAGCAATAATTTGAGGTATGTTATTACTTAACAGAGAAAATTTAGTATATAATTTATAATAAATGATATTACATATGATTAGAAAAGTCACAATTATTCTTACGGAATAATATTTCTCTTATCCAGGCACATTATAGGTTATTCATTCAATGGAAAATTGTGGAATTCAAATAGAGGCTTTAGCTTTATTTGTGTATCATTTTTTAATAATACATTGTTTAGTTCGTGTTCCAAAATTTTCAGTACGAAAATTTCGTTTTTACATAATTGTAGATATGAATCTACTACCTACTTTTGTCCTAGGTTAACTGTAGAGAAGTATATTTTGTATTAAACTGAGTCAATAGTCAACATTTTTTTTTTAGTTGCAATGTTAATAGAATTTATTCTTTATTAACTCATTATTAATAAATAATTGATTTAACAAAGTGTGCCAAAAGCAGAATTTAGAAGTTATATTCTAATGATGATCATGTTCACTTTCTTTTTAGTGTACAATATACAAATCTTGTGTGATAACATTATTCATGTTGTTATAAACCAATTCATTGCCTAATTGCAGAGTTATCTATACTTGTTAAATACTAATGACACCTTTGAAATTATGATTAACCATTTTACTGCTCTTTCAATATATATTCATTTCATTTATTTTATCTTTACTTTTTAAGGGATAAAATGACAAACAGTGAAGTTGCAGTGCTTACAGGTTCCTTCATCAACAACTTCTACACGTGTAAGTAGCTCTGAATGTTCCAATAATTCAAAACTGATCTAGCTTAAAGTTATACTTCCAATTCCTCAATAACCATGTTTATGAATATATTAATAAATTAATTAGCGTATAACAAAAAAGGCTTGTCACTCCATGTTGTGCTAACCCTGCCAGTTTTAATGGTAAGGGAAGGGTAATTTTCAAGTTCTGTATTTTGTTGCTAATGCTACATCTCGTTTGTAACCTTGTCTCCAAATGTTACTATTGTGAAAAACTTGCTTAAATTGCTGAGGAACATTAGTTTTGCACACTATTTTTATGCCATAGTAAACTGTCTTCAACTTACATGGGAATAATTGATCTTAAGCTGAAATCTTCAGAATTCAATCGTCAGTAACATCCTTTCAGTAATATAACGGGATACATTTTACGTACAGCACAACTTCGGCCCCCGCACTCTGGGTTAGTACCAAACGGGCGAGTGGAAAGGCAGAAACCACATAAGTAATGGAAATAAAGGGCCGCAATAAAACCACATAGACCGACTCACTTGTTGCGCCTACATAGAAAAAAGAGTGATTATTATATTCAGTTAATATGTGCCAAGTGGTCTTAAGTCGGGCAGTTATCGATAAACATGTGTTCGTAGTCATATGAGGAAAACGTGGAGGATGACCGTAATGGTAAGTTGTTCACTGGTCAGTTGAGTTTGCGACATTGTCGCTGTCGGTTAATTGACACTAATGATTTCTGTTTCTTTGCTCTCTTGTCCGTTTTCAACTGCGACAATCCATTTTATTCTATAAATGTATATAATACTTTAGCTACATTCTCGCATTGTCACTATAGCACTTCATCAGTAACATAGTAGGGATAGGGATGAATGATCCCGTCAGCACAGTGCAACTGGAAGGTACAGTAGACGTTAATCGTAGTTTAAACAATATTCATTCTGTATGAAATATACTTCTGTAATATGATTCTGTATAGCTGTAACACGTTCTTAATCATAAATGCAGTATGCTTGTGTAATATCGGTAATGCTTTTTTTTAATCGTGCAATTGTCTCGCTCTTCGGCCGGCGTTTTGGCTTTTCACCGGATAGAACACACTTTTCCGTACTCAGCGCGTGTTATTTAAAATAACTATTACATATTTTGTATAATTATACAATTTGGAAAAGTAAATTGGACAATTGTTACACCCCTGTCGTTTCTGCAAACGTTATTTCGGCAAAAGGAGGTCACTTAATTTTCCAAGTCTGTAGGATAGTAATTATCATCGATACTTCGTTTGCAAGTAAAAAGTGAGATAACGAGTATTTTCACTCGCCTATTCGGCCCAGCGGAGTTTACGCATACATTTTGGACTAAAATTTGAGCGTCGGTCTTTAAACATGGTGAAATTCTTTATGAAAGCCGGAGGTTAAAAAACCCAGTTCTGCATATGCTTGAGCTGCAGGCATCCTTCTCAAGATTTCAGACAAAAAAAATCTACGGTACAAAAATTCTCTCGTTACGAATACTGAATACATAATTTCTAATTGAATGTTATAGGGTGGTGTTAATTTTGGTATTGGTTATGTATGGTAGCGGGTACTGGGCCCGCAGGGGTGTCCCCTCGCTCAAGCCCTCCTTCCCATTTGGCAACATCAAGGATATTATTCTCATGAACAAAACTATAGGCGAGGCCTACGACCAGATTTACAAGTGAGTACATGAGTGAGTTCTTTTCTTGCTATAATCACTGAGTGTGACTGACAAAGTGTCTGAATGTGCAACTGTGATTGTGCTAGCGATCCAGTGAGGGGAATTTGTGTAAACGGATTTTTATTATTGTAACTTAACTTATATATAAAAAAATTAAAGGTATATTTAGTGAGATTGCGTGTAACAATAGACGCTGCACGCACAGGTACAGTATGCCCTATTCTGCGATACACGTTTTATAGGTTAATAATTACAAGAAGAACATGAGAAGCGAAATGATCTTGATATGACTGTCATTCAATGTATATTGATTGTCAAGTTAGGCAATTAAAGTGATCCTTTTGATAAAAATTATGTCTACAGATAACAATGTGATAATTACTAAAGCTAATATTATTCGATGGCCGATACTCGATGCAACGATATTGCTCCCGATGTAATTATAACTCATTATTAATATGTTTAGAGATAATATATGCTTGCCAACCGGACGAGTTGGCCTTTAAAAACAATGTATTCTGTGGCAGATCGGTCAGTAAATTTCTCGTGTAATTTGTTGCCTAAAATTGGTCAACTAATCTGAAGTAACTCCGTAATAAGTAATATAGTTTGACACAAATGCATGATGCCTGCCGATGAAGCATCCTCTCAGCACTGTTTTATGATGTTTGCATAAAATCAAATGAATAGAGTATTCGGACACATCATTGTTGCGAGTAACAGTGCCAGCTTCGTCGATGACTCTCATCAATGTCAATAACAACCCTCGACATTAAAATAGGATGATCTGCGTCTGTTCTGGACGTTAAAATGTTATTGTTTTTATTTGTTTACAGGCAGTTCAAGGGCCATCCATACGTCGGTTTCTACAAGCTGGGTAAGCCGGCGCTGATGGTCAGGCACCCCGAATTGGTCAAAGCTGTTCTAATTAAAAACTTCGACAACTTTCACGACAACGATTTCCACGTTGACATTAAAGTGGATCCAATCCTGGGCCTAAATCCGTTCAACGCCAAAGGAGATAAGTGAGTTATATTCTCTTCTAAAAGATGGAAATCGACCGTTTTTAATATACAAGCATCGCCTATTTAATGCTTAGGCATTTACACCGATTAAAGCCTCCCTTCAGTGTCCCTGTGGTGGTGTTTTCCTTCTATTGTTGATGTTATTTATAGATCCCGAAAGCGTGTTCCCTGATACTCCTGAACTGTTTGGGGGGCGTCGAATAGTAGAAGAAAAAGAAACAGCTTAGCAGGTCGTATGTAATCTTAACAACTGGGAAACACCACCAGGTTAACAAGGCCGCGGATGCTTCATCAAGCACGCTGAAGTACGTCAGTACATTAACAATGGAATGCAAATAGTTAAAAAAATAGCAAATATTTTGTGATGTAATGCAAATAGCTACTGATAACTGCGATAAGCGGGAATCTGTCTAGTATTTAGCAATTGTGAGTGGAGACAGAAGATAGCGGCTGTAATGTTTTTCTAAAATAAAAGTAAAACTTTTAAGTGTATTATAATCTATTGAATCTATATTTCACTTAAAAAACCAGCTTCGCTTCTGGACTTATGCCGTTGTCGTCGAGGAACTAACTAACTAAGATTTTGCTGAATGCCCAGATGGAAATCGGCCCGCGGTGTGGTGACCCCTTCGTTGTCGGTTGTCAGAGTGAAACCACTTGTCCCTCAGATAATCCAAGTCTGCCGGGAGCTACTCGCGTATTTGGAGCTGAATGAAGATAAACACCTTGAGGTATCGTGTGTATGAAACAAGAATTTTACTCTCCATCTTATAATATTATTTTATTTCTGAGACCTATATTTAATCAGTCGGTCTGCCCCGGTATTTTTCCTCATTGTCTATTCGTTTCAATGTATTGGGTTGGCAAATAAATAATCGCGGATTTCTTTTCCACCCGCAGGTTATTATGTATTTATACACATACATATGTGTATGTGTATAAATACATACGTATGTATTATACACATACGCATATGTATTATACACATATATGCAATAGTAACGGCGTAGAACCAAATCTTAGGAACAGATTAAATATACACGGCGGATAATCCAAACCTTGACAGAACTGCTCCAGAATTAATTGGAATATTATATATGGGAAAACGAATAGATAGATATAAGCCATCAAGAAGAACATTTTTATGGGTCTTAATTCATGTAAAGGACTTACTTTGGGCTAGTACTTGTGTAGGTCTGTAGGTTTAATCCTTCACTGGAAAATGACTGATGTTTGGAAGGGAACTTGAACACTCTTATAAGCCCGTCTTGCTCTTCTGCAGTCCAATTCAACCTTGGAAAGCTACTGGGATAATTCCAATTGTTACAACTTTCCCTGTCGGTCACTAATGAACCCCGCCATTCATTTGGTTCATCTTTTTTTCTTTTCGTTTGCTTATCGATGTTTCGTTGCTTTAACGATTGCTGAAGGTCTGTACTAATTGCCGGGCTGAATAATCTTAATAGGGGTTTCAAAGAAAAAGGTGGTTAATTACTCAACTTGGTTACCCTCTAACGACTAATAATGCAAACCAGTAATAAAGAAAAATCTCTGACCTTCGTTATTACTCGTTTGATTTCGACTTCGACCAAATTGTTTATGCGTGTTTATTGAAATAAAAATGTGTTTATTAAAACGTCAAATATACGTTTAAAGTCATTAACGCATTATGAAAAGGAACCATTGAGAAATTTTACAGCAGTTAGTTTTGTATTTGAAATTCGAGGAAAATTTGGTGCACCACCAGTAAATCGAACTCAGAGTCAAGTTGAAATAAATCGTCTTGGATCAGGATACATAAATAACGCTTCTGATTTTTGCGGCCCCAGCTGTAAAATACTATTGTGAAAAACTGCGAAATTTACTGAATACCCACAATCCCTCGAATAGAAAAATTTCTATCTAAACTAATATAGATACAACAGCGGAACCGAATAACGATTACGTATTTGTGACTAAAAAAAATAGAATAAGTATCGTAGTAATAGCTCTGCCGAACTTTTCCTTCAATTACACTCCTTATCCCTGCCCTCAATTTTTTTTTTGGTAATTGTAACTTATTATTGAGCTCTGTGTAACAAAAAAGTTTGTTGGGAAACAGATGTAATGAACGAATTAGAAAACTGAATTCCAACCTCTCTCATTCTTAATTCATTGGCGTTTTGATTTTCTATCAATGGCATCGGAAAATTTTATTGAACATTTATATTTGGTTCTTTCTTCGCGGATTTTTAGCAGTGGCAGTATCATTTTAGTCACTGGTGGTATTTTATTTACAAACAAAGTAAGAGTGCAGAGACAGTGCTGGTGTGCACAAGATGGCGGCCGACATCGTCTCGAATTGAGAATATTTCGATATAGTAATTTAAACGAATTAATTCTTTATAATTTAATTCAGGCCCCAAGGAAAAATAATTCGAGAGAAAATATTTGTCATTTGTACATTTTTGTGCTTTAAATGTCTCTGTAATCGATATCTACTGGACTGTTTACTCTTGAGTTAAAGCGAACCAAGATCCTTTTGCCGCCATTGTCATAGGTTGGTAAGCTGCCGATTAAGAATCATATCCACACTGTTACTACCCGTAAGTACCTCGCTACACAACCAAGCCATGTACTTTCCTTTTTAGTTCATTCCTCATCGCGAATCTTCGTTAGGAATGCTTTTCCATTTTAGAGTGCTAACTCTACTGATGGTCAGAGGAAACTCTACTGATGGACACTGGAACACTTTAGAGTCCATTGTCTTGAGTTTTTCGATTCTCACGCTATTTAGTCGAGACGGTGGGGCCTCTTTATATCTTTATTTTGTCTAAACTATTCGATATATGTATATGTTGGCTAGATGTACGAGCTGGCTGGGAAGTATACGACCGATGTGGTCGCCAGATGCGCCTACGGTGTCTTGTCCAATTCGTTCTCGAAACCGGATTCAGAATTCAGACGGATGTCGAGGGCCATTTTCGAAGGCGGAGTCCAGTCCAACTATGCCTTATTGTTGGCTTTCTACGCACCCAAAATTGGACAATATTTGAAAATAAAGTATTAATGCTGATATGTACATACATATACACGTAATGAAGCCTAAGAGTAGACTCAAGAACAGTAAAAGAAACAATAGTAGTAGTATCAGAAGTTCCTTTTACTGGGGACAATTTACATTGAGAGTTTAGATAATATTTTGTGTGAATACAATAAATGCCTTAACACTGATTTGCCAACACACACACACACACACACACACACACACACACACACACACACACATATATATATATATATATATATATATATATATATATATATATATATAACAACAATGGGAACAACAAGTCACAAAGCCAATGGTTCACTCTCAAGTACCCATGTACAAAAACCCATGCCAGCTTGTAGGCCTTCATTTTGTCTATATACACGATTGTTGTAACATATAAATTACTTAACAATATGTGTAGTTTACATAATTTTTTATAATTAGTAAAAAGTAATTGGGAAAGAAGCCAGTGGTCGAGAACCAGCAATGTATCTGTTTGCTGGGTTTAATATTAGTGAGTGCTGTTTCAAAATGTGTTCCATAATTATTTCATCGCTGAAATATTATTACAACTTCTAACATACTATTAATTTTGTCATAAATTAACTCATAAGGTAAGACTGTTTCTTTCATATACTACTTTCTTTTATTCGCTCTTACAATTTTTCAGAATTATCTCACGCGAAGTGGAGAGGTTTTTCATTGGGTTAGTGAAAGAAATCGTGGACTACAGGACCAAATACAATGTGACAAGGGAAGATTTTCTCCAGTCCTTGATCGAAAATGTGAAGAAAAAAAATGGATGCAATGCAAATGGAATCCCAGGTGAGACCTCAGTACCACAGTCTATTAAATCTTCTGTCACCGGTTTGATCTTTTGCTAGGTTGATTTGTACTGAATATTCAGTTTGGATTTCTTATTGAAAATGTAGTTTTACATTTTACTGAACTGATTATTCCCTAATTCTAAGTTGGTGAACCTAAATGTTGCCCACAGTGTATAAATCCACAACATTGTTATAATTAATATACGTTGTAACATTCATTAGAAACTGTTCGTTCATATGACAGTCTGTTTTGATTATTAATCGTCTAAATAATAAAATGTTAAAATATATTCTGAATGTGTGTCGGCAGAGTACAATTATGTAGAGATGGCCGCCCACTGTATGACATTTTTCCTCGATGGGTTCGAGACAGCTGGAATACTCATTGCGTACACAACGTACGAATTGTCCTTGAATCCCGAAGTACAGGAGAGACTGAGGCAGGAAATAGCCTCCGTCTCTAAGGACTACAGCCAGTTCACATTCAACACAATACACAGTCTCAGCTATCTGGAGGCAGTTATATCAGGTCAGTCCACTGTTATCTTCTCAAGAGGTCTCCCTTTGCATGTTCTACTATGAAAGGAGGGTATATTATTCGTTTTGAAAGTAACTATAATTTCCGGTCCTAACCACTAAGCTGTGCCAGATCTGAATCACCAGTCACTTTAGGATTACTGTAAAGTTATACCATATCCCTCATATGCTTTCACTGCTGCGAATTGTTGTCACTAGTATTTAAAGTAGGAACAGTTTTGATTGGAAGCAACAAATTTAGCAACAAACAGTCCAAATGTTTCAATATGTACGTATTTTTGTAGATTTGTAACAATAAATAGTCTTGGAAACAATTTCACACCTGGTGTAAGTTCTTAAATATCATTACTTATACGGTTGATAAATCTCAATATATATATATATATATATATATATATATATATATATATATATATATATATATACACAAAGAAATGAGTACAGTTAATAAGCCACAAATATGATATTAATAGAACAAGCATTTAAAATATTCAATTATTAAATTGATTATACAATAAATATAAAATCAATGTCCAGAGCTTTACATTGAATAGATATTACATATATATTACAGTACAGGTAACTCCAGTTTATAGGGGTGACCTCATGCTTCCCACTCAACTAGACAGATGGGAATTTTTTTTATAAGGTTCTACATAACTGTGGAAAGCCCCATATATACATAAAAATGAAGATTATAAATAGCCTATATATACTCCAGAAGTAAATTACGTACACAAAAAAATGGAATCTCTATCTTTTGCCAATGAGATTTAAGGTATTTCTCTTTAAATAGTATCAGGCTGTTTGTAGATGTAACATTAATATTATTGAATGGGGAGTCGTCAGTGTTAGTGCCTGACATGGGTTTGTAGTGGCTAGAGCAGTCCCACTTTGAAGGACATTTATCGTAAATTTAATTTTTTATATGTAATATACATTATTGTAAGCAGTGTTTGTTGACTGTTCTCATGTGGCAGAGAGCCTGAGAAAGCATTTACCGAGTGCAGGTCGCTTATTTTTAATTTAATTTTTTATATTTAATATACATATTATAATCAGTGTTTGTTGACTGTTCTCATGTGGCAGAGAGCCTGAGAAAGCACCCACCGGGTACAACAACGACTAGAGTTTGTACTTCAGGGACGAGACTTGATTGTTTGTCAGGAGATGGAGTTGACATTGACGAAGGCGTCTCTGTTGTTCTGCCTATGTACTCAATACACAATGACCCAGAGCACTTCCCTCAGCCTCACATATTCAACCCAAACCGATTCATGGACAAAGCCAAAGCCTCCAGGCATCCGTATGCCTATTTCCCATTTGGAGCTGGACCACGCTCGTGCCCAGGTAACCTTTCAATTTATTCATCCATGTTAGTCTGACGATTTTTATTGAACACTGTTTTAATATCAACAAAGCTCTTATAATAAATTCTTTTATAAAAAAACAGCATAAATTCTGTATTATTATGAAACATAAAAAGATATTGTTGTTCTTATCAACAATTAACAGTAAAGTAATCTTAAACCGATAATAATTATCAGAACAAATATTATCAGAAGTAATTATAAGCAAAGGGATAGTGTGAAGATTGGAATTACAGAATATATAATTATAATAATAATATATTTTTACAGAACAGTGTTACAGCAATATTACATCTTTTAGAGCACTTTATTACCCTTAATTTTTTGTGTAAATACGAACAGAATCTTTAAATAAATTCTTGTTCATGTAGTCCTAGAGTATATCTTGTGCAATATTTGTCTTCTGTCATCTTTAATCGTAGAATATAGGTATGAATCATAGAAGATACAGTAAATGCAGTAGTACAGTAGTAGTAAAATATGTAACAATGGAGAAAAATAGTTGTAGTGCCGGTAGTAATAGAGCTATGGGTGAAAACATGACGATGAGACTATTGCAGTGTGAATCTACAGATGGGAAAGGGAAATAGATCACAATTTTCCTACTGCTCATGATTTTATGAGCATAGTTCGAGGGTTATATATCAGTATCATTATTACAATTATTTGTCTTCATTATTGTACATACCTTGTGCATTCAGGTTTCAGGTTTGCTTTGAGCATGGTCAAAATGTCGGTGATTACAATTCTATTGAAATACAGGATCGAACCCAAACAGCCGATACCGACAGAAGAGCTCGAGCTGGACAGGATGAATTCTTTTTTCCATGTCGCCAAAGATGGCCTGTGGGTCAAATTTAAGAAATTGGACCCGGAAGAGTTGCGAATTCAAGAGGAAAGGGACGCACTATCGGGGGATAGAAATGTCGCTAAAGCGGAGTGTCCATTCGGTGATACATTAGTTTTATGATTATTTGTGACACTCATTCCTAAACCGTATTTGAAGGGTACAAGTTTTATTTCCTATTCATTCCTAAAAAAATAATGCCCAAGATATTACATGTTTGGCATGTCTCACTCAAATACTAATTTTATGTTTGTATTTTAATTTGTTTGTCTAGTCCAATTCTGATTTTTTAATTTAAAAAAACAAACAGATTATTCTGTTAATTAATAAGTTCTGATTTAGAGGCACGCAATGTAAAACATTGTAAAAGCTTGTAAAACAAGTTCTATTGTGTCTGTACATTTTATGTGAATAACATATTTCAATTTCAGTTTAAACATTGTGATAGTTGTAGGACCTGATCCTACTATTGTTTGTTTGTAAATATATGTATTAATAAATTATATAAAACAGAAAAATTGTTATATTTATTTGTATAGCCATCCCTGATCATTTTTTCCCCACTGATCAATATACTCTAAAAGTGAATTTTTAGTTAAAAAATGTTTTTTTTCTTCTTCTGTGACTTCTATAACATATATAAAAAGATACAAAGAACTATATAACTATATATAAAACTATAATTGTTATATAACTATAACCAAGAAGATGAAAGAGTAATAACTGTACTAGGGTTTTATATCCATTTATTTAATTATAATTTTATTATATACATTTATTATGAAATCACTGTTGGTTTAAAGCTTGTCCTCATTTGAGTTGACTTGAAGGTGCAGTCATTCCCCTGTTCTTCCCCTATAATTCATGATTAGCTATAAATCATACACCTAACTTAGAAAATTAATTTGAATTTAAGCTTTTATTGATTATCATGTCTTATTTAATATTATTAGCTGTTATTACAGCCGTTAATTTTATAAATTACTGAGAGTACACAATTTATCTGTCTGAAAATAAAAACTGTTGCAATGTAAAATATATTGTTTATAAATGAACGAAGGTTCCCACAAACAGAACATGAATTATAACTAATTCCGGATGGGGTTCCGTAACACTATTGTTACTAAGGTTTTCAGATTTACATCATATAAAATAATTGGCATGGAATGCAATTATCAAACAGTAAAACATTTTTACAAATTTAAACATAACACCTTCCTAGATATTTTATGAAATTAAATGAATTCGACTTTTCCTTCTCGATGCTATAATAGTGCAGTTGCAGTCAGTAGACATGTCACAGTACTGTTATTCAAATATATAAGATGATGATAAATGTACATAATATGAAATTGCACAAACCTACTAAACTTCAGAAAACTGAAAATAGAGTAATAACTCTATTAATGAATAATAATTAATGATTTGAATGTTGCAGTAGATTTGTTTTACATGTTTATTTTTAATTAAATTCTTATATTCAAATCCAATGAGTATAACAGGGTCTCAGTTCAAGCAATCACCGCTAGGTGTCAGTACCAGTCGGGTATTTTGATTTTAAACCAGAAAAGGTTTAAAACTATATTTAATTTTTAAATCCATTAATATTAGCTCCTTAGATGATATATTTACATATTATTAAATGTCATAAACCTACTAAACTTCAGAAAACTCAAAATAGAGTAATAACTCTATTAATGAATAATAATTAATGATTTGAATGTTGCAGTAGACTTGTTTTACATGTTTATTTTTAATTAATTCTTATATTCAAATCCAATGAGTATAACAGGGTCTCAGTTCAAGCTTTTACCGCTAGGTGGCAGTACCGGTCGGGTATTTTGATTTTAAACCAGAAAAGGTTTAAAACTATATTTAATTTTTAAATCAATTAATAATAGCTCCTTAGATGATATATTTACATATTATTAAATGTCATAAACCTACTAAACTTCAGAAAACTGAAAATAGAGTAATAACTCTATTAATGAATAATAATTAATGATTTGAATGTTGCAGTAGATTTGTTTTACATGTTTATTTTTAATTAAATTCTTATATTCAAATCCAATGAGTATAACAGGGTCTCAGTTCAAGCAATCACCGCTAGGTGTCAGTACCAGTCGGGTATTTTGATTTTAAACCAGAAAAGGTTTAAAACTATATTTAATTTTTAAATCCATTAATATTAGCTCCTTAGATGATATATTTACATATTATTAAATTTCATAAACCTACTAAACTTCAGAAAACTGAAAATAGAGTAATAACTCTATTAATGAATAATAATTAATGATTTGAATGTTGCAGTAGATTTGTTTTACATGTTTATTTTTAATTAAATTCTTATATTCAAATCCAATGAGTATAACAGGGTCTCAGTTCAAGCAATCACCGCTAGGTGTCAGTACCAGTCGGGTATTTTGATTTTAAACCAGAAAAGGTTTAAAACTATATTTAATTTTTTAAACAATTAATATTAGCTCTTTAGATGATATATTTACATATTATTAAATGTCATAAACCTACTAAACTTCAGAAAACTCAAAATAGAGTAATAACTCTATTAATGAATAATAATTAATGATTTGAATGTTGCAGTAGATTTGTTTTACATGTTTATTTTTAATTAAATTCTTATATTCAAATCCAATGAGTATAACAGGGTCTCAGTTCAAGCAATCACCGCTAGGTGTCAGTACCAGTCGGTATTTTGATTTTAAACCAGAAAAGGTTTAAAACTATATTTAATTTTTAAATCCATTAATATTAGCTCCTTAGATGATATATTTACATATTATTAAATGTCATAAACCTACTAAACTTCAGAAAACTGAAAATAGAGTAATAACTCTATTAATGAATAATAATTAATGATTTGAATGTTGCAGTAGATTTGTTTTACATGTTTATTTTAATTAAATTCTTATATTCAAATCCAATGAGTATAACAGGGTCTCAGTTCAAGCAATCACCGCTAGGTGTCAGTACCAGTCGGGTATTTTGATTTTAAACCAGAAAAGGTTTAAAACTATATTTAATTTTTAAATCAATTAATATTAGCTCCTTAGATGATATATTTACATATTATTAAATGTCATAAACCTACTAAACTTCAGAAAACTGAAAATAGAGTAATAACTCTATTAATGAATAATAATTAATGATTTGAATGTTGCAGTAGATTTGTTTTACATGTTTATTTTTAATTAAATTCTTATATTCAAATCCAATGAGTATAACAGGGTCTCAGTTCAAGCAATCACCGCTAGGTGTCAGTACCAGTCGGGTATTTTGATTTTAAACCAGAAAAGGTTTAAAACTATATTTAATTTTTAAATCCATTAATATTAGCTCCTTAGATGATATATTTACATATTATTAAATGTCATAAACCTACTAAACTTCAGAAAACTCAAAATAGAGTAATAACTCTATTAATGAATAATAATTAATGATTTGAATGTTGCAGTAGACTTGTTTTACATGTTTATTATTAATTAAATTCTTATATTCAAATCCAATGAGTATAACAGGGTCTCAGTTCAAGCAATCACCGCTAGGTGTCAGTACCAGTCGGGTATTTTGATTTTAAACCAGAAAAGGTTTAAAACTATATTTAATTTTTAAATCCATTAATATTAGCTCCTTAGATGATATATTTACATATTATTAAATGTCATAAACCTACTAAACTTCAGAAAACTCAAAATAGAGTAATAACTCTATTAATGAATAATAATTAATGATTTGAATGTTGCAGTAGATTTGTTTTACATGTTTATTTTTAAATAAATTCTTATATTCAAATCCAATGAGTATAACAGGGTCTCAGTTCAAGCAATCACCGCTAGGTGTCAGTACCAGTCGGGTATTTTGATTTTAAACCAGAAAAGGTTTAAAACTATATTTAATTTTTAAATCAATTAATATTAGCTCCTTAGATGATATATTTACATATTATTAAATGTCATAAACCTACTAAACTTCAGAAAACTCAAAATAGAGTAATAACTCTATTAATGAATAATAATTAATGATTTGAATGTTGCAGTAGATTTGTTTTACATGTTTATTTTTAATTAAATTCTTATATTCAAATCCAATGAGTATAACAGGGTCTCAGTTCAAGCAATCACCGCTAGGTGTCAGTACCAGTCGGGTATTTTGATTTTAAACCAGAAAAGGTTTAAAACTATATTTAATTTTAAAATTCACTAATATAGCTCCTTAGATGATATATTTACATATTATTAAATGTCATAAACCCACTAAACTTCGAAACTGAAAATAGAGTAATAACTCTATTAATGAATAATAATTAATGATTTGAATGTTGCAGTAGATTTGTTTTACATGTTTATTTTTAATTAAATTCTTATATTCAAATCCAATGAGTATAACAGGGTCTCAGTTCAAGCCGTACCGCTAGGGTGGCAGTACCGGTCGGTATTTTGATTTTAAACCAGAAAAGGTTTAAAACTATATTTAATTTTTAAATCCATTAATATTAGCTCCTTAGATGATATATTTACATATTATTAAATTTCATAAACCTACTAAACTTCAGAAAACTCAAAATAGAGTAATAACTCTATTAATGAATAATAATTAATGATTTGAATGTTGCAGTAAATTTGTTTTACATGTTTATTTTAATTAAATTCTTATATTCAAATCCAATGAGTATAACAGGGTCTCAGTTCAAGCAATCACCGCTAGGTGTCAGTACCAGTCGGGTATTTTGATTTTAAACCAGAAAAGGTTTAAAACTATATTTAATTTTTAAATCCATTAATATTAGCTCCTTAGATGATATATTTACATATTATTAAATGTCATAAACCTACTAAACTTCAGAAAACTCAAAATAGAGTAATAACTCTATTAATGAATAATAATTAATGATTTGAATGTTGCAGTAGATTTGTTTTACATGTTTATTTTTAATTAAATTCTTATATTCAAATCCAATGAGTATAACAGGGTCTCAGTTCAAGCAATCACCGCTAGGTGTCAGTACCAGTCGGTATTTTGATTTTAAACCAGAAAAGGTTTAAAACTATATTTAATTTTTAAATCAATTAATATTAGCTCCTTAGATGATATATTTACATATTATTAAATGTCATAAACCTACTAAACTTCAGAAAACTCAAAATAGAGTAATAACTCTATTAATGAATAATAATTAATGATTTGAATGTTGCAGTAGATTTGTTTTACATGTTTATTTTTAATTAAATTCTTATATTCAAATCCAATGAGTATAACAGGGTCTCAGTTCAAGCAATCACCGCTAGGTGTCAGTACCAGTCAGGTATTTTGATTTTAAACCAGAAAAGGTTTAAAACTATATTTAATTTTAAATCCATTAATATTAGCTCCTTAGATGATATATTTACATATTATTAAATGTCATAAACCTACTAAACTTCAGAAAACTCAAAATAGAGTAATAACTCTATTAATGAATAATAATTAATGATTTGAATGTTGCAGTAGATTTGTTTTACATGTTTATTTTTAATTAAATTCTTATATTCAAATCCAATGAGTATAACAGGGTCTCAGTTCAAGCAATCACCGCTAGGTGTCAGTACCAGTCGGGTATTTTGATTTTAAACCAGAAAAGGTTTAAAACTATATTTAATTTTAAAGTCCATTAATATTAGCTCCTTAGATGATATATTTACATATTATTAAATGTCATAAACCTACTAAACTTCAGAAAACTCAAAATAGAGTAATAACTCTATTAATGAATAATAATTAATGATTTGAATGTTGCAGTAGATTTGTTTTACATGTTTATTTTTAATTAAATTCTTATATTCAAATCCAATGAGTATAACAGGGTCTCAGTTCAAGCAATCACCGCTAGGTGTCAGTACCAGTCGGGTATTTTGATTTTAAACCAGAAAAGGTTTAAAACTATATTTAATTTTTAAATCCATTAATATTAGCTCCTTAGATGATATATTTACATATTATTAAATGTCATAAACCTACTAAACTTCAGAAAACTCAAAATAGAGTAATAACTCTATTAATGAATAATAATTAATGATTTGAATGTTGCAGTAGATTTGTTTTACATGTTTATTTTAATTAAATTCTTATATTCAAATCCAATGAGTATAACAGGGTCTCAGTTCAAGCAATCACCGCTAGGTGTCAGTACCAGTCGGTATTTTGATTTTAAACCAGAAAAGGTTTAAAACTATATTTAATTTTAAATCCATTAATATTAGCTCCTTAGATGATATATTTACATATTATTAAATATCATAAACCCACTAACCTCAGAAAACCCAAAATAGAGTAATAACTCTATTAATGAATAATAATTAATGATTTGAATGTTGCAGTAGATTTGTTTTACATGTTTATTTTTAATTAAATTCTTATTTTCAAATCCAATGAGTATAACAGGGTCTCAGTTCAAGCAATCACCGCTAGGTGTCAGTACCAGTCGGGTATTTTGATTTTAAACCAGAAAAGGTTTAAAACTATATTTAATTTTTAAATCAATTAATATTAGCTCCTTAGATGATATATTTACATATTATTAAATGTCATAAACCTACTAAACTTCAGAAAACTGAAAATAGAGTAATAACTCTATTAATGAATAATAATTAATGATTTGAATGTTGCAATAGATTTATTTTACTTGTTTGTAAATAGTAAATGAAGAAAAGCACAAAGATAATAAATGAAACCTTTATATTCATGAATTATTATTGATAGTAATATAATAATTAATATAAGTATCTAGATTGCTAGATAAGTATCTAGAAAATTGGTTAGTTTTTAGTTTATTGTATAACAATATTAATGGCTGAAATACATTTAATAATATTTCATGGCTGTACCACATAACATGTACCTTTACAATAAAGCAAAATAATGATTTTAACAATGAAAATTAATAAGACTATATCTAATGTTTAAATCACGTAATATAAGCTAATAAGATGATAAAAATAATATATTATGAAACTGCACAAGCCTACTAAACTTCAGGAAGCTCATAATTGAATAGCAACTTTATTAATGAAGAATAATTAATAAATTAAAAGTTTAAAATTGATTTGTTTTACATGTTTGGGAGTAGGGTAATGATACAAAACACAAATTAATATAGAAGCATTTATTTTTATTAATTATTATTGATTGTAATATAATTATGAATGCATGTTTGGTATGGTATATAAAAAATAACTTTGGATAGTTTTTCCTTCATAGTATAACAATATTAATGACTGAAATACATTTAAAAATATTTCATGGCTGTACCACATAACATGGACCTTTAACATAGAGCAAAATATTTACTTTAACACAGGTAATTAATAAAGATATAGTTAATCTTTATATCTATTAATGTTATCTACTAAGATGTTTAAAATTACAAATTATGAAATTGTACTAGCATAATAAGCTACAAAATACTCAAAATAGAATTTTAAGTTTATTAATGAATAATGATAATTCAATTTAATGTTGAATATACTTTATACATACTATATATAGAATGTACTGCCGTAGACATATGGTAATTATAATTTATGTTGTAGGATAGTTGATGATAAAATTATACAGGGTTGAGAGCTGAGAAAGTGGCGCAGTAATTAACTACATAATTTCCTCAATATACTAAGTTCCCTCTTTGTCAGTTACTAGGTTTTACTTTATAATTTGTGATGCTGGACCTAGCTTAGAAGAGAAATTTGAATAAGCTTATATTGATTATCATGTCTTATTCAATATTATTAGCTGTTATTACAGCCGTTAATTTTATTAATTACTGAGAGTACACAATTTATCTGTGCAAATTTGAAACTATTGCATTGTAAAATATGTTGTTTATAAATGGTTACTGAGGAACAGAACTTGAATTATCACTAATTCCGGATGGGATCCCATAACACTATTGTTATTAAGGTTTTCAGATTTACATCATTAAAAATAATCGGTATGGAATGCAATTAATTATCTAACAGTAAAACATTTTTAAAAATGTTAACACCTTCCTAAACATTTTATGAAACTTTGTCCTCAAATGCCATTTAATCACTCATTCAACTTTTCCTTCTCGATGCTATAATAGTGCAGTTGCAGTCAGTAGGCATGTCTGAGTACTATTATTGCTACACTATTGAACGAATGCTACAAACAATTATGAGATACATGATCTAACTTAAGATAGGAAGAACAGTGATATAATCATCAATTGCACGACTGGATGATACTCTGAACTCTTGAGGACATCCAAATGCTTAATATTAAAATGTTTAGCAGCATTATTGCAACATTTTACCCATTTGGACAAACAGAGATATGTTTTATTTATTGATCAGCTTTCAAAATATAACTTATGCATAAATGTTTGAGCTACCAGTGATGGATGATGGTGTCCAGTTATAATATTGCAGCAAGGCAATTGCAGTTTAACCAATTGGAAACCACCATCCCTTCTCCTCAAGATTGTTCCCACCATTTCATTTCATTATAATTTATCTATAAGTAAGAATGAAAGTGATGACACCAACTGGCTTACAACTCTTACCTTAGATGATAAGAAAGTGATAGTTACATTTCTATGTCATCTCCCTTCTGTCTACATTCAATGATTTTGGACGCAGCTTGGCTGTCATGAAAGAATGGTGCCAACGAAAATGTGCAATCTGCAAGAAGAATGCAAGAAAACAGTGCAACGTTTAAAGCAATGTCAGTATATGCCATTGTCATGTATTACATTTTTTTACTTCTAGTAAAATAGTTTAGAATACCCGTTTTGTGGTCTGCGAGGGGTTGGAATACCGCAGATTTTGTGTGTTTCTGACTCCTCTCGCCAGTTACGTCTTTTGCTAGACCGGTACTTTATTAATGAATATTGTTAGTGTTTATTATTATTAAATCCAAGTGTTGTGTTTTATTTATGTCTTATCTCCACCTTAGCAAGGAAGAAAATCATTTGTGAGAATAAAAATGTAACAAGAACTTATTTTGTTATTGAACAAAACAAAACAATTTACATGAAAATGAGGTAATTATACTAATTTATTTCAAAATATTTCTACAGCCTTGGTTCAATTTTTAATTGTGAAATTTAATTAAAATAATTTTTCAGTGAAATTTTTTCAATCACAATTATTTTGAACTTTAGTTAAGTGCAGCCCCACGCAACACTCAAGGGGGCGCTAGCGTCGCGGGTGCACATGTATCCAACGAACTTTAGTTAAGTGCATCCCCGCACAACACTCAGGGGGGCGCTAGCGTCGCGATTGCACGTGTATCCAACGAACTTTAGTTAAGTGCATCCCCGCACAACACTCAGGGAGGCGCTAGCGTCGCGGTTGCAAGTGTATCCAACGAACTTTAGTTAAGTGCATCCCCGCGCCACACCCAGGAGGGCGCTAGCGTCGCGGTGCTCGTGCACTGAACGAGCTATAGTTCAGAGTAGAGTCAATTATAATAACAATTTTTTTATTTACAGATAACAGAAGCCTTGAAATAGTTTTGTAACTATGTTGAAATTAATTATCTAAATTTATTTAATCACTGCAAAATAAAAAGCTAAGTTGGTTCCCCAGCAGTAGAGAGTGTTGAAATTATTTCATGCCCTTGTTTTGGAAAACCGACATTTGGAATTATATTTGTGATTATTTAAAATTTTAATATTTAAAATAAATTATTTAATTCATCAATACTACCTAGTTCTACCACTGCTTTCTCTTGTTTCTCGTTACCATAAATTAATTTTATTTTTAAATTTCCTTTCAGAATAAATTCTACACCTTTTTCATTTTGCAGGAATAGAGTGGAATTGCCTGAACTGGTGACCCTAAACAATTGTATATATAAATAAATATGAAGATTATGAAGAACTGCTTATTATATATTTGGGTCTGTTGTTAGCAATTACGAAGCACATTTTATCAGTTATTTTATAACTGAGTGTACCACTGTATCACTGTTCACTGAGTGTATCACTGCATCAAAACAATTAACAAATGAAATGCTAGTTTAAAGAAAATATTTTACAAATCAATTTTATGAGAGATTTATGAATGACTATTGATCAATATATTTTAGTCAAGAGTCAGAACAGGCACGTATCCATAAAATTTCCTTAAAAGACTTGATGTGAAAAACTGTTCATCATTCGAATAAATCAACGGCAAATGTAACTGAAGACCAAATAAGAGTGGAAAATAAAAAAATACTTTTTTTAGTCCAACATTCATTTATTAAAGAAAAATACCACAAAGTTTTGGTACATTTGCAGTACCAATGCACAATACAAACTGCACACATACTGAATACGCACCTGTGCCCAAATAATGCTAATAATAGATACAATAAAATACCTATCACATTGTTCCATTATAAGTATGATCTTTCAAGTATTGCCTCTTATTTTCAATTTATCAAATATGAATACATAAATAATGGCAATATTTAGATATAACTTCATTCACGCTAATATATAATAATATCAAACAAAATTTTATAGTTTCAAATAGAGCGGTTTTGTACTGTAAAAAAACTGGTATGGTATGAAGAACAACAAAATACATATACCTGAAAAGAAGGTAGTACCAGTATCTATTGTCTTTTAGTACGGTAATTTTAAATATATACAGAAATCCTTAAACAATTTTAGACCCACTACTCAGCATTTTTGGAAATCCCTTCACAGAGAATTTATCAAGAATAGAGTACAAAAATTAAAAATTATCTTCCTTTCATTTTTTGTAACAAAAATTATCCAGATATTTTTGTGCATTAAATCACAATAAACCAATTTATCTAAAATATCACATAAGGCCAAAATTGGTTCAGTACAGTAGAGTAATTACTACATAGAATCAATAACATGAACAGTCTCCTATTAATTTTTAAAAATTACCTCATAAGTTGTATGTTCATAATTCGTCATTGGGTTCACTCCTCGCTCCTGACTTGTTCACTGTGTCTTCACTGCCCTAAAAGAAAAATAATGAACCATATTTACTCACAAAATAATGAATATTCTAGTGAAACAAAAATGGTAGCACTTATTGTATTACTAATGATCATATTCCCCATTATTCAAATTGTGAACAATGAGAAGGATATTTGCAAATGCAGTCCTTGATATTATTTCTATTATAATTGATAAAAACAATAAATAAATTCTTATTACTGCAATAAAACTAAAAATCTCACTATTAAAGAATAAAATAAACATTGACAAGATGATAGATTCTTTTGAATATGTAACTTTGTGTTATTAAAACATATTAATGTATAAAGTAGGAATAATTTTATCAGGGGCATATTCACTAATCCTTGGATTCAGACTTCTAGCTAATTAGATAGTTATATTCATTGAAATTCATTGTATTCACCTGGACAAATTGGGGCATATCAGATACTATATGGTACAGGAATACTGTTATACCACTTTTTATTAAATGATTCTTAAGTACACTTCAGTATTGGTATTATTCCACTTGGTATGGCCCATTATCGAACTGTGTGTCAGAAATTTAAGAATGAAATGATGAGATCGACAGAATAGAAAGAATCGACACAATGAAAGGCTAAATAAGATGTAACACAATATAATTATATGTGTTTATGAAATAAAGAACTAACCTCCTGTTGTGCATGCTTGCCGGGATAAACTTTGCTTTCAATTGATACTTCCTTACATTCAGGCTGGTCAATAAGGTAGTCTTTGGCTTCCCAAGCCTGAGAGCCGTCTTTGAAAAGGAAAATAGCACGGTTATCATCGATTACGTATCTGTAACAACAACGGGTGATCGGTTTAAAATACGAAACAAATATTTTCAACAAAAAAATAATTGTTACTCAACACATCTTACAGAAAGCTGAAAATGAAAAGGTCTTGAGTGTGCTGTCTCCCCTCACTTTATTGGGTAATAGTCACACAATCTTATAAAAATATGATCTGTATATAAATATGAAAATAAATATGAATTTAATTTCTATGTTTTAGTGAGTTGCAAAGTGTATTGTAATAGTGTTTCCATAAATAAGACTAAATAGCAAAGCAAGTCAAAAGAATGAAATAACGGTTATTTATAAAATATTAACTGATATAAATTAACATTATCGAACCTGCACATTTCATCTGTTACATTGCAATAAACAGGCAGTTATTTTGTAAACAGAAAATAACATTTTCTCGGTCCACACTCTCTCGATAGAAATTTACTTTAAAGTATAAATAAAACTATACCTTTCTGCTTGTATGTGGTTGTTCCAGAGACTGGTCTGCCACAGTTTAGTGACCTCGTCAGTTTTATCCTTATCGGGTGTACCATTGAGAACAACAAAAGTCATCAGGGTACGACCCTTTTTCGTCATTTTCAACAGGTCTTCAGGATTTGTGCCCTTTATCTGTAAATTCGGAATTGAATAAAAAACTTTAAATTTAATCATACATTGGTCAATTGTAAAAATAAGATGAAAATAATTATTTATATGGCATACGACTGATAACACTGCAGTGGGACATCAAGTGCACACAATCTTTGAGACCCCACATTCTTTTATTACCAACATTTTAACATAAATTATTTTATACCTTATTGAAATCAACTGGAGGGGGAGGTCTCAAATATTCAGGCAATTCATCTTGCTCCAATGGTTCTTCATCTTCCTGCAGAATATGTTAATAATTAATATTACATAAGAAAAGAAAGAGAAATTGTTAAATCAAGTGACAACTATTCTTAATGAAACTGCATTGCTGTTATAAGGTACCAATGATATAAGGAGAGTGAAAAAGGAAATGGGGAGATAAAAATTAGAATAAAATGCAATGTTTACAACAATGAATACATTTTCAATTTGAACACGTTTGAAATGAGTCGGTATCACGAAACAAATATGAATAAATAAATTAGTTTTCTGTTTTGGGAACATCTATATTTTTCATTAAAAATATCGCCGGAAAGCCTCAAGAAAAAAATGCATATACAATAAAATCCATAATTCGATGAACGGGAAACGTGAGGTTTTACAAGACTAATTGGACTAACCTCCCACTGGTCCAGTAATCTCTCCATGTCGGCATCCGAGTAATCCCTGATGTCCTTTTTGGCCCAGTCGGGTTTTTCTTTGGCCTTCTTCGCCTCACTGAGGCAAAACGACAGGCACAAAATGAGAGACGCAATCAAAACCCGGCCGCCGCTCATGTTCAACGTTCCTAACTGAGCCTTCTTCCTTCGCTATCAAGTCCAAAGTCCGTTATAACAATGGCCAATCATCCCCCACCACATCATTTATACGTCGCTTATAGAACACATTTTCTAAGAAGAGTTTTTAAACAGAATTTAATTCCGGATGGAGTTCTGGAAAGTTAATTAATAGACCCACTCGTGAACGATTAAAAATTGTAATTGAATTAAAAAGCGATCACAGAGGCCGGCGCGGGACTGCGCTCACCGTCTGAATTTAAAATATAAAACCATATTGAGATACCACAAGTAGGGTGATACATACATCACCATTTCTGTTGCAAACATTTCAGTTGCATCTGTAAGCTGTATATTTACGAACTAAAACTAACAACTTTATTTGCATTCACATTATGATTGTTTCTTCGGTCAGAAAAATTTACAGAACGTTGATGACCTCTCTGAGAGAGAACGATGGTCGAATTTCACGATACACTGTAATTTTCTCACTCGGGTGTGATTCTTAATAAAGAAAATCACTCAAATTAACTATAAAAACTTAACAAAATACTCCCAGGCCGCATCAACATGCGGTCAACAGGAGAAATAATACATTAAAATAAATCAGCCTACATGTGCATCGTTCAAATAAATCATATGCGATTATTACAGAAGTTTTGCTGTTTCAGTAGCTGCTCTATTGTCGTCTTTGAAATCTCAAATCAAAAAAATATGCAATCGGTTTCGCTAATAACTGCAGTCAGTGCTGACGAAGTAAGACAACTTCATTTTTTATTTTATCTTACAATAGGAAAAGGCCGTTTTTTGCGGTATTTTAACCCATAATTTAAAATACCAACAAAGGCCAATAAATTATTAAAAGCATATCTTATAATTGGCAAAACTTTAATTTAGTTTACAGTATTACCTTTGGAATAGCTATGTCCGTTTTAAAACTACAAAATACCAGTTTTTTTTATGAGTATGAGATTTACAGTAATACGAACTGCAGTTAGATGTTCAAACTTCTTATAGCGCCTCCAATTGCTGACTTATCAACCGATCAATCCGCCTACATCCGTGCACACTATGTACGTTGAAGCGGCATTAATCATAATCATATTGAGGAATTGCAAATGTAATAAAGTATTCACTCAGCTAATATAGCTGCCGGACGAATGTACAGAGAAACAACTTAAGGTTTCAATAATTGTATATACAACAGCAGACAAAGCGTACACTATCTCTGTTTCTACTTTTCAACTATTTTTAAATATATACGGCGTACAATTTGTTGCTGTCTATTTGAAATGTGAGAATCGTATCTGATGGTTGATTGGTATAGCTTTGATTGGGATATTTAATGACTAGTGGGAGTGTGGCCGGTGTTATCGACCGGCAGTTGTCAAGGAAATCCGTTTAGCCAGGTTATGACAAGGCGGCCGAGAACACTGTTTGTTCGATACTTCGGTTAACTTCAGTAACAACTGTGTTCATTTTCGATAGTTTCCCTTCTACAGCCGTCCCCTTTCGTCCTGTATTCGGTTCGCGTTAGAAAGTTGTATATTGTTTGGGCTGACATTTCTTTCCTGAGAAGATTAAGCAAAAAAATGGTGAGCCGTTTGCACTCCCACTTGTTCGCTTTTGGAAAATCATAGCGCAGACGAAATACATCGCGTATTGAAACTGAGTAAATTTTTAGTTATCGAAGTTCATATTCATATTTGTACAGATCGTGTTTGAACTTTGTTTGAATAAATGCTAATTATTACTTTTCAGTGGGACAAGTAAACTGTTTATTGTGGTTCTTGTGATCCGTTTCCGCTTGCCGGTTTGGCCTTTTGCTAGGCCAGTTTTGGCTCTTCGCTACCGAAAATGGTGGCTGAAACCGGTCTAACAAAAGACCAAACCGGTGAACTCTCACAGACCATTCTTCGAAACTGTCTATATTTCACTGTCAATGTTCCCTCCATTATCGTTAACAATGTAATTCATTCAGCGACTCATAGCGATTCATCTAGGTTAAGTAAAAAAGTTTTGTACTGTTGTGTTGAAAAACTAAGTTTAAAAACTGTTGGGTTAAACTGATGTTTTGCTATTATATTCTTTGTTGTGATTACACATAACTTTATCCATTGTCTTATAGTTGTCAATGTTGTTTCAGTCCGTGTCTCGAGTAGCATCCGGACAAGCAAAGAAGCCTGTCGTCAAACCTCCACCGAGGTTTGACCTTACAAAAGAGCAAGTAGAAGAGATCAAAGAGGCGTTTGCATTGTTTGACTCTGAAGGCCTCGGAAGGATGGATGTTAAGGAGTTAAAGGTATTTAATATTTGCACATCTTTTGAATGTAATATACAGGTCATATAAATGTTCAAACATTATTTATTATTTGTACTACTATTGGTTCAAGAAACAGTTTTATTTTTTATGACAATATCATAAGATGTATTAAAATTATTTATGTACGTATTATATATTATTCTTATGTAGTTTTTTAATAAAGCCTCAATAATAAAAGATTCATAAATTACCATTGACAGTTTGAAACTACCTAACAACAGGGAAATAAAGACTATTTTAATGTCTAGGTTGCTATAAGAGCTCTGGGGTTTGAACCGAAGAAGGATGAAATAAAAAAATTGTTGGCTGAAATTGGCAAGGAAAATGTTGGTAAGTAAATTGCTCATTGAAATTTAAATAATAATGAAACTAAATTGTAATACTTTAGTCAGTTATTATGTTTACAATTTTAGGATTTTAAAAAAGATCCTGCATAAATCCTACTGTTGAATGTGTATACACGTTTTTTAAGTCTGTATATTTGGATTTATTATTATTGTTATATGTTAGATAGTTGTTGCATTGAAATAGTTGAAAATTTATTTTTTTTTAGTATGTATACTTTGAAACAACATTTTCTGTTTCATTCTACTGTATTATATACTACTGTACAGGGTCATGTAAAAAAAGTAGTATGTTAGGAATTATGTATCCTGTCTTGATGTTAATTTAGTTTAGTTTTATACTGTTATTAACTGTTTCTAGTAGTCATTGTGTATAAATATGTGCTACATCTTAGATATCAGTGGAAACACATTGATTAAAAGAACAACCATTTGTACAGAGGTTGAGTCACCAACCCAACAAATAGGTCTTAACACCTACTAAATGCAATTAATTAATTCAGGGGACTAAAAAGAAAAAGCCCCTGAATACTTTAGTTGTAATTATGAAATAAAAAATACTTATTTATTTCCAAATTATCCTAAACATGCAAACAAAAAATTAATAATTAAAACCTGATGTAGACTTAAGGGTTGGTCACTGCTAGCTTGTTTAAACAATGGCTAATTGAAGAGCAATAAACATTTGGATTGTTTCTAATATTGCAGGTCATATTTGCCTATCCGATTTCACGCAGATAATAAGCATGAAGTTTGCCGAGAAAGACTCTAAAGAAGAGATTATTAAAGCTTTCAAACTGTTTGATGATGATGATACGGGAAAGATTTCTTTCAAGAATTTGAAAAGAGTCGCTCAAGAACTTGGTGAAGACATTTGTGATGAGGAATTACAAGTAAGTACTTATTAATAGTATTTAGTAATCATTTTCAAATTTTAATTGATTACTCGAACAGATCTCAAATAACTTCAGAACATTATTGAATTCATTTACCGGTGGAAAGAGTTGTTTCCAGTCCTACAAATGTAATTGCTCAGCTTTCTTATGATGGGTCAAAAGTCATTAGGGTCTCAAATTTATCACTTGCTAAATACATAATGAGTAATGTATAACCATTGCCTGCTTCCAATTACATCAAAACCAGTCATTCACACACTATAAGTAGGAATAGTATAATTTTCGTAGCCATTATAAGTCATGTAAAACAGGTACATGTTACTTTTCAATAGTAAACCTGTGTTCTTCAGGGACAAGTCCATCAAATGTAATTTCCTTATATCCTCTTAAGTCCTTACTAGAGACTAAAGGAGGTGATATTTCAATTACAAGTCACATACTTCCCTTGTAAGTTGGGACTAGTAGTTAGGTATCTAAAAAGATAAATCTAATTTATTTTTTTAATTTACAAGTAATTATTTTTTAAGGAAATGTTAACTGAAGCGGATACAGACGGTGATGGTGAGATTAACCAGGAAGAATTCATGCGTATTATGCAGAAAACAAATTTATACTGAGGTCACATAAACAAGTCTGAATTTTATCAAATGGGTGAAGCACAAACACATAACAATGACAGAAAATTTAGGAGTTACAGTGTGAATGGTAAGGAAGCACAAAATGACAGGTTATTGATAATTGCAGAGAGAAAAGTATCTTTCGTGACCCCAAATAATTTTGAAACTAATCCAAAGAATTAACTTGAAAATTATAAAAAAAAAATGAACCCATATTGTCAAAGTTGTTTAAGTGTCTCAGAAATAATATGCGTGTTAATATCAGTAGCAGCCTTTCTTCACCCATGTTGTTGAAATTGATGTTTCTTCTTAATCTTCGGCAATCATCCTAGTCTTATTTAGAACCACAGTATATTTTAGAAGAGAACATGCCTCAAACAGTAATATGTAAGAGTAAATGGGGAAGAAACTGTGACTATAATACATGAAGAGCGGATGGACTAAACTTAAGATTATGCAGAATTGGTTTTTCTTTTTCAATATATTTATATTTTATTTAAATAATGAGTTGTTGATTTCAAAGATTATGAAATGTTTGAAAATTGTCTATACTTAATACTGATGATATAAAATATTTTTTATAACTTTATTTCTATATTCAACATAATTCCCCATAATTTGTTTATCAAATTGTCACAAAACGAAAATATTTGTGACCACTATTTGGTCTGTAACTAATAAAATACTGCATTTATATTTTTTTAAATATTATTAATGCCCATTATTTTTTAATTTGAACTAGCCTGTTATTGAGCCTATCAAAAGTGCATTTTCCCGAATGTGCCTAAATTCTGATTTCAATTATAATAAATAAGATGTATGTTATTTTTTTTAAACAATTTAGAAAAAAAATTGTCACGTATTGTTCCATTGCTTGTTCTCTTCTTGACAATTCTTGATCAAATTGTTACCATTAGATAGTTAAGTGAATGACAATTACTCTAGGCATACTTTTGAAAAATATTTTCCCCCATATAGATTGGCATTTCAGAATAAATTAAAAAGTTAATATTTGTAGAGAACATTGTTGTGGGGCCATTTGTATTTCTTTTATTCTGATGAATAGGCATTGAATAATGTTTGGAACTAATGCATAGTTTACTTATAATTTTGGAGACACATTTTGTCTTTCATATTGAGCGGGTTGTTTGCATTGAGAAAGTGCTTCATATTAAAAAAATGAATTTGTAATTATATGTCATGTCAGTCTAGAGCATAACATTCAATTCTAAAACCAACTGTTCAACATTAATTTGTCAACTCTGAACATTAAAATTTTTCAATCTATTGAAATGTTGTAAACTTTCAGAGTAGACTTTTATATCCCTTGTTACCAATTGCGGATTACATCAGTCAGCTAAGCATGTATATATGAATGGTTTAATCTTTAGAAAATAAACTTAATTAAAATTTGAGGCTAAGTGAACAAAGTGCCCCAACAGCAGTGTTTTACCCTGTGTTCTGCTTACTAGGTAAGCTCTGCAATCGATGTGTTTTTGATTATAACCTGAATTTAAAAAAAATGCCAATTTGTAGACAAAAAATTGTTATACAGCTGAAAATCTTTTGACCACATTAAGTTGTAAAAAAAATTGGCCAGTTACATTGAAAGTTGTTCTCTTCAACTATGGGAGGTAACAAGTTTGGAAATAATAAGGGATTATTGTCATCCAAAAAGGGTTTAACGGGATCCAGAAGGATATGATTATAAAATCTGAATGGTCCTTCTCAAAATTTAGTTGAATCCGATTCTTCATCACATTTGAAATATTTTACAGTTCTATTTCTAATCCTGTGATTTTTGTCTACTGATTCGGTGATGTGAACCTAGTTGCTTGATGTTCCTTTGTTCATTCTATAGTATTAACTAGTACCTTTTTATGTGGAGGGAGGGGACAAAGGGATATAATTGAAGAAGCTCATTAAAACATAGTAGGCCTAAAATTATTGCAGACAAATTAAAAAATAAAACAATGTGACTATTTCATCGTTCATTTCTACTTAAGTCATTTGTAATATTAAATTTTTATTTTTTTTGTGGTTTAGCATGATTTAATCAGTTTTTTTTGATCAGTTGAATTATTTTGTGCAGCACATTTAAAAATTTATTTGTTCATATTATCGTGTGCATTAAAAAAAAACTTAAGATATAAAACAATTTTAATGTTAATCTTTAATTTGTTCGTTTATTGTAGGGAGTATTGTAAGCAAGTAAGGAAGTGGTTGGTTGAATGTAAAATTATTCATTCCCACAAAGTTTTAATATATTTTCTGTCCCTTATACATTTAATAATTTATCCCTGGAGTGGTCAAAATAAAATGGTGCTAATCTGCTACCATGAAACAATGAATCTATTTGATAATGGCATAGTCTCTAATTGTGGTTGCTTCTGAGTTCATTTGTGTCATTTATGTATATTAAAAATTACTGTCTGTAGTCTCTGGACCATTTTCAGATTCTCAAATTGGTATTGGATAAATCCATGTACAGTACATTTAGGAGTATATTATTCACTTTGATTTTACTGTTTTCATGCATTTTTTTTATATAGTCATTCTTGGAATTTGATTCAAATACTTAATCATACTATTACTAACTACATTTTATCTTGATTTGGACAGAAATTTGAATACAGGTATACTTAATAAGTTATTTTGGGGGGTGGGGGTTGAAAGAAGCATAATTCATAGCATGTTTCATGGTAGATATTTTTTACATCTCAAAACATTTGTCATAGCAGGGCAGCTACACTCCATAATTAAATGTAATTATTTTTGTATGTTGAAATTATTTATTGCACAACTACCTCATATCATATTTTACATTTGTATGGCTCATGTCCAGTATTTCTATTAGATAGGTTATTTTTGTAACATTAAATTTTTATTATTAATTTATAAAAACAAAAAGTTGTATGATTAATTGTCCGGTTATTTTTCTAGTCTGTTAATAATGTACAGTTGTAATGTGTACAGTTTATGTAATTTCGATTGGAATTTGTTGAGTAAAATAATAAGTATTGTATTAAATGAATTTTTGATGTGTAATTACCCGGGAAATATGATGTTTTATTATGATATATATTTTTGTGTCACATTAAAAGTATTTTTAAAATGGCTTTCGCCACATATGTATGGTTTTAAAATAGGACATGTTAATGATAAAAATATGGAAACGTCATTATGTTAAACCGGAGAGACATTTGAAAGGGTAATGAACTGGCATTTGTTTCTTTTAATATCACACTTATTATATCAGTATGGCTGTGTTTTATACAGATGGGAAGATAATTACAATTTGTCTGATAATTTTAATGAAATGAGAAGGAATAGGAGTTTGGAATTAAGTTGTTAATGCATTTTTTAATTGTACTTAAAAAAACAACTTTATATTATATAGGTCTGTATGTGTTTACACTGTCTATGAAAAAATGAGTATTATGTATATATATGTGTATGTATGTTTGTTGTGTGTCAGTATGTATTGTATCCTTTCTTATGTCAATTATTTGAATGGACTTTAATAAGTGTTTCAAGTATTATTGATTGCTTTTAAATATTCAAACAATAAATCCCCAGGGTATAACTTTCATATATGTGTATATGTATTTTATGTAAACACTCGCACGATAATTTTTATTATTTTTTTATCTGTGAAATATTTTCAAATAATGAAATTGTCACTTATAATTACAGTTGTTCAAAAAAGATACATTTGTTTTTTAATTGAAAACCCATTGTTCCCTTTAAATATATTTGTTTAAAGATTCGCAGACAACTGGAGCCCTATGAGGAAATATTTACCCCCTTCAGCGTAATTTAAAAGGTAATTGTATGTCAGCACGCAGTTATTTACACAGATAAATTACTAAAGAGGAAGTTAAACCCGATGGCTGTTCGGTACAACAACAATGAAAATGTATTCCAACCTTAAATTACCGGAAGGTTTGATATATCCAGAAGTATGGTCTCCAAAGGATCGCGGCCATCCAGCTTCGTTATTGAGATGAACGCACCCAAGTACGAATCCAAAAAATTTCTGACTGTTTCCCGTTTTCTCAATTTAGCAAAAACTCAAATCTGGTCGATATCATCGCTTTGCGATTTTCGCACGACTGAGCGACATCAATTGTGAGATAAAATGGCGGCCATACAACCACAATTTGAAATTTATGCAATGTTATGATTGCATTCGGAAATTTAAACCGCTAAACGTATATCCGAAAACTTCAATTGACTCACGCATTTAATGAGCTCTGGAGTTTAGCTCAATCCTGGGAAGGACCGAATTTGCCTTGAATAGCAAGTCGGCGAACTTCAGTCTGTTTCCGGCTCAGTGGCTAGGATCCGCTAACTAGACAGGTGAGCCAGTTTCGTCCTTTTTTTCCTCTATTTTCGGCTCCGCTTTCAAAGAGGCCGATACTAAATAATACACTACGAAATATCATTAACCGGACGAAGTGGGGCGTAAACAATTAGGCCGTTTTAGCAGGTGTCCACCCGAGCCAACTGAGACCGCAGCCGGGCCAATTATCTGATCCTTTTCTCCAGTTTTCCTTTATTTATTTTAATTTTTCCCTTTGTTCTGTTCGTCCTCCCTGATTTGCCCGGTGGCGACCTTGTCGCCGGGTCACACCCGGCTTCCACTAGCTTTTCGCGTTATTTCACAACGCCCGAGTCGCAATTGAGACGCAAATCGGACGTCAACTCGCTCGAGTTTATCGGTTTCGTCCAGTCCAGGACAGTTTATCGCTTTTGTCCCCCCCCCCCCAGATATTTCTCAACCGAGGGCATCCGTCATCCGGAAACCCGGATCGTCATGTTATTAAATATGAAAGACTTTTTTTACTACATTTATTAGCCTCGCTTTTTTCTATAGATATTTCAACAGTTGTTTCATAGATTCTTTGTTTTTGTTCAGTTCGTACTTTGAATTAAAGAAGAATAAATGGACGACTGAAAAAAATGTTAGTCCATCATTTAGAATGTTCCATGTATCCTAAAACATAATTTAAGGTGTATTCGTCAGTTTGCTATTCTGATCTGTTATTTGAGCATAAAAGATAAAAAAGAAAGTACAGGCCCCATACTCGCCGACTATATTCTTCTCTGGGTCCTCGATGCTCCCAATAAAACATTGTGTCAACATTGTGAATCCAATTTTCATTACCAGATGGGATTCTATATACTTTTTCTATACATATTTTTTATTGCTACAACTGTGTAAAACAAGAAGCGACATTTGTGTTCAAGTAACACGAGTAACGAGTAATAGAATAACAGAGGAGTAACACACTAGCTTCCCCATTTCATTTCTTTAAATTTATTTATTTCATATATTTAAACTTCCTTTTGAGGTGCCTGTATGGAACGTCCGGGATAACGAGAGTGTGTATGGTTTGAACCAATGGATTAGGATGATTTGCAATTCTGGAGTGGAATTTATTTTATTTTTTTTAGCCCTTCAAGTTCCAGCATAAGTAACACTGGTTAAAACGGAAATCGTCTACATTCTTCTTTTTATTGGAAAGCCAACAAAGGACAAAACGTTTCTTTGTCACAGATCGCAAATTTAATTTGACATTTCCTCCTAGATTCTCTAGGGGAGTTCCAACCTATGAGAGTCCCAATCGGACGTATTTGCGGTCACCAACTCTATTGTTCAATTTTAAAACAGGCCGGGAGCATTCCCCGATATATTCCTGGAACCGCATAAATACAAGAGAATTATAATACATTTCCTTTCAGCGAAAACAACGAGATTTAACTGTTGTCGACAATGTGCAATCCTCGGGATTCTTAAATATTACACCATGTTGACAGAAAATAAATAAAACAAGGAAAGCCATCTTTTTGGCTACAGTGGAACAATTAGGGATCTCTTCGCGAACTAAAAAGCAATGGAAGCAGCGTCCTACCCATATTCCCCAAGGGAATCGTCCCCAGATTTCAAAACTCGATCGAGAATCTCCCTCTTTGGGGTACGTTCTGGGCCTTTACTCGAACTGTAATTTGCCTATTAAATGAATAAATAAATCGCGATAACCGATAAGTTTTAATAAGATATCTCTTAATTTAAACGTGTTAACCTTATTGGAGTAGGCAAACTGGCGCCCTGGAAATATCAGAATATATTACGATCGTTGCGATCTTCTGTTCCGACTGACGTTCTAGAGAAACCGAAACTGTTCTAACTTAACACCAAATATGTGATTGGAAACAAAATTTCACACCCTAAAAACACATAATACAATTTTCCGCAATTTTACCAATAACCATAAAGGTTGATCGTACAATAAATAAAAAGGATAAAAAATCTTTGAAGAAAGACACGAAACTGTCGCTGGGTCCAAGCGCTTCTTTCGAAGTTTACTCTGTCCGTTAGATGGTGGAGAGCGAGGCAAATACAAATACGATGTACCCCCATGTACACCAGGGGGTGTGTAGTTCACCAGGTCCCAAATGTTACTCGGGATGGTAGTAACGTTCTTCATCCGGCTGCAGTATCACTGGAGGCGCACTGAGCGCTTGAAAAAGGAAAATTCTCGCTGTCAGATGATCCAGGGGTCCTCGGTCACGGCTCTCACTCCATAAAACTCTTGTTATCAGAAAAATCCTTCGCTTGTTTTACTACCGCCATTGGCTACGCCGGCCCTCGGCCGACAAAAACGTCAACATCTTTTTGGCGCAGAACACCCGGACCAGTCATAATATCGTATTTTCCGGAAGCGCCGAGAAAATGTTTTTCTCCCGTTCGTCCTCGACTACCACTCGTTTCTTTCGCTGGATCTAATTCTGTTCGAAAACTAAGGAGCCTCGATGAAACCTTCTGTCTGAAGCCAGACTGTCCCCCAGTATATAATATTTTAATGTCTTTCCGCGATGTACAAAAAAAATGATGACATAGTGTGTACTACTCTTGATCAGTACACCATAAAACCACCGTTCCTAATAACTACTTATAATAAGTCAAAATAAAATACGTGGTATTTGACGTACCCTGTAGTTTTCTAACGGATGGTATCGTTTCCACAAGTTTCGATCATGTATTGCACAAGTCGATATTCTCTTTTGTTCAATTGATTATCTCATTTCTGTGGCATGTATCAAACTAACTCCTGAACTTCCTCCTTAATCACTTCCTCCTCTTCATCGTGGGTTCATTCTTGCCGCGGCTTTCTCCCGGCGAATCTTTTCCCGGGATACTTTTCCTCGTTTCCGAGCCCCGGCACGTGGAGGCGTTGTCTACTGGCGGTGTGGTAAACCTCGCGGAGGAAAAAGCCTTAATCCACACTTGTCCCGAAGCAGTGGGTCGTTGGAAACAATCCCATTCCAGCGTATTGTCTAAATGTAACATGTGACATTCACAATGCCACATATGGTCATATGCCATATATTGATAATCCCAAGTTAACTCATTATTTATTGTTAGATAAATACCTAGATAGAAACATCTGGACCATGGTTGTGTGTAAAATTGTAGGTGTGTCTGTGTTTTGTGTTATGCAACTATCAGATTTTGATCAGAAGTTTTGATCAGAATATTTACAGGTGTTCTAAAATTAAAATCACCCGCTCTAATCCTTGAGAACCACTTTCTAACATCCCAACAATACTCATCTACTTTCTACAATAAGAACATTATTCATTTTCATAGAGCGTACGCATTTCCTCTACCGCAGGATTGTTTCCTCCATTAAATGAAAATATGTACAGAGCGCGGGTGTGCACTTCATATTTATTTGGAGCGATTGAGAGTTATTGGCCGATGAAAATAAGAGTATCGATAGAAAACACTTCAAACATTCGACATAAATACAGCTGTTTATTTGATAATACCCGTTTTCGGGATATTATTGCCATCGCTTTCAGGGGACCCCCGGTGTATTTCCTCCATCAGACCGGTTTCTGTTTCCAACGTCAGCGAAATCCCATGAGTTTTTTAAGGGATTATGTCGGGTTCAAGGAGGGGGAGGGACGAAAACACAATCATTTTACCACAATAATAACCCATGTAAATGGTTCAAAACCGCATAAACAAGTCAGGAAAACATCCATTACTCACCTACCACGGGCGCTATCTGATTTAAGAAAACAGGTTTACTTGAACTTGTTTTATGACCAATTAATGAAGCATAAACTGTGGTTTTTTTCACTCAATGATCTCTAACGATGGCGTCACGCCCAAACCTGTCTACGGATGGACCAGAAACGCGAGTGGTGACAGACAATCATACCTTTAATAACGATAGAAAGTCTCTATTTATCCAATGTACGCCCAAAAGATAAATGGCACGAATTTATTGGACCAATATTTAGTATTTGCACAAGTTGAGCAACGAAAAACATTATTTGCACGGTACGTTTTCAGAGGCCGTTTAAATATCGGATTGGCTCACTGACTTGCAATTTTCGATTTATGGTGTCACGAGGAAAACCAGAGGAGGTGTCGTGGCGTTATTATGGAAGGAGTTAGAATCACTCAGACAATTCGCAGGAAGGGTTTTTTGCCACAGGAAGGGAGGACGCGGGGGTTTTCCCTCCGCGAGGTTCCAGACCCAGAGGAGGACCCGGGCGCCTCCACGGGGCGGCGGGGCGTGGGCCAAGAAGGGACTATGGAGTCTCACCGACAAGGAGTGAACTGAGGGCGGGAATGGGTCCTGGAAGGAATAAGAGGAATGAAAGGTTTATGAACCAGTCGCCAGGCAGTTTTGAGAGCAGAACTCTCACACATGATAACCAGAAGGTGGAATAAAATTTATAAAAAAATTGTGACGAGGAAAATAGAAAAATTACAGTACCCAGAACAGACAATTTTCGCGCGTCGGGATGAACGTGGCGCTCTCTGACGGCTCCGGCTTTCAACCCCTCCGTCCCGATCCCGTCTTCAGTTCAGTCACAGACAGACGGACTGGCGAGGAACACACTACTCCGCAAGCAAAAATCTTTTCTTTTTTTCTTTTACACATACATTTATTCTAGTTTTATCGTCGCTCGTCTTTTCCAAAAAGAAAAGGTTCACGCGACACCGCCGACAAATGAAAAGCCAGTAGTTTTTTTTCGTCGGTATCGACAACTGCAACTGCACTGTCGAGTGGGCCAGTCCGCGATCGAGCTTACAATAAACGAAAAGAAAAGTCCGTTACACGAAACGAAAGCAGTGCAGGCGGTAAACGAATAGGCAAAGTATCACTGCGAGACTCTATCTCACCGTCCGTCTACAAGAGCGACGCTTTTCGTAAGTGATACTTGAACAATTTTCATTTATTTTTCATGCTGATTTGAAGCTGATTTTCATGACGTTTCAGACCTCGAGTTTTCGATGGCACAGCGGCGAAGTATTTCTGACGGGGGCGGAAACATTTTCCTTATTCAACTTGGGGGTTGTAGTAGAAATTTGAAATTCTAGACTGAGGTTGTTGTGGACGGTGGTCTGCCAAATTGGGACTGTATCAAATTTTATCCCATTCGACCGTAATTGGTACGGTACTGGTAAACTCCCCCCACCCTAAGGGTGAGATACCGGACAGAGGCGCGGCATTGAGTTATATTTTTCCTGACGCCGAAACGTGTAAATCTGTTGAAAACTCGAGGTCGATAATTTCAGGGATAAGCGCCGCTCCTTTTAATTTTTATTTTCCGTTTCGTCGCCGTAGCTACCGCCTTAAGAGAGATGACTTCCGGTGCTTCCGGTCCTACGGAAACGCGGTCTAGCGTTATTGGATAAGAATACTAAAATTGAATATCTAAAATTGGAACTGGAACATAGAACCCAAAAGTATTTTCGAAAGGCATATTCAAACATTTTATAGTCGAGATCTATTTTTAAAATTCTCAACTAATTACTAAAATAAGTGTCTTTTAAACAATCGTCTACCTTTGTTTTGCGGATTAAATTTATAGCTTAATATTTCTTTCTTAACGTTCAATCTAGAGATCACCCTCCCTTCTGCATGGTCTTAAGCTAGACCGGTTTGGCATTCTCGAGATTATCAGTCAAATAGAACAATGTCCCATAGACTGTTACCCTTAGTGTAATATATATAACTGTACAACGAGTTACTAGGCAATAACGGAGTAGTGACAGTGCTTTTAGGATGCTTCATCGACTGTCGGTGGTACCTGAGGTATACTACTGACGGAATGTAGGTGATGTAGGTAATGGCTAGAAGGCGAAAACGGTCAGAAAATGTAATCTTGCTCCTTGATTTTTTATATTTAAGTAGCAAGAAGGCAACTTTTAAATAAATATCATCAATATGAACGCGCGTATTTATAACTTACTCTGGAATATAGATTATATTGCGTGTATAAACGCTGAAGAATTCGATATACATAATTGTTATATGTAGTAAATGTTTACATACTGCCGTACTAGAACGGGGTAAGGCGGGGCCGACAGAATAATCAGCGTTTTTCGTTCTGCAATAGTCCCAACTGAAACGGTAATGGAATGGTCAAATTCGATAGCGGCCACCTCCCCTTCCTCCCCCCCCCCATTCACCCGTTTCGAAAAGAAACTATCTCGATTTGTTGTCACGCAAAAGCTGATGGCTGCATTTTTTCAATAACAAGCCATCAATTGACCTCATAACTACAAAAAGGAAAAGGAAACTGGTGGAATTCCTTGTGTCAGTCCGTTGATATCTTGTTCCCCCACCACCTCCCTTACCGGATAAATAAATAATATTTGCGAAATCTGAAATTGTTTCTGTATTAAGTATTCCCTGCGTTACGTGTTTTGTGATTTTCATAACAATTTCGAGTATTTTTGTGCGAATTACTGTATTGATATTTCACTTCGTTGGACAGCCTGAAAACTGAATTCCCTTCGTTTAAAACAAGAAAACAACACGAGGAACAATGATATATATTGCTGTGTAGGAAACAATTGAAAAGAAGTGGTGCATTACTCATATAAAAATGAAACTTATACTAATCATATATGGAGTTGTGTAAAGATTCCAATCGTACAAAGCTATATTTGAAATTCCTAACTATGTTTGGACAACTAGACATTACCGATGTACATCTTTTTTTAATACCAGGTTTCTTTTTAAACCGTATGTGATTTATTCAAATTAATCGGCTGTATATGTAATATGGAGGCAAAAAAAGAAAGAAAATGTCGCCAGATTTAGGTCATATGTAATTAAATAAATGAGAAATAAAGATTGGATCATATTATCATGCTAACATGAAAACTGTAAATTTCATATTGAAAAAGAATATGTAATTAGTAATTGGACAAGAAAAATGCCTATTGGAAGACAGTGCCTTATGTGTGCTGTAGAACAACGGCTACAGAAGGAAACCCCATAATTGTAAATTCCATACAAAGTGAAATTCTGATGTCGCTGGCGATAGTGGTCCGAAATAGCTCAGTATTACTGCTCATAAACATGTACAAGCTTGTGTTATCGTGACTATATATATTGTAATAAACAAAAACTAGACCGATATCGTCCGACTACATCGTCAGTGGCATTAAAGCTGCTACTGCATTACTGGACAGTACCAATAAATAACACAGTAGCACTACTGCTATTACTGTTACTAGTTTTTACCCGAATTTTACCCGAATGTGAGCTCATGTTGAAGTATGAAGAAACAATTTAGGATCTGTTCGTGACGAGGCGGTCAAGTCACGTTTCAGCTCCTTCCGCTGGCCACTGTCTACGAACGCCTCTGTCCCTATCTGGTCGTTCGAATCTCGAATATATTAAACGAATTGAAATATATATTTTTATCGATTTATTTAAGCTCCAATAAAAGCGTAGTTTTCGTAAACTTTTCCTGCATCTCTCGGTAGTGAATTTGATTTCAAAAGATTTTTATTTGTCCAAAAAGAATCGTCCTCCACCATTCCCTTAAAAATTTCCAACACACTACTTTTAAAATTGTGGCATATACTTTTCTAAACTGATTTTCGAATAACAGTAGATTTTTACTAAGGATACAACTTTCTATCATTTTTTCTCTAAACATAAATTAATGTTGTTATTTTTATTATTGTTAATATTTTTCACAAGGAAATATTTTAAATAAAGAACATATTCCTAAGGAAACCTGCACCTTGGTGACCCGCGCTGTATTTATTTTTTTAAATCCTTGTTCACGCGGCCGTCATCGCCGACGTCGTAAATTTAATATTATTTCTTCTCAATGTCGACACGTCGCCGAAGTATTTCAAAATAATTAAAGACAACTTTATTTTCATCGCGGCCCAATAAATAATCCCCCACTTATTGTTCGATTTGTACATTTCAAATTGTACTGTCGACATTGGAAGGGTCGTAAAATGTGTGAATTAAAAGGTAAAAAAAAGAGATAAATTTATATGTCGCGATCGCGGCCGTTAGTGCCACTACTATGCGATGGTCAAATCAATCTAGGATCTAGTATAGTTATTTCTGACTCGACAAGAGGATTGGGATGAGGAGAAAGGCGGGAATGCAACTTAAGGAACCGCTATTTTGATATAGCAAGTTAACGTTTAGGACCTGCACGTAGACTACGCTTTTATTAACAGCACTTGAGAGCACTTGTTATAATGCACACTTGAAGGATTCCGATTAACTAACTGGCGTAAATTTATCACATTTTCTCAGTAATATCGAAATGCGCTTCTCCAGTATCTGGGGTAGTTTATTTCGGCTTGTGCCGGGTGGTCCGTCCTTCAAATGCCGATCAGTTTTCAGTTTCATCGTGTATATAAGCCGTCTTCGTTTGCGTGTTCAGTTTTGTCCGTAATCTTTTGGGTTTTCCTCCGAGATAGGTTACGAGTAAATTACTATCGGGAACACGCGCACCGGACCAGATTTCGTTCAATCAGTTCCAGTACTTGGGGGACATGACTTGCTCTTCAATTGGACACGGGCCTCTTCGAAGAAATGAGATAAGGAGCGGCCATCGCGATCGTTTCACCTCTTATCAGTAACCAGTTCACTAGGCCTCGCACCGGCTCGCAACTTTATAACGTAGGGTCCACAAAAATGATTTCACCAACAGATATTACCAGTAACATCTCAGTTTGGAAATAAAAAATACGTTCCATTAGATAATGTGTGCATCACTTTACTTAGAGATGAGATAAGATTAATAAGATTTATAAGATTCATTAGTTCCTTCACGAATTAACTAATATTAGAGCGCGTCAAAAGGATAAATGTATGTTTGTGTATAATTATACTAATATTCCTACTACTACCAGCTAACAGGCTCAAGAGTTGGATTCCACGGCCGAGTTAATTTCATTGTATTAATATCTCTAAGTACATAGTGTGTAATAATGTCTTGAGTTTGAGATGCAGACTGTGTTGCTTATTCAATAGTAGATAAGGATTAAACAGTTTAAATAAAGCTTGAAAATCTTTTCTATGGCAGGGATTGAGACAGGAATGCACTATTTGTTCATATATCTAGGCCGCGTTCTGCAATTACCCCTCAAATGAGTGATGACTGGGACCGAATTATTTGTTCGCGGATTCCAATTTTCATTATGATATGCTCCACAGAGAGCGCTCTAGAACCAACTCGAAACTGGGGAATGGGCCCGGTTGAATTATCCTATTTTCGAAATTCAAATCGCCTTAATCGCTGTCTAAGCCAGTCAATACGGCGGACGCGGAAACTTTCATCAACATCAACTATTGACCGATTCGAGATATCTCAACAAAATATGCAATGCGCAACTGACTATTCAATCGCGGAACTGTTAGAAAGTTCAAAAATCTTTAATAAACGCATACTTTGAAACCGGTACAAATCAAATTTTAAATAACCTTTTGGTTAATTGTGTAATGCAAGAATTACTCGCTTACATACTTGTGCTGAGTATGTTTTAAATTATCACCAGTTTTTTTTCTATCTATTCCTAGAATTTTTAAGGCAGGAAAACTTAGGAATTTTAGCTCAGGTAAAAGCGAAGTCGGTTTTAATGTTTTTTTGTATTTTACAAAATTATTCACTGTCAAATTAGAACAATAAACGTCAATGTTGTGCAATCAGTTGTGCAATCCTAACAGTCAAGATCTGTTTCGGCTTTGGACTGTATATCGCCAGTATACAGACTGACAGGCTGCTTCATTCGTAAACGACACACGTAAATAACTCACTGTATTACTGACGGGATAGTAATGACGATGAAGCTAAGACCTGTTTTGCACAGGACAAAATTACCGTTTTTATGGATCCCAAATTCTACCGGCGTTTCATTTCTATATAATATTCTATCTATTTAAAGGTTTCTCCGTATTTATGAGTCTTTCTAACTCCCTGATTCTACAAGCGTACCAGGGAAGTGATCGTTTCTTAGACCATTAGGATGAGTGTGTACATAACCCTCATATTCCACAAATAGGTCTCTACGTTGAACCTGCCTATAGCTATCAAACGTGTATGTTTCTTCTTGTAGGTCGGGTTATATAGCGCCGGGTTGTATATAAATGGGAGTATAAATAAATGGGTAGGGTGTGGGCTGGGGCCGAGCGCCGACTGTTAGTTATGTGTGTCAGTGTGTGAGCGACCTTAACACAGCTGATCTTCCGGTCTACCTTAATAATATTTCCTGCTTCCTCACTCTCTCTTATATATCTTACCATCTCCATCCCTGGATATCGTTTCTTTTTTTTTGCCCCCGCGAAGGGAACTTTCTGCCTGTGTTCCTGTTGCAAGGCGGATTCTATAATAATGTCTATACAGTGCTCCCATGATGTAAATAAGTTTATAAAAGAAAGGCTTCGTTCGAAATTAGCAATTACTATAAGATGATTAACTTTATTCAGACCTTATCGTTCCTTTCAGCTCTGAACTTCGTTGAGGTTTCGTTGTTTCTCAGAAAATATATTTCAGCCGTGAAATGAATTTTGATTCCACTCGCCTATTTGGCGAGTGGAATTAACTAGACTGGTTTCGGCATCCGCTAGAATTCCGACCAGTATAATACAGTCGGACCATATTGTCTCATCACCATTTAAGAAATAAATTTCTTAAACACTTTATCTTAATTATTTGCTCTTACGCGAATCTACATCGTTTTGTAGGTCCTAAATGGGCGTGTGCTTCAGGCAAAATTATTCAAGATCTCCGGAACGAAGTAGAGCCAAATTCTAAATTGGTGAGCCGGTCTTAAAGATCTATTATTTAAATTAATTTATATCTGTTTGGCGCCACCAGGAGTGTTGCGCGCGATATACGTCACGCATCATTTATGCATTCATTGCATTGTATGGAATACGCTGTATTCCGAGCATATTTTGCAGAAAAATACGTGAAGAAAAATATATATGTTGAAAAAAAACTGCGAAACTGGAACAACGTTTGGCGGAAGTGCGCGAACCGAGCGGCCTCACATATATATATCGGAGGTGGAAACTTCCTCTAGGCCTCAGATACCTTTCACTAGGAGCTCCCACCACCTCTCACCTCTACCCCCCTCCGCCCGGGTCCGTGTGTTTTCTCCAGGATTTCCTAAATCGCTGAAAATATTCTTTCTCTGTTCGGGGAAAAATCGATGCAAAATGTCCTACCTGTCGATTACAGATCCACGGTAATTTACAGTAGGAAATAACAAGGTAGCATTCATGGGATAAGGCGTTGTATGCATTATAGATTCCCTCTCTAATGTTGTTATAAAACAGCAACGAAAAAATAAAAGGCAGAACCGATCTAATTCAAGAAAAAAGAAAGAGGAGTATAAGAAAAGATCGAGTTTCCATTCATTACTGAAAACATTTTCCGACGGTTTATCAGCACTTTAGAATATTGAGGAGAACTTGTTATTAAAATGTTTTAAATCTACTTATCAAAGCTTTTGAAGTCGTTAAACGTATGAAATGATAATTACACCGGCCGGTACGGAATGAGGTACTTAATAAAGATATATATATATATATATATATATATATATATATATATACAAAGTATGAAGCAAGATTTTTTAATTGATCCGGAGCCGGCTTTCGCAATATTTTCGCTTGTCGATTTGCTCACTCATTTTACCAATACGGGTGGAAATAAACTGGCTTTTGGTGCACCGTGTCAACTGTAACTGTTTTCAGTCAATGAATTCTCTCTAGCCAACATTTGATCTCGAGGTAGGCCGATTTCGTCTTCTCACAATCGTCAGTAGCATTGAAGCACGGCATTGTAGTGCACGAATAATACGAGAATTCTTGGCAGAATTCTGCAGTCGCTGTTATATGGTCCTCCAATTTTACAAACACCCAACGGCCGAATATCTCGGAGAAGATAATCTTCGAAATGTTGCTCAGTCATTTTTCCCGCTCGTCGGACTCCCGGTGTTTTCTATTTGCGCCGAACTTCCGCTTCTGAGTTTTGAAGGACGAGCACGTTCGGAGGTCCTCCTGAAAACGAGTCTGCACTACTTTCCCCCGCTTGATCGATAGAAAACATTTTATTGGTACAATTCCGTCATGTATTTTATACATATAAAATATACGATTTATATCATATAACACCTAGAAGGGTAGCTGGATGAAACTAATTCACTAATAAGTATCAAAGCTCATATAAAATCCTTTTTTTTTAATATCAGAGACACCATGAAAGTTAGGGCAAGAATATTTTGGAAGGGTTACAAAATATTGCTAATATTAAAATTAAATTCCAGTTACTTTCTTATTGTCCTTCTTATATTTATCAGCTACGAGAAAACTTTCCTGTTTGATCTTCGGTCAGAGCGTGATTTTCGGTTTCTCGACACTGTCAGTAGCATTGTGCTAATAACATACTGACATTAGGGCGACAAGTCAACCAAACAAATGCATCAAATTATAACGTATTATACTTTTGTAAAGACACAGTAAAAGGGTCCCAAGACCAACAGTAATATTTTCACTAAGAAATTGCATTTATTAACAGCTTTATAGGATAAACACTCTTAAGCTACTTGACGGAATATTGCACTCCTAATTAGTACAAACGTTGTTGTCCGGAGGGAATTATGTATTCGCAATTAGTGTCCTGTTAACATTTATAATGGGCGCAATAAAGGTAATCTGGTGTCAAAATTAGGCGGAGATTTGGTCGCGACAGTTAAATGCACCTCGTGTTCAATTCGGTACATAATTAGTGGGACACCTGGCAGGCGGTGGCGGACAGCACAGCACTCTGTGTATGAGTGTGCGTGCGTGTGTTTGTGCGCGTGTGTGTGTGCGGGCGTTTGTGATTGTCTGACCTTTAAAACTGGACGAGAAACCACATAGAGGCATATGGAAAGCTAATTCAGGTTTCCTCAGGTATGTGTGCCTGTGTTATGCGCGCGCGCGTGTGTTTGTGTGTTGTGAAGAGAAGGGATTGTAAGAAACAGGTGGTGACGTCACTGGTCTAATATATGCGCGCGTACCGGAAACAGGACGGTCCACCCTCACTTCCGGCCCCCGCACAATTACCAGGCTGTTCCCGAGAAATTTAACACCTCGATCGAAGGGAATTCTTAAAATATCTTTTCATTCCTCTCTTCGGTAGTGTACGATTCAAACAATTTCACCGCCTACATACAGTGACGACGTCCTAATTATGCAGTAGAATGTACAAAATACGTATCGGTATATAATTTACATATTAAATCCGTCTACAAATTGATCCTATTCATTATTCGACAGTTAAATATGTTGCCCGTTTATTGGTGTCTCAAGTTGAATCACTAGTTTGTATGAAAATAATTTTAATACGATGATAATCAAGGTAGAGAACACTTGAGGCCAGCGACCCCACGGCCTAAGCTCGCGTTAGCTGCACCCGGCGTAAAAAACCAATTACGTATCAAGATGTAACACTAAGAGACACTATTCACAAATTCTGAAGCATTAATTAGCAATACACATCTTAGAGCTAGCGGCCCCGAGATGTGAGTCTTGCCCAGGATCAATGGTAATCATGGTCTTCTTTAGATGTGAGATATTGATAATTTGCGATTTAAAAATAGTAGTAACAATTTTACAACCACAATCATCGAACGTACATTTTCGAGTTTTTCAATTCACTTCAATAAAACAAACATTTTGTCGATTTGTGGAAATATTGGAAAGGCATTCCATTGTGGTTTCTTGGAATGGCATTCCAGAAAACAGCTTTTTATTATCATATTAAACCTCTACTGATGCCCTCGAGTATTTATTTCGCAAATTGAATTTAATAAAAGGCAGTTTAAGAAGTTACTGATGGGGAGGGAAAGAACCACAATTGACTGACATAAACCGAAATTTGAAATTATAAATTGAATAAAAGCAGAGGAATATCTTTAAATATATAACGATAATATTCGGGAAGTTCCACCCGACCTAATATAGACAGGTAAAGAGTTTGGGAGTATGGTCAGCGGCGGTAAGATGGTCGGTATATCCTTCGGAGTTGACCGTTACTCGGAGCTACCTACTGTTTCCGGCCGGCCTTAGAAACAACAGAGTCCTTTCCGGATCCGGGGGACTTATCTCCACCGACCGCTCACTATAATAACAACGCGCGAATTTTCAAAGTTATATTTATTTATGCGGTCATCGCGCGCGAGAGAGAGAGATGGGGGGGGGGGGCGGCGCCCGATATTTAAATTGCTCCGATAATATGCGCCCAGATTCAAAAATTGACGTCCTCGAGCCGTTTCAGAAACGGACTTCTCGAATGCTCAATGACACGCCGTCTGTCCTACGGGCGATGAGAACTCGCAGTCGACGGGTTGTAATCAACGAACGGAATGGAGAGGAAGTCGACGAATGAGGCCTATTCATGCCTCTTTTTTAAGTGCCGCTTCGCAATTTCAACGTGGATATTGTTATATTGTGAAAATTTCGTGAAAACATATCAGAGCGCGTTAGTTTTTCCGACTGATCAATCAGTTCTCTATCTGTTTCATTTGCGATTAACCCTATATATTGGATAGGTTTAGCGTCCACAGTCGATTAACCGATGAGATGTCAATATAAATGGAAGAATAAACGTAAAAACGCACCAACATATATATTGTTTTATATATCAAGTTTCATTTGATAAGGCCGAGAAGAAGTATGAATAGGATGCGCCGAAAACACATTATTTCGCTTATTTAAAAAAGAATCCGTCCGAAATGCCTGTCTAACAGTTGTATGGGGGGCAGGGGGAAGGCTGTATTCGCACAGCAATATTCCTACATTTTAAGTGTGAAAATTTAGTCCCAATTTAGTACCACGATAGGGTTGCAATATTATAATAATAAAGGTAAATATGCCGACTATATTAATCAGTATGTATATAGTATTTTAACTATCAGTCGAGGTGCAATGAGACATTATTGCCGGAGAAATATTTCCGGGTGACTTTGCAAGTATTATACTACCAGTTTGAGTTTTCTTTTCGGCTTCGTCGGAACATTCACCGATAGGACATACTGGTTCTTTAGTAGTTCAGGAACTATAGAGGGACTATGTAAGATGTTGGAGCACGATGCGATATCGGCGTATAACAAAAGGTTCGGTGGTCGACAATGGTTGGGCGCTGTCCAAGGCCGGCGGTCTACAGCGCTCTTCATTGAAGAGCCACAATTAGCCGGGCCTCAGTCTTCAAAAAACATTAAATTAAAAAACTGGTTAACGCACAGAGGGCGCTTCTTCTTCTTCTCATTTTTGTTTTTGTTTTTTTGAATATTTCAGTTATCTCCGTTTTTGTTTTCGAGCCGCCCTCCACTAGGGGGACCACCTTTCAAAATCCGATCGGGGCATTGTTCGAATCGGATGACGCGGCCGGGGCTCTTTTATCTTATATTAATTAACAAATAAGAGCATTACTGGGTCTCCATTATACAGCCGGATGTGTTACCAAAAAATTTTTTTTGAGGTATTCTTATGTCATTAGTCAATTTGGATGATAATAAATCGAGGCCGGTCCATTAGGTAGAGGCGTGACAAGATATTATTTTCAATATGATAAATCAGGAATAGAATTGAGGTAAAATGAAGTTTACCTCCATGACCAGCCATGATACCAATCTGGACATAACGAATCCAATCAGATGTACATATCAATCTTTGTATCCACTTGCTTATTTGTTCGTATGCTAGACTGTTTTCAACTTCTCTCCCACCAGTAGAGTAGCGATTAGGTTATCAACTATCAGTATCGGTATGTCAACTATCGTTAAAAGGTCCGTACTGAAAAACTGTTTCTGCAGGAGCATTATATTTTAATGATATTAAAGTGCACAACTGGCCGCAAGCTGCCAATTGCGCTAAAACGAGAGCAAAAACGATATTACCGGTCTAAACTATGGTTACATAGGGTCTCATTAGTTGCTCTATTGATTTATATAACTGAGTGTAACAGACATTTGAGATGGCAGAATTGGATCAGAGAATTACAGCCGCCGATACACGTTACATGATGTTTCTTTTACGGCCATTTCGCTCAGCCTTTAATCGATTCTGTCCGTGTATCTGTGAATGGGGAATGAGAATAGCCTATTGACCCGATATTACACTAATGGTGGTAAACTGAGGATTAAAACATTTTATGTGATGTGTCCAAAAATCAATTACACGAAATAAATTTTCACAAACAGTTCGGGTTCCGACTGAGATAGACTGTGGGCAGTAATTTTCAAACACAATTCCGTTTCTCGAAAGGTGACATAATCGGCCATGTACGGCCGAAGGTTTATTTGAGTTTGAATTTTTTGATCGATCCTGTTTGATATATTCCTGGGCGTGATCGGTGGGAGATAGCTTCCTGGCCGCATGATTCCAGTCGTCCTTGTTAATATAGCAGCGGAATTATACGAGGTTGAATAATTCTCTAAATATGAGTCCCAAAGGACTCGAACTGCGGTTTATCTCCCGGTTTTTTTGCCTTGTTCAATAAATATTCATGTTAGAAGTCTAGCAAGAGTTTTAGTCTTCAATTTTGGAGGACCTGTGTAGGAAGAGGTAATATTGAACAAGGGACAACGACTAAATTCAATCTTTTTTCTCCCATTATTTATAATTTCTAATTTTTAAAAATACAGCTTAATTGTCAGTTTTTAATACTAATTACGGTTATACCTTAATAAATTTACAACTCTAATTAATTTACAACTCCCGTCTATAACAATTAAATATTACGTTCATCAGACACGGATCCGTTTTCCTATGATAGGGAAAATAGAAATCCAAATTTTCTCAGAACGAACAAAAGCGACAGAGGGCATAAAAATAGGCAGGCGATAGAATATAACATAACAGACTGTTTCGATGAACAAGTAAATAACAAAGTATTTGTCGTAAGTAAATGACAAATGAGATTTCCCGACGCCGGACGTCCACTTAATTAGGAAAATTATTATTTATTTTTAAATGTAGCATGTTAGGTCAGATAAGACACGATAGCATCAATACTTGCAATGCGGTTGCGATTGGATTGCGCCATAAAACTTATCCTCAACAAAAAGTGAGAATTAACTCCACTGAGTTCCATCAAAACGGGAACATACCATTTAAATAAGTTTAAGGCCTAAGCGATTCAACGCGAATAATTCCAACGTGGCTAAGTTCGAAGTAATTACGCCAAGGTTTACGATTCTGGTAATGCCATTGCAAAAGAGATAGGAAATGTTTATGGTAGCCATGAATAGGAACGTGATGATAAAAAAAGAAATGTTTACGTCCTGAACAGGCTGAAAACGGCCGAGATATATTTTTTTACAGCGAACTGTCAATTCAAGTGTCGGCCGTGCATTTGGGCGTATCGCGAGCGATATACGATTATATTTCCAACCACTAAGGGGGTATTATTTAAGGTTTAATCGTATTTGAAACCGCCTATACCGGTCGGTTAGGCCGTTGTAGGCTTCCCGGTTGCTATCCGGGGCAAAATTGGCCGTCGATGAATGAGGACGATTTAGGCGAAAGGTCGCCTGCGCCACAACGGCGCCGGAGATTGCAATAGTTGCAGGAAGTGCCGACCCCCATTGTCCGAGTGCAGCCTCATACTGCGCTTATATCCCCAGCAGGATCCCGGGATAGCACGCAAGCGAATGCAATTTCAAGACAGTCCAAATGCGCCTCATCACTACCAGCTTCAATAAGACTCGAAATGGAATTAAGCGCTGTAATATTATTTATGATTTTACCTACATAGTATTCTAAAACGATATGATTATGAAGTTTGCCTACAATATCTGGAAGGATTCCAACCCTTTCTCACGAATGTTATTGACCCTCTGTCCACCCCAAATATTTAACAGTTCAACGCAAATCTACTCTTCTCAAATTAAACGTTTCTGTATTTACCGTAGGTTCTGTATTTAATTGTCAAGCCAAATAACCAGCATCCTCAGTTCATCCTCCCTCAGACCCTATAATTACAAATAAATTATTCAGTGGGAGGGGGAGTTCTATATTAAAGATCTCATTTAAATCACAACACCCTCCATCCATCCACTATTATCCTATTTCTTCCGCGTCTATATCGGTTAGTGTTAAAAAAAGAAAGCAGCATAATAAAGATTAAAAACTGATGCGGTACGACGCCAGAAAAAAATAGAGGACTCGAAGAAGGAAGCCGTGTTTAAACTCGGCGTGAACCCATTGTCGTAGCTCGCTCGTTGTTTTTTTTTCACTTTTCTTCGGTTCGTCATTTTCATTTTCTTTCGGTTGGAGACGAAAGGTCGAGTGTGAAAAAATGCCTGCGAACCACCCTCCTCTTCCCACAACGCCCCCCCACCTCGGGTTAAGAAGATTGGAATCTACGAGCGAGGATAGTGTGGGGGATCTAGGCGTGACCGGTGACACCATACGTTTATCCACGCTCCTGAATCCATCCGCCCCGTTTCCTCTTCTTCTATACCTGCCATATTTTGAAGGATTTTTGGGGGCCATCCCCGTCCAAGGCCGAATTGAGATAGGCGCGAGACACTGCGAAAGAACATCTAACTGAGCGTCATTGATTTAGGCGCAAAAATCGCCTTTATCGACCAGTCTGAACGAATAGATGCTTCAATGGCGAGAAGAGAAACTGAGCTTAGATTAAATAAATAATACGTCGCGTACATAAAAAAATAGTTGCGGAGAAATACTAAAAAAAACCGTGTGAAATTGCCTCTGTGTAATGGTGAGACATATGCACTGAGAGGATTGTCCCAGTTTCATTTCATCGGTTTTTTATTCTAATTAAATATTACAATATTCTAGTTCATATCAGGGCTTATCAGAGTCGGTAAATAGAAAAAATTTAATTCTCCAGACACAGGTATGGCCATAATTCTGGTTCAATTTATAAAATACAGTCTGGAATCGAATCACGGATAAGAAGCATTATCGAGATCCGGTCAGGCTCGTGGCGGCCGCTGTGATTCGTTCCTGAAAATCCGAAAGTACCTGGGACACAATGGCGAGATCCAAAACGGTAGAAAACTAACACGCGATAAACGACAATTATCGCCCGTTCAATATTCACGAGCCATGTCCCAACTGAGAATTCCGTGATCCGAATTACAAAGCGAATTACAGTAGCGGTTCAGGCTTTGGGCCGCTTATTTTTCTAGCTAATCGTGCCTATTCCGTGCCTTATCGCCCCAAACATGGAACTACGTCCGTAAACCTGAATTTCTCAAGCGTTGACCCAGTTCGACTGTCAGTAGTACGGTGTTCTCCTCATTTCAGTCGAAGAAAACTACCTACTTGGACTTCTCTATTTAATTGAGTGTCTAAGTTTTAAAAAACGTGTTATGAAATGTGATGTTATGGATGATCGAAGCAAATATGAAATCGTATAGATGGCATTGAAAATACATTTGACTGTAAATGACAACGCCTTAATTATTATTAAAATATTCTGCGTATATAAATTCCGGAACACTGAATGAACTTAAGATACTCAATAAACGTTTAATAAAATAATATATAATGGGAATATAATGCGATACATAATAATAACACTATGAAAAAGGTATATAAAATTAATTATATAAATAATAATTATCTTTCCTCAATTAATTGACCATAAGAATTAATTTATTCAGGGGTGAGCGAAGGTTTGGAATATCGCGATTTTCGTCCTCTTTCCACTCGCTTATTTGTCTTCTCGAGCTATAGCGATTATAGCGTCTCGACAGTTTTAATTACGTCAACAGTAACAATGCTGGCAGGAACATTCAGTTCTGAAGTATTTACTGCACTGAATTACAGACGAAATGCTATCACACATCGTCTGGAAACCGGAACCGATCGACTATATTACCGAGAAAAGGGTTTTTAAATTTTTACGAACGCTTCCAATGTGGTCAGCCACATTCTGCCCGTGCCGCCCGCCCATTGTAATGGGAAGCGTATATATATATTTTATATATGGTCGACAATGCGGAGTCGGTGACGTCACGTCTATTGTGGACAGACAAAACAAAACAGAGATTGGGCGTATATAGTATTTGATAGGGAGAGGATGTTTATTACGACCGGCGCTGCCGAGCCACGCTCACGCGGACATATTTATTTTCATTTCAGTAACGATGGGAAAAGACCGATTTAATTAACTACTATATAATGGGTCAGAACCAGACACCTACAGACATTGGGCTTCTATCTACAAGCTGGACGACTAATTATACCTGTTACTTAATAAAATATCTTAATTATGTAACGTTAATATACTACTTTACCACGTGAACAACGCTATTCGTCCTAAATAATTATGCCACGTGAACAACGCTATGCGTCCTAAATAATTATGCTTGATAAAGTATTTTGTATCTGCTTCCTGTCTTTCGATTCCACGTATTTGTTTTTATATTCCTTCAGTAGTTTGTTTTTAATTCTCATTTCTATATGATGTTTTTTGTTAGTATGTGGTACGTGGCTGTCAGTGCTTATAGCATTTCTGCACAACATTCTATTTTTAACCACTGGATTGTAACCAACGTTGGATGCAAAAGCCGTTTCGTCTATCATAATTCATTCTACTTTCGCATGTTTCGAATTCATTAGAGAAATGTACTTTTAAATTTTTATTTTAAGTCACGACTACAATATTTTAAATTATATTTAGTGACAGGACGATTTGATGATGAACGCTAGTGTACTTTTGACGGAGCATCCACCCATTGATGGGTGCTCCTGCTCCAGCCCTTACTATATTATCACATGACCAAGAAATGTTATCTAAATAATTAAGACCTACGTTCTAAAACTAGAGTGATGACAACTTCTAAGAAAAATAATAGATGCAGTATGTTCGCGATCACTGAATTTATCGATAAATTTATTTCTGGATTATTCACTATAGATAATTTAGATAAATCGACGTTAGAAACAAATAATGATTATTGGCGATCCCCGTTTGAGATAATAACGCGTCAAGTGCATATATGGGAGGGGTGCAGTCGGCCGAGTGGCCGGCCTGCCAATTTCCTGGGCTGAGCACTGCTCACGGCCGCCAGGAATTGGGGGGTTATCGGATAGGCCACCGCGGAACTGGTTCCGGGTTTCAGAAAAACTTTTTTTTGTTTTAAATAAACAGAGTACTTATTAAAAATATTGGAGGACTCGCAGTACAAAAAAAAAACAAATCGACATTAACACTGTAATGTTGCCGAGAATACAATTCGAATTCTGTGTACGGTTGCCTTGGTTAGTTATGCGCGTTAATCGGAGAAGAAGGACCCTCCTAGGCGTCCCGATAAATATAAATATAATATATTCCTTAATGTATTTATTACATAGAAGTATTGAGGGAATTAATATAAAATTGACAATCTTCCAGGGACCGTTTATGGCTCTGGATCTAGTCACGTTTCAAGTTCAGGTATTATAATGACAAAAATACGTAAGGAATAAAACGAAGCCATGCGTCGATAGATCGATGTCGGTATTAAATTGAATTCAAGAATAATTATATTCCAAGAACCTTTATAAACCGAAGAATAACATATTTCATATGTTATTCTTATGTATTGAGTAGGACAACTAATGAAGTTTGTATCGTTGAAGAAAGTTATAAAGGTATAATAAATATTGATAGAAGTATAAAGAGGTTTTACAGTGTCACCCTAATACTAGTCTATAGTACCAGTTTGGGATATCGTACAGACTATTTCAGTTACATAATTCTTTTACTAATTTTCGGCATTTTACTTATTTTTCATTCAGCCAAAAATTACGTGCTCAGGTTAATTTTTTTTTGGTGTACTTTGAACTTAGTTGTAAATTTTAATCAACTCCGGTGGCTTGCACTACCTGTGCGGTAAAGTTGTCAGCTGTCCTCCGGCCAATTTTTATTGAGATATAAAATATATTTAGGTTAGAAGTGAAAGTACAGAAGCCGATTCTCGAAACGTTGTGCACTAAAGCGTTCACGCCGCGAGGATCACTCGGCGGCTCACAATGCTGCCAACCGACGACCTTCCTATTTCGGCCTATTTAATAATTGAGAACAGTTTTGAAACCCCGAATTCAGAAAAATTCGACACACGCATGCTATAAACGTACAAATTTAAATTTAATTAAAAAGCCTACAGTATTTGATAGCAGTGTTAGTAGGTATAGTGAAATGCGAAAGCTTTACTTCATCTAGGCTGCACTAGAGCGTTAATCATCCCCCCAACATCGGAATCTGAATATTCCATTTATTTTCCATGATATTTTTACAAATCCGTCCAATTCCGATAACCGGCGTCGGATGTAGATTTGTTTCTTATTTTTTAATTCAGAAACCGAAAAAAATATCTGTACACGCATATAATCTAGGACGCAATGCATACATAATAACTCCATGTGCATAATTTATCATATAAAAGAGTCAAGAAATTATTAACAGGGTAATATGTGTAATAATACTAGACAGGTAGTAACAAAGCGCTGGTGATTACGGGGCTATGAACCCTGAGTCCACAAGTTCATTAACACTGTGTGTGTGTGTGTGTGTGTCTGTCACACTTTTATGATTTATTATATTTATATTGGTATAATAATGAATCAAAAGGACGCCCGGGGGAATTTGTGCGGGGCTCAGCTGGGAGCGGGCACGAAACTTAGATCCTGTTAGATAAATAGAGGCAGATAAAACCAAGCGCCGTATTAAAAATCAAACATGTCCTCTTATCCGAGTGTCCCATCTTTTGCAGCCTCATAGCTTTATATAACGGTGCGACCTAAATAATGATTATTCTTTCTACACTCCTCAGTGTTATTATTATTTATTAACTGACTACTGGAGCTAGTATATTGTTTGTTATTAGGCTGATTATGAGAGATCAATATTGTCTAAATTCCTAACGAAGCTGTTATGGATTATTTAATAGGGGCGGATACGTGTAATAGGTTAGATTAGCATCCGGCCAAACCAGCGACAGGAAACTGAAAATCACTCGAGTGATAATGAAGACTAGTTTTAAAAATACGGTTAAATTTAAAATATAACATGTACTTTCAATAATTCGAAAATTGCCGACAGGTTAGACAGGATTATTGACCACATATGTGTTTCTAGAATAACGGCTAATTAGTGTTGAAGAAATTACAACACAGATATCTGGAAGCACTCGTGTGTTTGTGGTATTACGCACTTTTGCACGCAGACGTATTCGAACAAACGCTGAACAACGTTTTCACGTCACTCGAGCGCATTGTATTTACTCCTGGAGTGGAACAATATACGCTAACAGTCTGTAACTAATATCATATCTCTATTGTTCGCCGAAACAATTCACTGATAATTCACCGGCGCGGTGTGTGTAATATTCACCTAGCGAGGCAACAGGACGTAAAAGTTGTTATTTATTAGCTATACGAGGGTGATTTGATAAGCAGGGTAAATTTGTAAGGTGAATAGTTACTTTAGAAGCTTTGAAAATATTGGAAACAACCATTTTTTTATCATAGTTATCAAATCGCCCTCGTATATAATTAATGGTAAAAATCAACCGCGCGCTTAATCTCGAGGCCTTTATTATGGGTATTCTTTGTGAATAAATATTCTAATGTGTCTTTTACCAGCTCCCTCAGGCTTATCCGATTTACAGGAAATCATAAAGTGGAAGCGATTTCTTTTAGCAATATCCACTGGCGTTCCACATTCTGAATTCTGCAGTTCCTGGAGCGGAATAGGTTCAGTTTTGCCTTGCTTTGACCGGAAATTCTTTCGTGCTCAATCTCGAAATGATTGAATCGAATGCGCGTTGAGTGCTACATTACAGTTGATACTGACTTGATGTATTTACCCGCTGATGATGTACGCTGCGGTTAAATGGCGCAGTCGACCGAGATGACTGTTCACAGATAATGTGCAGAGATAAGAAAATTATCCGAGAAAACGGTTTCTAGCTTTGCGGCTTTGCCGTTTTAGATACGCATCGGGGGAGACCAGTGGATATGAGGACAAGATCGTCGAAAGCCGCCAATTTGACTCGCTTTAGTGATGTGGTAAGATACGCAAGTGGTGAATATTGTGGTTAACCGCCGGCCGAAAGGGTGTCATAGATATTGGCGTCATTTACATTAAATCGAACCATCGACTGTGCCTGTACACATTAGGTATGTCACCATAGCTAACGTGATCTTGTCACTCCAAGTAATCGCGCAAAGAATGTACGATTCGAGAAACAATATTTCGGCGTTTAAGGTTTATTTTGTGGGTCCGCATTTGTTATTACAGCGAATAAGAGTGTAGGACCAGTGTGAACAGGACACTGAAACGCGTAACTACCTCGCTATATTATAGGAGGAGGGATAAAAATAAATAATGGATAAATAATTGAATAATGGAAGATAAATAGTGGAAACTCAACCGCTCTGCCTTAAGATCAATCGGGCCAACGACTCAACGAATTTGTTGATATTCGAACGTAAATCTTAATTTTGTATACTCCATCAGTTTATTACCCCCAAACAAATAGGTTAAATTGTTTTTCAGTTTAAAATAAGAACCAATTTGCCGTCACGTGGCGCTGCACTGTGAACACTGGCGACACTGGAAGCGATGGCATGAACGGTGGGGGGTTCGGGCGCTTCTCAAGATTGTTGCTAAGACACCTAGCGCTGTCTTGGATTATTCACGCCAATTTCGGTATTTCCTACGTCAAATTGTAGTGCAACTGGCAAACAGGAATGGAGAATCGAACAATAATAATGTCGATATGTTAAACCGATGACTGATTTTCACTTTGGGGTTTATTTGCGACCGGCGTACGAGAACGTAGAGTAGTATCGGAGCCCGTATAAAAGTTGGGAAGTCGTTCGAATGTGTGTAAAGTGCGTGTGCAGTAGGGGGCGGAGTCGCGTGTGTGTGTGGGCCATGGTCGCAAGAAGTGAGCGGCCGGCCGGGTGCAGGAACAGAAACCAGAACAGCGACACGGCTTCTAAGGTTGTTCCTTGCTCGATAAAACTCGCGGCGAATATCGGCGCCTGGTTGTCCGCCAGAAGAAGAAAAAAAAACAGAGGCCTAACCCCCGGCATTATAAAGGAAACCCAACTGTGCAAATGACGCGAACGGAGTCCGTTTAATTAGCCGGTCCCACCCCACCGGGGACGGCTTCCTCCTCACACTCTTCCCGTATTCCAACTAAGTATTTTCATTTTGCCAGTTCTCCTTCCCACTGCCTTATTTCTTAATTCTTTTTTTAGTTTTTAAAAAACAGTAAGCACGTTTATCACAGTTACGTTATCCGAGGGACATATATTGGTACAAGAGATATTGCTCAGGCGTAATAAGGGAATATTATACTCGTACTCACGAAGATTACTTGTATATTTCACCAACACCTTACAACGGTCTGTATATAATGTAATATGTCCCCCCTCCGTTCCTCAACTACAAAATATTCAATTTGCTTTTAGTGACAATAAAGGATACGATGAACTATAATCAGATAGGATTAACCGAGCTTTGTTGTGTATCTGAAATACACTGAAATTAAAATGAAAGCCACTAATTACCGCTCCTTCTAATCTCCTATATAATGGATTTTAAACAAGGACCAAATAGTACCTCGAAGACCGAAAACACATAATTTAAGGAAACATTACAAATGTTATGTGTTATTACGAGCTCCTCAAGCTCTTTGTTGGATATGTCCTCTGTCTTATTTTTTCAAAAATTATACTAAATTAGCATTAGCATAAGTACAGCGTCCAGAATGCAGTCGCTGTTGTAATAGACAAATATTATAATAATCGTAATTCTCATTTTTACTCTTTTCCGTCCCGGCCAAGCACTGCCGACTGAATGCTACAGACGATGGGGAGCCGCCGAACCGTGGGTGGGCACGCGAGCTACAGTGGGCGGAGATTCGAACGCGCGAGCGACCCCAGAACGAAAGCGATTATTTAATACCTTGTTTAAGCGATAAAATCATAACGGGCAACTCGTTTTGTTGTTTCAATAGCCGAGTCGAATAAAACGGTCAATGACAAATAATTGTAAACACGTAGCAGCGCTAATTAATTACAATTCTAATCGACTTTTTATTCCCGACCCTCTTAATTATGCAAACAGCCTTCGTGGAAGAGAAAAATTCGTTTCCTGTATTAAAAATAATCCTCATAAGGCCGCCGTATGTTAACTCATATCTTGTAAAATTGATGGGCAGTGAAAACGTTTATAATCGTAACCTTCATGACACGATTCGTGGTACAGTCTATGATGAATACATGATATTAATACTTGCGTTGCATGTGGATTTATGGTAATGAACGGTTAACTTTAAGATTTAAATTGTTACATATGTTACATGTTACGATATAATATGTTACATGTTATATCGAATGTTTGCAGGTGAATATTAAAATTTAATATAATGATGGGGGTCTGTCTATGGGAAATTCAGCACCACCCCTGATGACATATTTATGGTCAAATTTAAACTAAGGCAAAATAAAAGGGGCGGAAAAAGAACTATTGATAATAATAATGTTATATATATATATATATATATATATATATATATATATATATATATATAACAGAGAAATCACAGAAGACAGAATCGGTAGATGGAGTTGTTGAAATCGAATATATATGAAATGTTGAATACCGAACACTAAGTTTCTGTTTGGAATGTTCAAATTGGTTGGCAATTTGTTGGGACACCGGTGTGTTGAGGGAAGGCTCGGCGAAGAAACAATAAAAAATAAATAAAAACGGAGCTCTGTTGTAATAAGAAATTTGTCTTAATTGGCTTGTTTATAAATTCTCCGTTGGAGAGCGACCAGACAACAAGGATCAAGGTTCAGGAGCAGCAATTTTTTTTTTCTTTTTTAAAATTGTCCTAATTAAACCTCGGTACTAGCCATTATATCCAGCCGGGAGACTCCAGAGTTATTTTAATTACATCCCCAACTAAGCCTATTTCCTGATTGCGATGCTCGAGTTACCTGTACGCGACTACTGACGCATTAGCATTCCTCGCCTTTCTCATCGCCATCTTATATATCAGACACATGTATATCTAGATATCAGTATATAGATCAGTGCAAAATTATTATCCTATGACATTTCTGTAATAGGCTTAACCTTTCTTTATATAGTCCTTCGACCTGGTGTTCAACTCAGGGTATATTATTATATGTCTTTACAATGTGTCACGAGTCAAACATAGGAATAGCCAGTTTCGGCTCTTCGCCATCCCAAGTAGCGTTACGTAAGTAATTATATATATATATATATATATATATATATATATATATATATATATATATATATATATATACAGATAAGATATATAGGCATGTCAATTACGGATGAGGCACCCTATCAGCCCTGTCATTGAACTGACTCAATCAAGTAACTACCGGTCTAGTTCAAGACCGAAGAGACTGTTTTTTTTATTAAATTTAGATCTCTATGAATACATTTTATGAAACTTTTTGAAGTAACGTTTATTTGAGTTATAAAATATGAGTACAGATTTCTCGGCAATTTCGACTGTCCAGTGCTGAATGTATTTGGCAGAATTTTTTGTTATTTATTCCATTATGTTCGGTCTGTCCCTGGCTTTCGCCTACGGCCTTTCATCATGTCTTCTCAGTGTCGCATGAACACATTTATAACCCAAATTTTTAGTGCGGCTGCCACCTGTACTGTTAATGCCTTATTTCTCGTTAGGGTCGAGCGATGTAATATTTTTCTTCTCGGATGACTCAAAAAGCAGTTTCGCGATTCTCTCAAAGATAACCGGCTAGCCGGGCCGATCAATTCATCCCACTTCGGTACCGATAATTCGATTCCCCAGAACTATCTGGAAGGTCGTAAAGCGAATAAATTTTGAATGAAAGTTGAGAGATAGCGACGAGAAAGGGGGGTATCATCGGTGATTCACAGCCGGTGTTTATACTGCGCCTAATCTGCGCCTCGTGGATTTTCACCGTCGGAAAACTCCTCCCCCCCACCACAAGGTGACCGGGGGTCCGTTATGAATTCAGAAAACTGGCGTTGAAATGTCCGCTGCGGACACGTTTCACTTTTCTAGGACGGGCCCAAACAACAATACCTTTTGTCAGGTTCTTCGAGCCGGGTGAAAATCCACCGGCCAGATATAACCACTGACCTCTTCCTACCTTCCATGGTTGCCACTCTGTCTTGTCCATTTTACACCGAAAGATAAACATTGACATTCCACAATAGTTCTTACAATAAATTCTTATCAGTGAAAAAAATGAAGTTGAAAGTGTTTATGAAAAATGAAAATTTCCAACTTCATTATCTGTATGGTTTTACCTTCATGCAGGTAACCAAAGTCTACTTCGACTCTGTGTATATGATAGCTGATAGACTTTTTTTATTTATATGCCCTATTAAAACCTATTAAACGATTGTAAATATGTACGTATTTTACACGTTGAAATTTATAATTGAGCTCAATCCCTTAACGACAAACACATAACTGCACTCGCGACTGGTAAATTTAATTACAACAAAACAATAGGGTCGAACATAATGCCTGATTGATTTTAAATGGTCATAATTAGTCAACATCTGTCTGCCGGGTCGAAAACAATGTGAACTATTAGTTGTTACAATTCCATAGAGGGGCACCACCAGGTGCACTACCTTGGGTTGATCTCGGGACAAATGCCTGAATTGGAATCTAAGAGAACACATATCATAAAAACAGAATCGAGCGACAGGCTTCCTAGGGAGGGATGTTGCAATCAAGATTGCCGTTTGGAATTCAAAGTAATCACGTACAGAACAGTGATATCAAATCCTGTTTGACCTATTTTGATCAATACCGCTTACGTCTCTCGTTACGAAAAAATTCACTTTTTAGGAAAGTTTTTTCCGAATCCGGGGAGGATTACTGGCGGACGTAACAGGCCTAGGTCAAGATCAAATAGCCACCGACCGAGTGCGGAAAAAAGGAACGGCCTCGCATTTTCGATTTTATGTGTTTTGCAAATAACAAAAATTATATGTATATTTCCTCCAAAAGACCGTGAAGAGGCCCCGCACATTTTCTCATTCGCCTAAGGACAACTTCTCACGCTCGGGTTTCGCGTGGAATTAAACAGCTGAACCGGAATTAGAGACGCGGCCGTATGCACCGCCTGTTATAATAATGTTTAGTTCCACTGTTTAGTTCCGGTTTCCGGATTGGGGGTGGGGGTGGTTGGTGGCGGGCGATGATCGTCGTCGTTTCAGTCGTTTGCCGGCATTTAGTCGAGTCGGTTGGCCGACCATCTGCGACAAACAAACATCACTTCTTCGGAACGGAGAGAGAGACGAAAGTGAGATTGTTAATCTTTTTTCTCTTTATTTTTTCTTTATATTTGTCACTCATTCAGAACGACAACCTAGTGCGGTCTATTATTTTTTGCCTTGACTTCGGAAAACGGAGCTGGAGATTTTATCGACCGTCAATTTGCCCCATACGAGACGGCGGAAAAGATATTCAAGTAATTATCGCTCTACCGGCGATAAACTATCGGTTTCAGTAACGATCTTCAGTAATGGTTCCTCTACAAATACAGTTACTCGAAAACGTCGAAATATTTACTTTTTACTAGATCTTCATCTTAACGTGAAAATTTAACCCGCATGAGAAGTGTAAACCGAAATGAATATACCGAATGGACCGTTATTCGTGCTCATGTACGCATTCACACTTCGATAGCTCCTCTGTTCATCTTAAATGAGTACGTCAGAGTACTGAGTACCGTATCATTTCTATAAAATATTGTGGAGAGTTTGTCTATTTTCATTCATTAAATATTTCGTAAGTGCAACTACGGTGTATGTGTGTAACTGCACTGATTGGTGTTCATTTATCCGTGTTAATACAGTGAATCGGCCCATGGCTAAATGGACAATGTTTATCAGCGGTTCGAGGTTTTCATTAAAATTGATTTTCATTTAAACATTTTTTTGTTTTCTCTTGAAATAATTAGAGGACTTAAATGCTATCTTTTAATGTTTTTCTGTATTTCAATAATTGTTTTCTTTGTGTTGCTTCTATCGCAATCCCCGTGCGGTATGCGCAGTAGTAATATATGCTATCGTGGATATGTGCGCGCGTGTATATGCGAATTCTTCTTTCGAGCACATACAATGAGAGCATTATCAGGCGTGATGACGTGATGACGAGGGGCCTAAGAAATTGGGATTCACGTTTCCGAGCCACGCGCTTTTCACAGCATGTGCCCAATCTCCAACCTACACAAATACTGAAAGACACGGCCTAGCCCTCTTCTCTCTTCCCCTTTATTCTGTAAATCACGATGATTTCTGGAAAATGTACTTTTCCACGTTGTGGTTCTGACCGCATATTCACTGCTCTCAAAAACACAGTAATACCGCAGTAATATACATTGAAATTCAATCTTTCAGGATTGGATCAAATCGAAACAACAGACATGCAAATGAATACGAAGTTGTTGAATTTATTTTCCCAAATTGTTAGTAGGTATCGGAATGCTTTGTATGTACTATTCTTAAATTTAATTTGCGAATTCAAATGTTTATTATGCACCTTGTAAATGCGTCCTTGCTACAATTTCTCATTAGGAAATGAATCACCTGTTCATGACAGCAAAGTGCTTAAGACAATACAATGTATAATTGCACCAATTAGTACGATACGTCGTTAATATACATAGAAGAAACGTGACACGGTCTAGAAATTTCCCACCTTGAAAGAGGGTATGACGAATTGAATTTGAGGCTCGTTATAAATGGGATTATTGGTGCGGAATTCGTTATCTTCGAGTCTATCTATGATTAACCATTCGTAAATGGTTCGATCCGGCCAATAGGCAGAAAGGAGGCTAATTTACATGATTTTCCAATGATATCTCGTTCGTGACGCTTATACACCCAATTGATGCAATTGATTTATAAGGGTTACGCAATCGCGTTGTAGTATTGTTTTTTTCCTAATACTATTTGAAAAATGAAAACAGGCAGATAAACAAATTTACAGAAATCTATAGTATCTTCATAAGTGGAAAATTGGTAAAACAGATATATGACACCTGAAAGAAAGTATATAAAAATAACTGTCACTGGACACGAAGTTTCAATCGTGCGAAGCACGCTGTTGGTACTTTAAATGACAACAAATGCAGCTACCCGGATGTTAAAGCACTCACTCTGCAGTGGCAATTTTTGGTGGAGAAATTATTATTTTGCATAGACTTCCAATTTTTTTTAGCATAACTTACATAAGTAACAGGCTGTATATCACAGGTTTATTAAAATTGTTTAAAGGTTTTGTTTGCGAAGTTCGCGTATGTTACTAACACGAGGGACTTTAAAGTAATAGTGCAGTGGCATTGTAGATCGGTGAGTGGAGACAGAAGATCGATACGATAACGGCACTTGTAATAATTATTACAACGACAAATTGCACAGGGGCAAATAACGCTTTCAAACGTAAAAGTTATCTGTCAAATATTTCTCAGTTATTGGCAAAATGTCGATTTTTATTTTTTTTTGTGCAACCGCAAACCAACGACTTGATAATAAAAGACCGACTTTACAAGACCGACAGGCGTTTGAGCAATGAGTCACTCACTCCTACTGCGTTCCATCGCAGATATTACACTGTTTGGGGGAAATATTCCAGTACCAGAAGGTCAGTGGTACAGAATAAACAATTATTTTAAATAGAAGAAACGGGCAATTCGGAAAAATACTACTATTAAAGATGTGTTTCGGTTTGGAAATTTTTCAATAAATTCTTCCTGAACTGGACGATAATGTAATAACGGTGTTTATTGAGTATTAAAGAAGAACTTTTTTAATAATAATCAATTATACAACTTGTTAAGCAGAATATATTTGGGGGAACGTAACACAGTAAATATACAACTGAATAAAAACGCTCGATTTATTGGAGCCCTAGTATTGATGGTATTACACTTCGATATCTCTTAAATATATTTACCATATCTGGTGCTATTGTTCTAATACAAATAAGTAATTAATTTATTTTGTTACACAATTTCGCCGTTCTCTGAAACGCCAGAATAATTTTCTCGTATACTGCCTTTATATGAACTTTATATGCACATTAAGTGCATAACAGGCATTTTTGACCCTCATGTCGTGACCAAGCAATTCGTGTTTCCTGTTTTTAATTAAGAATATTATTTATAGGGTTTTGTACATTCTAAGGTTTCTTGGCTCGTGACTCTAGTTCGTTTGTTTTAATTCCTACTGGCCTGATTCCTTGATTAAAGTACTGGAGATTGTTGTTAATCGTTGCCTCAATTTTTTTATTATTCTGCGATATTTAGCATACCAGCGAACAAACTTTTCAGTAATACCACGGAAAACAAAGAAACTGCAGGCGATTCAACGCATTAAATATTCCCACCGCCTTGGCTTCTCGCAAAAGAGTATCACATTAATGTAAATTGTCAAAACAAAATTTGCAGAAAAGGTCATTTCGATATTATAACGATAATAACAGTGGCGGCCAGCAAATGGGTCAGTTAAATCAAGATAGGATTGAATGCATTAGAGCCGTATAAGTAGGGGACTGGGCGTGGGTGAGCCTTGTAGGTGTCCACTCACAACAGGAAGCTTCCGCCGATCATTTTATACAGGAACACATGTCGATATCCGTCCCCAATATCAGGTACCGCCAATATCACAATTATCCCAAACACAGTTTAAGTTCCCCAACCAGACTATGAATAGAATTAACCAGAAAGATCTGTAGATAGAGAGACATATGGAGATTGACAAGTTGGTGCAAGGTGCAACAATAATAAAATGATACTTAATTATTTCCAAACTTTATAGCAACAATTAAACATTCATCTTATGACACGGTCCACTAAAATCAGGTAGTTACAGTTTTTAAAAATCAGGCTTCCTAAAAAACAATTTAAAAATACACACGATTAAAATGCCTTACAATTTTACTACATGTAACATGTTCTTTTAAGGTGGTTTTTTGTTTTCCTGCTAAGGATGTTACCATGAGCAACATTGGGACAATAACATTGGAAACTGATAGCATATATTTACAGCAATGTCGCATAGTGACCGACGTTTATTTAATATTTTTGCAATCGGTTTACGTTAAAATTACTAAAATCAGAAGCGTCCGGGATATCGCTTGAATTTTTGAAATATTTACTTAATAATTTCCCAGGAATATATACATTATTCGTTAATATGTATTTTTCTACACGTCGTACCAACGTAATAGAAAATAACGGGTTGCTTTAAATAATAATTAATAAACAAGAACAATAATTATACCGGCATGAATATATCCGCACATTGAGATCCCGCATTGGTTTTTCAATAGTCATTAACAAAAACGGGTTGTCGGTTTCGGGTCCACTTTCACTGGTTTTCACCTAATTTAGTTTTTCGGTTCAGCTTCCGCCCGTCCCATTGCAATTGAAACGAAGGTAGAGATAACGAGTGAAAATGGGTTCGCACTCAGATTAAAGGTTCGCGCCGGTGCTGACTTCGTTCAACTCCCGCATTCCGCAAGCGTTTATCGTACGATTCTCGAGCAAAAACCGACTACCTATCTGAGACGAAAGATACACTTGACACAAGAGACATATTTCTCAATATCAAACTCGAGTACCGAAACAGTACGGATAGGAATATTGGGGCGGCATCAAAAACAACAGACATTGTTTTGAATTTCTTTTTAATCGCGTACGCAATCTTGTCACGATGTTGCGTCACCTTTCTCCGAACTGAAATCACACCCTCAGCACGTGTCCTCCGATCGACCCCGTCGGACGTCTTTTTCTGGAGTTTTTGTCCGGAATTTAAAAGTTCGCGCGAAATAAGAAACTGGTCTACATGATTTTTACGTTTAAACGGTACGCGCCCGTTGAAGTCGGAATGTACAGATTTACATTCCGACTTCAACGCGCGCGTACCGTTTAAACGTAAAAATCTGTACGTGACCTAGAATTAAAAATAAAGGAAAAATAGTTATCGTGGGTTAAGGTATCGTATTTAAGGACGAGTTGTGCGTTTCGATTAGAAAAAAAGAAGAAATATAGAATGATCTACGTTTTTGTCCACCCGGCATTTTAAAACTTGAAACCTCTAGTAGCAGTTATTATGAAGGACGAAAACATTGGAATCTCAACGATGGAAACAAATTAAACCTTCAGGTTCAATGAACAATGATTTCTTATTTATTATTATGATGCGATTATATTCTACATAATTATTATAAAATTGTATAAACAAGAGCGTAAATGTTTGCAGAAGGCGAAATGTTATTTGTCATCATTTGTTTATTTTCCTCTTACAAAATCCGATATTGTTTCCTAATAGTCCGTAATGTTCCAACTTGGTGGAGAAAAGTACATGGTACCAAAACGATGGCACATTTTAAATAGGGTTTATAAAGGGAAAAACCGAAAAGTTCCCCCAATCAAATATGAGTCCCCGATCGAAGGAGTCCAAACAATTGCCTGGCAGCCTGTTAAACAAAATTAATATAATCGGGAAACTGAAAAATAAAAACTGTGGGGGATCTAAGATATATGTATGATATAAGAAGGAACAAAAATGGATGTAACAATCGCATCAATGTTTTCTTATCAGTCTTATCCGGTTTCTTATCAGTTCGGTGTTGCACTAGGTACGGGATTGGCATGACTGTTCGACTCCACGTTTATATACGTCCTTTCGTGCTTGTCCATCAGTGACGGTTCTTTTCCCTTGTAGTCTGCGAGTAGTTCTTTCTCGAAACGTCGAAGGTTATATATATATATATATATATATATATATATATATATATATATATATGTATATAACGCCATGACACCTGATATAGGTTGCGTGTAGTCGATTGAAGAGGTCGCTCTAGGTTTGGGGGATAATTAGACTTTCGATTTCCTCGTCGAGTATTTTATGTTTTAGAAGACACCGGGAGTCTTCCTGGTTTAACTGGTAATCGTAAGAATTAGAAATAGCATTCTAGGAAATGCTACAATTCCTGTTTCAAAATCAATGGCCCGAATCGACGTTTTGGATTCTATAAGTCCTACAGGACTTTTCATTCCCACTTTTCCACATTTTTCAGAGATTCCGTTGATTGTTCTATATCAGTATTATAAAAATGCCAGGAAATGAGATGCTCGTTACCGGTGAAGCATGCTAAATGAATCTCAAGGGGAAGTAGGCGCTCAATCGACCGCTAATAACGAGCGAGCTTAATCCGATCTGAGGTTTCGTTGGCTTTTCAGAACGCAGTCCTGTAAAGCTGCCTCATTGTTAATTTAAATTAAAGCAAAAGGATACAATAACAGTTGCGCGGCCCGGCTTTAAGAATAAACAATTCTTAATAATTACAAATGACGTCCGCGCCCTTGGACAATACGGTTATTTCTTTTTTTTTCATCGTTTTTGTTCTCATAACTTGTGACGTTCTCGGACGCCTTGGAATGGCCACAACTGGAAGTGTGCCTATCGAGTGAAAGTATCGGAGCCGCCGTATAAAATATTGTATTTCAATGGGATTGTCGGCCTCCATTAACAATAGTCGACCTTTTGGTCGTGGAAATTTGAATAAAACCCCTCAGTGAAAACCCGGAGAAATAAAAAAGTTCGCATTAAAGGAAGAAAGTTAAATATCCCGGCAATAATAGTCATATTAAATAAAACGACCGGGAAACAATTTTTATCCCAGTACTTGGTCCTCATTCATAAGAAAGAGAAAATGAGACAAACAAAGAGAAATATCACCCGGATGGAAACATGCTGAAAATGGCAAACATACCTGGTTGACATTTGGCCAGAAGCTGGAATACAATACAAAACTGTCGCACCGAGGCACCTAATATGAGGCGACTATCCTTGTGTTTTTGATTGAGAAATATATTATCCATTAATAAAATCATTATTTTATTTTATTCGATGGAATCGCGAGAAACTTCTTTTTTCCCTTCAGTCTTAGCTACAAGTGGTAGAAAAACTTGCCGTATTCCAATGTACAAATCAGTCGCGCTCGTACATTACAGTCTGCATTAACAGCTGTTGGCGGTGACATTTGTAATACACTAGTGAATCATATATTAACACACTGTGGTTGAAACGGGTGGCTGGCGAAACGCCTCATGTTTTCTTAGGTACATACGGGAGTTATTTATTAATGTAGGAGGGAACACGTTTTTCAACTTCGCGCGAATGCTTCATACCCAACGAATACATACAGAGACGCGGACGTCATAAGAACATCGTTCTTAGATCGGTTTGCGACAGATAAAAGGGTCGAGGAACCGAACTGTGTTCAACAAGGTTTCACTCGGTCAAAAGCGAAAAGGTGGGGCGGGGCTGGGAGGGGGATTTTAGTATTAACAACAATAACAATGTTATTGTCTGTCGCTTAAAACAATCGATCGATTAGCGCTCCCTGTCAGCCAATTTAGTAATCACACGGGCGGCTGCTTTCTATTACTCAGGTCTTGGTGTTATGCTGCCCCTCTTCAGTGAACCGAGTAGTGCTAAATCATCCTCCCCGACTGGAGAAGATAAGGAATCCTTCGTCCGTGAGTCACAGCTTAAGATAAGGGGAGAAGGGGGGCCGGCGATAACCGCTTTCTGAAGAACTGAACATCGAATGCTCGGCCAGAAGGTTGGGATGCTGGAAGTCAGTCGCAAAATCAACACTTGAGGATGGACCATCCTAGTGCTCTACGAACCTACTAATCGCTGCAAGTTCACCGGAACTGCAGCGTTCGTGCGACGGAAGCTGGGACGAAAGGTCACAAAGGAACGGAACATGACCCAACGAGCTATGATCGCGAGATACTAGAAGCGGGTCGAGGGCAAAGAGACATGCACATACCGCAGAAAACACTGTTTTACTCAGCCCGTCTCATCGTTACGCCAATCCACTGTCAATATTTATCATATAAAACTAATAAGACTGATATACTGAAGACGGGAAAATATCACAAACAATAAAATAAGAGACGCCAGCATATCATTCTAATTGGACTCAGATCAGGACATAAGAAAATATGTGAACACTGCGACAAAGATATGACTATAATTTTGAAAGCTTCAGAAGAAATTCACCAGCAAATTTGTCCGCAAAATGCGATATATTAATTAATTATGCAAAACGTGGGTGCATATTAATGTTAGAATTTGCATAATATACATCCTACAAAATACACAATGTTAGGAATAATGACAGTTCGTGTCAGTTTCATGAAAAACTCACGTTTTAAGATTAACCATTCACTGTCGAATGCGCTCGAAAACAATACGTCTTTCCCCGCTATTCAATGACACTATCTCCGCCCTGTTTTCCATAGTTCCTACGTGAAGGCGTTCGGTCGGATATATTTTTTTTTTCATAGACAGCTAGACAAGGGGAAGTCATTGAGCGTGCCCATGACCCTAAGATTCGTGTCAGCCGATTCTTAAATAGTCAGCCGACAAGACGAGGTCCAACAATTAGGAGGAACCTAATTTCCATGAAAACCAAAATTGGGGACCATTCTTCGCATAAGATTCTATTTTAAAATATGGTATTTTATCTAAAACCAGACCAACATTTATTTTAGTAAATAATTGTTTTCGAAGTTTGCTTAGATCTCAACCACAACATTATAGGATTTAGTGAAGATCATCGGGAAAGCCCGACTGCGCGCTGTTGTTTAAAGTTGGCCACAAGTTAAGGAAACATTTAGATAAAAAACAAACCGATGACGTTATCATCGGCATAAATGTAATAAAGCCAATGAATTACAACGAGTTATTTTGTGAAAACAGCGGCCACGTGAGAGTCCTCTGTGGTTTTGCGGCCTCATAAGTCGGTGTTTGAACCGCCGTTCAAAATAGAAGTTAAACACTCGAGCCGGTCACGTGAGTAACTATAATTGGAATATGTCGATAGTTCCACTGTGGCTTAGAAATAAATATTCATAATCGATAAAGTAGAATCGACGTACTAGCTTTGATTAATGGAATGATTAACTTAATCGGTAAAAAAAACCCTCCAGAACGATGACGAATCCACCCAGGTGGGTGAATTTTACGACTTTAGTGGTCGAAAATTCGGAATATTTAGGAGGCCTTGCATCAAATGAAAACACTCTGTTTAAGTTGCTATGCGGATTTTGTTTCACGTCATTCGAGATACAGGAGGAAGAGTTCGGAGATTTCAGTTTCACCTAGCCCAACGATCGGAGGGAGGGATCGGTTGCGTCCGCAAAATTTGCGACAGAATGAACCGAATGAATGAACTGGGAGCCTAGTTCACTTCCACCCGATACAATATTGTTCGGATGGAAATGGTTGCGCGGAACAATTCATTATGTCACGGTGGAAAAATGCGCGATAGCCTGTTGTCCCCCCCGCCGGTATGCGATACCTGACGGCGTCACGACGTCGTTCGTCTGGTATTGTCACGTGCCGGCTCACGACAGATATCAGTAGCGAAGAGATTTATCACGCCAATTTCCATCGACGTCGTCGTGTGACAATGTCGGCATTCCAAGCTCCCCCAACTGTTCGAAACCGGGGACTACCTGGAAGCCGGGGTAGCCGAATAACGGACGCATTTTATTCAACCGAGCGAACTGATGAATAAACATTGAGCTGACGCGTTGATGTACCATCGCCCAAAATGGAAATGAACCCCACGTACCTATGATTATGCAGTGTCGCACTTTTTTTAATCCGACAATCTAGGCACCGTAAGCAAGTATGACGGTTCAGTAAATTGTCACACAAATCATCTTAAATTTTCAAAAGAATATGGAATATAATTATGCTGCCCTAATTACTTTCTTACACGAATATATATATATATATATATATATATATATATATATATATATATATTCCCCACTCACCTATTTGGTTTTAAGGTTCCGCAAAATACCAAAAATAAGTAATCTGTCAGAATTTTAACAAAAACACTGTTTTATACTATTTATGCTATTCTAAACCCACTCGGACTAGGAAATTGGTTCGTGATAATTAATACATGTGTTACAATTATACGCATATTACCGCGCTGACTGCATTCTATTTCGGTATACCGAAGAGAGTATGTTGTAATTATATAGGAATTCCCCACTAATTTGTTGATTGAAAGCGTAAACGGTTGTTAAGAAAAATAGAGTATTATATATTTAAAGCATATTATGATTTTCTTAGTGATAACACGTTTTGATATACCCCATCCACATGTCTCCAACTACAGTTACCTTAAGAGGAGGGCTGCGTTATGTTTATACAACTGCTATATTCTTGGTATAATGAAGACACGATTTGAAGTGAAGGAAAACCGGGACTAAAATAAATAAATGGACTTTTAATCGATCTGAGTTTCAATCGTTTATCTAAAGTCATATTGCCGACAGTAAGAAACCGTGTTGTATCTCAGATGTTAAAGAATATAAAATAATAAAAATCCAACTTACCGATGGAAAATCCCCGGTACCTCTATTAATAATGAAGTACATACATTATTATTGTAAGTTGACAGTCGGGTGGTGTCAACGTCCACCCACAGCATTGAGTTGGGGGCATTGTGTCGATACTAGAATGTACCCGGATGCTGTTGGTAATTAATTTTTATTTTTCGATTTGTCAAATTTCGCAAGGTCAGTTTTATTATTTATCGTGGCAACCAGAAAATCCGGACTCTGTTGCCATGCCTTTGTTCTATACGTGACAACCACCCCACGATCGCTGCTTGTACAGGCTGCTTGGCAAAATCAAGGCCTTCTCCACTGAGGCAAGTTGCGACAGTGCACTACCAAGCCGTGACAGTGCAAAAGCTAAAACTCGGAAAATTTTATTTTATTTTTGGGCTATCTAAATTCATTAGATAGGCTGCCCAGAAAACAGCCTTACGTGTAAACGCATAAAAGACATATTTTAAGTCGTATAATCTCATTTTCCTAACCGAAAAATAATCGCAAAAATATCGAATTTTATCATTCCATAACTACTATCAGGCGATGTCATAATCATTCTTTAAGTAATTAATATATCGCACAAACTTCCAAATTGCGTTTGCAAAATTTATTTGGAAGGAATAAAAGTAATATGAATATAATTTGGTTTATTATAGTATATAATGCAACTGGTGAGATCATCTCCTCCTTTGGGCCCAGTCTAAAAATGGTTCGACGTTTCAAACCTTTAAAGCCGACCTTGCATAGGAAAAAGTCAGTAACAATTAACTAACTAAAACTTTTTGTTTTATCTATTTCTAATGAAATATGAAAATGTAAAAATAGAAATATCAGGAACTATTGCGTTCAGCAATGTTAAATATTTAATGATTAAATTTTAACCAGCTAACTCACTGTTACACTACAAATTCAACTCGAAACTTTTAATCTAATGTATTTTTCGGAGTGTGTATTCGGTATTATACTCATTATCTTTTGCAATAATTAGAATTGCAACGGATAAATGAATCTGCAAATAGAATGTTGGGTAAATCACGTTAATAGATTCAGAATAATGTTTCACTTTGCATTCATGGACCTTGAAGCTTAAGCTTCACTGGTTTTAAGGTTGACCACTATGGCACTTGGTTTAATGAAAGCTCACAGCTTAACGTAATTTCCTTATTTTTTTCCTATCGCTCTGTACAGTTCAATATAATTATTCGAGCTGGTCTTTTCGACATCGACACCGTCGCAGCGCACTGTATTCGCTTAATTGTTGGCAAATTTTTAACTGCACTTTTACGAGCATTTTATTAGTCTTGTAATTTGAATATTCGCGTTATTCGGTTTAATTTAATTAACCCGGCTAAAGGATTCATCCAGTGCCTTTTGGAGTAAAAATGACTCCAATTGTGATCGGAACAAACGATTAATGATCGGATAAATTGACCGATCCGGTTTTTCTAAGTGACGTTATCAGGACAGGAAAAGAATTCCATAATTTGTAGGTTCAATACAATGGGGTCTCCGTATGCACAAAGGCCGGAATATTCCAGGCTAGCCTCAGGCCTCAACCTCAAATATATAGGTCAAGTGTCTAATGTATCAGTTCCGAGAATTTACCCCGCCATTGCTAATTTATTACTGCCTCCTTGTGTTGTCGCCGGACGGATAGGAGGAAAAAGAGAGAGGACAGAGAGGGAGAGAGAGAGGGAGAGAGAAAAAAATTCAATACGGTTATTAAAGAAGGAGAGGGCAATTTTTGCAAGATAACTGCAACTGCTTGACCCCGACCCAAAACTTCAAATCTGGGCTCTCGTTCTTGAAGATTGAGCAGAAAACCAGTCCAATGGGCGATTCACCTCAACCGAGAGGTTTCCTATTCCTAACTCACCCCCGAGGGCTATCCAATTACAAATGTCAATTACTGGAATTTAGTTAAAATAAAACAATTATTATTTTTTTATATGATCTTTTAAAATCTGAAATCCTTTCGGTCACAATATCAAGGTAGTTAAAACTTGATATTCCGATTATGAGTTCTATCCGCATCGCCTTAATTTGTCATAAGAAAAAACATATATAATCTCAATCTATATTACTTAACGAAATCCACTTTGATAATGACGAACAATTTGATTCCGGATCGCACAAACGAGACACTCGTTTATAATGATTGAGTTTTTTTTTATTCTGAACTCTCAGAGAAACAAAATTTCAAATTGCATTTGCAATATTTTGTTCAATTGAAATTTCATGAGATATAATCGAACGTAATGTAGAATATAACGCAACCAGTGTGATCATCCGCTCCTCAGTGTCACAGGAAACTAAAAATTGTACGACGTTTGAACGGTAAAACCAACTTTTTTGCTCAGGAAAACTACCCAATAACTAAAACTTTTTGTTCTATGTTTCTATCAGAGTATAAAAATAGAAGTACCAAAAATATTAGTCTATATGAAATATTTAATGATAAAATATTAAACCAATATTGCAATATTTATCAGCTCGCTGTTTCACAATTTCGTCTCGAAACGTTTAATCTATGGTATTTCTCTCAGCGCGTATTATTTAAGTAATAACTAATTTTCTGATTGGAAGTAGGCGGCGTAGTTCATTAGACACACGTTTTCGGCCCCAAAGCGTCTCCGACGGTAGGCGTGTACTAGGCTCAGGTTCTTGGAAGGGCGTGTTTTACGGGGAATCGCCCGGCTTCCAAGAACACAGTATATTTGTCCCTGTTTCGCACCCAACCTGCCTTTCACTTTTCGTGTTTGTTTATTGTTGAATTTCCCCCCGGGGAGCCGGTGGCGTCTTTCGACCGCAACCCGCATTGGTAATATCGATAAGTTTTGTTCTTATTTCACTTAATAATTTCTATCGAAACCAAGGTAATTTGCGGGGGGGTCCGCAGCAATAGTAAGGATAAGACCGCTTATCGTCGCGTGCTGGCAAACGGTCTGGAAATATTTTACAGGTTAAATCACTCCCGTAATAATTGTCACAGTGACAAAAGGCTGAAATTGCAATCTCATATATAATATGTAAAATTAAGAATGAAAATAAAAATAATTAAGATGGTTACCCACTACTCTGTTCGACTTTATTCCAGACCGGTTTGACCTTATCATCATCGTCATTAATACACATCTAAAGCTACATACAATGGTCTCTTCTTCACACAAGTATTGACGAAAGTTGACGTAAAGCCAAATCTAGTTTAGCATGGAACCATAGAGGAGAGTGGAAACGAAATGTGTAATTAGTAAGTAGAAATATTCAAATAACTATCCTTTATCGAGAGATGTCGTCAAACCTACAAAATTACTTCGTAGGTTACTATGTTTATATCTAATGTAATAGTTCAAGAACACTTTCCAGGGATACGGACATATTTTTTATCAGTCAATTGCAGTTTTTCAAGAGCAATTTATCGGTAAATTTAACTCAAACTGAAGAACGGCAGTGAACGTAATTTGCGCAATTACGGTTGTCCAATAAACGTGCTTCAAAGACCCAATAATTTGTCTAGTGAATCATGCACCTATAATAATATAGACCTGTTTTATTACCACGACTTTTTATTGTGTGTCTATTTAATTAGCGGCAGTTTGTCCTGTATACTTTTGCCGGTTGCACCGTTGTTAGTTAAAACGCGCTTCTCTTCCTGGTCGTGATGTCACTAGTTGTTAGGGGGGGACGCGCTACCATTTCCATCCCGCGCGATAATTATCGCGTTACGAAATCACCGTTCGTTTCTATCTGCTTAACTTGTCAAAGTTCCACCACAATATCCGGTGGTGGGACGACCAGGTCGAACGCCAGGTCATAAACAGGAGGAACATCCATTTATCGGTACGTGACTTACATTGCACTATTGAGGCACTATATTCCCAACAGGCGGTTCCAACACTAATACACTAGCGACAGGACTTAATAATATAGACGTCGCATAAAGTTGTAACGGAGTCTTTTTATTTAAAGCGTGCAACGATATTTAATTTTAGTTTAAATATTTCTTTAGATAAAATATTTCGAATTAATTGTTTTAAAAATGGTCAGCGAAGGCTGGGCTGGAAATTTCCTATCACGTTTTATAGTAATATTAATAAAATATTTATTTTATTATTATTAATAATAATCAGGCTGGCACAATCTTGTGTGGATTGTGGCCACGACAACTTGGCGGTTGGGGCCAACAAATTCCAGTCTTCATATTTTATTATAATACATGCAATTATTATATGTAACATATAATTCATATCAATTATTATTATTATAAAACGTCAGCACATCTCCGGTAAACAGAACAGAGAAAATATTCAAACGATATTATCGTCTACACTATAGAAAGATTCCAGGGTTTCAACAGCGAACCTAACTGTTTTCCTGAGGCACAAGGCTGACTAACTTGTGCATACCAATATCGTGTTACGTTTATTTCGGTGGTTTCGGTAAGAGACCAATTAGAGGAAGTGTTAAAAGTGACGACATTAGGGCTGTGGGCGAACACGTGGAAGAAGCGTACGCGTGTCTTCCTCTTCAGAACCCCGTTGAGAAACACGATTCAAAAGAGACACCCAGCATTGTCTATCGGGGTTAAGAGGAGTTAATAAAAAAAAACCATTAATGGGTCCCCTCCTCCCGGCCAAGGGTCGTGTACGGTTGGTGCAAGAGATCCGTCCCATTGTTCTCATTGTGATTTGGAGTTTTGAAAACGGAAGGGGAAATTAACAATGCTTTTAATCTTCTTCACTTAGCTTTTTCTTCTTCTTCTTTTTATTATCTTTCTTCCCTCGTCTCTACAACCTGCGCCCTAAACAGGCGGCGTCCTTCGAGTTCATTGTATTGCGTTGAAATATGGTATATTTCTGTACCGGCTGAGGTAAGGAGCTGGTTTTCCCGTTGAACAGGACTTATTGCTCTGTTGGGCATAACTTGCCGGCCATTGTGCAACGTCTCTAGCCGAGTCTATTATTATTATAACATCTGGAGGCGCCGCTATACCTACAATTACATCTTCCCGGTATCCCTGTATGTGGGATAAATTTATTATCCTGGCTTTTCTACTGATGATATAATAAGTCAATAAGTTTCCTTCAATATCCATTATTTTAAATATTTTTAAAGTGGAGCGCATCCGCTTTTAAGCAACAAATGGTTGAACTGTTGGATTTTCTGAGTACTGGTGGTAGACCAAATTTAAATTCGTGTGCAAATTTGAACTAAAATTCTTCCACAGTGAATGTTCGTGATTTCACTTTTGAACGTTTGAAAAATATTAAAATAAAATTGTAATTACATTTAAGTGACTCGTGTATTACGATTTTTATTACCGGCAAGTGGAAAATTAAGGACTCGAAAACTGACGAGTCTAATTACGTTACGAAACAAACTACACTAACGACGCGTAAGTAGCCGCATAGGAGGTTTAGGCGTTCGAAAAATGTTAAAGTTCAGGTTTTCAACACTTTGGGAGATAACGCGAATAGATTATGTTCATCAAGTACGTTCTGCCAATTGGATAAATACCGGCAGATCTATGATCTATGAATCATAGATTAAAAACTGCGATGTCCCCTTAATGCGCGAAGTGTAAGGAAAACAATCTTACACTAATTTCCTGTCCACTAGGAAGGAAGCACCGGTTTGATAAGCACCGGCCGTGAATCAGGTGAAGCTCAGGGAGAGGAAGTCGTACGACAGTTGGCATTACTCACCGCTTTTCAGGCAAATACGGTCAAAACAATTAGGTAAATGACTTTGCGCGTACACCACTCACATAAAAGTGACGATGCGGAAATTCTGCATTCGATAAAAAAATTATGTTAATGGTGAAAGGCCTAGTTCGTTGCCAAATTAGCGCGAATGGAACCGGACTATATCCAATTGTGCTCCGAATCCTCGCCGATCTCAAAATGAACTCTCTTATCAGAAATGTTACAATCTGCCGATATTTGGACATTGATTGGAAGCAAACCGAGACAGAAGATTGAAAGAGGCCAAACCCCCCTCTCTCCGCCCCCACCACAAACAAATTCCTTAAATTAACTGTATGGTTGTCTTATCGGGAAAATTATAATCTGCGTATATTTGGACGTTGATCGGAAGTAGACAGAGAGATTGAGATTGTGCGACTGGAAACTATGTTCAAAATTATCGCGATAAACAGATCCTGGAAAACCCACTTTGACCGGAAGGTCCCAAACAAATATTGGAAGTGAAATGAAAAATTTCTTTTCATCCTGCCATGATTTCATTTATATATATATATATATATATATATACAATATTCTAAGTAGGTGGAATACAAATAGAATATTAATTTTAATATGGTAAGACAAATGGAAAAATGGCATTTTTGGTTTGCTATGTGGTATTGACCAGAGAACATAACAAATATTTTCAGCCTATTCAGGGAGAAAGTAGTATAGATTCTGGTAAGATAAACTGTTTTCCATCAAAAACCAGTCTTTTCACAAATAAACTGAGCCTAGGGGGAAACTTCGATTCGTCTCGTGACGATTATTAGGAGGCGGCCGGACGCAGAGAAAGTCAGCTCCGGAGAGAAGAAGCCTGGGGCCGAGCATCGAGATCATTTTTAATATCAATTATTATACGGCCATACAAACGGAGAATTCTAGTTTGGATTTTCTAACCCGCCCATTAAAATTAATTGGCTTCTTTCGAAATTTACACTCACGTTTCAGAGCGCTCTAATATAAAAAAACCCGTCGTTGTGCGGTTTCGAGCCTGTAAGTGAAATTTTAATTTCGGACGATTTTTACGTTGACTCAAAAAGTTATTTATAAAATACAATCAATTGAATAGTTGTCAATTCAACGAAATTGCAATAGGTGTAACGGGGAATGGCATTATACCGTTACACTATACATTCATATGCATCGTTTTATATCAGTATATTTTGCATATGTTACCCAGGAGAGAACTGCTCCCTTTGTTGTATACCTGTTATTGGTCTAACGTGTAGGCGGCTAATCCAGTAAAGCTATCCGATATTTATCTTTCACCTTCCTACAGTTATAAATCTTTTAACTCACGCTTAATATATGTCCATATATTTTCCTTTACCATATATTATCTCTTATACCCGTTGCTATTCGAATTTTTGCCTCAACTGATTTAATGGCACAAAAATGTTATCTCGGCTGTACAAAATATGTTATAACACTTATAATAACAAGAAACAACAAGGAAAATTCAAAATTAGATACAATCCCAAAGTAAATACACTAGCGAAACAGAATGTCAAGAACGAGCTAATGATATATTTCCAAAGAATTTCCCGGTATTTTCAAATTTTATCTAATCCGCTCAAAATTATTAAAATTTAGGGTTTTTGTATAATTCGATAGATTTAATACATTTTGTACAGTTTTCACGGTTTCCAGTACAGTAACTTTCTAGAAAAATAAAAAAATATATAGCGCCGTTTTTCTAAGCTCGTTCGCAATCTATTGCGAAAAGTCTTTCACCAGTCAATTTCTTGCACGGTATCTGTAACTAAAGTTCTTTAAAGTTGTAGATCGTATTTTTCATGGCTTGTTGCACTAATGCAAAAGTTGATATATCGTTTGTATTTTAACTAGTCAATGTCGCGTATATTATGTAAAATTGATAGTAGATGTTTAAGTTTTTATGTGTTAAAAGGTTTGTTGATTATTTACCAAAAGCTAAGAAACTAGATGAAAAATGTTTATATATTAAAAGTAACTGTTTAAATTTAACATTATACAATTAATTATTGGCCTTATGGAACTAAATCGATAAGGAGGATACAATAATAAAGAGTTTGTTAAGGCGTTTTCACATACACCTTTTGCTTTTTTTGAAACATCACAATCCTTAAGTTTACAGTTTCTTAAATTTGGTCTTAAGCTAAACCGGATTACCAGTAATATAGTGGGGTATTTACCACTTATTTTTTAAGCCGTAAACTGTATAGATCAAGATCAAATAGGCGAGTGGAGACCGAAAATCTCAAGAGCGATGCTATTAGGCTTGCAACAAGCGGGTTTACCCGTTCCAACAATTACAGAAGCCCAATAGTATTGGTTCTCCTATTAACATTTCTGACCGTCGTGATAAAACTGGGTACGTGCAAGGTTAACGATCTTATGATTGCAGCCGTAATTGTTGCCAGCCTGCAATAATCGAATACGGTGAGAAGGACGCGAAGGTAGTGTCATTGATATATGAAAAAAAAACAGAAACCAATAAAAGGGGAACTGTGTGTTTCGATATATTTGTCCGCGTTATAACCCACTTCGACCAACATTTCTGCTACCTTCAGCCTATATTTCACTTATTTCAAGACTGAATGACTCCACTTGTGTATAGTTTAGCGGGAATTTCCTCTTAAATCTTCGAGAATTAAGCCAGTAGGCTGCGTCCAGCATCGACTTAAATTGACTATTGCGATAAAAACCGAAACCTGCACGAACTGCAACAATGACCAGTATTGCGATAATGGTTGCGCTTTACTGAATACCAGATTGTCTTGGAAACATTTCAGTACCGATTAATTCATTTTAAAAGTACAATAAACCTTATATTTCTTTCAGAAATATTTACGTTATATTTATTTGAATGGAACTTGTAGAAATTCTTGCCCCATCTTATTGTTCGCTAATCTGGGTGTAAAATGAATATCTGCCTTTAATAAAAATATATTTAATTCAAGTTATTTATTTGGAATATGAGGGGCTCAAGTACCTCATTCTCTTCTTTCTGGGTTATGTAGAAACAGAGAATGGTGAATATATTTCGGCCTATATATTTATACTTATGATAATAGGGTTATAGTTGCTGAAAACATTTCCCAAACCAAATTTAAATTTATGGAGCTATTGATAGAACGAGCAAACCGCGAGCGGTTGGTAAAACTTTCTATAACTGTACAGGTCATTAGGATTTCACAGAAATATGTACATTTATGTGCTAATTAATTTCAACGTGGTATTTGTAACTATGTATACGGTATTAGAAATTCAACTAAATTCTAGTAGTAGACATAAAAGTGTAAAACTGTTGCAATGTTGCCATATATTATCTGAAATTTTTATGTTTAGTGACGAATTGGTCGAATCGTGTATGAATGGAAATGATTTTCACTCCAGAAGAAAACATTTTTCAAATTTTATCTTCAGCTCGATTTCGCCGGATCGCAATCGAGTCGAACAATATTTTTAAAACGAAAAATACAATTATAAAACGCGATGCAGAACGCATTAGTGGAACAGGTGGCAATTTCGTCCAATGAGGAAAGGCTGTGACGATTAGAAAAATTGGAATTTGTCATGTTCGTGTTGTCAGTCCGACGGGGAACCCCGCAATATGCAAATTGTAAAGAACGAAGTCACAGGAAGAATTGTAATGGGAACGGAAAAAGCGTTTAAACCGCTCACTGTTTGTGAACGGAGTAATCTTCAATGGCGTAATCAAGAAAGAATCTCACATTCTAGCCTTATCTCCTTATTCGGTGTAGTATAAATAGAATAAACATTTCATAATATATGCCCCACATAAACTCGAAAATGGAAAATAATACTTTCTGTTCAATAACACATTCAATCAAGATTGTACGCCTCCCCCCGTGTATCTGTTACTATCTTTCTGACTGCTGGTGAAGATTGGTCACATTTCGGTTGGAGGTCGCCTCTGGACACACAAACGTGATAGCTTCGCCACGTGAAAAATCCCCCGAATTGCAAAGTAACATCGCGTCTGTTACTGTCACACGCGTGTCCAGGGCGGTGACATCCTAGCGTCTCTGTTGCTAGGTGGATTGTTACTCTAAATGTTTATTAAAATGCGGCGATAGTCGTTATTTTGAAGTATTAAATAGTTTGTAAACTATCAATAAAACCTCCTAATATATTATCAATTTTAATATTTTCAAATCATCGAAGTTTGAACTTGATTAACTCCGCGCCGTAATTGACAAGGTATATATTTTAAACTGCCCAACATCCTATTTATTAGTATGCTGGAAATTGTTTAAATAATCGGGTTTGACAACCTGATGACAAGGCTGCAGCCTAATGACTCACTTCTATGTATTATAATGGACTTTTTCTTGTTCTTTTTCTCCCAATCGATTATCATATCGTAACGGCCCTGGAGATCCCACGTGTATTGAAAGGAATTTCACGTGCTCGCCGCCTCGCTATGCTAGTTCTTTAGAATGGGATTTTCCGGACCAAAGTCGGCCGAATTTTCGCCTGACGTTCGCCAGAAATTCGAAACTATTTTAAATAAGTTATATCCCTGTATTTGAAAAATCCTATTATATATCACTGTCAATGCCCAGTTTTAGTTTAAGTCCACTTAAATGATAAAATTGGAATAGTATTAAATAAGTAAGCATGTATACAAATACATTGGAATAAATTTACTCTTAAATAGTTTTCTTTATTCTAACCAAATATCAACTTTCCCATTTGAGATTTGTCGGTCGTAAATGTAGTCAGTCATAAAGGTGTTATCAAAAGGAGTCCAGGAGTGTATATATACTAAGGAAAGGTTGGCAAAATTGTTTGAACGACCCGTATTAATTTTAATTAATCGAAACGAGCAGTGCGGCATGTTTGAGGTCGCACTTCTGGGATCGGATAATAAGGAAAAGGTCGGCCGGGAGTTAACAACCTCCAGGAATTTCCCACAGAACCGTTGTAAAACATCAAAAAGTGTTAACGTTCACTTTTAATCGCCACAAGGTACGTTGTCTGACGTAAACAGCGAGGAGAAAAAAACTCGATACAGGTAGCAATGCCATCAACGGTATATCAAGTTTGTAACATTTCCGCCAGTTTCACCTTCTTAAAACAGGGTTAACTTACACTAATTTAGTATAATAATAATAATAATAATAATTTATGTTAATGTTTCGGAGTTATATTCATACTAGTTTATTATTGAATTCATGCTTTTATTTGGAGAGATGAAATTGAAGGAATCGTATACGGTTTGTAGCTTCAATAAAAAATAATCTAGGCTAATTTAGGCTAGACCGATCTAGCGAAAGCCAAAAAAAAGTTATACAACATAGGATAGAGAGGAAGATCGGCATTATCACTGTGTTCCAAACCGTTGCAGTTCACCAAACAGGTATTCCAAATTAAACATTCAAATTGTCTGACTCCTAGCATTCCGGAAAATTGCCATTATCGTATGGCATATCAAGGTCGGTGATTCACTCGCTCGTTATTCCACATCACGAGAGCAGATGCAGTTATATTGTTCGCGTTTCGATGTTTCAAGTTTCATTAAAAATGTGATATTTTCAAAATCCTATCCTAATAAAACATTTGTTGTATTGTCACCAGATACAATGGGCGACTGACTGGAAACATAACTTCAACAAGCTGATAATATTCAAGGCTTTCAGTTCAGATGTTCAATTTTGGCAACCCTACGAGGTATTATTAACACGAACTTAAGAGAAAGGTGTATGTAGCCCTGATAAATGACAAATGCCAAAAAAAAGTGCTGGGTGTCTATGTTATAATTTATTATTTTATTAATTATATTAATTAAGTTTTCTAATTAATTTATTGGCCTCGATACCTATTAAACCTATCATTTTTTACAACTCACGTCTTAATCTAGCGTAAGAGTGGGGCGATGGAGGTGGTAATCAACAGACATAATCGTGACTTCACTGTAACTAATAGGTACAATAAGATACCACTGGGGATGTCGTAACTAATCCATCCCCAGATACAATGGGCGACTGACTGGAAACATAACTTCAACAAGCTGATAATATTCAAGGCTTTCCTACCCTCTCATTATAATTGGTCTACATTCATACTGTATATATTGTAGCTGAACTGTCAAATCTATGTTCTTGTTAATAATAATTCCCCTGTACATTTTTGTTCGTGACATAATTTTCAGAAAACGCAAAAACTCACATCTGGCAGAATCCGATTTCATTGTTCAAATTATAATCGAACCTTCTGTTTCTTCGCCCTACTCGTAATGAACATATTATTCTTATTGTTTCAGGAGCAAACAACCCTCCCGGATAAGAGAGAGAGAAGGGTGGAGAGAAAGGGAAAGGCGGCCAAGAGGGAGAGAGAGAGAATTTTGGTGGGAAGAGAATAAGAGAGGGGCCCAGAGGAGAAGTGGGGGGCAAAAACTATATAGCTATAGTGGGCCGGAGAGCTCCCCCTCTTCAGTCACTCCCGAGACCAGCCAAACCCCGATCACACTGCACAGGTGTCGTTAGTTGTGAGACAACCACCGCACCCGCGAGTTACATACCTACATATATCGACCCTATATATCAGTGTCCGTAGTCCTTGTTAAAAGGTGAACAATATAGACGATTGAAAAAATATTAGAGGGAGAAGTGTAAATAGATAATAATAAATAAGACGGGTATTAGTGTAATGGGCTGCTGGAGCCGGGGATCGGACACCATCCATCTGACGGGGTACAACAATTCGTCCTCTTCCACCTCTTCTATAGCCACCAACCCGGAAGAACTACAGCAGGTTGGCCACACCAACGTTGCTCTGACCATAACAGAAGAGAACGCAGACAGTGCTCAATCGGAGAGCCGAAATAACAACAACAATACCAGCGGAGACAGCGGCACGGCCACAGACATGGACAACAATTATAACAACAGTTATCACATACATCTCCAACCGCCCACATCAAACGGTGAGTTTTTTTTTAACGATCGGTTATCCTTTCCGGTGTTGCGTAACTTTCAGATTCACCCACCCCGAGGCCTCTAAACGCTTCCAGGGATAGTCATTTGTACAGTTTACGTTTTTATTATAACATAATTTTTCGTTTTCAATTGGAGGAAAGTTCAAGTAGAGGAAAGGACAAAACCACCCCCCCTCGATACACCGCCTTTCATTACAGCTTTCAACACTACTTTCAAAAACCAATACGGTACGATACATTTCTTAAAACTTAAAATGAAAACAATATGGATTCAGGATAGTTCAGTTAATTCAGCCCCGTTTAGAATAGCATATGTTTCCAATTTACAAGTATAAGCATAAACCCACTGCGCGAGTCAAATATCTGATTTCGAATATCATTTTCGGGTTTTTTTCTGTTCTGATTATTCTTCCTCAGATGAATTATACTATAATGTGCATATATTCTTTAAACAATATGTTGATAAACGAAATAACATACCACGTACGAATAACACAGTACGGAAGCAAGTTCGATTCTTATATTGGGAAGATGAGAACGTGGCATCCTAAGGCTGGATAAACTTCAGCCCTTACCAGATTGGGCAATTAAACAAATACTTTAAATGGATTGACGTTATTTTTGAGTTTTATAGAAGTAAAATATTAATGTATATTTTATTGCGTAATCGGTTTTAAAAGATCTACAAAAAATTATTAAATTGTAATACTAATACATATGTTAAACAAAATAAATCAACTCTATCTTTATTAGCTCTGTCCCTCTTGGTTCTTCAGAAATTTGAAAGTGTTTGAATTCAGTAATGTAGTCCTACAATTTTTAGCTTGTTTTTTGATTATACGTAAATAATAAATAAAAGTTCGATAAATATATAACCGATATTATTGTTCAATTTCGTTGGCTGGTATTATCCGGTGTTTTAATGCCATCTTATGCGTTCCTTTCATATTACAGCAATAGTTTTTGTTCAGCTGTTTCCTTTCTCCGAGCGGACTGAATGTAGGGCAAAGGAACTGTATGCATTTCGTAAATACCCGATACAACTACAATTATTCCTGGATCTTTTTTCATTTTTTGCCGCATATCTAAATGTGCCGCCGTCCAATTAGCCGCTATTTAAGCGGTCTAACTTAATCTAATTCCGTAACGAATCTTATTAAAATCCTGCCCTTGTTCAATTCGGACATCTGATGTCTTGATGACCAGCTACCGATTTTGAAGGACGCAACAATCCCCCGGTACTGATGTTTGTTGTTCGAAACCTATTAAACTTTGTTTCGAAATAACGAATAAGAATACAGCTGGTTCGAATTGGAAACCTTTCTACGAATCTGTTTTCCCGAATGTGTCAAACGTCTTAACGCACAGTGCCTGAACTACAGAATTACATTTGACAAGAAGAAGCAAACACCTTAAATTCACTTTTAATGTTGACGACTACCACGTATGGCTAGTAAAACATGTTCTATCTTTTTGTTCGAGAGTTGTTCTGGTTACGACCGATGCATAGTGTCTTGCCTATTAGTATTTTGTCTGTAATGTTTGGTGATACGAACTGTTAATAAGGCAAGTCTATTTTTTGAGCTCAAGGTTTACCGGCCTCTTTCTTTTATTTACGGTACCGACCGCGGGCAAACCCCAACCTCTACGGGGGCCTCTCTGTCTAACACAATCCACTTTTAAGTCCGCCCTTTTCCGGGTTTGTATCCGGATGAATGCTCCTGAAGGATTATATTTGGATCTTTTAGTAATTGTCCTGAAGAAATTTCTTGATTTCACGACATACACACATATAGGTGTGAGTAAATTCAGTATTAATAAATGTATTATAACTCATAATATAGAAATATACATAGAATATAGAAAAAAATCAACGTTAAAAATAAAGTCCGAGTTAACCTATGATACATCGGCAGCCATAGAGTTATTACATCACGGCCAATTTTATTGGTCGGGATTTTATGGGATACTTAACTCATAATTTTTGGATTTCTATTGTAATTTGTAAGGGTGAGATTACCCGGGTAACAAATATGATTACAACGAAATATCAAAGTAAAAGTTCTTTTTTAACGACCGGATTTGTGCGTACCACCTCCGTGTCGAGTGGTTAATTATTGGCGCATTCTGCGCTTCGTCGGCCGAAGAGTCGTGTAATTTTCTATAAATTGCCACCGCATTAATGCAGTCGGTTCGCATCATTAGAAAGTCACCGGGCGGGCTCTTCAAGTACCTCCCACCTTCCACCACCTCCTTTTGTACCTCTAATTAAAGACCGTCTCTAAATCTTTACGTACACTGTGCTAAAACGAGGCCCCGGCGGAAAACCGGCTGGGAAATTCGCAGGCGGTCCCGAAACCGGAAGATAAGCACTTTAGATAAGACAAGATAATCTGCAGTACAGTTGGAGAAAATACCGGAGGAGCAGTCGAAACTCAGCAACAGACAACAGTTTAACGTCAATGTCAAGGAGTTTAAAACTTTTTGGAAATATTTTGAGGAAGAATAATGCCATTTATGGTCGATACTTCAAGGCATCCCCCCGGATTACGGAATAATATATTCCTTTTTTTCTTTGAATTAAATTGTAGACTTCGTAAAATTCATTAACAAACTACGATAATCTACACTACCCATCTCGTACAAAAAAATTAAAAGAACTTTTTTTAAATATATCACCGCTGGAAATCAACATGGAAAGCATCGTATATTACACCAGTTTTGTATTACTGTCTACTGTTGATGATGGCACGCCATAACCGGAAGAAGGAGCTCCTGATTTTTTTTATTCTTAGATATATGTAAAACTAAGCTAAATGTAGTATTTAGTCACCTAGTGGTGTAGTTAGGCTAACATTTTGGACAGTAGCACCGCTGGGTTTTAGGGAAATAAAATCGTGAAGAACTAGTACTTGATAACTTAAACCTATACTCTTCGACTCTCTTCGAAATCGAAATTAACCAAAAACAAAATAATTGCTGGTAAGAAATAGGGTTTTATTGAACACCCGCGGTGGGCCATATTGGTTACTGCGGTATATTGGCTATTACGGTTATTATCGGTTGTTATCGGTTGTTATATTGTCATTATTGGTGGGTATCCCCCCTCCCTCCCAACCAGGCGGAGAGTTGTGCCAGATTTGATTCTTTCCGTCCTGTTTAACGATGACATTAAGAGATATTTAAGCGAGCGCGCGGGTCGCTATAATGGCCGGCCATTATCGCCGGGATCGGAGTCCGACCTCCAGTCGACCCTCGTGGTTAACCTCGTCTCTTCCCAGACGCTGAATAAAAAAAAACAAAAAATAAAAGAAGAAATAACAATAAATCACAAATCAAATACGAAGAAGAGCGCGTTCAGCGGTGCACAATAAAAACCGGATTCGACACAAAGCGGGAAATCGGGAAATTGTCGCCCACTCCACAAAGGTGAAGAAAACGATGGCTGAAGAAGAGACACAAGCGCTTGTGGTTTGTTCCGAGAAGCACTCCTTTTTTATCATGAGTGATGAATATCTAGTAATGATATGTTTTTGAATTGGACGGGTTTAAACCGATATTTCGAGTAAGATATAAGTACTCCTAAATTTTATTTTACTATGCTCATTGACAAACCATAACATTATTTAGTTACATCTGACGCCCTGCTATTCCGGGATTTTTCTTGTGTTTGGAGACCACCTGAGCTAGCTCCACTGGAAGGGTGTTTGCCCTTTCCTCCTGCGGAGGGACCCCGAAGGCCGTGAGGGCTTGGGTGTCGACTAAGTCCGACTGAAGCGTAGGTCAACAGGGGATCCTATGTATAACTGGAGGTGGGGTATAATCGTTAGTTATATCGGCCTAATCGAATTTAACAAGAATTAAATATCAACGAGTAACTTTAATGCCTTATCAACTGCTACAACTCTAACCCACCGTTAAAATCACCAGAAATTAAAGCGTTATCAATGTCAATGTTTTACTTACAGAAACAACTAAAACAAATAATAAATGGCGATTTAAAACAATAAATAGATGTTAATAAAATAATTTATTGTTATTAATTAAATATTATTTGTAGAAATTGTACTATATTCATTTTACTTATAAATATGTTCTTAATAAAAACAAATTAACGACCACACATCTGGGTATAATTTTGAACTATTTCAAGATCGTTTTATCGCAGGGATCTAGTTTAAATTTTCGAATTTCGAAGGTTGTCGAAGGAATTAGAATGTGTTTGTAGGTGGGGGGGGACTTAGACTAAGGGACATAGCCAAGATTGAAAGCTGCCTTGGAGTTGGCCAATCCCAAGGACCACGGCTGAAAATGTAAGGAAGTTTTCCTGCAAAACTTGGCAATACGGAAGTTGGCACGCGCCAATCCTCCGCCCCTTCGATTTATCTTCACCTTATGCATTCGGAATCGTAAATTCTGATTTTGAGTTTTGGGGTCGGATTCCACCTTTTTACATATTCGTGACGATACCAAGGCCTAAAGTGAGCGAAATCTAACGTACCTAATCTGGCAGCTTGGGATAAAAGTATCACACTTGGCGTGGAGTTAAACTTCTGATTCGCGAAAAAGAATAATAATTATAAGTATCGGACATAATCCGACGTGGCAATTAAATCTGAAACTGTCTGTTACGTTTTATTCTGAATGGCCTTAGAAGAGTAATACTAATTATGCATGATTACTACTGGCACTTATTGGCATGTACCCATTGCTAATTGCACGTTTTAACATGTACTTTTTTTAGAAGAAATCGCTCACCCCTCATATTTGTGTTATTATTCGTACCTTATTAATTAAGGAATCCGTGAAAGTGTCATTAGCTAGAGGAGACAGGATTATGGAATACACAGAATGACTGAAAAATATCCCAAGTAACATACATTTTCGTTTCATACTTGAATGTTGAAGAATGTTGTTGGGTATAAACCTTCATAAGCGTAGGCCTGTTTTATGATTTGTCTTCACTGGGGAAATGTCGGGTATATCAAAAGATGAGTAAAAGTTTACGATAAAGAGATTAGTAATGGTAGCGAGCGTTTTGGCGTGTCGGAGGCACGTGGCTCAAAGGCCAAACCAACAGATAAGGGGCCCGTCTTTGAATTGGTCACGCTGATAAAGTTATATCCCGTCGCCCAACGGACTCCCAGTTTATTGTTCACCGCTTCCCCCACATAAACCTATACCTGATAATGATTTTTCTAGTTAAAAGAAAATTCCGGAACGTATCTTGCACAACTGGTGTGTTAATTTAAACAGTAAGCAAAATGAGTCGGCTGTCTCTGAAGAAACAGAAGGAGTAAGATACTGAAATCAAGCTTTTACATACTCCTATTTTTGGACACGATAAACGTTATACACAGCAACCTTCTTTCATGTTATCTTTTAAATAACATTAAATAGATTAAATGTTAACAGATTGTGATGAATCATGTCGCAGGGATTGAATTAATAAAAGCAACACCTTATCTGATAACGCTAGTCCGATCTGAAATTTGTCTTATCGACATCATACCAGTCATTTTTTATTCTTAATGTCCGTACTCTTTCGCTTGAGCTTATCTGTTTCGTAATATATGAAAGTAAAATAAAGTGTTAGTTATACAGTATTGTCGTAGTTCGATGAAGCATCCGGCAATAAATTGATCAGGTTGAGAAGACAAGCCAGGATTGGAGACAAACATTTTTGTTCGTTACGATTGTTCCGATACCATTGATCCATGAATTAAAAAAAATATTTTATACCGTCAATAGGATTATATTAATTTGTTTAAAGAATTTACAGTAGCGACACGATGTATCATCGGTAACTGGAGTGACTAATAGACCATAAGACGAGAAGTCGAAAGCGATCTAGCTTTATGACCAAATAGTACCGGTACGATTATATTTCAGGTGAACAATGATCGGGCATCTTTCATAATGCCCCATTCTCCGGGCTAGAATTTTGCAACACTGTCAAATAGAGTCAAATGATTCGACATTTGACAAAGAGTAACCTCCGACACGTTAGTAACGACCGACGACAATACCGGGCTAACAAACGTCCGAGAATATAAATAAAGGACAATAAGCAAACAGGAGCGAACGACCTCGGGGTATATATAAATTTTTTTTGAGTCATCAGATTATTTCTCCGGTCGCGGACTTGTCTCGGGACTTGATTCGGTCTGAATCACTCGGGAGAGGTGGCGGTGGCGGCGGTGGTGGTGGTGCCTCTCCCGCCCAACCTTGACACAACCGCTAACCTATATACTAAGTAACCAACACTGAGTTGAGTCTCGAGGAGGTTTTGGACTTTCCCTTTCGAACCGGGCGGCCGGTAGACTAGCCGAGCCCGAGCGAAAAACCTGAAAAAAAAAGCGCGCGCTGGATTTAGAGCGGGGTTCCACGACCGCAACAACCGCTTCTGCCGCGACAATGTTCATTACATATTTCGCGAATTTGTACAGGTACATAAATGGTATTTGTTTTGGGCAGTCCGCGAGGGTTTGGAATATAACATCAGTTGGGGATGGCGAGATCATATATGGTCAAATTCTACTAACGCCAATAGTCCCAAGTCGAAACTCAAGGCCAATTTGGTAAGAGGAGACATAAAAGCGAAAAGCTGATGATACATTTAAATATGTACGTGTAAATAATTACAAATTAATGGTAAAATAAGAATCGCATATCACATATAATAACACTAAAAAACAGCCACCGTCCGTACAAGCGATAATAATATGCAATAATGCCTGATTAAACAACAGGTTCGAACCAGGAAGAGACTTCTTCACAACCGTCCCCATTATCTTATTTCTCGATTAAAATGGAATTTTTCATTTCTTTCAAACTTCCATCACCTTGGGAATCCTTAACACTTCTTCTTGGCGAATGAAGGAAAGGGAATGAAGATACTTTATCTAATAATTTTATCAAATCCCAACTTCAACTTTAAATAGACCGGTATTTTACCGTTACCGACTTTGGAAAACTGAAATCCAATCAGTCTAAATTTCATTGTTCTAATGTAGTGTTTATTTATTATGTTTACAAACACGCAGTGTGATGATAGCGTTAGTGTAGTCAGAGTGGGAAACTAGGAAATAGCCACTGTAAAACTGACTGGAAAGTAAGCAAATTTCAGTTATAAACCCTACTTAGTGGCATAATTTTTTTTGGTGTATTTGTACAACATTCTCAACAGACATTACTTTCTACCAAACGCACTTAATTAAACTATAATTTCCTTGTCACTTAACGACGCTCAATGGGCTTTACTACAGGCGTCGTAATTACAGCTAGAATTGAGTAAAGTTTGAGTGGGACGCGGTTTGAGGTTGATTGACGGGCGATGAACGCGGGTTGATTTTAAAGTCGACAGTTGAAATTTCCAAGAAACTTAGCGGGACCAGTTTTTCGAATCTGGTTTTCCTCATTCGAATTATCTCCACTTTTCCTTATGGCTTTCGATAAACAGTACACGAATGTAAACACCGTCCAAACATGCAAATGGGCATTTTACAAACATTCACATACAGTACTTACTAATAATTAAATAATTGAATTACTTTATTGGTATTCACTATTTTTGGTATTCCTATGCGTTCCAATTACATTATGAATGGTTGTATAATATAAATTTAACAATTTTATAACCTTAATTTTTCGTTTCACTATAAATAAATCTGTCACCTAAGAGATGGTGAAGTATTATACATTTTTTAAATCTGCAGAATAGACTGCATCTATCTATATCTTATTTGTTATTTTTAAACCGATAGTTCATTTAGTTAAAACTCTTGTAATTATATACCCATTAAATAACAAAGTGCAGTGTGGTAACCGTGAGGAATATTCGTTTATGATTTGGAATTGTTTTTACAATAAACTAACGTGTTATTTTACAACAATTCGGTTGAAATTTCAACATACGTGCCGGTAGAATCGTACGTCTTACGCAGAGATCGTTTTTGCAAGATATACAGAATTTTCCGCGTATTGTTGCAGAATTGTCCGCCTTTGCAACGGATAAAACAATGGAAAGCGTTGCATAGCGCAGGTTAACTACCGAAGGGAACGGCTTTTGAACGCGTACCAGCATGACTATCCGTTACTGCAGGTGGGGATAGCAGCTGAGGTAGAAAATTAAAATTACAGAAAAACAGAAGGTTTCACGGTGTTGTTTTCGAAAATATTTAAGGAAATGGTTGATGGAAAGTCGTTGTATTGTTCCCAATATGCAGCTTACTGCATGTGGGCCTTAGCCCACAGAACCATTCTTGGAAGAAGCTCTCTCAAACCCGATAAGTTATTCTGAGCATAGTATTTACAGCATAATCAATCTTCTTCAAATACACCCCGAGGCGGAAGCTGACCCACCTCCTATTGTCTCCTCCTAAGAACGCATATTTGGATATGTAATTATAATGATTTTGTTAAGAATTATGCTATATTCTGCCAAACTGGTCTAGAGGATGGTTCGTCCATTGTATTACTGACTCAAAACTAGACCTGAAAACCTATTTCCAACGATTGTAAATATAAACAACAGCGAAAATCACTGACGGAATAATCGGAGCTGAAAATATTTCAGTTTCGTAACAGGAAGGGAAATCATTTACCCTACTGGCTTCAAACGCTCAAATGAATGATAACGAGCGAAATAAATGTACTGCCTACTTGAGATTCCATTCTTCGTATTGAAACGGCGGTTCGTTCCGATCTCTCCTTGAGGGGGGGAAACAATTGCGTTAGACCTTGCGGATGTTATTCGGATGTGTTAATTCACACTAGGATTGTGTTGTCGATATCAGTATGGAAAGTGCACCGACTGGAAGGAAGGATATTGCAACCTGACGCGAAGAGAGTGCCAACCATGAATCCTGAAGTGTGAATAATAATACCGTGAATAATGAAAGTTTTCCAATTGCGCCATTAATTTACATTGGGCGTGTTGGGCCCAACAAGATAAGCTACGGTCAGCATATTGGAGTAAAAATGAATAACAGTAAAATGGAAGAATTATCTTAATTATAATATGATATTTTACATTATCAAAGGTATGAATGTTGCCACCACTCGCGTTGTTAATCCATTGGTATTGGCATGATGCCATGTATATGACAAATCTGTACCTAAAGGGATTAGTTAGATAATAAAAGTTTACGCTTCCCTAGGACGCTGTGCGTTCAGTGTGCCTTCCGTTCACAAAAACAATTAATTCTCATCTACACACTATATAAAATACTTAACTAAATGTACTACTTTTATTGCTGTGCTGTTTTAGCGATTGTATCTTGCAGTTTATAGTTTTTGTTGGAGTAGTATTTTTGTAGGATAGCATGTGTGTAATTAAATACCGTTCTCAGAATAGCGAAAACATTCAAATTAGACACATCATTGAATGAGAAGTCAATTTGCAGCCAGTTAATTGCGTTCGTTCGCTTTAACTGTAACTCGAATCTCGTTTGCTAATACGAAACGCAATTAAAAGAATGAGGGGGGCAGAAAGACTTTAGAATTAAGTAGGCAACTTACGTCGATTTTCTCATGGCTGAATATTTAAATTCATTGTTCACATCAAACGTGTTAGACAAACACAAACATCGCTATATTAAATTAAAGGGAAATACTGTTCTTAATGAAATATCTTTCTAAATTGGGTTTCCTATTGTATTCCATCACAGAATGAATTAATAACAGTTGAAGATAGGTATTTTTCGTGTTTATACCAAATTTATGAAATGAAATAATTATCTTAAGACACTGGGAAATGTCTTGGCTGTGATTGAAATTCTCGAAGACTTATAGGGATAAAAATACTTTATTGATCATTTGATTCATCAGTAATAACGTCCAATCTTTATAGTAACTGTTGATATATGAATCCTGGAAATATCATTCACCATATTAACGGACCGATAATGATATCATAAGTGTCCTTCAAAGGAACGCATTCTTAGCGGCCTTTTTGTTTCTGGCGGTTTTAGAATCCTTGTTGGGGGTGTCCTAGGACAGAGTCAAGGAGCGGAGGAGACCTCGATGCGAGAATAAAAGAAAAAATAGAAAGAGAATCGCCGAATACGGACCATCCGTTTCCTCTAGCAGCTTCCGTTCTTTAATTTTCCATTCATTCGGGTCATTCATACGCGTTTTTTACTCCCGGCCCTGCATACTTGGCTAAATGTACTTCCCGGATTATTAAATATCGTCGATGAATTCTAACGATTCGTAACTTGTATTCTTAGACGCTTTCATTCTACTAGGAGTAACGGAAACACGGAGCGGGATGTCACGCTTACGAAACTGCCGGACACCACAAAAACCAATAGCCGAAACCTGCCTGATAAAACGCATGGATGACTCAAAGGCCGAAACCAATTTAAACCCGATACTATTAAGCGGTGCTAGGTCTAGAACGAAATTGACTGTTTCCTTGAGGAAGAAAGAACATTCTAGACACGGTTTTCAAATAATCCATCCCGACTACCACTTTCGAGCTTTCGATATTGCGATACAGAAAATACTGTTAGGGCGAAAGTTTTAATTTTACCGGAATGATATTTCATGACTCGAATTGAATGGATTATATTTTATTACCCTGTCCGATAAAATAGGGAAGGATCCACTATCTCCGGACAAGTGGATCAAGAATTTCCCTCCGAGTGGTTTCTCCCGCAATGAGAGTTCACCAACACACTTAGGGGGTTCTCTGTAAGGAATCTGGGAAATGTATCCCTGACGAAAATTCGCCAAGAACGATTAACAAGAAATAATTAGTTCAGACCTTATATTTTAAGAACAAGCCTCCAGGCAGCTTAAGAGCAAAACTTTCACTGTCAACCGGACGAAAGAATGGCCATAAAATAAACTGCCCGATAGTATAAGGCGCATACGTTTGAAACACCGTAGATTATCTGCACTCAGGATCTACGTATTTGTATCGTCGAAAACTAGCGATAACAGCGTATTATATTTCTCGTTAGATAAATATCGGTCAATCACCATCATAAGTAGGAATTAGTTTCATACTTAAGTCATTTCAAAACGAACAAAAATATTATAATATAAAACTCTGGATCAAGGTGAGTAATCAGGAAGAAAATCGCACGATGTATAAAAAATGTCCTAACGAAGATGCGGAACTTTACACAGTGTCCAACTTCAAACCGTGAGTCGGCAGTTTCCGAAATGGAAATCTAACGGCTAAGTCTTAATTCGGAAAGCTAAAAGAAATTCTTCTTTTATCCGATTGGCGGCTTAACTGTAAAACGGCCGGGGTGCGCTAACGAGCCACGAGATCACTATTAGATCAGAAGCCGGTTATTGTTGTCTGTCTGGGATCACCTTGACGCCCCGCGGCCATTCGACTTTTCCGGTTGCTTTCGGCGTCTTCAAATGCCTGCCATTTGCATGCTTTTCGTGATGCCGCGGACTTTCCCGTGGAAATGCCTGTGGCGGTCTCAATGCCGAGTATTGTTCCCCCCGGAACGGATACCCCGTTTTGCGCGATGACGCCTTCCCGGGGACAATGTATAATAGAAACTCCGTTTTGCATATATCGCGATGGCACTGTTTTCGGGGGTCGCGCAATTTGAAAACTGCGCTATTTATACTGAATATCAATAACAATTGTTCAAACCATCACGATACTCTTCAACGTTTCATTTATGCACAGAATATTCGTTTCTACAGGTTACATCCCTTTCCTTTATAAATGCGCTTTAGAGTAAATAGAAATTCAAGACCTATTTAAACAATTTATAATTTTATCTTTAATAGATAATTATAATTATAGCTTTATTTAATTTAATACCGTAAGAATAAAGAAATGTCAGAAAGCAGAATTTATGAGAAAAGATGTACAAAAAAAAGGTTTTCGTCAAAATTGGCCAATGTGGGAACTCGCACGATTATATTGTTAATAACCATTTTCAGTGAAATTGGTGTAAAAATTTCACTCTTCGGGAATAATGTCGAAATAAAAGTTCTTCCGGAACAACAAATTTCCTTTTCAAAATTTCACTATTATGGTTTCACTTGTTAAATAATAGAGGCTTGGTTGGAATATTGGTCGAATTTTTGGAAGCCCCATACTTCCGTTTTTTAACAGAACACCTATTCCGAATTACTGCCTGTGATTGTGTCGTCTTAATGAAGGAATCTGCATTCTTTTCAGGTATATGACATATGTTTGGCCGTCAAATTAAAGTCGTTTATTAAATAACGGTAAATACGGGTCGGGGACGATTGGGAAACACCGCGTACATGATTCACTCGTATCGAATTGGGCAGAAATGCTGGAGACGGAACCAGTTATGCATAGCGGGCTGGCGGGCCTCTGCTCCTTTCACTCACTGCTTGGTCAATCGCAAAAGTGAACGGTGCATTCCCATTGTAAAGCCCCGCGCTTCCCACCCGACAGCATACAAGTCGGCCATCGTTCCGAGCTGCGTTCAAGAAACAAGAAATATCCCCAGTTATGTGGAGAGGAATAACTGCTCTCTTTATAGTTGTTTTCTATTTTTCGACCCGCAGACCACGTACAATAATTATGCCGGGTAGAATAATAAATGAACTTAGGGGTATCGAGTTTTCTGTCTCCAGTCGGTTATTTAGTCTGAGGCTTCCCATCGCGTCCATACATGTCATATTCAGGAAGCTACATCAGAGTTTGTTTTATTACTTAGTCCATTCTTAATACTTTTTAAACTTTTAAAATTTGGATGAGAATTCACGTGCTGTTCGATCTCGTAAGTTACCTGACAGTCATCGGATAACTGTATGGTAATCGTGAAACAAAAAAACCTGAGAACGTTAAACAACGAAAGGATTCTAAGGTGCGAACAAGAGGAAAAGAATAATCGTGGAAATACGAGGGTTTGAACATAAATGCCGAAATGGTCGAATTGCTGCCGAAATGGCAGCAGAGAACAAAAAAGCCATCCTCTCCCACCCACTCGAGAGAGTTTTATTTGTCGATTCCTAACTCATCACTGAACTATTATTGTCCTTATTTAAATGTAGGTATTTTCTTTGAGGCATGCCCATTAAATTGGTTATTGTATTCTATAAAAATATATATGTTTACTCTGTGTCGTGCGGTTTTTTACGGTTGTAGTTTTAAAATTTTTATACGTATACAGAAGGGATTTACAAATAGAAGTTTTGATCATGCCAAGAAGTTTCATAGTTATTTCATCTGATTCCCTTTTGAAAAAAAAATTCCACCGAAGTGCACTTTACGCACTTTGTCGAATTGTTTATTTAGATTTTTTTCTAGCTTTTTATTTCCCTGTTTTACGATATATAACCTTAAATTTGATTTTGAAATCTTAACCCGTTTTCTGACCAGTGCCGTTCGACTTGTTTTGCCGTGATTTACATTTATATAGACAATTATATTATATTGTAAAGCCACTAACCTTGTAGAAGAGCGCTGTCGTCAGAAGTCTGCTTTTCAAGTTGACCAATTGAGTACGTAGACAGAGAGCCCCAAGTTTAAGATCACTTACTCCATCAGTACTCCATAAAGTAGCTCCAACAAAGATATGAAGAAGTCTGTAAGAAATAGAGAAAGAATAAATTAATTCCTTTCCTGTATTTTTTATATATACCATATTTTTAAGATTTATTTCAAACAGCGCAATGAGCCTCAAGGGCTGTTATGCGCTGTAATATATTATACTGAGTCCATTTTTAATATCAAATACAGACAGCATCGATGCTGTCAAGGATCCAATAGATTTGTTTCCGCATGCAAGGATGCTAATTATGCCTTGTTTGGAGAATCTACTTTCGGGTGTTCTTAAAGTCGTCCAGAGTATAACTGAGGAACTTGCTATTTCTTCCTTCATGTACAATAAAATTGGTTTGCGGATAACTCGTTGGAGAACCGCGAATTTATAAATCAATTTTTCATTGTTGTCAATACAGGAACTGAACTGTATACACTAGATGGGCGTATTTATTCGAAAGAAAGGATGATTAAAAATTATTGAAACAGAAAAAAAAGTGACCCGTTTTCCTTCGGTCCCTAGAACCGGCGAACGCTCGAGGTCGAAAATAGACGGGATACAGTTAAAGGCGAGTATAACGGGGTATAAGGTTAGATTGTATGAAGTTATATTCGTAAGGACATTTTTTATGTAATGAAGAGAAAATTAAAATAAAATACTTTTCTCAATAATGGACCGGGGCGCATATATTCCAATGATTAGGTACTGGAGCCGTCGGAATGTCGGTGATTGAACAGGATCCTTCAACAATGTTCTGTATTAACGATCGATCCAATTTTCTACTGTCGGCTCAAGTAATTGGCTCCAATATAACCTTGGTTAGTCCCGCACCCACTGCATATACGGTATTGTTCCCCTTGATTCCAGATGTATGCACTTAGCCAGGCAAGTATATTCGGGCGTTTCCCATATCGTAGATTAATTAGAATATCGGGCCTATCGGGCAGTAATAACCGAAGGAAAACCTTTAAAAGGAAACAGCGAAAGGGCAAGAGAGAGAGAGAGATGGAAGAGGAAGAAAAGTATTATGAGAGTAGTAGACCTCAAAATGTGACCGCGCGTTTAACTGCTTCCTGAATACCGCCCGAAGAGGAGCCCCTTTTCTCAGATGACGGAAGGATGTCATATTTTAATCAACTTTTTTTTATCGTGTTATAAATCTGCGAATCACCTTTCCGAAAATGTGTAATATAATATAAGCTCCGGTACACCTTTGCTTCAGTCCTTATTTTCAAAGCGAGCGTTTTTAACTACTAGTAGCTTTATACAATTGGTAACTTGATGTAAAAAAAGAATGTGAAATATCTAAGCACGACAGGTATAGTATCCTTGTATCGGAAAACAGTCTATCGTCGAAAATTGCCCCTATTCAACTTTTATGCCTTAATGGGCAGTTATATTGGGTAGTTTTGTTCGAGGCGATGTGGTCTAAAATTGAATTTTCTTGTTCCTGGATAGTAAAAATTCATTTCATATATAATATATTATATTTATATGCGTTGCGCGTGTGTCCGTATATTGTTTCCATTTTTTTACTATTGAATCACTAATAGACACAATTATATATGTATCATACGTCGTCTACAGATAAGGTATTTCAGAATCGTCACTATTTTATTACACATATCAGATAATTTGGCTAAATTTTTCGATGTAGTTTGTTTAGGCTGATGGGCCAGAAAACGTTTAAATTTTTTGTTTTCTATTGTCCGGCGAGTATATGTGAAAGTTGTGCTCTCAAGAATGCCTTGGCGACAGGTTCTTTATCCTTTAATTCCAAACAAATAGGGAACTTCTCTTCATCACGTGCTTATTCTTGCTGTTGGTTTCTACCCGTTTTCGTTAGGTACAATTTTTCTTCCAACAGTATACCATGCTTGAACATTTCTATTTCCGGGGATGCCAGTAGATCGGTTTGGCCGGTTGAGGCCGTGGGCTAATCCCCCGACTTGAGGAAGTAACCTCGACCAAGGCTCTCCCCCGGCAACACCACACACTTGTTCCACTCCCACCCCCTGTTCACGCCGCTCATAAATATGCAGATAATTCGATTTCGAAATTGACTTTCACGAACCGATATCGATCCTGTTTTAACCTCTAATCGTTAATTTATTGCGAATTTGTCGAGACAAATTGGATCCGGGGTAAGTGAGTTTACGACCGGCGAACGGCCCTGGGACAGGAAGTGATTTAGGCCGGATATTTCGAGACATTAATTTCCCGTTTATTAACGCCGTTAAACGATTATTGAATAATTATTCAAAATTATTGTCAGTACCGATGTCAGTATTTAAATGAGCCGATTGAAGTCGGTAAATTTTAGTTGTGTAAAAACTGACGAAGTCTAAATTACATACGTATTTAAAATCTTAACGGTGCAAGATGAAATTAATGATGACACAATAAGTTTAGCCTGTTATTGAGATATATCGCATTCTGGGTTGAAAACGGACAGCTTATCGTACAGGAACGCAAACTGCTCGATTTATATGTAAATTAAAGAGGCAAGAAAATAAATACTCGCTGAATACAAAACGCACATTTGCCCGTATATAAATCAATCAATTAGTATAAAGGGAGGAAGCTATAGAGAATTAAAATAGGTTAATTAAGTATGCAAATTACTAAACGATTCCTCATCTATCTCACTGTTTATATCCATTATCTGAAGGCTATTGTCAATTGAGGCGAACAATTGAAAAATAAACAGAAATATTGCTTCATTTTAAGTTGTTTCATGGCATTACCAAGGTTTGGTCAAATAAGGCAATGAGGAAATGCTACAATCCGGTAGATCAAAAATATTGGTAGTCTCGGGTGAACGACCAACTCGGTTCATATAATAAAATTGAAAAAATATGAAAATTGCGAGTTTCCTGGATTTGGCTATAAAATATAAAAATAGGGGGGGAGGGGGGTTAGTTACAGGAGAGCTGGAATTGAATAATAGAGTTATTCAATAGAGCTAGATTGGTAGCCTAGAAGTGGGAAACGCGATGGCAGAAATAAAATAACTGTCCGCAATAATATTGAGTGACGACACTATTGCCGGTTGGCAAGTGAAAGCTGCTGCAACACGACCCAAGTGCTAGTAATGCCATTAACTGGGACAACAAAACCCCATTGCATTTGCTACAAGTTTAGAGTGTTGCGAGAACTTCTGTACAACTGTCTTATGCCAATTAGAGAAATCCGTCCACTGTCAGTTTAGTCCGGGCCGAGTTTTTTAACTGAAAACATTGGAAACAAATAAAGTCTGAAACTAAATTGCACTTCATTCAGTAAGGTGGGGGTAAACTTGGTACCGTTAGATTCGTTTTGATGTCTCATTTATGAATCATTAGATATATCACAAATAAAAACAGTAAGGTAGTTGCATCTACTGGTGAAATTGAACCACCGATATGAAAAGGGAAATGCATTAATCGATGTATAATCCCCTTCCAATACTAAAGATGCCTTTTTCTAAACCTTCCGTTTTACTTCAGTATTTTTCAACTTTACCACAGACTGTTATTGTTATACGGTTTAAGCCGATATAATATGATATTCTTGTACATTGAATCCAAGTATTCAAAGGGGTTTCCGAGAGGACTTAAGTTTTGACTTATCTCAGTATTTTGACCCCAGGTTATTTTCACAGAGTCCTGAAATGTAGTAGGGGCGGGGCTACGTCATCAGGCCCATTCTATGTTACTCGCCAGAGTGTCCAATAGCATAATTGGTTCCAGGCTGATTACCATGCATTGTGTATGCCCATGTACATTGACCTTGGTCTTGTCCCAGTATCGTTGAGAACCCCCCCACCCCACCCCACTACAACCGTTTAAAACCAAACCAGTTAGCGTCCGTGAACCACCCGGCTCTAGTTCCACGTCCTCATATATTATTCATATTGGTCTATTTATACTCGTCGCAGACGAAGCACATACCGGTCACATATATCGGTAACGGATAATAAGAGCCCTATTATAATATGTTTAAAATAGAAAAACAAAATCTGGACTAAATTAAGCAGTGAATTCTTGATTTATCCTTCTCAATTTTCTAAAATGGGCGCATTGCAGTACAGTTGATTTTTTTTGGTTCTGTGAAATTTTACGGAAGCTATTGCAAATAATCGGTACAATCCGGCCGATAGGATGTGGTGGTAGCCCTGACTGAAGGTTAATCTCATTCGGTTGGGCTTTGTACCGGATCAATCGCTTTCTGTTCGTGTTCAGGCATTAGCCGCTAGTACCCTTCCATTGTAGGTTAGGATATCTGGTTTCGATACAGCGCCGGTTGGGCCGAGGCTGTGCGGGTTGGCATCACTGTCCCGCCTCCCGAAGATGGCGAAGGTTAATTCCCCGACTGCTTTTCCTCCTATCCGTCGGTCTCGTGTTTCGCGTTCGCTCTACTTCGTATGCCCCCCGGGCCGGCCAGAGAAAGTCAACCGGCGGCCTCGTATACATAATATTATACGGGTTACAATCAACATTATGTACTTTTCAGATAACAGATCACGAATAGAAGTAGCCCATACAATATTATAGAGTTACATAAAATCAGCCCATAATCAATCAAATATTGCAATTATTGAAAAATTTACGACGAAAATGTTGGTAATCATCTCCGTGTAGCTCAGAGCAGTGCCGCTTTGAGGCGTCTGTCCTCAATTTATTTCTTCAATTGAATGTCAGACTTTGAAAAATCACATTCAATAGTTGGTTATGTAATATCATATTGGAGACATAGACGAATTACCGAAAATCGAACGAAATTGCCGAATGGATCTGTAACTAGAGTCGGGGGAATGGAATGTCACCAACGTATTTGCATCCATATATCCGGGTTCGCTTCCTTGTATTACAGATGTTCAATCGTATTAGAAGACATTCAAATGGTAATTTTTATCAAGTACAATGCCGTTCAGTGTAAAAGTAGATATGAAAATGGGTTTTATATATAATTAAGAAAGGTCGCTCACCGTCACACATTGAATTTGCTTATAAATTACCGAGTAGAAGGTGGAAGTACGGAAGTGTTCATCCAGTTTCTAGTCTGGAAAGTCGAACCGAAGGACGGGCCGGCGAGAATTTTTTTTATTTCTCTTTTTAAATGTAATCTCGATCTCGACAAGACATTTAGTTCATGCTCGGTGAAGGTAGCGCCGTCCCCCCCTAAACACCCCGACGCCCCCACCCCATCACCCCCCTTCCCGGCCGCTCGCTCCCAATAGCCTTCCCGGCGATAATTTACATAACAGTTAAATAACCTTCGTTTCGGTTGTCGTCGTGAGCGACAACGGAGCGAGGAGGGATCCGCATCCGAGAGGCCGGCGGAGATTTTCTTTTTATCTGATCCAAACCGAGACATACACAGGCATTTTGTTACACGAAGAGCAATGATCCCGCATCGAAAGGGCCTCTTCGGCAATACCCCGAACAACCTTCACACTGGCGCACGCTTCCAATCGACTCCGTAATCCTAGAGAAAGTTCGGAGACCGTCCGTCCGCCACGAAAATGGCAATAAGATGGAAAGAATTATTTGGAATCCCCTGTGTGCGGTCAGCGGGGGTTCTGAAGATACCGCAGTAACTGAAGGTGGCAAGCAGCCGAAACCGAACCGATGAGAGAAGAAGGAAGGATTTTTCCCTTCTGCATTCAATTAGTTTAATAACCTTTTATTATTAATTGTGTTCACATTACAATGAGAGTGATGGCAGCTGCTACATCGACACTCGATATCCCTTAAGTACCCCCACTGTTATTGTACCTAACGCTACTAACGATGACAAAACCTATCTACCCATGTGACATACAAGTGTAGACAAACTGATTTGGCGTATTTATCTCAAAAATTAAAATGAATAACTTCTACTCTATTTACCGGGCGTCAACCCGGTGGCAAACCGAATATAACCTTTCAAATTGCCGTATAATGTTACTGAAATAGATAATAGTACTGGTACGATGATATTCCAAACCCACGCCGACTCCCAAACAATGCCTTAAATTATAATATCATATTAAACAACGGTAGGCCAGGGATATATATACATTGTGCATATGAATAGTATTCATTTCAACAGTTGTAGTCTCTAAAACGGGATCGGAGAATTGTCCCACCTGCGGCGAGGAGTCCCTAATAATTAGAAATACTTTCAACTTTCAGTATAGAAATATTGACATGAAATATCCATGATAAGGAATATGCAACATCATAACTTGATGTATAAGAGAGGGGGGCCAGGGCACGTCAGCTGTGATTTTACCGACATTTGAATTGACAGAACTGGGTTATATCTGAGCGTTTATCTGTTCTTAATTCGTGCCATTTCGGCGCATTTTCAAAGCGGTATTTAAATAATCTAGACCGATTCAGCCCGCTAGCTGGCTGGTTGTTGAGTGAAGGCGGCCCTCCTGGAGCTAAGATTAATAGCTGGAGGTGTCCCATTGTTGTATACCGTGAACCTCCCGGCCTACTTACACGCCGACTAGTCGTCTTTAAACCGGACTTGATGTGCACATCTTTTCACCACTGCGATATTTAAAAAAATATATATAAAGTGGATCGAATTTAGTTCACTCGTCGATTCTCACAGCCTTTCTCGCACTTCGCGTGTATTTAGCCCGCCGACCTGGCCTCAAACGTTTGCTAGTGATACACGGTACACAAATATGTGACCAATATTTAGAAATATGTGACAATTATCGGATCTAAAATAAAAGTACCTGTATCTTGGGAATAATTACGCTTAGTATTGTAGGACACAGTCTACGCGTTCCCCAAAAAGGAACAGATTTTCATTTTTTGCCACATGATTTCTCCGATGTTTACAAACCCGGCCTGGATAGAACATTATTTTCAAAGCCGAATTATTTTTGGTTCAAACCAAAAAATAGAACAATTTGTTCGACCGATTTTGAACGCATCTGACTGAGCGCGTCACGGAGCAGGGGATAACATGACGGAAGGTCGCAAAAAACGACCACCGGCATCGATTTATTTTTTTTTGTTTGCAAGTACAATTAAGTTCACGGACGGAGCGCACTTCGGGTCTACAGGAAGGAATATTCATGGGGTACGTGACCGAAATATATTTCACGACCGCTAGACGAGACCGAGAGAGATCGGAGGCACGATCGAAAATTTATTCCACTTCTACTGAAGAAGAAGGAGAAGAGAATTAGAAAATCACTGCCGATATCTATTTTACCGAATGACTAGATTATTTCCTCCCTGACCACGCACGAACGGTGTCCCAATCTAAAGGAAACGCGAAGTGTTTCAGTCATTATAGAAAAAGGTATTCAACCGTCTATTAAGTATCAAATTTATTTTATTTAGCTATTTTTTTTCGATTGATATTGACTATTTTAAATGTTTCTTAATGGAAATCAATGGTAATATTATTTTACGACGATAGGTAGGATGTTGTTTTACCATTGGATGTAGAATGCGTACGGTCGTTCTGTGGATGCAGTTCACTGTTGGAGAGTTGGATGAACCTGAGCTTGGCTCTCAGAGAAAGTGGGTCTAGATAAATGTGGGAAGTGTGCCGCCCTCATCCTTCCCCCCGATATAATCTATGCATCATATAATCTATAATACATTAGATTCGCATACCGACAGTTTCGAAATACAGTTTTGGAATAGATTTAGCCAGTGGGATCGCGGGATTCTATCAAGGGATTTCTTTGTTTCAATCGTTTTTCAGTATCCCAACCATCTGATTATTGTCCACCCTACCGCCCGTTGGTAAGATTTCGAATTTTCTAATGGCTCTAATCCTAATTGTAGCTTTCATTCGGCTCATAATGATGAATCTAAATCTCATAAGTTTCATATTTAAAAAAAATTAATATCGGTAAAATAACGCGCATAATATCGGTAAAAGAACAACCTGAGCGTAGAGAATGCAATAAAAAGAATGTCCAAAGGGTTCCTTTAAATTCTTGACAATTCTATAAAGGTGGAAAAATAAACATTAAGAAAACAAAGTTGACTTTAATTATTGAATGAGATTGACAATGTGCCATCCTAATTTTATGGAGTGGTCGCAAATTTATATGAAATGGTACGGTTGAAGTTTCGCTCTTGAAAAACTTTCGAGGTAATGGTAAGTTGTTATAATTATGAAAACGCGTTTTAAAATGTAATTAGCACGGTCCTAAAACCGATTGCAATTCAGGTCGGTAAGATTTCTAATGTATCCGCCGGGGCCCATTTAAATGGAGGTCGAGGCGTGGACTGTCCTCCAACATACGGCGTTCGGAAACGTCCGGAAAACGGTACACGGTATTCGGAACAACATGAATAAACATACAGAAATATGCGGTTTATGAACATTTCACGTATTGTGTTCATCTTCGTTAAATTGTTAATATTTCATAATGCCAGATCGTTACGCTCAACGATTATAAGATCTTACATAATTAGAACCGGCCGAATCAAGGCGTAGAACAGTTTTATTTCCTTGAGCGGTTGCTTGTGAAATTGTTCGACAGTCCTGAGACTTACTCAGGAGTACTTTCGGAGTTTCGGGCGACACTCGACAGAAACTTCGCAGTTGACAACAGGCCTTAGTCCATAGCCGGTCTTTGAAAGAGCAGAATTTGAAATGGGCAACAGACGACAGATACAAAAAGCCTAATTATAACAATTATTCGCCCGCCTACCTCCAAGTTAGCCATCAATTATTCAATTGTCGCCGCCAGTACTGAATTATGTATGAGCCGGTTCCCATTCTGGATTATCGCCCATGTCGAGATTTTTAAATGAAAAATTTATACCCCAACACATTCCCCCCGTTATAATTCCTTTATCATAACAATAAGACCAGAGGAAAACTGGAAGGGCTTTATCCTTATATACTTAGGTACCCAATTATCAAAAATGTGTTTTACACCTATATCTCTTTGACTTGGATGTCTCAATTTTGATCTTGAATAAGAAGCAAACATTTAAATTCCGGGCTAAAATATTTCGCTGGCTAGCAGACATTTTGAAATCATCAGATTGAAGGTATGTTGGGTTCATAATAACCCATATTGTACATTGAATTATTGAGTATACAATCGTACGCAATTTGCCAAAACGACCTATTCAATAAATATTATACTATTAGAAAATGCCTCGTCGCCATTATGCTTCAGCCAATTCCTGCGAAAGCCAATCCGATGCAATCCTTAATCCTTCGTGGAAACACTAACGCAAACAATTTATTGTCCTGATCATTAACTAGCAGCTTCGCGATATAAATTGTTCCATTAAGAACTATACTTCAATTTGAGAGCTATACCGGCGCCCCCTTACAGAAAATCCCGACGCGCCGCCATAAGCGGAAATGGCCACGTCATTTCCCCATCGGAGTAAGTTCAAGAGCAGGAGTACCATCAGTGGGTGGCTCCTTTCAACTACAGTCACCAAAAGCACACTGTCACTAAATATAATAAACAAAATTCTTGTCGTGACTTACTTAATTTAAGAAAAAAGTCGTTCTACTATTGACAAATATAATGCGATATTTGACACAATTCAACGTATTGATTCAATATAAACTGACGTATTTCACGCCCCTAGAGGTAAAGTTCAGCCGTATTCACTATTCGTAAATTTCGTACAACTTCATAATTCTTCAATGGATTAATAGAAATTTTACATGGCGAAGAACCGAAAAATATGTCTTATTCCGGAACACTGACGTCAGTTCAAAACTTTTGTCAGGGCATAAAACGTGCGAGGAAACTTGGAAGAGTAGGCAAGGAGAGGGGGTCAGCTCCACCAGCTGATTGCAATCAGTTCCAAGAATCTAAATCTCTCCTGGCGAACTCGATGCTTTGGATTGCACACACGAAGGTTGTCTCTAGTGCGTACCTTTGTCAAACATATCAGGGTTCAGTTTTATAACCGTCTTCCAGTATATACCTAGCACGGAAAAGTAAAAAAATTGTGTTCCGAAAGATTTTTCCATTATATTTCAACCATGTTGTTCGCTGATTATATCCAAGAAATTGCAGCCCCATAAAATGTAATGAGAATTTTGGCTGATTACAAAATTGTTTCATATCCAACATTTAATCTGACCGAGCATTATTTCTGAGCGTGTTTATTAAAAAAAACATGGCCCATGTACCGAATTAGCGATACTTCACTTTCTCCAATACAGAAGGCTAATAGTCACCTTAAATGTTAAATACCGAGATGTTCCGATGGATTATTATGGTCATTTCCATGCTGACGTCTCTCTTCCGGGTGTAGACCGGACTCGAGTTTTCACTCTACGGTTAGTTCCAAATGCGGTTTCTCGGCTGAAGAAACCTCTCCGCCCGTCCATCAGCTCAACATTTCTCCTCAACTGTAAGCCATTATTACTCCTGTTGTTTGTCAGTACTAATACGTTGTTGTAATTTGTTCATTGTGTACTCCGGTGCCGAAATCCAATCGTTGTTCAAGGTATTTTGCTAATCGACCCGGGGAATCTGTTCGACAACTGGGTTTTTTCCTTTCGTTAATTATAGTCCCCAGTAGTAATATTTTCCCATCGTTTATCGACCGATTCTTATTAGTTGTGTCGGTCTGACTAGTGTGAAATATTTATATTTTATATGATCTGGTTGCTATTCCTTTACTTCGAGCGTCAACAACATATCGGATAATCCAGAATTTTGAGTTTTGGGTTTTTGAGACAAACAGCCGAATTACTCAGAACATGTCTAATGTTTGCCTGACAGGCCACAAATAATTTGGAATTATTTAATTTCGGAATTTAATATTAAATTTTAATGGGGGGGAGAGCATTAGTTCATTGCTAGTACGAACACCGCGTAAATTTGTTATTCAACTTGTTTAATAGAAAATTCTCCTGACCTTTCCGTATAATCCGCGACAATTTCTAAGTAGGCGGCCAAAACAAAGAAGAAACTTGGACCGATTTCAACATAAAAATTCATCATTAATCGTTCCCGTTAAAAGGGCAGAACTCGGCGTGGAAGTGATTTTGCGTCACGAAGCCCCCACCTATATAAACCGCTGGGACGGGCGTGTTTAAAATCCAGTCTGGCAACCGGTCAGAATTACAGATTATCGGCCGGGGTTGAAAAATTGCGAGCAACGTTTCTCTGTGAAAAAAAACTTTCACCGACAGTTGGCAGAGCCAACAGAAGACGACACGCCTGGACGTAATCCAACACATCGCACCTACTGAATTATAAATTCTATCAATTATCACTACCGGTTAATCTGAATAGTTTTAAATAACAAATATTCTGACGATTGTCCTTTACTAGTTTACGATGTCTCCACGATTCATAGGCTAATTGGTGTAAACAATTTCGTCTTAGCGGAAATTCAATATTTATAAATTTATCTTGCGTAGATGTATCGTGTATAGTATCGCGTATTCTCAAATCGAGCCACAAAACAGACGGAATACCCACTCTTACTAATCATTTAATTTTATTCATAATACGAAACCGAGTAAATGTTTCGGATTTTAACACAAATAGTCTATCTGCAATAAATACTATCCGCAAACTTCTAATTTTTAGAGTTGCATTGTTTGTTTAAGAGGGTTATGAGTAGTTCAGCAGGTTAAATTTACATTTAATTAGAGTGAGAACCCCTCCTTCAATATAAAGCGCAATAACAACGCCGCCGCTCTAATTAGACTATGATAAGAAAACTGGCGCTGGATCAAAAATTACACGGGCTTTATAGTTTAAATATTAATGATGTGTTCTCAAATAAATGGAAAAATTTGCTATTTTAAAATAACCTTTAAATTTTCCCTCAAAATTTAAAGAAAGAAAGAAATTATGCGTGATTTTTCGCAAGATACTGTGCATGAAGGTCGACCGCCTACCCAAGTGGTATTTGGCCCCACGTTTTGAATCGCTCAGGAATAGCACATGACCGTAATTGCCTAACCACTTTCATATTTCTCTTTTGTAATTTTCTTTTGTATCTTTCTTTCCTTTTGGTTTGGTCCGACGTTGGACCAGAATTGGCATTTTGCCCCGCCAGATGGAAACCGTCAGGAACGTAGGTATGTATGTACTGAAATTGAATGCTTTTCCGAAAATTCATCGAGATGATATACCCCCAAAAGTTGGATCACTGGACATGAAAACAAGGAAGAAGAAAGCACATATAATAGATCACTCATAATTATATCAATGATTTAGTGAGGAACATACACATATTGGAACTTTTACACAGTGTTCCTGTCTGTCAGTAACAGTCTAGCGAGAGACCTGACAAGATGCTTATGTAGATAATATGGACAAGACCAAATTACTCGATTTAAAACCGAACATCGCACTATTCATATTTGTAAACGTGCCGACATTCGACACAAAAGTGGAAGAATGCCGCGCATGAGTGATGCCACATCCGGGAGCACGTCCCAGTGAAACCCCGATCACCGCCCTGTCGAGACCGCAGCACCTCAACACTGAAAAACTAGGAAATTCTGCAAATTTAAACGTCAGAATTTGAAGTCAGAGACCCGGATCTGGCGTCCCTAATAATCCCTAACTAGCCCCAACTTCCCGCAAACATGACGCATAAAAACGGTTTTTTGATTCTGTAGTGGACAAACCAACATTACTGTCTGACCTTGCATATAGTTCATCCAATATAAGTTTATCAATTTGTTAGGTAATTATTTAAAATTAAAGATAATACCGTGGGTTTAAAAATGAACTTCTTCCTCGGTTGCAGCGTCATCCTCTACTATCATGACACAACATTTAAATAAGCCCCAATTGAAATTTCCCGAGGGTGGAAACCGCGCTTAACGCCGTTTAAGGTGAAATGTACGTCAATATTCATTTCTTTTAACAGGCTCTTTTCTCTGCTCAGCACGGGGCACGTTTAAACCATTATTTAAGACTTAATGGATGTTTATAACAGTGGCGTTAACACTTAAATGGTGGGGGATTTTCTTTTTGTACCTCGAAGTCCTCCTTTTGCACAAATCCTCGAGTTCCCTCGTCTATCTCTTTTCATTGGTTTTAATTTGCGTCATCGGTTGCGCTAACTCACTCGCACGGGCGAGCTGTCCTCTCCCCAGCTCTAATTCATTACGTAGTCGTTCCTACGGTCGTGCGACAGTGTGAGTGTATGTACTTAAGAGAAAACCTTTAAAGAAAAGCGGACCTGTATCCAGCCACTGCGGTCAGTCTCCGATCAGCGCTCAGAGCAGACGGATCTCGACAAGTTCATAACTATTCCTCATCTCGTTACATTAGCGTTTTGTAGACAAAGTAACTCACTTCTCGAACTCAAGTCCGAACGGGAAAAATATTTCTATTTTTATCGGTCCTATTTATTTATTTTGCGATGGTTAACCATCAGCACCTGCGCGATATCTTCGCCAAATCAGGTACATGGAACGTCACTCAGCCGGTCGTAATCTACTGCGACTCGGGTAAGTAACGAGAATTTTGATTTATTGCTGAGTTAAATATCGGCTAATTGCTTCCTGGCTACACGCGATTGTTCGGTGACAAAAACGTGTGTACGTCCACCCGCCAGTTTACACAATTGTGAGACTTTTCCCTCGAGTCAATTTACAACGCTCGAAAATTGCCCACAAACTCTATGCATACGACAGTAATTTCAAATGAGCATACAGTTTAGATCTGTCAGATCGCCTATAAAAGTGTGACGAATGATATTTAGACGATTGTAGATAATTATTATAACAGTGTGCGAAATCGACTATTGTGCGCCAGGAGTATATTCAAGAGGTATTCTGGACCTAGCCAATATATCACACTTTTAACGAATAATTTCGTGAATATGGATAAACGGGTGAAAAATTTCGTGACTCTATGGTGTCCTGGATTTTTTTATATCCACTCGCAAACTAAAAATTCAAATTCAAAACTTGCGGTGTAATATTTCGTTGAACATTTTGTGACCATCTGCCTCAACTCGCTGGCGTTGTCCTATCTATGCCAGGCCCGTCTCGTTTTTTCGAGTGGATACAAAAGACAGTATGTGTTATGATATTAAAAAAACTTTACGAAACCTCAAACAGGCATCTCGAATTAAATTGATTACGTCTGTCCGACCCCCAAATCAAAACTCCGGCAATTAATCTTTAAAACTAAATGTTACAATTACACTACTTCTTTCTCTAGACCTCAGATATGTATATCTACACATTTTTGAGGTTTAGAGGAACAAGGTATTTATACACACTAATTTTCAGGAGGGAGCAAATAAAAAGGCGGCCAATGCAGAAGCCGCGGAATTGAACATAAGAAACGGTTATACTTAGATGCCAAAATAAAAAAGTAATTCAATTATAGCTGACAACTTTTTCTGAACATAAAGGTCCTTTCAATAATAATTTGAGCTAAAGACCAACTTCGTAACATTATTTATGTCGAAATGGCAATAAAATACAGGCGAGTCTTTAATGACATAGCATTATCGGATTTCCGTCTATAAGAAATGGGTAATTTGCATAAATCTCGATACTTCTAACTCATATAAACAATTCATTCATCGGATTCGTGACGTCGAAAGACGTGCTCAAGGTCTTTTGGGAGTGAGAGTGTAGGTGTCAATTTTTTGTTGTATCCCTAAACTCATAAACCATAATCGTAAAATAGAAACAAGTGTCGTATTCGATTTTACGAATTTATGACTATAAATATAGCACTCTATTCCATGGGGGTCTATAATAGTCGGAAGCAAACAGGTTAGTTCCTTAGAAGGGTCAACAGTTAGTACGTTAGTATGATATCTCTCTAAAGATAGGTAATAGTGTTAACACAACACTCGACCGTTAAATGATACTCGTTGGTATGACTACTGACATACTAACGGAATACTACCGTTAATGGTGAAAAAACAACATAATTCTGGCCTCAGACAGCATACCGAGACAAAACTAATTCTACTAAGAAGTTGTCTTCATTTGAACGTTAGTTAATATTCCGTTACTATCAAAATATTGTGGACTGTGAAACGATATTATATTTTATATAACAACTGTCAGTTTTAATTAAACTGCAGTAAGCGTTTCAGAATATAGAGCAAGCAAAGTAGGTACTTATTGTTGTGCAATCCTGCTATTTGGGTTGGACATTTGCAAGTCTAGCATCCGGCCGGTTCATTTTAGCATTCGTTTAGCGAGTTCGTTCCGTCCAGTGTACGGGTGGAGAAAGCCAGCCGCGACACATCAATAGGTGCCGCCTTTCGACATTTGTACCACAGCCTTTTGTACCGCTAATCACCAACCGATACCGGGTACCGTTTCAGCTTATTTCAGGGCAACAAGTAAAGTTCGGGGACAATACCAAATGATTTTGGCTTGCGTCAACTTCAAAAAATTATTCAACAACGAAAACCGCGATTTAAACACACCAAGCAAATAAATAAAATTTAAAAAAATGGTAATTCTATTGTATTTTATAGTATGCGGCAATAAAATAGTTAAAACAACGAAAACTGTCATTTGCTGATATATTAGGTATCGTTGATATTTGCTGAGTTATTTAAACATTCAGTCATGGTTTCTATGAAGACATTATTGAGCGATTTACCGCCGTATTGGACGATATAGAGCAGGTTTGGTTGTGCAATTTTAGTATTGACAGAAGACTGCAAATTCGTCGTCCGATTGGGGCACGAATTTGCAGATTAAAAGCGTCCCAGATTTCCGATAATCATTCACCGGCCGATTGATAGTCTCTAGGCCAAGGTCGGCGCCCCTCTCCCCATTCCGTCAGACAGGAAGTGACAATTACTAATTTAAACCTTGGTACTATTACTATTGTGTATGTTTACGCAAATGGTAGGTTGTAGTTTTATTTGATATCAAAATCTGTATGAACATGACAGTATAAAACCGTTCAATGGAAGCCCTACATACAAGACACAATCCGAATGAATGACTGGATGCGTAGTGGAGACAGGATGATCCACGGGCAACCGATATGCCACTTACTGGAGAAACAGCTAACTGAAGATGGCGAACAGCCGATACCGGTCTAGCAAAAGCCCAAATCAGCGATAGGAGGCAGAAGATTGAAAGCGCTCCCGTCTGCATTTATTGTATGCGACTGACTTGCTCCAATAGAAATACATCCGCGAAAACGATGGTAACAAATTGGATGACCTAAATTCTCTCCGTGGAGGAGTGTGGTCTGCCAACCTCCCGACAATTAACGAACTAGAGAAACTGCCATTAGCCAGCCGGCCTTGGGACCAAAACTCCCTCCCGGCAACAGTTGTTACACTTCAGCAATCATGCATGCTCCCATCAATTTATCCGCCGACAGCTTTATATTTCTTCCTCTTATTATTATTATTATTAATGTGAGGGGGGATTATATTCGGCGTCGAAAAAGAGAAGACTTTTTGAGGTCATCGGTGGTTCACGAATTCCATCCTTGAACTTGATCGCGGCAGCCGCCTACCGACCTCGGGGTTGCCCGCACGGTATTTCGAAATTGGGGAGATCCGTTTTAGTTTTCTGACTTTGAAATATTGCGGTTTCCTCATTCCTGCTAGTCCACCACCTCGTTCGGAAATTTCCACCGCGCTGTAAACAGGAATCGGAGAGTGTCCGTGGGAATAAAAAAATATCTGGGCCCGGTCCTTCATCGGATGTATTCATAAATTCCAAACTCGATGAGCGTTATACGACTCTTCCGGCAAGGTAGTGTCAGCACTTGTATGCCTATTTCTGTGATTTTCGGCACAGGAAGTAGAATAACTGCTACGCTCAACTATACTTCAACAGATAATTTGTTTTCCCTCATTCGGATTGATGCCTACTCGAAAACTAAATTACGTGATTTACTTTAATAATTCAGGCATTCGGCTAATTGTTTTATAAAGCGATAAGTTTCGTAAGAGAGTGTGAAAACAAAAATGCGGTTCCCCCGAAGCCAAGTAATTTACTTATAGAGTAATTTACTTGTTAATTGTCCAAGTGAGAAATGGAATGGAATTTTCGAATTTACAATTTAAATTCCCTTCCATTACAATTATTTGACCTCGATCGTGTTGTGTTTTGCCTGCCGGCTGAAAAAATTAAGATTTCAAATCCATTATCCTTTCAATCGAGTTTCCTCCGGGCTGCTCCTATTGTTTACATCAGTCTCGGATTCCTAAGACTTAAGAATTGAACGACTAGTCAAAAATTTGAAACAATAAGTGTAGACATCTAATTGACTTCTCAAGGTTAATACAAACAAGAATGCGAGAACCGCGTTTTAAAACGAGAAGAATTTTTTTAACGCACTTCCCGTCGATCGGAATTTTAATTTACATTCGCGCATTATAAAAACTCAGTTCTCGATTCCATCAAACAATGGTCCAATCGATATTCTACAATAAATGAGTCCGATTAAACCGAACCACTCACAATAGTTGTATCACGTTCAACCAGTGTTTGACTTAATATTAAACCGAGAAACGTAACGTTTAAAAAAAGTATTTTTTTAAATTAATAAGGTTTTTTAAAATGTTTTATTATTGCAACTGTACAATATATAATAAGAAATGAAGAACCTCCTTTCCTCCTTTTTTATTTATTTTTTTGATATGTTTAAATTATTTAATATGTATGAGAGAAGTAAGTATGTTTAGAGAGATGATATAAAAAGTCAGTATATTTGATAAATCTGTGCGAAACTAATGGGTTTGTACGGTTGACAGGAGACACGAAGTTGGCGATGAGCGAGGAGGGTTGCGACGGAGGTGCGGGTGCGGGTGCCGGCGAGAGCGGAGGCGGTGGCGGTGGCGGGGGCGGCGGCGGGGGCGGCCACCCCAAGAGGTGGGGCGCCTCCTCCGCCCTCCAGTGGGTCCGCCACAGGGCCCTCACCAGGAAGGTGCTCTACAAGAGGCTGCCCCTGGTCGGATGGCTCTCCAACTACACCAGGGGTTCGGCCATCGCCGACCTCCTGGCCGGTGTCACGGTAGGACTCACAGTCATACCCCAGGCCATAGCCTACGCCAGTGTAGCCGGACTACCGCCCCAGGTAACATTTATAACCTTATACTTATTTACGATATTAACCCTTATGTGTCTCCTCCTCTATTTACCGAAATTCCCTAATTTCCTCAATTTGCCGTCTCCTCTTGCCGGTTTCTGCCACCCGCTTCAATATCTCTAATGTTTCTAGTAAGATATCATTACTACTCCCTTTTTTCAGTATGGGCTGTACTCCTCGTTCGTCGGTTGTTTCGTGTATGCCATCTTCGGTAGCGTGAAAGACAGTCCGATCGGACCGACGGCGATCATGGCCATTCTGACGAGGGAGAACCTCCACGACATGGGACCACAGGGAGCCGTCGTCTTAGCCTTCATCACCGGCTGTATACAGGTCATTATGGGCATACTACAACTGGGTAAGCCTAACACAATTTCTATTTTACTGGCAAATCCAACACTACATACTAAGATTAAATTCCTAACTATTCAGACGTCAAAAATATTAAACATAGACAATAGCTGAAACCGCCGGAAAAGGTTAACACACGCCTATCTTAGTTTTGATTCTAAAACGTCCGTTTTTGGGAAATAAATGACAGTGGACATATTCAAACGTTATTTACAATCTGTGTGTTTCTATTGCATTCTGCAAACGATCTATTTGAAACGCACAATAGATGCTTTAGAAAAATATAAGAGGTAAGAATCCGGACCTAATAATGAGGATAATGTCTTATGGGAGTGGAACAAAACAATTAAGATAGTTCCGAGTTCTTTTATGAGCCAAAATATCTGTTAGTTATATAATGCTATTATATGTCTAAGATTGAGTTTGTAACAGTATGGTTACAAATATTTTTTTTTTGTGAAATAATATCAAAATTGGCCACCAAATGAAAACTGGCCCATTCAACATTCGTTTGAAATTCAACTCTACGTCTCAAAAAAGCTATAAGCGTCCCGATAGTGAAATCTCTATTAATGGCTAAAAAGCAGACGGGTCCCCAAATTAGTACCAAATCTAATCGCAGAGTTGACCCACATCCGGGCCACGTTGCTTTGTTTTTTTTCACATCCTCGAACGGGTGTTTTCACTTCTTGAAAAGAAAATATATTTTCGACTACGCGTCCGACCCTTTCCACACCGGCAACGATTAGTCGAAGGCCCGAAAAATGTGGTAAATGTTGAAAAAATATTGTGAAGATTTCTCTTTGGAATTGCCGTGCCGAAATTAGGCATACGCCGATGAGGTAAACAGGAGTTGTGAAACTTCCTATGCGATTGACAAACGCTTTGTGGACAATACAAACAAGAGTTAATAATAGTCATATTGGGGACGAATACAAATGTGAAATGTACGTATTCTGCCAATCAATTTTAACATTATATTGATGTATGGGTATTTTTAAGAAGGTTTAGATATATATAATTTCCCGTTTAAAAAAATATTCTGTCCCAGTTTGACTTAGACATAGTGTTAGTAACCCCCCAAACTTTATTTAAAGGCTTTTATAAACCTGGTTAACAAATGTTTTGACTCTTTTGGAATGCGTGAATATTTATTAACCATATCATTATGCTCATTTTTAAGATGTTTTTCATAGCTACAAGAAGAAATAGAATAAACGTGTGAAGCTAGTGTTGCAGAACTTAATTCCCTTTAATTTTAAACGGAAATCCGAAACTCGTTTCATAGATATTTACGCACGTTGTACGCCTTCGAATCAACAGCTGTTCCAAGGAAAATATTACAAGGTGATAATTATTAGAAGCAGAGTTAATTAGCTATAATCTCCCGCCAGCGATTTAATTAACTGTTTCTTTCCGATCAGTTTAAAAATTAGATTTCATATTTTGTTTAGACAAAAACCCCAAACAACATAAAATGGCAGCTGTGCTCCATTAGAGATTGCGAAAACCAACTGAAAAATGTTAAATACTGAATCGTTAATCTACGGAAAGCTGTTTTTGTGGGGGGATAATGTTGCAGTTCCACAGCGGCACAGAAAAAGAGTAATCTGAAATCCGAAATTGAAAACTACACGCTATTATAAATTAAATTGAGACTGCAATCTCGCTTGTCGTACAGTTACGGTTGCATTTAAACTCGGCTCCGGTATTTAACACCGATAATATCTCGCTTGTGGGACTTCCTCGATAAGGACCGGAGCCGTAATTCTGTAAGGTCTGTCTTCGACGAGACACATAAACCGATTCGGGCAATAAGCAAAAAAATACGAAGAAAATCCAACATCTCACGGCCGGCCGACGCTCCGCCTTCCCCATTGTCTACGGCGGTAATAAGCACGCAATAGGAAAATGGCTCGGTAAAAAAAGGAAGCATTCCGATCTATAATTTTACGCTCGGGGTGTTTTCCATTAAAAACCGGGCTGGGGCTGTCCCCCTCCCCGAGAGCGGCCAATCCACCAACCTCTACATCTTTTACACCTCCTCCGGCACGAATCGCAATTTATTAAGTTACTGAATATTAATATTGCATTACATTATCCTAATCAGTTCGCTCCATATCACGTGAACGTCGAACGTTCCACGAGTTATTAGCAGCGACCTCTGTGCTTCGCGCAGAAACAAAAGTCCCCCGTTTGTTTGTGTAAACATTTTCACGGGCCCAGAGCGGTGAGATGATATGGTGGCCTAAGAGGGTAAAGTGGAGATGAAAAATATACCCAAATTCCTTCCTAACGAATCGGCTAGAAGCTACAATTAAAATTCTCCTTTTCAGGCTTCCTGATCGACTTCATCTCTGGACCCGTCTCTGTGGGTTTCACTTCCGCGGCGGCCATCATTATCGCTACGACTCAGGTGAAAGACCTGCTGGGTCTCAGCTACAGCGCAAGCAGTTTCATCGACGTCTGGGACCAGCTGGCCCTCCACATCGCTGAAACGAGGCTCTGGGACGCCCTGCTCGGTCTCACGTGCATGACCATTCTCCTCATACTTAGGGTAAGTCACCCCTTTCACTTTTAACTAGTCAACCGGATCTTCAGATAGAGTACGTATACTGGGTTTGAATCCCGTTAAATATCGAGTAAGAATTATACTAAATTCTGATTAATTGAAATGCACTATTGATAATACAGGATACTGGATAATGGATTAGCCATTAGTTTTAAGTAATAAATTCACTTCTTATGTTTGGTGAATGATCCCCTATCAATTCAGAAAAACAATTCTACCACTGAAAAGTAGGAGAGACAACATAAAATAATTCCGTAGCAGTAATAAACCTCAAGTATGTTTTGAAATAATGAACAACAGTTTGAATTAATCCAATTTTTTGATTCACTTAATTATCGTCGTCAGTTGGTTTTATATTCTCAGTATTTCACACGTGTTAATCGGCGCAGAATTGAGATTTGGACACAAAAATTAATATGCCTACGAGCCATTGGGCCAACCCTAATTACTGTAATATTTTAATTATAAATGAATATTTCTACTTACCGGTAGTGAAAATCTTGATCCGATCTTGACTTTTGGCTGTTCTAATCGGCGGATTAGCTCAGTTTTGGGCCTAAGGAACCAGAAAAAATTTCAATGTCGTCTGTCTTCGTGTGTGAAAATGTCTCAAGAACGGCTCGACGGGTAACTGCCATAGAAGGAATAATTACTGTCCTTCTGTCTGGGAAGAAATCTCTGGCTTTTTTAAGAGAATTCGATCATCGGTACTTCCCGCTTCCTTGCAACTACTTCAGGGTGTATCCCGTTCTTCCTGAAAAAAAGAATGACATTAATATTACCGTTTCCGTACAATGAATTCGAAATATTCAAATTGAATTAAAAAAAAAATATTTCATATTTCAAAAATATTTGAAACGATTAATGAAACAGGGCACTGGAATCTAATAAATTCAATTCGGTTACGCTTGGGTACCTTACGTTAACCCATATACAAAATGTTAAACTAATACATTAAAAAGTGTTTTTAAAATTTACTCGGTTTTCAACCGCATAAATCGACGATAACGCCGAAATAACGACGATTCGTCTGCTTTCAGAAATATAAATGGTCTAATTAAGCCATTTGCTCTGTAGGAAAAATTGAATCAGAACATTAGAAGGAGAGAATCGTACACGATTGTATTTTATGCAAACAGTTCATAGAAAACGAGACAGCGATTAGCTCGCCAGATTGCCTTTTTCATCGTTGAATTAAACAATCCAATACCTGTAGTCGGTCGCTGGCCATAATCGACCAAAACAAGTTAATTAAAGTGGAGCCCAGTCCAGCCTTGTTTAATACACAATCGAACAGTCACAAGGAACATGGCGAGGGGAAGTCACATTGGGAATTTTGTAATATCAATGAGGATATTCCCGAGACCGATTTCGCCATCTCGTCGTCGTCAGTAGCATTTCTTAGGTGTAGGCGGACAGGAAATCGGTAGGTTTCAGTTTACTATCGTTAACTTTTCAATATCGGAAAAAAAACGGAATCTCCACATTCAAGGAATATTCCAAGGTATCAACTAAGTTCTTTCATCCGCATCACAAATATTAAGCGTTCTAAACGTAATTTTACATTCTGAGTGAATTAAATTTTGTTCATCTAATTGATGACCTTCAGTGGACGAGTTGGCGTCGGGAAATAACCTATGTAATGTACAACAGAGTACAACTTTACGTTTAGTACACGGGTTGCCATGACACGAAAACATGTATGGGGAAGGAGAATTAAAAAAAGAAACAAGGCCTCCATTGTAGACGCGTGAAACTTTCTATCTCACGTTTATTGAATTATTTTTTCAACCCATTAAAACCGACATACTTGGTTTAATACAGATAGTAAATAATGCCAAATGGACGGGATTTACAATAAAAATGAGGAAATCATCAGCTATTAAAATGGGTAAAGCCTAGATACGGTAGAAATGAGGGTACACCATGTTATCATAACAATAAATTTAGCGTATGCAAAATTAATGCATCCAGTGGATAGAATCCACTAATAGACAGGGACCGGGTGTTTTATTCGGAAATTACATAAAGCATAACTTTCGAACGTGCTCGTCTGAAGAGAGAATGATCTGAACTAAAACTGAACCAACTATCCATTAATAAACGGGGAGATATATGGAGAGGTACACAACAGTCCCCGCATCTGTCCAACCACCCGAGCGTGCCTAGTAACATGACACGGACATTGCTCAACGCCCATCTGCACATGTGAGGATTGTCGGGAGTACGCCCGCGGGGACATGAAAGGATGGTATCACGTGCTGGGGGTTTGTCCCGCCCTACACAATGGAGCCACAGGAGGGATCTCGTGGCAGCGTCAGAGGCCCTATTACGCGCCAGCACTTTGCCACTAACGGAGCTGATTTAAGGTTTTTCTCCCGCCATCAGTAGATAACGCAAAACGTGGAACCCAGGAGCAAATTAGTTCAGAAGTTAGGGTCAAAGAACCAGCCGCCGGGCGGTTTTGAAGACAAAGGTTTCACAGAAGAGAGAATGGACCCCGAAATGAGTATAATGACGAGTATTTCTCGTGTGTCCAAAAGAAAACCAGAACCATTAGGCACAGAATATTTAGCGGTATAATGTTTTTTTTCTTTGGGCGCATGTAAATTATACTGCCCGTCCGATTGTCAGTTTGGTCTGTTGTAGCACTGTGTTAATAATAGTGCTAACAGGGCGTTCAATCGGGGACCGACACGCATATGACATTACTGTAATATTAAACGCGCATCGTTGACAATGACAAGGTCCCAAAATGGAGGTATAAAAACCGGGACCAACCCCCCTATGACGATTTTAAACTGTAAAATTCGTTTCTTCTCGGGTGTACTGATTTATAAATAAGTACAGACATTTGTAGTATTTCTTGTGCGTAAATACTTCTTCTAAAATATATGTTCTTTAATATGACTATCTCTGGATAATAAATTTATTGTCACGGCAACGAGCGAACTTGCCGCACCCGGGAAACAACCCCGAGACGACCTTCGGCCCAACCGGATGTTCTTGCTCCCTTCTCGATAACGCTCGTTTTAAGGCTTCAAACGAACTTTGCTAATTACGACCTTATTCGAAAATTATTCTCGCACCGATTAATACATTTATATTAGCCAAGAAACCGCCATCATACTCGTCGATAATTTGAATTTAATGTAACCCATCACCCGTCACGCCCAGTGTATTATCAGCCCTCTCTACCACTGAATGTGCAAGTAATTACCAAAGCGCATTCTATCGATTGCAGATCGCAAAGATATCAGAAGTTCGTGCGGATTATATACAGTGGACAAAAAAGGAGTGGTCCAAGGGAGTGGGAAGGGGGGCGGCCTAGCCCTGAAACAGATCCTTAATAACTGTGGTAATGAATTTGACTTCCTGTTCAGGAAACATTCCTTCGTAAAAGTTATGTCCGAAGGCGACCCACAATAGTGTTCAATGATTAATAATACGGAGTTCTATTTAATAAAACAGTCCGACTTGTTGCACCGTGATGGATCATGTACGAAATTAACCATTATCAATGTAACCAACGTTCACACTTTATAATATATATATTTAATTACATAATTTATAATATACATAAACCTAATCTTCTGTAGGAAGAAAAGCACCGACAATAGAAAGAAGTCTAAATCGGAGCAGGGAAGAGCCACAGAAACTGTGATTTTCCCATAAATATCAAGAACCATTATTCAAATACTCATTAAATCGATTGTAAAACAAAATTAAAGGAACATTACGTACTGTTTTCAATGTCGTGTGGGCGTATAGAGTCTATTCATATCAGTTCTATATGTTTATGCAAATTTTTCCTTCGTGTTTTCATATTTTATCCATCCGAAATAGGGCTACCGCAAGGCCAAAGTCCTTAGCGAAATTGGAGCCCAAGCGAAAAGTCTTCGCATGAATATAATTTTTATAAGCAATATATTTCGGTATTTATGTAGGTGTGCACAGTAATATGATAAACGACTAAATAAATATGTATGTAGGTAAGAATTAATCGGGGCTGACTTGGACTATTGGAGACCTTGCGGTCAGAGCTCAATGTTGCCAAGGGGAGCACATCTGACATTTAACCGGAGCCAGAAGAAAAAAAGAAAAAGGATATATAAAAGAAAAAAATAAATAACCATGGATTGTGGGCCCCGCGCCCGTTTCTGTATTTCACTCAGCGTCCTTTAATTCGGGGGCAATTCCAATTGCATCAGAATATAAGGGCAAGCCAAATGTTAAAAGATGGACCGTTGTCTTTTTCTGTCGGTCCCGCTCTTCCGGATCTTTCCGAAGCGGGATTTTTGTAACACGTGCGCAAGTCTTTTGTATTCTTTTGTAGAAGGAGTGTCCATTGTTGTGATTTTATGCGTAAATACTGTAGGAATGTGAGGCTGATATTTCCATCCGTTCTAACAATAACTGAAGACGACGCTGTGATAATTGCCAGGAAACATAATTTTCAGTGAAATATTATTTCAATTAATTTCTGGAATGTGAGACTTTTTTCCCACCAATCGCTGATTCCCAGTTTACGCACCCGGGCCTATTTAGGATAGGTTATATAATAGTTATATATGCTCTACAGGTACTTTCCCACTTCCCTTATAGTTTATAGGGGGAGATTCGGCAGGTGGGGATTGATTAGGAGTATGGGTCAAAAAAATGTTCCTCGCGGGCTGCATATTGATGCTTGAATGATGCGTATACGGGGTGATGCATTTCCTGAATGAAATCGTGTTGCAAATTGATAACTTACAATACATATATCAAGCTCACCTGTCACACAAGTTGACTCCCGAGAAATACTTGGGCCGCTTTCTCCGTTACTTCAGGATCGTTCCACATTTCCTCGAAGTAGAGGCTCCTCCGATGTAAATTCGCCTACGGAAAAAACAGGGTATTATTGCACAGATCACGGCGGCTTAATCAAACGTTTATTTTTTGTTTTTGTCCCGCGTGCGCGCCATAGTAAAAATATTGGGAAATCAAACTATTATATTGAACGGCAATTTCTGCCGGTATTCTGTTACTTGGAAACGGTCGAAACGAGAAATCGTTCGGACGAAAGCGGTGGCTGCGGTCGGTTCGGATATCGGTAATTAAGAGAAAAATATGGGCGCTGAGTCACACTCCGGTACCGTTGCATACAGTCAGGGAGGCGAAAATAAAAAAATGTCACGGGCAATTTTTCAGTTAGGCGAAATCATGTCATCGGGCGGCGATTTTATTTATTATCGGTCGTTTATTATTTATAGCCGATCATTACCAACACAAGAACGGTCATTTCGTCCCATGCAGGTAGCACTGATGAAATAAGAAATTTGAACCGCACGCTACAGTTCTTAGTTTTATTTTCATCCAATCTGATCGTTCTCTGAGTATAATAAAAACAAAAATCTCTGTAATAATGGGATATGGTTTCTTAAAAGGGCCAATTTAACTTGGACACATCTGATAAAAATCAAGCAATAAAATGAAATATTGCTCAATGTGTTTTTATTTGGCAATTATATGTTATTTGGGGTTCGTTTGGCTTTTTCAAATTCTGGAATAAAATTTGTTCATCCGTTTCTTTCTTTGATAAAATGCGTCTTCTCGAAATACCTTCGGAGGCGTTTCTCGCATTTAAATGCGACTTTTCGATCGTGACATTTTAAAGATATAATGGGAATGCCGGGATGCTTTTTTCGTCCTAACAGAACTCGACCAACAAAAACAACAATGGCTTTTACCTGAATCCAACTCGTTACTTCGCAGTTCCCTTTATTGTACATTCGCGAAGAGGTATAATTCAGGTAATTTGCGTCTTATTTGTGAATGAAATATCAGTTTGGTTCTTTCGTATTGAACTAGGTTTACTCACGAATAATAATCAGGAAGGTATTAACATTATAAAAAAAAACGTAATTGGATACAACCAGCAAGGGAAATGAACTTTCACATTCCTATTTTGCAATCTGGACATAGGATAAGATATTGCATGTCAATTACACTTACAGCGGTCAGTTACAATATTATGAAGTACGGTTTACAACCTAATGTGTGTTCATGAATTTAAATACACGTTTGGGGATATCAGATTAGTTCAGGATATAAAATCTTGAAAATATCCAGTAACCTATTTTCATTTTCAGGAACTTGTTAGCATATCGGAGTTTGTATCCAGGAAAATAAATTTCCTTTTAACGTTCGCAAAAGGTTACTTAAAGAAAGTCAAATATGAATAGGAATATGGAGATGGATTTTGGCCAATTTTTACCAATCAGATTAGTCGTGAATTTTTATAAAATCAATAATCAAAACAATACTAGTATTTTCCATCCGGTATTTTTTGTGTCACGCGCTATTGAATCCGTTAAGTATATTTTTTTTCTAACGGCTACACTAATAAGAACCTTGACGACTCCTATTGCCCAATAATGTTTTATTCTTTATATTCAGCCGCTGTAACGGCAAAAACTTAATTGCATTCTAGTTAATAAAAAAAATACTCTAGGTATGTTTACAGTAGGGAAGTGCGGGAATCGACTGTAAAATTAGTTGGTCCATATTGCAACTTAAAGTTTGGTTTTTTATTTGAGGACTACAAAAAATTTGGTAAAACTTAAATCCGTTTATGGATTCAAAAACCTGCCTTTCTAAAGTAGAGTTCCCAGGTTTACTTTTGCAAGTGTCGACATTCAGAATTAGACTCATTAACTTCATACTTTAAAATTCCCAGTGTGCTTCAGCTTTACTATGCTAATAATTAAGATGTGCATGTAATTGCGTCTAATAAGACAATTAATGTCCTGTTTGATTTCGATACCTGCTAACTAATTAATTATCATATCAATTAGGCAATAGATCAGTGAAATTAGAACAATTAAAATGCGATTCCATTATCTTTGCTTGATAACGATCTAGAACGATCTTCATGTCATATTTGTGTACATACGTGTTTCCCATACGTTATTAAAGAATGAAAACAAAATTTACAATAGTTCACCAATAACAATATAAACCAGTCGGATTACAATTTAAAAGAAAGCCAATACAGGAAACACGTATTAGAAATAAATCGCGCAGTTGAAAATTATAATAATCAAACCGGCGAACAGGAACTTAACGACTGTCCCTATATTATATAGGTATGGGAGTCCGATAATGGGATTAAGGAAGTGATTTTAAGAGAGAGAAAGAGAGAGAGAGAGAGAGAGAGAGAGAGAGAGAGAGAGAGAGAGAGAGAGAGAGAGAGAGAGAGAGAGAGAGAGAGAGAGAGAGAGAGAGAGAGAGGGAGAGAGAGAGAGAGAGAGAGAGAGAGAGAGAGAGAGAGAGAGAGAGAGAGAGAGAGAGAGAGAGAGAGAGAGAGAGAGAGAGAGCGAGAGAGAAAGAGAGAGGAGAGAGAGAGGTAAAGAGAGAGACAAACAAGAACCAGAGAGCGAGAGAGAGGGATAAGGAGATATCGTAAGAGACTAGAGGAGGGACAGAGACGGTCAGATATCCAGTGTACCTTGAAATTAGACCTTAACTTAGGGCAACCTCCAAACCCCCTACCACTCACATCCACGCGCGCGCGCGCGCTCGCATATATGCATGGGTACATATGTATGTATGTGTGCAACAACCATACATTGCACACGGACTTTAAAATAGAAGGTTTATAAATGAAGAGTTTAAAAAATTCCTCCAGTCGCACGCAAGAGGAATACTAACGAAATTCTGAGACAATAGCCTCCGGATTTAAGCCAAATGTAATTGAATTAATAAGATTTATCAAATCTTCTTATTGTCAGTCATTATAAATAGCCCAATTGTAGATTTAATAAACTGAAGATACCTCTCTTAATCTTTAAGTTTGGAATACCATCATTCTTGCTATCTATTTGATCCTATGCGGTTTAGAATTTTATTTCCACCTGTAACTGCCTCACTAATTTATGACGGTACCGAGAGTGCGAAACAGGAATTATCAACAGGATCATCAGGAGATGATCCCAGAAATTATGAAATTTAATGAAAATTATTTTTAAAAATATTTTTCCCGAAATTTCGTATAAAAAACGCGAACAATTTATTTTTGCCTCCCTCCGGAGGTGATAAAACGAAAAAACCACCCATCAAATATTTTCATGTGTGCTAATGCACATCTTTCATTATTATAAATGTTATTATTATTAAGAAAAGAGAAAGCAAGCATTTATACTGAATTGGCTTGGTATGCTAATATCAAATGTAACGCCTACACTGTATTATTTATTTTTAGATTTTATTAGTCCTATGGAATGATAGAAATCTACAGTTTTAAATAAACACAATATTTTCACGGTTTATCACCTTACGATATGACTATTTTATTTATTTCTCTCTCTGTCTGTCTTGCATCCGACTGAATGCGGCTGTCTCTCTCGCACTTTAAAGGTTGGCCTACCGCCCGCCCATTAAAACACGTCACCGTATCGTAATTCAAACATCCCACTTATTAACCTTACCTGTCTCGTTTTCGAGTTCCAATTTTCAATTCGAGTTTGTCAATGACTCGTTTTGCAATTCTTATTGATTATTTTACGACCGAAATGTGAGCCCGAGTTGTAGTGCACAGCTGGTGAGCTGTTGCGATATTCATCGAACGAATATATCGATCCACTTTTTGAGATATCTAGTTGATTTCCAATCTTTATTCCATCACATTTAAATTTATTAAAGTCGGTGCTATAAATTCTCTAGTAGTTTTCCCTCAGATTTCCACTCAGATCCGTAAGTAATTGACTCAAGAAAGCTACGTAAAATTAAATTAAATTTTCATTTGAAATTTGAACAGAGAAGACATACTCGTCATTGGAACGAAGTCAAGAACTTAATACGGTAACTTAAATTAAACCGTGTATATTACTATGACGCGTCCAAAAGCTGTTAAAAACCCCTCGTACAATAAAACTTGTACAAAAAGTTGGACAATTAAGTGTTAATGCAGGAACGTGAACCTTGTCAAAGAACCTTATTCAGACAAAATGGTTAATTAATTAATATTACCGCAATTTCCTCCATCCAATTTATATTAATAAATTCAGGATCATAATTATTTAATTCGGGACCGGATAATTTAAATTTTGGCATAGTTGACACTTTCAGTTTTTATGCGTTCGCCTGGATACGTACACCATACCCATATATAAAAAAATTATGGCCTGTAATTCAAGTCTATTAATTGGCATTTGTCCGGGTCGTGGTTGCGAAAACTGGGCGTATTGCGAGAAGCAGTGAAAAAAAATAAAAGTAAGAGGTTAAGTGTCGCAATAATGGGCAAGCGTGGCGCAATAAACAGAAGGAGGCGACCGTGCCCGCGGGGGAATATGACGTTGTTGTTTCTTTTTTTGTTTCCCCCCTTCTTTGTTAATTTCAATATTGGGGTTTTTGCCGTTTCGTTGGAGCCGACCGGCCCGCCGACCATATTGGAAAACCGCTAGTTCCCGCCGCAAATTAGACCCTTGTTTACTGCCAGCTGCACTGCAATAACAGTAGTAAACGGCTCCGTTTCAAAACTCTACAAAATTGAGACGCAAATTATACGAGAATTGGTTACTATTTGAGTTGCCAGTGTTATAATTTCACGTTGATCCTAAAACGCTCAAACATAACGCGGATGTGGCACCGATGAATCGATCGTGGTCGATGGCGGACCGCAACTGCAGCGCTTTGGGCCATCGCTTAATAGATACCTCGATTTGATTATTTGAGATAGTTGGCTGAAATATATTTAGTTTTTGCTAAACCCAATTTTCCTTTCCTTGAAGAGTTGACTAAAAAATAAATTCAAGCCTGCTGGAGGCATAACCCAACAGACTACAGCGGAAACAGGGCTGTAAAATACTGGAGTTGTATTATAATTAATGACAATATAGAGAAATTTAAAAAATCCTCATTATATTCCAATTTGACTTGAACCTACTATTAATTCAATAATTGGTATTATTATTCCAATTCTTAGTGTGTTTAACATTTTGAGAAAAACATTTTCTTCATCATCGAACGGGAGTATGAATCCTAATTGCGCGGGCTGTATCGTTAGTTTCCGGCCGCGTTTAAATGTCGACCTGCGTCAACTATCAATTTGTTTCATCGCGCGAATTTCGAAATTAATTATAACGCGTCAATTAGGTTCGCGCCGGTAGCCTGGTAGCCTAGGGCAAGGCGAACGGGACGTTTTCGCGGCCTCGCATCGCTCTAATTGCCGATACTTACGGAAAATTGTAAATTAAAACACGACCCGGCGCAAACCTCAAAAATTACTTGATGAATTTTGATCGAACGTTCCGAGTAGATAATTGCCGAACGGCCATTTATGTCAAACTGATTGTGGTGAAACTTGACAACGAGTGGGCAAGCCAGCGGACTTGAGCTTTCATAAGATTGAGTCATGATCCAGGCCGTTGAGACAGGCGCTGTTTGTTGGGGATAACTATAATTCAATGATAAATTATAATCAAAATAGGATATCAGAATAATCTAGAAAAGTGTCAATAGATATTTTTAGTATAATCTAGTGCGAAATATAATTTCGGGAATTAGTATCGGTCGATGTCATTTATGGTTTCTTATAATTCGAACATATTGGCTCATCTTATTAGATGCAATACTCAACCTTTAGTATTTTATATTAAATAAACTAAACAAGAAAAGAATAAAGATACGAGGAAAACTAACGAAAGGCCTTTCTGCAATTTAAAAGATATATATATATATATATATATATATATATATATATATATATATATATATATTCTCAGTGTTATTTTTTAAATTATTTTTTCTTATCCTCAAATACCGAAATTTTATTGAAAAAATAAGCAAATTACTTTTGTACGACGTTTAAAAATGTCATACAAAATATTACATCAGTACTATCGGCAGGAATATTCCAGGCCAAGGCCGATAATGTAAAAGAAAAAAATTGGTTACGCAATCTTGAAAAACAGTACTTCGGATGAATCCCTTCGAAGTTTCCTACGCAACATTAAACGCGGTAATCATATTTTCAATTAATTTTATCCCTATTTAGACATTCCATCAACTAGAGGTTCAGAGACGGCGATATCTCAATGGGTAAAAATCCGATTTTCGTTAAAACAATTGTTTTCCGTTGCAGAAAGTAAAAGACATACCCGTGGGTCCCGAGGACAGCAAAGAGAAGACTGCCTGTCAGAAGATATTGTCTCAGACATTGTGGTTCGTCTCAACGGCCAGGAACATACTCGTGGTCGTCGTATGCGCCGTAATGGCCTATATGTTCCATCAGCACGGATCCATACCTTTCGTCCTATCAGGTCAGAACATAAAGTAATTCGAGCATGCATTCGTGATTTGTACAATTATCACGTATCGTGAACGCGCGTTTTTGTCGGATGTGCGCTCCAGTTGTTTTATTAAATACTCCCAGTTTTGAAATATGTGAAACAGAAGAGTTGTCTAATATTTCAAGCACTTTTACGAGTCTCAAGCCGCATGGCAATAAACGTAAAACACCGCTTACGTATTATTTTTCATATGTAAACTACTCTATTAGTGGCATTCAATTACATTTCAGTACTAATTTATGGCAAGGACAGTTGTTATGCCTTTAAATTTATTTTATGATATTCTCATTCTCCTGGTATGAGCCGAGTTACACACGTTAGCATTTGAAATGAAATCATGCATGAAACAATTGCTAATAAGTCAGAAATTTACATAATTACATTGCTCGATATGAGCAGTATCCACTTTTGAACCGCAATTAATTAATTAATTAACTGGGAAAACTTCAAAACGGAACTTTCTCCATAATATGTAATCAATTATCATTACGTATTATTTTTATTATAAATTAAGAGTTTGATCACCTGTCTTTTTATTGCAGGCCACGTGAAGGAAGGTCTACCTCACATCCACTTGCCGCCGTTCCAGATCAATTCGGGCAACAAAACTTACACATTCCTCGACATGTGTTCCAGTTTTGGATCCGCCATTGTTATCCTTCCACTCTTATCTATTCTCGAAGACATTTCTCTGGCCAAAGTGTTTTGTAAGTATGCCTGTAAGAATAAATAAAAAAAATATACGATTTACATATGAGTTTAGAAATATTGTTGGAAAGAATATTATTCCCCAATGGACCATTCTAATCACAATAAAAGAAACAGAGTATACGCTCCTTTTTGCCCTCTGAACCCGGCTTGAATGTTTCATGATCATGTTGCACAGCCTTTTCTTAGCTTCGGAAGAAAAACAATTATAATTACAATAGTAAGTGTGTGTGTGTGCCAATGAACTAATAATCTGAACATTCTATCCGAGATACGCTTCCACAAATATTATATTGATAATTTGTGACATGTTTCAGCTGACGGAAGGAGTATCGACGCCACCCAGGAGATGATGGCTCTCGGAGTTTGCAACGTCGCGGCCTCCTTCTTCGGTTCGATGCCCGTTTCCGGAGCCCTCTCCAGGGGGGCGGTCAATAACGCTTCCGGAGTACAGACCACGCTCGGTGGAATATACACGGGTAAGCATCAAAATTAATTCGACCATTTATACACGTAAATTCTATCGCAATTAGACACAAACTGAAAAGTAAATTAACACGTATAATCGGTTCATTTGTGTTAATGCATTATCCTTCATAAAGGGCAACGAAGCTCTTAAGAGCTAGAACCTTTTATAATACTTTTATAGTACGATAGCTCCCGCGAAATTCATTATTATTATTCCAGAATTTATTTATATAAGTATATCTATTATTATGGTTTTTATTTATTATTCTTACCGTATTGTTTTAGGACTGATAGTAATAGTGTCGCTTCAATTCTTCACGCCTTACTTCTATTATATACCGAAGGCGTCGTTGGCCGCTGTCATCATCGCTGCTGTCGTCTTCATGGTCGAGTTCCACGTCGTCAAACCGATCTGGAGGACAAACAGTAAGCAAAACAACCGCCGTTAATCATGCCCTAGTTAAGACGAATAATTGTAAGTTAATAGATAAAAGGCGGAATTATTTGCTATTCGATAATCAGCATCCGATAGTAATGTTAAAATTAACTATGAGATCGGAATCAAGTGATAGTGAGAATGTTGGGCTCCTAAAAAATAGGGGTTCTACGTGCTTTAAAAAAAGAGTAAGACACATTTTAATTGCCAGCCAAAATGTACTAACAGAACAGTTATTAAAAGGAAACACCTTTTTATTAGAACTGGTGTTTGAACCAGTACCAATCTCTTCTATGACTGCTGTTATGAAAACAATCAGAAGAGTTTTGTGAAACGGTCTATACTGAAAATTATACTTGTGTATAGAAGTGCATAGAAATTCCAATTTTAGAATGAATTTAATTGTCTGTAAACAATTATAAATGCAAAACTTGTATTTCAGAAATGGATCTGATCCCTGCCGCCGCCACTTTTGTCTCCTGTCTTCTGATCAGGCTCGAATTGGGCATTGTTATTGGAATTGGAACCAACGTATTGTTCCTGCTCTATGCTTCGGCCAGGCCTTCGGTACACGTCGAAAAACACACCGTAAGTATTTAAATATAAAAACATGTTTCCATCCAACTAGATAAAATGCTTTCATTTCCACTGAAATACCAGTATTTATTTATACAAGAGAGTACATACAGCCAAATTATATAATTGTTATTATTATTTTTATTAATTTATTTTATATGAAATTCTGTATAGACAAATCACAGCACCAATCTACATTTCATTCTCTTTATATGACCTGAAACAAATTCTCAAGCATTGGAAAATGAAGAACCCTTGGAGATATTACTTGTTGCCACAATGTTAAAATGTTGTGCCATGTTCAGGTTCAAATTTAAAGGAAAAAAAATTGAGGGTCACTCAATGAAATGTTTAATAGTACTCAAAATTGTTGAGACAATAATATTTACTTATACAGAACTTACTTTTTAAACAAGTATTCTTTCCCTTTTTTGTGAAAAAAAATATCAAAATACTGAAACAATTCTATTCCAAAATCAAATAAAATTTGTAGTAGGCCATCACACTATAATTTCTAGTTCACTATAAGTTCTATAATTTTTTCTCAACTGCAAAATGTAATGGAAACTGTAAAATTATTATTGTTTGGTACAGTCATTTGCCTTTCTGTTTCTAGAATTGTGTGCACTTTGACTTATGAAAGTTTTTCTTTTAGACTGACTGGGGATGCGAATACCTTATGATCACGCCGGACAGGAGCTTGGTGTTCCCATCTGTTGAGTACGTCAGGAACATGGTGAGCAAGGCTGGAGTGAGGCAAGGCTCCAGTTGTATCCCGGTGGTTATCGACAGCAGGCACGTACAGGGTGCTGACTTTACAGCTGCCAAGGTATCCCAGTTTTACTTCAATTATAACCTCATCGAACAGTCCACCTAGTAGTAAAAAAAATTCTATTTAATAACATTGTTAAATATGCCCCTGCATTTCCAAGGACAGAACATTACTGTGGCAACTTTAAATTTCATATCAAGTTTTAAAAAAAATTGTTCACTTCATGAGACTACCACTAATGCTTAATAAGTGTTAATAACCATTTTGATCGGTGACATCTATAAATAGCAGTCAATTTTTTTCGACTTTTCTTATATTGATTAAAAGTATAAATATAACAATAAAAATGCAAAACGGGTGATCCTGAAAATGTTGTTGAAATGCAATTATAATTTGTAAGAATAATTATTAATAAATATTGTTCATACATTGAATTTTTTTATAGGGTGTTAAACTGCTGATTGAGGACTTTGTAAAAAGGGACCAACCGCTGCTGTTTTACAATTTGAAGCCCAGTGTTGTTGAAGTTTTTCAAGGTGTACAACCAGTCAGATTCCAGCACTGTTCCTCTGAAACACAATTATACTCAATGCTTAGAGGTAAACACTACAAAAATTCATTGCATAATTATTCACTACTTAACATAATTGTGACCAATATGGGTCTGTTTGAACTTAGTATACATGAATAGTGCAAACTATAGTTACTTGTATATAAAAAAATTCTTTCATTCAGTACTTCTTTTTCAATATTTACTTAAATGCTCTTTAATAACTTTCACCATAAAATTTTAAAAAATAAAATAATAAATGATTGAAGGCATATATTTCTGATAAAATATGTGCTCATACAGGAAATTGTAAATAACAAGGAGTTTCCATAAGTTTGGACATATTATGTCCAAACATATTTACATAATTATGTAAATTATGGAGTTTCCATAATTTGGAAATTAGAATTCATTTATTGATAAAATAACAACGAAATGAAATATAATAAATTAAACCTTTTTATGAGGACATAAGGTAAAAGTATCATAAAAGAAGTAAACTAAAAGAAATAAGCACATTGACAATTTATTATGCACTTATATTAATAAATATAATAAATTATCTTAGTTTGATACCTTATGATGTATAGTGATTTAAATATAGTATTTTTAATATTTTTCTTTTTCTCATTTACAGGGTATCAGAGGAAACCATCTCATGTGATACCTCCAACATAATGAGGAAACTGAAATAAGTTACATTTCCCCCCTTACTTTGAGTCTCTCATTTTTTATCATCCTTTTATCCTATTGCAATTGTAAATATGGTTTTATTTAGAAAAATCAATTTTATCCCTGATGAGAGACGACAGGAAACTGAATGCAAAAGAACTGGGAGCAATTGTATTTGATTTTCAAAGATAAAAACCACTGACCTTATTTGTAAGTTATTTATATAAATACATATTTTATATATAAATATATATTTAAATGATTGTGTTTCCTGAAAACACACAAGTAATGTGACCGTGGGTGTGATGTGAAACCTATTTTTAGGTTCTTTTTATTTTGTCTCAGTTCTAAACTTTTTATTAAAAAAAAGTGATATATAAACAAAATGAACCAGTTTTATACACTGGTATCTTTTCGTATCCTCTTATGTAGGTTATTGTGTTATTTAAAAATAAATGAAATACAACAAAAGCCTATTAAGTATTATAAAGTATTAATAGATGTTAAGGACTAGACATTATGTGATTTTAGGATGTATAGAGCTAAATGCAATTTGATCTGCTTCCCTTTAATATTTATCTTTATCCCAATTTTTGACTTACTGAACAAAATTATTTACAGATTACTGTTTCTATAATATTATTCCAATTTTTATTCTAAAAATGTATTGTAAATAACCTCGTAAAAATAAGCAGATTTAAAAATTGCAAGTGATATATAAATGAGAAATACTATGAACATCTTTTTTCACTAATAATTTAAATAGATTTAAATTATTTAAATGAGATATTTAAATAATTTAAGTATTTTTATACCATCAACGATTTTGCTATGGAAAAACATCATTTGATATATGATATTAATATATCAATAGTATTAACTACAGATAAATTGTAGCAAAATGTAATTGTGCAAATGAGAAAATTGTAAATAAATATTTAAGTTTCTTCATTCATTTTATTTTTTTTCTTTACCCTTATGAAGGTAAAACTCAGGTAAAAGCTCATAATATTATCACATTTAAACTACTCCTACATGATTTATAAATCAGTTCTCAAAAATGAAATCTTATGATTTTTTTATGAAACTTCCAACAAGGACACTATTTTAAATAATTTACTGGATGGATTCAAACTTTATAGATGCACACAATGGGCAGAGTATATTAGATAACCTTGTAGAATGATAAAATATTTGTCTCATACCTCTTCTAATGTTTTATGATCATCATAGCAAAATTCATCACAATTAGCACTAAGATATGAAATTATTATTAAATTCTTATTGTAAATAATCACTTGAATCCAATTAATACATCGTATATTCACAGCAGAAAAAATACACTGTTTCATTAATGTACAAGAACAATAATCATTTTTATCTATATATCCATTCATGATTCCTCATGAATGTTGTTGTAGTGATATTTGCTGTAAAATTTTACTATCTCTTCATCGATTAAGGGGTCACCAGTTAATAAGGAATCTGTTGTGTAATCACCACAGTCGTCAAGCCTAGCCAATATTGATTTCCTCTTCCACTTATTATTGGATAAAGCTCTGGTGGATAAATATTTGACTGTATCTCCTTGAAAGGTTGAAGCTTCCAATTCTGTTTTTTTCATTTTCCCATCCACTTTTATTTGTCTTCTTTCTCCTAGATGTGTATTTTCATTTCCTATACTATTCTTCCCTTCACTAGTTTCATCTTCATAACAAGAAATGTAAGAGTAATTCTGATTTTCAAGTCGTATTTTATTCTTCATGTTACTAGCATATTGGTTTCTTTTATTTTCATCAGACATGAAGTCACCATCAAACAATTATTGCCCCTGTTATTGCAAATCTTGAGATTTCGTCTTTCTATTTCAGAATTTAAGATGAATTTTCCACCCATGTTTTTCAAATCTAAATCAAAATGTTTACCACTTTCACTTGATAGTAACACTTCACTTTCTTTTATTGAATAATTGGGAAACATTTCATCCATCATTCTTGTTCTTTCCATTCCCTTGGATTTCACTGAATGATTAAGCTCCATTGTAGTATTTTCTTTTAATGTATTTTGTTTTTCCCAATCCTGTTTAAATTTGTTTTTAAATTCCTGTTCATCATTTATAAATCCTTCCTTTAGGTCTTCCTGGCTCAGCTTACACTCATTGCTTCCATGTCTATATTGCTTTTTATTTCTAACATAAACAGAATTTGTCCTGCTTCCTTCTTCATGTGTAGCATCTTTTGACTTGACCATTTTTGTTCCTCCTGCATCAATCTGATCTGCTTGATCTTTTAATCTCCTTGGAAAAGTGTTGTAGTTATTTATTTTGTGTTCTGCCATATTTATGGCAACACCTTCATAGTTATGATTATACTTTGTGTTTTTCCCTTCTTCACCATTCTTCATTTTACTATTCTTTTCTATACCATAACAATTAAAGAGTTCTTGTTTGAATTGTCTCATGATATTCTCATTTTCTTCTCTTTTTAGCCTTGCCTCCTGCACAATTTTCAGTGAAATCTAATGAATAATACATATTCTACCTAGGATTGCAGGTTGCTGGTTTCACAACAAAAATGTTTGCAGCTAGTAATATTAACTGTTACAATGATTATTTTATCCTATTACCAAGAATTATTAATGAGTCTAAGACAACATTTTTTGTATTCTATTTATATAATTTTATTTGAATAAGAAAATAATTATCTTGTAAGATTCCTTGAGGTTATGGCCAACTTAATGAAGATAATGAGAATTATCCATCATTTTTACTTTTCATATTTAGAAAGAGTATTTACATATTTAGGATATTACTAAATCACAGTAGTTCACAGAATCACTAATAAAACTAGCTTACCTCTATTTGTTGCTCAATACGATTAAGATACTGCTCTTCCCTGGTAATATTCTCGATCAGAGTTGTCATCTCTTCATCTGCAGATCGACCCAAATACAAGAAGCTGTCTAACTGACTGTACAGTTCATCTGCATAAAAATGTGCAAATGTATTTATAAGAAAGCTTTAATTAAGTATGACCTTCAAAAAGTATGAAAAATAGATAATTACCCCCAAAATTGTGTAACTGAGAACTACTTTCATCAAAAATGTATTATTCCAAGAAAGTATGTAAATTGATCAAAAGATATTGCTTAACATGTCTGTATATATTTGAAGCAGTTAATATCAAATTGAAAAGTAAATTTCATATAACTTGAGTAAATTAAATTTTCAACAGTTTGGAAACACACCATTATTATCCATATAATTATTAGCCAACACACTGATGTGTAACTAAATCGTTTGGCCTGATTTGAGGTTAAATTACCTTTGAAATAGTTTATTACAGGATTGCCACACATTTTTTAATCCAAAAGAATTCCCATTGCAAGTACGGTGCGGGGCCGATCGACATCAAGAGAAATTCGTTTTATATTAGGACAACAGGAGGTCTAAGGAGGTTAGAGAATACTAATTCGTCTAGGTACCAGGAGATGGCAGAACAAGTTGGCTGTGACTGAGGGCGGGAAATTTGAAAATGTTTCATTTCATCAGGAGATCAAGACATTCAAGCAGGTCACTTTTCAGCGCTGAAAATACTGCGCTTTTCCTTGGAATTTTAATTTTTAAAACTCTCAGGTAAGCTAATGTAACATAATTTCACGACCTTATTACAACATTATGCATTTCAAATTCCTATATATTACCATATTTGGACACCAGTAAAAAGTCCATCAGAATTTAATAAAACGGAAGAAAATATTGTTTCTTGAAGTAAACACATATTTGCAAAATTTTATTATTAGAATATGCTGTATAATATAATTCAAAAAATATTTACTATGAAATATTGGATATTTATGTAATTATTCTGCTCAGACCTAATAGCAGAATGCTCAAAATTTATATTAAACTAGATAGTTTATACAATACAAGATATGTATTACACCATCTAAAAAAATGTTCTATCCCACTACTTAAAACTTAGTAAGTGAAACTAAAAAACAAAACCAAATTTTCTTACCTACATGATCTAAGCTTTGTTTATTATATCTCCAGAGAAAATATTCAGACTCTAGTTGGGAATAATATGTAGCATTTATTTCGAGGTAGTAGATTACTGAAGACCTGTTCTCAGGTTGGCACAAGAAATTGAAGAAACTTTTCTTATCATCTTCACTACCTAATAGAAAAACAGTTAACACGATTTTTAAGTTTTAAAATTGTTAGTCTGAAATACTGTGCAAAATTTACCTATAATGTGAGTTTAATTCTCTCTCCCCAAATATTGGAAATTTGGATGTAACAGAGATCCATTAAAAAGCAATCTACGAATAATTATTTAAGGCTCATTTTGCATACTCTCAAATAATTAAGACTAATCTAATACAAGATAAAAAATATATGAATACAATATTTCATCTTTTTTGTCCTTTTGTTTGAAAGACTACATTTCAAATTAAAACATTTATTTAGCTCACAATATTAATCATTTCCACAAATTTTAAATCCTCATTTAAAAAATAAATAAGTGGTAATTGAAATTTCATATGGTCATAATTTTTACCTAACTCCAGATCATCCAGTCTGACAATAGATATATATTCTTTAATTCTTTTGCTATCAAGAGCATAGACATCTTCTAACCGTAGCGCAGCACTGTAATTCAGCATAGAACTCAGTAAGGCTGTTAACAAAACAAATTTAATCTTACAATTTGATCATTTGCTTTCATAGAATACAATGCATGAATTTAATTAAAGATTTTTCCATGTCAGAAAATTTTAGTTAGTGTTTCTATTTTTTATGAATACTAGAACAAAATATATATTTTTTAAATATGAAATTAAATAGGAGTGTGTATATATTATAATTACACAAAGCGTTACCATGTATATAAAAAATGATAGCTGAAAATTTTTATTTGGCAACCCCCTCATGAAGGCAAATATATATGTAACATGTTTTCAATAAACATTAGAATTAATAATATTTATTCCGTACTTATTCCATTTTCAATAATATTAATCATTTCTTCATATCTGGTTCTTTTGTCCCTCCTCTTCAACAATAAATCCATTCGTCTTAGAACATCTCCACATTTCTAGGATCAATTGGTTAAAACAAAATAAATAAATACATATATCCTTAATATTCATTTCAGTAGAAAGAAAAATATACAATCTCTTGCTTGAAATATTATTTTTAATTTAAACTCAGAAACATACTGAGTATATGTAAAAAAAACTGCGGTTAAATGATCATTCCAACATTCTTCAATTGTCAATGATATATAGACCACATTGTGGCCTTCTTACATGAATAAGCCTCTTAAATAAACAAATTACAGTTATCTGATTTACCTGTTTCTCTGCAGTTATTAGAGAGCCATACATTAATTTAAAGCTGTATCTGGCCATTGCCAAATTGCCAAGAATAATGCATTCATTTCTTCTATCACCTCCATAAATATAGCCTTGCACAAATTGTTCACAGATTTTCTTTTCACTCAAACTCAATTCTCTGTCTTCCTGAAGTAACAATAATAAGTTTTTAATTAATTTTTAATATAAAGTAGTAAAATATAATTGGACTGGGGGTGCCTTACTATTTTTCATACTCCAAATTACAAAGTACTTGCTACAAATTATTGTCTGACACAACCATGTATATGATGGTGTCTGACAAATTACACAGGCACACTCATGAATGTTGTTTTGAACATACAAACTATATATAAAACTTCAGGAAATACATCAATTTCTTCTATCACAACAGACTGTATTAACCTAGAGAAATAAAATTAATGACAAATGAATATATAATAATATTTTACCTGAATAGTTCTCAATTGATGTTTCAATTGAACAACTTGTCTCTTTAATTGTTCAATTTCTTTCAGATCCAGAAGTGGATCTTTTACTTCTTCTACATTGTCTTTATGACAGCAGATGTTATTAGGAATTTTGCATGAAGATTTTCTCATTGAGAAGCTACTATAATGAACCCACTTTGTAAGTGCTACCCTTTGGGCAAATCTACAAGTTGAAATTGTCTCCTGAACAAACATAAATAAATATAACTTAAATATAAATACAATAAAATTAAACAAATTTTAAAGCAGAAATTACACATTTTACAAGGATTGTCATTAGTTGACAGAATGTTTCTTTACTTAAAAAATGTATTATAAAGATAGTCTATGAATAAAACTAACTTCAAAGTGATCTGGTTCCAGTGAAATTGTTGCTACCATAGCAGTAATGCAGTCACCTCCTAATGAGTCTTTTAAAACTGATGTAACTAATGAATTCCTAAAATAAAAATGATACAATTTATTACTTCTTAATTAAAAGAAAACAAGCAACTTAAATCCTGTAAGTAGAACAGAACTTTAAACTATGGGAAGGTGCAATCTAATATTATTTTTGCAGTTCAAATATAATTGCTGTTTACTTAGCTATTTGTTCATGTTACATTAAACCTTAAACCAATAAAACAGATCACTACTCATTATACGTACAAATAACTAACTCCTCAATTAAGTTTTTTAAATTAAATAACATTATAATAACATGAATAATAAATTTGGAAATAACTAAAATATTATTTCTAACCCAGCCAATATATTTAAATTTGTTGAAAGGAAACCTGAAATTCTAATCATTTTATGAATTTCAGAGCTGAAAATTGCTAGTGATAATTATATTCTGGGTTAGTGTATTATACCTATATGGAACATGCTTTCGATTATGCTCTGATAAAGCAATTATAACTTGCTCCAAATAATGCAATGACAAGTTGATCTGTCTTGCTTCATACAGCATCTGACCGTTTATTTTACTCTTGAGAACTCTTTCAGAGCTGAAACAAGCAAGCAAGCAATTTTAATCTCTTTTAGATTAAAAACATATTGTTAACATCTACTATGTTCTTTAAATTAATTAAACAAACTCTATTAGATGCATGTCTACTTAATCATCTATTTATTGGATATCAAGTAATGTACAGTAATAATTCATTCCGAATTTATATGTAATTTTAATAAATCTTCTAATTCGATTTATTGAAATTACATATAAATTCGGAATGAATTATTACTGTACATTACTTGATATCTAATAAATAGATGATACCTTATTTTGTGCTATCAAATTGATGTGTCAGTTATATTAAAGAATATATTGAACCAATTCATAAATCAATTTTGTATCAATGGAAATTGCAGCACATTTTTATTATCATGTTACCACACATTCAATGAAATAATCAAGTGCAAGAAATGACTATGATTAGTTATGAATATTAAATGTAAAATAAAAATTAAAAATCTAGTATTAATTATAACATCTGAATATTTTTATTCTCCTAATCTTAGATACAATAATTCATTACAAGTATTAATTTATCATGCCTAATCTTACAGGGTTATGTCACCATTCAGGATCACTATTTAACAAATTAGTTTTTAAAATGGTTTAATAGTGATAATAATAATAAGGAAATTTAATTACCCAGAGAGGTCAATGAGACTCAATTTTGACTTGAAAATGTGTCCAGTTTCAATGTCCCTCTGATTTATATAAATGGTTAGTATACAATGAGATCTTGATGAAGCAGCATTCAATGGTGTGTCAGCGACCGTCCTCATTTAAGGATTATATCAATTAAATAAATGAATTCTATCAGCTATGATTTAATATTAATTTATATATATTTTTATTTTCATATTTCCTTATTACATACCTATTACTTTCAGCTAGACAAAGTAAATAATTAAGTTCAGCAATTGATGATATATTGTGGATGCTCAAGTTCTTTAGTTTCAACTCGCCTCTTTTATTTTCCATCAAAAATATTCTCCTACCAACAAAGAATATAGTTATTATATTAGAATTGATATTATTTATTTCAATTTATTGCAACCTAACCATAAATAATACATTTCAGAATGTCTCTACAGACATTTGACTAGAAAATATTAAATTGACATTGATAAAATATTATATTCAATGCACCTAAACAATGTAAATGTATAAACTCTGAATTTCAATTGGTGACTCAAGCACTCATTCAACTAATCTGTGTATATTAATACATTATAATTAAAACTTTATTGCTCAGTATAAACTGAAACATATTTTTTATCTTAACTTTACAGTATAAGTTCACTTTATGTCATTTTTAAGTGAAGAACACTTTGTTCTATTTAAAAAGTAATAGAAGAAATAAGTAGTATTGTTATTATTTCCTTGAGAAGAATAGAAAAATCGTAGGAAGAATCAGAATTATAATGAGATAAAATATTAATTGTAAGCAAAACAAGAAGTTACAAATCAGTTAAAATTTATTTTGAATGTAAACAGGGCATGCCAATCACTATTATATTAATAAACTATTATATTAATTATTTTCATTTTTTTTCAGGGTAAAATGAAAAATATTTCCAGCCACTTGGCTCTGTTGTTGTTATTCTTCTTTTATATAGGGCAAGGGGACTTATCTTTGTACTAGAAAATTGATGGTAAAAATCTAAATATGCAATCCTTTCTTCACTGCAACTGTTAGTGACTACAGGTGAAAAGATTGGTTAATTATAAATATAATAAATTAAGATTATGATTATAGATAATGAAAATGAATTACCCTACTTCTCTGTATGAGTAATCGTCAAGGTCAGATATTAGCAAGTCATATCCAATTTCATTGTATATTTCCATTGATGAAATAGCCATCTCCAATTTCAAATTTGAACTCTAAGAAACATATATTAGGCTAGTGTGAATAAAAACTAACAGTTATTAAATTCAAGCAGAAAAATATATCTACATTTAAAACAGAAACAAAACATTGTTTACTATTGGCTTTAGTGAGCAACCTGCTAATTTAGTACCCCATGTGTTATAACTACATTAATAACACTGTGAAGATATAATAATAAAAAAATTTAAATCAATCTGTAACATAAAAATCAATAAATAAATAATAATAATCTTGACATAACTGATAATCATCAGAATCATTTTTAAAAACTAATTTGGTCAACTAAAAATTGTACTATTTTTACATACTGCACATATATGAGCAATTAATCACATGAACTAACTATCTGATGTGCTCTAACTTTTTCTGAGTTCATTCTAAATTTATTTAATTCAAGATACTTACTTCACATAATAATTAAAATAAATCAACACTAAAACAGTAATTGCGTTTTGTCCATATTATTTCCATTTTCAAAACCAAGAAGGGTTTAATTGCCAAACCAAAAAAAAAATGTTCGAAAATTTGGTATTTGGTGGCAACTTTTATATTTTTCATTGTTGAAAAAAAATATTTTTTACTGTTGAATTACTATAGTGTACTATAGATCATACTATATCTTTTTTAGTTTCATATAAGTTCAGTTTCTTATTCTTATTTTGCATCATAAAATAAATGTAATAAATTAATTACCAATTGCATGACATCAAATATATACTTGATGGTCCTTGGAATCATTCCCTTATTATTTACTGTTCCAGAAATGCTGTACGTTTTGCCAGTGCCTGTCTGAAGCAAAATCATGAGTAAAATATGACCACCAAAAGTATGAAATGCACATTTTGAAATCACATTTGTAAAAAATCTAATAATATAATTGTTTACCATGTACATATAAACATGCTTAAACCAACTGGAAATCATAAACAGAAAAACAAATTATAAAAAAGAAGTAACATTATCAAATAATTCTAAAATAGCTCTAATTAAAGCTCTAACTCTATTTTAAGTTAATGAAATTAACATACTTGACCATAAGCAAAAATTGCACCATTGATTCCTCCCAGGACACTGGAATTCACATGAAACACATTTCACTTTAAATGTTTCACACTTTCCTCAACCCAATAATGTTCAACATTAAATAAAGTAAAATGAAGTTCAATTTGCAGAAATGCATTTTTATATATTATATTTTTTATATTATATGTGATATTTATTTACCCCTCAATGACTGGTCTTGCAACTGTTTCAAATATCTGCTCCTGTGTGCTGGACTCAGTGAAAACATGTTCAAACCTTCAAAATACATTGTTATTAAATTATATTGCATTGTTCAAATTAATGCACTTATAAATTAACAAAACATGATAAGTGCTGTTTAACATTAGAAAAGTATATCCACTTAATTATAAATCCAATTTTTTATTTCAATTAGATAGTAAATTTTATAAATTTCATCTTAAAAAATGGATTATACAAAAAATTTTGTTATTTGTTAAGTTTACATTAGATTTAATCTGGATTTCTAATAAATTACAAAAGAATAAGTTTTTAAAAATTGATTAAAATTTGGCTGCATCCCCAAATCATTTTTATAGTGTATAATATTACATCAGAGAAAAATATTCAATATAATTTTCAGTTCATTATATTAACTAAAATAGATGAATTGAACATGTATTTCTTGTCGCAATTCTGACTAAAGAAACATAAAGGATGTTTTTAAAAATTTTCTGATTTGTCCAAGTACTTCGCCCTTATAAACCATATTTCACTAGAATCGGCAATAGTTACCGAAAAAACTGAAATCAGTTTGTTTTATTTGCTTAGCGAGCAAATGAATACTTACTCGAAATTGTATTGATTAGATGTATAACCACTGTTCCTCGAAGTTTTAAATATAGTTAAATTATCTGGCAGTTTGTCCCCTCCTTGCTGAAATTACAAAGAGCAGTAATGCCAACAGTCATTTTGAAAAATTACCGAACTAATAATTTTTGTCCTCTTGAACAATATATTAGATTTGTGAAACTGTTCTAAATTAAACCTTTCTAATAAAATTAATATTATTCTATTAATTTCTATTAATTAATAAATTTTTCTAAAACGATATTATCGAATTAAAACTTAATATTTCAGAATGAAAATTGTACATTCCAAAAGTATATAAACAAAAAAATAGATATATACGGTTAGAAAAAAACCTATTTAGAGCGATGAAAATACATATAATATTTAAATGAAAAACTATAATGCCTGGATGTGATAGTATGTCTGTTGTAAGGTGGGTTTTAGCCTTGCATAGACTTTGATGAACTTCCTTCTTTTACTCATTAACTTTTTATTCATAGAAATAATATTTTCAAAAAATGAACTAACAAATGTAATATTAACCTCAATACAGAAAACCATATGGAGTGACCATAGAAAAGATATTGATAACAAAATATCATCCTGAATTAAGTAATTTCATTTTAAGTGATTTATCCTATTTTTAAAGATACAAAGCATCAAAATGAAGCAAACTAGTAAACTAAGTAAAAATTATCATAAAAGTTAAATTTCTTATAATGTTCATTCTAAATGAATATAATATATTAAAAGATAATATTTATTACCCCCAGATTGATCTGTATGGTAATTACTGATTGAAGCCAACCCCTATTACTCAATTTCATATCACCCCATTTGTATGCACTTCACCCACAAAATAACTTGAGAAGTAGAGTCAACACACATGGAAATGAAAAAACAATCAAATGTAACAAAGTTTTATTAGAAAACAAAACAACATTATATTGTTTCTTTTTCATTATTTTAAATTAAATGATAATTGTAGAAAGAATCAAGTAACAAACAAGAAAATACATAGAGGAATTAACCTTATAAATAGAATTCAAAGTGCCATGTACATGCTTTGTCAAATGTGGACAATAAATTTCTTATTTGAAATCTTTTTCTGGGTGCACATGACGAGCCACGGAAAGACACGTGTAAAAATAGAAAATTTAAAGTCTTCTTTGGACCCCTGATATATTTTTGTATAACCTTTCATCATACTGTAGTACTACTTAGTTTATACAGACTTTTGGTGTAAACAAAGAATCAAATATGTTGTACACTATATAACATATACTGTAACAGGAAATTAGATGCACAGGCATTTAACAGAGCAAGCTAAATAGAGGAGAAATTACCTGAGGATAAGCTTTACATTACAAAAAATTAACAATATGTTTTGATTAAATGGATAGAAAAACTACTACAAAATTAGAAAAATAGAGCTATGCAATGGTACTTGACTTTATTGGTCATTTGATCAAATTAATTAGACTGCACAATATACCAGACCAATTCTCTAAAACGAAAGGACCCTGAAATATATTTCAACATTTTAACAGCAAAAATGTTGGAAAACAAAATTGAGAATCAATGCAAATATGCATTTCTTGTCTCCCCAAGGTGCTAGGATACAATGTATTATAAATACTAAAATAATATCACTTCATTAATGACAAACCAAAAATAATTTAACTAGCATTCTCCTCTGAAGCATAGCTGAACTAGAAACAGCCTGTACATTCCAATGACACAAGATCACTTTATAAAGTATACACAGGAACTCTGAATACTATAAGTAAATAAAATTCTCCCTTCAAATTGTGCCAATATGAAGAAAGGCGTATACACATTTTAATTCAATCCTAAGAAAGGGATAACCATTGAAGTTAACAAATGTTTTTAGATAAAGCTAAAGACAAACAAAAATATATACATACACATGGTGAAGATAATTACAAATTGTGACTCTGTGTAAATACAGATTACAATGTAAAAAAGGTTGAAGCTTTTTTCCCAACTAAATTTAGAAATTTCACCTGAGTGAAGTTTAGATAACTGGTTCCTCAAAGAGAAACTTATTTGAAATATTACGTGGTTAACACCAGAATCATTATTCTAATGCCACTTCTCAACATTCATAAGTTGAAGATTTCATAAATGAATATTTATACAAAAGGAAATTGATTGGAACATAATTTGTCAGCACAAATGGACTAAAAACCAAAACAACAATTTTAGAAATAATGGATATATCATAACCTAACCTACAAAACCTAATATGAACAAAATACCTGAGGAAAAAGAGGCCAGTAGAACAAATATCAACAATAATCACCTACAGCTATTTTTTTTCATTTTTAAGGCTCTTACCTCTTACTGAGTGGTGTTTTTATAATTGTACAGGAAGTACATTACAATTACACTGTTGTGTGGTAAACAATTATCGGTAATAAGCTCACTTACATAATTCAATTTATTTTCATTTTCTTTTAATTCTATTACCCTCTCAAAACACTAGTTTTACTGTCATTAAGGCTTAGTTCAATTACAAACAGTAACAAAAGGATCCCTTTCTTTTTTTAGACAACTTGTTTTGTATGTAAACCATTCTGAGATCAAGAAATACCAGCAAACTTTTAATCTAAATAAAATTGGAATAAAAAGAAATCATTGGTGTTTAGTGATATTTCTTTCGCATGAATTTCTACAGAATTTACAACTAATTTGTACACTAAAGCTGTATCAGTTCTCATGATCCAATATTTTAACAATTTATCCTACACTTCGATTGAAAAGTTTATTCAGTGAGAAATTAATCTTCAGATTAGTATATATTATAAGCGTACTAAAATATTTTGAGATTAACAATTTTTCCTCACTATTATTGCTATGATACAAATCTGTATTTCATTCTCCATTCTAAACTGACATTAAAATACAAAATATGGAAATATGCCAACTTCCAGTATCTAAACATCACAGGACCAACATAATCGTTTTCAAGAACTGTTCCATTAACAACTTATAAAACATATTCATTTGTTGTCATTCAGCTATAAGAAACTGCATTGAATGAAATTTTTATGAGCCTGTAATAACCACAATTTGATAAATTTCTCTTTCATTCATTACAATAAAACAATTGAACACTTTACTTTTTCCTCATGATAAAAAGACAAAATAATTTGTTATTTATGCTTAAGCCTACAATTATTGAATTCTCTATTACGAACAGACTAGACTATAAAAAATCCTGTTGACTACACTCCCTTTTTCAAAAATTATCACCTTCAAAAATACACTCACATGCACCCGACAACTTTACACTTAAAATAAAAACAATTATTTTTAATATTTTATACATCAATTATATAATATTATGTACATTACACATGTTTAAAGACCACAAAAGATAGTTGTGGCTGTGGTGTCCAAATCATGAAAAAGTGATAGGAGAACAAGGGGACATATTTCATGTTGAAATTAAGAGTTTTTGATAGTTCAAATTCTGAAGAAAAAAGATAAATAAATGAATTGTTCTTTAAAAGGGAATTGGAATAAAACCAGAAAGAACAATTCTGGCATGACAGATAAATTTTATAAGAAATATTAGTGTTGGAATGAGCCTTCAAATACAATATGTGTAAGTGATATTCAGTTTTTCATTGCAATAATTTTGGCCTCTAAAAATAATATAATTTACCCAAGAACCACAATATTTAAGATTATATCCAATAATGGAAATAATTATTTCAGTTAATTGTTGAAGAACAACATGATAAATTAAGAAAATGTCAACTATAATTTGTTGTCGACACTTCCTTAAAATAATAATACACTTTGACTCCATATGGTTTATACTTTTCAAACAATATTATAACCTACAATGACAATTAGAAGAAATAACTATTATTTCAGGATGACTAGCTCAATATTAATGAATATCCAGGTACCATTTCACTTAAACATAGGATATTATTAATAAAAAAAGTTGTCCCCTTGTCCTCCATTCACTGCATATAACCAGCAAAACTCCTTAACTGTCTTTTTTCATGTATAAATTAAAATAATTTACATCTAACCGAAAGCATAACATTGTCATATACTGTAGGATTACCCTCCTAACCAGTTTGCTTCACCACCCTGAAAATAGATAAAAATCCAAATTAAAATTTGTATACATACGAATTTTTTTTAAACATACTTAATTATTGAAAGGCTCTTTATTCATAATTAAAAATGTGGCAGAAGTTCAAAATCACAGAAGACCACTATGGCCAAGTATATTATTCTTCTCAAATATTTATTATAATGTCTAACTTTAAAAATAGAAATTGATAAATTAATAATAAATTACACATTACTGAATACTTGCCTGATTTACATTTAAATATTTATGTTGTATATTGGCGATGACATTTGTGAATTATAATTTTTGTATATTGTTATTGTTATTATCTTATAAACAAACTAAGTTGAAAACTTAGGTGATGTTGGTCAGTGTTATCTAATTGACATTGTGGAAGTAAGTTGTTTTCTCCGTGATTGCCAAACATCGTACTTTGTGTACGCTGTTGTCAATAGCTGGTTCAAATGACTTGTCAGCTGTTGACTTAAAGGCGAAAACTCCAACATTACTTTATTCTGAAACAATTAACTCAAATTAGATTATAAATTAATAGAGAACATATAATTCTTTCCCTCTTGGAAAGAATACAAAAATTATTTTGAAATAGTTTCAAAAATAAATTTTGAACTAGTAATTACAAGATTACACAGTTCAGTTTTGTTATCTTTTTCAATCATTACAGTTTCCACAATTTATCCATCATTTTTTCTATATTCTGCATTTAACAGAATGAGCATGCATTTTTAACCATTTTACATTTAAAGGAAATTATTCAATAAGTTATATCTATAGGGAAATACCTAAACATAATTGTATACAAACCTCAAATGGTTTCAGCCTGACAGTGTGAAACCTTCTTAATGCATTGTGCATCCTCTCAACTTTGGCCTGGAGCTCCGGTGTGGTCGGCGGAAAACAAGCCCAGAAATGTCGCAGCAGTTCACAACTGCTGCTGTACAAAACCTTAACCTCTTTCGCCAGTGGTTCACTCACCAATTCTGTACAAAAATAATTAATTTCATGAAGCTAAACAAACTGCTGACTAATAAAAAATTACAGCCTTTAGATGTATATTTTTTGTTTACTTCGTATTACATTTTGTATGTACATTTCTTTGTGTGTATGTAATTTGAACGATAATTTTATTATTTTCAAATTATTTTTTATCCTTGTCCAACTATAAATATCCTTAAAAAAATAGCTGGTGCCCGCCGTCCTACCGATATTTTAGAAAGCGCTCTAGGGTAGAAAAAGGTCGGGAACCCCAGCTCTACTTGGTCATAAGCCAAACTGATTTTCTGTTTCTCACCACCATCAGTACTGATACCCTTCTATGTTTTAACATTAAATAATAAAAAAAACACCAGTCGGTGATATATTATAATCCCGTCACACGGAAGTCCAAACTGCCCAAAAAATCATCTGAAACTAGAGGAGAAATATTTACGGGCAAGGCTGTCATCGTGGTAGCCTTTCATGAGCGCGCCACCCGGTGTTAGTTCGCCAAGTGCGGCGACTGCGGTGGCGGCGTGAATCACCGAATGGCTGGCGTAGTGCATCTGCCACCTGTTGGCCTCCTGGCGCAGCCTGTTGGTCCACGCGCGACTGTCCACACTGCCGCCTCCTCCACTACTGCATTCACTCCCGTCGCCCTCACCGCTCACCGGCCCTTGCAAATACCGCTCCACCTTAACAATCCAATTGCCGTAATATACCAAACACACTTCCCAAAACCACCTTCAATACATGAAATAAACTGGAACGCTTGTTTGGTGATCCGCGAGGGTTTGCAACACCGTAGTTCTTGTGTCCTCCACTCTCACCGGTCCGGTCTACGCAATAATAGTCTTAAAATCAATTATAGCCATACCATTAATTATAGAGATATAATAACCCCTTTCCTTCCTACTTACACTAGAATCCACTCTTGATTCCCCTCTACCTGAATATTTGGATAATACAAAACCCTGCAATGAATAAATAATAGGAGTAGTAATTGTAATACTACTCGCTCTGGAGAGGCCATACAAATAATCACGGGATATCATAAATGGGAGCTATTTCATAGATATAAATATGTATCTAATTTTTATAAAAATATAGGCGGGTACTATATCCCTCGAACTAGGGTATGGCAATAACTAATTATAAGAACATTAACCTATTATTGTTTGATTACATAATGTGCTTTTAATTATATCTATTCACTGTCTAGAAATACACCATAGAACATATATTATATTACACGTAGCACTTCAAAAAATTGTATTCCATTTATTTTTTGTCATAGCAAAAGAATAAATAACAACAGCAAATTAATTCTGGCAATTAATGCATGTTCCATGACTTACAATTTAATAGTTCAAACTATCCACAATAAAGCCTCGTGCACATACATTAATTGCATACTCTTTGTTGAATTGCCACACATTCCTCGATTTTTTATCAAATTCAAATCCAAATAATTTACCTTGGATAAATTGAGTTTAGCAGGTGCTCTTGACTGGGGCACATCAACATCTTCCAAGTCTTCGTACGTTATCTTCTCCTGAATCCGCTTCTGAAAAGCATATTTTTGGCAAATGAAACGTGAGTCATTTAATTGTGCAAAAAGTAAATCCTCCCAATTTCTAAAACTTCCAGAAAGATAAAAATGTTTAAAATAATAAGTAAATAAGATTACTTATTAAATAATATTTAGTACAACAAACTTTATGTTTCAAATCTAATGAGATAACTAAACTATTAAAACTGGTCATAGGACCAAATTATATATAGCCAAATTTTTAACTGAATAGGAACAATGCTTATAGTACTATATGAAGAATATATTCCATCATACAATTGTAAAATTTTAAACATAAATTAAATTAACTTACTTTTTTTAATGGATTCTCAGTAGATGGTTCATTACTTGCTGAGCTAGCACTGGGAATACCCCCATTAATATTGTTACCATTCTCCGAAGAAGCATTCTGGCAAGCTTTTAATACCATTATTGAATGCTGATTGAATCTAGACAAAAACAATTTAAAAACCATTAGTACAGAACATCAGAAAAAAAATATTATTTAAATGTTACCATCACATCTAAGAAGTAGTAAGGAAGGGGATCTAATGTGGTATTTTAAACAAGGGTATTAAATATAAATTAGCTTAAAGAAAAATATAAGTTATATAAAAATACAAGATTTTTTGTCAATATAACTCTAGAAATGTAATACATAGAAAAATAACATTTTTAGGCAAGATTTTTTTTAAGGCCAAGGTTACCTTTTGATCATATTCTGATGGACAATATTCTGGGTAGACCTGTCCGATACTGGGTTTAAATCATCTGTAAATGTTCTATCTTCAAATCCAGCCACATCTACCAAGGGATCATCAACACCCGCTGCCATATCTTTTGTCAACACTAACAACAAATTAAAATATAAATATATAGATATTACAGCAGTCTTTCGTGTGATTTAATATTATCAAATAATACTAAATATTTGCAAATGAAAAAGGTTTTACAAACAAATCAAAAGTAAATAATTGTATCATTATTATTAATTTAACATATGGTCACTAATGGGTTGGAAACAGAACATCTGTTACAGGCAATATTGGCAGACAAACTATTGGAATAACTAATTGGAACTAACTGAGAATAAAGCATTATAGAGTTGTAGCTAAAAATAAAAATTTATAGAATTACTGAAGCAGGCTAATCATTGAGACATCAATACCCATTAAGGGCAAAATTCTTTATCAGAGAAAATTAAAACTTTAATAAAAAAAAGAACTTTGTTTTTATTTCTTTAATGTTGCCAATAAAACATCAAGGTATTGTTCTCATTTAGCTCTTGTGTATAATAATAATTTTGATGATTTTGCCATAAAATTCAGTCAGTTATTGGCTTTAGAATACTAATTCCAAATTCTTAATCGCTTTTATAAAACCATATTCTAATCAACCAACAATACGGTAAAAAATTGCTCACCCTGGTCGTCAATTTTGGCACATTCCGTAAACAAATCTTTTGTTCCTGTATTGATCCTATCCCTATGAAAATAATGCGACTGAAAGAACTTGGTCCAAAATTGGGCCTCGGTCATCTTGTGTGGCACTGTCTCCTGATGCTTCTGCCTCACCGCCGGGTATGTCCTGAATATTGACTCCATTATATCAGGTGTCAAATTGTACTTCAGACCATTGCAACCATCGGTCTGCGGTTTTATGTCAGCCTGAAAAAGAATAAATTAAAACATACTTTGTTGAATTGTTTAGAATAAGAAATTATATTACAGGGCACTAAATTAGTTAGAACTCAATAAAAAAATATATACACCTCAATTTGTTTTTAAATTGGTCAACATCAAAAAAACACAAATCATTTAAAATCAATGAATTAATGTAAAACACGATGAAATTAACAATTAACCTTAAACATAATCGGTTTTAACTTGCATTGATTAGTATATTTGACAAACAAATAAAGGAGATAAATTCACGTGAGTGATTATCAATTATTCATAATCCCAACCACACAATTATATTAAGGATATATACACTTAATCCTTACAAAACCCCTTATATATAAATGATGGACATTAGTTTTCCAATTTATTAAAAATTATTAAAACCATTTAACTTTCCAATTTTATTCTTCAATTAATAGCTAATGTAGAAAAAGAAATAAAATATTGAGTCATACTTAACAATGTCAAGAGAAATACACAAAATAAAACCAGACATAAAAATACAAACAGATTGAATGTTCCATTTATTAGACAAGATTAATACAATAGGTCTCATTAAAATTTGACAGTAAACAATTTCATGTTTCTATGTTCTTTTGTAAATAAACAAAACTGTAACTTCATATTCTGTAATTTATTACTAAAAAATATCTATAAAAACTATAAATAATACTTTAAATAGGTAGATTACACATAAATATATATGCTCTCATTATAAAGCATTATTCATACGGTACAAAGAAAAGAGAAACAGCCTTGAAACATACAAGAAAAGCTGAAGAGACGCCAACTTGTTGTTTCTGATGATCATTTTTTTGGGTGTATTGACTTGCATGTTGGGTCCAGAACTCTTCAGAAGTTATAACCTCGGTTATCACAAGATCTCTGTACAACTGCAGCAGCCCAGGATTTTCCGACAGCAACCTAATAACAATGGAGTTTTAATACAGATAAAACTCAATATGTTATATTTCTTAAACTGAAAGTAACTTACAAATTTTTTTCTTAGATACTAACAACTGTTTGAGCTCTACCTTAACCTAACTAAGCCCCGGATCTACTGGATGAGAATCAGATCAGCAACAGTCTTGAAGGTTTAAAACATAGATCTCTAGCCACTAAACCATCCCATTCAGTTCCAACATATAATACAATGAGTATCCACTTATCCAAATTATCCACTTATGATTTATAAGTGTAACTGATCAATTAAGTGATGCTTACTAGATGAATTTCATAAAATTTAACAAGATACTCCAATACATATAAAATCTATAATGTGGAAACACAATATAACACTTCTTTATCACAAACAATTGTTTACAGAATTTAACATCTAAAGTTAGATAACGCAAGCATTATTGTTTTTTCAAACATAAACAAAAAAGTTAATGCAAGTAAATTAAATTTCACAATAACTATTGATACGCAGTAAAATAATTGTATCAAAACAGAAGAAAACTAACCTATTTTTTTCTTCAAGCTCTTTGTTAACTTTTCGCTTGAATTTAGGAAGTAAAGTGACTAGGCGGTCCTTAACTTTATCCCTGTCCCTGATGGCTGCATCCTGTCCTTGTCTTGATACAAATTGAAATGTCGAAGTCGTGTTGTCATGGAGGACAACTTGAAGTTGAATCTTTGGTTTTCCTATGGGTGATATCTTTTGCACTGAAACATTGATCAAATAAATATTTATAACTGTACTATATAACAACAGATTAGGAACAGTTAATGATCCACAGATGTTGATCATTAAAAAATAATATTTCCAAGAAACTATTTCTGTATGAATTCATACAAATATTACAAATTAGTAAAGTATAAAACCACTGACACTAATTAGAACTGGATATATCCAGTACAAATAAAAAAGATAAAAATGCATCATTGAGAACATATTAAAAGCAATACAAAATCCAAGGTTCAACATCTAGTCAGATGATCAATACACAAAACATATCCAAATTATACAAGAATAAATAAAATGCTTTTATAATATTACAGAAATATGAAAACATTTAGATAGTTTTTAAGCATTAACAAAATATAAAATAATTAATTTTATCCTTAAATTCAAAACATTTAAAAAACAGGATAAACATGTAAACATTAATGGCAGTAAATGATCTAATAATTGACATTGATGTAATTTATATAGATAAAGAAAAGAACTATTTCCTCATTATGGTGACCATGATTGGATACAAACAATCCTAATATATGAATAGCCAACCCTCCTAAGGAACAGTCATTACCATATGATGTTTAATATGGCTAAATTAAGTTAACTCACACTTGATATCGGCATATCTGTGGCTGACCGACACGGTGTCCTTGTGATCCAACATCCAAGCGAGCCTCTCGCTCATCAAATAGAGTGTTCCATCTCCCTTCTTGTATCTCACATTGCTCACCTGCAAGAGCACATCCTCCGATGATGTAGTCATCCCGGGTCATTCGAGCAATAACAACTCGCACCTGCAATATAAATTGAAAATTCTAGATTAGAGGAACTATTAAATACTTGTTTCAAATTCTACAAATGCCACTACTGTTTGTGTTATCTCCACAGCCATATGATACCTACTTCTGATGGTATCTAATTTTATAGAAAACTAAAAGCAACTAGATGAATTTCGTTTTTATATAACTTTCTTGAAACACTATTACTGCCTTAAAAGTTTACAGCACATCCAAAGGAAATAACTGAATTTAAATCAGATTTAAATATGCCATCCAAAATTTAATTAATGATTATTAAATACTGTAATTTATGCATCACGAGCTTCAAAAATATTGAAGTTTTCACTCACTTTGGATTTTGAAATTAACAATTACACTTATATCTTTACTAAATGTTTCATTCTGACATGAGATATACCCGGGGGTTCTAGAAAACATTAATAGATCAGTGCTTTATAAATCTGAATAAAAATAAATAAATTGCATATTTTCTTAGCTTTTAAGTTTTATTGTTAATTTAATGATGATTGTCCCTTTATCATTAATGATAACTTACATTTTTAAATAAATTATTATTATAAAAACATACTGATGCCACTAATAATCCATGAAAATGTATCACCTTTATATACCTTGTTAATTTCCTAAATTGTGGCAGGAAGATGTTCAAACAAATTTCACAATGAAAACAAATTAAAATAAGTTAATATATTATCAATTCCTAATTCCGTAATTTCATATTTTTATTTTGTCATTAATTGTTATCCTAGCTTTATGACACATATAAAACAATTTAATATAGCATCAAATGACTATTCAAAAGATTATAACCATAAGTAATTAAGTCCTATATTGGCCTAATTCACCACTATACACCACGATCCAAGCACAGTCACTTGCACTCTCATGAAATACATTTTATTTCTATAAATCATATAGTTTAATCATTCTTAATAAAAGATTTTTTTTATAATAATCAGCACTCAGATAATAGATGAAGGTAAATATAACATATCAATCAATTTAAGCAATGTACCAGTATTTGAAGAAGTTATAACTAGAAGTACTCAATTTCTTAATAAAATAATTAGGTGTGATTAGGGAAAATTGTATGAATTATTTTCAAGATAATACATATATATGTATTTTAAGCTAAACAGATTATATATACAAAACTTACAAATAAGATTGTTCTTTACAAATATTCCATTCATGCTACTGACAATTTATTTTACAAACAGTTATTAACAACAAATGCACAACTTTTTTTGTCTTACACCAAACATAAGAACAAAATTTTAACACCAGTTCAAAAGTAAACAGTAATCCAGGGTGATTAAAAATGATATGATCAGATATTACAGATTTTGGTGAAATAAGGAAATGAGTTAATTGATGAAACATACAGGATATCCATAAACCTGTTTTCAAACAAGCATGTTTTCTTATCACTGAATTTTTTTTAAATATTTTTTATTATTAATGCAAATATAGAAATGGCAACAATGGAATTGCAGCCCTAACAGAATTCCTTCACAATAACTTGACAATTATATATATTAAGCTAAGAATATACGGAAACATAAATAGCAGTTAGGTTTCGTAAGTTCAGAAACTTATGAATTCTGGCACAACTTGCAGGTTATGTATCACAGGGTTTAAGAATCAAACCACATTTCGTAGAAACATTATTTTCATTTTAACAACTATGTGAAAATGCAAATAAAACAAATGGAAAGGTAATAATAAAAAACCTTTCAACATTAAATCCAGAACACGACTAAACAGAATCAATAAACAGAGTGAATGTTTATACATCATGAAAATGACACCAATAATTAATGAAACATATAAGAAGTCCAGAAACTACCTATCTTCAAATTATATTTACTTCCATTACTGAAAATTTGTAATTTTGTTGATACCGTTATCAAAGCAAAAATATCAGGGTTCTGTTGTCTCTGCTTGCTGGACAGATCACAAGAACCATGTTATGTGTGTTATTCCAAACCTTTACAGACTACCAAAATAAAATTAATCAAAGATATGACTGTCACCAGTAACGATTTAACTATTAATTGAGAAAGAATGTAACATTTGGATTCTAGAAACTTAAGGCTCTAAAAGAACTTACAAGTTATCACGGATAACATCGCGCAGAACTCGCGGAAACGTCTCTAATACTCATGTCGTAACTACACAAAAATAGGAGAGAGAGAGAACGATATGACAGTAATAAAACGGAGTTAACTAAAAGGTTATGAGGTTGCTAAACCGCGGTCAAGACACCGAACAGAGAAACGAGACGCAACGGTTTGGCATCGTCCGCGTTAAGGAAAATTTCGCAAAATAAGGCCCCGCGCAAGATAACCTTTAGGGCGCGTTGCCGGAAATGTTCGCGGAGCGTTGAATCCGAGGCGGGAGGCGGTCGTAAAATCAGGCCCAGGAAATAACCGACGATCTAAGTAGAGGCGGAAGGTTTCCAGAGAATCGAAGGGGGTTAGGGGGGAGCGAGGGCGCGATCCCAGAGGGGAAAACGGCGGTGGGACTCGGGGCGGCCGCCATTGCGGCCCCGTGCTCCGCTACCGATCGCCCAATTTCGGTTTAAACAGGGTTTATTCGTACGGGGGCGTCGGTCGGGGATTGCCGGTCGTACAGGGGCCGAGGGGGCTGTCGGCTGTGTTGTATTTACCTTGATGTTGGGCCGGGGGCGGGGTCGGGGGCTTGAAGGCGGCGGGTGCGACGATGGTGATGGGCCGCCTCTCGGGGCCCGACATCACTCTCACCGCCGGCATCGGGCCACCACTGAAAATACCCACCTGGCCCCGTCCCGACCCCCTCCCTCGGCCCTCAACCGTCTCCTCCCACCCCTACACCAATCTTAAAACCTCTATATTAAATACCTTATACTACCTTCCTACTGACTATTACTTAAAGAAAATATTTTTAACGCCTCGAATTTAATTTTTTACACGGTACTATACCTGTTTCTCGGGTATATCCTGACTGAAGTCCGAGAAAAACGGAGCTCCGCACGTGGTATACGCGATGCCGCAAGCGTTTATATGGGACTCAGAAATATTGCGCGATTTAAAAGAAATAAGAATAACTCCGTATAAAGGAGCGTGTTTCCTAAATACTTGCTATAATTACAATGAATTACACTTTGACGCATATATACGTACACATAAATATACACTTTACATCTTTTCTCTTATTTCTCTTAATTATAATGCCGATATAATATACTTGTATCTTTTTTAATCCTTATAGGGACAGTTATTTTTATAGAGGTTTCAAAGATCCTAAAAAGCTGCCAATTCCTGTCTGTTGTTAAGCGTGCGTCATTGCGCTGTATACAGGGTTATTTTCTAAGAAGGCGATTTAAGGTTAACGATGTAGAAACAGATATATCTACGTATTTCTTTGTTATTAGCAAAGAAAATGACGAACGTCTGCTGACGTCTGTAATACTATGTTACCGAAATTACCCTTGTTCCTGACCGAAATGGACTGAAAAAAAAATCGTGTAACCAAATGTGCTATGTAAAGTTCAAAGGACGCTGCTGATAAGTGTCCTATTAGCTCCATAATGTTAATATGATTGGTTTCTGTGTTTACCAACGTGTTTATGTATGTAGACAAAGCAAAACTAAAATGAACCGTTTCTAATTATTTCAGTAAGAATTTAGGGTTCTGAAGGGCTGTTTTAAATGAAAATTACAAACAAGAATACTTCTGTAATCCTGATTCAATCATTTTGACAGTAGAATAAGGTTCTGATTTTCACTTCATCCTTAGTTCTCTTTGCTTAAAGATTTCTTCAAGAAATTAAGTTAAATATCTAACAACCTGCAAGAACTAATAATAACAAGAACTTCTATATCCAATATGTATGAAATATAAGGTCCCTTGGCAGTAAATGGGAAGTTGAATCTTACCAAAACAATTTTAATAGTAACAATCATAACATTTAGAGGTTACTAATATAAAATGTAAACATTAACATATGAAATGATATCCTTATAATACTAATTTGATGATATTTCAATTTTTATTTCTTATTCCATAACTAACCTATTAGTTTAAGCTATTTGTAGGGGTCTAGTAGATTTTGAATGTCATGACTTCTTTTCTCCACTCATTTATTTGGTCCTAAGTTAAACCAGTTAGCTCCTTGCCATTGCCAGAAACATCTGACAATAATATAAGGTAATTACGCATGTCAACTACTGAAAAAGCATCCTGTCAACAATGGCAGTCTCTATTAATTTATTGCATCAATTTTGCATTATAACAACATTTTGAGGTTAATTTATGATACCTGTTAAAGGTCCATTAGGGCTTGTAATACTATCATTCTTGTGATATTGTACTCCACTCCCTGATTCGGTTTTATGCTAGATTGGTTTTGGCTTCTCACCATGTTCACCAGATTTCCATCAGTAGATTAGTCAGGCATTCATGCATGTTGATTACGGACAAGCCATGTTGTGCTTCACTAATCTACTGACATAATTTGTCTGAAGAAACCACACTGCCAGTCTAGCCTTAGACCAAATTAGTGAGTGGAGGCAGACATTCACAAAAAAGGTAGTATTTGGAGAATATTCATGCAAAATGGAAGCTATATTAGTTACATATGAATAAAATAATAACACTACTATATAAATAAATAAATAAATATATATATATATATATATATATATATATATATATATATATATATAATAACTTGTGTAGAGTAATCAGTTCAGTGATTTTTCCAATCTGCAGTACTCTGTTAGTAACTCCTAGTACTTCCAATTTTCATAAACCAAAACTCGATAAATACCTACAATAATTGGCCCTGAAGTTTCCAGGATATTTAGAACTGTATATTTTATTCTATACAATATGCATTTGTAATATAAAAATAATACTTAAACAAATTTGGAATAAATTCCTTGTTATATTCATGAGTCACTCTTAACTAAAACATTTAAAAATATTTAATTACACACAGTGCATACATTTTTATTTTATTTTGTTTAATGGAAATAAATCATACTAACAGAAACTGAAGTAAATTTGTCATATGTAAATCTTAATTCATGAAATTTAATACACAAATAATAGGTCTAATATACATTGTACACACACGCGCCATGAACTTAACATTGTTGAATTATTTATAAAACAATTTGGAAAATGAAACATATCCAAATTACGCACACAAATCACATTAACATGGAAAATATAAAGGGTGATGAATATGAATCTATTATGTTTAAATTCTTATACAGAAGCATACTACATACAGAAAATAGGCTAACCTATCAATAAGGTTAAATTTGTATAATTAAATAATTTTATGTATATATATATATATATATATATATATATATATATATATATATATATATTCTTGAGATATTACAACAAGTAAAGGATTTGTTATTACAGTGATTAAAAATATGGTTTTTTTTATCATTGTACAAACCTTTGCTTTAATTCAACCAATCAATTGGTCCTATTAGTTTATTAAAACCACCTTTTAATCATATGTGATGTCACAAATACTACAGAATCTTAATAAAAAGGCAAATACTTAATTTTAAATTAGAATAAAAATACATGATACAAGATGTTATCACAGACTGTATTATTATATTGAATGTCTTGTATCATTTGAAACTTAGGTAAAAAGAACAGATAACTTACAGTTTAAAAGATGGTTTAAACTTTCAAATATACAATTATGAAACTAATTGCTGCCTAAATATTATCTAACCGCATATATTATTAACAATTCCTATGAAGGAAATCAACTAGATTAGTTAACAAAGCTTATACACATATTTTAACTTTGCAGTAACACTTTAACAAGTCTCACAGACTTTTAAATTAGAAACCGGACTTAGTAATAAGGAATGTTTTACATAATTATTGATAAATAACTAATTGTATGTCATTAACTGTCTTCTGGTAGGATGGTAGGGGTTTGACTCAAGAAATGTCCTCAGGGTTCCTTTGGTTGGACTCCTGCCAATATTATGCTATCCTACCAGGAGACATTTAGTAACAATTCAACAGGAAAAATCCCGGAACAGCATGGGGTCAACCCATTCCAACTTCTTGAAACTAAGTTCCCAAGTTCTTGAAACCAATGGGGACTGATGAGCATGGACAATACATTAGTTTAAATAAAGCTATATGAAAAATAATTTTAATAAGCCCTTTAATCCTATAAATGAATACTTTAAAATAGTCACTACACTTGAACTGTTTTGACAAATAATGTTTTTTAGAAGAATTTATAATAACCATAATTACAAACATCAAACAAGTTATAACTTGTAGATGCTAAAAGCAGGAGATTTAAAAATCAGATTGAAATCAATTCCAACAAAAAAATCAACAAATGCTGCAATAAAATACAAATATTTGAAATGATTAATTATTTAATTGAAGTCATTGTGAACACAATACACATTTTAACATAAAAATGTCTCCAAACTTCCTTAGTACTCAATGAACCCGTGATAATTAAAACTTTCTACCTTCAAATGGTTTGGATTACCATTATCTAAACAGAGTGTGATATTTTTATCAAATTATTTGGTCAATAGTCGTCTTCATCATAACCATAATACTCATCATCATTCCTGTGTTGGTTCAACATCTGGGCCAGAGACATCACATCACCTCCACCTTCACCTTCATATTCTTCTTCACCTTCATCATAATCGTCTGCATCTTCAACTGAAAAACCAAAGGATTAATTTATATTTTTAATCTACAATTGGCATATCACAGGCTTTGGCCCACATAGTAGCAATGTTCAAACTTTACATACCTATATTTTCACTGTTATCTTTGCTAGGTTTTGGTTCACCTTCACTATTTGGTTCACTTTTGGGCTCCTCTTCTACTTTGACTTCTTCTCCTAGTTCAATCTTTGGTTTACTGGGTAACAAAAAAGAACAAATGTGAAATTAGACATAGTTCACACCAATTTAGTTCATTAAAGAAAAAACAGCATCATCAAAATATGTTTGTATGTACAATAAAATATTTAATGAAAAACAAAATCTGACCCAAAATTATCTACAGCTTCTTAGATTCTTCTATATATGTAAGGATTATTTAAACTATCAAATCTTTTCTAATTTTCTAAACTTTCAAAACTTTATAATTAAAAATAAAAAGTTACAGATAAAGCATAAATAATCATCCAAAACATTCTTATTCATTTAACAATTTCATAGTAAATAAAATATATGTATAATATTTAATAAAAAACGTCATTACAGTACTAAAAATAAATCAAATGAAATAAATATGTACTCACGAATCATTTTCATTCTGGTTACTGTTTTTCAGTGTATCACACAAATTTTTGAGAACATCATAATTGATCTTGGCTGAAATTTTCTTTTCTTGCAACATTTTCTCAATTGCCTCACCTAAAAATAACAATCAGTTTTTTCTTCACTGATAAACTTAATAAAAAGAGATAAACAGAATCATACACTACACTAATAATTAATAATTTATAAATCAAACTGTGGACAGTACAAGAACAGAGACAATGTAGTAAGGATGCCCGAAAAACCAAATCCAAAGTGCCAAAAGTGAGTAACACCACTACTGAAGATGGTGAGCAGCCGAAACCAGTCTAGCAAAAGACCAAACCAGCAAGAGGAGACAGAAACACACAAAATCTATGTTATGTAGATTTATTGTGAAATGAAACCAATAACTTTTTCTCCCCAATTCTTAGAATAACTTTAAATGTTATTTAAATGTTGTTAGAAGCATTAAATGTTTTTACAAAAACATGACTAGTAAGTCATGCCTCATTACTATTTATCATATTATTTAGTATGAAGATGATGATGTAAGAACAAGCCTATAATTTGTTTTTCATTGCATAATTAATAATAAGCTAAAGCTAAACTAATAAAAAACCAGCATCTGGATACAAAATAGGGAAACATGTGTTTAACATTTCCTATGATAAATAATAATTGTAGTTATTGAAATAAAATAATTGTAAAAGTAGTAAATTTTTTTTACCAGCCGAGTTTGCCGGCGTGTTGGGACCTTTTTTCCGGCCAACTCGCCTCTTCTTCTTTTCAGGTTTCCCTTCTTCTTGTTCTTTCCTCAATTTCTCTTCTTTTTCTACAATGAAACATATTCTTTACATTTTATATTAGGGTTCTGAAATACAATCTATATATGTTGTGATAAAATTGAATTAAATCTTCCAGTGGATATTATGTCACATGAAATTTTTCTACTCCCATGGCTGTAATGAAATCGGTCAGGTGATAATATATTGCACCCTCATAGGCCCTATTATATAATAAATTTAAATGGATTTATTCATTTATCACTCTTAAATATCCCCTTTGCCTATTGAAAAAAGTTATATTTATCAACAATATATAAGCATGATTAATTCAGTAAATAATTGATTTCAGTTGTGAATTTAAATTAATACAAGTAAATTATGAATTTTATATAATTACAATTAGCATAGTAATAATTTACAAGTGATAACATTCAAGGTAATTATTTGTTCTAAGTGAGAACTAATTATTTATGATATTCTAACTATTAAAGAAAGTTAAAACATATTTTTCACTGGTACTTTAAAAAATAATACTACTTCTAAATATTTATCTATTAGCAGCAGAAGAGATGATAACATTTTGTAAAATAATACACAGAGTAAATTCATGTTTACAATTAATTTAGTAAAATAAAAAGAAGAAATTGTTTATTGAGATATTAAATAGCATAACAAATTACTTCACAATTTCACCTAGATTATTATTGAACTATTATAGTAAGCTGTTTGACCCCCAAAGAAAACCATTAGCTGCATTATAATACCATAATACTGAACAGGAAGAAATTTTACCCTTCTGATGTTGAAGATAATCGGCATTGAGTGTGTGCCACAAATTATCTTTGTGTTCTGTCTCAGTATCATTCATTATATACGAATCAATTTCTTCTTCATCAATACCCTCGATATCTAAATCACCATCGGCTGGGCACACAAAAGACTCTCTCACTGCTGTAGTGCTAGCAGTCTCATTTTCTTCATCATCCAAACCCATCAATGCGATACTTGGACCTATACAGAAATAAAAGTTGTTAATTATTGCAACTTTTATTTTTATTTATGGAATGTATAATTAAACTAAAGCTGATGCTTATTTGTATGTAGCACATATGACATGTTTTGTCTTTTTCATTTGTACTTAATTAGAAACTAACATTGAAAAATATAGACAATATTTAGCATATTAAAAATGTGGTATATCCTAGCTCAGACTCTTGTAATAAAACTAGCTAAAAAATAATAAAAATAATTTATTGAGTGAGTTGTATCTCTAAGTATCAACCCAAGTTTCATTCATAAAGATTGCATTCATTTATATGCGGACAATGAAATCTGTCTAGAAACTTTTCATGCATCAGGGATCCACTATTTTGTGGAGAATATAATACTGCATTATTGGCTGCACATAAAACTGTATTGAATATTAAAACAATTGCTCACCAACGACTTCAGAATTGACAGGAGATGCTGGTGAAGAGTTATCTATGTATTCGCCAACAACACCCAGTGTAGACTGTACGACAAATTTATCCAAGTCAGCCTCTTCATTTCCCTCTTCATCAGAATCCTCATCAGAACTTATTTCATTTTCACCTGTAAACAATTTTTAAATGAATGTTCATTCGGAAGAGAATTAAATTTCATGATAAGATAATATATGAAATAATTGGTACAGTTTTATAATATGTCTTGTTTACACCAAGTCATTTGTTTATCCAATGCATCATCCACTTATGTGGTCATTAACTTTTCTGTTGAATATGTTCTTATTTTTTAAGTTACATGAATAGTTATTTTGACATATGTTGTGTATTCATATTTTGATACAAAATCCTAAAATCAGAACAACATACAGAAAACATATAATACTGTATTATTTTTGTTAATTGTTTAATTAATTTTGTTGTCTGATATTGATGGATTTTATATGCTTTATATCCATTAGGTCACTGATGTTTTACTGTAGCATTATTTTGCCACACAATTAGAAAATCCGATTTATAAATCTACATTTAAAAAAGTGGCCTATTGTACAGTTTCTGTGATAAATTTTGCTGCTTCTGATTAAATTTTATTTTTGAGAACTATTTTACAACTATCTTTTTTACCTTTATCTTCATCTTCATTGTCTTCATCTTCATCAGTAAGATCAGAATGTTTTCTCTTCTTCTTTACAAACAACTGTTTTTCTATTTCATGCTGGAGTTGGGAAAATTCTTTAGCATTTTCTCGTTCTTCAAGAAACTATACAAACAAATTTAACCAAGTATCATTTCATGCTCTTACATATAAAAAATGAATAAAATAAAAAAATAGTATTCTGTAAGAGCAAATAGAAACAATATTGCCTACTAATATTAATTTTTTCCTTACCAGCTAAAACAGTATACGAAACTATAGATGTAATTGATGGAAAAGTTATTCTGGAAAACAATTCAATTTGTATTTTGAAATATGTTTAGGAACTTGCAGTAGAACTGTTTTATGGGCTTGAATAGATGAGTAAGAAAGATTAGACAAAAACATATCGAGTGGAATTTATTTTTAAAAAATTCAGTGGGTCCTTAGTCTATGTCATAGACTCTATGACATTAAAATTTAGGTATAAAAGATATTTAAAATTTTCTTGGTGAAACAAACTATTGAACTACTAAAATAACACAGAACAAAAATGGTAAATTACAAAGTACATTATAAATAAAACAATAAATAAATAAATACAATTAAACTCCAACCTTAAGTCTTTCTTTGTCCTTTGCTCTAGCAGCTTTATAAGAAGGTGGGTCCTGTTCTTCTTCTAAATCAACTGTCATGAACTCTTGCAGAGTTAAAGCACTACTTGGTGTTTCACCAAACTCGACCAACCTGTGGCAAAATGTTGAAAATTATTTTTACTAATATCTTAATTTAATGTCATTTTTGCAGTTTAATATAGGTGAAATGACAATACCACATCATGTGTTTTATAAATATTTTATAGCATTAATAAATTGGGGTAACGTACAATTTTCCAACATTGTGCAAACAATTTTACAAACTATTTCTAAGAAAATTTAATCCTGCATGTAAACTATTAATAGTTCTATGAAAATAAACTCTGAATTAATAAAAATTATTATTTTTGCCCATGATTCCAAAAATATTCTACTTTCTCAACAAGACCTTCAAATGCGTTGAATGAAAGGCGTAGCAGTGTTGCCAGAGTGCCAGAAGAAGTCAGTACGGGTCGTTAAAATTTCCCTCATTTACGCACATCCTTAAAACGGGGTAATTTATTTATATCAATTACTATTATTTAAACACCAAAAAACGCAGAATGGCATGTTGGACAAGAACAAAAATTGACTCGACAACGGTTAGGTAAATGAAAATAAATGGATTTTTAAAAGGCTACTGACAGCCACCGAGGTTGTACTGAGCAATGAACCGGTACACGAATGCAATGGGTTCCACAATGACACATTTTATATTGAGTCTGCCTACTACAGCATACTTAGATGCTAGTCACACAGTACCTTTTTCTTAACGTTGATTTATGCACTTGTACAACTTTGATAATGTCACCAACTGTCCTACTGTAACCGTGAAGACGAGCAGCCATTAGTAATGCTGGAAAGTCAAAGAACTAGCTTAAGATCTGACATATAAATAATATTAGCGTATACTATTATAAATATATAGCGAATAATATTATAAACAATAAACATTTCAACTTTAACCAAGCAACTACTCTAAATTATACGTGAAAAAATTCATATTGCCATGAAATAATCAAATATCAAAATATTTTTAACGTAAATTTAAAAGAAGAAATATTTACCAGCTCCACATATTCCAGAAGGTCTTCTACCAGAATGCATGGAATCCCTTTTCATTCTTTGTACAAGTCTAAGTGCGGTCATTGTTACTTCGTGCGTCTTATCGCCGAATTCAAGTTTGTTGGCAAATCGTAGAACATAAAGACACGGGTCTGAAACAAAAAAGTAACATATAATTTTTAAAAATAAATTTAATATCACCTAGAGGTGAATAATTAAAATGTTATTCCCTCGTTGTCAGAATATCATCAAATGTGGTCCCCGTTATAACACGAAACACGATTAAGTTAAATCCAAACGGGGTGCCAGATTCTGCGTCGGCTATTATATCTATTTAGGAGAACGTAGCACTAACGAGTTTATTTTCCATACCAGGAGAGAGGTTAACAGTTGGGGAATAAAATGTTGACTCCAGTTCCAAAAGCTGATGACAGGCAAGGTCAAGGTGAATATCCTCAATCGTTATATTAACGCTCCTTTTGTTAAAGAAGAACTCTCTCCCTTTCACGAAGCCAGTACGAAGTCAAAATTACGACTCCCGAAGGAAGGAAAACCAACTACAAGATAAATTCATAAGAGCAAATCGTCATATGACAATGGGAGAACAGGACCTTAGCAACATCTGAGTGCTCTCTCACAGGTAGTAGTTTTGTGATGCCTCCGATATCGCATTCACCACCACCCCTCCCCACTTGGAGGTTTCACCACTTGACCCGCATCTCTGCTCTAGGTTAAAATCGTAACAAGAAATGAGTGGGCGTCCGAAACACCCTATCTGAGTGGGCACCACGTACAATGTTAAGGTTCCCATTCTATGATCGTTAATAACAGAGTGAAAGTCTTTTTTTTCTTTATACTCATTGTACAATCAACCTCTATGGTCATGGGTACAACTGCGGAATGATTTTATATCTCTTACTTCTCCCGATAAAGAGAGTGAAAGTAAATATCGTAATACATAACTGGGGGCCGTTGTCACTTAGTAGGGCTATACAAGTGGGGAAAGATAATAAGTATATAATGTATGTATATATAAATATATCGCACTGCAAGTCGTACTATATATAAAAAAATACCGCATTTATTTATTGACATAAAGTTTATTGCAAATCTGGCACTACAAAGAGGACAATGCCAGCTAAACAAACCCGCGAGTATTTTTGAAATTTCAAGTATTTTTGATTTTTCAACTTCCTTTGTAAGGGCAAGTGTGCCTCACCTGCGGACCACTGATGACGGAGTGTCTGACTAATTCGTGAACATTTTTGAAATCGCACGTGGATTCCAACGTGAGTTTTTCTGTCCGAAGTCTGGTCCGAAGACCCACCCGGGCTTGTGACGGCCCGATTGACAATAGTAATAACAACGATAATTGGATTCAGGAATTCGATTATTGCCTCGCCGGCAGCTTCGGCCTTACCGCAGGCTGTGAATCCAGTGGGACAGAGCCAACAACAGATCGGTGGTGTAGTGGCTAGCGCCAAAGAGGACGGGTGGAGGGGAAACGCTATGGGAGGGAGGGAGGGGGAACAACAAGTGGGAGCCAAAGAAAAACAGTGAGAGAGAGAGAGAGAGAGTAAGAGGGGTACAGTGTCGAGGAGAGAGAGAGAGAGAGAGGAGGGAGGAGGGAGGGGAGTGAACCGCGAGGAGTTAGTGAGTGACTGTGCCGTCTGTTAAACAGTCGGACTGCCTCGTTCTATGGGTTGAGTGTCTTCTGTTCAGTTGCTAGAAGAGTGTTGATCCTCTAACCCGGTGACCCTGGACATCGGACGAGCCATGAACTCGGCCTCGACAGGTGAGCAGCCTTTTCAACTAATATCGGTTTTGCACGTTGTCATCAACAAACATACTGAACCAAACTTAATTTGTTCGTAAATAAATAAAGCCTTAATTTTACGTTATTTGAAAGTTTGAATAAAAATAACATTATATTTAGCTTCAATATTTCGGGTAATTCAACCAATTGTTGAGCACTAGGGCTCTCCCAGGTCTTGTGTTCAGTTTTCCTTAACATTGCCCTGGTAATCCAAATTATGTTCGGACACAACAGAAAATAACGCTCCTATATCACGGATTTTGTGCAATTTCCAGCGTCTACGCTATTACTATCCTGCGGTTATTGTTAACTGATCGGGAAATACTGCATTACATACATCTATTTTGATACTGAACTTTAACTTTGTTTGGCTGTCGGCGAGATTTCGTAACGTGATCTGTCCCAGCCGGCTTGTTTGCCGACCGATCCTACGACAGTTTTCGGTTTCCCGCCATCGTCAATAGAATTAGCTGAGCGGCGAGGGCCCAGTGACAGGCCGCTTCATCGCTGTTAATTGGATCGGATTTTCTGACAGAATGCTACTGACGATAGCGAGAGGCCGAAACCAGTTTAGCGTACGGCCAATCAAGCGAATTGAGACAGAAGATTATTAACTTTCGAATAATTTATACTTTAAATAATATCGATGTGGGCCACACATTTTTAGGTGGGCACTTAAAAAGTAAAGAATAAACTTGGAAGAAAAACTTTCCGAAATTATTCCAGTCTGCAATCGAGAAAAAAAAATCTTGGACGCTTCTCCCGAATATAAAGTAACGTTACATTATTTGAGGCATAGAAATTGAAAGGGAGGTAAAAATAAAGACCCGTTTCTCCCATCATAAGAACTGTTCTAATGGGGAAAAAGGAGCTCGGTTCATTATGCAGCAATCAGGGTACATTCAGACGGCCGATAATAAAAGAGGAACGGTTACACAAATTGTAACGTTGGTTTTAATCGAAAAAAACGAATGTCCAGATTGGAGAAATTGAAAGGCAAAGCAAACAACCCCAACTAAAAAAAAACTGTAAAACCGCTAAATAATAAATTCGTTAGTGTGTTGACATTTTTATTGAATCGGTCGTATTCATTAAACGTGAATACAAAAACTGTTAGTACAACAAGCTGGGTGGCACGCACGTGAACAATTTAATGTTGGTTGTTCCTTGAATGTTTTTTGGGAATGGTTTTATGGAACGCAATCGGAATTTTATATCTAATTTTATTACTACTGTTGAAAAGCTGAAAAGTGTATTGTGAAAAGTTGACATGTAGATAGTGAGTAGTCATAAGTAGTGAAAACGAAAACTCCGTTTTAAAAACCGAATTTTATCTTCTGTCAAATGTGTGACGTTTCGTGATGACCGCCATGGCAACACTGGTGAAATGATAAACCAGAAATAGAATTTATCGAAAAATCATCGAACCGCGTTTCTGAGGGAACGACTTTTTTTGTGCCCGCGCGTTACGTACACTTTTGAAATGTTAAACTCCGACTAATCTCCGTTTTGATTTGAAAAACCTCTATTATAATATACACTGAATTTATTACAATTGATGCTGAAACAAACGCTCAACCGACCGACAAAAAAACACAAGTTCGACTACATAGAATATTTCAATAAACATAACAGAGAATTCACCGAAACAAATCGGCTATATTACAGTTCCAGTTAAATTCCACGCTGATATTTGTTGAATCGAATTTACAAGTTACAGTTGTGACATGCCTGACACAAACACGAACGTTATCAATCCACTTCAAATTGATTTATTTTTAAACGAGGCAGTAAATAAATAAAACGTGTGCTTGTAATAGACTTTTACAAAGGAACGTTGAGAATAAACAGTATTCCTTATGGGAGATTATTTCCGTATTATTTAGTACTTACAACATTTAATTATAACCCCCAGTATTGCCATATTTACTCGGGACTTTTATAATTTCAATTTAATTTATTTAATTAATACGATTTTTAATGTATTTAAATTTAATAATGGTTTTCACTATGTCCTTCAAAAATGGATCAGTCCTTGTAAATAATAATCTAGAATAAAATTTAACAACTAAACAATATATTATCTGGCGTACTGAATCATCTTATACCGTGCGGTACTGAAGATACTAGTGTTTTAACGCCCGAATGTAACGCGGTGTTGCTCAGTCGTACATTTTGCATTGGTTGTAGTGTAATTTAGAGTCCTCGCATTGGAGCGTTGATATATCTGATAATGAAATAACGAGCGGAGATAGGGCACGGTAAAAATGATTGACATTGCCCAGAAAAAGGCCTTTCATTATCGTCATTTCAATCGAGTCTTCTCACATCCTTGTCCTCAATTACCCGATTAGATCTGAAAAACTGAACCTTCGGAATTTTCGTGTAAATTCAAATTTTCAATTAAAAAACAAAAGTATGCCTCCGGGTTATTAACGCGGAGTCTATACACTTGAATATCTCATTTATAATTGGAATTTTTTAAAAATCTTCAATAATCTTCAATTAAATACCACCACAGCGTTCTCCTAATAAGTATAGGGTAGGAAAACTGTTTTAAGCAGATTTGATATCAAGTGCTTGTGGCTTTTATGCATGATAGCCTTATTATAATTGTAGATACAAAAGGGAAAAATGATAGCAATAAAATGTTAAATTATTCTCTTTAAAAATATCCATTCTAAGATTACCTAGGTAGTACGCACCATATTTAGATATGAAGTGATAAATGTTAAAGTTAAGTCGGTTAATTTTTTATATTTACACACACTGTGTATATATACACACACTATTTATCCATCACATTTTTTCACACACACACACATATAGTGATGATGTAAGGACGTCGTTATTCGTATGACATTAAATGAAGTCATAAAACGGGGCTCTCAGTGCCTCCAACAATTAATTTTCTCAAATAAAACTAAAATAACACCGCGTTATTAGATAACACATTACGTTGGCTGGGTGAGTTCATTCTGTTTTTATTCCCCGTTAGAGACGAGTCTATTTCCGTTGCCCACGTCTATACTGTTTACTGTTTGGTAAGACTCTGGGCGCTTTCGGATCGAATTTAAAATCAAATAACGGCTGGGAATGAGTACAATCAAGCATTCGTTTTTCCCCCCATCGTAAACTGCAACGCACTGTTGGATAACTCGCGTTTTCATGAAATTTCCGGTGTTTCGATTGAGTCTATACTTTCCAGTTAGTGAAAAATAATCAGATATACAATAAAAATTCGCTAGTTTTATGGCTATCGAGCATTTTAGGTTATACGTTGATTACGGCGTTAAAAAAGCTGTTAATTCCTCTTCAATGTACTTTCTGAATTTTAATATTGAAACAGTATCACGGCAACAACAATTATCGCGTGTCATTAATGACAAATATTCGAATGTAATTTCAGGTGAACCCAATGCTAATTATTCGAACCCGGTTTCCTTGAATTGATTAGACAAACGTAACACTGTCTATAAATATTGAATAACGACTAGTCGATTGTTTCTTTAATAAGTGGTCTAATATAATTTTCCAAAATCTATAATGTATGAAAATTATGCAAGCACAGATTTTACTTGCAGACTAGAAAACCAACGGACTAATATCGGATAGTTCACGGTGACATCAGGTTAGCAGTCTCTTCCGTCAAAGGTTGTTCGATCTGCCAGATCTGACGAGCGGTTCAGCCTTGAACTCTAACATTTAATAAGAAGAAAATCGTTAATAGTTTGAGACCAACTTTCATTTGTCAGAATAAACGCATTCTGGTAGATCCGGGTGGAAACAAACCGGGGAACAAACGGTCGTTAACAACGGAGAACAAACGTGTCGTTATCACGAAGCGAGCATTTCAGAGAAAACTAAAAGAAAACGCTGCTCATCCAGTCGCTCGAAGATTAATAAATGTCGAAGATGGATGAAATAGGAAAATATTTGAAAAATTACATTTTATTGCGAAGGTAAGAATCAGCGAGGCATGGCGGTAGGTTATGCAGGAGGGTAATTTAACGCGAAGGTTATTCAATAACCGACAGCTTGATTAATAAATAAAAATAACAGATAGAACGATAAAACGGGCGATTCAGTATAAAAACAGATATCTTGCAGGAACAGGTTTACTGAACAAGTAATTCAGTCGGCTATTATTTCAAACTAATCTGTCCTAAAGTGTATCAGTGCATGTAATCTTTTGTAATTTGAATATTGTCTTCTTCCTAATATTTATTTCAAGTAACATTATAATAACTAAATTTGATAGTTTTAAGATCGATAATCATTAAGGATTACTATTTCATTCCGTGTTAAAAAACGCCATATTATATTTTTATTTATTTTTTTAAATTAAATCGATAATTTGAATTCATTGGTAGTAACGCATTGGTGCGGTCTACGGAAAGTTTGCTGATAAGGACATCCCAACATGAGGAAATCAACGCGAGATTCTCACGATAGCCCAATTCGATAAACCACGATGAACAAATATGCAAGGACTTTATTTTTCTATGAATATACGTAGTAAATCGAAAATGATTCAATCCGGCCCACAATAAATTTATGTATTAGGACAAATAGATATTTGGATTTTGTAAAACGTTTATATTGTAGTCTGGAAAAGTTACATAATTGCGAGTTTCCCAGTACGGAAAGTATTTTGCTGGGAGAGAGTAGGCCCCGTATAGCAGAGGATAGGAATGTAGCAATGGAGGAGGGTAATTTTGTACCCGATCCCGATTACATATTAGGAGACAGAAGCGGCGTTTAATTGCCACAATTAACGCGTTACGCAATTACAGCGTACGACTAGGACACAGTCCGGGCCGGAGGAAGAGGATGGGAGTTAACACCCGGATGCCGATGGCCCAATTTTGTTTTTTACTCTCGATTTCGTCCTTCGCTATTACCATAACTGACCCCTTAGAGCGTCTGAAACAAGAAACCGATTTGGATATCCGTTTGGCAACTTCCGGGGACATACAGGCCTAATAGGTGCAGGCCATTCTCCCGATTCCACGTGTACTAAACGTTTAAAAAGGTATACACATAGGGGTTACACAATCCCAGTGACTAACAATATGTCCGTTTAAATATACGGTTAGAATAGAATTGCCAAAAATCAATTACACGTTAGTCAGGTTGAGATTGCCGACGGAAGGTCACAGTCTTCGCATATTTAATGCTACTGATAAGGTCAAAGCAGGTGTTACATAAAAAAAAATTTCCCCCGTCTACCTTTCGCGCGACGTTGATAATTCTCCAGCAAATATATCCGAAAAATTATCGTCGAGTGTAGAACTCAAGTTGTAAATTTAAATAACAAGTTTTGTATTTTGAGTTTGCGAAAAATTGCCTCATCAAACTATTTACTATATAATTTACTAATAGGATAGCAAAGTGGAGGTACAGTGGCGTTAGTTTGATCCGGATAAGAATATAAATTGTATCTAAATTAAGATCTGGGTCACACTTCAGTTATGCCAAGGTGTAAACATTGCACATCTCATGGCTGCCGAGAAGGGTCCTAGTAAGAGTCTGTGAGTTATAAATGCATGGTCAAGTGACAGGGAGAGGACAAGATTCCTTTCGATGGACTGGGACATTAAAAAAATGTCTGCGCCTCTTACTACAACCCCATTGTTTTATTACTAAACGAACGCTGTCCACGAATGAATCGGTACGAAACAAGCGTGTCAAAAAAAATGACACCGGTAATAAACATAATTGATTTAAGTGGTAGATTCATTACCGCCGGGTTATACACGAGGCAGCTATAATAGCTCCGATCAAGCCTGCCAGTCGATGACAGCACATATCTTTCTTTTTGTCGGCCAACAATGATCATTAATATTGTCACCTTATTATTTTATAACCACGCCCGTTAGGTTTTAAGTTAGACAGGTTTCGGCAGTAGGACTCCATAAAAAAAAACAAAAATGCGTAATAAACCACCTTTCGCGATATCAATTTAGTCAGGACGGACCCGTGTTAATTTCGCGTTTAATTATGTTTCTCGAAACCTTCTTAACCTGTTACTCCTTAAGGCGTTTCGTTGTTGCTTAAACAAATATCGACGTTTTCGGGCAAAAACGAGAAAAAGAAGTTTCATAAATGTAGAACGGATACGGATTAATTTGAATAAAGAGAAATGTGAATTTAGTTCCTAAAAATGCAGTAGTCCTTCCCTGTCGAAGGGTACATCGAAATTGCCACCTTCTCGACCTGTCCTCGTTGAAGGTTAACAAGGTTTACGATCCTTCGTCGGGATCGAAAAGTACATATGTACAAATAATTAGGTAACCAAGAGAATTATGTCAGAGCACAAAAAAAATTAGACTTATATAACGAGAATAAATTTAATACCAATGAAAACCTAAAAAAGGTAAGCTTAATTAGTAAACTTGGACTAAGTATTAAATTCAATGAAAAAATGATAAAATTGATTATGAAATGTATTATTTTTACAACTTGTAAAAGTGTTCTCACGCTCACACGTTCGCTCTTCTATCTTTCCATCTCTCATAATTTATGGGAAATGTTTCCACAGCAGGGCTTTTCCAGCTATTCTAAAAATATTAATTCGGTGAGGGGTAAAAGGAGCAGGGCAAGTGAAGGGCTTCCTTTCGGTGAAAGGGCCACGATCACAGCCAACTGCTAGTTTCCCTTCCCAGTTTGACAGAATTGACAATCCCAATATGCATGCCCTAGAATTAATGCAATCATACACCTCCCCCGTTTTCGCGTTTTCCGACAAAAAGGTGCCAATAAAAAATATTATACTTTTTATTACAGAATATCAGTTAGCGTTCAGTAACACCCAAATTAAGGTAGCACTTGATTCAGGTCAAGTGTACCTATTGAAGTGAGGAGCCCATGGCTTCAATAGCATGGCAGTAGTAGAAGAATAGCCATCAGAAGTTCTTCACGATTAACACAAAACTGATTGTTATCAATTACAAATGGGAGGTTACTTGAGAGTAAATTCATTGCTTTCTTGATAGTTTTCAGTTTCTTTAGTTCAATCACTGTCCGGTTGCCGAGGGTGAAAGTCAAGCTCTCATACTGCGTGGTGAACTTAAATTTAACTAATTTAACTACTGAGTTAAATTTAACGCCCGATGTAATTTCTACTTCATTCTTGCTTTTGGTTCCTCGAGTATGGAAATCGGTACACACTTTAAGATTCTTGGGACCATATAGGCTTTACATTAGGAATAGTTTTTTTTACCCTCGATTACAAATTTTAACTAAGTAGGGCCCCTTATCTGCGGTACACACATGAGATTTCTAGTACATTAATATTTGACATGGTAGTAAACAAGAGCAGGGCAAATGAGGGAGCGCACATTAAGTGTGATGGTCTCCTCTAACAAGTGATTTTCTTGTCAGTAATCGTTGTTTTTTTTGTATTATAAAAAGCAAACAAACAAAAACATGCCCTCTCGAAATAGCTTCTACTGATCTACGAGTGCGGGGCTTAGTTAACATCTATTTAAAGATTATACAGAAACGTCTCCACAACTTAACTATTTTCGGTCCCACAACTGAGAACGCAATGTAATATATACAGACGTCTAACATCACAGGAAAAAAAAACTTCGGTGGGACTATTATTAATAAACGATTTGTATCGTGTTCTCGAATGATCGATACGAAAAAAAAACGTCAGTCGATCAGCCTCAGTCACTTCTGGTTTATTAAGCATCCCAAATAAAGAAACCGGAAGTGAACCGAAAACCGTTGGGATTCCAGGAGCGGAAGTGAAGGTCCAATTGTGAAATGTCTCCGGTAGCTGGTTTCTTCTTTTACAAGACTTGTATAGGCTGTTCGCCCTTCTCAGCAGCTTTCTACCTCAGTGATACACCTATCTGTTATGCCCTTTTGTTTTCTTTTTGTTTCCTAGAGTTGCGTGACTAGTATGGCGTTCTTAACGAATTCTAATAATTTTCGTTGTTTCGTAATATTTTGCCTATTCTTTTGTCAGCAAGTTTTTTTATTTCTCTTTCGTACGTTTTACACTTCGTTAATGAGTGATATCTGGCTTCTGTGTCTAGGTCTTAGTCTATTTAGTATTATTCTTTAGTGTCTAGTTAATTGGATGGAAGGTTCTATAACCTTCCTGCGTTATGTCGAACGCCTCGATTGGCATCCTGTCTGCACTGTCGCCGCAATTTTATTGTTCTCTTTAGATTCTAAGAAGTGAAGGCCTAGTTTTTGAAGAAGATGCCGAGATAGAACCTTGAAAGGGGGCTCCAACAGCTGGCTCTTGATGGTTATAACAGCCTGCGTTAATTCATGCCAGCTGTTACCGACGAGACACAACGCTGGCCCGCTTACTTCATCGAATGGCTTTTTACGCCTAGAAAATACTGTCTATAGGCCTTGCTGTATTTTATTTACGAGCAACGTACCGACACTTCTTTATATTCTTATCCTTGTCCACATTCTGTCGCGGTGGCAATAAAACGAATAGCAAGACATTAACCCCGTTCAATATAATATATGCGTAGAATGGCGTCGTATATAAAAATTATTCTTTATTTTTAAATGTCAACTACTAAACCTAAATCTCTTCGAGGTTACCAACACGTTTAGGTAACAAGTACCTAAACGGACAAGTGAGTCATAGCTCACGCGACATTACTATGCCTTTTCGAATATAAAAAAAATTAAACTTAATATCTTTCTTTCAGATTTGACGTCCGAAAAATTACAAAATACCGTCCTTATTCGTACTTACACGAAAAAAACAGAATACGCAATATTCATATCGTATAAAGTATAATTCGAGTATTAATGGTCCGGAGGACGAGGCCACAAAGCGACAAAAAATCATTTCATTATATATCGAATGAGAAAAAAATTACGTTTGATAGACATTTGAATCTAAAAATAGTATTATATCATTGGTGCGATTTTCATATAGCACTGGGGTGGGTAAATGCGATTCTTCTAAGTGCGGTTCACATTGAAAATTTAAATCGCTGTTGCTTAAATAGAAATAATTTTGTCGTATTTTCATTCTCATAATTATATATTCATACATGTGTAATTTATATAGCACATAAGACTATGTTAGGGTATTAATTATATTAAATTAAATTCGAATATGAACATTAAATACTCTGTAACTATTGTGATGCTCCTTATAATAAATGAAAAACCAGAATGTGGTTCTCATTGACCTCATGTGTGCCCACACTTGGTTATGTGAGATCCTTGCCGATACCGGCTGCCAATGGGAAATTGCGTGGCCCTGCACAAGTAACAATCACACGCTTTCAGGTTTGACATACGCGCACATTTTTGCGTGTTTCTCGTTTGCTTAGTAAATGCTTAACGAGTACCGCTCTCCAGTTTGGGGGGAAATTATATACCAAACCCTAGTGGACAGGCACACATATAAATATGGCTTGATTTCAGTTTTCATTGTTTGAATATTTTTGCATCGAGTCAAAGGAGGAAGTGCAACTTAGGTTTTTGCGGCGATTTATTTTTTAATCGATTACAAGTCCACTCCGCAGTAGTAGGATGACTGGGTAAGTCGGTTCGGTTGAACTTTCGTTGCATTTCCGGTCGTCAAAGATGGAGTATAACTGGGCTAAGAATAGCAGTTGGGGATCGGGCTAGCTGGAGCCTAGTAGGTTGGCTGGCAGCAGGCCACCGACGCACGCAGGCCGACCGCTAACCGTTAACAGTAAACCGGGCGGGGAACATATTTTAAAACTGGTTTCTAAGCGAATTTTACCTTAATCTGTTTAGAATTCTCTGTTGGCGCGCTGCCGACCTTGCCGCCTCTAACCGGTCGGTCTTATTGTTTATCGGCCGGTGCTCCTTAGCGACAATAAACAACACGAACCGCGGGTTTTATAATGCCAGCGGCAAATAAACAAAACAAGTGAAAACAGAACCGGTCTCGATCCTAGACCGATCCGATCCTATTCGGGGGACCTTAAATAAAAACAATTTATTTTAATCTATTTATCCGCCAAGGTAAGGAATTGTTTTATGCCCGTGTCCCTTGACCCCTACCTAGAATTGTCGGTATTAATAGAAAATAGAAAGAAAATTATATAAGGAAACTCCATCATACATTTGCGAATTTGAAAAGTTAGAGATACAGTTTCAACGAATTTCGAAAAGAACCCCTTTTTTCTATTCGAGTTTCGCACGGATGCTTTCGACAACTGCTCCGGTTGTTTGCGCAAGGTTTCGCCGAATAAATTGTTCTGTATCTGAGTATATCCTCTGTATAATTATTATAATTGCTGTATTTCATCATAGAGAATTGTGAGTTTAGTGAGCAGTCGGCGAAGTGATCAGTCGGATGAAGGGAATAGGAAGCCCTGGGAAAGATAGGCTTAATCCAAGGCCAGAACTCTGTTTCCTCACTAAACGTTTGTCCTCTTACGCAGCAGAAATTATAAATATAAATCAGCAAATCCGCAGCACCTTAGATCGATATTATTGAACATGTCAGGTTAAACAATTCGATTGTCATTCATGTTTCCTCGGTGTTCTATTCAAATTTTCAACTGACTGAAGAGTAAAAAAAATGGAACGTTCCCGGAACATATATTTGGGGATCTCAAATCTCTATACTCTAATTTAATCTATACTAATTTATCTATCCAAATTATGTTGTATTTATTTATGCTGTTAGTGTTATGTTACCAATTATAGAGAGCTCCATGCAACCATAGATTGCCCTTCTTACTTCCGGGAATGAACAATCGACCTTTTCCTAGTCCTTGAATTCCACGATTATTCATTAGGAAATTTTTATTTCAAATTATTAACTTTTGCGGTTCGCTGCGAGCGGAATTTTTATTTTATCGCAATGTTTCCGTTCAATTCGTGTACGCTCTGATTGTTGCACCTGTGCAATTGGTATGTTGAACATTTTTCTTTTTGAAGATAGCCGGTTGCCGCCAATTTCAAGAAAACCGGCGGAAATTGTACTAGAAATCGTCGCTCCTCTCTCACCCCCCAAAGAAATCGATTTTACTTCTAGATTAAATAAAAGAAGACGTAAAGTGGGGAAGGACTCAGATGAGATCGAGTGAAATCGAGGAAATTATCCCTCCGGCCGTCCACGAATTAATATATAAAACCTAATCTAATACTAGGTGAAATCATACCAACACCATTAACATCAGAATACAGGGATGTAATGCAAGATAAAAAATTAATATATAATTATTTGACAAACCGTGTTGATCCACTCTTCAGTACACCCTGTTGATGGAACTAGTAAGAGTTCCGAAATGTCAGAAGCGGATAACACCCCGAGAGGGGTCCAGAAGGAAAGGGTAAAAGCCCTTCCAATGGAGCCCGCTCGGGTGGTTTCCAAACACAGGAAAAATCCCGGAACAGCAGGGGGTCAACCCCTGTCAACAGAGGTTCATCCGACAACATAACGCGATCTTACCGGAAGCCAGGTAATGCTATTTCAAGTTCCGGCCGCGTATGCTAATGTTTAAATTAAGAGAACGGCGTGCCGGTTAATTTATTTAGGCGTGGTTATAGCGCCACATGCCCCTACTGGAAGCGTCTGTTGTTACCGATAGCCATTGTGAGAGGGGAGCGCACGTGGCTGCAACGTAACCTGTTGATCCAGTTGTTATTCCCGATAACAACTGGTCTCGTCGGTCACACTTCTGTCATTCGCGTCACCGATGAACGATAAAATACCCTCGTAGCATAAAAAAGACGGCCACATCATCCTGACTGGTCCCTCAGCGGGACAAAACGGGAGTGTCGCAACTGAACCAAGTTATGTTAATACGCCAAGGTCCTTGCTGCCGATGTGTCAACCAACGCAAGGGACAGCCTCAGAGACTCCAAATAATGAACATTTACCAACAATGGGCCATATAATATATGCCATATGCATATATCGACATGCGTAACCTCACTATTATTAACGGAAAGCAAATGACAATGAAAAGGTGACCTACTTCAGAAATTGTTGTCTTTCTAATTTCTTAAAATAGTTGTACAGTGAAACCATACCAAAGCAATTATTACATGAAAATCGATATATTTTTATCTAAAAACAATGGTAATATATACAATAGTATGGTAATAGATACAATTCATGAGAATTGAAGAACCACATTCTACCCATTATTAAATAGGAATGTAATAGAAACTATAATATATAGAACTCGTAACGTAATCTATACAATGTACTTTTACATACACATTTTAGAATACACTTTCTCGTCTTTGTCTTAAAATACTGTCTCAGGATGGGGAGATCTGATAAATTTCCCCATTGACGAGGCACTGTGTGGGGAAGAAAACAATTGAAACGTCCCAAAGGCGAACGAACTTCGCCTACCAGATTCCTTTATGGCCGGAGTTTTTCTCAAGCGCGAGTGAAGCCCACGCGGCGTGTCCCAATGAAAGATGTCAGCAGTAAGCTTAAAGCAGGGGAAATGCCGGATATAAACGAGTCATATATTCTTGTAACGCTTCTAACGAGAGACAGTTAATGCCGACGGTTAACAACCCTAGGCTAGATCAAGGGTTCAAACACTCCCGGCGTAACGAGACATTGGCACGAGACCAAGCTAAGTGTTAATATTGAACTTTGATCTGGTGTTCATAAGACTTTACACTAGCATCAGTCTCCAGCACAGAAAGATATAAAAAAAAATCGCCTAGCATCCCAGGCGTTTGAGTACAGTTAAGTTAAATTTTGGAGGTTCACCGGGGAATAAGTTGCCTTATCAAGTTTTCAGGTTCACTACAGTTCAAAGTCATTTGAGAATAAGCTTACGTAACAGAAACAACCGGCGACCGGCCATTCGGTGAAAGTGAACGTAAGAGGATATTTATTGCGGCAACAGTGCTAAACACTCAATAAAGATTGTCTCCCATATTCATTTTTGATATTTAATAGAATAATTAAACTGAACCGACGGTCGGGAAACGGCATTAAATGGGTCCGTTTATCTTGCAAAATGAATGACGATATAACTGTTTTTTCTTGTTATGAACCCCAAAGATTATAATCCGTAGTTATGATTATCTTTTAATAATACCGTATAATTAATAGTACCTTCATTCAAATGTCAAATAAATTCAAATAAACCTCACGGATCGTTTCTCTTTAATGAACATTTCATTTTTCATGAAAGGGCAAGGGCGTATAAACTTCCTGTTGGTACAGAACAAGCACGAGCCATAAGAGTTATCGATTATTCAAATTTTATTACTTCGCATAGTTTACAATCATAAATTTGGCGAAAACTTTTATCTGAATCACCAAGGTTGGGATATATATATACAACTGACTGTCCATATCATATACCATGTCATATAACGAATATAAAAGCAATAATTCGTCCTTGAGATATGAACGTCGTTAAAATGTTTTCGTTTTACTTCTATAATAGTTTATCGTCGAGTTATATCTTTTTTAGATTAATGAGAATCGTATATGAATGAACGGTAATAAAAACCGGAGTGATATTTCACAAGTCTCGTTATTTACGTGGTAGGATTGGATTTTACAAAAATGATTACCTTTATTATACTAAAAATGATTTATAATAATCATTATCATATATTTAAAAAGAAGGAAAATTTATGATCGTAACAGTTCGATTTAACATATTTCCCCTGATAATTGACAAGAGTAATACACCAGTCAGTACGACCCGGTGTAATTTATTATTAATTGTAATTTTTTCAGTTTTGAATTATGGCAGCGGGCACAGTTTCCCAATGAAACTGCATTGCTTGTCTTTTATCGTTTCCTTAATCAGAATTTCAATGTTAAAATGAGAATCCAGTTGCCAAGTGAATTCAATTTTGTTCCACCTTGGCCAAATTACGTGGCGGGAATATCTATAAAAAAAACCACCGCTTCTCGACAGTAGCGTCTCCGTATATGTTATACAAGAGGAAAGGCGAATAAACGAGAAAAAATGTCTTTTAGCCTATTATATCGTAGCGGTTTATTTATATTTAATAATCAAAAATACTGGCATCAGGAAACATTGTAATAATGTAAAGAATTCGCCAAGAACCAAATTAAAATAATCAACAGATACGTTCGGCAAGGCAACTCTCTCCCTCACTTTCTAGCACATTCAACATTAAACTTTCTTCGAAAGAAATTTGGACAGAATGATAGAACACTACAGAAACCGGGTTGGTGCATTAAATAAAAACAGTTCAATTCGTAGACTTGGACAAACAGTCGTTGAACGAACATGAATGATAGAAATTCCGCGTGGTAGACCAGACTTTCGTTCGATTTCAAATTTCAATTTATTGCGAAAACAGCTACAGAAAACCCTGGATTTAGATCGAAAGTAACCGTCAATCGACATCATGTGTTGGAATCTGCGCGGGATACGCATAAAATCAAGACGCGGTTTTTAAATCCAATAAAAATAATTTTTATGAAATAAAAACCATATATATAATATTTTTCCTTCGGTGTGTGTCTGTAAGAGGAACGTTTGGGATGTCAAAGCTAATTAGGGTTCGGACCGTAGGATTAGTATCTTATGCAATTCGGGAATGAATCTATTGCATTTTTTATGGCAAGGTCACTGACTAACGGGACTTCAAGTTTCGTATGTAGGGTGGAATTAGCTATTTTTCTAACATTTTCGACTGTTGCATTCGAGGGTTTGAATTTTATTAATTTTTGACGGTTTTTGTTATCCGACGGTTGTGGGTTAATGCGAATCCCCACAGTTCAAGTCCGTTTGTCCAGGGAATATATAATTTAAAACTTATACGGTTTAAATTGAAATATGCATATCTGTTACTAGGTTGTGTTAAGATAATTTTATTTGAAACATAAATATGTATTGTGCAGGTTAACTTAAATGCGGTCGGTATGCAGTCGATCATAAGAACACTGACTGAAGGCTGGCTTCCTAGTCCGGGCGGGAACAGGCTTCACGGACCCACCCTAAGCAGCGTTCAGATACTCGACGATCTGCTTTCAGAAATGCAGGCCATCAGCATGGAAGGTGAATAAACAAAAAACAATTTCGTTTCGAATGCTATGCGGTCTGCGGGGGTTTTGAATAGACCGGTTTCGGCTGTTCGCCATATTCTTTTACTGTCGAACGGTAAAAGTGCAGCGATTCGCAGAGAGCGACCGACGAAACCGGTCTAGCAAAATACCAAACACGACAGAAGAGATAATAGAAAATAGAAGAAAACTATGCTGGGAATAATTTCTTTTATGCATTCCACCCTTTTATCCGTAAGACAAGGACGCCCCGTTTGGTGGAAATACAGGAAACAATAAACCGGTTTAGTGGTCGGATAGATATGTTGGTGTCCTTGGCTTTCATATTCTTAATGGCAGGGATACCATGTCTCATTTCCGAAAACCCTAATTTGGCGCTCTATTCTAAATTTAGTGTTATAGAATTAACGAAGCTAGTAGCCCCCGCGGTTCGAATACCGATGGTGGACCGAATTTGTGACCGATTAATCGAGAGGAACATTATAAGCTTCGCATAGTAAACTCAAAATATTTTATCGATAGTTGTGGCCTTAATCAAAATGTTTAAATTTGCCTTTAAGGACGCCGCTCCCAAATACTAGTGGGGGTAACGCCCATGTAATACGAAACTAGGTTCCGGGAAAAGAAATAATTGAGGAAGTAGATTGGCATTAAAAGGAGAGGTAAAAAATTAACAGAGATTGGGGACCGCCATTAGGCCGCTAATCTGAAGATTGTTTATAGGCATATTTTATTACAAAGAATACGCGTCACTGCTCCTGCCATCAAGAAAATAATACAAGGTTACAGAAATGAACAGACGAAATATACAATACTTCGATAAAAAAAAAAAATATATATATATATATATATATATATATATATATATATATATATATATATATATGCCAACAAATCTTTATCGCCCGAATTGAGGTACTTTCAAGAAGGGAAAACGAGAAATTGAAAATAATATAAATTAGGTCGTGGAAGTCATTATTTGTTTATAATAAAAATTACTCTAAACGATAACGTGCTTAAAACTAAAAACCCGGAAACATTCGATAAGAGTAATTAATTGTAATATTCAATTTTATAGAAAAAACATTTTTTATTATTAATCTCGAACGAAACAAGAACTTGCTATTTTGTTTTTAGAGGACATTCCGGGGTTTTAATATAACCAATTAACAATCTCGCCTGTGTATCATTAGCAAATGGGAAAAATATTCCACTCGAAAGATGAAAAACAGGAATCAGACGCTAGATCCATTATACTAGCGCATTATTCAGATTTACGGGGTCACGCCCCGCTTATCCCGCCTAATGCAATATTCCGCTCGCCTTATAAAGCTTCCCTGTTGCGCAAGAGAACCAACAGACAGAGAGACAAACAAAGGAAAGTAAAATAAAATTAAATGACACCATCTGTATTAGCGGCGACTGTTCACCTGTTGAGCCCCACTGGGGACGACCCCCAGGAAGCTGTTTGTTTATTCCGAGCCGGGCGGCGGGCACGTCTGCGAGAGCATTAATCGTCACATTAGACCGAGAACAGGACTCATTATTCGCCAAACAGTTTAAACGTTGCCACATTCATGGCGGAAGGTGGCGGCAGAGGGGGCAGCAAAAAGAAAATAATCGGACCCCTTCTAAAGAGGGGAATCTAGGGACTTTCTAAGCCGGACGTTTCGAAACCGAACCCGACGCTACGTCAGATATGCAGAAACATCCGTAACATAATTCAAAACATCGGACGAAGCAAAACGCAACTCTACTTTCAATCCCTACGCCGGACTGTATCGTATTCTGGTGATAGGATACGCGGGTAATTGTACATGATATTGTATAATAATATATATAAAAATTTTTGAGCACTTTAGAGAGCTCAGACAATTTGCAGTAATGGTTTCTCCCCAGCGATACCCAATCTCTCCCACGTTAAATAAACAACGCGGACGCCTCCAAGTGGCGAGAATGGGATAGATAGAGCGCTTTACTTGGAAATGGTGGAGGACTAAATTAGTTCAGAAGAAGTAATTGACTATTTAAAGAACCAGTCAGCAGGCAGAATTGAGAGCAAACATTATACACATGCCAACCAGGGGAGAGAATGGACTGAAAAAGTATACCTACTGGAGTATATAGTTCATGAACTTACAGATACAAGTTGCTAAAAGTTGAGAAATAATGAAACAAATGTGTTACAAATGTATATTTTTGTTTTGCTAAATGTTTCGGTCGTGAATTGCTCTTGTCTAGTAGCCTTGCATTAGTAGAAGCGGTTTGAAATTTCGAGTGGACGTAAGATCAGGATAGTTAGAGGGGCCTCTGTGCGTGCCAAGAATGGGGCCTGCGGTCTGCCATAGAAATGATTGGGTACCACTTGCCCGAATAGGCGTACCCGGACCGGCGGGCGGAAATTCTAAAGTGGAAACGTGCGTATATAAATTGGAAATTTTTTACTTCACGAAACCATTTGCATTCGCCAAAAATTGTAGCGATAACACGATATCAGTGGACGAAATTTTCGCTTCCCAACACTTTTAAGTTAAGTAGTTGTTAAGTTACAGCACTCGGCCTTCAAGCTCGGATACGGGCTGCTGGGTGTGTCGGCAGAAAAGCACGCTGTGCTTTCAATTTAACGTTAGAACATTAGAGGAATTTACGCTAATAACAATCAAACGTTGCGTTATTAATAAAAACTGATGTCCGGAGCGCTGTAAGAAATTATCGCGGAACTGGAGGAATGTTTTTTTTTTAATTTGAACTTTATTGATCAAAGGCGAAACTTGAAACTCTGGGTGGACGGGAAAAGTGTTGGGAAACGCTAAATTTTTCACTTATGATTTTATTATCTCGGCGCGGACGGACTGACAGTGGAACAAAACTAACGAGGAACCTGTGAATAGCCTTGTTAAAGCCTATTTCAAAGCGGTAGTTACATCGTATCAAGGGTGAAACAGCATTCAGAGGTGAGAATGTCAAGCGTACTGTCCTACTTCGAAGGACGAAATCAACAGACATTCAGAAAAATGTTTAATTAAACCTTCAATTGAACCGAATTCGGTATACCCTCCCAGGGCCGCGAATACACCGAAACCGGTCTAGGATAGGACCGAATTGAGACAGATAATGTTATTACTGGGTTATAAAACTTTATATCTTTAGAAACGAATGAAAAATTAAATGTGTTTTCGCCATGTCAAAATGGCCAGTTGAAACAATTAGTTATCCACCCAATCTTTAGACGATAACTAATGGGCGAGTTTGTTAACCCCCGTTAGTTAGTCCCAGGCGGGAATTCGACAATAATTTTTCTATGTTGAGTTTAAATAGGAGAATTTCAAAACTTCTACTGCGCCATAACGAGTTATCCTGGGCTGAGTTGAGAAAGATGACGTTTCGCCATGCCCCAATACTCACTCCCCTCGATTTTCTACAGACAAGAAAATTTTATTTTTTTTTAAATACCAACGACGCAATAGCAGGGAAAATCGAAAATGACCGACAGGCATTTTCAATCGACAGAACAGTGCACTGCCGCCTGCGGCATATTGGTTCCTCCAAATTGGAATTCATTTAGCGTCGAAGCGCAAGTTAATAGTCAAGGACTGCGTCTGGGGGGATTTCGAACGCCTTACACTTCGTCGTTTTATGCAATTCCTACAGCGGGCGCGTTAAAATCCGATTTTAAGGCCGTGCACAGAACAACATGAACTTATTTGCGTGTAGTACTTTTCGGAAAGTTGCGGAACCTCGATATAAAATTTTATTGCGCAAGGACACAAATAAAAATAAAAGCCTGTACACTTATATAAGCTTCAGATATTCTGTGTAAATGTCACGATTATGAAGTATTAAATCAATGTGATCTCTTCACGATGTCTTCGTTTGAATTTAGTATCACAGTACTCTTAGTACAGGGGGAATAGCAGTTAATGTTTCTGAATAATGACGCTGCTAACAAGAAATTTTTATTTTATTCTACTCTGATATGGTAGTATATTACAGATGGTGGCATATTACTAACGATGAATTAAAATAACTTCAATTGATTTCAATAGTTTTTTATCCGCCTCGCAGTGTACTTTTGGCCGTTATAACCCGATTCCTTCAGCAGTATTAACAAGAAAGTTTTATTTAATTCAGCCCGCGTAAGGCCTATATTAAAAAGCGGACTGCAAGGGCCCGAAAAAGCGAAAAACTGCATTGGCCTCGCGTTCGGATGTCTCTGTAATCGTATTTCGCTAGATTCTGGGAAAATTACAACAGCTTCTCCTATCGCAAACACGGAATGGAAGTTGGCATAGATCGGCTTTCGGCGTAGATCGGCGTACATGGCGTGTAAATAAAATTCCGTTGTCGCGAACAGAGAAGTGCGGGACCGATTGTTCGGAAATAAATAAGGCGGGCGTCCAACGGAGATAGCTCAATGTCAATTGGGGCTGGAGCCGAAGGAAGACAGGGGGTCGAAGGCCGCCGTTTCCGCCCAGTGTCACGTACACCCGTCACGGCCGGCGTCCAATACCAAATTCACGACCGCCTGTCACGTCCGAAAAATGTTTTTTTTTTGGTTTTTCACCAATAATGGATTTCAATCCAAATGTCAAAATACTATTGACACAAGTCCAGTCAATTGTTGACACAAGTCATTGCAGTAACCCGGCAGCGAATTCGCCAGTTTCCTCTTCGATTTTAACGAAAGAATTTTTACCACTTAGTTGACTATAAGATGAGTATCATTGAGAAAAGTTGTATTTCTTCATCTCTCTTTCTTTCTTTCATCATAGGGTAGAGTACAACACAAATCAGTTCCTAAGCGAATTCGATCTCCGTGAAGTTAACTGAAATATCTCAGGATATTTTAAATAACCTAATTTCTTCACGGTTCCGTCATTCAGTTATCACTTCGAGAATTAAAATACAGAACAAAGAAAGCGAACAAATCTGTATTTATAGTACATATTTCTGTTAACTAGGTCTTTATTTTGAGTTTATTATCTCTTGAGTATATATTACGGATATAATCTCTGAGGCAATACGATTGATAAGACATCGTGATAAATAGACCCCACGATGGGGTTTTGTGATATCTGTTCGAGATATTACAACTCGCGAGATTTGTGTACAGCAATCTAATCTGTACAGTTCGAAAATAGCCAATGCTACTGAATATTCTAATGTCGCTTCAACAGAACAGAACAAAAAAATGTCAAAAAGAAAGAAACACTGATGGCAGCGATGATAAAACGCTCTTAAAACGATCTTAAAAAGATTGGATTTATAGTACAGAAATATTACATACCCGTGAGTCAAAACCGATTTCAATCCGCATTTTAATTCATTTTAAAGCAGGCTTTCTAATCCCTCGTGTACTGACCGGTGCCTAGAGGCTGAAATAGGTCTAGTCCAAGGGGAAGGCTGTTTTTGTCACTTCTCGATTTCGCCATTTTACGACTGGGAACTATAAATTTCGATTGGAGTCGTGTAATTTCAGGCCATAACGCGGTAGGTCGTAAACCGAATTTTCATTAAAATTAAGGTTGTGACGCCGTAAACACGACCCAGGGTAAATTGGCCCTGGGCAGTTAAAGGCGTATTGGCGTTAATATGCCGGGCGATGGTTTAACTCAATTATCGTCCTTAGCCATGGCCATGGCACGTCCTATTGTTTTATTAGCCGCGCGCGCTATTCGACTAATCTAGTGCCCCATATTTTACCCAACGGTAATGTATGCGGTCTCAAATTACGCCAAAAGTAATACACTTTCCCCCACTTATCTTCTGGGAAATTGTGCCGATAAAAATGTTTAATATTGCCCCGGCCCAATCTTTGGCCTTTCGAAGTCTGTATATAACCTCATCAAATATTAAACGGACATTAACAATGGCCGCAAGGTAAAACAACAAAAATAAATTAACCTATTAAGAACGCGTACACACCTATTTAAATTGAATCATTAATAGGTGTTAATAATTTGGACTAATTAGCTGTTGTGATTAATGCTCATTAGAACTAAACTATCGGACGACCGATTTTCTGTTTACTCCACAGACATGTTTTCCCTCACATTATCCACTCAATTCTGGAATTTATAACGCAAAAAAAACAGTTGAAAGTCACATGCAGCCAAAAGTACTTGAAATACAATTTTTTATATTTATTATTTGGCTCATTATTTAACTAGATTGATCGCATGAAACTGACTATTCATTAACTGTACGGCCTTCAGTCCATAAAGGCGTACCTTTTACTTATTAACGATATATACATATATACACATTTTTTAAATAAAAATCATTTATATTTGGTAATATCGGTACATTTTTCGTCTTAATGAATTTTATGAACTTGATGAATTTAAAAATAAAATAATGATTTTTGCGCTCGGAATCTGCTCTAATTTTTTTGATTTGCAATGTTTGATTCATATTTCAGCAATCTCGCTATCTATTCTGAATTAATCTTCTCTCGGCCGCGTTCTACTTCAAATCAACCGATACAGATATTAACCTATGAACCAATTTACGAAAGGCCTGACTAAAAAACATACTCTGTGTAAAAACATACTCCTATCCGTAGAAGTGGCAATGGACACATTTAGAAGAAACACTATATAAATAATGAATTTTAATTATGAATATGAAACTATTAACCAATTATGCGTAACATATAATTTGGTGTCGAGATAAATTGAGGTATTTCGAAGAAAAACTAACTAAACACTAAATGTAAAAACGATCATTAATTTTTTATCTTCCTAATTGCGCCCTCCTGATTGATTGTGAACCGCGCCCTATTTGTCTTATTTGTATTGCTTAATCGTAACCTTGGTTTTTTCACGACACATAGAGATCGATTAAACGCCTAGAGGATAGAATTTTACGAGCGGCCATAGTCGAAAATATTCCTTTGTTCGCCATAGGAAAATGACGAGCAGAATTTAAAATCCCCCGAAATGAACCCATAATCATTTCTATTCCTCCTCCGATATCCGGGAATATATTGATTGACGTAATTGCCGAGTACGTCGGGCGGGCGGGGTTACGCAAGGTTGGTTAGGGGCACAGATGTATTTTGAAAATCAAAAAACGTCCAACACGTCATTTGAAAGTATAAACCCCCCCACAAAGCGTCCGAAGGATTGCGTGCCCCATTTGGCCGGCGATCGTGAATTTCGAGGATTCAAATTTGAATTTTACATTCTCGAAATAGAGAGATATTCTCTTTTCAATTTGTCTCAACGAATCGTATTTAAGTGCGCAACACTTCATTATTTTGGTAAAACTCGGAGAGAGATTACAAAAACAAACTGTATAGAAAACAGATATTGGATAGATTTTGTAGAGGATATATTTATTTATCCCGAGATAAACTGTATATATACGTTGGAGGCGCGGTATGTGAAAGGAATAATTGAAGAACCCCTGAAGCCCTGCAGGAAACAACTCGAAAACAATGGAACAGTAGTAGGAAACGGCGTGAAGAAAGGAAGCGTGGTCAAGAACCCCCAACGTCCTTAACCAGTCACTCAACTTTGATGGCAGAGGACTCCACTACTCTTTTTACTTTTACTTCCACAGACAGAAGACAAAGAAATTTCAACCAAAAAAATGTAGACGGCTTCTATGTTGAAAAAGTAGTTTCAGACTGTGATTCAAAAGAACGGCTCTTTTCGGAATGTCTTCTTATTTCGTTCAAACAGTACTCGATGGTATCGAAAATTAAGCAATAAATTTCGATCGTAATATGAACCCATTATTCAGCGTATTATGGATATCGGAAAAATTTAGTATCATAATCCACTCCGGATCGTCCTCACTTCATTATCAACGTTGTATCCCGGTGCTGTATATCAAACGTTACGGCATAAGCTGTTAAAAATGATGTTTTAGTTTAGGTTTTTTGCTTATCCATTTCTTATTTCTTAACTCGAAGAAATTCTAGACGGCCGCACTACATTCTGGGCAATTATATTTATCGATTCCTATCAATTAGAGGGGCTCTTCACTAAATTACTGACGGAATGTTACTCCGAATACCGTCCAGCGTAGTAACAAATCGGGGACTGAGGAGGAGTGATGTGATACTTATCTAAGCTGCAGAGTACCATCTCTCACTGATTAACATAATGCATAACGTCGGAACTAATTACAATTGGTTAACAACTCCGGGGTCTAAGTGGGCCACCTGAGTCACAGACGATCGGCAACCGGCGACACGTTTTGTTTTTTAATCGCGGCTGCTCCCCCACACGGGGCGATATACCACCCGAGGCCTTCCCCATTTGGAAACCGAGTGACTTATTTCCGAGTCAAGGCCGACCCTTTCAGTCTTATAAAGTCAAAGGCGAAGAATGAGAAGGAAGACCTCCGTTCGGCACGCCTATCGAATACCCACCTTTCTCAACTCTTCGGGCGATAATTCATTTCGTACTTCCGTCACGCGATCCAACAAGACAAGTAAAAGGTTCTCGAGCCCTGTCCTTATGCAGAGACGGTGTGAGGGCCCAAGCTTCTTTATATATTAAGGTCAATCTATAATTTTTAGTTAATCGACTCGTGTTCAACAAATTTATGGGAATTAAATTAAGAAAGAAATAGAAAACCGACTTCTTCAAAAGAAAATATCCCCCCACATGCTTTAAATAGTATACACAAGGTGCCCTGGATCGGTTCCATATTTCAGGCGTTGTTTTCATCTGTGAATGTAAGATCAATAATAATAATTATGAGAATTTAGCGAATACGCTAAATGGTATAATAATACCATTTTTTATTGTGTTCACTCATGCGATATGTCTTATTTTTCGATTGCCCAGGTAGGAAAATATTATACTTATTATATTCTTCGTCCTAGTTTCTTTCTTAATTGTTGTTACTAGGCGGTAGTAAATTGAATTCGAAATCAGCAGGAAAACTTTTGACCGCAGATTACTACCAGTAATTCGATTAACATTTCTGTGAAACGTTTCGCAATCTTCTCTTTCAAAGAACTCTACTGCGTTGAGTACGAAGCTAGCGGTGCGAGTGAACCTGACCCTTGACGACAGAGGGACTTTCACCAACTTCGTATCTGTTCGAATTTCATTCCGTCCGTTTTTTTGTACATCGACTTCATTGCCGCTGCTAATACAATAACAATTGTGAGGTTAACGAAACCACGTCCTTTATTACACACAGCCGTCTGTAAAGACTCGATAATATTTCATACACTTTCAGGTTCCGTGCTCCAAATATGGAGACGATTCATCAACATAGAATTTAAAATTCATAATAAAAATTCACACGAATATATCGAAAAATATTTATGCGATATATGTATTGCAGTTTTTTAACAATTATTTAAAAATATGCAAAGGGATTAAGTGGAGCTAATGGATTGTCTGGACACATTAAAACCTAAATGAACCTACATTAAATTTATAGGGGGGTAATTTTGCTGTCTAGTTATAATAATATAGACATAATTCCTAGCTAATAAAGAGTCCCAAATCTTACTGTTATCTTATATTTATTTGGTAGGATTTTATTTTCTGCCCGTCTTGTCGTACAACATTGAAGGAGGAAGAGGTGCGGGCGGGGTAGCCGGCTCCAATGTTCCTCTGAAGAAAGGGAAAGCTGTAGAAAGTGAAAACACCTTTCACTGGGCTTTCGAGCGGGCACACATACACACACAGAAACCCGACAACAGAGCAACTCCTGTATTATATCACATCTCTAACAGCTCATTATTCGAGCACGCTGTCTCCAACAGAGACGGGAAAGTCATTTGGGACCGGTTCAAAAAATACAGAACCCCGCCCCGTTTTTGTGAGGAGGTCTCAGCAAATTTTCAGAGCTCAATTAACGCGTTTTCAGAGTTACTTTCGCCGAATATCTTCAGAGCGGAGGGGGTCCTTTCATCGAGTCTAAAACTACTGGGATAGGATAACTGAAATAAACCCGAAAAATGTTTAATAAATATAGAGGAATCAAGAAGTTTTTCGCTCAGGAATAGTCCTGTTAAGGACTAAGTTTAAAAACTGTCGTTCATCGGCAGATTAAATCGATGAAAATAGACTGAAATCTGTTTTTTAAAAAGGAGTACGGTATTGGGGAAATAAAGGGAAAAAGGGGGAGAGCGGGGATACATTTAGAACAGGGTAAATAGGGACAGAGGATAGACAAAAAAAGACATGCTAACGAACTCTACCAGGGAACTATGAAAATATATCTCTCGGTCAACTTTTTCCAAACATTTCCAATAATCCCAATATATTTGAGATATTTATTTCACGTGTGGTAATATAACCTTTCCGCCTACTACATTCTCTTCGGTACTTAGCTAGAACTGGGACAGGGGGCATTTATAAGAAATATTTTCTGAATTTAAGGATAAGAAGTTATTAAAGAATAAATTCAGAATCGGATAAATTGGGAACTGGTGAAATAAAGACACACCAACGAACTCTAGCAGGGAATGAAGAAAACATCTCTCCACTCAAATTTTTTAAACCATTTCCAATAATCCAACTATATTTGAGATATTTATTTTACGTTTGGAAATATAACCGTTAGGTCTCCTTTGGTTCTTTGCTAGGATAGGGGTGGAGGGGTATTTATAAGAAACAATATCTGGATATAAGGATAAGGAATTATTGAAGGTAATTCCGAAGGGAACAGAATTTTACTTCACTTTTAAATTCAAATGAGTACTCATTGACTCCACACAACACTAATTAGATTTCAAAATGCCTAAAGGTCTCACAGTAAGTGAGTAAATCCAACGTGTTATTTGGACAGGACGATTTGTTCCGCGAGGAGAAAATGCCGTTTTCGTAAAGAAAATATTTTCGGTCCGTTGGACAGCCGCCGGAAAAACCACCAGGCGCCACTTTCACTTCATCGGCGACAAATAGACGGGTTATTTATTGTGGGACTGAAAAAAAAAATATTTATCGTCCGGATAGTTTCGGTGGTGTTTTCCAAAGTTCCCCACGAGCCCAAGGGGACAGACATTAGCCTAGCCCAGCTTTCCTTAACCTCATCGGCCGCATACTATTAACGCGATTTGTACTTCTGGACGGACGGTCAACAAAAACATTGTAAAGACAGTACGAATAAATACGCTACAACAATGTAAGTAGATAATAATGCACTATGAAAAAAACAAGAAATGAATTTCATGTTAGCTCATTTTTATTGCATAGAAGGAAACAGATAACGTGACGCCGACTGACAATCACAAGGTTTTCCTTTTTCCCAAGTTATATTTAATTCTTTTCGAACACAATGTATATAAATTGTGGGAATTTTTCCGCTTCTATGTTAAACAATTTTTTTAAAAGTATTTTTGTTAAGCATTCTCAGTATTCTCGTACCGATGCATTACGAAATAATTTAAACATGAATATAATCTGTCTCGGGTAATTGAATAAGCCAACAACAATGCGCCTAAGATCAGTAAGTCGGTAAATCTTCAGTCGAGTCCTAAGGGTTGACTGGACTCTGAATCACCGCGGTCGCTATAAGCAGTTTTATAAAAATTGCCAGTCGTTTGTTCTTTCATTCTTGTACCAGTGAACATCTGTGGTTGTTTCGATCCAGATAAACAGATATTACGTTTAAGTGACTCACAAGATCCGGCGACTTCTCTCTCTCTCTCTCTCTCTGTGACTTCTGCACTCCTAAATACGTGAGTCATGCAAATACTGGCAAAATAACCGATGCCCAAACGCGACATGAAAACATTTTGAATAAAATGGATATTCAGAAATTATAATAATTGAAAAAAACAATATTTTTTTCGAAAACTAAAGTAAGCTCTTCTTTTTAATGAATAATTATTACAAAGCAAGCCCAGTACTTAATTTGGCCATAATTACAGATATTTTTTCCGTCTAGTCCCTGTGATCCGGAAACAGGAAAACAAAGCCACGATGATCCGTACTGCTACGGCCAAATTTGGGGTGGAAATTTTGAAACTGCAACAGGAACTTATTTGCGAATATTCAGAAAATGAAGACTGGAAGAATGAATTTTCAGTCGGTCGTGTTTTTGAAATCGCTTCAATTGTAGACTAAGCGCTACAAATTCGAAGTGCTGTCGAAACCTTAGGAGAGTAATTGTAGATTACAATTACAGAGATAAATAGAATTTTATTTATGCTTGATGCGTATTCCGGTTACTGGATAATTGCCGGCAGGACGGAATATTCGATATGAATTCCGCCAGGTGGCAGCTGTGCTCGACCTGCGCTCAATTCTTGGATAACAGACAAAATCCGAAATGAGTGGCTTATAATCAGTTAGTGTCAACGACGTTTCCAACAATATCATGAACCAACAGGAAACATTGAGTAACAATAAAAATGAAAAACTGATCTTTAAGATAAGAATGTATTCGAAAAATTAATATAAAAATAATAATATAAATATACTTTGTATACAAACAGTAGACAAAACTTTGACTTTGTACAACTGAAACAGTGCTCACTTAAAAGTTCAAAAGTTGTAGTTACCGAATTTTGAAAATTACCGGGTCGAAAGGAAGTAGAGATAAGATAGTTATAACGACCGACATGCAATATATATTCATACACGAACGTAATATTCCCAGATAAAGTGTTAATAATACAAATACAGAACGTAAATTATTATTATTATAAATTTTACAATTATCTGTGCGTTTTGTAGGGAAGCTCAAGGGAGTCCTTGTGAAATGAACAGTGAAGACACTGACCTCGAAGGCCTAATTCCTAACTGTGGGCAAACGCAAATATCAAAGTTCGAAAAAGCCAAAGTATTTTAATAACCTGATAACGTCGAAAAAAACAGTTAAAATTAAGATAAATGTGAGTACAGAACTGGGCCGGTTGCCAGCCATTATGCACACAAAGGCCTAATCGCTTAACTCCCACAATAGTAAATAAAACATAACGCAGAAAAAATGGTTGTAGATAAATAATTGAATTATAAACAGTAATTGTGTATCACCTAATTCGTATTTTTTTTATTTTCTACTAATAACTTCACCATAACTAATATGAATTGTCTATCGTTTTGAAAGATGAAATTACATCGGTCACAACATGGATAAGATATTTATACATTTTTCTAATGCAATATACACGTGCGTGTATCTAAAATATCTAAGCATGCGGCACACGGGTAACTTTAATGTCCACACGTTTATATATTCGCGAGTGAAATAATCGTATTAAACGAATCCTGCAAAATCGACCCGTAGAAAAGTGTAGGGAATTTTAGTGGGCTCGGAAGCCCCTTGGCAACACTGCTAGCGTCGGGCTGGGAGCCCCCCCACTCAGTGGGATGGTTAGCAGGGCCGAGCGTACCATGAACCGTGCACGTTAAAGACAGAACGACAGAACAACAGCCGTCTAGGCCTCACTCCCTGCGCGGAGACCACCGCCGGCCTTCCCGTATCATGGCCATGTCCAACCTATATCTGAAAAGAGGGCCCAAACTCTCGCTCAAAAGAATCCAGGACGTTTGCATGTCGCAGTCCAACCAGTGGGTCAACGGTGAGTATCGATTCGAACCGGGCACAGGGGTGGGGGTGGGGGTTTCGGAACAAGAGAAAGAGTAAAACGACCTCGGTCACGATTCGGGTAAAAAAACCGCTTCCCCCGCCGCTCGCGCTTAAGGCCGGCAGTTTCGCAACGGACCGTTATGTAAAACTCCCCTCCCCCCAGACCGGGGGACGAACCGAAATGAAAATGGTCTCCTGTATTGCAGTGGAAACGATCAACAACAGCGGGGGCCTGTCGCTCTCGCCGCCGAACGGAGGCGTCTCGCAGCGGGAATCTGTACAGATAACCCAGCCGGCGAGCGCCCCGACCTCCCCTCTGGCCTCACCCGACCCGACGGCCACCACCAGTTTCACGCTCACCTGCCCCCTCACCACCCTCGACCCCAATTGGCAGGCCTCCAAGTCGACAGTCAGAGAGAGAAATGCCGCTATGTTCAACAACGAACTTATGGCCGATGTCACATTCGTCGTCGGAGGCCCAGGTAAATGTCACCAATATAACTATCTACAATACCCCCCCCCCAACTGTTAGTGTCCTTGAGTATCAATCTCTTGCAATACATATTTTATAAGTTATATCTGCAACACCCCCGTTTTTAAATTGTATCGCATCATCTCGCGATAAGACAGTAAAGTCGATAGGTTATACCTAGACAGACCTGTTTTGATCAAAATAAATGTATCTTCTACATAATAATTTTAGTATAATATCTCTTATCGGTCGATAATTGTAAAGGAGAGAAGAAACAACAATAATAACTGTAAATGTTTTTGTTTACTCACTAATTTGTAAAAACCAGTTTTTCAATGATAACATAAGAGACAGTGCTTATCTCTTGATATAAGATTATCCTGTTGGGAACATTTTATGAAATAATAAGCCGGATTTAAACGAAGCGTTACTCAGCTATGGCAAGTTATTTTGTCCTTAACTGATTCCAATTTTTAAAATGATGAAAGTCACATATTTGGCCTAAATTCCATTTTTTGGATTCACAAAACAATTTGGAAATGTTGCATAAGAAGCTGTATGGTAGTAGACTCCTGATGTCGCAATTTCATTAGTAATATTCTAGAGAAAGTTATCGTGTTTTTGCCCGATTTTCAAAAGACTGATTTGGATCTGAAAATACTATATCCAACTTTATGGAATATATTAATAAATAAAATCATTGCGGAGTTGTATTTAAGTGAAAGAGAATAAATGACCAAAACAACATCTCTTATTTTCCACAAGTGTATGATGTTTGCTTTTAATAATGGTAAATTTTAGGTCACACACAAAGGATTCCTGCGCACAAATATGTGTTGGCCACAGGAAGTTCTGTTTTTTATGCAATGTTTTATGGGGGATTAGCAGAAAACAAAGAAGAAATTGAAGTGCCCGACGTTGAACCATCAGCCTTTCTTACAATGCTCAAGTATGTACACAATAATATTTAATCTATTAATAGATAAAAAACAAATAGAATGAATATGAAATTCATTGGAATGGTCATGATCTCAATTATATACTTTGTTTATGCATATATTTATACATATGTGTCTAAGGGAAAATAATTTTATTTGATTTGGTCAAAAATTCCATAAATTGTTGATTATCAGTAATAGCACAGTGCACAATAAATTCTGCTTGCCACAATATTTTACACAAAGTTTCCATGATCAATATACATGAATAAACCTGACCTATAAATGATGAAAAACCTAACCCTGCCATGGATAAGTTAGTCATAAGTAAGTACAGTGATTGAAGAAAGAAGCACTGCCCCAAATCTCGAAAAGCACATATCACTAACCACATACTTCCCCTATATAAATACAGAGAAAAGAAGTAATTGTATACTAACATTCAATGTATGATCATGATAGTTCATTATCAGTTTCAATTCTGGTTTTCAGGTATTTGTATTGCGATGAGATTCAGTTGGAGGCGGATACTGTACTGGCGACGCTTTATGTCGCCAAAAAGTATATAGTCCCACATTTGGCGAGAGCGTGCGTCAACTATTTGGAGACTTCGTTGACGGCGAAAAACGCCTGCCTACTGTTGAGCCAGTCGAGGCTGTTCGAAGAGCCCGACCTGATGCAGCGCTGTTGGGAGGTGATTGACGCCCAGGTACGTTCCGTCAGACCGACACAGATATCGCGAGTCAAACCGCTACACCGCTCTATACACAATATCTCGTAAACGAGCCCTACGTCAAAACATTTCTGCGATGAAATTTCCTCCTTCATATTGCTAGAAACATAGAGATCTCGCAGGACAGATAAAGAACAATAAACAGAGGCCATTTGGGTACATCCATTTGTCCACTACACTATTGCCAATAAGAACGCACTTTGTGATAATCGTAACACACATTCTATTCGGTCGAAATTTGCGATTAGTCTCACTGTTACATGGTTGTTATTGGGGGTTTCATGATTTTGTACACTTGGGACCAGGGTGACTCTTGAAAAGAGCTCCTAATGAGAATTAAACTGCATAATAACGCACCTTTTTGAAGCCTTATAGTTTTTGCGACACCTGCATTGGTTCCTACTCATACTGGTGGGACATTGCTCAATTTAATGAAGTCATAATTTTAGTCTTTCATAAGTGTAAACAGAAATTGCGTATCCAAGGCACGTAATATTTATTTACTCTTTCTTTCCTGTTAAAACTGAAAACCTAGCGAAATTTCTATCCACTTTTCAGTCACACAAATAACAAATCTTGGTGTTCATAGTTGAGAAAAGATCTAATTGAAAATTGGGATTAAATTTCAGTGAATTGATGCCTGCTATAACACTATCTGATGTAGACTGTGTTATCATCAACCAGATTAACCTTGTGTAAACCTGAAGACTATTTTAACAGATTTTTTTTATTTAACCAGTTAAATTTATAGCTTTTATATAAATAACAGAGTAATCTTAATTTTGCCACTTTAAAATATTCCATTCAGTTCACATATGATGAGTAATTTTCGTATAATTTCAATTTAGAGAAAAGTAGTTATAACCTATTTCCAAGATGGATGACATAATTTGGACCATTAAGAAAAATTATGAAATCATTAGTGAAAAAATGAAATAGTCTCACATTTCTGAGAATATTTTGTTGAAAGACTCATCAATGTTAAAAGTGATAGTCCACATAGTTATAAGAATAGTTCATATTAGCCATGCGAAGTGTCAATGAATTTTATCATTCCTTCTTTGATATTGGTATAATAAGTATTACTTTTTGTTATTTGCTTATGTTTTGTATTTTTTTCCCAAATTGCATTTATACATTATATTTGCGGTCTCCCAGTTTCATTCATAGAAGTGTGCAATTTGGTTCCATTCTTTTGTCCTTATTATGTGCCATCAGTTTGTCCAATTTAACTCATGCCAATGCCAGGTATTTATATTATATACACTTCAGACAAACTACTTTTTTGAGCTTGTGTATATTTTATGTCATAAATGTGTCACATTTATGTGACACTCTTCTTATCAAATATGTGATTTTCTGTCACTCAAATTTTGTTCACATTTGTTGTCCATTCGTAGACTGACTTTGGCATAAAACCATTGTCAGCATCTAAATATGGTGGGTAAATGCTTTCCTAGAGAATGTGATGTGATGTGGTGGAGCAACTAGGAACAATCCATTTGGAAAATTCAATGATTATACAGTGATTATACTAAACACTATATTGCTTATAAACTAAATCTGATAATATGACTGGTGTGGATTAGTTTATATGTACTATAAATTGTGTTTAGTATAGTGTATAATATAGTTGATTTTTTTTCTAAATGTATGGTGCTCCTAGTTGCTCTATCACCTCACAACCTTAATAAGGATAAACTGTTATTTTATTTATAACCAAACCCTGTATTTAGGTACTGACAATGGACTGAAAATGGGAGTGGTGACTGACAAATCATATCTTTCATAAATCAAATAGACCACCGCGTAAGCCCTTAAAGTAAATTATCTTCACTGCCCTCATTCTAGTCCAAATTGCTAGTCGTTTATTTCTCTAATATTTTCTATGAGTTCTGTTAACTTTGTTGATTATGTTTAAATTTAAAAAATCATTTTTATTCCCTTTTCTTGCCATATTTTGCCTTAACTGTTTGGCCTGGTTTGTTACAACAGGGCTTGCTACATGTGTTTTTGTATTTTGGCTAGCATTTTTAAAAATATTTAAATGTTATACGAAGGAAGAAACAGTTTTTTGTAACTTTGATGAATTCATGAAAATAGTTGTCTAGAAGTTAGTTCTATGTATACATGTGTCAGTGTAGACAATATTTATACACAATATTTGTATTCAAGTCTCCTGTAAGAGTGAGCAAACTTTAAACAAGGAAAAGTTCTTGTGTCTACTCTTACAGCAAATGAGATTTACGTGTACCAGCATTTCTTGTCACATATCACCAAAAATTTAATGTGAAAGACAATATATATATCATCAAATGACTGTAAACAATATAATTGTATTAGATGGCACTCCAAACAATTGCTGTTATTTGTGTATATTTGTATAATAAATACTAAAACAGCTTATAAAATCACAATTTGCAGTTTAAGAGCCTTTTTTCATTTCTATTTAAAGTTTCTTATGAATCCATTACTGGAGTAGACAACATTTTCATAATAGAGAATATTTTTATTACTATTACTGTTCCCATCAAAGAAAATAAATAGTTTAGAAATAGACAAATAACTAATTTGCCCAAACAATAATTATTAATGCCTATCTGTATTCAAATATAAAATAGTGCTTTGCAGTAAACTAAAAATTAATACCAAATATAATGTAAATGTGTTGTGGACCAAAGGAAAACAACGATAAATTTCAACTCCCATTCTTTTTTTATTTTATAAAAAATGTACCAGTACAGAAAAACAAATTGGTCAGATAAAATATGAAATGGAGAAAAGGAGAGAGAAATACAAAAGGTTTAGAACAGTAGATAACAAATTATTCATACAGAATATAACTCATCCCATCAGGTTAATGAATATATTCAACAAAGATGATAATTCTATCATAAAAGTGCAGGTCATTATTAGTTAATTATTTCCAAATTCAAAAATTACTCAATTGTTATAAAAATTATTAATTAATAATTAATAATTTAAATAATTAAATTTGAATTTTTATATTTTATTTGATATATTATTTCTTTAAGGACGAAGGAAAGAAAACTGAGTGAACGTAAAACTACATTCACTGTACCCATTCTACATAAGTAATATTTGTTTATTACAAATCATGTAGAATCAGAATTTTATAAACTGAAAAGAACTGTCTGCTAAATGTGTAAAACTAATAATCATACTTATTTAGAATCTTATATTGATCTTTTCAAATCTTATTTCAAAGAAACTAAACGGGAGTTGCTGATATTATTCACAAACAAGCATTTGACATTGGCAACGAACAATGTGGTGACCCCTTATAATAATGTCTGTTTATAAATAATGTAATATGGAAACAAATGTCTAAATCGATGGATTTCATTTAAGAGTGCATTTCCTGGTCCCCTGGCAACAATTATTTTAATTTTCAACTTCAAGAAAAGGGTTTCCCTGTTTTGAAATATTACATTACAAAACAAAAGGAATGTTTTTTCAAGTCACGAAACATAAATATAATGCTCTACAATTTCTTATAGGCTGAAATGGCTCTACACTCGGAGGGTTTTGTCGATATCGACAGCACGACACTGGCAAGCGTACTCGGTCGGGAAACGCTGAACTGTAAGGAGAAACACCTTTTTGAAGCGGCACTGGCGTGGGCAGGAGCCGAGTGCTCGAGGCGAGACTTGGAGCACACGTCGCACAACAAGCGCACCGTACTCGGGGATGCCCTCTACCTCGTCAGGATACCGACTATGTCGTTGGAAGAGTTTGCCAACGGGCCGGCCCAAGTCGGAATTCTCACACAACAGGAGACCATCGACATTTTCCTACACTTCACAGCTCTAGTCAAACCCCATTTAAATTTCCCGATCAAACCTCGAATCGGACTCAAACCGCAGGTGAGGAGACACTTTGAAACTATAAACCTCGAGATATAATCATTATCAAAGCCCGGGCATAATAAATCGTCCCGCGTAGTAATATTAGTTAATAATTTTGTTTGTTTAAATATTACATAGGTGTGCCACAGATTCCAGTCGTGCGCCTATCGTGGGAACCAATGGCGCTACCGGGGAAGGTGCGACAGCATACAATTCAGTGTGGACCGGCGCATTTTCATGGTCGGCTTCGGGCTGTATGGCTCTTCGAACGGTGCTGCCGATTACACGGCAAAAATTGAGCTGAAGCGGTTGGGGCGAGTGCTAGCCGAAAACAACACCAAGTTCTTTTCGGACGGTTCGTCGAACACGTTCCACGTCTATTTCCGCCACCCGGTGCAGATAGAGCCAGAGTCTTTCTACACGGCCTCGGCCGTACTCGACGGCGTCGAGCTCAGCTATTTCGGCCAGGAGGGAATGAGCGAAGTGACAGTCGGAAGCGTGATATTCCAATTCCAATGTTCTTCGGAGAGCACAAACGGAACCGGCGTCCAGGGAGGACAAATTCCCGAACTTATATTTTACGGGCCCTCCGGCAACCTGCCGGCGGACGAACACTAAACCTTCGCAGAACCAACAGCCAACAAAAGAAAAGCCGAGCTTACTTTCTTTGTGATCTCTTTCTTCCTCTTTGTTTTGTAGTCATTAAGTTACATACTCGTCCTTTTAGGAATATAACAAATAGGTATGTGAAGTGCGCGAGGCCTTTATTCTCGAGAAAACGTGTGACTTAAAAGAAAATAAACACGGAGATGCTAGAGAAATAGGAATCTCACATAGCCCCTTGTTTGGACCAACGTTTCTTTAAAACAAAAAAGTTTTCTACGAAATTTCTATTCCTAAACTGAAATTATCTACAATACCGGTCGGTTTTAGATGTATGCTATAATTCCACATTCTTACATTTTACTCTAAAGCTTTTTACCGAATGATAAAAGAATGACTGAATTAATAGTTGTACTCTTGTTATCATCAGCGTACAAATACATTTTCTTTTACACGGAGTATTTTGATAGAATTATAATGTTAAATTAACACTCTTTTATAGAAATGTAATCGTAGAATTCGTAATACTGAGAGAATTATTCCTACAGTGGAGAAAAGAAATATATATATGAAGATTTTATCTATCAAACTTTATTTGCACGACTTCAAGATTTGTGCATTAGTTATTTTACTTAGAGCCATATTTACTTGGTAGAATAGTTTGCCTACAACAAAAGTTCTTGGAACCTTCCCTGTATTGAATTTTAAATATTTTAATGAAAGGATAATCTGAAGCCTATGGGATTGTTACATTATTAGAATTTTTGAGCTATGTAAAAGGAAATAACATTGCTTAATTTCTATAATTTTCTTTCCGCTGCAAGCTTGATTTTTATAACTTATTTTCACAAGAAAATTTGTTTAACTTTTAAATATAAGGAAAGTTCCATCCTATAATGAAACATAGTATTTACTATAATAAATAATTGAAAGAATAGTAATAATAAAACTGTCTTATTTAGACAAACTAGAATAGAAAAAAGAAATGTGAAATTATATAGAACTGACATTTATATTTAATTTCGAGCAATATATATTATGCGCACATTATTTTAGTATTTTTATGAAAAACTATTAGGTTCTGTTGATTAAAATTTAAAGTGTCTATGTTCCCACATATTCGTATGATTCAAGTCTTCCAAACTACAAGGAATTATACAAATTTGTGAATTAATCACTACTGTAAGAATATTTGTTTTTTTTATGTATCAACCTGTATAATTATTTTGTATTTTGTGTATATTGTATATTTATTTAGCATGTATAAAAAAAGACAAAGCAAGTAGCAAAAAACTGCTAATGTAATGTACTTACATTAAAATTATTTCAAAAGTATAGTAAAACGATTGTACCCGAAATTAATCATTTCAGCATTTAAAAAAGGAAATGAAAAACACTAATAAAAATTATGTCAACCTCTATTCATTATTGGTAAGAAAAGATAGGAAGGTCTAAAAAAGTAATGTCTGAAGAAATGCTTTCAAAGATTCACCCAAATGAAAACAACTCTCAAATTAATAAAAAAATTAACAACATTTTTTATAATAGTTTGAAAAATAATAAAATCTAATAATTTGATGACACTCCAAAGTAAATACTGCTACTGTTATTTAAACGAGTAAAATATTTCTCTTATGAAATAGCATAATAACTAATTATTATATCTTAATATTCTATTTATAATATCTCCCAATAATTCCTAATATTTTTTTTAATTTCAAGGAATGAACAATCTGTTTTGATGACTGAATCAATACTGCATGGAATCCGAAACCACAATCTCCCGTACAAACAACTTAAAACTAATAAGAATAAATGAAAAAATATATTTCACTCACCGACAGATGGCACATTGATGCACAATGCCTGGGACAATCGGAGGTATGTTCTTCCCAATTCGAATGCACAAATTTGTAAGATGTCGCTCAAATCAATGAGAAGATCTGAATACCAAATATTAAAGAAATATGGTGCGAAAAGGGTGCATTTTTTTGTATATCAAGATGATCAATTAACAAAAAATATTGCCCTAGCAATCTACAAGGGATTATTTTATTAGGTATTATTAAAATAACTGTTAATACCATTAGAAATCTTGTGAGTTGTGTTACTCTTAATATAAGCATACAAAAATACAAAGTGGACATCAATATATAGGATGAGGCCAATAAGGACAAGGACAACCCCTAACTTTTAAAGTTTTACGTTAATAGATAACTAATTATCCAAATAACCAATCTAGAAAATTATGTATAAACTGCAACAGAAAGCTTAAAAAATAATATTATCACAGCCTTAGAATAGAATTTTCAATAGGAAATTTAAAGTCAGTATTTATTGGCTAGAAATGAATTAATTGACCCATCATTTATGATATCCATCCCATGACTTTTTCTTAACTGTGTTAAACGTGAGATGAGTGGTTAAATCTCATTGGCATCAACCTCTTGAAGTTATTTCAATCTGTTCTATTTGTGCATATTATTTGTTTGATAAAAAAGGATACGTGGAGTTCCTTCTGTTCGGCAAGTTATGTAGAGACAGGCAGCCAACACGTGCGCGTTCTTTCGTCCCCTGGTTAAATTCTGCGCCAAAGCCATTTTGTAGAAATTGAATGCCGTGTTCAAACAATGCTGGTTAAGCCTTCACAGAGATATAGATAAGTAAATTACAATAAAATTCATTTAGGTATATAAATATATAAACATATATGTTAAAATATAAATTAACACAACAGAAACAGAGATTGCTAACAATAGTGTACATTTACCATTAAAGGGAAATTTAAGAATAGATGTGGTGAAGACATTACAAACAGGCAAATATAAAATACCAACAGAAGGTTAACTGACATATACTATCAATTAATCAGTAACCTTGAACTTCAACTGAGAAACAACCGATCAAATAATGCAGCAATTATTCAATTAATTTCAGAAATCAACATCATAGGATAAATGACACTAGAAGCGATTGCATGAAATTGCCATCTCTAAAGCGATAACGCTCGAGTATTCTGTACATGACTGAAACCATTAACAACAGATGTACTCTTTGAAGTATGAATGAGAAGTTTAAAGTGTGATTCCTAAGGAACAAAGTGGAATTATACTGTTTACATTATCGATTAAAATTTCATCATTTTCAAGTCAACATATATTTATGACTTTCTCCAACTGTTCACACTAAGAAAATAAGGTACTTGTCAATTAGACCCCCTCCCATGAGTAACCTGTTTACCAACACTGTAACCTTTCCGTTGTGACATATTTCAGGATAGTTGACAAATAACAGTTTACAAAACAAACACTTATTCATAAATATTATTATTATTAACTTGGAAGTGTTTTGATATCGATATATAGATACATCGAGTCATTCGATACTAAACGCCATGTTTGTGATAGTTGGTTACTCTCGGGAGGGGGTCTAATTGACAAGTACCGAAAATAATTCTTTACCTCAGTTGTTGACCAAGACTGGACAGACCTCGTTTGGCATTCTGCAGTGTGATTTCTCTCGATTCTTTGCAGGCAATAGCATGATGACCTGAAATTAAGTGACCGTAATAATTAAAACTTTAGAAAAATAAATTGAATTGCAGTTATTTTGAGTAAGGTTCTTATAACATTTTTCTAGATTCATCATAATTATTTCCATTGTTATTGAGTTTGATTAGTACAGTTTTTTCCCAGGATTTTCATTAAGTGCAATTATGTTTTCCCCGCTATGCACCTTTTGAATTATGCGGCTTCTTTAAATGCACTAACCGAGGGATTCCTGTACTTCAATCCGCGATTGCTTAACTTAATTAACAGATGGTCAACTCACTGGTTCCAAAACTGCGACATCCGCCTGAAGATTCACTGGACACAAACTGGCCGACAGCCGAGGTGCCTCCGTGAGCGTTCTCTTCGAACTGCATCTCCGACACTATGACACTGTCCTCGAGTACGGTGCCGCAGTTTGTGCACACGGTGTCCCCACGGCTCGGATCTACTTCCAGATCCGTGGAGCCACATGATCTGCACTTGTTGCCAGTCATGACTCTAAACAATATGGGACCGTGAAGATCAACAGGTGAGATTTTGCCAGAGGCTGTGTCTCAGGACAAGCTCCCCTTTTATATTTTTCTTCTCCATATTTGTGCACAAGTGTGCACCAGGCACTGTGCACTTTTCCCTACTTATAACTACACAGTGGATATGCTTCCTAGGCAGATTACTATGCTTAATACCTTATGCAAGGGCCCTTTTTATAGCATTCAGTAGTTGTTACATTTCCAAAATATGTCTGATGCGAACAATATTGATGCTGCAATTCATATTTTCAATATAACGACTCAAGCATTCACATTTTTACAAATTATAGAAGACAGACATTGTTTGTTTAATAAGAATATGTTGTAAAAATTGTTCAGCAATAGCAGAACAAGGGAGGAATCCTTCTTTTTAAGTAATCAGTCCACATGCTAATTTGTAAAGCAATTTGATGTCTACACTATATAGGCTAAGGACTAAGAGAAGGAATAACCACATCCAAAATGACTACCACATTCTCTCAGTATAAACTGTAAATATTCAAAATTATTGTGGCCTGAGAGTAGTTTAAATTCAGATACGATCATATCTTTATCCCATAGTAACCTTCCTTCTTGACTAAGTCCTATGTGTATTTGTATTTTAATTGATTTAAGTGTCTGTTTCCAATCAAATGGCAGCCCATGATATGGCTAGAATTCAAACAAAAATATTTCCAAATTGTTATCCTTTTTAATGCAAATAAATGGTGCTAAATTATATATGTGGGTACAAACAAACAAAAATACATTGGCATTTTTTATACTGTCTTTCAAGGACAATAATTAAATTTTCTAGTTTATTCTGACATTACTCAGAAGACTGATTTCATACATGAGGTTAACAAGTTGTTATACACCCAATGACTAAAATTATGACAGTAAATTTTCATCTCTTTCTTCATTTTTCCATTCGGAATACAAATAAAATATATTTTTCTTCAATTATTAATACTACTCTGGATGAAAATAAAGCAATGCCTATATATTTAGAAGATAATAAAATTAATTGCGAAGCAAAGATAACCTTCTGAATACTATAAAACATCCAAAATACAGGAAAGAAAATTATTTATACTATGAACGAAAAAAAGGTACGTAAATGCGAACCCAAAACTACGGGAATGTGAGAGGACAAATGGAAGGACAATTAGACTATTGTACAGCGGTATCTTGACGCCTGGACTGATAATCGGTTTTAGCGACCGTAAACGGAAAAATTTAAATAGAGGAATAAAATGCTGATTACTTACAATCGAATCGGTGGTAAACGGTCGAACAGATATCCAAACTGCGAGCTGAGTTTGAAAATTGGTGTCTAATTTATTTCGTACAGTTTGAACCGTACCAACGTGAGCAAAACGACCCTATTAAAACGGCCGATATATTTAAAAAAAACCGAACCGGAGAACGGATCAAAACGTCACCTCATCAGTACATCCACGGAATCCCGACAAGGACTACCAAACATTAGACAGACCCGCCGGTCATCTCCAGACTGTCAGAGCTACCAACCAAAGCCCAATTAAGAAATATCCCAACAATTTATACCGAAATTCCGAAAAGATTATTCATGTAAATTATAACATGTACCTCCATAATTAATAAAAACTAATCTCTAATATGTATCACTAATGACTAGCTGAATCGTAGTTTTTCTGATAGGGCCATTAGGAATTTCTATATATTACTAATTTTCAAAGTGGGATTATTTTCGATCCTATTTCTATTTAATTCTCTATAAACGAGTTGTTTAATTATACACAAATTTCCTGCCTAATGTATATACTTTTTTGTTCTTGTCGTATTTAGTTAAAAACGGGGATATTACGATATTTATTTATATTAGTACGATAGGTACTTTTTTGCAATGAAGGACACTTAGTCCCGCCATGTATGACGATTACATTTTATCAATTGTGATAAGATAATAAGAGCTTCCAAAATGGTAACAGTTTCAGCAATATAAAATGCGTCGAAATAATAAACTCTATATATTGATTACCGTTAACATTTTACGTGATTCAAATTATAATGAATAACAAAAAACTGGTATATCATAGGTATGCTATGAGAAATAATCCTATTTAATGAAAAAAAGTTGTTTATAAAATGTAATATATTTTATTTCATTTGATGAAAACAAATTACTAAACCAGGATTTTGGGAAAACGATTTCGTTTGAAATTTCGCCAGTTATAATAAGTTAAGCCAGTTCAATAACCTTATGGAAACCTGTCAATGCAGAGGTAACCTCTACTCATGAGTTAACAGCAATGCAAACCTTCTAATATAATATAATTCCCGATTTATAATCTACTGATAATATTTATCGAAAATGGCAGGGAAATTATCGAAGCCAATTATTCTTGGTAGCATTATTGGTACAATTGTAGGAGGCTCAATAATTATCAAGTGAGTGCCGTTTTTTGTCTCTTATTTATAAAATAAATATCTGTTTTCATAGAAAGTAGTTTATTAATCGTGAAAATTAATCAGGCACGTCAGCTGTATTTCTTGCTATGAATTAACCTTCACTGTTCAGCCATCACACTTTATTTTATTACAATACATTAAAATTAAGTAACAGTACTCCCCATTGAAGGATATATTTGAATGAAGAATATACTCATGGTGTATACGAGCTATTATAATATATACTGTATTTATTCTTTAATCCAATAAGGAAATTGAACCTGCATCAGAATTAGCCAATATAAATGTTCAACCAAATAGACTGTGTAAAATTAAAATTATAATATGTGACTTCACTGATTACTATGTCATGAACCGGAGTTTGTTTTCTAAAGTTCTGATATTTTCACTTTCAGAGACTATTTTGGCGGTACACGCTATACTGGTGGTAATGATATTGAAGGAAAAGTGGTGATAGTAACTGGTGCCAATACAGGCATTGGGAAAGAAACAGCAAGAGAATTGGCCAAAAGAAAAGCTAAAGTCTATATGGCATGCAGAGATATGTCGCGGTGTGAAAAGGTATTTAATCAGATTAATTATTTATGAATCAATAGCTTACATCTATTTTATCTAAGACAAAGATATAGAAAACAAAAATAATGGTAGAATTATTTCAAGTAATTCTGTATGCATCAAAACAATAGCAATTTAAAGGCTATAAAAATATTAAAGGCTCATTAAATATTTTCACAGAGCAGGGAAGAAATTGTATTAGATTCTAGAAATAAGTATGTGTACTGCCGATATTGTGACCTTTCATCTCAAAAATCCATCAGGAATTTTGTGGACAGTTTCAAAAAAGGTAATGAGATTTATTAATTCTGTTCTGATCAATAATTTTAATTACAAGAACTTGATGTAAACAAATTTAATTACATAAGGTTGTTTAGAAACTAACTGAAAATTAAATTACTTTAAAAGTACCTAGATGCCAAATTCTGTGTTTAATTTTACATGAGATTTGTTCACTGTTACAATTCATGTTTTAGAGGAAAAAAGATTGGATATTTTGATCAATAATGCCGGAGTAATGCAGTGTCCTGAATCAAAGACAAAAGAAGGAATCGAAATGCAGCTTGGTGTCAATCACATGGGACATTTCCTTTTGACTAACTTACTAATAGATTTGCTTAAAGTATGTATTTAGTTATGTCACTTTGTGTCCTCTCTATTAATTTAGTGATCACAGGATTGCACATTATGCTTTAGATGTATGAACAGCCTTGATTTAGTTTCAGTTTTTAAAAGATAGTTTCCATCCGCTACTTGACCGTATGCACTGAAATCAATACGCTGAAAGCAGACAATGTTTCTAGGATTCTGCACCTAGCAGGATAATTAATGTCTCTAGTACGGCCCACAGGTGGGGAGAAATCAATAAAACGGATTTGAACAGTGAACAGAAATACAGCGCGAGAGCTGCTTATGCGCAAAGCAAACTGGCAAATATTTTGTTTACTACCGAACTGGCCAAAAGATTGGAAGGTGATATTTCAGTTGCATATATTCTATTAAGAATAACCCGCCGTCTGTGGTTTTCATTTTCATTCCTAACCTGAAAATTCTGCCATATCGAGTAAATATAATGTTTGCCATATTTTTTCAGGAACAGGCGTTACTGTGAATTCTCTCCATCCAGGTTTGGTCGATACAGAGATAGCTCGTCATATGAGTTTTTCAAAAAGTTACCTGGCAGCCATTTTGATTAAACCTCTAGTTTGGCTGTTCACTAAGACCCCAGTGCTGGGGGCCCAGACAACACTTTATGCTGCATTGGATCCAAGCTTAGAGAAAGTTACTGGGAAATATTTTTCGTAAGTCTACTAATGACTTTTATTTCATAGTATTAGTAAAGTGCAATTGCATATGGCACATTATGGGCATTCATATTTCAATTACATAAATTTACATGTACTGTATGTTTTTGTTTTCAAAATAAGTTTGCTATTTTTTTTTTTTGTTAATTTCCAGTGATTGTAAAGAAGCACAAGTTGCAGAACAGGCCAAAGATGAGGCTACAGCCAAGTGGTTGTGGGAAGTCAGCAAAAAATGGACTAACCTACAGCAACTGTAAAGTTCAATACTGTAGAAACAATTACTATCATAACTTTGATACTTTTTGTTCATACTAAGTTATATAAAGAGTACCTGATAAACATATTTGGATGATAATACACAGTACAGACAGTGTCCTACTATCTTGGTGATGATAAATTGATGGATGGTACTTCATAAGATTTTGAAGAATTCCAATTATTTGTTTATCAGGCTTTTTTATAAATTGTTAATAGTGTAGTAGGTTAACTGCTTTAGGTTTGAAGGTTGCATAATCAGAATATCTATTATCTAGTAATAGATGTTGTAAAAACTGTATTTGATCATTTATATTTAATTATTACTCAAATGAAATGTATTTGAATTGAAAAATAATTTCTATTAGCTCATAGAAATGAGTTAATAAAGAATAAAAATATTTGCACATATTGAAGTTTTGAAGCTAGGTACAACAGCTAGCTTCTGAATAATTCATGAATTAAACCTTAATGCATTGGGTGGTAATTGTAAGAAGGTAATTTAAAAAATATAAACAAATGGAAAACAACATTTTATTTAATCGCTTTTCCAATATAATTATTATTCACAGAGGGCTAATGACTGAAATCAATACATTTTTCGATCTGTTATACCTTACAAATGTGCTTATATTTCACAGCATTGCCTGAATTATAATTTGTACAACTACAGTTATTTGAGTTTACTAATGATGATGTCCAGAAAACGCTTGCTTCCTCTTTTCTTCCCATACCCTCACATTTTCAGGTGCGTGTGCTGAAAAATAAAAAAAGGAAAAAGATATGAGCCACAGTCAAGAAAGATTGTATCACAAACAAGATTTAATATCATGTAAAGAAAATAACCTACAATATTCAACTACTAAAACTTATGTTGGATGTGTTCAACTTGACTGAATAGCTGGATTCGGTCCAGCTTCAGACTGAATCAATGATTGAGAGCATAAAATTACAAAAATTCAACAGACCTGTTTTTTCTTATCATTATTTGTCCTTTTTTGAACAACACAGGTAATAATGTAATAAAATCTATGATTAGGGGTTACCTGTTATGTTTGGATCATTAAAATCTGCCATATAAATGCTTTTTTCTAATGAAACCAATATTCTTACTTTTATTACAGCCTTTGCAGAAGAATCTATTACCACAGGTTTTCTGGTCATATAGTTCATCTCTTTTATAATTCAATGAACAATTTTATCTATTTTATAATAATTTGAAATTAAAGAATACAATTTAAATTTAATTTAAAAAAATAATAGTATTTTTGCAGAGTTTGAAACTGTAAATACACTTACATAATTTGCCCAGTTTATAGAATACGGGGAATGTCACGACTAAAGCCAGGGCATAGTATTTCCACATCCAGTTGTTCTTGAAGTAGAATTTCCAAGGGAACTGTACAATTTTGGAGGTGATTGTGTAAGGGTATTTCATAGGCCTACCGGCCACCTTTCGTCAGCCATGAATAGAAATTGCCTGTCAAATTTGTGATAAAAAATAATAGAAAGAAATATTTTTTATTGTAACAAAAATTTTTTTTTCTTGCCTAACATTTAAGAGCTATGCAGATTATACACATTTTTCAGTACGGAAGATATATTGTATTTTTTTTGCTGTAAAATGATAATACTTTCTAAATATTATAATTTTAAAAAAATGTTAACATAATATAATTTGTGATACAGTTTCTATCAATACAATTATGTTACGGATCCTATATTTCACAACTTAATATACTACAAATTGAAAATGTAACAAATAGAGTTTATTCCAGGTTCACTACTGCAATAAATAGATTTAAGTTTCACTTTTATTTGAATTTCATAAAGAAATGTTAAAATACTAATATGATACTACTCTTCACCCTATAATTATAACATAGTTTATTCATGCACGGCCTACTTCAAATATTTGGTTCCCATACAAATACTGGGCAGATTCCCAGTCTACACACACAGGCCTGTTTATGTTATATAAAATATAAATAATATAGTTATAATAGTTATTTTTTACATGAATTTGAATTCCTGCTCTACAGCTACTTTCCCACAGCCCTTGTGGTTTGTAGAGTGGGATTTGAGTGGTGGGAATTGATTAGGAATATAGTGGGCAATACCTGGGTGCATTATCTGTGATTTAACCCAAATACCGATAGCAGCTAAGCTATACTATGGTATACACCTTGCATGAGAAATAATGATAGGTATAGTATGTGTGACCTTTCCTAGTTGAACATTATCAGTGACTTTTTCTTGATAATTTTGGAACTATTCAATGATTTAAATTAATGTAACAACAAGGCTTATGAAGCCTGAATGGCTGAGAATTAAATGTCCCTACAAATAAGATGATAATAAATTACTTTTGCTTGATTAAATTGATATACCATATCAATAAAATGTTTTATGGGCAAATGTTTTCAAACAATTCGCGATATTAGCACAACTACTAAGGAATAATACAAACAAGACATTAAGGCTAAATTTGATTATTAAAATTCCTTAAGGTCCAATATCCACGGACTCCATTGATATTATTAATCAGGATAGTATACATAGTTTGCTTACAAGTGGATTTGGAATGTTCTTTAAAATTAATAGTAATTAAAAAACAAAAATTGACTTACCAAAAGCTAAGGTGGAAAATGGACCTTTCCTTTCAGAAAAGAGATTCTGATCATATGGCAGAAGGCACAGCCCACATGATCGGGATTAAATTTGCAATGCAAATAACGAAAATATTAAGAATACCTGTGTTTAAAGGCTCGTTAAAGTAAATTATTAAACAGTATTCGTAGAATATTTCTAATTCGAATTATGTTTAATATATATTTTTTGGGAGGTTTCGAGAGGAAATCAAGCGAGCAGGGTTGTGCTGACTGTCGATGACACTTTCTTAGGGCCTAAGTCCAGTGAAGTTTATCGCCGTTTCAATTTCTAATATTTCTTCGCAGTCCTTTGAGAAACGACGCGAAGTTTGCTAAAGTACAGAACCCGAAATGGCCGTGACGGTAAGTAGTTGCCAGTTGTTACGCCCTGAATTGTTTGTTTCTTTTTTCTTCGAAGTTAATTTTCGAAATCGAAAACAGATCGCCTGTTACACTCCGTAAGAAGACTGAAATCGACTTTCATTCTTATAAATGACTTGCCAATCTTTCAACCACGTTTTCCTAACTCCTGCCCACCGCATCAATTGCCAAAACAAGCAAAACATTTTAACGTTATCTTCAAGATCTGTGCGCATCATTATTGGGCGATTATTCCTTTGGATCTAACGAAAATCATATTTTATTCTTATACAATACCGGCTACAGTATTTGAGTTTGAGATATGTATAAACTATTAACAACAGATGTGTATCAAAGTATTAATACTCCAGGAAATATTGTTTGTGGGTGCATGTTAAGATTTGGTTCAAAATTTGTTTTCCTTAAGTACGTGTAATTAGTGTAACTGTATATTAATGTTTACTATTGAATCAGAGCGCCTATATCATAACACCACTTTACCTTTCTTATCTGCTGATAAGGCTCTGACCGACAGAGCACCTGAATCCATTTTGTGTTCAACGGGCTTCTTCTACGCCAGTATTAAGACGTCTTTTGAGAAAAACAAAAATGGCTTTGTTACAGGAGATGTCTGATTTTACGGTTTTCCGCACCGTTTTCTACTACTGTGTCATCATCATTGCGCTGCCGGTCATTACATTTTTTGCATCAAAGTTCTGGTTCTTTGATGGTGAGTGTGTTTCAGTAAATGTCATTGAAAAGTCTCAGAGGACTCTACACCTGACTGGAACTATTGGTTGAGATTAGTGTGTTACAGTATTCTCAGATTAATATGTATGATTAAGAAAAATATCTAACTTTCATCACTTGTGAAATTTCCATTGCACAAGTACATGAGTGTATTACACTTTTATAATATTTAATAGAATTCTTATATCAAGCAGATTGCTAGATCTTATTAAGCCAAAAACATTTTAACTTAGCACCAAATAGGTGCAATGTATTGGAGTATTCATATTAAAGTAGTGGTTTCCAAACTTTTTTTATTTGTATTCATGAAATCACACTGCCCCTTCTCACTGTCGGCAAATATTAGAAAATATTTGAATGAAATAATTGTTATGCTTTCATGTTAATGCTATGTTATGAAAATTACATTTTCATTTAATGTTTTGTACCTCCCAGTTTGGAAATCATTACCATGTATCTACCTTTATTTATTATTTGAACTATACCTTGTCTTCTATGACTTCCATCTTTGGGACCAACCATAGAAGGTAACAATTACAGTGACAGTGTATTCACAGTTTGCTTATTACTTTAGCAATGTTTTTAATTTTTTTGGTTTTGTTATTTATTTCAGGCGTAATGGGACTCTCAAATGTGCCCAGCAATGTCTATTCGGCCATCTCCTCGATTACAGTCCTCCACGTCGCCCTTGGCATTTACATATACCGAGCTTACTCCGATACATCCAAGGAACCGACAAAACCAGACAAAATTGATTAAAAGCGATATTGTTTCTTTCTATATTTATATACGTAATCTAGGAAAGTTATTATTATCACGGACATCCCAAAGTTAATTTTGGGTTGAACTTTTTTGGCAGTTACAATGATTGTATATTTTTTTGGAAAAGAATTTATAAGAACAAAACAAATTATTGGTAGTCGGCATTAAGGAATGGTCAATTTTTATTCCTGTGCGTATTATTCACATGCCCTATGCTCTGTTTCAAAATAGTAAAATTGTAGTCTTTTAATTATTTAGGATTATACTTAGATGTAAACTAAACAAAATATATTTTAAACAAATTTGTTGTACAGTATAAACTAAAACAGGTTAACTAACTATTATCATATTATAGTTTATCAAGACAAGAATCTGACTATCTCTGTCACTTTATTATTAAATATTACTAACTCTTCCTCTATGTATGAACAGTTGATGTGGTAAATAAAAAGTTAAAGTTTATTAAATGGTTAAGTGACATTTGTTAACATTGAATAATATGTAAGGTTGTTAGAAGTATGAAATGTGATGCAATGTTTTCTTATTTATTGATTTGAGTTCATGAATGGGGTTAGCTGTGCAATCTACAGCGAACATCCAATAAATAAACATGTTTTTATGAGAAATGCCTAATGCACTGAAAAACTATTGCATTTCAACATTTTTCTTTTTCCAGTCCATACAGATTTTGTCCCAATTTTGTCATTTTAAAAATAGGTAAAGTGGAGTACCACAGATTCTCAAACTGTTAGGTTCGATTGAGCCTAATATGCACATAGTCTCAAAAGGCTTATTAAAGCCTAAACTGGTTAGGGCAGTAAAACATACCTGGAGCTCAGATATTAAAATAAGTTATAAGGACTAGAGACAGCCATATTATCTGATTGCAGTAGAAGTGTCTGTTCAAGGCACAGTGTTCTGTAGAAGTGGGTGTTCTCTTAGGGTAGAAGTGTCTACTAAACAACTAGGATAAGAAAAAAATGTGTGCAACTGTCTGAAAAAAATAGAAATAATTATTCTATATAAAGAAATCTCTTTTAAAAATATATCATTCCAGTATTAAAGATAAAAAATAATATGCCTGGTACATACCTGGACAAATTTCTTCTTATTAAAAGACAAGTTTCTTATAAAAACCATTTAGTTAAATACTAGTAGCTAGTTAAGTTTAAACCACCTTGTCAAGTCCTTCACAAGATATTAATAAATTGACTCTATTTGTATAATTATTGTATTAAGTTCCTTGCTTTATAATATAAGCTCCTTGTTATGAAATCTACATCAGTGATTCATTAAAACTTGAATAAATAATATCCGCCAGCTAATTGCAACAAAGAACACTGGCTTTAAGATTGAAGAATAGTTTTCAAAATGACTTTCCAAATATATAAAAAATACAACTACTGTGAAAAGTGTTATTTATTTAACGCATATAAATACAGAGGCTCCGTGCCAAAGGAACGTTAAACTAAAGGAAACATAAATGTAAGTCACACAACTAAATTCAAATTTGTAAACAAGGAATTCATGATGTTTCTATATAATAAAACTTCATTGTTTCTTTTCTTAGATACAATTAATGTCCATTGTATGCCAACACTGATTAAATGATATTTCATTATGAACAACATAGCTTCTTGGGGGAGATATTTGTGTACAGTAATAGTAATAATAATAATAAAACACTAAGTTCTAGTAACACTTAAAAACCCTACAGCATAAAAGTATTACAAAAAACATGTCCTCTTACTGAAGGGCCTTAAAACAAAACAAAAAAACTCAAGAAAAATGCAATAAATGCTCCCTCATCCATTCTGGACAGTCACTAATTAATTATTGTCAATTTGATTTGTCAGGAAAACGATAAAATGCATTAAAATATGGAGTTTCAGTTTATTTTCTCGTTTCTTCAGAAGATGACTCAATGAGACTAACAAAGCCAATATTTCAAATTAAAACTACAAATAAATCATACAAAATTCAGTACCATAGAATCACCTTCAAGTGACAAAAAGAAAAAACGATACATTGTGTTATTGTTCATTTATTTAGCTTCTTAGACAAACCTATTATTTTAATATTAATCATGCCACTGATATTTTTTTTACATTTGTAATTGTCAGCTCCTAACCTTCACTTTATTGATACATATACACTGTAAATTAGTTAACTATTATCCTTATTGAACTAGAGGAAAATAAAAAAAATGAAATGAAACAAACATAATCGGGTAAATTTAGAAGCAGCTAAGCCACCTCACAATTTCAGATTACATGAAAATATTGTATACAAAGCTGCATTCTTAAATGAGCAAAATTAATGACTAATAATGTTGAAAAAAAAGAATGCCATTATTTCCTGACAATAAGATGTTTGTCACAATAATGCGCTCCGGGACTAGTTTCTGTTTCAAAAAATATAGATCAAATATCATTATTACAATTAACTACAAGAGCGCACCTTGAGATTTTTTCCCCTTTGTCATTGTCAACATTCTCAGCTGTGTTCACAATCAAATGTAGGTAGGATGAACAAACGTTCTCCCAGATCCGGTAGCGGAGTTTTTTTGGTTTATTTTTCTTATTTCAAAAAAATATGAAAATATCTAGGAAAAACATCCGGGGAAATCTTGATTATATGTTAGGCAACAGGACCTTCAAAATTTTATATGACAAAAAAGGATTCACATCGACCCCCTATAATACTATGAGGGTGTTATATGAAAAATGTCCGGAGTAGTGTTCCTTTTTTCTTTCTTTTTTTCTTCTGTTTTTTCACTTTCAGGCTAAGGCTGCTTTTTCAACATAGATTCTACAACAGTATTGGATGGCGAGCCGAGATAACTCGAGATACAATCAAGTTAGCACAAGCAATTAGTTTTAAAAATAACAATGTTCGTATATAAGTATATATAATTTTTTATATATATAATATATATAAAAAAGGAAGATTATATACAAGTGTAGCCAAAGAAAAACTCCATGTACTCTGCGGTTCGGGGTAATGTACAAAACGACCGGAGCGAAACTCACTTTTCACAGTCTTTAACAAGTAGATTTCCGACTACGTGAATTGGCCTTAGAAAAATAAACCAGCTCACTATTATTAAAGTGTTCCATTTTTTCTTTTACACGAACAATAAATTCCACAGCACCTGGGAGGGGTATCGGATTCCCTGGACCGATGGGATTCAATCTTGTAAACAGAAGTAGGAGATATAACAAAGGCGTTGAGTTGTTTTGGCAGGTTCGCTTTTTCTCTTTTTTTTCATTTTCTTTCATTCTTCATTTTCTCTCTGCACTTTCTTTTCACAATTAATTTTCAAGTATCCTTAAACTGTGTGACGGTAACAAGCGCTGGTCGCGACGGACGTTACATTGCCCCGTTACTCTTCTGTTTTTTTTGCTTTTTTTTTAAAGACGCGTAAGAACTTTTTTTTATTATTTTATATATAAATTACGATTTTTTTGGTTTGAGTTTGTCTTCGTTATATCACGAGTGAGCGCGGTTCATTTTCACTTCATCCCTGTGAAAAGCGCCTCCCTTGATTAAGGTTGTATGTATGTGTAGTAGTTTTTTAAATTTAATACTTGTTGCAAACATTTTGTTTTGTTTATTTTTGGTAGGGTATCTCTTGTTTTACTGCCTGTAACCACCGCCGCCGCCGCCGCCACCACCACCTCCTCGGTAACCTCCACGGCCTCTGCCACCACGACCTCCTGAATTATACACACTTATTTTAGAATATTTTTATATGAAAAGGTAACATAACTGCTATTATGGTTAGTGCCTATCACAAATATTAATACCTCTGCATGTTAATTAGTTAAACGCTAAATGTTAATTAGGGGAACACATTCTCAAAACTTTTGTGCATTTAGAAGAAATACATTATCACTCATGTAATTTTCTGTTACAACTACCAGTGTTGACAGGTAATCATTACATTACAGACAAGACACAACGTTTTAAAGAACGTTATGGGAAGAAGCCATAAAAATACCATTAAGACTTAAGAGGAAATAAGTGAATAAGGACAGAAAACTGCTAGTGATAATATTCCAAATTGAATTGTAATAAGTACATTGGAGTTGATGAGTCAGTTTTAATCAATTGCACATTTAAATTGATATACCCTGAGACACTCAATCAAATATATAAAGTTAAAATATTATTCATTAATACATACAATTTAATGTGTACAATGCAAAATGAAATCATCCATAAAATTGAGGATTCACAATTAATTGTGATGGTCCCTAAAGTTTGACATGGTAAATATAAATAAAAAATCTGAAATTCAAAAAGGTTGCTAAAGAACCGCCTAAGAATGAAACTACATGATTTGGGAAATAGGAAACTAATGATTTTTTTAAAATGCCTATACATAATATAATTTTCTTTGAGTAAAATAAAGTCAAACAGAATTGAATATTTTTTAAAATAATTTTATCGAATTTATATCCTTTTTAATTTACAATTTTTCCATGATGCCTGCTGCAATGCAAAAATTCCGTGCATTATCAAATTAATATAAATATTTCCCATAAATGAATAGCGATATAAAAAATGGAATTTAGTTAAAAACTGAATATGAATTATACCAGAGGGACGCTCAGAACTGTTTCCACCTCTTGAACCTCCACCACCTCCTCGGCCACCCCTCTCTCCCCTCTCCCTATATCCATTCTGGTAATAACCATTATCCCTGTAGTTGCCATCTCTGTAGCCGCCTGAGGAGGGATAATTTAGGAAAAATTTACCCTTAGTAAACAACATTGTAAATATACATTGTATAATACAAAACAATATAAAAATAACACGAACATAAATTAATGACTCATAAACAAATTCTATTCAAAATCAAATTTAATCTATAAATGATCATAAAATTTAGTTTTGGTTTCACAATGCATTCTCAAAACAGTTGAATTGTTATTTAAACAATTTGACTAGGACAAATTGTAGGAAAAAATTTACATTCAGTAATTTGTGTGTGTGTGTGTGTGTGTGTGTGTGTGTGTGTATATATATATATATATATATATATATATATATATATATATATATATATAATACCAAAATAACAACAAATAATCACACAAAAAAACAAACATAATTAATGAGTTATAAACCAACAAATTCAATTTAAAATTAAATTTAATCTATAACTGATTGCAAAATTCAGTTTTGGCTTCACACTGCTTTAAACAATTAATAAATCGTGCACAAACATGCTATGATACCACTTGATACATATTATGAAATCTGTGAACCATACTTTAAATTAAAAATAAAATGTGCTAGGAGATTAAATACTGGTTAAATACCTCTGTTGTTCTGGTTGGGACCACCTCCCCTTCCACCGCGACCTCCACTTCCTCCCTTGTTTCCTCTGTCGCCGCCGCCGCCGCCGCCCCTTCCCCTTCCCCCTCGACCACCACCTCGTCCGCCTGCAGGAATAAATCCTATAGAAAAGAAGAAAACACATTATAATTTGCATTTGAAATACTGGACAGGTTGTGATGTTATAATTATTTTTTCTGTATTTCAATTGTTTGAGAGGATATGTTTGGGTTAGAACTAGAGAAAGGATATTTGCTAGTGGTGTGATTAACAGATTGTAGTTACTTGTTTGTGAAAACTTCTTCAATGATATAGGGGTATAAAAAGAAGAAGAACTGTATGATGTCAACAAAGTAACATAAAACCTCAAATTTACCCCATTTGCCTTGAACCAATTTGTTGCTACCTAAACAAATTGTTGCTAGTTCAAAGGGAATACAATAAGCATACCATCGTTATTCTGCGGTTGGGTCTGCTGCCACTGTTGTTCAGTCATGGATGTCCAACTGTTGTCAGTCTGTTGTTGGGGGTCCGTCCATTCGGTGGAGTTCTGTGCATCACCGCCTCCACCTCCGCTACTGCTGCTTCCTCCTCCTACGTTACCGGCACCACTGGCATTCCAGTCCTTTTCATCAGTTTCCTGTCACAAAAATCAACATGGTTCAAGTATTAATAAAAAAAAAAAATAACAGCCAGATGGCCGGAAACAACTATCCACTAAGCCGCATTCCCTCGCACACATCAGATTTAATTCTTTTTCAACAATTCTTATATAGCACAACTAGTAGCTTACAGCCAGTTATGCACATTGTGATATGGAGTGAATGGCTTGTGTTGTCTTCTTTCACTGTCCCTACTTACAAACCAACATCTATGATGTACTAAATCCATTACGCTAAAAAAATTATAACTTCAATTTACTATTATGATTAGGGTCACAAATTTACATTTTGAAAGACTGGGACTTCTGCTGCTTCTGGTTGAGGTGGTGGAGGCTCAACAGGTGTGTAGCTCTGGTTTGTATAAGTCAAAGTCGGTATGGTTGAATCTACATCAGGTGTGTCCAATTCATTATCCTGTCAACATATACAAAAAACAAATATTTATTGGTTTATAAACCACAGTATATATATATATATATATATATATATATATATATATATATATATATCAATAAGGGTGTTTTACCAAATACCTATTAACCTATAATAATAAATTTTATGTTTAATTACATTTGTATTATTTAGTATTTTATATAAAACACAAATAGCACAACAAATACCATACATAAGTTGCAAAATATCTTCTCAATAAATATCTTCAGTTTTATAAATCCATACGGTGGCGATTAAAAAGAGCATTATATTCACAGACAAAACAAATATAGTAAAAATTAAAATTTTAACCTGCAAGATAATTAATTGTGGGGTGTCAACAACTAAAAAGTTTTTCTTCCATACACTAGTCCAAGGATAATAGAACTAACAAAATTAAAAAAGACTGTTTCTCCATATACATTTAATATGCTCACTGCGATACCAAAGGAAAATCTGTTTTGGTTCAAACCACAAAATGGAACAACTCAAACAATTATAAACTAAAGGTAATAAATAAAGTGAATATGTTTGTGTCCTATAGTCATTAGTCCAGTTGGAATTCTGCCAAATATTTCAAGAGAGGGGAAAAACCTAAATAATCCCAACTCAGACTTGATTAATAATGCCCACATAATTCTGTTTTATCAGGGGAATGAAATATTCAATTTTACAACCCAATTCTACTCATTCATTGTTCAAAATCATCTGACAATTATAATAAGAATACAAATCTGTATGAACATCCAAATAATGACTGAATTTATGTTACAAGATGTTAACCTGCATGAAATCGATAGGTCCAGATTTGAAAACGCTGAGATGGCTTGAAGTATAGAATGAAGGGTCGATAGGAGCTCTGACATCTTCCTGAACAACACCTATAAATTGGTATTAAAATATAATATCACATTAATTCTGAATCACGCAAGTACTATGATTTAAGAGAAAAAGAGTTATTTTCTTTTGATTTCGTATACTTACTCGATTGAAAGGTACACGATAAGACTTGTCCAGTTTCAGTCACAACAACTTGGGGTTCCTCTTCTTCCTCTTTTGTCGCTATTACCTCACCTTCTCCCTGTTTAATAATAATAAAATCAACCTTATTGATTGTTTTCAATAATTTCTACAAGAGTGTAAGGAGCATACCGCTTATGAATCTGTTATTCAAGTATGTATTGTTGAACATAGTCCAACTTAACCTAAAAACACAAAGAATTAGGCTTTGAAACGCAAGAGCAATCAACCTCCCCCCCACTGCTATGGTCAGAAGGGCACTCTCTAACCTCTGAGCCAACAATTAATAAAAATCAATCATTAACTGAATGAATCAGTTTATTATTTTATTTTAAGAAAATATATTTTTTATAATAATTTAAATTATGAGAAAACGAATATTTTGTGTTTAAAGTCAATAAATGTTTTCAAAAAAATTCGACCAGTATTACCTCAATAATTTCCAATTGGTTAGTTTCAGGAGGCGCTGGTTGTTGTTCAACCTGTTCAATTTCAGGTTCTGGGGCCACATTCTGATCAAAGTAACCGCACTTTGTTATAGCCAATATCTTCTCCTTGAGAGCAGCGTAAGTGGTTCCAAAGGCCTGCTTAGCTTTCCCTTCCAGCAGGTTCATCATGTGCTCGGCAGGACTTTGGAATTGTTCCTGAATACATAGAGGCATTCATTACCGTTGTTTTTTTAATATAAAAAAAAACTGACTTTTACCATTTGACTACAGTCACAGAGTTCAATTCATTGATGACAGAATTGTAACAGAATAAACTGTGCTTTACTTTACTCATGCATTGAAGAAAAATGCATTAAATGCAATTAAATATGAATAGTTCTTAATTTTTTTAATGATTTTTATTTTGAATGGAAAAAAATTGACTACTTTGCCATCCACATCTGCCCAACTATGGAGGAAACTACAATTTGTACACTATAATATAAAATAATGAATTATGACAGAAGCATAAATATTTTAGCTTTTAGCTGAATGATATAATTAAAATTAAGAATAACAATTTTTTCAAGATGGATGGAAAAATGATGGAATATTAAAACCTTCTGTTTTTCATTCACACAAATAAATAATAAGAACTTACAATGAAAACAGTGCCATCACAATGTTTCGGTGTCATTTCGCCATAAAGATCATCAAATTGTTGTAATTCTTCAGCCGTAAGTGTTATACCAGCCTTACCCTGGAGGAAATCTTCACGAACACTTTCCTGTCCCAAACTCGACAAAACATCCTAATAGTAAAAAAACAAACGAGCTATTTAGTTTTAAAGAACAGAGAAATATTATACAAGGAAAATTACAAATATCAATTTCATTGTATAGTCAATCAAATATAACAATATATTCACCTGGATCACAAGAGCCTCCTTAATCATCGCAAGTTCATGTTGAGCTTTTTCCTGCGCCTCCTTACGCTGCTGCTTTTTGATATTTTTTGCCGATTCGATAGCCACATTGTTTAACTGTTTGTAAAGTTCCCTGGCAAATTCTAAAGTCTGAACAACCTCATCAAATTTAGAAATCGCCGCTACCTGGTCTTTGGCAAGTTCTTTACCATCTTTCTGTAAATCCTTGTAAGATTCCAATCTCGCCTGAAATTGAATACAAGAGCAATAAATATGAATAAATGAGCAATGAATGGCCTATTACTAAATCAGATGAAGTATTTCTGTGGCTCAGTAACATGAAGCCTCCTACTGCATCAATATAATGTAGCATGATTCATCTGGGTCACAATAACTACAACAAAAAAACTGCAATTTACATATTTTAGGATCATTAACTGTGTGGCTGTGGACTGTATAAACTACTGGACAAAAATATAACTCAATCTTTGAAAATACATTTAAAAAAAATTTACCTAAAACATTTCATAACATCTTACTTGCTTATATTTTTTTCTAATGTTTTATTGAGCTATGCTTTAATGAATAACAAGTGATATCTATAATGTAAAATAGTGATAAAAACCACAAATTGTCCCTTTATTAAAAAAAGTCATTCACTTCACTTTTTTGGTTAATGTTAGCTTTGAAGAAAAAACTAAAGAAATTGTTAAAACATTATTATATAGCCCTTGAAAGATATTTTAATATTAAAAACCATTTTATATCCCTTCATTAACAAATAAAAAATATTAAATGCATTGTGTGTGTTAAATGCATGATGATGCAATTGGTAATAAGTATCACTTTGTTTACACTATGGGAGTGTGCATAATTTAATGATTTGAACAATTAATCATATTCAAAGGTAGGTAGTTTACAAAAATCGAATAATTTAATGAATATTCAAGATAATTACAATTAATTATATATATATATTCAACGAGGACTTGTGAACTGGACTCTAATCAAAGGAATACATGATTTGGGAATTCATACATGGTTCAATCATTTTTTACATTCATTAAGATTTTAAATATTACAGGTTATGAAATAGCCAATAAAATAACCTTTAAATACTAAAAAATAAGTTTTTCTATTACAGAATACGTTACATGAAGAAGTATTGCTTAAGAATGAACAAAATGACCTTGAATTATAATACTGTACACAATAACGTTTTGAGTTCAATGTGGAAATGACCACTGTCTATTCGTTTTTTTAATATCATTGTTAAGGACATTTTTAGAATAAGTCTAACATATTAATATTTTTTAAGAATTCATATGAAAATAATTATGAAGACAATGGGTTATAATAAATTAGGGCAGACTTAAGGAATATCCCATGATTTATTTGCCTAACCTGCTCTTTACATATAAATAAAATTTTCTCAAAGATGTATACAAAAAACTTGTCTGGAAAGACAAGTAGAATTAACATAGACATTTTGGTGGCCTTAATTACATGTTAATAATATACAACTAAATTCATTTGCCTATAACCATTTTATGAACCGGAATAATTCAAGGAGTCTTATATCTATTAAAAAATGAAGATAACTGGCTGAACCTAAAACTGAAGCCAAGAAATCAAGGCCCATAATGTTGACACGTTTATGCTGAGAAATACCAAGAATAAAGTATCATTGGGGACAAAACTACTTTTTAAAAGTAGTTTATGGCATACTATAAAATTCATAAGAGTTATAGGTATATTTATGCCTCTTGGGTATATACATATATACTATATGAAAAATTCATAAATATATAAACATGGCTAAAACAGTCTTATGTTACTATTATATGTAAGTAAAATATTTAGTTAGTCTTTATTAATAGAAATAACACAAGATATTGTAGAATCAAAATGCAGAAAAGTTAAAAATTGGCTGAAAAACAAGAAGCTAAAGGGTACTTTTATAGGTATACCAATTAATCAAGATAAGGCTTTATATAAATGTCCAGTAATTGGTAAAGGCTTATTTTTATTGGAAATGTTCTATTTGTTTAGTAACTTTTCTCATTAGGCCCTGAAAATAAACACCTTTATACCTCATCCTTGAGCTCCAGAGATTCATTAAACGTTATATTCATTAAGATGAAAATAGGGAGTGCAATTCTGAAATGAGTGCCACTGGCACATCGATAAACTTATCTAGCTATTCATAAAACGCAGTAGACTCGAGGAATAGCCGGTTCTCTTCTCTTTTTTCAAAGTAAGCACCCGGCCGTAATCGGCCCAAGATAATTCCTAAACACGGCGCAAAATCGGGGAAAGCCCGACCCGGCGAATCGAGGCAATATCCCGGGGGATTAAAGCGGGGTAAAGGTGCCGGGTCCGAAGCGGCGAGATAAAGCACATGGCAAACATGGCTGCGGGGGCCGGTGGAAGGGACGTCAAAAAAGCCGAGGCAACTACTGCCCGCGGCTCCGGTCCCGAACCAAAGTTACCTTTCGCTTTTCGAGATTCCGTATTTTGTGCTCGACGATGACAATCCCCTGTTTGATGGAAGACGTCGCCTCGAGGGGAGCCTGCTTCTCCAACCTGGCTACGGATGCGGTAGGCATTTTTCACAGGGATAAAGAAACAGACAAATGCGAGCGGCCAGTGTTGCCACACCACTAACGTCCCACCGCTCGGCCACTACCTCAAACACCGGCGTCCCTTTTGTCCAACAAAAATAAACCGGCCGAAAATTTACCGAAAATATCCGATGCCGGATTCCGCTTAAATTGCCCCCAGTAGATCTACTTGTCTACTATTTTGAGTCTAACAGACTTAATAGTAAAATTTGATTTTTTAAATTCGGATAATTTTCGAACAACTGAGATAATATTATATGTATCCCTCCGAACAGTATTTTACGAACTTTTGCTTTACTATGGATTTTTCTTTTACTATTAAAATTATCAATTTAGGACGTTATTACCCCTTTGAGGAATATAACTAACAAGCAAATTTATTATTTCATTGTATTATCACCTGGTTTGTTTTAAATACTGGATTATTTAACAGAATAAAAGAGAGATGTTTTTAGTTGGTAATGAATTTGGTATATTACTAGCGAAATTCCCCCCCCCCCCCACAGTGAATAAACGATTTAAAAAAGGAAACAAAGAAATCTTTTGTCCTGTACAGATATGGATTCCTATCATCCAGATGATTCATAATTTGTCAGCAATGGAACTAAAGTTAGTCTATCTGAATTACATAATTATAGAACATCAGTGAATTTTGAATAGGGATTCAATGAAGCCTTCAAAGATTCCTAAATTGAATACAATTTGCATACAATGTGTCAATAGACACATTACACAAAAGCATGATTTTACAATTACTAATTTAATTCAATTTCTGACAAATGAATTTAATAAATAGTTACATTATTATGTACTTTACTTGATAAAAGAAATTGTAGAAAATGAAATTATGAAAGAGTAAAAATGTATTCATTATCTATAAATAATGTAGTATTGATACTTATGTGAAAACTGAAAGTATATTTTACAAACATTTTGAGCGAGTAAATTTTATGAATTATTGTAAATCAAAACAACCCTCCTAATCATTTAAAAATAACATATTTTAATTTCTCATGTGATAGTTACAATCATCATACAATTATTCTACAAAGCCAATAATTGTTCATATTTCACAAGCATAAATCTTTTTCAATACAACTGGGTATTTATTTCTAACAGAAAATATGTACTCAGACTTTGTTTATTTCACTGCAGTTTTATGAAGGTTTTGAGTGTTTAAATAATCTGAAATACATTATAAATAATGATGAAGTTAAGTGACTATTTATTTGTCCCACACTAGCATCAACATAAAACAAGTAGTTTATAGGAAAATATAAAAATATATAACCAATAGAATTGATATCATACCTCTTTATTTGCCGAATATAACAAAATTGGTAATACATGTTACCTAACAGTTTAAAATAAATACTGAAATAAGTAAACAAAATGACGTAAAATATAAGTAACTAACATAATTTTTTTTTGTTTTTCAATTATACACAAAAACTTACAAGAGAACATATTTCAGAAATTAATCTTTGTATGGTATTTCATGATTATAGGAACATTACAAAAAACGAAATATTAAATAAATAATCATTATAATAAAATGTTGGACAGACATGTTTAAAAAAGCAGACTTACAAATTCTTGAAAGTACTAATGAGATCATATCCCAGCAATAATCTGATGATAAAAACTTATCTATACTGTACAACTCCAAGTTTTCAGTTGGACAGTCAGGAAAAGGGTAATTTCTCTCAAATTAAATATATACTAATTATGTAATCAAAATCATACAAAAATATTTAAAATAATTTAAGAATACATTCTGGAATATAAAAACTGACATTAGTGGCATTGATTTTGTTCAATTTTTTCACTTCATTTGCCAACATGTTTTCTGTGCAAAAATATTTTTTTAAAGTATAAGTGTGTATCTGTGTGTGCAGTAAGTACTTCATGATTTGAGCCAAGTGTTTCATTGATTTCAGATTTTACTTAAAAAAATAAAATTAAGTCAGTTAAAAGTTTTGATTTTATTTGATTATACAGAGGACATAACTTGACTGTACTAGAACTAAACAGATCTCATAATGTTAATTAATTATAATGAGAAAAATAAGAAGGATGGGAATAAATATTGTTGAAGGAAGACAACAAAGGATTTTGTAAAGGCAAAAATATCTGGAGAATTGGAATGCTGTGAAGCCGTGGTCCCAGAGCTTTGTGATGGGATGACATTTTTTAATACTAATAACACGCGCATGTTGTATCATTATACCTGTTTTGCTTTTTCATAAATGTGTAAGAATACAACAAAATAATTTATTTTTCTTAGCAGGAATCTATAATTCGTTTACATTCATTTTGTTATTAATAACCTTAGAATTTTACACACTAGTCTTTAAGTTACTAGCACAATATTTTCACAATTAGTATTATTCAACTGCTCAACTGTTCTTAGAATTATAAGTGATTTAAAAGTGATCTAGAAGTATAATATTTAGCATGTGTATAAAACAACTCTCTTTGTATTCCTCTTTTTGCAACTCCCTTGTATTGTAATATCTTATTCTGGTTGCAATTAATTTTAAACTAGTATAACTTCAGATATTAAATTATAATGCGGTTGAGCAGTTAAATTGTAATAAAATAAAATAACAAGTGTCTAAAAAAAAACAGTACAGGTCTAAATTCGAATAGGTTTTGGCTTCTAAAACTGAAATAATAATAAGTGCCAAATGGGAAAATATTTGTGTACTTTGAACTTATCTATTTTAAGTAGGTAACACACATTTTTGCTTATTTTTTTCATTCTGTAAATACTTCACCTACAATTTTCCCTTTAATTGGACAACTAATAACAAACAACTAACATTTACGAAGTATGTATGTATACATATAAAAAAATATATATATATACATACATACATAAAAGCAATTGTACTTTTGATTTTTAAATTTATAATATTCGATACGAGCAAAACTGACACAAAACTACATTACATATATGTTTGCCGCTTGTGCGCTTAATACGCTTGTAAATCCTGATATTTTCATTTTTTATTTCCTTCTTTTCTACTTAGAAAATATATATTTCACTTGATATATATATATTATATATTTGTTATAAAAGTGGCACATCATAAGGCTACACAATTGCCAATTTATTAAAAAAAGTGGCAATGCTCGGTATGTTTTATTACACAAATTTATATACAGACTTTTAGGGATAATTCTGTTAAGTTCTTCAAAAAATTATTAAGTATTTATTATCACCAAACTGGACTGTTCTAAACTGCAAACATATGTTCATCTGTACATATTGCTCTTGAATTTCAAACTTTCTGGGCAAATACCAATTTGAATTTTAAGTTTCATATGGTTAATACACACAAGTTAGAGTTAGACAGTGAGTCTTGGCCCCAATATTTTTTAAAAATCTATTAGGAATAAAACTTCTCTTCTATTATCCTCAAAAATACTTCTGTAGTTAAGAACAAGAAAAATAACAGGGATTCGACTACTTGTTGAGCTCTTTACAAAAATATTATTATACATTTTTGATGATACTCTCGTCATTAGTTTTTGATTTTGTTAACACCCGTCTATGTTAAATTAAAACAAAAATTAACTTAAAAAAATGAGAAAAAGTACACAACCCGCCATAGAAATGGAAAAATAGAAGATACAAAAAGAGAAAAAAATGGCAAGAACACAACTTAGACATTGAAAAAAGCCAACATTATAATATATATATATATCTATGTATATAACATTTTTTAATTCATAAATAACAACTAAATTTCAACTAATACAACAGGACAGGGGGGTCTGTCTCATGGAGATGTAGTTTAAATTGTTTCCTCAAATGTTAATTGACATATTGTGATATACTTTCTTCATTAATTGGTACGTTCATGAGTGTGTTTAAACAATCTCCCCCCTTACAACATGTTGAAAACGTCTAATACATATACATTACATACATACATATACTTCATACAATTATATAATTTTTGTTTTAAAAGGGTTTGTTAATACTGATCACTTTTGCGAGAGAGTATAGAGTGAGAGAGAGAGAGAGGGAGAGAGAGAGAGACAGATAGACAACCAATCAGCCAACCGCTGTTAGGGTACTTGGGTTACTCGTTTTATTGCTACTGTCGGTAGCCCTGCAACAAGACCTATCGTATATAAATATACACAATTCGCCAATATCTCACTTGATAATTATTTTTTATAACCTTCTCCCCAGCTTAAACAAATTAAAATGAACATTTCTGAAGCTGTGTAAAAACAGAAGTGGCAAGTTCCATGTGGTCTCCAAAACTGTATCCGATAAATTTAAATATCAGTGTCTCGACATTAAACTAAAAGAAAAGATATTTCACTTCACAAGATGAGACATTTCATTCAACTTATTATCAGTGGGCTCAATATGCCATACTTGATATTTTCATTGAAATGGCATCTGACATCCAAATTATGCTATTATTAAACATATTCTCAAGGTTTATCTTCTTCTATAACACTTTATCATTTTATTATCCAATTTATCAATAAATCAATTTTATAATAAAAGAGGAAGCCGAACTGCTGAACAGATTCGGTGATTGTTTGAATTTTCTTGGTCCAGTTGTTTGAAATGACTAAGGGAGAGGAAAGTGAAATTCAAGTGATTTGAGATATTTTAAATGTAAAGACAGCATATAGGAAAGACACAAACAGCGGTTTGCCATCTCTGTAATGACAGAGCTTAAGATCAACAACAATATACAATTAACATTTCGATGATGTGAGGATGGAGCATTTTATAGTGGGAACAACAGCTCAATGGATCATTTTTTCTAAAGAAATCAATGGTGGATGGTATGAAATTATCACTTATTTTAGGAATATTCCTCACATTATTTCTTAGGCCATAAAAAGTACGATTGAAAAACCTTGGAAAATTATTTTCTATAAAGTATTTTTATCCCTCTGAGAAACTGAATAAAGTCTCATATTGTTCATGCTCCACTCACTGCTATTACAGTTTATATAGTTTCATATATTAACAATTAATATGAGGAAGTTCAAAGATCTCGTAGCAATACACCAGCTGAGCTGATTTAAACACTGCAGTCAATCTTCTTCCCCTTGGTTTCTTCGGGAGCCACACCCTTCACCTTACACGGCATTCCAGGCATGGCTTCTTTTATTACTCTAATTTATAAATGGGCTTTAAGTTCTACTGTTCTGCTTACTTAATTCTTATCGCTCTGATTTAATGGAGCTTTTGGTAATAACATTAAATGTATTTAATACTATACTCAATTATTTCTTCAATTATTAACTTAGGAAAAAGAAGAAGATGACATATTCTCATGTATTATAATTAAATTATGGGGCACTGACTATTAAACATTTCAGTACCGTCAATCCATGTGGTTAATTAGTTTAATGGACCATGCTATTTAAAATACTGTACGCATGTAGTCAAATCAAATAATCAACAAATTTGGGGATATCCATTAAAATGGACACTTAATAGTTGGTAGATAATATGTAAATAGTTTTCAACTATTCATAATAGACTCTCCATATATTTAATAAATGTATTCACGCTGATAACATCAACCTCAAGGCCGTTATTTATTGATTATGGGTTCATAACTTTACCTAGTTCCTTTTTTACATTATGAAATGAAAACAAATATGAGAAAAATCCTTAATACTATGTTAATTATAATTTCTGGACAATTTAATGTAATTTGAGATAAAAAGAATTATAAAAATTAAAACTGTATATTCTAGATTAAAAGCATTTATTTAAACTCTCAACTTGCAAATATATTCTTTAACGAGAATAACAATTTCATTTTGGACTTGTTAGTAATTATTCGACTGTACAACATGTTGAAGATATTAATTAATCAATTTAGTATTAATGATCCATACAAAACCTTTCACGCAAAAGAGAAGTTATAATAATGTTAGGATCATGCAAAATTCTCTTAATTCTTATCATACAAGACAAATAAAAGAAGAATATTCAATTTATTACTTAGAATCATTAGAGCTAAAATTATCATGCACTGAAACGTATTAGTATTGAAAAAATACGATGTGGCCCACACATGAGTTTTAAAGGTATCTGAATATTAAAAAAAAACAAAATGTAATTTAAAAATCAGCCAATATATAGAAAGTATTAAAACTTTGTAAAAAAATTAATTGAAAAGAGAAATTTTTGTCTGGGTGAATTGACTATACGAGATGAAAAACGGTTTAATTTAAAATTTATTTAATGTACATGGCAATCATACAAATTTTGATCAATTTACATACATTACAAAATTGTTTATAAAATCTTACTAACACCAAGGGTGCATTTTATACACATGGAAAAATACATGTTAGGATAATAGTACACCTAAAATATTAATTTTATTTGTTACGGTACCCTTATTCTCAGACCTCCAAAACTGTTGTACCCTATTACAGTTCATAAAACAAAATATGCTAGTTAAATAGCATATTTTAATGATTGTACATACTTCTTTTTAATGTTATGATCTTTAGTGGAAGATGAATCCAATGAGGATATCTATCAGTCTTAAAGGGTCAAAAATGTGTATTGTCTCAGTTTAAAATACAATTTCTGTAATCAAAACAGCGAACTTTTTGTGTATTTAAAAGCTACATTATTTGAGAAAACAACATAAATAGGAGGCATAGAATGGGCCCTTTATTAATGTTTTCAGAAATAACAAAATAAAAATGATTAACTAGGGGTCAGATATATGTATCCAATTATAATACATTTTTGAAAATAACTATAAAAAAATAAAAAAACAGTAGATGTAAAAAATGTTATCACAAATTTGAGTAGCCAGGAAGATTTGTCCCATTATTTTTTAAATGAAAAGAAATTATTAAAAAAAATTAATAATTAAAAAATTGTATATTAAATAAAAAACATCATGCGTTGGCCGTCGTCGTATATTTCAATTTGCTAGATATATACCTATAAATAGAGGAAGTGGATGTTGAGCGAGACCACGAGACAAGAAAATTATCACCTCTTTGATTAGCCCGCCTTGTTTCTATCACAGCACGCATCACATCATCTGGCCACAACATGCTTTGAATCGCACGCAATATAAACCTGAGAACAAATAGTCAGTCCCCGATTACGCACAAACATCTTTACAGTAGGAAATTGTTCTCGAAAAGTTAAGTATTTTTAGTAGATGTTGCATTTAAATAGAACTGATTGAAATTAAAAACTAAACAACAGCTTTGATGGAACTAGGAGTCATAATTAATGTTCTTGAGTGCATATTAAGTAAGATGTAATGAATGATGGATTAGATAAAAGGCTAAAAATAAATATTATTATTAACCTGGGTATGAGGGCAGTGATTGTTGATAAAAGAACTATTAGCCAATAGGAAGGATCGCCCAGTGTCGAACTGATGACCCAGGTATTGCTCGGCAGACCCCAGCATTGCATGCAGACGGAGTTGTAAACCAAACAGAAAATGTAAAAGGATCCCAATGAAACGACCAGTGCGCCGACATGAAGTATTGTCTGAAATGCGTTAGTATACACTTAACTCGAGATATTAACACACAATAAAATTTCAATAACCTTTACATTATTGCAAACACAAGGCTGCAAAGTTGTCTTTGTCTTGGGGAGAGCTGCTCTTAACATTAGAGGTTCTACACTTTAATCAATCCTGAACAATAGTAATAATTTTCATTATATCTGGTCACTTGAACTGGGACTACCGACATTATATTCTGAAATGCAGTACTTAAGGAATGTATTATTACCAGACTGAATTTAGTAGTGTCGTGAATTTATATGAGATCCACTCATAACCAATTCAAATTTGCACAAACAGGCCTTTTTGCATTAAGTTCAAGTACTTTTTAAATGGCACAATAACTCCATTATCCAGGTCAGGCAAGTGGGACATGAATTATATTACATGTCCTTTGAATTTGATAAACAGAATGAAAATATTTCAACACATACCTCTTTTTGACTACATGAAAAAAGGTCACAAGCAATATTTACACATGAGCACAGTTGACCAATCTGGTTCCATATAGAAATTGTGTTATTTGGACCTCTCATTTCATTTCATTATTTTAATTGTACCCAATAACAGGTTTTAATAATACACATACAAAAATATTCTTACCCAAGATCTAGTTTCTAGTGCAACTTGAAGAAGCATTGCAAACATGCAACAACTAGTTATTGTGGTCCCAAATTCCCAGATTCCGATTTCACTGCCCGAATATGCCTGCAAGATGATTTGAAGAATTAGATAAAAACAAAGTGAAATATTATCTTCCTATTTCACTGTTGTAAAATATATAAATGTAATTGTTACACATAAAATTATAATTGCTTTCTGAACTGTTTTTAACATGCGAATGTAAAACAAGAAGGATGAAAAGGTAAAACCAACTTACTGAAATAGCAATAAAAAATATTGCTAAACTTTGGTAAAGCGAGTCAGCAGTTGTCACCCAGAAGGAGTATGGCCTGTATGACAGACCTAATCTCCCAACATTATACAGATATGGCCTAGATAATAATAAAGATTCTGGGGCATCTTGATCATATACACCTGCAAAATATTAAATATCAATACATGTTTACCTAAGGACATTTGTTTCTTTATGGAGAGTATTACACAGATTGATGTTTGTATTGTTATTACTGTTACAATAGTCAAATATGTAATTAAATATTACCACAATTGTACAGTAGAAAACGAAAAAATGTATATGAAAATCACCTTTTAATATTTCTACAATTACAGAGAAATAATTTCTTTAATATATTCTGAAGAAATACTAGCTTAACAGATTTGGGAGTGAATAAAATATATCAAAAATAAATGTTTAATAATTTTTTGCAGAATAACTGAGATAATGAAAATAAAAAGCTTATATGAAAACAATAAAACACTTACCAATGGCAAGAGGGGGAAGAGAAGTAAAGAACAAATTATACAACATATGATACATTTGGTCAATCATGACAGTTCCAGAAAATCCACAATAGAGCTGATACCAAAATATAAGGAAGACAAACGTCTGTAACACGTACAAGACAGTGTCAGTCTATAAAGTAGGTAATATGAAATAAAACAATTGTTCACAATAAATATAAGTGTACTATATTGCCTAATGGCCTGTAAGTTTCGAGCATATGAAACTGAATCATATATGAGTATATGTAAAATACTGCATCATTCAATCTTACAGCATTCTTGTAGAAAAAGTAAAGGACCATGTTCGAAAGCCTATGATAAGCCCAATGACCGTGGACAAGCAACAGCCTATGTAAAAAGCGAAATTTGGCCATCGAAAAATCAGAAGCCATCACAGCTTGCATCCCTTCTTGGCCGGATATACCTATTCCTACATCAGCAGCCTGTATCATTGATACATCATTTGCACCATCCCCTGAAAAGAAAGGGCATAACATACAAGTTTCTTTGTGGAATTCGATTAAATTTAATTCAGTGCTGTTTTGTCCTTTTGTGGTCCCAAATTAGGACACGGCAAACTTTAATAGTAGTGATGTATAGCCAATTAGTAGGGCCAGCCAATTTTATCTTCAAGTAAAGCGCATTTGAATTTCTTATTTTCTACAGTCCAAGGAGAAAGACAAAGGCAGAACTACATGGATATAAAATTTGGAATGCCTTTGCTGCAGTGCACTGTGTATTCATATTCCACTATAATTTTATGCACCTTACTCAATAATTCTAATCTTTTGTAAACATTTTTAAGATAATAATACCAAAAAAATTATATACTTTAATAGAAGTTCACTTGCACTATAATTACTGCAATCAGGCACGCATTCAATTAAATTTATAACAATCAATACATCAAATAAGTTAAATATAATGCCTACAAAGTGCATACAAATTGTGATTATTTTTTGTCCCTAATTTTGGGACCAAAACTGACTTGCTGCAAGCCACTACAAATGGTTCTTCAATCTAGTCATGCTAGGTTGCCAACTCCTGCTGTAAGTGTTAAGTGATCTAAAAGCCATTCTATTGATCAACAATTATTATTATTATAAACATACCAATGGCCAATGTTCTCATCCTGAGCTGTTCTTTGACTACTCTCACAATATAAGCCTTTTGCAGTGGAGTCACCCGACAGCATAAAACAGCTGTGCAGTATTTGGTCAAATCAAGAAAGGGCTTTGTTAAATTTGACCTCCTATCCAATATAAACCTAATAAAATACAAAATACATATAAATTATATTAGGCAATCTGTTTTTCTCATGAAGTTAGATTATTATAAAAATATTTAACAAACTATCAAGTAGAGTGAGCCTCAGGGCTGTACTAAATAACAAAGTACAGGGTATGTAATAAATAACATACTTAAAATAGAGCTATTTGTTATAACTTACGTTAAAGTTTTTCCATCCACGATCAGTGCTTTCTGCCTTGTAGTTTTGACTGATCTTCGAGAACTTGAAGCACTGCTTTCCCTACTAAAATAAAAGTATAGGAAAAGTCAATATTACCAAACTCAATAAACTTCATATTTATGAGAGGGAATGACTCAATACAGAATACAAGTGGATTGGTGAATTATTGTAGACAACAGGGAATACGAGGGAAACAAAACTATGTTAAGTTGGTTCAAATAATTATTACAATTTAATTTTGAACAGTATTGGATTCCTCAATCTCTGAAACCTCCTTATATTACAGGAGACTTAAAGAAGAATTAAAAAAAAAACGGTGCGAATAAATAGTAGACAAAAGGTAAGAGGATACTAAAAATGTTTGGACCCATGTAGAAATTGTTCAGAAATAGCACCGGCTGCTGTTAAATTGTAAAATGTCAAGGACTGAAATCCTCTTTTCCAAAGCTTTTTTAAAAATTCAAATTTTAAAACTTTAAACAAACTAGATGCATACCTCGGGTTAGGCCTGATCATTTCCGTAGTGTAGAACTGTATGGCTGCTTCAGCCGACTGTTTAGAGCGAGCTGTGAGCCTCAGCGTTTCCATATGGGGCGAAAACAGGCCGGCTGCTATGGCAACATTAGTCGCTGTTTCCATCTTATCACCGGTCAAAACCCACACGACTATCCCTGCAGACCTTAAAGCGCTTACAGTCTCGTTTACTCCATTCTGTAGCCTGTCCTCAATTCCCGTCGCTCCTGTTTAACATTAGGGAATCAAATGAGAAGCAATTAACATTTGCACTATAAAAAGGATTGAAAATGAAAATAAAAATGATAATTTATAGCAAGTAACTGAGGGCAATATTTTATTGAGACAAAGGTAATGCCATTACCTACTGTTCGTTATTAGCACTATTAATAGGTTTAACATATATTGTAATATACAGACTATTGTAACAAAATAAGAGTATATTGCAAAACTGATCTTTTTAATTCAGTAGTAAAATTCTGCTGAAAATCAATATTCTCGAATATATTTTTTATTCTTTTTTTAATTGTACAATCAACTTAATTGTATTAAAATAAAAATTGTCTAAGAAGAAAGCTCTAAGAAAGGAAATAAAGATATTTCCACTCAATTAAATGGCAATGTCCTTATTACAAACAAGGGGGGCAAACACTCATATTACTATTTTATTAAAATCCCGTATGAATTCTTCCAATTCTCTCATCTGAATAAAAACACTGATCTAAGTCATAGTCACAGGCTAAGTCTAAGCCGATATTCAACATCACCCACTTCAACTTTGAGGAGTTTGATAGAACAGTCCAATACTGAAGGGGGACATTTCCACCCCCGTAATGGATTTTAATTTACACTCGATCCTAATCAGTTATGACACGAATTTCAATATCATGTAACTTCTAGGGCGATTTGAATTATGTAATTCCTGACCCATTAGAGTTAGTGATGTTTCGACGGCCGAATATGCCTGCCTAATGTTCGGAGGCGAGGGCGTCATTTCCGCCGCTTCAATCGCTGAACACATCTCTTTCCAGCTGTTCTCACTCAGTGTCCTCCTCGCTACAGCCAACACTCGGAGACCTTGACTCGAATACCAAGCAATCTGCCCTTCTGTTGTGCCTGCCAAAACAATTATTTTAAATACCTTAAATTTGTAAACTTAGCCAAAGAACTATCAAGTTGGATATGGATTCATTTTGTTTCTGAGTTGAATTAATGAGAATATACAAAAACTATGAGTACGTTAATGAACTAGAGAAATAGATTTTATACATTCAATAAGATTTAGCAAATCTTAATAATAGCAAAACTGTACAAGAATTTTATTTTATATTTTTCTTATAGTTTTTTAACTACGTGGAATTTGTCAATACATTTTTGTTTATTAAATTAGTGCAACATTATTTATTAGCAATGATGCACTGATTATGATATATGCTTTAAAATTGCAATGGCATAAAATATAGGATAAAACAACGGTATAGGACAATTTATAGTTAATCAACACAAATAAAATATATTTATTAGTTGCATTATTAATTTTGTAACTAATATTTCTATCAATTAGCTTAATGTTCACTTAAATCTTAATATGGAAAACTTAATATTTTTGTACTCATATAAATAATAAATACCAAAATGCAAGCAGAAAAAAAACAAATAGAAATGTGTTTTGAATCCATAGTGAATTGAGGAAAAGTATTTACTTTCAGCCCTTGGATCAACGAGTCTAGGGAAAATTGTAGAATCAGCTCCTTTAGTATACACAGTTATTTCATTTGTCACTGGACTCCTGACAACAACTGACATACATTTCCTGTTTGAGTCAAATGGTAACACTTTCAAGATTTCATATTCTGCTATAGATTCACCTGTGCGAACAAAAATAAATTACAATTTTTAATGTTATCAATCATACTACCCATGAATTTTGTATAAATAACCAAATACTGCAGCGCATGAAATGATTAGATTTAAGACACAAAATAAATAATAATAAGACTAAAATAATATCAGACACAATTAAAACATCAAATAAATGGTATTAAGTCAATTTAAGGTATCAGTTCGGAGGGCAAGTTCTCCTATGGCAATTAACAAAAGAGATACTTCAAAATTTTTAAATTTGAACAATTCAAAGTATACTAACTTTACGAAACAATGAGGATTTATGCGTTAACACAACTTACCAGGGAGAGACAATATCGCTTTGAACGGTGTCCTTTTGACCAATCGACAATTGTATGAAAAAGCCATTTGAACAAGTGCAAGTTCATCTGGACTTTCTGCCTCAAATATGGGCTTTCGTCCAGGTGTTTTTGGGGAGACACCTGGAAACAATGTGATTAAGTGTTAAACATTTAAAAAATAAACATCTAAAAATTAACTCATCATTGTACATTGATTTAATACAGTCTGGTATATTTTATTGACAGAAAACAAAAATAAAACCAGTAAAAATAAACTTTTTCAGAGTACTGCTACAAAGAAAGCTTCATAAATTGTAAACAAAATGATTAACAAAATAAATGCCGCTAATTACAACAATATTATTTAGAAATTCCTCAGCTTCATTTTCATAAACTGTTAGAATGTTTTAAAATTATAATTATATAAATAGAACTGACCATTTTTATTTGAATTTTGCTTTCTTGAAAATAGCATACTGGGAACATTCAGCAGTTTAGGCCTAGATGGTGACTGTTTCATCTGTGGAGTCGGTGAACTTTCTGCAGAAGAAGATATGGGAGAAAGTGTGGGTACAGCTCGTAATGCAGATCTCACTCTTAACCTGAAAATTAAATATTTACTGTAAAAAAGAAGTTTTTTATTTTTTTTAACTAAATTGACGTTTATGTATGATGAGGATTTTAATCATTTAAAAGAATGCACAGCGCAGTCAATTTCTCTCTTAATTTAAAACGTTTAAAATTACAATTTGAATTACAAATTAAAATTTGAACAGTACATTATTTCTACTTGGATTTTATGAGTTGTGTTAAGTAACATGTACAAATTGATCTAAACATATTGATTCAACATATTTCTTAATTTTGCAAAGAGTAGAACAAAAGTTCTTTTAATTGTTTTATGAATAATTGATAGTAAGTGAAAATGAATAATTCATTTTCAAATATAAATTCACAAGTTTGAGTTATACTTGTGTCACTGATGATTTATAGTGATTATAAAACTTAATAATGCTGAATATGATTTCTTCTAAAATAAACAAGTGAATTTACTACTTACCTATTATCCTGGTTTGATGGAGGGAAGAATTCATTTTGTAAAGGATCTTCTTGAGCTACTGGTGTTGGTGAAGGTGTGATTGACCTGTTTTCAACTAACCTTCTGTACTGATTTCCAACAGGGGTTTCTTCCACCCTAACTTCTGTTGGTTCTATGACACCACTTGCGTTCATCTGCAATATTCAGTAATTTAATAAGAAGTTCACAATTTCTTGTGAACAACATACATTTTCTTCTTGTACAATAAACAACTATAAGGTATCTATAAACTACTGATGATGTTACTAAACTATAAAAATTATATCTGTGAAAAAAATTAACTCTCCAGATTTTTTGTGTAAGATAATAATTTTGTGTTATTATATAATATAAAAATCTGCTAGCAGGAAACACCATGTCTTTCCAAAATACATAATTCAATTTCAATCTAAAATATTGTATCAACCAGGACATCAAAGATTTATTTAGCAATTTCCTCTGAAAGAAAAATATTTGTTCATTGATATGTTGAAGATATAAAATTTCTTTTTTCAGTACCCAATTTTCCCAATCATTTATTATTCATGTAAAAAGTTTTCACTGTCGCTGGGGAGGATTAATGCCTATATAGATTTTAGATGCCTAAAATGGGGTGGAGGTACTGAAACCACCGATTATCACAATGTATATCCTTAATCTAACCAGATTGTGTGTGAGTCCATCACAGGAACTGAACCTGAATTTGTCGGTATAAGAGTCGGTCACCACAACCACTCATCAACTATGGCCCCAACAAGTGCCATGACAACCAATGTGCACCATTGGTATTTTATTCATCATCTGTCAATAAAATAAATGTGCAATGAAGCCATAGTCACCATGACAAAAATATAAATGTGCATATAATTCAGTTAAATGAAGATAAAATAATGACTACAATATTACTGTTCTTATTTTCTGATATATATATATATATATATATATATATATATATATATATATAAAACTGACTCCACATCTGGAAAAATTTTAACTGAAATGTCTTACTTACATTTGGGATGATTTATTATTTTACTAATAAATTTTCGATTAGTCTATTTATTTTAAATCAAATTACAACTGTCCATCAAACTGTTTCATTACTTCCAGTACATATGTTATTATAAAAAAAATGTTATAAATCAATCAAAAGAGTGAGAAAGAATGACAAGTATTTACTTACTATATCAACGTGAGGATGTGCTGCTACAATTACTGTATTGCAGAGGGCAAGCGCAATTAAAAAATCTTTAACTTTTTCTGATTGAGGTGTCTCGGTCTCTGATAAGTGTTCCAATAACTTGATATTTGGAATTATCTCCGGATGTAGGTTATTTCCTAAATTTGGCTGGTCATGAAATAAAAAAAAAGTATGTATGAAGTTTTGTCAAAAAATTATTTCTACCGTTTGTGTTCTCATTTTATGCTAACACCACATTATAATACAATGGCAACATTAGATTTATCATACATAATAATATACAGCAAAATTGAAATTTATAAGACATTAATGTCCTATTTAATTGTAACAAATAGAGACATTCTATGAAAATATTTAATGAAAACATGGAGAAGAAATTTGTTATCTGAAGTAGATAGCACACAATTGCAATCTAGTACAACGGGATGTTGCCAACATCTCATTGCTATAGTGAGATAATAACATTACACTAAAATTTACTTTTATTATGCTATAGTACATTGTAAACATTTTTTGGAAATACAATGGAACATTAAAAATGTTATTTCATTAATCACATTTCTGAGATAATAATTAATACTTATTTAAATACAATGGACTGCCAGTTAATGTTAACAGTTAATAACTATTTTCAGTATTTTTTGTTATGAAACTTTAGAAGGAGTCAATACATTTTTGAATGATATTCTATGAGAATTTAATACAACTTCAAAAAAATCAAACGCTATTATGAATACAAAGGATAAAACTAAATAAATCATATATATTATTTTATTTAGTTACCCTTGAACTTATGTGCACTAATATTTGGAATATACAATTGTAAACAAAGCAATAGTAAAAGACTTATTGCTTTCAAATAAAATAAAAATAATACAAATCATTACTATTATTAAATCTACCTGCACTGTTTTTCCAGCTGGATGATTATAATCAATACCACCAATAGTACATCTCCTGAAAACCATTTTATTTTCAGTCAATGTCCCTGTTTTGTCTGAAAATATATACTCTATCTGAAACATAATCACAATACAGAAAATATTAGTTAACTTCAAATATTAAATTATTCTTTATTATGTTAAATTTTCTTCAAGTGAAGTAAAATAATTTGTAAAACACCAATAACCTATTTATGGAATAAGTTATTTCTGACCTGTCCAAGCTGTTCTGTGATATTTAAAGCTCTGCATTCGATTCTCTTGTTGGTTTCATTGTCAAAAAGCTCTACATTATTGTTTATGTGATAGACCTGAAGTAATTTTGTCATTTCTATTGTCACATATAATGAAAGTGGAATCATAACCTGAAAACAAACGATAATTTGAAACAAAAAGTTTTAATTCTTTCAAATATTGTAACACTAATATGTTATTCACAATAACTATTTCATTTTTCTTCAGCCCAACAGTCATTTCAACAATTTTATATAAGATCAAAATATTGGATTCTAGTAGAACAGTTCATAAACCTGGTTGCACAATTTTTTGTACTAAGTTGTGGTGTAATTTATTTGCTTCCTGTTCATTGCATCACAACTGTGTTGTAACAGAATGATTGTGAAATGCCACTGGCTTTAACAAAATGAAGAAAGTAGCGTGCTTTCTTTAATGAATGAATGGTTAAAGATTAGAAATTATATTGAATGACTCTACTTGGAACAAAAAAGAAACATTAGAGATAATAATTATATTATGATTAAGTATTGATGATATTAATTACTGAATTTAATTACATGAAGTGTATAAACGAAATTATAGTATCACTAAGCATAATACATTTGAACATAATTGAGGGAGAATGTCTTAATCCTTTAACCTTTCATACTCAATAAATAAAAAAAATGTTTAAACACTTTTGTACATTATATTTAAAAGAAAAAAATGAAAATTTGCATTTGTAAATGAAATATAAAAGTGACTTTTTTTAGTGTGGAATATAATAGGTAAAAAGCTCTCACTAAAATATATAGCAAAACAACAAACTAAATATGACTCATATTTTGTCCTTCCAGTGTCACTATTTATTTAATCATTTTCAAGAGAAGAATTTGACAACATTAATCTAGACTGATCTGACTTGACTGATATTTTGGATATTTCTAGGTTTCTGTCATAAAATTTAACAAAACTAATATAGATAATTGAACATTTTTTTTAACCATCAATACTAACTTGCAAAATAATAATAAAGGTCCAGAATGTGAGCCAAGCTTCATAGGTGGAAGATGCGGACCCAATAATGAAAGGAATCGATGGAAGGTAAATTGAAAATGAAGACAGCCAAACTTTACTGCCAATCGAACCAAAACTGCAGAGCAACAGAAGTATTCCAACACACCACATCACGTCCAAATTCATTTTCTTTTCTAGTGTTGATCTTTTGTATCTTGGACCACTGTTGTTGAGCATAGCTTTTGTTTCATGACCTAAAAAGATGGTCGAAAACACATTACACCACAATGCTTCCTGAAAGAAATTATAATATGCAAACAAGAAATCTTAATACTATTAATTTAACTATTAAAAAGTGTAATTCACACCGAACGAATGAGGTTTAAATACTTTCACACATACATTATTGGGAATAATATATGATCTTACATGATAATTGTTTAACATTGGGTGAACATTTCCCCATTAAAGTATTGAAAATCAAATTGAAATTTAATTTTTGTTCAAGTAACTGCACTTGCAACATAAGCAGGATCCCAATTAATTTGTTGTGATACGTGAACAAAACAAAACTCATACTTTACCAGCATATATGACAATTCCTTCAACAAAATCAGTGTTTTTGATTACAGAATCCCTGAGGAGTAGGTGTCCAGTGTGGACTGGAGTACGGCCACCATTGGGATCTACGATCGCCCCATTGAAATGGTATAATTTTGTTGTAGGTGCTTCAACTTCAACTACACTACGGAACTGAGAAGGTACAAAACCTTCTTGCTGCAACAGGAATTCTAATTATGAATTTAAACAGAAAATAAAATCTGTTGTTGATACTCACAAAATATAGTTATCTCAATTGTTACATCTAGTTAACATGAAATGTAAATACATTTTTATTAAAAAATTTTATTTTATTCTCTTTGTTACTCCAAATATATTTCCTTTTTAAATTAAAGGATTCCTCTTTCCTTCAATTCTAAGGAAATCATCATTAAATATCAAATTCAGTTATTACATTGCGTTATAGAATGTAGGTATTTATTACTGTTAATTACATAATATAACTTAATGTATATAACTAAAATGCAAGGAATTAACAAAAGAAGTACAAAGATAAATCCCTTAAGTAATATTTCTGTTTTCAACATTAGTTTAAGTAATCTGATGAAGCATTTAACAATATTTTCTCACAGTATTGATTGTTCACCAAAGAATGAACCCAACCGAATTTAGTAATGTTTCAATTTATAGACAGCATTTAATGCAAAATGTATATGTATCTTTTTTCAATAGTGAAAAATATAACACCTAAGCTATTAAGAAATAAATATACATGAATGGCCAAATTACTATTTTTAATTAATTTGTTTTATATATACATAAAAATTCTTTTATAATCACCTTTTCAACATAGCCCTGTGGGACATTACGAAGTTTAAGATTACTCTCTCCATCTAAATTGCAGGTATCTAAGTAACAAGTGCCGTGTTCATCACTAGAACGCAATAAAAGCACATCAGCTGGAACTACTTCATTATTTGATAAATGTACGATGTCCCCCACTCTAACTTCTTTCCAATATACTTTTTTGTACCTTTCTTCTTCTCTGAAACAATGAAATTACAAGTTTTGCTCTCTTAGTAAGATCCGGGAAACAACAATAGTTTCTAAGAAAAGATATGCAGTTTTGTCTCTTAATATATTATACCAAAAAACAACGCAAATCTAATCACAGAGTTAAGCATTATCTTATTCTAGTTGCTGGGTTGATGTCACTTATCCATTTTAGCATGAGTTATCTCCTGCATACGCCTCTTCAGAGATATGGTACAATAACATTATTCAAACTTTTTCATACAATCAGAAAATTAAAACAGTATTAAACTTTTTTTAGTTGATTCAAATATATAAAGTGAAAGAAAAAAATATAGGTTTGAATCATTGAAGAAATTGAATATGAGAATGTTTAAAATAGTCAAAATAATAAGAAACATATCCAATGAACAGGTATATAAACTTAATAACTAACATGTGGAAAATTAGACTGTAAAATATTATTTGAAATACTTTTATAATATTTATGAACAAAAATCAATGATAAAAATTGAAACAGGACATGACTTTAACTTATAACTATTTAACTTATAAAAGTAACAGTAATTTTTTCCTGTAAAGATAAATAAATGTTTAGGGCTTTTGGTTATGATGTGGATTAATTTTAGGATGTTTGTTTAAGATAAGCCCAACCTCCAATAACCAATAAAGACAAAAAAATTACACTTTTCTAAATGAGTACATTACACTTTTAAGACAATTTTTTCTTATTTCTTTCTTTTAATTTTAGGACTTTCAGTTTTTGGGGCAAAGTGATCAATAAAGTAATTCCATGGGTAACTGTGGTTGAATCAATACAAGATTTCCTAATCATCCAGATTAGTTTGCCCCATTTGTTTTGTTGACCTTAATGAATTAAGTATTTCTATGGAAACATATTTAATGCAGTAAAATTGTTTGCACCCAACTTAATAACCTAATATACAATATACACTCAAGAAGTAACATAAGAAAGGAGTTAATTTCATTATATTTTACTAAATTGATATTCAATAATGTATCATACTGTATTTCATACAATATGAACAGTTATTAACTAATATTAATTCAAATTGTGCCTTATTTTCCTTAACTGTATGTACATATACAGTAGAATAAATTAAAAGAAATTTATGTTTCTAATGTAAATAGCATGAAATAATTAATTGATTATATATAATATAAATTAAAGAACAAAACTAATATAATGTTTTATATATTCAGAATGACCACTTCTTTTAGTCTATTTGTATTCTAATGAATAACAAAAGTGTAACCACATTCCCAAATTATACAGCCATCTCTAATTATTCATAACTCAACTAGTTAGATGATTTTTCTAAGAAAATGTTTCAGTCTATATGGAGTATAAAAGTAAATTACCAATTCAAGACTTGTGGTTTAATATTTAAAAAAGAAATTCACCAATGTTATGTACCATATAGCTAAGTCTGGAACTACAAGTCAAACAGAGCAAACCTTATGTTGAATCAATAAATCACTGATACGACCTAAACACAAATATACAATTCGATATCATAGATCTTGGCCTTTACATAAATATTTATGCAAACATTTACACGACTTTATGGTGCTAACATTAAGAAGAAAAGTAAAATGATTTTATCCTTGCTTAAAATAGTCAGTGCCAAAAACAGATTTAGACATCAAACTATTAAATGAATTTTGGATAAACTTGTATGACAGATCTACAGAGATGTGAATCTACAAAATATACAAAACAACAAAATTCTTGTGGAATAATAATAATCTACAATATATCAAAGGAAAAGAAATGTAGGTCATGGTAAATGTCAACTAGGCATTACCTATCAGCGCCGTTTCCTTAAAGCATTTCCTTCCTTCTCATTCAACATCAAATCAATAAAAAGTTCATTATTCCCAAGGCTTATTATTTTTATGTGCTGAAATTTGTATGCATTCAAAAAAAGCTGGGGCTAGACAAATAATAGGCCTCTGATATTTCATATGTACCGCTATATTAATGGGGTGACAATGAAACCTTGTTCATAAACAAAATTAGGTCAAAGTGTCAATGTGCCAAGTTATTGGTGACACAAGAAACAATAAAGCAAGCCTAACCAGTCAATGAACCGATGACACACATCTCAAGAACAATCGGTCAATTTGTATGCTATAAATGCTCTATCAAATTTTCTCCCTTTATTATTGGGCCATCTTCATTTATATCAGACTTTACTTCAGATCTTTTTAATTATCCAAAAACAAAAGAAAACAGTAGATAATAATAAATTAAATCAATTTTATTTTCATTTCTTAAGGACATCAGTCAATGTTGTTTAGAGTTTTACCTTTAATAAAAACTGAAGTATACTTTAAGTCTGAACTTTTATTAAATGTCTAATAAGTTGTAAAAAGACTAGCAATAATTAACAACAAAGAAGGTTTATAAAGTAACATTTAAAAATATATACAAAACTTACAAACCAATGGAACCAAAAATATAATTAAAAACATACTGAAAATTAAGAGTGTTTCTAGATATTATTTGTAACAGTTGATTGCATGCACAAGTTTCAATCAGATAAATCAATTAGAGGAATTAAACCACTATAAACAAAAGTTTCCAAACAATAAAAGGAAGTTTTATAGGGACCTAAACTCTTTTCATTGATTTTAGATCAGATAGATTGATAGAGAACGAAATGAATTCAATACAGAATTCTTAAAATTTCCAAAAAAATTGTTATTATAATTTTATTTTTGCTGTTTGTAATAGTATTTACAATGACAAAAATGAAAGGTTATGGAGGAAATCAAAGATAGAAGGAAAAAAATTACTATTTAGAGGGAAGGGATCAAGGACATTACAGAAGGCTACCTTTTACTTCATGCAATTTCTGTTACTTAATGCTTCATTTGTTTTAATGTTAATTCATGGGACTCTTTTCAATTTGTCAAAAATTACAACAAACTTATTGTCTCTGTGTAAAGAAGGCAAAGTGGACTAAATTATTTCATTTAGATCATTAATATATATCTCAACAATTAGATGAACTGAGTGAAATTCTGCAATAAAGATTTTTCAGATTAAAATAGATATTGAATACTTCTTAGATAGAACTTAGGTTAAAATGTAAACCACAACTATCTTTTTCTATGTAATAAAGTTATTCTGTAAATCTGAACAAACCTAATTTTAAATATATATGTTTCATAAATATATAATATATTACTGTTTAAAATTTCTTTTATTCTCACATGTGAAATTTTTTTTCACTATACCCCAATAAAATTGATTGCTCAACTATCTAAATAGAACAAATATCTTCAGACTTTTCCTATGTTACACATTTTTAATACAAGTATTTTGTTCCCATTAAAATAAAGTTTAAAATAATGATTTACACTGTATTGATTATCAGTGCCAAAAACTATTCGAGTTGATACAATACTCTGAATAAATGACTATTGAATATAGTATACTGCATTTTTTGTATTGAGCTTACAAATGAATTTCCAAGTCCAATATTACTGGTTAGATGTTGGCCAGAGTAAATGTTATTCCTCTGGGTCAATTATAATTTGCATGACTAATGATCATTTATTTTTTTTCAGGTACTTATTCTTTCTTAATCATTGACGGGTCATTCACATGCACATTATAACTATACCTTCAAATCTTGAATATCATCTACACAGGACTATACGTAATTCCCTTTAACATATTACAGAGGGCAACAAATATTCGTTTCAAGTTTAGATGCCCCACATCATTCTCTGATCTACTATACTGTCTGCCAACAGAAAGAATTAAACTGAGCTATGTACTTTACTTTAAAATTGATGCAAGTTTTTAAACAACTGAGAAAATAGAGCATTTAACAACAGCATCAAATTTTACAGCAGTGTGTCCATATTTAATGCTTTTTCTGTACTGTATTGAACTGTATGATATATGCATATTCTCTTCGGTACTGTAGAATGGTTTATGCAGTATATGGATTCCCCAGCACATGTTATTATAGTGTGAATAAATGAACGTACAAAATACGTAAAATAAACTCACCCATTGTAAACGCGACAAGTCGAATTGTTTATCCTCTTGTCACTGGCATGTCTCCTTCTGTCTTCGAATAGATCCTTAATACCGGTCACACCGAGCACAAACATCACAGGGATCATGGCAATTTCCTTGCCGAAAGCATTTATCGACGGTACCCAGTTAAGGAGTACAATGAATATAAAATAGAGATTGGCCACTCTGTGAAACTGTTCCAGAAGGTTTTTGGGCAGAAATGAAAGGAGCGTATATTTGGTGGTACGTATCCTGTTGTTCGGCGAGGCTCCGTTCGGGTGCGAAGAAAGTGGCGTCCGCGGGGGCACAAGGTGGTTGGGCACTACGGTCGTCAGGCAAGAGTCATTTTCGGTCTTCACCTTTTTACCGAACAGCGTGAACATCAACTGTTGGAACTTGGTTGGCGGTGCGCTCTGCCTCAGCGTGTAGATAGATTCGGAGCGCGATGCCTGCCTCGAATGCCCTTTCTTGCTCTCCGACTCCCGGTGGCCCGGCGGCAGAATAAAATCAGTCTTTGATCCTATTCGAGTGTGCCCTCGCACAAACCCTACATCTTCGCAAGTTATCTACAAAAAAATACCTAATTTATAAATATTGGGTGACTAACAAACAAGATTCTTTATATTAAAATAGTAATTAATGTCGCTGTTTTAATATTAATTAGCAGGTATGATGAACATAACATAAAGAGTGTAGAAATATGTAATTGCTAATTATATAAAATAATACTCCAGAAGTTACTTTATAATTACCTTCTCAAAATATTAATAAGATATTACTTCTATCTTAATAGTCTGTCAATATAATTCATCCATTTCCCACTGTCTCTTTTGAACAATTGGCAAGAAAAGAAAATGAAAAATTGGGTAACCCCGTAAGGTGAAAATAAATGGGAAACTATACGGTTTCATCATCTAAAATGTAGGGAATGCCGGGTCAATTATAAAGGGACTTTCCAGAAGGAAATTCCTCAAAGTGTGTTCAGAATTTGAAGTAACTATTAGACTACAATTTGATATTTTATTGTGGCAATAATTAACATTTAACTTTTAATCAATAAATCAAATATGCTAATAAGTGATGAGTATCCTTCTTGGAATTACCCGCCTTTAACGCATTTTCCTGTTCCCCGCTAGTGAGGAAAAGATCACTGCAGAATATTGTATACCATTTTAATAATACAACGCAGCCAAAAGGTAGATAAAACTTTTAAACAGAGTGGGCTTTTTCCCTGAAAGGCATAATTGAAATTATCACAATTTTTTTGTCTTAATGTTAAGGCCTGGACCTTGAAAAAAAATAAGTACCTTCAATATTTTTCAAGGTCGAAAGTCAAACATTCACAAACCTTCTAATCAATTGGTTCATAAAATCAATTCTCATTGACTTTATGACTGGTGCCTTTTTTGTTAGAGTATAACCCAAAAAGATCCAATAATTTAGAAAAAGAGACATGCGAAACAATATTATTATTAGTGTTTTCTGAAATTACACATTTAATACATACTAGCGACGTCTGGTTCAGATAAAAATTAGTAATTTATATAAATCAAATGCAGTTTTTTACCTGACCATGCGAGAAGGCCCTCTGATGGCCTTTGCGTAGTGCAGAAGGGCGCGAGTTTGCCGGTGATGTTAACATGGCAACACCACCAGCACTCACACTGCGGGCATGCCCTTTCTGCAGCGGCTCCAGCACTTCCGCCATTCTCAACCATCTGCACAATATCAGCAAAATTTTAGAGAAGGAAAACAAATTATTTTTCAAATCTTGTTCACAGCTGCAACTGAAAACTGGTAGTTATCGGTAAAAGTGTGCATTCTGTTCTAAGAAACATTTACCCGATTGTTTCCTTTATTAGTCCACCACCTTTTAAAGACTTTGCCACACTTACAACAGAACCACTTTATATCTTCATGTTACATTCCCAAAATTATTTGTTATCGCAGTGATGCTGACAGCGCTAGAATACTGGCAACTGTGAATGAACACATAAGTAGTGTCTCGATAGATACAGTTTTGACGAGGAAATACAATTTTCTAGACTCAATTACATTTTATATTACTGTGGTGATAAACTTAAAAAAGCCGATAGTCTGTTTGTAGAAATGTGAAAAATATTGGACAGTATTGACGGTAGGGATACTTGAAATGTAAAATTATCTACAATTTACTTTCACAGTGTGAGATAGTGTTACTAAAGTGATAATGAGGTGGACTAACTGGGAATTCCAAAAATGTTTAGGTAGGTGCTCCCCTATCGACCTTATCTTTATTCCGTGATAACGTTTAAATAGGTCGGTTAAGAGTTCCTCGGGAGGCACGGAGAATACTTTATAAAATAAAATAGGGGTACATATGTAAGGGTACATTGGAGTTAACAACGCCAGTCGAAGGACGGGGACTAACGTGGCCTCAAATTCGTCCAAAAGCGAGGTACAATAACACTCGCACAACCAGGAATAGGGCAATACGTATGCCTAAGGACGAAATCGGACTGCTATCACAAAATCCAAAGGGCTAACACTCACCATAAATATTAAGCTACGGCTTGGATGACTGAAACTCCTGATAACTCGTTCGTCAAACCGTATTGTGCCAGGGGTGAAAAAGGAACGTTAATATACTGGACATCGTGTTAAACAAACAGAAGAGTCTAACGTCACATCAAACACGCAAGCAAAAACTGTTCTCCCCCTCGGCGACCAGTGGGGACTCAAAGTGGCGCTACCTACTAAAGTACTCACAAACTAGTCTTTCAAAAGCAACTCACAAACCTCAAGGCTATAGGCCATATACACACACGCGCCTACTCACTCTCTCTCTCTCACACACACACACACACACACACACACACACACACATATATATATATATATATATATATATATATATATATATATATATATATAACATCATAATATAGTGAAAAATAAAATATCCACTTTTATAAGACATGATCACCAGAATCTAGTTTTTAGCGGCCTCTTTAATTTAACTTTCATCATAGGAACAATACTATTTGAATCTACATTTCGTTCGTTTTTTCTCTGTAGGATCGCTCAAGTAAATAAGATTCACTTCATTGAACGATATGTACAGTTAATAAGCAATAAGGTAATTGCAATTAAAATTAAGCTTTCGAATTATACAATTCCGACGAAACGCTATAGCCAAATATAAAGAAATCGGCTCATTGATGATTCTGAAGTGTAAGTAATTTGTCGATGTATTACTGAAATATGTAGACAAAGGAAGGCGTTACAGGTTTTTGAATACTGTAGAAATTAACGCGTAGAGTACACACCCCAAGTCTTCTAGAATAACGACCGAATGAAAAGAAAATGAACTGAACTGGGGATTATTCATCATTTTGGATATGTCCTAAAACCGAGTTTTCTTCTTTGATCCGTTGATTCTAAAGTTCTTGATACTCGTCAGACACAGCTGTTACGTTTATAGAAATAAATTATTTCGATAGGAGATAATAAAATTACTGCCTTAAACACCTTACATTGATGGTCTATCGATATTTTGTCTTGAAATAAAATGTTTTTTAAAAATATTTTACTTGCAAGAACAGAGTGGGGCATAAGAACAAATTTCCAGGAGGTTATATTAATTAAAAATTGTGTGTATTTGCGCATGCATTATTACTTACTGTTTTTACACACGTTCACCTTATAGTTTACTAATTAGAAAATAAATATTTATTTGACTATGTAATAATTACGCCATTAGTTCTTCTCTGTATAAGTAACGAAAATGTGACCATCAGAAATAAAATAATGAACTTTGAGAAAAATTAGGCAACAACAATTTTTTGAAATTTGACTCCTTTAATAAAATATACGTCGCGTTTAAATTTTTATAAACGATATTAATACTATTTTTACATTAAAAATAAAGATCTTTCATGGTATATTTTCATTAATCGTGTCCCAAACAAACCTAAAATGTAGCATAATATCCCTTCTGGATATCGTATTTAAAATTCCTATATACACATATATATACGTAGAAAGTTGAACAATCGATATACGCTAATTGCCATGTTAAAATATTTCGGTTCGAAAATATCCTAAAGACATTTTTTTAATAATAGCGGAAATGCAGTATATTTTTATTTATGTAACTCTAATATATGCAATAATAATGTTTGGGCCAATAACATTACTGTTATATATGATCAATAGGTGTGAATGTTATTACAGTTCTTTAGAAAATATTATTTTCTTCCTCATTTTATATAATTTAAACATAAACTATTAACTCAGCAAGTATTAATAATGACCTTCAAAGCATTTTGTGTGCGACTATGATTATAGGGGCGTATATACAAACTCCTGAAAAAACACCTCCTGAAGTAATAAAAAAAATGTCTCCATTAAAACCAAGTTGAGACATTGTTTTAAGAATTATCTATATAAAATGGTTGTAATTAATGCTGGTTCTAGTAATAAATTGACTTAGATCCGTAGTGGTGTCAACGTCATCCTATTAAAAGAGTAGGCGCAGAGTGGCCACCTGTCTACAGTCTGCACTGCTCTCCAGCACAGCGGAGGCTATTGATTAATTATATCGTTCCTAGGGAATTTTGCGCATCTCGGTTGGTACGCACTGCGAAGAAATTGACCTACGTTTATCGTTCCAGAAAAAAGGAAATCGGGTGTTGTTTTCACTTCGTATTTAGTTGTTTTACCCTAGTTCTCGCTCGCAATGGATGAAGAGTACGACGCAATCGTTCTTGGAACCGGTCTCAAGGAATGTATTTTGAGTGGAATGCTCTCCGTCTCTGGTAAGAAAGTTTTACACATAGACCGCAACCAGTATTACGGGGGTGAATGTGCCTCCATCACCCCCTTGGAAGAGCTTTTCAAGCGGTATGGTGCCCCTCCCCCAGATGAAACATATGGTAGAGGAAGGGATTGGAACGTAGATTTAATCCCTAAATTTCTAATGGCGAATGGTCTACTCGTTAAATTGCTTATCCATACAGGAGTTACAAGATATCTGGAGTTCAAATCCGTGGAAGGGAGTTATGTATATAAGGGTGGTAAGATCTCTAAGGTCCCTGTGGATCAAAAGGAAGCACTCGCTTCTGACCTTATGGGTATGTTTGAAAAAAGGCGTTTCAGGAATTTTCTGATGTTCGTACAGGACGTAAGAGAGGATGACCCCAAGACCTGGAAAGATTTAGATCCGAATACTACTACTACCCAACAGCTGTACAATAAGTTTGGTATCGATAAGAATACTCAGGATTTCACTGGTCACGCTTTGGCCCTGTACAGGGATGACGAATATTTAAATGAGCCGGCTGTGCAGACAGTTCGCAGAATAAAACTCTATAGTGACTCTCTGGCGCGTTATGGAAAGTCCCCATACTTGTACCCGATGTATGGTCTAGGAGAGCTGCCTCAGGGATTCGCTCGCTTGAGTGCTATCTACGGCGGTACCTACATGCTCGACAAGCCCGTGGATGAGATCGTAATGGAAAATGGGAAGGTGGTAGGAATTAGGTCAGGGGAAGAGATAGCGCGCTGCAAGCAAGTCTATTGTGACCCCTCTTATATTCCAAAGAACAAGATTAAGAAGACAGGACAGGTAATCCGTTGCATTTGCCTGATGGATCATCCGATCCCGAACACTCGAGATGCTCTTTCTACCCAGATCATCATACCTCAAAAACAGGTCAACCGTAGGTCCGACATATACGTGTCTCAAGTGAGCTACACGCACCAGGTGGCGGCCAAGGGCTGGTTCATTGCCATGGTGTCGACCACCGTCGAAACTGACAATCCCGAGGCAGAAATTAAGCCCGGTCTTGAAATTCTTGGACCTATCAAGGAGAAATTTGTCACTGTTTCAGACTACTTTGAACCCACGGATGATGGAAAAGAGAGCCAAATATTTATTTCCGCCTCTTACGATGCCACTACTCACTTCGAGACAACCTGTCTGGACGTGTTAGACATATTCAAGCGTGGAACAGGCGAGGAATTCGACTTTTCAAAAGTGAAACTTGAACTTGGAGAGGAAGAGCAGTGAATCATTTTTACTATACCAAATCGCTATTCCAAATAAAAATAAGACTCTGCTAATTACTATCAATTTATTTGGTATCTTTGTACACTATACTCTGACACAATAAAGCTCAAACTTGCCTAACTTCTTTAAAAATCTGATAAATTTTTATCAGCCTGTTACAGATTATGAAATAAATTCTAGTAGTACGCATAAAATATGACGGTATATTTATTTATTCACTAAATTAATCGATGTTCTGTATGTTATTAATATCTAAAAAATGTAACTGGTAATTTGAACGGATGCGGAATATATTTTCATTTAATAAATTGACTTTATTGCGGTATATTTTGTAGTAAGAAAGTGTACAGATTGTGAATGTCTGCAAAATTTTAATAATTCTTCTCTTATTCACATATGATATTGAATAATAGGCAATTGCTTCACAAGTTGGGTTGAAGGTGTGCAAAAAAGGCTTTCCACTGATTATTAAAGTATCGAAGCGTCATACAATATTTGCTTTTGATTATTTGAGAAATATATTTTAAGAAAATTAGTCTTATTTAATTTATGTATATTGTATTCGATGTTATATAAATTGTGACACAGGCTTTAATGATTATTGTTAAATAATATGCAAAGACTTTCATATGATCTATTGGTATCTTTTACAGATGTATTGGCTGTATTTTTTGTTATGAAGAGATTGTGCAACTATGACAATTGTATTGAACTTCTTAATTTATATATAATTATTAGCTTTATAATAAAAAAAGAATGTTATTTAAATATACCAGTGCATTCAGGCTGTACTAGTTTCTTTTTATTTTATGATTACAAGCACCCAAAATATCAAGCATTTGCATAACGAATATTATTAAATTAGTTGATGAAGTCTCTAGTATTACATATCAACGATGAACAAAGAAGTAAAGATACCAAATGATAAAACATACCAATTTATTAATACTCTAATTTTATACTTAAGTTATAATTATAGTACTATCACACCTTAGTTGTGTATGGGATATATATAATTTTTGTTTAATGTGCAATAAATATTTGTTGCATTTAAGTTTCATAGAAAGATATCTTTTGTATTTGATTGGATGCAGTTAGAAAATTTGGGCATTTTTTTAAACTGCATGTTTTGGGATATAACTGATGGGCACAGAAAATATAACAAAAAGTTTTATATATATATGCATATATTATATATATACATACAGTTATCAAGTTCCCATTTTGTAGTTACAAAAAGGAAGGGATCATTTGCAAATTTGTTTGTCTTAATTATTGAAGTCGGATAGCTAGTTGAATAATTATGTGTTAGACACCTAGATAAGTGTTATATACAATATAATGTGTCAGCCTCTATGTTACTCCTTTTTAAATTTTTGTCAATGAACAGTTTATGGCGTCGGTCGTCATGTAAGGTGATGGTTCTGCTTATTGTAGCGACGCATTTATTGCATTTTTTCTTCTTTTTTTTGTTAATTAAATGTGATTCCCAAAGTTTTTAATATTAAAAGTGATTGTTTAATATAATCATATCGCTGTCACAATAATAAATGTATTGGAAAATAAATAAATTGTGCAGTTGCGATATGGACAAATTAAATAAAAATGTAAAATATTTTAGAGTTTATTGAATACCAAAAATATCCCTTGTAATTGTCAGAGTTCCACAATGACCTTATTCGTATAGATTAAAGTATATATATACATATAGTATTTAAAGACACCATTAATAAAGAAATATGCTTGTCGCTTTACCAGCTCTTTACTTATTGCTTTCAATTCCATTGGTGGTGTATGTGAACAAAATACATTTAAAAAAATTGTGATGACATTGTATTTGTTTTTTCTTTTTGTTTAAATTGAAATAAACCACTGATTTAAACCCAATGTGGTTTATTAATTCACCAGTTTTTTCAGTGCAACTCTCCCCATTAACTCCTATTTATTAATATAGTGCTAAAAAATATGCAAGAAACCTGGATGCTTTTTTAGAAAAATTACATCTCGGTGAATTATGAGCCTTACAGACCCCCACATGGGAAAGTTAACCTAAATAGATTATTGAATCAATAACTGTGTTCATATGAGTGTCAGTTTCTGTTTTGTGTTCAAAGAGCCAGTTTTGGAACGTGTGTTCACTCACAATTTATAATAATTAAGCCCAAATGGAAAAAGGACTGTGGTTGATATTTGTGCACTTTTACATTTGATTTTATGGTTGCAATTTTGTGTGTGCTAGTTTTATAATGAGGTTAAAGAGAGAGAAAGAGAGTAAAAAAGAATTAATGAAACTTATAATAGGTTTCATCACTAATCCAGGTTGTCTTAATTAACAGTAGTTAGTTGCTTTCTTTGTTGCACCAGTTTTAATGCAGGCTGATTGTGTTTAAATGATCTGCTATAGCTTTATTAACAGGCACCTCTACTCACAAAATAAATTCCATTGAATTTCTCTTATTTGCAAACTGAATTCGGATATAGTTATTTCTTTGTGTATTGTGTTACTGCCCATTTAATATTGGTCTGTGTGAAATAAAACTTGGAGCCCTTTTTTAAATTTACTGGTTTAGCTCCAGAACTAATTTACCACTGTCATGCAGATATGTCAAAATATTTATTGAAGTGTACTTTCAATAATATATTTTTTTTGGTTAAAATTGATACTCATCTACCAAGAAATATTTAAAATTGTGGATTTGGTGGATCTTTTTATTTTTTCTTTATACTTATTTTTTTAAATCTTAACTTACACACAGAAATTTGCTTATTGATACTGATTTAAGTTACTTACAAATATTAATTTCAGAAATATAAACTGACACATTTTGGATGGTTGAAGAAACGTGCAATATTGTTATGAAAACAGTTGTGTAATCACCAGATTTATTTTTTAATCATCTCAAAGGTATTTTGTTCCAGAGTTGTCTATTATCCAACTTTTTTAGGCTTGCCACAAATATTGTATTAAACAATTCATTCTAGTCTAGTAGAAATATACTGCCTACTTCATATATACAAAAATAATGTTTACACTTTTATTTGCACTGTTTATTTTTTCTTATTCATTGCTTTTTACTGTCATCATTGTTATCTGGAACAAGGAGTTTTTTCTTTATTATTATTTTCCCAATTGCACCAATTGTGTCTGCATATTCGCTCCTTGCCTTCATTGCTTTAGTTGGTCTTGATGGACCTTAATGAAATAAAAATCCAAGATTTACAGCCTTGCTGTTTTAAGTAGTTATTACATTATAACATAGTAATGTAGTATAATTTATAATTATTATAAATTATAATGTCATTGTGCATTTTAAGCCAGACTACTATTTTGTTTAAAACTAAAAAGATTTTAATTCATTTTATCTTATTATTACAATTTTTGTAGTGGCAAAATTAGTGGAATAGTTGCAGCTATTTAGTATCTCTGCGATTAGATAAGCACTATGCAATGTCTATTTACTCTCTTGTTAATTATCTTCTATTTATTTAAAATCAACATTACAGTAAATACTTCTGCTGGAGTAAGTATTTGTATCCACTGTATAAATATCCGTTTTGGCAAAAGCCAGTGAAGTGTGCGAAGGCTTGCATCAGTACTTTATATTAATCAAATCAAAAATTGATTGAAGTTATATATTAGTTAATTCATTGAGATATAGATATATTTGAAAATTGTTTCATTAAAAATGATGTATTTTTCAATGTGTAAGGGACATTAGTACACATGTTTGTAATGTTGGATACATGGAAAAAGAAGAGGAAATTCATGCTAAAATAAAGTTTTAATTTTTTAAACTAATGCAAATATTAATATCCATAGACATCTAGATCTCTGATTCATTGACTAGGAAAGACAATGATACAGTTTGCCAAGAAGATGAAGGTAAGTGTTACTTCCTACAAAGTTTAGAACTTTTAAAATTTTCAGGGATTGGGATAAATAACAGAATATAAATTACAGAATAGAAATAATAAGGTACAACATTTCGATAATTTTTTCCATCTTCCTGCTGGTTCCAATGAGAGGTGACAGATAATTGAAAAAACAATGGTAGTTAAAACCCTGATATAGTATCTACTTCACAATAAATAATGTATAGATCACAAAACAGGTATTCCAAACTGAACCAACCTTTTCTTCTAATATATTAGTTATTTTTAAAAAATATAAAACTGAGAAGCCTTTGCAATTTCTATTTCAAAACCAAGTATTGAATGCTCTGAGTCTCAAATATTTTATTGTGTACTAAAATACGGTGCTATTTTAATAACATTGGGCAAACTGCCACTATAAAGTATGGTTTCCTTAATTTTTATTTTGTGCATTCCACGTACATAATTTTTATTTTAGAGTGCCAATTATTACATGATTTATTGCCACTGCTGATTGGCAAGAAATAGGTTCTAGCCTTACCTTACTGGGTTTACTTTCTGTTTTTGATTCTTGCAACACCGTTGAAAGCAGATTAGGATTTTTGATCACTGCACCTAGACTATTTTAAACTGTCGCAACCGATCTTATTTACCTTTGTTCTGCTGTTCATTTTCTTTGCTCTTCTTCGGAGACCTTGGAGCCCTGGGGATCTTTGATATGGGTGCCGGTTTGTAAGCGACCTTGCGCTGTTCCTTCTCACGTTCGCATTTGCAAGGGGTGTGTGACGCACCTTGCGTGTCGTTTGGATTGGGACATTTGCAAGCGTGCATCTCTTTCGCGGAATCGGAACATACTTTATTCTCCTGTCCTTTGTATTTGTCTGTCCCTTCTCCCATCTTGCTTTCCTCGGCCGCTTTGATGATGTCCATGACTTCAGCAAAGTTGTCGCTTGGAATAAAGCCTAAAGTACAAATTATTTGAAAAATAATTACTTTGACACTATCTTATTATTTTTCAATGTTTATATAGCTCAATTGGCAGGTTATGGCCGGTTATGTGTTAGCATTTTTTAATTCAATATCCAGAGGTAAAGTTATCTGCCATAAATAAAAATGTTACTGTAGTTTTTAACACATAATTTTGCTGATTGCCAGTATGAATGGAAATAATACATTTATAGCTGCAAATATTCATTAGATTGTGTTCAAATTATTAGTTTACCTAAATGATAATATTTAGACATCTGGTTCAGTACTGAGAATAATTTTTATTTTACTTATAAACGCTATTAAGATATTAGTTTTTATTTGCGTTTACAAAAAAGAAAATTAGTTGAATATTGGTTATTAAAATAATTAAACCACACAACCAAAAATGCTCAAAATAAAAAATTATGACTAAATATGGTAGGGCATTATGGACTAGGATTATTGTAATAATATAGGCATGTAATATTATGTCCATGTTGCAGGATATAAAAATATCTAATTAAATTTTGATTTGTAGAACAGCAGTTGAAATTATAATTTAATAATTGTTATATAAAATGTATAGTATTATATAATTCAGAATCCAACATTTTTATTATTGAAAAAACTAAACATTTTTATATGTTTAGTCCAAAAACTTCATCCTATTTTTGAAATGTCTGTGAGAGCGCAAATGAACTACATTTAGCAACATTATGGCTGTGAATCTGGCCACAATTGCACATAGAAAACATGTTTCAATTGTAAAATTTCCCCTTGACCCCCTCTTTATTTTCCCAAGAAAGTTTCTTCATTGAGGCGCAACAATAACAAACAAAGAAAAAGTGAGAGTTAGGTTCCCCTTGTCTTCCATACCATATTTAAGACAATGACATACTATAACATCTCTTTGAGGTGTATGAACTATACTACAACTTCATTTCTTTAATATTTAAAAATTAAACTTTTAATATTAATAAATTCTTTTAATATTGATGAGAATAGTATTACATAATTAAAGAGTATCATTAAAATTGTATTCACAAATAAAAATAATTTATATTATCTTCATCTAAGAGTTCATAAGTACGTGTTCTATTTAATTAATTAATTAATTTCACATTTACATAATGTACTTTATATTATTAAAGTATGATATAAAGGACTAAAATCCAAGTTTTTCAAAGGTTGTTTAAAGTTTTCAAAAATATTAAAAATACTAATATTCCATATTTATGGAAATATAATTAATAATAAAATGTGTTAAGCTAATGTGTGTAATTCAGCTGTTATCCTGTTACCCCTGTTTTGTAAAATTAATGGAGAATTACCCTCTTTAGCATAATCCTGCTGATATGTCGATTGATATTTTTCCAAGAGTACCTTTTTTGCTAGTTGTTCGGGTGGTTTGCTTTGGAGGATTGTGTGCAGGTATGGGTATTTTTCATACAGCTGGAAATTGGAGTTCAAATTATATTTTCCTATTACATTTAAAAAATGAATAGAAATTTAATTTCCATAAAAAAGTTTTTATAGAAATATTTTATAGACATATTTTCATTACAGTTCATTACAGCTTTTCTGGTTTGTTTAATGTTTTGACTATTTCAGAAGAAAAGAAATACAAAATTATAAGTCTGTCTCTGTATATTTTACTAATGAATTTTGCTAATGCAAATGTTGTATTTGTTCACGTGAAATACTGCCATATTTAAACCTTGCTTATACTCATAACTTTAGTAAAAGATACAAGAACAGAAAAATGAGAGATGTAATATATAAAATATAATGTCTTTCTTTGCTAGCCTTGAAACATTTTTTAACAGTGATCATAAAGAAATTCCTGCACATTTGTTAGGGCATGGAAAATTTCAATAATACATTTGTGGATGTCTTATTGTCATACATGTATGAAAATTATTGCTCATAGCTAACCTTTCTGCAGATGATTTGTTATTGATTTTTTTAAAGGAATGGAATTACTTATTATGTTTTAGGTTACTTTAGCAAGGTAGGTTTTTGGCTGATTGAACTTTGAAGCTGGTCCTTGTGGTGGAGCGCCACACTGAGCTTGAAACATCAAACTTTGTTCATTGAAAGTTGACTCAGCTTGTTCTTTGCAACATGGATCCTCTTTAATATTATCTGGCTCTTTGAACATATCACTCACAGAGATGCTCCTGAAAAATTAGTTTTAACTTAAGATTAAATTTCATTTCCAATTCATTTACATTTGTGGAAAAACAATTTATTTTATTTACAATTTGGTATACAATTTTACTGGAGTTTATGTTTTGGATGGTAGTATTGGATTGAGTTAAAAAGAGGAATTTATTTTGTGTGCCATACATAGAAGAACTTTTAAACCACATAACTATTTACAAAAATAAAATGACAATGATGCATAATTTTTGTAGCTATTCTAATATTATAATAACATTATAAATTAGTTCCTGGAGTACATTTCACTGTGCTATTCATTGTGCATAATTTAAAGGAACAGGATTTTCATAACAAATATTGTGCAACAAACTACAATAATCTGATCCCAGTGCATGGCTGCTTATAATTACTTTTGTGTAATAGATATAAAGTACTTAGTAAAAATGTTTGTATCATAAAACATTAAGCTTAAATTGTCTAGAAAAATGTGTAATTAAATGCAGTTGAACATTTGATATGTTTATAACTTCTATGTAATTTTATTACACATACATACACACAATTTGTAAATTATCTAATGAAAACATACTTTGCTTCCAGACGTTTTATAGGCCATTTAAAATCTTTCTTGTATGTAGATATGAAGCTTTCCATGGTTATGTATCAACTTACACAAGAACTCGTAATAGTCAGCACTATAAAAAAATAATAAAAATAGAAAATTATGTTTCACATTATACTGTATTATATAATTTGAATGTAAAGTTTATAGGGCATTGACTTATATTTACTAAATAATCCATATAATAATTTATCGCTTTAAGGGTTTGTCCTATCAATACCCTATTTGTGATTAATTAAATTGTACCTTTTGCCTTTTTCTGTATACATAAATAGTGATATGATTCAACCATATTAACAATTATGACATTTAGGAACTTACACCAGGGTATAATTGTTTTTCTACATTATAAATTAATTCAGAAACATAATTAAAAAATTTAGGAAATTAAACATATTAATTTATACATATATTGCCATGGGGATTGCTACTATATTTTAATTCATAAAAATTGTTTGTTATTTAATTAATATTAATTTGTATTCCTTTAAATATTTATACCAGAATAATCCAAACTACTAAAGACCTTCTCTTACCTTTATTATTATTTAAATTGTTTTATATTTCTTTATGCTTTTCATTAATGTGACAAAGCTGAACTTTCAATTTTAAATTTATACAAACTATTCCTTTAAGTTAAAGGGATATTCTTCAAGTAAAGTACTCGAATAGATATGTAAAATATGTAAATACAAGATACAAGATACGTAAATCTTGAGATATATGTGGTCATCAGTGTTTACAATTTCATTAGGATGAATTTAATTTGTGTATTAGATTCTAGATTTACAAAACTTTTTTCAAATTCACAAATACTTAACACATATTGATTAACTACATTCAAGAGCAAGAATAATACATTTCTGTGATATATTTTTGTTCAAAGAATACATTTTGATTAGTTATAATTTTATTGTGTTTTGAATTACTAACTGGATAATTTGAGTTCTTAATCAGGGTCTGGCCCAAACATTTTCTCAAGCCGCTTTTTTTTCCTTTCGACTAAAGGTTTCATCTCACCAAAATATTTAAATTGCATTATATCTTCACCAACAGTTGCAATAGTACCTTGGTACTCTGTTACTCCAGTAGTAACATTCAAAATCTTCCTTATTGTATCTTCAACAAAAATAAAATATTATTGATATCCTAGAAGTCAGTAAACTAATAAATAAGTTTCCAATTCAGGAGAAGGGTTGGGACACTTTGATTTTTGCCTATGGTATCAAAAGATTTGTTGTTGAGAAACAGTACACAAATGGATCTTTCTGGAGAAAGTTGTATTGAGGCTTTTTTATTGAAAATTAAAAGAATAGTTACGGTCTGGATCAAGGCTACATTTAGGAGGCTTGCATGGCTTCGTTCTAATTGTGGTTCCCAAATATTTTCTGAGATCCCTGTAGCTAACTTGTGTTTCTGTCTCACCGGATGGTAAGTCTGGAGGTAACTTTATCCTTCTTCTCAATCTAGCAGCTTTAGATTCAATATCTCCTAAAATAAAACAAAAAATTGATTTTTTAAAATTCAACTTATTAAAAAGGAGAATAGATTTTCAGAACACAGTGCTACCTGAAATGTAACAGGAAAGAATTTTAAGGCCTTAAATCATTTTAGTTTTATAATTAAAATTAACATTAACATCTTAACAAGATGTTAAACATAGGCACATTTGTAAACAAGTAATCTAACAAACAAGTAGTTTTCTAACAAATTAGAATTCATTCAATTAGCATAACCATATGTCTATGTAAGGAGTACAACTTTCTTCTAAGGTCTAATGCATCATATTTATGAACCATTTTACTAGGAAAAAAATCAATTTTTCATTCTTGCCTATTTTGCAGAAATTAACTTGGTATATAGTTCTGTCTTCATTTAACTGATCATTCTTCAAAACCTCCTGATCCGGATAAGAGTCAATATGCTTCTTCAGAGAGGGTTTTCTCTCAAGTAGCTTAAACAAATAAATTGAATAACTTAATTTAAAATAAAAATAAGGGAAAGAATAAAAAATAAAAATTATGGAAAAGTGTGCCAGCAATAGAATACATCATCACATACGAGTTACATTGAGCACAGCCCAATGCACTTAATATCTTTCTGCTAAGGTAAAATATTTCCTCTTTTTAATTTTATATATTGTGAAAATTTTAATATATATATATTTTGAAAATGATTGATCTTAGATAAATTTCTGATTTTTTCTTCAGATTTTAATGATATGATTATTCTATTGAATTTCAAAATATACAGAAACAGTAAATATAAGTACAAGTAATCCATTTAGTACATTCCTCAATAGCTTAAAAATTTAAAAGTGTTTTAAATGTTCAATGTTAAAATATTCTGGTGTTAGGAATATTATAGATGCATTATTACTGTCTAATTTCTGGTAAGGTCATTGGAAGTTAGATAGTACCAATTGAAATTCTGGTTACAAAAACCTCAAAATCACTATAGATGCAGTTTTTGATAGTATTCTTGAATAAAGTGGCAACTTAATCTGCTCAAAACAATGATATATTTTTGCATATTTTATGTATTGATATTTATATTGATAAATACATTGTTGACAGATATATCCAAATAACAAACAACAATAAACATTTGTTTATAAATAACAGAAAACAATAAACAAATGTAAAAATTAAAAGAATTAATTTTAATTTAGTTTAAAAGCTCCTACTTTCTTATAATACTCTGAAGCAGGTTCCTCTTCATCAGGTTTTTTGAGCTGTTCTTTACGATAATCTGTCAGTAGGAGTTCTTCATATGCACATGTCAAAATATTGGAATGTTCCGGTCTGGGGACTATTTTGTCTGGTCTATAATATTCAACAAAAATTACATTAATTAATCAAGAAAAATGCATCAAATTTAAATCAGCATTAATTTAATTTTAGTGCTTCCACTACATTCTGGATTTTATACCAACCAATATTTGTCTGTACTGTATATTAAGCGCATATAATTCTAATGCAAAAAGACAACAGTTACCTATTAATTGGGTAATTCATAAATTATGTATATAACAAAACTAATAAATAAATAGTTATAAAAAAATTATAATATTGACAAACCAGATTTAACTAGTGCTTAACAGCTGAAATTTAGTTTTGGATCTATAGAATTATAGATTGTACCCACTACAGGCTAAATAAAATTATACAAAAGATCAGATTAATAAGTTTAAAATACTAACCTTTTAGCTGGCACCCCTTGAAAATCATTTCTGTAAATTGATTTTAATGGATCAAATTGACAGTCCATGTTCATTTTAAAATGCCAAAATGCGTAAACTCCTCTGGGGGCTAAAATAAAGTTTAAGTTATTTCTGTATAGAACTGAGAAAAAAAATTGACAAAATAGATCATAATTTAATATATTTCAATTGTTATAAATATACAATAAGCAAACAATAAGTGTAGCCTTAGCATCTAATATAACATTGTACAAAATAAAATTTATAGACAATAGAACCTGTTTAATGGAATCCCCCGCACCCAATTGGACCTTGTGATAAATTTTTATATGGTGAACCATTTCATACAAGTTAAAATATATGACCTATTTATTATTCTTATTCTATAAATAAAATAAATAGCGAACTAGCCACAGTCTAAACAGATGAATAGAATTGTGCATATAAATTATATATTTGAAAAATAAAGAAAACAGTGAAATAAAAATTATGCTGTAAAATTGTGGAATCATTTACAGGATTTCCAAACAATTGAAAAACATGTAATGTAATGGGGAAAGAAAAAATGTTTTTTCAATGACTTTCACGACTGCCACCTTGGAATGCTGACTTTTTTCAGGATCCAAGAAGAAATATAAAGGAATGTACTTCCTTGAATATTTTGAATCAAATAATTTCAATTCTGGGTGTTACAAGAGAAAATGAACATGAAATATTCAGTTGGTTGTTAAAAACAGAAAATACAAAAAGGAAAAAAATATATTTGGAATTTTGAAGGAAGAGATGTTATTTAAATGCTGAAACAATATAAATTTTAGACAGTTAATAAGACAACAAATTATTTTTTGTATATAAGATTTAAGTAAAAAAAACTTTTACTAGTACTTTTTTGTAATAAAACTCTAGTTATTACAAAAACTATATAAGTTTTCAAAATGTATGTAAACTAAAAGTGGACACACATATGATACAAAATCCACTCATAAATAACTGAATGATTCAAAGTAAAATATCACAACATGGCCTGGTACTTCAAAACTTTAGATCCATTATTAAAAAAAAATATTTCTCTATTCTTTCAGTCAACATATGTTTTTGTAATTATATGCCAATGGTTTTGATTTTTTTTCAGAATTTTTTTTTACACAATGGTTTTACCAGGTATACTTATCTGCCAGGTTCTACTTTTGTAATTTTACATTTTTTAACATTAAACATAACAATGTTGGCATTGCAGAGACAATAATAGTCTTTTCCATTTATATATGTATATGTATACCTGACTGAAAGTCACAAGGAATGATAATTGACATTAATTTGTGACATTTCATCATAACTGTGATTAGATAACAACATATCAGAAATTAGAATTCCATTTACATTAATACATATATATACACAGTATACACACATTTATGAAATTGTTATGATCGTTTTTCATGTATTTTCCAGGCGCCAATCTTGTACCGTAGCCAGTTAAGGAATAGGTCTTTGCCCATTTGAATCCAACTTAAAACAGGAACAATTTTGGATCCTAAATAAAATAAAATACATATTAATATAATATAAAAATAAAAACAAAAAAAAATGTTTCAACAATAAAGAACAAAAAGGAACAGGTGGTGGTCTCAGGGTCTAATAAATAATTACCAATGTAGTCAAGAATGTTTTTTTTTTAGTCAAGGAAAATATATTTCAAAAGGGGCTGGTGAGCCACAGAAGTAAACTCTTAACACAGTATATCTCGAAGTACAATAATTAAATAAGTGAAATCATCAACTATAATTTATGTATGTCTCAAGTGGTATATTAAATCAAACTAAAAATAAAAATGAAAAATTCACTGAATGTAAATCACTGCGGATGTCTTCCTTAAAATATTAAGTGGGAATTTCTGACTGTTGTTGTTTTGGATTTATACTAATAATATAGTTCTAAGTAAATGAGAAAATGAACAAACCTTCCATTTCAGTCCAGTTGACTGCAACTTCTCCAAGAGGAATATTTAACTGTTCTGCAATGTATAATAACTCCACATCAAAAGCCCTATAGAATAATAAATTGAAATATTAAATATATATAAATATTGCATTAGCTACAGTCCTTAAACTATAGACTAATAAAATACTTACTAGATTTAAAATCTAATTAATGTTATGGTAAGAAATAAATAACTGGAATTTCTGGTTTAATATAAATACAGAGAAAATCTGTTTTGAGAAGAAATTGTCAATTTAAATAAATATTTCAAACATTAAGAAAACATACTGATGATAAAAGTAAGCATAAGGCCGAAGAGCTGTACACAAATTAGAATATATATCTGACACAGTTAATTCATATCGTATGAGATATGAAAATATCACTTGAATGCTATTAAATAGTGAAAACAAAAAAAAATTAAATATCCAAAATTGTGTTATCACATTTAAACTTGAATAATCATTTTTGTTGGGGGGTGTTTGTCCTTTACAGAAATTAATTTTCATTTTGTATCTTTATACAAAAGTTCTGCTGACAGTCATACAAGGTATACAACTGTACACTTGGGGCTTGTACAGGCTAACCGCTTGTGAAGCATGTATTCAATAAGAGATTTTTGTTGTCTTAAATGTACACAATTCTTTTAGCTTATGATCACCATAGATGACCTCTGATAATTTGTTTACAACCTTTCTTTGTAAATCATAAGTTCCACAAATCGGTGTCGAATGTTTCTACAATTTCAGACATATTGAAATATGCAAAGAACAAGCTCTGAAGTTCCGGTAATCCAGTTATTGCACTCAGATGTTCACTTACTGAGAGGTTATGTTTTGAACTGTTATCTTCTAGGCTTGAACTGTGGACTCTACACATAAAAGTATATTGACATTAAGCCAAGAGCTGTCTAGAATACCATCTTTCGATGTGGAGCGACTGGAAACAGATGCGAGCCGTCTGCCTTGTGAGAAGTTTGAAACCGCACTGGGTGTCCCTTATCGAAGAGACAGCCGTCGCTCTCACCAGGAAGTGGAAGCAGTGCATCAGGAACGTCCTGAAGTAGGAGCGGGTCACGCTCGCTTCTTCCTCCAGGTGCGCTCTCGAACCGCACACCAGGCCCAGCTCCTTGCTGCTCCTATCCGGCTCTCTCATGTAGTCACCTCAATTGAACAGTCACTAACTATTAGTCAATAATAATATATAATTAATTATAACGATATTAAGAGATCGTTTTTATATATCAGACATTCTGGTATATGTCAGGTAACAGTAATCAAAAGTAGCAAAGTGATGCGACAAATATAGATAATTAAAACAAAATTGTTAAGATTAAATAGTTGAAAGAATAATGATATTTAACATTAGAATATATAGTTTGAAATAAAAATAATACTTTATTAATAGTAATATCACTTAAGCTTATATCCAAATCCATAAAACCACAGAAGCCTAATGCTTGTCTTCAATGGCCTGATATTTTCAATGGAATTATGTTAGAATGTTATTTCAACTGTTTTCATTAACTACTTCAAATTTAACTGTTGAAAATGTGAACTCGGCTGATACCGTGCTAGATAAATTGTGCAACTTTGGAATAGTTTTTTTTTATATTTTATAATCTTATCAACATATCAACACAATATTTCTTTCAATAACAGTACTATTGTGTTTCCTTTACTCTGTATAATGTTAACAAACTGTATAAATGTGAGGTATAACAAAATAATTAAATTCCTGAATAAATTAACCAAGAGGGTCTCATTAGTGGGAATAATTAAGATATAAAAATCAGCAAATGGTCAGCACAAAATGTTGCGCATTATAGAAAGGAGAACATTACCAACCAATTAAAAAAGTAATTGACTGCAAACAAAAAATATTACAACTAATATTGGTGGAACAAAACCAAATGAAAAATTATTTTCAGCATATTTCAATTAAATTTCATAAATTACTAAAAGTAATTTGGGTAGTTTTCTGACCTCAAATGTTACAATAACTACTTTCATTTATTTAATTCACCTTTCATTCAAATATAACTAAAAATTCATAATCTTTCATGAGTTATAATTAAGCCTAAATGCTAAATGACAGTTAGGTGTGAATTGTTTTCAATGAAAACCATTAATAATCCATAAATTTAAATAAACTAAATTCTTACAATTTATCAGTTCCTCTAGTTTTTGTTCAAGTTTACTCAAGTCAGAAAATTTTGTTGCTCCATCAGCATCAGCAAACAGTAGGACAGCACCCCTTGCACTCAACATACCCTAGATTACAACAATATTAAAAGTTAAAAATGAATACGTGAAATTAAATGGAACATAATTAAAATTAAAAGAGAAATCAGAAAAAAGGACTGAACATTAGTCTAGGAATTATTGCCAGTTGATTAGCAGGTTGAAATCAAACTACATCATCCATATTAATATTATTATAGCGGTTTTATAAACTTTTCCTTAACGGTTCATTTTATTAAACTGGACTTCAAATATCAAGGAAGGATATCAAAGATCAAATACAGCTTGTTTTGATGTTTTAGTTCAGTTAAGCAATTATACCATCCAGAGTATATATAACTTTCAAATGGGCTAATTTAAAATATGTACAAATGTTTTTTAAAGGTTATAAATCATATTTATATTTTGAGGGGAGTAAGTAGCTGGTACAGCTGGTATGATGGTTTGATTCCAGCTGGTGGCTAATGCCATAAGGTTAAACAATATTGAGTTATAAAATATAATATTTTAATCGGACCTTTCAGTCCTACCACCGATGTAGGTACATGTAATGTGAACTGCATGGATCTGCTACTATTGTTATTAATACTTTAAATTCAAACTAATATACTGTGTCTATTCGTTTAGTTTTTTTATAAAGTCTGCCATTTTAAACATGAGAAAGGTGTGAAAAAACAAAATGTTACTTGTCACTCACAAGACGGACGGCTCCACCTTTTCCCCTGTTGGGCTTCAACTCAAGTACTCTAACAGCGTCAGAACCATATTTTTTCGTGTATTCCAAGCCGACTTGCACGGTGTTGTCTCTGCTTCCATCGCTTACAATTATTATTTCGTACTTGAATCCATTTTTTTCTTTCAGTTGCTCTTCGAAATATTGTAAACATTCATCCAACATAGGAGGCACTGTAAATTTGATCAATAACTTAGTCAATAGGGTAAATTATTATAATGTTATTTTAAACCTAATACGGACAATTATAATTTAATTTAATGTGCTTTCATTCACTCAAATATTATGACAATATATGAACACTGAAATAATCAGAATATTCAAAACTCGATTTCATAAATATGTATTAATTTTTGTATCATGAAAATGTTGATTTATTTGTTAAAATAATTTTTAAGTATTGCAACATATAATTTTTCTTGATAAACAAAAACTGCCAATTCAGCGGTCAGAAACTGAAATAGATAAGATTTCTGAAACGTGGATATTAATCCTCATAAATCAAAGAATAATTCATTATTTCAACCTATTGCGCTATATAAATACAGTCAATCATCATCATTATTTCAATAATTGTGAGATAAATTGATTTATATTAAATCAATTAGAGATACATTTATATGACCCAATAGTGGTTATGTGTTGTGAAGAAAGAAATACGATAATAAAATCTTAAATAAAATAATTTATCATAGGAAAAAAGGAATATTTTAGTTTGAGTAGCTCTACATAAATAATATGACAAACAACACACAATGGATGACACAATTATGCCATATATATTACTTATATATAACTGTCATGTAATTTTGAGGATATTAGGATGGCAGGCTATTGTAGATCTAAACATTATTAATATCAATGAGTATTAATGCCATACAACTTGAAAAGGATACTGATTGCAGACAATTTGATATTCACTTAATGCCACTCTAGTATATAAGCATCATTTTAATGATGCACAAAATTCACTAGTGTTTCATGATGTGTAGGCCAATTGTGTAAGAAATATGTTTTGGAAATTAATACAGTGAGCTTACACCGCAAGGCTTCGTCAAAAGCCGGTACAATGACACTCAAGTGTACGCTCCATTCGTCCTCCAAAGAGGGAAATGGTAAATACTCCCCATTCCTGGTGTCAAAAAACAATTTCTCCTTGTCCGAACGGTATATAACAGGGTACGCCGTCGTCCTCTTGATGAGTATTAGACAAAACTGGAATTTAAAAAAACAAAGGACCCATGTTATTTATTTATCGCTTATAAATGTAAAACAACACCCAACGTTCGAATAGATAGCTCATAAACTCACGACTGCAAACAACAGAAGCAATGCAATAAATGAAAATAAGACAAATTCGACGAACCCTACGGCCATTTTAAACTAAAGTACGGCTTTCGACTAAGCATTAGGGAAAACTTTGCGGATTTATAGATTCATTTATTTAAAAAAACCGGCCACGTACTAGCCAACTGAGGTTTCCTACGTTGACAAAGTTCAGTGACCAACTGTTGCCAACATACGTGAGAAAATATTTCTAGATTTTCAAATTAGAATAATTAATAAATAATGAAAGAACATATATCTTCATTTGATCATGATGAATTTGTATTACAATGAAAAGATTGATTTCTGTTTTGCCAATGAATTACAAAATTATTTACATATTATCAGAAATCACAACACAGTTTTTCTGTGAGGAAAGAATAGCTAAAACAGAAATATTGTAATTGCTTATTTATATAAAACAATTAGTTGGGATATAAAAGCTACAATAATATGATAAGGGAAATAACATATTGATACTAAATAATACCCAGGAAATGTTTTTAATATGAATAATTTCAAGTACTAGAAAGTCTAATACATTATACCAGAATCTCAATCTTCTGAAGTATTTATGGAAAGAATATTTATTTCATAATTAATAACAAATACATGATTACATCTAGTAATATTTAATTTATAAATTTGTATTAAGACTGAAGTCTAATATAAACACAGGCCTGAAAATTACACAGAACGTGTTTTACTAAAGGAGAATCTATTAAACTATTTTCAGCTTCCTCAGTAATTATATAGTTTTTAAATTTACTTCTTTATTATGAGAAAATAATGAAATTATTCAATTAATGCGTTATAATTATTAATTAAAGTAGTTCTTATTCCTTACTACTATAATGTTATTGAATGTTATACTTATTGAATACAAATTGTACTAATTAATTTCTATGTACAACTATTGTAAAAAAGTCTATTTATAAACCTATAAGAAAGGTATCTTCCTATCAATTTTTTGAAGCTCAATTTCTGTTCTTTAGTGTTGTTTTGTAATAATTGGACACAGAATTATAGGACTGAGAGAGTGGGGTGAAGGTGTATCATAAGTAAACGTAATGCTAATCATAATGCCAGGTAACTAATGATAACTCACTTATAAATTATCAGTATTTTTAAACTTTATTTGACAACAAATTTACATGAAATTCCAATCTTTTGACTTACCTTTCATTTTAAATTACTTATGTCTTATAGTCATGATGTATTAGGATGAAATAAGTCCTTATTGTTATTGATGTCTATATATATATATATATATATATATATATATATATATATATATATATATATAAAAATAATCAGAGGGAAGTAGTATTTCAGTTTTCCTCATAATGTGGACAATTTATAACTAGAACATTTATTAAATGTCACTATATTATTATTTCTATGTGTATTTGCTTTATAAAATAAAAAATCTGCTTTTGAATTAAGATTATTTAAATTCTCAAAGTATTACAACTCAAACATTAATTCCTTATATTATGTTAAAAAATGTAGGTGATAGAAATAAAAACTCATAAAAGATGTTTATGTATACATTTTTATTTATATCATGCATTAACACAAATAGCAATTATACACAGTTTAACATTATTTTCAACATCATATATTTCTCTAAACAAATACCCAACAAACAAATACAAATGTGTATTGTATATTTATTTTTTATATGACTACAGATAAACCACTAAATAATGGAATCTGCTCAGGTATACTAGCATTTAGAAACAGCCAGACATGTTAATAATAGTATCCATCTGTTTCTTTTATTAGCCCTCACTTATAGACAAAATACAATATTAAGTAGTACATCATTTTTCTCCTTACTTGTGAACATTAACAAAATTATTTCAAATCTTTTGGAGAACTGGAGATCTGTTCTAATCAAAATATAAGAGTCTTAAAAATACATAATTATAATTTTCTTATTCTTTACAGTAGTTTTTGACTCTAGTAAGGTTTAGTAAAATCCAGATGCATTCCTGTAGTCCATACTATCTCAAAACACTATCACTCATATTTTTCCAGTTTAAAAAGAAAAAAAAATTTTACTTTCTCATATAGGTAACTTTAAGTGTTCTATTAAAGGAAAAGCTTTTGAGATTCAAGTTTTTATAGTATTGTTTTGATTTAAAATACTATAAATTTAATTAAATTACCAAATTAAATTGCAAAATAAAACATATATGACAAAGTCTAAAAATGTATCCACTTCAGAAAGAAACTTTAATTTTGCTCTGGACCCTTTACATACATTTTAAATATATTTAAAAATAATGTTTTTAAATTTATCCTCTCAGAATATTTTGAAACTATACTATATTACAAAAATACACAATTCTATCACATCCAGTTCTCCCTCTTACAAGAGATACTGCTTTTTCAGCAGTCCTCAAATTTGTCAATTCTGGGGTTTATATGAGAAAAATTAACAGCTTTTTATTTTTCAACAAATTGACTGATATTTCGTTGCTTGTAAAATTTCCTTGTATAGGCGCACTCTGAGAAAATATTTCAATGTAGGATTTGCTGTAAAATGTTCATAAATCTTTATTTAACAGTAATAACTATTTATATATTTATAAATTCTCTCTTTCTACTAACATAAATATATTTATATACTTTAATATGTGGTTCCCATATAGAGTCTATACACATGTAATTGACATCCATTAATATAATACCTTCCATCATTTGTATATTAATACATAAATTGGTCATTGAGAGTATCCTAAATAATTATGGAAGTTATGTAAACACATTCCTCCCTCTAGAAAAATGATAATATACTTCATTCTAATCTTGAAATTGAATTTTTTATTATAACAATAAACATTTCTAAACAACTTAAATTTCCTAGGATACTTGAAATGCACTTGTGTTATATTATATGAATAATGGAATACACTGATAAGTTCTCCCTAAGACACACAGGAGTGTTTTGCAATCTCATCAGTAATAATATAAAGTGATTAAAAAATATTATAAACATAATTGTAGAAAATATATAAATAAATGTGATTCATCACAGTCGATATTTTTCACTAAACACACCAAATAATAATTTTTCTTATTAAATATTATGATTTTTTTCAACTGTTTACCTTTTAATGTGATACATTACAGTTTTCTGGAACAGGAATGTTACATAACCCAAAAATACATTATATGTATGTATGCAAAAGCTATGTTTTCTGTTATAAGCATTGACTATTTTATTATGAATACTGTAGTGTGTAGGTGCCAACCAAAATAAATGAGGTGGACGGCAGGTACATATTTCATACTGATATTGTATATACAAATCCAAAATACTAACTTCATTTATACAAATAAAAATATTTCAAACATTAGCTACTTGAAACACTACACCAAATTGTGTAAGATGCTTACATACAATTAGTTGTTTAAAGAATGAAAGTTGGCAACAAGTAAAGATGAAGCTCAGGAATAGTGCATTGCTGGGATTAGGATAATTAGCAATATTCAGTGCATTTCTAGAAATGTAAAACACTTTTAATAATTTTGTATTGTCTACTACAGGAACAATAGGGTTTTATGAAGTGAAATTTTATTGACAGCAGAAGATTTTCCATTACGACTATTTTCTCTATATACTGACACAAGTAAACAGAGTAATTTGTGCCAATTAATGAATTTCTTTCCCTTATCTATTTGTTGTTGGATGACTCATTACAATTTAATAAATTTGAGTATCAATTATAAAAATTCAATGCAACATTCCAGTCTTAATAATTTGAAAAAATCAAAACTCTACTGTAAATTTATCAGATAGACTTCACAACAACAATTCATAATGGAATATGCATATTATACATGTAAATACATACATAGCTCCACATTTATATATATTTATACACTTTTGGATGTGCTAAGGAATTGTACTAGTTCACTAATGGGCTACTGATTTTATAGCTAATTATCAGTTATTTTAAACATTACCCAATTAATACTACTCAATGTGTAAGTTCTATTGGTGTCACTTTTCATCAAAGCAAGATTACAATTTAGCAGAATATGCATTAAACACAAAGGCATTCCTCATTTTTTTTTTAATTTTAATTATAATAAAGCAATTAAATATCTCAGGCTACGTTTTTACAAATATAGCATTAAAGAAGAATAGTTCAAAAGAGAGAATGGAGACTGTAAATGTAGGCCATTTTAGGGTTCTATTCCCTTGAATTGTACATATGTATTTGAAAATAGGGTGGGAGACTGCATAAAAATGGTGCTTGACAAACAGACCATTGAACATATATGTTAAGGCATTTGCAAGACAGTGTAAACCTTAGGCCTGAATTCATTTTGTCATTTTATACAATCATTAATCAATAATGCTCTTCTGTCAGAGCATGCCAAGACTTCATCCAAGGATACAAACGGAGTGATGACCCTGAAACATTAATAGAAATCAGAAACATAAAAATGTACATCAAATAGGGTACTAAAAATCACAGCACTTGGAATTCACTGTTTGCTATAGCATTTGTTTTTAAACAAAAATATTCCTCCAATGTAATGGGCATTTATACCTCAGATAAAGGGTAAGGGGCATAAAGTTGATAATTAGATTGTTGAAAGTTGTATTAAATACATATTAATAAAACTTTTCTTAAGTCTAAAAAAAATAAATTAAAAAATTGAAGTGGTAATTGAATGATTAAAAAAAACGTTTATATGATTCTTGACATTCTTGGAACAATTGAAAAAATCAATGTGTTTATTTATTTTTTAATTTATGGCAAATATACACATTTTCTTCTAATGACTTTGAGATGTGAATATGCAATGCTATCTGTATGTTTAAGTTCTTTCCCAACAAATAATACTTTTATTCATTTTATAAATGTCAATTATGTGGTTAGAAAACTTACGAAAAGTTATCGAAGGATGTGCCACATAGCTACAGCTTTCCGAGGGCTGGAAACCATTTCAGACCAATGAGAGCTTCCCGCCCCCTGTTGATCAGCTCCTATCAGGGTGCACCCCAAAATAGACGGTCCTCCAATCAAATCAGATCCTTGATCCAGTACGCAGATCTGTTGAACACACCAGTAAAATATGAGTACAGAAATATATGTCTGTATATTTATACTGTGGATGCACAGAGAATAAGCTAATGATGGTGCATCAGCTCTCCTCTGTTTCTATAACTGGGTTGAGGTACGACAAAGTATTACCTTAAACAACCTTTTTCAATCATGTTTATATACACCCAAGGTAACAGTATACCCTGCATGGCTCCTACATGCACTGCACTGGGCATTTTATCTGGCATAAAATTATTTTTGAAAACCAGTCTTGTGGGCTCATTTGGCAGAGGCACAAATATGCTTTTTAGTACTAGGCATTTTGCATTTGAATACTAATATATTCACTCTAAAGATATATCACTGAATTTGAAGACATTTTGTTTTTCTTCCTCATGCAATAATATTTTGCCAATATATATTATTTAGGGATATATTACACAAAGTTCTGGAGAATTTGGGTACAGAATAATGTATTTTAATGTATTGTTATAATTGTTATTGTTATGTATTGTAATAACCAACAATAAATAAAAATGATGGATAAACATGTAATAAAATTATGATTAAAATAAGAATTTAATTCTTAATCTATATAAACTCTCTGTAAAACTGACTTGTCAAAATATCCTTGTATATACTACTCTTCATAATCCAGAATGATTCATACGGTAAAACTTGTAAATGTACACACCTCTACAGCTGAATTTTGAAGATGGTTTGAATTTATATTGAAAGTCAGAGCTTCATTCCATACTGGATTAGGGCTTGCTTTACGGCAGGCTGTCTTCTTTTTCTTTATCCTTTTGCCATTCATCAGAAGATAAACTTTCACAAATGGATCTGCAATTAGTAAGATTTAAAATGTTAAAAGACACCATGAAAAAGCTTATTTTCTTCAGTTATGTAATGCTCAGTTGAATTATTTGGCTCAGAATTTAGACCAAAATTATTAATTTATTACAGCTGACTATCCAATCTTTCTTGATTTCTGATTCCATTCTTCTTTAACGTAAATAACTAATACAATATTATACTTCTTATTGATTTCTCAAGAGATATTTATTTATTTTCCAATAATGCCCCCTTGAGTGGTCAGTTATAATATATTGAATATTTTTTTCTACTTGCCAACAGTATCTCTGTTCTCTGGTGTGAACAAATTCCTAGCCTTCAATAGGACAACAGTTAGGCGTTCAGCTGATGGTAGATAGCTTAAAGAAATCAGCACTTCCTGAAGTTCTTCTGGAGGCTGAAATTGGATTATTTAGAGATTAAAATAAATAAAAAAATAAAAAAATTGAAATATGATTATACACACACATTGAGTATACTGTTGGATACCAATGAGTAATATTGAAATAGTTTTGGTAGTGTAATGATTTAGAACATAAGCAAAGTCAATATTAGAAACATGTTTAATAATATTAAGTACAGTCAGTAAAATATATAAATATTGAATTTATCATGAATTTGATTACAGGTGGAGACCTAACAGGAGGAAATGTAGTTTAAAAACATTGAATATCCTGATTTACCTTCTTCATCTTAGCAATATCGCCCCATATTTCAACCCGAGAAGTCACGTCCAATTCGCATAATCCAACACGTAATTCTCCAATGATGTCATTCCGTGAATATCTATCGTAGTCAAACACCTGGAAATTAATTGTTGAACATCACTTCTTTAACATTTTTATGAAGATAAAAGTCAGGATATAAAATAATGAAGTACTAGGAGGGACCATTGAGATATTGTTTTATAGGAAAATTTTAAAGCCAAATTCATGCGCTAATTTTCTCAAATTATGGAATTAAACACCTGATAACTGGTCTCAAAGTGTAAGATTTCTTAAAATACACATTTTCCACTTAATAAAATTGGTTTCATTTAATGTTTCGTTGATTCAAGCAATGGCAGTAGAGTGCCATGGCCAGTGATTTATATTAAGCAAGTTAATTGTCAACCCATTAGTTTAAAATAAAATCATTGTTAAAGTTAGGTACACTCATCACTTTCTCATTTATTCATACCTGAAGCATGAGCACTTTATCATTTAAATCGTCGAATGAGACAGGAAATTTAAAATGCTGGTCAAAAACTGGATTTGGCTGAGGCTGTGTGCTTGTCTGTCTGATTCTGGAGTCAACAGGTGGCTCTAGACTAATTCTTACATAAGGTTCTGAAAATCCACCAACTATTTCTTCCCCTGAAATAAATAAGTGAATATTATAAATGATATTGGCGACAAAATGTAATTAGAACTAAAATATGTTGGCATAACTGTTATAAAAAGTAAATGAACGGCAAAAATAGTACGAATTAATTATAATAAATAAAAAATAATACAATTTTTTGAATAAATAAGAAAAATGTGCTTTAAAAGAATAAATTGCACCAAATTAAATTTTTGTAGTTTTCTATTTTAACGTGACAAATTAATTTACCAAAACAGTAATGAAATTCAGATGGCAATAATTAATTTTATGAATATTCTTTTGGTCCTGAACGCGATATTTACCTTCAATAAGATGAACATGCAGATCGGACCTATCGAAATCATAATTTATACTCAGATGTAACCTCCCAGCGTTGTTGTGCGTCTGAAGTATCACAGGACCGTCCGGTTTTGTATAGAGATCTGGTTGAAGAGTTCCCAATGGTAAAGGAGATGTTGGAACATCCCTGCAGCTACTCTGAAAGATAAGCGAACTCTCTAGTGAATTACTCTCTCGTGCTAGATGTGATTGGATTATAAGACAGTGTTTGGTTTCCTGTTTACGTACGCCAAGTAAAAACGGAATTGCACAAATAAAACGTACAAGTTTCTTAATACTTACAAGCGATGCAGTGGAATCTTGAGGAACTAGAAGCGGGGACAGTGGTCTAGGTCTGTGTAAAGAAGGGACTGTAGAACCTTCACTACCCGATCTACATTCAGGGCTCAGTGCTCTGCCACCCAGTCTCGTACTCTGGACCAAACGTTTATTCTATTTTTTGAGCTCAATTTTAGAATATTGTCGGCATTAATAAATTATTTTATATTAGCATATATACGGTTCTTTTTTTATTTACTAAACAATTCGAGTTTTTCTGACAATTTTTATTATTTTCATTAAAACTATTTGAGAAAAAAATCGGACCTGTTTCGAAATATTGCTGTCGAGGGATGCATGTGAAGAAAGTGAAGGGGTTCTACAGAGTGTAGGTTGTAGTCCTCCGGTTACTTCAAGCGGGGGCGCCATGCTCTCAACACCTGGACTACTCGGTTGGACCGTTTGAGCTTCCTTAGCGACATTAAATACCTGAAAATAATGGCTATTATTACGGTATCACTAATCAAATTTTACAATAGAAGTATACATTTCTCAATGTACAGTAATCAAATTTTACAATAGAAGTACCTGGCCTCACTAAATGACGATTCCGAAAGGATTACTGTAACTCGCTTTGTGTGTAATTTAATACTTTTGCATTATTTCTAGTTAAAGAAAGGGGCCGAATAAACGCAAGGGAAATATAAACCGCAGTAGTAAAGTTAGCACTATGAATGCGGTTCCCTGTTATTAGACTGTGTAAAGTGCGGTACTTTCGGCCCAAGTTATGGCCCTGCAACTACACTGGTGTATTGAACGCCGCCGTCGTATAAGCGAGCGTTCTCCCGCGGCTATAAACTGTTTGAAAAATTCAAATCCGAGCTTGCGAAATGCTGCGGTGGGCCGAATTTTCCTTCAACTGCAAAATGAAACGGATTAAACGTGTGGAATGCTCATTATGTGGAAGCCAATTTATATTTATGATACAAATTATGGACCATAATATCTAGCTTAGAATATACTGTAGAATATATCTTAGGTGAATTTATAAGGTGAATAGTTACTTTACAGGATTTGAAAAAAAATAATTTACAGACAGAGAGAAAAAATTGGAAACTCGCTGGACCAAGCGTACCTTCTTAAATGGAGATGATGAAAATAAAAATAATTTTGTACAGAAAACTGTTAACAATATGTTTATATATATATATATATATATATATATATATATATATATATATATATATTGTAAGCGTTTTATTTTTTCTTGTTTGTATTCGTTTTCGCTGTATCATTCCAGCCAATTGGCTAGAGGGCGCCCCTGTCTACTTGTTGGAAGCTTTCTCTAATTACAAGATGAATTGTCTTTTTGGTGTGATATAATGTTCCGATTTATGCACGGAATGCGCGCCTGATAATTATGTTTCGTTATTATTTGTATAGAGCGAATAAATATATGATTCGGATAACTAATCATGAAAGGCAAATCAAAATTGTATCTATATGATATTAAACACTACGGATCTATTAACAGATGTAGCACTAATGAGCTGACGATAATTTTACAAACAGTGAAAGCAAAATTGTAATTGTCCTAAAGTTTTTATGTATTGCGGCGATATAATTAACCATTGTAACGTCAGCTCGAAGGTCACCCCGAGAATTATAATGTAAGAAATTTGCACTAGAATCCTTGACCATGCACTAAATTCTAAACAAGAGACACTGCTTTGTTTTCGCTTTAAATAGTCAAGAGTTTTAAAGCCGCCATTTACTGAAACCAGCCGGCCAAAAGTACCCACCGCCTTCAGACTTCTGAGGAACAATAGGAGACTGCAATAGCAATAAAGGGAGACAACTTGCACAATGCGAATATAAACATTTTGAGCGCGATATGCCCCAGATGAAAGGGCAAAGGGGCTAGCGGCAAAAAGATGAAGAAGAACAACTGCCGAAATCGAATCATAACTAGCGAATCGACATATAGCAGATGCAGCAGTCCTCATATTCTACGCTATTTATCTTACGGCGATCTTCTGACCTTCACGAAATGGACGTCCGCGAAAAAATATTCAGGATTCAATGTACTCCTCGCGTCACCTTGCTGAAAATCCCGAGCGCCGCCCTAAGAGGAAATGACCACGCGATGTCCTCACTATCCTGTAATGGCTGGAGCAGGAGTACCATCAACGGGTGGATTCTCCCTCCTTAAAATAAAAAAATATAATAAAAGGATTTAATACCAATTTCGTGCACTTTCGGATTCTCGCCTTCGTTAATAGAATTTCGTTTGGTGGTAAAGTGTTATTATTTGCGAATTTAGAGAATTCAGAAAAACATTTGAGGTTTTTACCCTCAGAGGGTTTGGAATATAAACGATAATTAAACGCTCAGAAATCGGTAATCTATGTCAATAGACAAGGCGTAAAAACCCATTAGCGTCTTCTCTATCAGTCCAGCATTTGTTAAACACTTTATCGTTTTTATTATTATTTCAGGGTAGTTTTCTTAGTCGGTATTCTAGCGTGTTTTCCTCGAACGTTATATTTTGTACTGTCATGATGCGGTCCACTGTTACATTTTGTGCACATGGGTCTGGGTCGATTTAGGACGGGATAGAAACGCGCGAACTCGACCTAAGTGCCTTGTTAATCTCAGTTTGGATCATGTGCTACGTTAGTGCACATATGCGCCGCAATATTAAACTGTCTTACATTGAAACTTTCCGGACAATACCAGTTCCCGATTGCCTCGTTTAAACGCGAATCGATAGCAGACATTTTAATGGCAACAGAACGCAGAATGGTCTTCAATTAAGTGGCGTTACAACGCCGTATCTGTCGAAGAAGTCTGAAATTATTAAACGAAGAGGCAAATTTTAAAAAACTGAGGCCCTAAATTGAAAATGTTATACCGAAAAGACTTTTCTTTTGAGCGTGAATGACCCGCTGGTAGCTTTCCCATTAATTTTTCAATGGTCGCTCCGCCCTTAATGAACATCCCCTTCTTCTTCATAATTTCTAACCCCCTACCCCCTAGGGTTCTATCGTGTTATTAAGTTAACACTCAATGTCAAGGGTCGTTCTACGCCGAAGGAAAAATTGCAGCCGGAGAATTTAAAGGAGGAGACGCCAGATCCTATCCTACCGTATCTGTATTGGGAAAGAGGCTTATGTGTGATCTTTCGACAAATGGGGCCTTATAGGAGATGAAATAAGAAAAAGGTACTGTTGGATAGCTAAGAAATTGGTATTTTATTAAAAAACAAAAATATCCTACTCATTTCATGCCACAACGAACTGTCGGATATAATATTCAACACAATATACAGAATTGATTAGTCCTCTCGCTCGGCCATAGGTGCTTATGAACGTCGAACGTTTTTCTAATGTATATAATTTATTATCTAATTTATTACTCTAAATTGGAATCTATTTTATTTGGTTATATTAATTATTGTTGCTGCTTTAAGAGGTGAAACTGCTGTTTTCATCATCCGCTCCTCGGAAATAATGCTAAAAGATTACATTATATGAATACAGTAGATGTAAGTACTGCAAACATAGATTAAGCGGTGTTAGGTTTAAGGGCCGGAAACTGTGTTCACGTTACTTGAATCGTATAATCGTAATGCATAAAAAATATGAAATCAAGTCTTCTGCATAGCTTATTTCATGCGATTTCGGAATATCCGAATTCGATGCCTTAGTAGTGAATAGTTGGGTCTAAAATAAGTTTGAAACTGGTCGAAATTCACGATAATGGATCCTGAAAGACTAAAGAACGATACAAGAAGTTACATCCGTTACATACGTACCCTTCGACTAATTATTATGACTCGTCGACAATGACGCAGCAATCAAATTAATTACAGTAATTTGGAGTCCACAGCAGCGTATAAATTTTATAACGACTTCCAAAATTGGAATTGGCGCGATGAATTGGAATACATGAATAGATAATCCGGGACGTTCGGGGGGGGGGGGGTATTTCATTCATTTTGTGAAACGCAATGACCGACGCATAATTGAAATAGGGACAGTCCGCCCATATGAAGTTGTGTGGGTGTATTTTTTCTTGGTGAAAATGAGTTCGGAACGAAGAGCATTCTAAATTATGTATGTCATATCTATATTAACGCATTTCACACCCCGGGTAATATATCCCCCCCCCGGATGACGGGAATGCATTTAGAACGGGGAGTTGAATTAATAACGAGGCATCCTGACGCGCTAATATTTCCCATCGTATAAATACTATAATATACGATAACTATTTGATTATCTTTATAATTATGATAGAGTATTATATGTCAGCGGGTTTTTTTCTCTCTGTATTTATATAGGGAACGTGTGCCTTGGCCGATGTGCGCTTCTTGTGATCGGAAATGCGAGCGGAATGATCGATTTAATGAAAAATTGAGTTCCTACAAATATAAAAATAGTAATGATACTTTTTACTGTCAAATGAGTTCGAATTCCACCCGGCGGACTTAGTTTTTGTTCAGTTTAGAATTTAAATTGGTGCAGAAGAATTCTGCACTCGTGCCAATCGTCCTCCTGCGAGGAGAATGTCGGACTTGGGCTTTAATTTGACGAGCCACAGGTTGACTGTGGCCGTGGGCGATAGTGAGCGTTGTTCGGGCTTATTTTTGTAGCCCCTCTATTTTAGGGTAGGGACTTATCTCTGGGACTTCCCCTACGTGCCTCCCCGCTCATCATCCCTCCACCCGTCTCACTTGTGTGTGTTTCTCTTATCCAGGGGACGATCTCTTTTACCGGCTAGGGGCGATTCTTCGCCGGTGACTCTGCATTCAGATTAGCGGGGGTTGATGGAGGGTGGAGGTGGAGGCATCCCCTTTTCATCATCTATCGATCATGTCCGCTCAAAGTTCAAGTTTCAGTTCCACCCCCATGTTCAGTCCTCGAATCATTCCTATTATCCTATTAATTATTAATTATTATTATCCTATTAAAAGTAATTCCTGAGGCGTTCATGCGAGATAAATATAATAATTATAGGCACAATTCAGACTTTCCGGAACTGACTGCCGATGACTGGTGCATTAACCATTGATCATGAAACTATCTACTATTCTTATTACATTATTGAGAATAATATTTAATCTAATATTCGAGAACATAGCGGAAACGCACGATTGCGCTATACAAATAAAGTAAAAACAAAAAAGAAAAAAAAAGATTTAATATTCAGCGAAAACGAAACATTGTATTGTAATATCGCGTTTGTAAATGGCGCCTGTTTAAAATACGAATTTCCCTTCCCGATTTTAATAAAATACGGAATCTTTACTAACATTGCAGAAATATGCCCGCCTGCGGACACAATATCCAGCTACAAAAGGGAACAACATAGCTAAATTAAGCGATCCGATTTTACCGGCCCTTTTCAAATGTTCACATTCGGCGGGTTGAAACGGAATTATCAATTTTACTAAACTGGAATTATCAATTTAAATTAATAAATGAGATCGGATTAAACGTCGAACAAACGCTGAACGGATGGAATTCAGATGCACTGATATATATTACAAATGAAGGGAAGGAAATACGAATTAAAAAAAATTAAATAAATAAAATGGGAATATGTAAGCTGAAAGAATTTAATAGATAAGCAGACTGATAAGAATTACAAATCCGCAATGTAAAATATTTTAGCCCTACTGCAGATAATATTCCGATTGCCACTCTTGCTATAACGTTATACATTTTTTTAGATTCTGAATCATCAATCGCAAATAAAGAATGCTCGTTGTAATGAAATAATCAATCTTTTGAATTGTGTTTATACTCATAACGTGTATGTTTCATAAAAAGGAATTAATTATTTACATGCTGTCATTACTTTCCATTGTAGATTGAGACATTGAGACACTAATTAAAAGTCAAATCAAATTCATCATCAAGTCAATCAAATCAAGTCCAAAAATTAAAATTTGTATAAACATTTCTAAGGCGCAAGTATCTATAAAATTCTATGTAAATATTATGGAGGGAATTTGGCCACTGAGCGAAATACAGCGGGAGCTGTATTGTCGAATTCGAGGTACATAAATCCGATTCCTTCCGTGTTTTTCTCCGAACCCTTTTCCGCCAATGAAAATCCCTCATCTTTTCCTTAGGATTGTGCTAATAGAAAAGGAAAAAAAGAAGGAAAAAATTGGGGACGTAATCCCGTGGAGGGTTCTCTGATCTAATTTAGGGATTTGTTGAATATTGAATCGGTCGGTTGAACGCGCCACTACGATCCGGGCGCCTCTCGGTTTACTTTGGGTTAAACGAAAATAAGGTTTTCCTTTTTTTCCACGTAAAAAATCAAAACAGAACCGGCTAAAAAATACAGCTTTTTTTCGCTGTTGGAGACGCGAAAAACTCCTTTTATCCAGGCGCAGCCATTTTCGAAACCGACCCTTGGGCCACAGGAAAGGGAAAGCCGGTTATACAGTAGTGGGCACGGCGTTATCCGCGCCTATAAAAAGTTAACTATTCGATCCGGTTTGTTTTCCCTACTAATCTGTTAAGCTCGTTTATCTTCTCTCGTTTTTCTTTTTAATCATCGGCGAAAAAGTAATTCGGGATATAATGCCTCGTACACATTCTGTTTTTCGCCCTAATCATTCGTTGATGGTTGGGAATTTCTAGAATTCTGAAAAATATCTTAGACATTGAGGCCTTTTCATAATGAAATACAGAAATGGACAAGTACTGGGATCGCTGATGAAACTCTGAATTGAAACGACATTGTCGTAGGGAGGGGGATGGCCAAATCGAACGGCGTTTCGGTTTCTGCTTGACCAACACCAAATTAAAAATTACAAATAACTTTATTTTTATACAAATACAAATAGGACATCGAGAAATACGATATACAAATAATGGTTCGTACGGGCCTTTCTACATTTATCTACTTCATAATTATGATAGAGGCCACTTGAATTGTTTTACAATATTGATATGATAATCGGGAAAATCAACAATAAAAACCCGAGGACTTGAGCTATGCTCAACACCAAATAGCCGGGCTAAGAAATAGCATCGCAAAAGTGGTTGATACTTCCAATACTGCCCGCTTGTCAGCCGTCCATTGCGGGCCTAGTATCGGCGCCTTGTTATTCCGAAATATTTCCTGCTGAAGTCTTTTTTTCCACCGCAGTAATACAAGTAGTGGATTCATTTTTTAAGTATACTACAGAGTCTTATTTCCCCGACAAAAGTGTGTGACAGACAATCTTATGTTCGATGATCCTGAAACGAATTTGAAAGAGATTGAAATTCCAAAAATTTTCTTTTAATGGGGACGGAAAAATGGTCGCGCCCTGGCCATACGTAAGGATATTGAAGAAGATACGCGGTGAAAACTCGGCACCAACACGGGACGATCGATCGAACAGTCGTTACTGTGTTCAATTTACCGTTTACGCCCCTTCTATGCGCTTCTATAAGGTTTTCGAAAATTTCAGTAAGTACATCGGTGACGTCACTATCGTCACTATCCTGTTACAGTGAAAAGTGAGTTTCTGAAATATTTAACTCTCTGCTCCTTCTTATCACACCCGCAAGATACGCTCTATTTTCAGTCACGCTGTCGACCACCACGTCGTTTGATTAAAATCGAAAAAGTAATTTAAAGATAAAATGATTTGAAATAAAAAAGGTAAAATAGATTTAAAGTAATTTGAATATCATTTTGGCGGAGGGAAATAAGGTGAAAATTGGAGGTAAAAACTTTGACTCTAATACGGCCAATTCTATGAACTAATTGAACAGTCGTTATAAAAAAATTTGGGAACATTGAAAGTTCAGCCGCTTACTGTTTGAAGTTATTGATTTTGACATTTTTTAATGTATTGAACTTATAATCTACTTTGTTGCTGAAGCGAATTTTCTCTATGTCATATCATACTACTTCTTGTATAGTGTTGAAAACATAGAATAAGAATAATATTTGTCCCGGCTTGGGACGACGTCTGGCGTTCTTCACATCCCCGAAGTAGGCGTATTCTGGCACCGAATTGTAAAGAGTCTGGGTTGGCGGAGTTTGCGCGTCCGCAACCTAAGCGGGATTCTTTTGACGAACCCGCGAATGTGGGAGAGGCCGGTTTTGGCTCCCAAGAGGGTATGAATGACCGTGGGGCCCGGGGGAGTCCGCCGCCGCTCCGCAAAACTTTGTTCAAGCTCCCGACAGAAACGTCTACAAACTTCGCTAAATTCCCACAAGTAGCATCACCACCCATCGCGATTTTTATAGTCATCATTGCGACCGAATACATTGTCTTGACAATCGATAATTTTATTTTGATTAGGGCCCTTTGTGTAATATTCGAATGGGTAATTTTTTCGTCGCAAGTAAGAAAAACAATGAGTAATATTCAAGGTTTAACAGGCGTGAATAATGCCCAATAATGAACAAAACACAATTAATTTAGATAGGCGCCTTACGGAGTTTCGGATACTGTCCGCACAATCGGCATGCATTGCGGGTGTAGTATCAGCGCCGTGTTAACCGGTACATTTTAGCGCCGGCGCGTACAAATAAATTGTTTCTCTGTAATTAGGATTCGGGATGTGGAAATTCCCGAGTAATTTAGCTTTCCGTTTAATGGTATTTTCCTATTAGCTAATTAGCTATTTACTTAATTCGATAGAGACGGCCAGATTAAAAAGCGTAGGCGTCTTAACTGGGATAAAGGCGGAATCTAATTTGTGTGAAGCTGCTTGCAACTACAGCCGAATATAGATTAAAACAAACTCTAAATAAATCAATTTAACGTTTAATTCAGAACTGAATTGGTTGAACTGTTTTACGAAACTGGCTTAATAGTGATAATAATTAGTTCACCGACGACTGGAAGGTTGCAGTTAACGGCCTTCTGTATTGGAAGAAAACAGAGTTATAGACGCAGCCTTATTCCGGTTAAGTGGGTATATGAAAACGATTTCTGCAAACCATAACTTTAATGTTGATATCGTATAAGTAATACAAATAAAATCTAGGACAATAAATAAATCGAACAGATGTTACGGTTCCGACAATAAAAACGGGACAAGAAACCCCGGTGAAACATGAATCGCTGTTTCCAGTGAGTTGTTCTGTTCGGGAAAAGTTTATTTTTTTCCTCCCCCAGTGTTGTGAGTGGAAAACTGGATAGTGTGGAAGATGTGGGCGTGGAAGGACAATCCTTAAAAAAGTTCCAATTTTATTACGTACAATATTATTTTGTTATTATATCTATTAGGAAGAACCTCGAGCATTCTATAATTTGTTTTTGTCTTTTCTAACTTGACACGACCAGAAATTATCTGGAAATTAAAATCATTGTTGATAATTCCATTATTTAAAAAAAAACTACATGTAATACATATACACATGCACATATTTCTTTGCTTAAGAAAATAATTATTTTTAAAATTATATTTTGCACAGAATGATCTTTTAGATTACCGCTGGCTACTCAGTAAGCTGGTACAAAATTCGTCAACTTAAATTTGACATAAACAAGGAAACGTGCAGTGTTTCTACTTTCAATTTTTATTGTTGAGGAGTCCACTACTTTTTTTAATTAGTTTCACACGATCCCCTGAAAGCTGTGAACAAAATTCAATAAAAACGGGGCACGGAGAATTTCACGGGGTAAAGGGGAAGGTAAATCGGTAAAGCGGGTCCCCCAATGCGGAACCGAACTTGCAGTTCATCTCTTCTATTAAACTATCGATTCTCGTCACGTTTCAACCTGCTAATAAAAAAAGGAATATATAGTTCAAATTGAAGGAAAATTTAGTCTCAGTTATTGGAACTCGGGTCGACGCTTATATATCTTAGGTAATAATGAATAAAACTAATTTAAATCAACTTATTTCATATTGGTTTCTATTTGTTACGTCAGTTAGAAACATGTAAACACTGTTTTAGATATGGACAAATTTTATCCAATATTTCGCTAATATATTTAATGCCTTATACCGGGCCTAGGTCACGGACATTCCTGGCAGCATAAAATTAAACTAAGGAGCGACCGTACTAATTTTTTATTTGAAGTACTTGTATGTTATTAAGGCAAGACTTTCCAGGTTATGGTGCTTTAATTGTCAGTAATCGCTTGTAAGAAAATACAATTATTAGAAGGTAATTCTGTAATATCCTGAAAAATGTATATCCTACTTCGTACACGAAAAATTGTGAATGCTAATTTACCAATTTTCAATGAAAATATCGTCGAGTTAATTTGCGAAATGGGCGGCGAGCGAGAACGTCGAATGTTCAATTGGTGCCCGGGCCTGCCGTGGAGGGCAAGGGCTAGAGAAGGTTATATATTTGACAGGTTGTGTGCGCGCGCCGTTACCCTGGCAACCCCCATCCAATGATGGCGGCCCCCCTCTATACTTACTAGTTGTATTGAAAGTAAAGTGTAAATTTCGGCCCTTCCCCTCCAATAGTGCCCCCGAAACTATTCGAAATTAGTAGACAGAACCGGCAGATGAAACCGTTTACTAGTCCCGGCGTCCTGAAAATTCTCCGTGAAACTAATTCAAAGTTGTTGAATTTCAATATGAACCAGGAGTCAAAATGTATTTCATTTTGTTCAAAAACTTCCTAACAGATTTCAATCTTAAGTTTGGTAAATTGGAATCAAAATCAACTCCAGTTATCAGATGGTACAGCATGCCTATGAAACATGGAGCCAGATTATTAAACAATAGAAAATTAAATATTTAACGATGAAACTAAAATGTTTTATAATGAATAATTATCCGGACGGACCGCAAGTTAACATATAAGGAGTGCAATACGAGTGGACCGAAACATGTTTTTTGACCAACTGAGATTTTTAATACTTTAAGTACTTCAGTACTTACGCTTTAATAGACAATTATTATTATTTAATAACGAGACAAGAAACAATTCTTGGAACACCACGAATTTAGCTCCAGAATTGGCCATACCCCTCAATTCTCACACTAAATATGTGATTTATTGGTGGTAGTTTTAAATATTCTTTTATTTCTTTTGAGGAATTGGAGATTAAAATGGCAGAAGGAGTAAACTTCTATAACGGACACGGTCCGGCGTAAGGTGAAACAAGGGATAGGTAGGTATGAATATACGCGAGGATTCATAATGTCGCTACACTTTTGTCTTCCCAAACATGTTTGGCTCTAAGCCTGATCTCTGTTTTCGACGTCCCGCCGCCTTCAGTAGCGATCCGTTGTTACGCATAAACTATTGACCGCTACGGCGTGTTCAATTATGCAGCTGCCAATATCAGAAACAAATTATCTTCAGTCGTTTTTCTTCTTTTTGTTTTCTTCTCCGGACTCGTTTCCAGTTAACGTCAATAGTATTATTTCTAAGGTAGCTTAGCGTGAAGTGCCTAAGCATAATGATCAAGCAGATTCTTACAAACTGATAGTGTCAAAACAAATGATTTATTCTCTGTCGTGGATTAGTTACGCCACTCGAGTCTAGTCGACCCGATATACATTTTTTAAACTGTACTTCATAAACTTAATGCGTCGTCTTTTATACAAATTTTGTTATACACGGTAATAATACAATTTGCATTGTATGTACTGACATATGGAAGTTTTTAGTAGTTGATGGATGTTCATGAAATAAGAAATGTTTAAAAATTGATAGCACGGTACGTTCTGAACGCAGGATAACATAAAGGTACGGCATAACAATTCGATAAAAAGACAGATTTTTCATTCATTTAAATTCATGTAATATTCAAATAATTTCCAATTGTACGTTTTGCAATAGTTGTAAAATCGGGCGATTTTCCTCCGATATTTCCTCCGCGGGGTAACGAAAGGGACAGCGTTTAGAAGACCATATTTTGCGGCGTATTAAATATTCATCGATCGCGTTCATCGCCCGCCCTTTATACCTGTCTCCGGATAATTCGGAATATCTCGGAATTCGGATTATTTTAATTTCATTATTATTACTTTTTATTTTATACATTTTTTATTTCGAATATCTAGTCGAGTAACGGTTTGTTTATGTTTACCGGTTTGAGCTGCCGGCTGTCGGTATCTGGGAGCGGCATCGATTTTGGCCGCTCAGCCCGCTCCCACATTCCCTGCCCACTTAATTCACACATCCTTTATACTTGCATACATACGTGAGAGTGCACATGTGTGAGCACGTGAACCGGCCATGAATTACTATCACTTTCCCACGGAGACATTTACACTCTATTATACACCCGTTCGATATACAACAATTTCATTCACAGTGTACATCCATGTAAGCTCTAATCTATTTAGCCTATTAGGAAATTGTATTTAAGACTTGGGTGTTGGTACTAGCAACATAATTTTGGTTTATTGTTTCCATCTATCATATTAAATACTATGTATTAAATGTAAGCGAATGAACAATTTTAGAATATTTGTGTCGCTTCGATTTTGAAGAAAGATTATTTGGATTTTGTATAGATAAGGAAGTTTCGGGATATCATCACGTTCTTCTTGCATATAACGAGCAGAAACGTTTGATACCTTCAGCACCGGGGAGGGGGGGGGTCGTGTATTGCGGGTTTAGTATCAACATGCTCGTTATTCAACGCGCGAAACTTGAGTAAGAGTGTGCAGTAGAAAATTGGTTTTGCCGAGGCCCTTTATTGTGAGCATACAGGCGTAAGTTCAGCGTTGCCGAGGGACCGAAACCGGCCTTCTTTGAATCAGAGAATAAGAGTAGCGATCATTAATTACATTGAGCGAGGATCGTTATGTATTTTTAATGTAGACGCGATTAACGTAGACCGTTTATTAAGCATATTACATGTGTTTGCAATGGACGAAATGTTTGTTCAATCATATAACCGGGGGTTTAAAAGTTTTACCCGTCTTTTAATGTGCCTTGTTTTCGCTTCAAGTTACGACGAGGTTGACTGATCTTTAATTGCTATTCCAAACTTTAATTTACCTATCTTTAATTCGGAAAGTTCGGATTGTTGTTGTCTGAGATCCTGTACCGATACTGCATGCCAATAGGATTACAGAACCGAGTTGGTGTTGCGGTTTACTCCTAATCTGAAGAGTTGTCTTCCAAAAGGGTTTCTGAATAAATTATTTTAGGAAGAAAAATTAGCCTTTATTCCTAGATATATACGGCTTAATATAATTTTGAATGTCGGAAAGGAGCCTTACAATGTTTCGAATACTGTCCGCACAAGAGGTATGCGTTGCGGGCGTAGTATCAGCGCCGTGTTACCCGGAAACATTTCACAGATGTACGAAGAAGTTTATAGTAGAAATATTGTACTATTTGATGCAATTAACCGATCGCTGAATAGTCAATTACATTTCACCTATTTAATTTTGACAGACAGGTGTGACTAAAGTCTGATCATGGAAGAGAGCACTTTTTAGACTTCTTTTTTCATTATATGGCGACAAACGTTATCTCTTATTTTTTTCCCTAATTTTGTTGATTAAAACGCTAAATTATTATTTATTTATTATGGGTATTTAGTACAGTTTATATTCGGCTTTTTTCGGCGTCATAACACTGTGGTGTGACAGAATCTTACGCTGTATCGCGTACGCAAATGTAAGATAGTGGCGAGACGGCGTTTGATTAACGATCCACGTTGAGGATAATTAGGGGAAGTCAAAAGATCGGTTTGAATTCATGCCGCTATGACAATCATATCAAATATTAAGTAATTAATTATAGACTCATATATAGAGTGACCGGAAGTGTTACATTTCACCGTAACACTAGTGGAATCATACTGACACATTGTTTTAGGACCGGACAAAACCTGCTTTACGAATCGGAAACGAATCCTAATTGGGCTAAAATATCATCGGTGAACTGAAATTCACGTCAGGTTGTGTCGGTTTTTCAATACACAGAGTTCCTATCTGTTGCCTAATCAGTGTAAAGCGCGGTTTTTTTTTGCCAATTATTGTCCTCCTGGAATTTTTTCCAGATGGACGTCACTGGATTTACATCATTAACTTCTGAATTGCTAAAAAATACAGACTGTTCGCTTAACGAGGGTAAACAGTGCTGTATATTTCAAAGAACTGTTTTGTCGGAAACTCGAATGCCACGTTAATAATGAAATTGGAGGGCGAGCAGTGCGTAGAATGAAAAGACGTACTCTCCAGCTGCGTTTATAAACATAGGGCATATATTTTTTATTATGCAATTAATAATAATTGAACTTCAATTTGTTGCGAGACTTTTAAATGTCGTTCAGACAGCTTTTCCCCGTCGTCAGTAGCATTCCGTTAGGCGCCAACAATATTAGTAGTGCGTATAATAGTGATAACGTAGTGTTGACATTGTACAATCAAACATTATATAAGTACAATTGTGGAAGGGTAGATATGGAAGGAAATAAACAGAAGCGCCTCTAACAGTCTAGTTTTCTGATTTGATTGAAATAAATATAGTCAGAACAACATAGGGTGTTTTCTATAGTTGGGCGAGACACATGTGACCACCGGTCTCTCCCACTCCACCAATTAGCGCCAGGGGAAGTATCATATAGGGGTCATATAGGACGAGACCCACCAATTCTATCAGGAGTAACCCCGGGATAGGAGTTATGACGGATGCCCGATCAATTTCCCTCTAATTGCCAGGTGGTATCCACTTAACCCACTTCCGTTACATCGCTAGATACCGTTTTCCTCCAAGCCAGAACTTCAATCGAGATTTGCTCCGACTAAATATAATCGCTTATTATGGTGACAATCATTATGGAGTCCGTCCACAAATTGACACTGAGATTAATAAGCGAACTCATGAGAGCAAAGAGAGTTGACAAGTTAGGCGATAATTTATCATATATATATATATATATATATATATATATATATATATTTTATACGCTTGTTACTAATTAATTATTTATTTATTATAGTCGCTTGGCCAGCTACCGCGAAACAAAATACTGGGATATTTCCGCGGCAGCACACAACACAACGGAGTGTTTTAGTCGGCCAAATATAAAATCCGATACTAGTCACGTGACAATGAGCTTTTAAAAGTCTCCCACTGTATGAAAGGGGGATAGTAATATACCTGCTGTATGGAGGAATGTTGAACATCAAAAATTTGTTCAAGTTTCATGAATTGTCCATGTCATGTTAGGTTTGTGTGGTCAACAGGTTATATATATATATATATATATATATATATATATATATATATATATATATACTTGCTGTATGTAAAGGAAAGTAGAGTAATCGAAAATTCTTCCAAAATTCCAAACATTTTTCCGGATCTGTTCCAAAACAGTCCCGTGGTCTACAGGTGTGATATACACGTTGAATGAAGGACTGTTTAAAAAAAATGAAAATTTTTTTCCCTGATTCGTTCCAAACCTCGTCACCAGTGGGGTCTGCAAGGTGTTATATACTTGTTGCATGAAGCAAAAAAATCGAGAATTCCTCAAATTTCAAAAACTTTACCAGAACGGTGGTCTAAGTCAGGTGGTTTAGAGGTGTGAGATATTTGGGGCGTGATTAAATGTTGAAAACATTTTTCTTGAGTTGTCAAAACTGTATGAAACAAATAAGAGAAGAATGATTACGATGAAGCGTAGGGGCGTACTTGATTGGGGTGGGCAGTAGTACGAGTACATAATGTGTATAAATACCCTGTTTGGGTGTTGTTGCGACCTGTGTGTTGCCACCCTGACCCAGGACTGTAGTCCCTTGTGGGTCGCCCAACAGGCGGCCGGACCGAGGAAGGCCTTGGCCTTGGCGACAGTGCCGGGTGGGGGGCTGCTGCTCGGGCCACCCCCGCCGCCGACACCTCCTAGCCCGCTCTCCATCCACACACCACTGCCGGCCCCCTACAGATGAGACTCCGCTTCACCCCACAGCCCACCCCCTCCCTCCATCCCTCCACTCTATCAACAGGTAGGACACACTGCGCATTCTCCCCGCCTCTCTCTCTCTCCCCTCACTTCCTCTTTCTCTTTCTCCGTTTCCCCAGCGGAGGGCCTCGTACTATACAACACTGTCCTCCCTCTCTCTCTCTCTCTTTTCCGGATAAATGCCAAAGGGTCAAACCTTCGGCGCGATTTCGCCCGCAATTTCGAGCTAAGGTTTCCGCGACCGGAACTTGAATTAGCGCTGACTAACTTCCGGTCGGATCGCCTAATTCCCCCGGGGATTTTTCCTGTTTCCGGGAAACCACTAGTGCGAGCCCCGCAGGAAGCGTTTCGAAACTCTTACCGGTTCGTGGAACCGCGTTGAACGACATTGAACAACTTATCAACGAAATAGTTCTTTATTCATATTTCCCACTTTCTACTCCTGTGTTGGTGAAGAATACATTGATGGTAAGTAATATAATTCTATATAGAAAATAAGGATACTAACAAAATTACTATCAAATTGATTGAAGAATGTAGACTACAATACAATGCATGGATGCATAACGTCATAATGGGTTTGAGTTTTTGCAAACATCCAGCAAATACTACCTTTTTGAAGAATGAATTGGTATACTCAATACGGTATGAATATATTACAAGAATAATATTTTATTAAAAGCGATATATTTTATTTTTTAATTTTATAAATATTACTAATTATCGTTAGTCGGATAAATTTTAAGCACGATGGTACCAACCGATTTACAATAAATTTTGACTATTGTGGAGATGGCAACACATTATTTGTGTTTACACTAATATCCAAACACTGAAATTGAATGTACAAGCGCATAATCGAACTGTGGGGCGCTCAGCTAACTGCATAAAGCCGGATTAAGGCGAGCGGACAAATAGATACACGGGGGCGCATCGATTGTGATATTGGCTGCACAAAGTCACATACATGCACACTGGTGCATATGCATACACTGGGGTACACACAGACACGGGCTCGCGCGCACACATTCCCGGTACCCGGAATAGAGGGGTAGGGGGGACACAATACACTAGTATTGGATCCGGTAGTTGAAATGTCACGGGGTGAGGGCTTTACGGTATTGGATGAGGTTCAGCGGGAGACAGGAGGGGGAGCTAAATCAGAACCTCAGTCACCCGCCGCCAGTGCTAAGTAAACCCCCTTTCATTGTTGTGTCGTTTCCAACTCGGTTCCATAACCCTAAATCATCCCTGTCTGTGGGAAACACTTTTACTATCACTAATAGGGGTGTTAATACTACAGCAGTATAAGCGCTGGAATAAGAAATGTCATATACAGCTTGTGTGTGTATTTTCAATAAAGGAATTACACCTAAAATAATCTCGTTTCTTAGTGAAACGAAAAAAAATGAAGCCTCGTTTATGTATTACCGAAAAAAGAACAACTTCAATAGGGATACTGCACCATCAAGTATATAGATTTTTTTTAACTTTTTTTATTGCAGAATCAACAATTAGCACATGCTATAGGTGAAATCGATCTGTCTATTGTTTTGACACGGTTCGCATGATGAAGAAATCACCCACTGGTGACACTTCCTAGGTATATAGAGGACCCCCCTTCAGTCGGACCCAGGGGAAACTAAATGATGAAAACAAAAAATCTACTGAAGATGGCGAGCAGCCGAAGATTATATTGGCAAGGCCGAACGTGGGCAGGGGTATAAAATAATGAAAATATTTCATCAATCCTTTTCTTGAGGTGAATATGGGGGTTTAGTATCTCGTTCGTTTCAGTTTTCTCTTTGAATTTATCAGCCGGTCAGATTTCCATAGCCTCCACTTTCTGAAAATGTTCATATCCTTTTATATTTGTCCTTTAGGCCCAAATTAATTTGAGTCGTTCTTGTATTCAACTTCGTATCTGTCGCGGTTCGTCGGTTTCTAATGCAATTATATTTTCGCCTGGGCTTTTATCGGCTCCCGGTAAATCTTTCTTTCCGATTTATTACGCGATCCGTCGAATATTTGACAAGGAATTTGAGAATAAAAAGAACAAAAGCGGAAGAAAATTCAATATAATCTCAACGGGGCCAAAAGCGACACCGCAGTTCAGTGACAGGAGTGACAGGGCGCTTAATCAAATAGCAGGAGCTTCGCCGCCGGCTCACTGACTTGTGGAATTCTACTTGCATTTCGGTGAAGTTGAAACCCGTTTCGTTTGAAACAAAATAGGCGAGCGGGACAGAGAATACAATGGGTGGTACTAGAAACACCAAAACTAGCGTAATTATTATTATTAATTCCTTATTATTACATTATGTAACTGTGAGTTTATTGAAAAATGGAAACATAAAAGAGAGAGCGAGCCCAGAAATATATTTTCCAACCACATTTCCTATCAGTTTATCGATAATTTAATTTTATTTACAGCGCTCGGCTGCTGTTATATTGTGTCGGGAAGGTATGAGTATCATGCCCACTGCCTATGTATTGGGTCAGCGATCGATGAAAGTATCGGAGTTAGTCCGCAGCCGAACATTTTTTTAACGACCGTCATAAAACGATTTTATGGCGCTCTAAAAGCGGGGCCCGGCCGTATTGACTGACGGCTTTCTAGAATGCCCCCGCAATATTCCGTCTCCAATGGGTTGCCCTGTAGGTGTTTTATTTCAAGGAGAAATATTTTATTTTACTTTCCCCAGTTTTTATACTGATAACGTTTCACTTTATTACCAGAGTATTGTTTACTATAAGTAGGAATATATATAAATATTTTAAGATCTTAAAGAAATCAACAAACTGGAATATTGCAGTTACAGTGCTGACTGGTTGCTTCTTCGCCAACTGAAATATGCAAAAACTATGAATACATTACTGACGATACAGAAGCTCTAGCTTAGCACGAAGTAAGAGACGGAACATCTCAGTGATGATCCACTATCCTGCTATCACTATCATTAGAAAGAGACCTAAAGGCAAGAAAGTGTAGATTCAGCCATAAATCCTAATAGGCCTCTAATTACCCACCGTATGAATATTTGATATGATCCGTAATTATTTGATAATCTCCAGAATTACAAAGCGTCGCGCGTTCAAAAGGGAAGGAAGTGGATTCTTCCCGTGTTCTGGGTAGTTTCATATTTCATAAGTCCTAACAGCGCCTGAAACAGTCTGCCTTGCGGTTATTGCATTAATATTTTATAGTTCAGAAAATATTCTTTCAACAAGGGAGTAAGACCACGGATCATAATGGGTAAACAGACGACTAAATAGGTGGAAAGTATGCTGTCTAAGGTTAGCAAGGTGAAAACCCTATCATTGAATACAGTTTTTAGTATTTTAGTTCATAAAGAGATCATTGAAATTACAAAAATATTCCAACGTCATGGAAATAATGATATGTATTGTATAATTTAAATTCCAATCCGTATACACCCTGTGGTCGCAAAAATTGGATTTCCACTGCAAAAAATATGACAAAAAACGGTATCTTATAACCAATTAACCGGTCAATGTCCAATACACAACTGGCAATCCCAAATTTTGATCCGGGCGGCAATAGAGTGGACCGAGACAAAGGGAGGGATGACAATGAAGGGTTGAAGTTTTGTGAAAGCCGAATGCGAGAGAGAGAGAGAGAGAGAGAGAGGGAGAGAGAGAGAGTGAGAGAGAGAGAGAGAGAGAAGGAGGGAGGGGGTGCCCGACCGCCATTGTTAACGACCTATTCATCGCCTTTGATAGTCCCCCGGGTGAGTAACCTTTTTGCCATTCACTAAACAATAGTGCAGTTCACTCTCACTGTCCACGCCTCTTGCAAAACAATGCATTAAATATAGATTCCTATTGCCAAAATAAAAAGGGCGAGAATACAAAGGTTTATGCGGGAACGACTCTTTTAACTGATCTCCGTTTGGAGGTGTCAGACAATTCAATTCATACGCTGAAGAATCAGGGATAACAACTACGAACCCACTAGAGTCATGATATTCAAAAAGGAGGCCAACAAACAGGTTCTAAGGTATATTAGGCCATTGTCGTCGTAGAGTACCTGATCTCGACTCGAGTAATAAATAAATAAATGGTTATACTAGGGGTAGGATGCTTAGGGATGGTTCAAGGGGGAGGGGGGGTTGGTGGCGGCCGGCTATCGATCCCAGGGTCACCCATCATCGTTTCAAACCTCACCCCCGGAGCCCCATCCATCCCCCTCGCCCCATCCAAACCCCCTACCCCCACCCCGGCCCATCCATACCCCGAAATCACTTTAAATCCGCCCGGCCACTCACCCCCTACCCCCTCACCCATTTGTTATTCAATTTCCGACACTGGTCGTCCCGCCATTACGGATACATGAACTGGTCTCCGCCCGTAGAGCCGTTTACGATTAGGACCGCGGAGGGTGGTAAAAAGGGGGGGAGTGGGAGTTTTCATTAGGGCGAGAACGATGCGGAATAAGACGCACTGAAAAAACCGCCTTGCGATTAGGGGCCAACAGGATGTAACGACAAACCAGGTCCAGGGGGAGATACATCTTCTCGAAAAGAAAAACTATTGGCATCGTCAAACTACTCCTGGTCACGTTACGTCTAGAATCATCCTGTATATTATATTTATTATTTCATAGCGCAATTGGTAACATTGGCCGTTATGCGCTTGGATGAATTTTATCTTGAAGGCGTTGATACTACACCCGCATTACATATCTGTTATGCGGGGAGTTTTAGAAATACATTGTAGATTTCCGTTTTGACTTTCAACATAATTATTGTATAAACTTGGTAAAATATTTAAATTGCCAGTGTTTTAAGGCAATAAATTTCTCCTCTCCCCATTTTATATGACAATATAGCCCACTTGTGTTGGTGGGAGCGACAGCCCTCCCGATATCAGGCTAATCGTAGACTGAAATAAATAAGACCTGCATGTACGCCAGGTTTATCGTTGTTGTTAATTTTGTTATTTCGAACAGTTGACATTTTGATCTTGGCCAAACCAGGCGCTTTGGTCCTGACGGGGAGGTAAAGGACAATTGCCCTAAGGTTGGGGGTCAGACCGTTAAAGGTGAGCATCACCTTAATACCCTAAAATAACTATAAATAGATACTAAAAGAAACAAAAAAAGATTTTATTTAATCTTTAAGTTCTCAGTCAAACAGTCCTTACAAACGCCTGAAAAGGAAGTGGCCACGCGATATAAATGTCACTATTATTGTGCTGTTATACAGTAATGGTATATATCTATATTATACATCATGTGAAAGATAATGATTTTTTCATTTTTTGCCTTTGTTTATTGTGCAATCAACGTATGTAACATCTGTGATAATAAATAATTATCACAAATTTCGACTGTAATAATTCGCTGAGGAAGAATGCGGTAAATAATAAGAGTTGGGACACCCCAACCGCTGAGCCCGGTGCGGGGCTCTTGTAATGCCTGTATTCAAGTCGTTGAGCTGTATGATTAAAATCCATCCCGCTGCACCCCAATTTCGTTTCTTGCCCTATTTTTCAATCCGATATATAATTTCATGCTACGCTTATTATTATGGGAGCGGGAGAAGATACGAAGAACTGTTGGAGACGAAATAAGAGAAGAAAAGGACCGGAACATGTGAAGTATTTACAGGAAATGTGTAACCCATAAGTTTATGTCTTATGATTGTATGTGACTCTGCGATAGTTTGGAATATCATTAGAGTTGAAAACGCGAGTCTTCCCGCGTACTTGTTGTTGGTCACTGATAGTAGAAGTGACCAGCAAGTGCAAACAGGGTGCCCCCACAATCGTCCCATGTGCCAAAGTGTATTATATTTATAAAACATTGAGAGGCATTTAAAACGATTCGCTATCGAGTAATTATATCTGGATTTAATTATGTTTTTAAGTACTTTCATTTGAAAAAAAATGTAAATGAACTTCCACCCCCTGTTGTTTATATCGGGGCAGGTGATGGGAGCTGGCACCTATTGTAGAAAGGGCGGCCCTGGGAACTGGGTCACTATCTCCATCTCTCGCCTCATCCCCGCTCACACTGGCGCCCACTCACGCTCCGCTAACTCACCCCCACCCGCCACCCTCATCCGCAACACCCAAACACTCGCAGTCTCTATCTCGTCCAGCCCTTAACGGCTTTGTTTACGCGCTCGTTGCCCACGTGGGGGGTGGTGGCCGGCGGGCGACCGCGTTTCGCCAGTTGGCCAGTTTCTATAAATTCAATCCACAATAGATCCTTTACCGTGAAACAACCGTTAAAAATTACACGTTTAAATCTTCTCCCAACAGCCCATGGCGGGAATGGTTAAACTCACTTCCCACAAAGTACATACAATACTTTATTTTCTTTTGCCATTAGTTCATTCATACATTTTCACAGAAATTTACAATCTACTGATGGTCCACAGTCGGGAAAGGGAGCAATCCCCCGGTCCATTGTCTCGTGAACTATAGATTCAGGTATGGATAGAATATAGAGGTATAAAATAGAATAATATAATACTGAGAAAATATTATTTGTGTGACGCGTGAAGTATCATCCTCGAAATCCTCCAACACCGTTCGAATTGACCGAGCCATATTGCTGCATTTAAAGTACAATTTTTTTTAGTTAATTATAAGAGAATATAACATGCTAGTGCCTTTTTGTATACCTAGCAGAATGTATTTTCACGCCACTATTTCAGAAAAATTCAATCAGAAATTGTTTATTCGTACGACGACAGTCGAGCCCGAAAAGTTGACGGAAAACAAGGCGTTGATACTACACCCGCATTGCACGTCTGTTATGCCGGCAGTATTGGGAATACATTTCAGGCTTCCGTTTTGACTTTCAACATTGTGTAAACTTAGAAGTAGATACAATAATTACCTTATACATATTTTTGTAATAGCTTATAAATATTTAAATATTTAATTGATGAAAAGTAAATTAACGCAATCAATTCGCTTCTTCCACCCGGGGCATTGCACCGACTTCTGTTGGGTGCGACGGCCTTATACGAGGATCGCGTTATCGGAAACTTGTTCTTAATGAACAGACCGCCGGACCAGGAATTTTCCGCACTGTTCCCGAATTATTTGATACTCCACTCGCAATCAATTCCAATCTTCATTCGGACAGTCGAATAATCGAGCCGCCGACGTGGATCGATATTGAATTGCAAATTTATAATTACAAGTGGGTATCCGATGAAATGACTACGGAACATTCATATAAGCGTAAAAAGATAATTCATCCTCACAGGAGCAGTATAATAAATATAGTATGCAATAATAAATTGACATTAATGTAAGACAAATAATGTGGAATTATGTTCCACCATTACCACAAATGAAATATATATCGAATACCTTCTATTTCGAATTAAATAAATAATATCGACGATGCGCCCCAAATAGTGAGTCAAGAATACAAACAACTGATATAGGCGTGTTAAATACTGTCAAATTCAATATTTATTATATTTAATTTATTAAATTTAATTTTTTGGGTGGTAATTAAATTAAATTTGTCTTAATTACTTTTGAGCCTCTCTCGGGTTGTACAAAGGAGGGATGGTTGAAATACATAAATAAAAATCCAGTTACGATTACTGATTCATTAAATTTGACCATAACGTGGGTTTACGAATGTAATACTATAAAAAATGTCATTCGTTTTCCTCCTGGAATTTGCAATTAAAGCAGTTATTCATACACGAATAATGTGTGTTCCGCACGGGCCGTACGAGGGTAGAATGGTCCGACCTTTCCTCCTTCCGGGTGCTACAAATATTGTAGATATCTACAGGGCCGTATCTACAGTCCGCCCAAGGCTGACTATCCCGATTGCGCTTACTGTACTCAGTTTCTCCGTTTAGTCCGTGTTCGGAAATGGATTAAATCCGGGCCTCGGTCCCGTGGCTCTGAGCCGGCGTAGTATCAGCGAACTTTGCCACTGTATACGTAGAAGTGGATTATGGTTCGCACCCTCCCCCATCCCAACCCACCACGGGCACCCATCACCCCGCACGCGAGCTAACTGCCCCCCGTCGTGGCGTGACACACGTGTCGCCGATAAAGAGGGAAATAAATAAGGGAAAAAATAGTATGTAAGGGATGGTCGGTTGAGTGAGGGGCGGGGGCGCCTCGTGTGGCTCCCGGCTATTGATTTATCGCCCGCGGGGGAGGGGCGGTTTTTAGCCGGCACCTCCACCACCCCTACCACCCACCTTGGGCCCTTCTTTCAACCCCGAAACCGCCAATTTTGAAAATTTCAAAATTTACGAAACGCAGACTTCACTCCGAATGTAAACTGCTCGCGACGAAAAGGCCGAGGGAAGGGCGAATGGATGTTGGATTTTCGAACTCCAACGGGGTAAGAATTAATTAGCTGTAGTATGTTACGTATTTTAAGTAATCTACATGAATATGAGTAATCTACAATACTCGTGCGTATTAACGTAGAAGGCCTTACTATTCAGAATATGTCTTATACTGTTCACGTATATTGTAACACAATGTAATAAATTTATAAAATATATAAGGCTGTGGTCAATTACGAGCAACAGATTGGAGTTTCAAAACTTTTATTCATTTGGTATCTATTAATGTTTATATATTTTTTCGTTATATCCACGTTGCCATATGACTATTTTTGCATTTTATTACCTAAACATAGCGTGCATCACATTAGCAATTTTTTTTAGTGCGATCGATTTTATAGAGAAACCAGGCATTACACCCAACTTATATTTAAGTATATAAGCCACTGTGGCGTTTTGAGTAACTTATCTTAAATAATAGTTACTTTAATTAATCTTTAGTTTTCTTTAAAATATAAAAAAAGCATGGTACTATTGTATCTACAAGAATAGCGCAGTAAAGCGACGGACAAATATTTGTTTTAATATTTGATCAGAAGTAGGTCCACTATTTCGGCGATAAAGTATCGAACGGGGAGTGAACGAAAAGTGATTACATACGGCAACAGCTGTTTCAATATTGACAGTTTTAATATTAACACGCTCAATAATTCAAGATAAGTGGGGTTACTGATTTGGGACCTGTGGAATGGCAGTTGAAACGGAGGCCGCCAGAGTTCCCCGCCTCTGAGTCAAGGTGGCGCTATCTAGTAGTCACTCGCCCAACTACTCGCTGAATTACACCGTTTTTTTTAGTTTCCACATCCGGATTACTGCAATTTTATAAAGGGTTTAGAACATTCTCTATGAAATTCAACAAGCCTCAAGCTCCATTGCTAAGCAACACAATGTTAAACATAAATGATTAATTCCCTTAGCAAAATTTTGAAACAGTTTTCTTGTTGGAAATTTTATTAGCTTTTTTGGTATTGGTCAGAACTGGTTTTTCGACCAGCGAATAGGGTAGACTTATGACAATTATGTAATATTTCATTCAAAACTGCTGAGGAATCTGCGTGAGTTATATTCAGCACAAATTTGTCGGCTTTAAAATTATTTATTTAAAATGTGTTCGCCAATGTTCCCAATGATTAATTGCGAGATTTGTTCTAGAAATTATTCCTTCAATTATAATTTTGACATTTTAATTTGTTTTGCCGACAGGGTTTTTGCGTTTTTCAGTACTGCAATAAAATAAACCGAATAAGTGAACGTAAGAAGCATTAGACCGAATGCTAATCAAATTAAAGTCGAACCTTTTCGTCTATCAAATTAAACACACTGACCCAGTTCTAGTTAAAAAACAGCTATCGGGCTAAATTAAACCTTCCGCCGAAGCAATTAAACTCCTTTCCAGGTTAACGTTAACCACATTCAAGTAACTTTAGTGCTGGAATAAAAATGCGCAATCTAAATTAAAAATGTCTGTTATATTCTAATGAAATCGAAGGTGTCCCATGTATGGGTCGAATGATAACGGTATTTAAATGTGTAGTAGTTTTAACAAGAAAAATAAGCTGAATACTGCTAGGGAATATAAATGCTTCTTAGAGCGTACAGACTACTTTTAATCAACTATATGTATGGTACCATTATAATAAAAACAATGTGAGAAACCTTATATCGTGTGAAAGTACTAGCTTTATCAAGAGAAACAAGCGACACAAAAATAATAATCCACAGTTGTACATGATTGTATACAAACTTGTCGGTTTATTCTACAAGCAGACAACACCCGAGGGGCCTCCAGAAGGAAAGGGCAAAACCCCTTCCAATAGAGCCCAAACACTGGAAAAGTCAGTTACATATTTATGTGTAATTATTCACTGATTAAGCCCTATTTCAAGGTCTTTTATAATCGTTAATTTATATAATAAGAGTATATAAATGAAATATATATTGTGTATATATATAATACTTATGCCAACTATGAGTTAGACTATAATTGGCGAGAGGTTCGAAAGTGGAATAAATAACGAAACTCTTGTAGTTGTTAGCAAGTTTGTCTGGTCGAGTAACACGAGAAGGGGTCCAAAATTTCGAATTAGCTCAAAGCGCTGATTAGCCCGTTGAGTTATTCGCACTTGCAAACTGTTCGTGCACATTCGTTATTGAATAAGTTCGAGCCCGTTCGACAACTGAAATATTATTGTAATCCCGCGGGGCGAATTTCCACTCCGGTTTCCGCTTCCGGCCATCGCCTCCAGCAGTGGTTCCCGTAAATTTTCGATTCCCAACACTGAATGAATTTATTTCCCGCTGAAAGAATCCAGGTAAAGATGCCAAAATCTATGGAGTACGCCGCGAATAATTTTTTAAAAAATTAAAGATTTAAAAGTAAGTAAAGAAAACAGGAATTATTTACGATCACAAAAGTGTAATTGAAGAAATTGAACTAATTGTAATCAGTGGGATGGATGAGCCTGTTGATCAGATTTTCTCGAATATTGGAATCAAACTGGAAACTGGATGAGGGCGAGTCCCTCATTTCCTTCTCTAAATTGACCTTCGCAAGATAATTAGTTTTTATCTCCTCGAACCCAATTCCGGACAAATAAAGAAGCTTTAAATTGAATTAAACTCGGAGAGAGTATTCATCTTTTAATGATATCCAAAATTCATTCTCATGAATCTAGTTGTCAACGTATTTTCGTGATGAGATTCTCGTCGTCCGAGGATAATAAATGTGGCTCAAGCTCCAGATGTGGCATTAAATGGAAATTACGAAGTGGAAATTACAGGTTTACAGGAAGTCGGCTGGATGTCGCGATATTTCTTGTGTCCCCCTGAGAGAGTACGCTCCGGGAACTACAGGCCTTTCGTATTCAGTTGGTACTCCTGCGAAGTACATAAATATGTCATCTGATGATCAACAATCATTTATCGACACCTTTCGCGTATGTTTTGGGGAAAACAATATTTTAAGTTCAATTATTTCCAGAAACATTTATTCCGTGGTCAACCGGGCGCTGATACTACGCCCGCAATGCATACCTGTTATGAGTACAGTATTGAAATCTTTTCGGACCACTGAAAGTTTGCAACAGTAATTTTGATAAGCATTAAACCTGATAAAAATTAAATAATAACAAGCTATTAAATAATAAACTAAGCTTAAAATATTATCTTTATGCTTGTAGAGTTTTCAGAAATGTAACACTATTATTGAAATTAAATTATTTCCCATTTGTATTGTGTGAGTTTGAGATAAAATTTAATTAATTAGAAAAGGGTTTAGTTCATTTATAAATAAAAATAAATGCGGTGAATGAAGCACAAATTATATGGCTAAAAGACTTTACTATATTTCAGGAAAAATATGCTAAATTTATTCAAGCATCGGTTTATCTTTTAAGCTGTGTATTATAATATGAATGTATTATACTATGATAATGTAAAAAAAATTAATATAAATAAATTGTTCTTTGTTATCATTATGATGCTAATTATGATTTTTATCGTGATTTCATTGTGTTCAGTTCATGATAAATGACAATTATCCTATTATATAATGAATCCACGGTAGAAAGTGATCCTTCTTTCGTTTTTACGATAAAGAGTCAAGAGATAGGGTTTAACAATTAAACTAGAATTTGAGTACGGTTTTACCGACCGATCGCAATAGTTGAACGATCGGCCGACAGGTTGCGCCTCGAGCAGGCCACGTCGGCAATTATCCAATCGATTAAAAATGGCGATGTTCTTCTCTAATAGGCCGGAGAAACTGAATGGTCGATTGATTGTTGTTTACACGGCGTTAGTGGGCCGCCTCATGTTTGTACTTCTCGGCGGGTGGCCATGTCCCTTTTATCCGGCTACAATTCAGTCTACCAGAACCACCCCATTGAACATTTTCTCATTTTTCTCTGCTGGCAATATTCCCTTACAATAAAGTAAAGTGGCCAGGATTAAGATAAAAAAGGGTATTTTGCACTTGTAGGAAAATATATTAAAAATAAGATATCATTTGTAATGCTCTTAGCGCTCAGTTGATTCCATGTTTTATGGGAAGAAAAATCTTTTACTACTGTTCAGAAATAATCTATGGATGATACTGTAAAACTAAGAATATTTCTGTTTAACTTATATACAAATATATTTTATATTATGTATGAATATAAAATAGTATTTATTCTTCTATCTGTTTATTAAAGTTTGATTTAACTTAGAGACAAAACAGCTCTGAATGTATAGCCAGAAATATAAAGCTGTGGTTTAGTGTTAAATATAGCTATAAATAGATGTAATTTGTTCTCTCTTGTTTTGGTTTTATAACTTTGGTTCTCCAACAAATAATTATCTATTTCCACAATTGGGGAATAAAAGCACATCCTAATTTTAATACCAATCAACAACTTGTTAATGGTGTGAATATGTGAACTGATTTCCCATGTGTCTATTCATTTGAAATACAATATAGGTTTCCAAATTTGTATTGCCATTTTAATTACATTGATTTTACTGTATAATCAATTTAATTAGAACTTTGCACACACTTTTTATTTTAATTGTACTAACGGTTTATTTATATGACTAGTGTGAGAGGGAGGTTTTAGTGATATTAAAGATTTGAATTCCTTAAATATTGAAAAATGTGATATTTATTCATAACAAGTATTTTGTATGATATTAAATATTGTTGACCTTTTAACCATGATGTTTATTAAATAGTTTATGATCACAGAATTGTCTTATTTGGGACTATATCTAGAAATTGTAAACATCAAAATTTTAAACACTTGAAATATTATTAAATGTAAAATGGGTTTCAAGTACTAAAAATGATTCTTGGTGTGATTGTGAATTGCTTGATGAATTTTTAGTACCAATTTTCATTTAAGGAAGTTAAAATACTTTAATATATTCAATTTAATGACCATTTTATATTAAATTATTTCTTTTGGATAATCAGATTTGAATTTCATTCTAAAAAATACTGAAGGAAAATAGGGAACAGGTGAAAACCTGCTCTGTTCATTCCTCTTTCTTCTGAATTGTTATTAAGATTTACAAGGTGAGTATTATTACACTTATCATTATTGTATTAAACTATAAACAAAACATACCCATACCAGTCAAGTTTTATACAATAATATAAAGTATTTTGAATATTTAAATTTACATCCTGTACATTATTGAATATAAATATTTTTTGCATTCCATATATTACATACAATTACAAATACAGAGTACAGAATTGCTTGAAATAAGTACTGTTCTTTATTATTATGGTTTTTTGGTATCTGCAGCAAATTCTAAATTTGAAAAAAATTTGTAATACTTTAAGTTTGAATTGATATTAGCATATCTTTCTTTCCAATATTTTATAAAAGAAAATAGGAATAGTTGGTATTGTTCAGGTTACAATAGTTTTAATAATTATTATAATACTTTTGAATTTACACTTCATTAAATCAGTAACATGTAGTGTGATATTATTCTATTCATTTTTATTAAAAAGTTTACTTTTATATTGTCTGTGGTTAATATTTATTATTTACTTGTAAGTAAATTTTTTTATGCAATTATTTGATTTAAAATGTGATTTTCGGTTAGAATTTGAATGTATTGTGTATATTTGAATGTGTGTGAGATTATAAACTGGAAATTACTGAATTAGACTCAGTAAAAGAAAAAACTTCTTCAGAACTTCAATAAAGGAAATTTTAAATACATTAACACAATTATTTTATATAATTATCAATATATAGTTTATTGTAATGGCTATATACCATATAATTATATATAATCCATAACTTATTGCTTACAGTATTAATTATACTGTGGTAGTCCTTGATTCTATGTTCTTATTTATTAATTCTTTGCATAATATATGTTTTTTCTTAAATATTAACACTGTGGCCTAATACTTAACAATTGTATCTAACACTGGCATATATAATCTATAGATATTTCAGTTGAACATCTACAGCTGAGTCAATAGGAACTGTATCTAGAAGGAAGCTGAAATATATTTCACAATCTATTATTTGGGATGTTACACAGCGTTAAAATACCTCTGTGGTCCGACTGAGGACTTAAAAAGTTAGCGGAAGTGTGGTAAGTGGAAAAGTTGAAGTCCTAGTGTGGGCGAGTAGAGAGCCATTTGAGGTGGCTACTTTATATCGCGCTTTCGGCCTTATGATTTAGAGTTATTGTTCTCGAAAGTTGGTCGCATCCCCCCACAACATACAACTTCCCACGTCACCACTTCCCCTACCAACGGCCACCAGCGAACAGAGAAAATAAGAAACGCTAGTTTAGAATACCTGTTTTGTCCTCTGCGAGGGGTTGGAATACAGTAGATTACGTGTGCGTTTGTCTTCAAACGCCTCCCCCCCCCCTTTCGACCGACAATCTGACATAGACTTAGGCCGATTAACAAGACACGTATATAGACACACGACAAACAGACAACCACCACAGTACAAGTGACAGTGACAGTGCAGTGAGGATGCCCAAAAAACATCCAAAGTGCCATAAGTGACTAACACCGCTACTGAAGATGGCGAGTAGCCGAAACCGGTCTAGTAAAAGAACATACCAGCGAGAGGAGACAGAAGCACACGAAATATACGGCAAGAAACGCTAGTTTTGAAAATAAAAACGGAAGAAAGTTTTTTTAGATACGCCAGATCCGTCATTTTTTTATCCCTCCCCTCGAAATAATCGAGGCCGAGTCCCCTCTACCACCCTCCAACAACCCCCCTCCCGAACCACTCTTTCCTTAACGTTTCCCCCACGTTCGCCCCTAATTACCGGGCCGATAAAACTCTCATTTGGGGCGCGGAGATAAAAAAAAAGGGGAAAGAATAACCCTCTGGAAGAAGAAGCCCCGCTGAAGATTTCGCAAACCCCCGCACTCCGGCGATGATAACCCAGATGCTCCACCACCCTTAGACCGTTTGAATATTTTTTCAACTTTTTTTTATTGAAATAAACCGCACGGTTTTGCGAACTTCCCATTATAAATCCTTCCGTTTGAAACACTCCAGTCCATCGATTTCCTGTTTACTTGGAAATATGTAAACGTTTCTAATTGTATTCATTTTTCAAATTTTATAACTTTAAAATGTTACTGTTTATACTAATTGAAGTAATTTTTGCAGATTAAGGAGACGAGTACATGTATAACTTTGTAATTAAGCTGACATTACCGGTCTCAATATTTTTATTATTCGAAGTCCAAAATATATAGTTCCAATTTAGGAGGCTGGGGGTTATTGACTATTAAATTTTCACCGTGCGGACGCACTGTTTGGGAATATTATCAGCCTAATTGGTTGAAATAACGTCACTCTGCAATAGCAAGGTTGGAGGGTTGTTTAAACTTTACATTCTGTCGGAACGTCGGGTATTTTCTCTCTATTTGCAGAGCCATTTGGTAAACAGTGAACACCGGTCAGCGGAAACTGAAACATTTCCGAGGCCGCCCCTTTTAAAACCGACCTATTTTCTCGGCAAACAGAAGGCAAAAACCGGTTTGTAAAAAAATACTGAAACAGAACTTCACATGCTGAGTTATTCTCGGCGGTCTGTACTCTGTGTCCAGATTGAAATATATTCGTTCGGGAATAAAAGTTGGTTTTTCCGCAGTTTTTCAACGATTTTAATTAGTCTGTGCCAGTACATTGACGCTGGCGCTTGCCCAACTGCAGAGTGAAGGCGGCGTATCCGATACTGCCCGCATGACGGGATTGCATTGCGGGCGTAGTATCAGCGCCGCGTTAGTCGGAAACAAATATTTCCTATCCGGACGCGTGGGATAATTGAAAAATTCGGCCCAAGAGTGGTATGTTTCATTCTGGCAAACAAATGGATGTTTGGGGGTTGGCAATATTGTGTGCCCTCCTCCTCCAAGACCCCCCCTCCACCCACAGTAATGACAGAAACTGTATTGGTTTAGGCCCAAGGCCAAGGTCAGCGCAATTACTCCCTTTCCGCGGCCGGCGGATTAATTCAGAACCCGGCCAACAGTTCCAGTTTTGTTCGTATAATCGTGAAATTGCTCGAGCCAATTGCGGTCCGATTTTCACAGTCCAAGATATTCCAATTGAGCGGAAGTTGGGGAAGTTGGTACCCGGAACGTCCGGTTGATTTGAGATTATTAACGCTCGAACGAATTCCACTCTAAATACCACTATTTCATACTTGATATTAAATTTCGTCATAATTTTGTAGAACATTATAGATTTATCCGACAAAAATACCGAAAAAATTCTACCAGTAACGGTATAAAGCAGGAAATGGGACGGTGGGAGAAATAAGGTGACAAAGTCTCAAAAAAACGAAACAAAATGTCTTATTAGAAAAGATGGGGCGAACGCACCCATAAATACGGGATGTTTATACGGTACTCGGCTTACATATGCCAACGGTAATGGGATAGGGTACTCTCTGTATACACTTTGTGGCTGCTCCTTTTCCCGATTGCACAACAAGGAGTACATCGCTGGGATGTATATGCATATATTACCAAACGTATATACTCAGGTTAAAACGTGAAATATGGTACGTTCAGAAAGTAATCACCGATTTCAATTTTCACTCACTTTAACCAGGTTTTTCCAATATTGGAGCATTTTTTTTTTTACTTTCATACCCACTCCAATATGCATTATCCAATTGAGATTCGACAGCTGGCAAGTGTGGGGGCGGGCGGGGGTAAATCTGGCATAACTGGTATAAACGCTTCAAGATAAATTTATTCGAATTACAATAGTGGGCCGCTTAATGTTTTGAGTGTCTGACTTTGATGACTCGGTAGTTTCTTTTTTCAATTTGTATTTATAGCTTCAATATGGGTAATAGCCGTTCGTAACTAACTAATTACACCGCTTATCGCCATTGTAATTACTGGAACTATTAGCGCTGGAGGCTTCGTGACGGAAATTGCGTTATGGGGGCTGGTATTAGAGTGTGGTATTATACTTGCGTGGTATGGACTTACTTTGTGCGTTGTTATCGAGTATCCCTGTTGGTAGAATCCCGACTGGGTCTTCTTGCCCTTGACGTGCCAGCCCCTGGGCGGACTTGGCCACCTCTCCACGTCGCCCCACTCCTTGCTGTACCTGAATTTAACATAGTATTAAATTATTATTATGGGACTATAACGTAGTCAGTATCGTACGTTTATGACAACAATAGAGCCAACAGATCATAGCTTGCTGATCTAGTTTCATTTGCGTAGAAATTTAGCATAAAGAAAAACCTTGGGGAAATGTATTAATTTGTTGTAATCTGGAATAATTTAGATCGTTTTTACCATCTCGCTATCCGAGTTATAGATGAGGTTCTGCGCCCACACAGCTCTGGAAAAAGTGGCCGTATCCATCTTACAATTAAATTATAATTAAATCATTATTTATCGATCCAAATATTAAGTGAATTTCATTCAACGTGGCGAATATTTGAAAATGCCGATTAAATTGGTGTATAAAACAATTATTATTGCAGTGTTAAATAATTATTTACACCGACAAAATAAAGTTATGATGTAATTTGACGTAGGAAAAACCGGAGTATAACAACGTGAAGCAGTTAAAATTACTTCGGTGCCATTTTGCAGAATCCTATCACTTCTGTTCTCCCCAATTAGCGAAAAGGTAAAACAGAAGCGGGAAAATATAAAAAAGGTAATTCGCCAACTCTGTGCTTTTTGCGATTATAGTGAAACAAGGCGGGCAGTGCCGCCACTACAATATACTGAAAATAACCTCCCCCTCCCCGTCAGACTTCGTTCTTTATTTGGCGGGGATATTTCGACGCGGACCGTACATCAAAAGTGCGACGTGCAGTTTTTACTACTATTGGACGTCGGCCAAGATGAGAATCAAAAGTGGCAAATTAAGATCTTATCCCTCCTGAGACCTTCTATCTCCAGTCGTTTGGTCTTATGATGGCCGTGGGCTATTCCGGGGTCTGTACTGAGGACGACAGTAACAGTGACAATAAAGTTAAAAGTTGAGACCGCACTCCCACCAGTAATTACTGTAAAGATACCGCTAAAACAAGTACCGAGGTGTTAACAGTACGCATCTGTCTTCAGGCAATAGGGGAAAGTAAAAATCCAAAGAGAAATGGGATAAATACATAAAATGAGCCATTCGATTATTTTCATAGGCGAGTCCGGTTCCAACTTCCCGCCATAATACATAATTATAGCATAGATTCACCGCAATGATAATTTCGATGATAATGACTCCGAACTACATTTTAAGGCAATAAAATTGGCGAAAATGAAAAAACAGAGTGGCACATTTATGAATGAATAGCCTTAAAATGAAATACAGAAAGGGCCTGGCTGAATTACTGTTTAGGCGTGTATTTAAAAGAAAATGAATGGAAAATATATCCCTGGGATGTTAACTCTTAAATGTAAATTGTACCGAAGGATCGTTATATGTGTATTCAAGAATAATACGAAAATCCGAACGGACATAATAGCCGAATTACAGTTAATTATCTCGTCCAATCTGTTACAACGTCGGTGCAAACTGGCTGTGTACGGATAGATTTGCGGGCGAAATTGTAACACAGCAGATCGACGGGCGCTGAATCGAACCGGCAGAATCGAATTTGCGGATGGCCACTGTCGGCGTCATTAATAACGGGTTTTAATTCGTAAAGGGGGCGAGCCGAACGCAACCCCCGTAACGACGTATTAATCCCGGAGCGGCATAATTTACCTCCCTCCTGCACCCACTGAAAAATGGGGCATCGCTACCATCGGGTATCCTTTTTCATAAAGACAAATCGTTCTCAATTTGTTCCGCTGTCCGCTTCGGACGGGGGCGTTCTCTGAAAAAAAAAATGGTTTCATGCAACGCTAGTAGTGCGACTATATATATATATATTAAATTTGTCTATCCGTGGTTACAGTTGTACGTCCACATTCTGCTGAGCTTGCCAACATTGTTGTCTGCCCGGTACTGCTGGAAGAAACATCGTTGAATCGGTCAACAAAGTTGGTTTATTTTTCGACTTGACACGATTTTTTAGTATAGAATAGGGACGGACATAAGGATAATTAGACTACCGTAATTTATGATGATTAGAGTGAGATTTAGTGCGGTGGGTGAAACTTTGGTCACAACCAAACGGGCAAAAACAAAACGATATTACAACAACAGATTTATTACTTAATTAATTAATATTTTCAAACAAAATTGAGCCGTTTATATTAACAAAACCTGTCCTCCTCAAGTTAAACACATTTAAAAGCCAATGCCTCGGCTTTGGCCAATCTCAAATATTTGTTCGGTTTACGTTTAAAATATTTGAAAGTAGAATAAAACTAATTTCACATAAAACGCCGCACTATATCCAGTCCTATTCCGTTTACACGTTGTTTGAGAATGAACAGAGTGGAATTAATAACCGCACACGGACAATGTAACAGTAACAATTTCTCTGAAGCGAGAATGTAAGTGGAAATAACATGGGAGGGAGCAGTTAGAAAACACGGCTTCCGAGCTGCAATTAAAACGGACAATATCTCAGCAGAGAATCCCGCGTCCGACTTCCACCCGAGTCTGTGAAATAACCGGAATTACAGTTTAATTTTAAACGTTTCAAGTCCCACTTAGAAATACAGGTAACATCACCTCTGGAACAATGGGAACAATTTAAGGCCCTCCGCGAAAATATATGAGGTGCGTACAATTTTTATTGCTTAATTTTCTTTTGATGAGAACGAATTCCACGAAAAACCTTTTCTACATGAAATTATATTAACGCTTAAAATGTGGTTATACAAGAAGAAAAAGTATTAGGCATAAATGTTGTGGATCTGGGTATTTTATTTCATTTCTTATTATCTTGTAATGCATAATGAAATAATAAATACTGCAGGTTCGTTTACAATTCCGAGGAACCCTATTTCAAATTTTCCTTTTTTAAAATAGACCTCTATAATTTCCGCAGTATTTGAGTTTGATATTATTTAAATTATTATTATTGTAGACAACGCTATATCACCTTCTATAGATAATCAAACGCTCAAATAAATTAATAGGTTCTTAACTGATATTAAGAAGAAAAACACCCCCTAGTATTTGTCTTATATTTATATATAGGAAGGAAAGAGGAGAGACGGACCGGATTGTGACATAATAATGGTCTGTTTCGTAGTTGAAATCCCCAAGTAGTGTACCTAGAAAGGAGTCGTTTGGTGGAATAGAATAATGTAGTTTTTGCTGAAGAGGAAAAACCTTCCCCCGATGAAATATGAAACGAGAGTTGGGGGAGGATTTGATTCTTGGGTTGGGGGTTGGGGGTGGCTTAAGGGCGCCAATCCCGGGGGAGATTCCCCCATCTCTCCGCCACCGTTGCCCTTCAGCACTCAACAATGCATCCGGATTACGATCGGAAAAAGATTTATTTTTCTCCGCGTCCGCAACTGTATATAACTTGGACGGATCCTCCAAGAAGATCTTTGGGGTATTCGTCGAAACTTTACTTTCCGAGTTCAACTCCCACCTTGGGCACACGGATAATGGGACAATTAGGTCCTATTGAATAAGCGGCGGCGCGTTTTGAACGTTTTATTATCACACTGCGAAATCATGATTGATAATAATCTTAATAAAATAAATACAATATGCACTTCAGCTATAATTATGGTGTTTCTTCCCTTGTCGAACAATGCCTTCACTTTCAGCTTTAAGTAGCTAGATCGAACAACGAAATTTTAGGATTATCGACTAATCCCGTTGCAATAGGCAATTATTTATTTTTGGCCAGCCACGTGTGTCCCCCACAACCGGTTTCCGTTCAACGGCAAAACGATTACCACCACCTAACTGTTGAGAGACCGAGTTCAAATTCACTTCTATGTGCTTGTGTCGAGCGTGGGCTACGACAATGGCTGTGGACAATTGAGAAGTGCAAATAGTCAACGTTCCGGGGCCGTTTCAATGGGAGAATGGCATTCTGTCCGACACTGAAATTCGCATAGGACTATTCGTAGGAGAACTTATCCAACTTGCTTATTATAATCCCGAACTTTTGACCGAAGCCCCGTTATTACACGACGCGGAAATCGTAATGACAAAATCTAATTTGGAAATTGAATTGGGACTTTGTATCGGGCCTACACGGCCGATTGAACACATTGAAAATCATCTTGATTGGGCTCAGCGATGTCTGCCCAGAACTAATTAACGATTCAATGGACGTCGTATCGTACAATTGCGGAATGGATATCAACCCCCGATAATCTAAGTTCGGTCGATAACGGGGCAGGCCACCCCTACCTAAAAATCGAATACGAGCTCCCTATTGACATCCGTATTTCGATTAATACATTGCTGAGATGTACAGATGACTATACAAATGAGGACGTATAAATATCGTTAAATCGGCTATTTGAATATTTGCTGCCTAAAAACTATCGGCTTATTTAATGCTATACTTGATCATCGTCTGCGCTTTGTTGACTATTCTAAACTTCGATGTGATTTCAAAATTATCTCGGAATTATAGGTAACCTCGTAATTTACCGAGAAAAAATAATAAATAGCACAAAATAAATACGCTCAATACTAAATTAATTTTTATTTGGTATTTAATGTAATGAGTCTTGCGATATTCTGTCTCTACTGATTTGGAAATTGGTCCCTGCTTCTTCTCATCGTCAGTAGCGTAATCGCCTTACGCAGACACAGTTTAGTATAGCACCAAATTGACCAGAAGATCCCACGCATGATGACATCAGATACCCCACGGAAAAATATCTTAAACTGAACTTACTAATTTACTAACGAAATATAGAATTAAACTCATAAAAAAAATGAATTCTTCCGAATTTATTTGATATCGGTATTTAGTAATAAGAAAACATTAGCGTGAAAAATGTAGGTAAAGTTAACGATTTGAAATAGTATTAACCGAAACAAATTTTTATTTTCTCAGCGTTTTATTTCATACAAATCTTGGGCCAGAAATTTAGCCGAACGATCCAATTAGCCGCGGTCGCCAAATTGCATTTACAAATACCAGTTGGAAGTAGAGTTGTGAAGGTGCGAGAACAAGTTGGTTTTTGTAAAAAGAAAGTTTTCTGCCGCGTGTTTCTTACTGTAAGTTCCGGATTAGTTCACGCAGTGAAACATCTCACTGGAAGTTTGGGCAATAGGGGTGGGGGCCAACTTACTTCTTGCAGGCATCAATTTCAGGCTCCTTTGCATTTTCAACTTTCACTTTATTTATCGTCGAATTTATGTAGCGTTGTTTCATCCATTTCAAAAGGGATGTCGGCGCGTGGAAATGCACGGCGGTGGAAATATTATATGAGGAAGACACTGAGTACAGCAGCTTTCCGCTTCCGTTTGCGTTTCCGCGTTAATGAAGCAACGTGGACGTTTTCACTTGGACTCGTTATTAAAATGTTTTCCTCCGCTATTGGCTGTGAGTTTTCCGGATTGTGAACGAGGTTCGTATCAAAGGAGACCGCCACCGCCGGTGACACAGAGAACGTGTCCACTCCAATTAAGAGCAACCGTCGAGCCTTTGAATAGGCGACTTGACGAGTGATGAAAGTCCACAACAGACACAATTACGAGTGTTAATGATTCGCTCAGCAGGCGCTAATCACTTAAAATCAGGATAAAAAAAACAAGACATACCAGACAATATTCTACTTTTTCATTGCTTATAGAGAGATGTGGAACATTTCCAAAAAGGTTTATTTTCTCTACAGTAATATAAATTAGAAGGGCTGTAGCATTACCTCCTCATTAAGCCTTATCATTAGGAAAAAGTCTGTTTATTTATGTGAAAATATACAGGACGGCCGAATAATAGGGCATTACTGTCTGACCCACGGTGTACTTCAGTTTCTTGATATTTCATTCCCTTAGTTGGTCTTTTCCCTGTTCACAATTTTCTTTCGCGCGCTTTTAACTTATATGTACTTTTATCCACAGCTCGGAAAACGAGGGAAATTATCCATAACGAAGGTGAAGGGAAAATCAATTAGTTCAGATCTTAATTTTAAGCTTTCTACTATGAGATGTTTCATGTAGTATCGAGCTTATATCTAGCGAAACGAAACCGGCGAAAGATCTGGTATATGACCCAAAAAGCTAGAGGATATATAATTAAATTATTCAATTGAATTCAAAATGTAGGTTAGCGAGAGTGTGGCCAAAGGACAAAAGGGACCCTACGTACGGCAGGGCGCGAGATGTGTCCTCGGAAATTCACCTTCTGTTTCAATATAACAAAAATCAAAGCGGATATTAACACCCACCCCTGAATACTTGCATTTTGTATTAAAATTATAAGAGGTAAGACAATAAATGAGCAGTCCTAGATGACACTCCAAGGCCAATTTCAGTTTTGTTCTTCTGCCGTTAAACATTTCGAGACCGTCTTCTTCGAGACATTTCTTAACTTAAATTGTCTGTAAATAACGTGATGTCAGAATCGTTGAGGTTGTTCAGCAAATTCACCTGTCGTGTTCCAGATTTCTTCGGGCCAATCGAGATGGGGTTAGGTCACGTGGAGATGTCACGCCCAGATCACGGACCGGTTTCCGGGAAAATTGAAAAACTTATTTTTTCACAACACGTCATATCAAAATAACTCAACTCCAGAACACCGTGTGGACATAGGTACGGCCGTTCCTGAAGAATTTATTTATTTAAAGAATGAAGATTAAAAGTAATAACAAGAAGTGGACGGTACGGGAGACGAGGCGTTCGTATGATGAGCGACATTTCATTAGTGTTTCTTCTCGAGAAAAGTGTCTCGAGAATTTCTCCGGAATTTCGGCGTATTTTCTTCTAGAAATAATATTAATTAATATCCTAAACTGGATTATTAAATTTTATTTTACAACATGGTAGAAGCCTTAAGCGGTATTAGGAAACAACGTTCCTAATCGGGAAGAGAAACACTTTTATTGAAAAATTAAATTAAAATTTGCTAGCTATCCACTAGCGAAGATCCAACTGACTGAAAAAGAGTAAAAATTCTGTTTTCTCGATAAATGAAAGCGGCCTAGAAATCTTTAACACTATACTGGACCTAGCCTATTCCAATTTGTTCGGGTATGCGCACAATTCCATAAAAATATTTTTCATTAAATTATCTTCAAAATGACGGAAGTGATGTAATTTATTTGTAAATCTGTCCAAAGCTTTTGCCAGAGAGCATAGTCCCCGACTTTTCCGACTATTGCAATAAAATTATATCTGTAGGTTCGTGATGTTTCTGTCTCCTCTCGCTGGTTAGGTCTTTTGCTAGACCGGTTTCGGCTGCTCGCCATCTTCAGTAGCGGGTTTCTAGCCGAAACCGGTCTAGCAAAAGACCTAACCAGCGAGAGGAGACAGAAACCGCTACTGAAGATGGCGAGCAGCCGAAACCGGTCTAGCAAAAGACCTAACCAGCGAGAGGAGACAGAAACATCACGAACCTACAGTATTCCAACCCCTCGCAGACCACAAAACAGGTATATCAAAATTATATCTATTTTATGAAAAATCATCCTAGGAAATATTGTCGTTGAAACGGAATTGTTTATTTGTTAGAATCTGAGGAAAGTCGAAAAGAAAAAAAAAAGGAAAAGAGAACTAAATGTCGAGTAGATCGGGAACACTGGCCCGTGTTACGACCGAAGGTCCCTCGGGATCGTTCCTTTTATTCGATGTGTGCTCTGGTCGCTTGTGCCAACAAACAGAATATCCTGTGTTAAGAAGGGAAACTTCCCCCCGTGTCTATATAGTGGCCCTAGTAGGACACCGTAGATGCGTCCGCCCGGCAAACCCTGCTGATGTCTGCAAAACAAAACCTTGGCCCTGTTTTCGACAGGGACATAACACCGAATCCTTTCTTGTAAAGATTTTCACTGTTCAACTCGACACACTTCACCTTTATTAATTCTGTGCGTACAACGAGCGTTACAGGACCACAGTAATAGAAAAGAAATGATAAAAGTATTTTGTTTACATTTTTAAATTTTAAAATCTGCTGAAGTCTGGAGCGGGAGTACCATCAATGGCTACATTCTCCCTCAAAAGTACACTACTAGTGTCATCTCATCGCTCTATCACTAAACATAATTTTAAAATTTTAGTTGAGGTAGTAAACTTAAAATAACAAGCAAAAATTATCTATGTAGTTATTTGTGGCTGTTGTTGACTTCCGATCTTGGAATTATCGAAAAATTTTAATATTTTACGTGATAAGAAGCATAATTCCAATTTTACCACTGGGGCGGGGGGTTATTTTTCTTAGTATTTTTGACTGTACACTTTTAACTGTTCAACGTTCGATGGTTTGGCCCGAGATATGAATACATTTTAATATCAGGTATTTCCGGCGTTCTACTGTGTTCTGCGTTATACAACAGTTATATCGATTGAAGAATTTTTAGTTATATATCGGGTTGAAATATTTCCACGAATACGGACTCCCTAGGGGGAGAGTTCAGTGGGGACGAAGGGTCAAAAAAACCGTTCGGAGAGGAAATAGGGATGAAAATATGGTTTCCTTCGGTCGTGTGATCTCCGTACAAAGTACTCATTCTCAGAAGGGTTTATCTAGACGTGGTTTGGACAGCACCGGAGATAAAACGAAACGGGATACGGGGAAAATTAATTTCTTCTTGGGGTACAGCGTTTGGAGTGGTTGGGGGGCAAGCCCGCCCTTTAATACGCAAATCGCCCTTTCGGTTTAAATCAATTCTTTTCTACGCCGATAACGAAGTAGTCTGATCTGCCAAATCTGCAGTGCAATAGAAATTAACACTTGGCATTGTTAACATTATATTTGACGAAGTGAGATATAACGTAATTTTCATATTTATATTCATCTCGCCGTTGACACTGATTGCCTAATGGATTAAACTTTAATGGGCGCTATTAACTAGCGCCATTAATAGCGCCGGTCGAATCAGGACGCGGTAATTAGCCTTCGTCTTATCATCCGTTAGATTAAATCCGGCACTTCCCTTCCTGTCCCTTAATTGAAGACGCTTTCGATAAATGCCACTCACTCTGACCTATCTACGTTTGCGGGGTATTACAACTTTAAATGCGGATCCTTAAACATTTTAAAATTTAAAGTTTTATACAACTAAAATCAAAGATAAGACTGGCATTGTTTGTTAAAATAATATAAATACAAAACCGGTTGTTTGCCCTCAGCATGCCAATTGATAAAATTATTAGCTTGACTGAATTCATGATGAAGTGATATTGATAGCTTTTATCATAAGGTGAGGTTAAGTTAGGTTAGAATCAGGAGGTACCGGTTTCCTCCGGTATTCTTATCTTAAATTTGTATAAATAACTCTAACTCTAATATTAGCTCAACTAAACATGATAAAGTGATATTGATAGATTTTATCATAAAGGCCTAACAAATATATATTGTATTATTTATACACATTTTTCGTATATTTTATAGCCTTCATAACTGAATTATCCGGACAAAAATGTAGCATAATTACTACGTTAGTGTTGCGTATATCTTTGACAAATTGGCCGCTGATGTCCCTTATACATAACGTCAGTTTTAAAAATTCTTGACTGATTTAAACGAAGATAGACAACAACACCTTGAATGTTGACAAAAAGGAAATGCTTAGACGTGTATATTCAGAGTGGATGTGCAGGGTGGGGGTTGAAGGGGATAATCTATCAAGCCCTTGTTAACGTCTTGTAACGATCAAAGTTCACCTCGGCCGGTGTTTTGCCCCAAACTCAAATCGCGGGTCGAATATCAATCACAAGATCTTGCTCGTTAGAATAATGAATATCTGGCACGACACTCGTTATACAGTGTTCCGTCGCGGTGTCGTATTCAGTAGAAAACATTGTCGCCAACTTGCAGAAATTCGTACACGCGACAAGATTTATGAAATCTTGATTTTAAACAAACTAAAATAACCTTGGTATCAGCTCTAGTGTGACCTGGGGAGGCTAATTGCTGAAAATGTACGAGATTTAATTTTGAATACCTGTTATGTATTTTTTAACGTTTTTCTCTCAACACTGCCTGAAGACTGGTTCTTTAATCTTACATAGATAATGAATCTGTAAGATTCATTCTTAATGAATAATTTTTTAATTATTCATTAAGAAATAATTAATGAATAAATATTAATAATATTTAATAATTAATATTTATTCTGAAATAATTTTTTCTTCTTCATTGTGGGCACATTCTTGGGCTTCATTCAGTAAAATCGATTACGGGGAAGAATATCAAACGTTGGCGGGATACGGTTTTTCGCGGAAATCGATATTTCTATACGATATTATCGGAAAGACAGTTATAATTAATATATATAATATAACTAAAGTAGTTTCCTAGTAATAACTGTACGTATTTACCTCCTAGCCGAGTAGTAGCGGTAGAGCATCAGAGTCATGGCGACCAACAGCGCTAATCCCGTCCCAGTGGCAGCGCCCAACACTGCTGAGGCCACCATCTGAAATAGAAATAACCGTCTGTTAAATTATCCGCATCAGTTTGTCTCGACAACAAGATAGGGATGAAGTGGCAAACATTAAATATTCTATACGAGGCAGTCTCTCAGAATAATATCAACGGATAGAACATAATGTAAAGACAATCAATAGAGCGATGAGTTCAAGCCTTGAGCTCATATTTATGCTTTCACTAGAAATACGATTGTGGAACATTGTTATTGTAAATTCATAATTGTTACAAATGTAATTAATTATTAGTAATCCCTAAATTACGGCGAGATCGCCTGATACTGTGGGGAGAACCACGGGTGTTGAATAATCGTGTTCAAATTCTGGTCGAGGAAACCCTCGCTCAATCGGGCGAAAATTATATTTTTGCATATGAAGAGAAGATCCATATGCTGATAGAAAATTCCATCTTGACTCGGTCGACTGCATTACCGGCTTCTTTGTAATTCATCGATTTGTATGCATTTATGCCAAACTTGGAATGAAGATTTTTTTTTTATTTCTGAGGAATAGAATCAATTTTTTCTCTCTAACCAGTTTTGAATATGACTCGGTCGCCTGCATTACTAAATTCGTGTTAATTCAGTGATTTGAATGCATTTACCTCAATATGGTTGTGGACACTTTTTCTTATTTAGAAAAATCTTATTAATATGTTCAAAAAAGTGTTATTTTTAATTTGTGTTTAAGATTTCCATTATAGGTATGATTTGTCGCTAATTAAAATATTTAAAACTGCTTTATCTCCTCAAAATTTCGGTTAATACAAATATTGATGATGAAAGAGTACAAATTAGGGCGTGTTATTAGGCTCCATTTAACACCGGCCATAATATGAATGGGGTGTCAGTTAACTGTAGAGCTGCATGCAATGTAGAAACACTAGACCAATATGCGCCGGTCTAATGTGTCAGCTTAATGGGGACCAACAACGACAATTTAGAACCAGCATTCTACGAATAGTTTACATATATGCTGCTCTTATCCATCTACTACTCCAGACGGAGTAACTAAAACAATCGGTTACACGACTATTTTCTGTTTTATATATTTCATATACATCCATAGATTCATTACAGACATTTAAAAAAGAAAAAAAATATATGCGAATGAGCCGCAGGTGCAGCGCCGTGTTAACCGAGTAATAGACTAGGCCCGCCTTACCGTACGGCTGTGCGGGTCAAGTATCGGTAGCGCCGTATTGATACAACATTGCGGGGACGCTTGGAGGAATTAATTTTAAAGTAATTTACGTAAATTAAAAATAATAAAATTAACGTATTACTCCCACGTCCTTTTCCTATAGTACGTAGATATACTACGTGCCTAGATCCAATCGATCCGGCCAATAATTGAGACGAACCTAACACACGTGTGCGGCACTTTCGCACAACCCCGCTCCGATTACATGTTTGTTACAGTCATCGGTTTCGCAATTACACCCGTGTACGATTGGGCCACGTGATTCGGTCGCATAACTCTCGTGTATATTTCTCGGAACGTCCGAATCGTCGGAAGTCACGAGCCGAACTGAATTAACACGTGGGCGTTACTGGGTCACGTGTCAGCACGATTCCACCTTCACACGTCAGTACAATGGAAACGGAGAAGCGCCCGAATTAACCTCCATGTTCCTGTCGTGTTCTATAACCGAATTATTAATTTTATTATTTAATGATTTTAATTTATAATCAAGGCGATGTGAAAGGAGGGACGTTTAATGGCCCCACAAGAATATTATAGACCGGAATTTAATGAAATACAACAAAAGGCCTTTCATTGTATCCCCCACTGCGCTGCACGTGTACAGGAAGTTTCTTGATGATTGCCAACTTATGAAATCTATTAAGAAGATTGAAATTTTACTGACCATGAACCAAGTTTTCCAAATTATAGCGTATGAGCAGGACGTCCCCTTAAGGTGGGCTTACGTGAACAAGTATTAAGTATGTGACATACACAGGACTAGAATTCTAAATGTCTTCTCGTGACTACAACTTAAAGGACGCTTTATCCTTCGTTTCCAAGCTCCCTGACTCCCTACAGTGGAGGCACTGTAGACGTTGGTCGAAACCATTCATCAAAACCGTAAGGATCTTGACATATATTATATATTTGTTCTTAGGGACTAACCCCAAAGAATGTATTATTAATGTACTACATGCAGTAATCTTAACAATAATAAATCGGAATAGATCTAGGAATTTTCTGAATCTGAGAAATTCTTTGTATTTATTGGACGCAATTTCGTTTTCCGCGATATACGCAATATTCTCATCTTATATCTGTATATTTTAATTTATTATTGACAGAAGATTTTGCTCTCTTCGGTTCGGCGCATTCACAACAATAATCAGATCAGAGGAATTCGGTCTCGACCCAGGAGCAGCGTACAGCTCACAACAAGCCTTTCGCGACAACTTTATGCTTTATATTAGGTTCAACTTAGCAACTACTAATTAAACTCATGAGAGGTAGCCCTGTAGTATTAGTTTTCCAGCTTCCCGTTTATTGCCCGCCTGTTATCGAGCGTGTCGCAGTTCAGCAATTTCCCATATTACATTCCAGCCGGATGAAGGAGGCGTATATAATTTAAATGCTCTCGGCGGCGGAGACATCGCGCCGCGAGTTCCAGATTTCCAGGAAACTTCCAGACCCCTCCCCCTCCCCACCACAACATTATCTATCGGGTACGGTAATTAATGACGCCAACTTGTTACAACTACAAATGTTTACGAAGCCAGCAAAACACTTCTGGTGTGTACAGATTCCACAGTGAGTAAGATAACGCGGACAATAATTGAATTCGACTGTGGGAAACTACATATTTGTTCTTGTTTCTGTTTCAATGAAACATTTCCGCCTATACATTCAAACCGTGCCGAACACGATTACTTATCTACCCTTAAATCAATGGGGTTCGGCCAAATATTAACAAAATTCGAAACATACATTCGAAAATATCAAGAGACCCCACTGTGTCTCCAACATAACCCTACATACAGAGCTTGAAGTCCCGTGTGTCCGCAACTTTGGCATCCCGAATGTTCCTTACAGAAGACTGAAATGTAAGTGGCCACGCGGTCTAAACATACCAGGAAAATAGAAGAAATAAATTTAAGAAAGACCGTGGGAAAGACAGCGGGGACAATGATTAGGTTAATTTTGAACGAATCAGGAGGCTTGATGCGCGGTCTGCGTACCATCTTAGATTTTTATAAATAAATACAAATAAAAGAAATTTGTATAAATAACTCTTAAATAATGCTTACATATTTTATGCGCGTGGTTATACTTTTTTACTGCTTACTAATACACGTTGGTATGTAAATGTTTGGCTCCATCAAGAATGCCTGACGACTAGGTTCTCTAACCTTTAATTCTGAACGACTGAAAAACGGACAGAATCGTCCGTTGTTGGTCTAGTGTAATGAAACACGTTTCTACAGGCAACTTAACGAGAACTAATTGTAGGGGTTGGCAATTTCAGAATTGGAACATATTGGTCGGATGGCCCCGATAATGGGAGCCAATTGAATCCGGCCCTAGGGCGAAGATTAGCCCTTTCGGCGAACCGGATCTCTCAATTGGTCCATCCCAATTTTGGGAACCGGCTGGTAGAATTTTTATTCAGAACAATTACCATAAGAGTTAATCCTCCCGACAGAGGTTGCAGGAGTCGAAAACCAACATCGTCCAAACCGAATGGATCCAAGGTGAAAAAGCACCTCTAAAGTCTAAGTCTATACATTTTCTGCATAGTCCATCCTTTTAATACGTATATATGATTTGTATAGTGCCTGCATAAAAGATGGTATCCTACCGGCATATAGAAGTCTCAAGCACGGCTTATTTATGTAGCACACGTGTGTGGATACGAGTTCGGACGTAGTTTAATGACGCGGTATGGTGTTTTTACGGACCATATTTTCTCGAATGATTTTTATTTCACACTGAAAATTTGAATTGATTACTCGTGCAACCCTTGAAAAATCATCTCACTCATAACTAATTCCCTTCAAGAGTCATGGTACAAGGCGATAAAAGACATCGGTCGAAATTTTTATCATATTCCTGTATTACTATCGGGGTCGGGGACACAACGGTAGGGAAATATTGTTTTTTCCCCGAAACACTGGCAGTTAGGATTCTATGCTAAACAGCATTCAGTCTTGCATGCTAAAAGATGATGAGGGGCGTCCTCCTTTTAATATTGCTGTTTGTTCGCCTGTCCCCCCCCCCTCCCGACCCGTCGGGCATAAAAACAGCTGCATTATCGAGCGGATCGTTATCGCAATGAGAACGCCATGACTTTGCAGTATTTAAAGTTCTAAACGGGGCGGCGGCGGCGGCCCTTACCAAGTGTTTATCAGGGGTGGGGGCCCAATAAAACCCAGTTTTGCCACTGGGCTTATTCATCGATAGCAGTTGTTACTAACTTTTTAGTACTCCGGCTTTAGTCCCCGAACTGTGAATCGAAATAGGGATAGAATTGCGGTTCCATCTGGACCGTTAAAATTCCACGATATCGAGATAGATAAAAACCTCCGACGTAAATTGTATCAACGATTTCGGCCCTTATCTATGAAATGGGTACCGTATTTTCCTTTCGATGAAACGAAACATTTCACTTCCTCTTTTATTTATTGTACAATCAAACTTTACGGTTATAGGTACAATTGCGGAATGTTTTCATGCCTCGCGCTCCTCCCGATAAACGTGCCAACCAGTGATGGTACTTTTACAGCGTTCAAACCTCCATTGGAGGAGGGGGGGAATAAAGAATGAGGTCAGGGAGGATAGGGATTAAATTGAGGAGTGGGACAGGAATGAAACATTGGGAACAGAAATTGTTGATATTGCTGTCAATGGTGTGGTTAGAAACAAACCGGGAGAGCATTAAGGAAGGTTCGAAAGACTAATGGAACGCTATTCGCGTTGGAACTATTTGGGCCAACTAGTGTAGTACACAGAATAGAGTTGATGTTCCAACCCTTCTAAGGACCCACAAATATATTTTGTACCTGGAATATAAAAAACGATCTTATGAATAGCATTCTGTAGTCCATTCTGGCGGTACGCCAGATTAAAATAATTTCGGATGTTACTATATTCCGGACGGATGCTAAAGTTACAAAAAGTACACAGAATCGAGCTCCTGAGTATAACTTTATACTGACAGAGGCGCGTAAAAACGAAGGAAAGATATTGATGAATTTTAGAACTTTTTATTGAAGCTTCGATATATCCGGAGCCGTTTTTGTCCACCGTTCTGTTGAATGATGTGGAGTGAAAGGGAGTTCGATAAATGAAGAACGAAGCAGTTTGTCATTGTGCTTTTTCTGGGATAGGTTTCTAAAGCCAGCCGTTTATCAAGGGCGCTCAGTCGGCCGCGTATACCCAATCCTCGATACAGAACTCAACCAACTATATTTGGTGTTACCTAGCCCCAAAAGTCCACATTGTCCACATTGTTGATAGTGAAATACATTTTATAAAATAACGCGATCGTAATGTTGAAAACTATAAAAAATAAGAAATATAACATTAATAAAAAAAGAAGAGTTGGTTAATGTAAACTTGAGGACGAATACTTCTTCCCATTAACTACGAAATTTTAAGGTTTAGCTCCCCTTTTCCTCGTTTCTACCTACTGATATGTCGTTAGTTGAAACTGGCAGGAAATCTGTCATATGTTAGAAACGTTTGAAGTTAAAATTTTAGTTACCAACTCAAGTATATATTTTTAAGGAGAATATATTCCATAATAAGATAATGTGGATCAAGAAAGTATAATATATAATATGAGTGGATAATAACAGTATTATATTAAGGATTAGGGTGCTAGGAGGCTGAATACATGTAATATTTACCATTTCAATTTAAATGTTTACCTGATTTACCATACTGACAGTACCTTTTTTATTATTTGAAGAACAAAGAGGTACAGCGATGACAGAAGCTTCAAAGGAGTATTAGTGCAGGTGAAGTGTAAACGACCTTCGAACTTTTCTATGAAGATCCATATAAAGACAAATATGGCGGAAGAACTTGAAAAGGCCTTATATTTTCGGAGTTGTCGAACAGTACGCATATTCGAGCTTTGAACACTGGCCAAGAGCTTCTGTTCTCTTTCGTAGGGCTCTTCAGAACAGGAGCACATCTAAGAGGATTAAATACGGCTCCAAGTCCGTATATTGGGGAATACTCGAACAAGCTTTTGTGTATTATTAACCACTTAATGTCCATTCATACGGGCAACAGTATTAACGCTGGACTTATTTTTCGTTGAATAGAAAAAAATACCAAGTATCCTAAAAATCATATAGGACATAAACTAGAGTAACAAGGATACTGTTTTTTAAAAAATATTGCGATACATATTTGCATACAATGCTGATAGGACGCCTCATCTGTATTTATATACACACATACCCACTCACGTATGGAATCAAATAAATGCATGCAAGATATTATATTATGCAGGCCGAATATTTCTAAATATTCGAATATCGAGAATATGAAAGCTGTTGTAACTTTCCTCCATGTTTTCAGGCGTGCGGCTTTAATAGATAGAATACAAGATGCTTATCTAATAAGCTATAATTAAACCATTTAGAATATTTTAATTTTGGGAGACAAACATAGGACATCGGAGTGACTGATTTGGAAGTTTATAGATACAAAAAAATAATGATAATTTAAAAGGCAAAAAACAGGTTGAATAATTAAAAAAGCGTCTGGCCTTTTCCGATCAGGACGGGGGGTTGGGGGTGGATTTCTTTATCGTTTTCCTTTTTACCGGCTTCGACGGATAATTCAATATTGAAACCGGGCCGGAAAAATGAAAATGCCTTGCCATTTTCGATTTTCCGTGGGATTTAGCGGGGGGGCTTCCCGGCGATTCGGAGGCTCAGTGTTGCAGATTTGTTCCTTGGGGAAAAGTTTCATTTTTCCAATTGCGTTTTGCCGGCTGAAAATGGCCGGAGTTTATGCAGAAGGGACTGAATGTAATTTCTGTTATGTCGCATAAAAGGGCTTCGACCGAAATGTTGAAAAAGTTTTTCGAGGAGGGCACAGCCCCCTTTGGCCCGTGATAATTACAATATCACGATAATAAGCAGATAGATTGTGTACACATCGATTTAAGTTACCTCTACAATATCTCCAACTTATTCGGATGAAATTATTGGCAAAACTCCTGGCGTCCGGTCGGGCGTAGAATCCTTTGGAAATTTAAATTATCTCATCTTCTAAAATCTACGTATTCATTATTGAAATGATTTTTATTAACACGTAATGAACTATCGACAAAAAGTGACGTGTGAGTGGGGTATGACAGGCTGATCAACGATCAACGAAATCTTAAGGACAGTCACTTTTTTTTTATCTTCAATGGACTTTTAAACGTGATTTAATCATCTATCTTAACTAAATTATCGTGTGTTATAGGGTTTGAGTGGACGTTTATTGATACCGTGCATCATTTATAAACTATTTTATTTAAAAAACAATAAAAATTCGAGCTTTTATATTATTTGTATTCCAATAATAGTTTGACAAAACTGGGTTCTATTCTCTGTATTCTCCGGTTCTCAGAAGTCAGAAAACCCTAGGTGAGCGGTGTAATCCGAACGAAATTACGACATTCGGTATTTGCCAGTCTAAGAAAACGTTGTTCTATTGAAAACTTCATTTCAAACGTCCCCTTTTCTTTCTCTATTCCAGTTTCAATGGGGCGGCGTAGGCTTCTTTCTTGGTAGGCGTCTCAATAGGCAATTGTGGGTTGTTCCTCTCCCACTCTAGGGCTTCCTACTGTTAACTTGACAACATTATTAATCTGCTACCATTTCTGCATACATCGAACCGCTGTACTACGCTGTTTATTTCAAATCAGCAAAATTAGTGACACGATAAAGAATCAGAATAAAATAATGTAAAAATACAGCAGAAGTGCCTCCATGGGGGGAAAGACGAAACCGGTCTAGTTTAAGACCAAATAGGAGGGAGGAATCGCAAGAGCTCCAAAGCTTGGTGAAAAATTCAATGAATATGTATTTAAACAAAAATCTAATAACAGAACTGGGGTGTACGCCTATAAACTGCAATTTCTTAAGTATAGAAATCATGTTCGTATCGCTGATACGTTTAGGGGCGTATTTACGAGCGGTGAAAACCTTATCCCGAACTTGAGATCAAAAGAGACTTGAGCACTTAAGTACGAAATATATTATTTACAGCTCTGAACTGTGTTCACGGCCGTGGCCTTCTTGATACTCCTCCGGGGGATTCCTCGTTCTGCCAAGTTGCGACACACTATTTTCCAATAACCGAAATGACCCTTCGGCACTTTCCCGATTGGATCTGCCGTTACGTACAGAGGCGCTGCCATTCCTCTAAGTGTGTCTCTATGAAAAAAAGTGATGAAGTATTGCTGGATATTTTCCATCCACCCCCGCCCCTGAAAAAGCTCCCAGAAAAACAATTACACCAGTCCAGTAACGTAATTTCAAATCGCCGAAATTATACGGAGAAATTTAACAGCGCTGGTAAACGGGCGAGGCGCGACGAAAGGGAACGAACAAAGAGGCTTCCGGTTGCGGGAAATTGTATCGGACAGATTTAATTTCAAATGAAAACCCGGGAAATCCGTTGTACAATTCGTGGAATTGTACAGTTCGCGAATCTTAATTTTCCGTCATTCGAGCGGAATTATTCGGAATCGCATAACCCCAGTCTGGAGGGACTTAAATCTGTGAAGATATTCCTTTTTCCGACGAGACCAGGAGGACGTTGTATTAACTACCGCTACTAATATTTCATGACGTTATTTTTCTTTCTTACCAGTGAAATACGGTGATAACATTTTCACCATGACATTTTTACAGCTGGTTTTGTTCCGAGGAACAGCATTATAGTGAAATGGCATTGACGAAGCATCCATTACCGTGTACGTACTCATACATTTTATGCTTATACAGTAAAGGGTTTTATTATTTGATATGTCATTTCATGTAGCAGTTACTTCAACAACAAAATCTCTTACCAAAACTCAGTTCCAGAAAGATACATGAACATTAGAATGAATTGAATAACTCTATAAAATGTCATTTATGATCTATTGGTACGAGTGGATGATTATAGCTCCACAACACTAGTAAAAACTTATGTATTATGTTCATATATCCTGTGGTTATTTCATAAATTCGGTACGTTTTGAATTTCTGTAAGAAACCGGTATCCGTTTGCGATATCGAGTTTTGCTGTTGGCCTCCTCCTGCAGAGGAGGAGCTGTTTCACGGCGTATTTTTACGCGGACGTCGGCCAGAAGCCGATGTAAACGAAGCTAACGAAGTAAACAGGTTTATTGTGTCTGGGGGGGGGGGAGACGACACCGCCGAGAGAAAAACGAGCAACAAGATACGCCCTCCGGCTTTTATGGGAGCGCCGCAGGGGAAGAGGCGGTTTTATGCCTAAGCGGGCTGACGGCGTTTGTGGAAATATACGCCCAGGTGACCGGAAGTAGTAGAATTATATACTAAAAAAAAGGAATAGGAAACAAATAAATTATTAGAATAGGAAGCGCATTTAAGCAGTTCCGACACTTCGCAGAAGGTAGGTATCTCCCTGGCCCGCGTTGAGGAGGAACAGCTAGATTCGGAAAGAAAGGTCGATGATGATCGTTCCGACAATGTTTCTTTCAACAACGCCACCGAAACAACAGTGCCGGGCAGACATTTTCATCAGTATTTAAAGAAATAAATGTTTTTCTCAATATATTGAAAAACGGTTTGCGGATGGAGAAATCTGTTCCTTTCTTTCCGGGAAGTTTCAACATACTTCAATTTCGAGGCGGACGGACAAACACCGTTTTAATATATTAAACTACAACGAATTATTAGACCATAAGTTTTTGTATGGCCCATAAAATAATTGAATAATTAATGGAGGTAGGAAAGCGCTAGCAATCAATTTCCGCAGGGTCTAAAACCCGCTTTTGACTTTATATCTCCTCTGTAATTTCCTCAGAATTTTCCGACCCCTTCCCAACCGCCACCTTTACCGCAAGCGCTCACCTGTCCTCGCACGCGTCACTGTGTGTAATTACATGTATCTGAGTGTGCGAGTGTGTGTGGCTCCAATTAGTGACCAGAACCGTGTGTCCACTGTCGTTGAAATGAACGCTCCACTTGGTCCTAACTGGAGGTGGCCGGCGGCGAAAGAGAGCCTGTCCTTTCGAGCAGTTGGACACTGCTCCACACAATCGAGTCCATGTTCCCAACAACGACACTATAACCGGCAGATGCTATAATTTAAACTTCCGTTCAACGCCAACTTAATAAAGGCGTATATAATTATAAATTTCCTTTTACACAATCATTTGTTACCCATAGCGCATACACACCATAAAGACAAAGAAACCAAAGATTTTTTATTGAAAAAATGTATGCATAATTTTAAAACATAGATTAACAGAGAGTGCACGTAAAGCCATTATACAACTGCCTAATATATAATCTTCAGGAGCAGGATGATACGGTTTCAATTTCCTCATTTTCTGTCTAATAATGTCTCCACTGCACAATTACCCAAACATAACACACTTTTTTATTATCAATAGTATTTTCTAATTCATACTAGTTCATTTTGCTCGTATTAAGGAGTACCTGATCAAAAAATGTTATAATTAAAGATTTAGGGATTAAAGAAAGTTTGTAATATAATATATTATATACGGTTTTATGATATAAATTAAGGGTAAGAAATTAATATATAGGTACAGTGGTTTTAAATTTCCTTATTCTGTTACAGAATAATTTCCTTGATATCCTTTCGCTGGAAAAAATATTGGGCTATCTCAAAATAATATCACAACGGCGGATTCCCGTATTCGATTCGTATCCCGTGAGGGTTGTTATTGGTATCGGCGTTGGTTGAACATGGCGGGGGTTTAAGCCGACTTTAATATTCAAAAATATATACGGGCGGATAAGCGACGGTGGAAGCACCACCCCGATGAATTTAATTTCCGCCGCGGGGAACGGAGAGAGCGCCTACCAAACGGGCCGACGCTAAGCCCGCCGAACGCCCCAGCGCTGTCGGCTCGGTATTAATAGCGCCCGTTTCGGTTGCACGACCCTCACAATGTTGTCACATAATTAATTACGTACAATTTCGTGTTGCGGAATCGTCACTCGGGCCTCGAGGAATGACTAATCCGCAGATTAATCATCACAGAAATTCGAACTAATTCTTCTGAAACACACCGCGTTTATGTGTTGGGGCTGAAAGAAATATTCAAGATGTTTATTTGGATCGTGCCGGTGCCACTAGAACAGTTAAAAAATGGTCAAGTCGATTTCGAAATGGTGACTTCAATCCGAAAAATACAATTGGACTGCATTTCGCCATTTAGAACAACTTGGATTAATAAATATTATTCCATGAGAAATGTGTTATATCTAATTTGGATTTAAATCGGCCACGAACGTTCGCAACCAGCCAATAGATACAATACCGAAAGTATTATCTGATTGAATTGTCAGCGGAAAATAGGATCTATTTTGGGTGAATTAGCATACGTAGCTGGTTGGATTTAGAACATCAAGAGACAGAGGTGTTAATGGAAAAGAGAACGTGTTAATCGGAAGGGAGAGCGTCCTCCCATTGCACCCTTGGTTTCCTCTAATGAAAGTAAATAGCTTTTTCTGGGGCCGCTGTAAAAACTATAATTGGTTTTCCCCTAATTCTGAAAAGCTTCCGACTCCCTCTTGAACACTCCCCCCTTCCCATCTCACTAATCTCCTATTTTATCAGACTTGTGAGACTGAGTTTTAAATGTTTCACTCAACTCCAGTCCTACTGAATGTAGGTCGAATTACAAATTGAATGGAGAAAAATTGGAGAACGCAGTAAATATTCGATTTGATTAAAATTCAAGCGATAAAAACTTAGGATATCTCTTTATATTTTTCTAACCTGTGATTCAAAGATGGTTAGTGAAATTATGGATGTATTTAGAGACATTTTCAATACGATATAGATCAATATAATTTTCGTGGTCATTATTGTTTATTACAACGTCATTTTCTAATCAAAAGAGTTATTTTAAAAATTTCTTTTTTGCAATTTAAAATAAACAGAGTATATTGTCCTAGTAAGTGTCCTTAATTCTAACATTGCTTGCGATAATCACAAGAAATAAATAAAGTTAATGAAAGATGCAATAAGATTGAAAGGAATTCATTCAATTTTTATTACAAAGTATAAAATAGAAAAAAGGTATTAAATGTAAAATAATCGGAATTTTACAAATACTGGATATTGGTTTTAATTAAAGAAAAAATATTAACTTTTAAAATTTCTGGTGTGTATTCCTACCTCTATGTAAGCAACTCATTTTCACACAACCGCATTTTAGCTCTCTCAAGCTGAATTTTTATTCTTCCTCTTTGCGGTAGAAGCTCCGACCTTTCCTTTCTTTACTTTTTTTTTATTTAAATATTACCCAGCAGCTCCAGGCCTCATCTTTAATTCAATTTGAAATTTATTTCGGCAGTCCCTAGTGGGAGAGGCCGCGGGAGTGAATTTCTGGACGAGTTCGGCTTTATTACAGGGGAGAATTGCTTAATTTAACGAAGGGACATCGCAGCCCTAATCGGCAACTAATAATCGGGCAGTCGGTAGAAAGTAACAATTTGTAGCTGTTATAGATGTCTAGGTTTATTTGTGATTTCTTCTAAATTAATACATTACTGCAGCGCACAGCTGTGTTCTTACTCTCTGAGCTACAATTTACAAAACTCTTTATTTTAATAAATGTATACAGTATATTTTACATATAATTGTAAATATCAGGACGTAAACAGTCTAATCATGGTTCATACAGACTTTATTAACCCGATACCTTGGCAATCCACTACTACCACATTCACACTCTCGCGTACATTGCATCACTTAAGTCTGCTCTTAGGCGTTGTATATATTTCATACCGAGGAAGGCCAAGGGACGCTGTATAGCCTGTATACGCCGGCCCCTGTTTTCCCACCGTGGCCTACTTCAGTCCACAGCTGTCGTATTATGCGTCGTAAAAGCGTGGTGCGCTGCTCTCTCTTATCGACTTTCTTCCGGTCTCAATTTTCTTCGCAGTCTCTTCAGCAAATAGTCCTGTCAAGGCTGACGGATTGTGTACAGCGGAGATTATTAGTGTCATTTCTACCGCACTATGTAAGACTTCAGGTCTTGGGCATTTGCTCTGTGCCCTATTGTCTGTCAAGGGCAATTTTCTGAACGTGCCGTGTAACCTTACAGTTATTCAGATTATACTTACGTCATAAAATTATTATTCTTAATTGATCTAATTAAGGTGGCATTAATGCAACGATGGCATGATTCGGAGCCAATTGAAAGAAAAAACGAAATCTCAACGATATTGAACAATTATTCTGTCAATAATGCTCTTAATAAAATAAAAAACAAACTTGATTCTCCCAATTCAAAATCCTACTTCCTGCTAGATCCTGTGGAAAGGAGAAGGATTGGGGGGAGAAGCGTAATTTCCTTAGATGGTACCTGACCTGAATACTTCAGGCGGCCTTCTAAAGGCAGGAATCATGGATTCGATACCTTCTTTTTAGTTTTTGTTTCTAACTTTAATAAATTCGCAGTCTCCGGCAGCAGGAAAAGGGACCTCAATCTCGCAAATTGGTAAGTCTTTATTCACTGCGGAAGTTTCAGGTTCAAGGCTTCTCTCTACCTCTCTCTCTCTCTCTCGGAGAACTTTTCTCACCGATAAAGATCTGTCGCGATGAAAAACGATGCGATTACAGTTCTCCGAAGAACAAAAATTTCCTTCGGTGAAATATATACCGCGCAGTTGAATAACTACAGGAGTCCTGTAGAAGGAGTGTTTCCAATGTTTCAAATAATAGAAATCAAATCTGTCCCTTCTCTTATTTGTCTGTTTATTACGCTTTAATTTCAATTCAAAATCTTTTTTGCTTTTGTTTCTTGTAAAAAAATGTCGGTTCAAAGTTTCAATGGGCTGAAATTCTGTACGTTCTCCTGTAAGACTTGCTTACGGAATAAGCAGCGAATGATGAATGATCCTTATCCTTATTCACATATTATGTGTACGTTTACCCATATATGTACTCAGAATATCCGTCTGTATATACTTATATGTATAAGTACCGCCGTCTTTGTTGCATCTATAAAAGGGAGAGAAATCTTATCTGATTTCGTTCTCAAATTATTATTCATGAATGCAATTACATAAAGCCATTGAACGTGACTACTCAACATGGGGTGATGTTAGGGATATAGGAGTAAGGGAAGGATTATCTGTACTTCCCGCGGCACATTTTATATACACAAGTATAATGTATAAGCCGGTGACGGTACTTCAGTAAGTAGACTGAGGAATCCCGTGTGACAAAGTGACTCACACTGCTATTGAAGATGGCGAGCTGCCGAAACCGGTCTAGCGAAAGACCAAATGAGAATAATCAACGGTATTTCAACCCCTCACAGTTCACAAAACAGGTATTCAAAAAATAATTTAATAGCTATTTCCGGTTAAAATATTAAACGATAATAGATAACAGCCATTAGACCGTCCAGTTGCCCCAATTTAGGCGGGGCTTAAAAAAGCTCGGTGGTAACTAAGTCCTGACAGGAAATTCTGTGAGTTAAGCGGGGGCAGGTCCGCTCGTAAATAGAAATGATCTTGATTGCGGCCGCCGATTAATCCGGTACAAGAACAATGCCTGCCCCATCAGAACAATGTCCAATACAATTATTCGGGTTTTTCGAGAGCTCGAAACAGAACCGCGGCCCCGAACGCAGGAAATATTTCATGATTCGGACCAAATAGCACAGCTCCAACTTCCACAAACTGGAATTATAAAACCTGCAAACGTTTAGGCTGGGTCAGTCGGTTTTTCAACTAAATTTACCGTTGTATTTATTGTTGTTTCCAGAACAAAATTCTTGAACAATGAACAAATCGACGTCGAATACGGGTTCGCGGACGCAATTCAAACTATGAATTTCGCCATTTACTTTCATAAGATTGCGAAACCATTTTTTTTTCATAAGGTTGGGGGGTGGAGGGAAAGTGAGGGTCGACACAGGATGACTCGGTCAATGCTTGCACCGGCGTATTGTGGTTACGATCGGTTTTAAATAAATTTACAGATGGAATACTTCTGATTCAGGCAATTTTTCATTGACCTACTAAACTAGACTGATATTTACTATAACCAATAGACATTGCTGAGACGCCGAGACGCAGTTGCAACTAGGAATGCTAGTTTAGGTTCGGAATGCCGGCAAGTAGATTCATATTTTACGCTTTCTCTCGGTCTGGAGAAGGGTTCGATAAAAGCTTTATTGACCCCACGGTTCGGTCGCCGGAAGTATCGCAATTTTTACGGCCCCCACTCTGACGGACGCTGAAATATAAATTTTCTTACGGTCTCCTATTTTTCTTTTCTTCTTTGTGCGTTCGGAAAAATAAATATATCCGAGGATTGAGAGAGAGAGAACGTAAAATTTTATGCGGGAAACCCCATTCCGTCTCATATTTCCAAATTGGTAGATCGACGTCGATTGAAAGTGGAACCGGGATTTAAAGGTTTGACACGCCCGATATTTTACAGCGGATCATTACTGTTTAAAACGTGTGCGTCCCGATTGCATTTTATAAAAAGTACAATTTAAGTAATTGCCTTTCGAGCCCCCATATCCGAGCTCGAAGAAATATTTCCTTTTTAATTCCTCTATATTTATCTTACTTTCGTTAACTGTCTACGAGCGTTTATTCTGTAGAGTATCGATCATAAATAAACAGTAGTTATTTGCGATTAAACTTTTTTTGAACAACATTTAACAGGTTCACTAACCGAATTGGCCCAGTTTTTGGCTAATTTTTACAATTCATAACATTTCAGCCATAATATTGAAAAGAAATTGAACGATTGGGGACGGTTAAGTAAATTCGAATGGTCGTTAAAATGCATTTAACTAGTACCCAATGGTGCCACTTTTGACACATGAACAAATTACGGCTTTGGACTAAGGAGATCTCTAGGTTTTTAAGCCGTCGTGGTGGGGATAATGGACGGGTAAGAGAGGAAAGAGACTGGACGAGTGGATTAGGATGAGAAGAAAGGCGGGAGTGGAACTTCAGGAACCGGGATTTTGCGACTTCGTCGACTGTCGGTATGTTGAGTTCATTGTGGATTGCTCGGTTATAGAGATACCGAGGAGCATTAAGGATGGTACGCAGGATTTTTGACTGGAATCTCTGGATGCGGGCGATGTTGGATTTCTTGGCGGAAGCCAGCATAGTTCTATTCCGTGAGTCCATGTCGGTTTTAATATCGCTTTATATATTGTCAGTTTGTTGCCTGTTGTAAGTTTTGATGTCCTTTTCCAAAGAGGTCTCAACAGTCCAAATTTGTGATTCAGGAATGTTCTTTTCACGTGACGTAGCGTTTGGTACTAAGAATCTGTATTTCAACTAATACCATTGTTTTGCGTACCAAACAACCCAGCGGTAAGTTGTAGCGTGGACCATCGACGCGAATGTAGTGGGAGGATTAGAGGCAAACAGAATATTTGCCGATGTAGCGAGCGCCCCTCCCCCATGTTGGGCCCATTCAAATGCAGAGTATGAAGCGCGTTCTGGGGCCTCATCCCGGTATCGGGGCACGTAGCCGGGGCTTTACATTCTGAGATCGTGTTCGGCGACTATATTACCTTTGATGGAGGCCGTTTTTAGTCTTAGCACCGCCTAATGAAGGCTTCAGCCTATGAATCAATCAAGCCCTCCTGCACCCTGTTATTTGAGATCCGCTAGAAGAAAAATATTCGATTAAAATTTACCTTTGAAGGATACGCATCCAGAATGAACAACTTCTTTAGAGTCGCCCTCTCTTTCAGAACAAATTTTAAGTGTACAGCCGGAAGATTCTGGAATGTCATTTTAAGAATTTTTTATTCCAGTCTATTTTAAGAAACTATTCTGACAAAATTTGTGAACAAAAACATGAAATTTCGGCAATTCTGTGCTGTATAATCAACTTTTAAAACATCTACGGTCAGTCGAGGATTACCTAAAAAATGTTCCCCATCACTTGTGTTTGAATCGTTCAATATTGTTTTCATGTTTATCTAACGTACTTCGATTACAATGTTCATCGGAATCGACTGAATTAATACTGAATTAACAGAATAAATTCATCATTAAAAAAATTCCATCAATAATAAACAGTGTGGTAGGCCACACAGTATAGACAACAAATGATGTAAAAATTTCCATTGTTTTAAAAATGCCACGCGCTATTATTTCTTCATTTGATTTGATTAAGGTAAAGCAATATCACATTCAGTTTAGGTTTATTTTGCTTTTATTTACCGTAAATATCGCTTTTCAAGTCCGTTTTCATTTGGGTACCAACAAATGCGTCTCAATATTTAAAATAGCGGGTTGTGGAATACATAATTTAATGTATATAAATTGGTAACAATTCCCTATATTTGTTTTCAAATAATGCCCACAATATAAATATAAATGTTGTCGCCAGCATACTATGGAATGTTGGAACTAGAGTTTCAGATGCATTTAGGCTTCTTCGAGTGTGTTAGGTCAAGAATTCGGCCGGGATCGATACCAGCCACCCCTGGCGTTGAATTACTACCCACAGGTATCGATATAGGTCAGAATTCGATATATATATATATATATATATATATATATATACACCACAATTAATTTAAAGTGTCTTCATTTCGGTATAAATATGTAGTATTTTACATTCACAATGTGCTATCAACTGTGAGAAAATAATTGCACATAAATAGATTAAGAGTAATAATTTTATTTACAAATTTCTATAAGTACAATGGACGAAACATGATTCTATCAGAATACAACAATTTGTACTGCGGAAAGTGGTAACTTTCATCATTAAAAGTAGTTTTTCTTGATTTTGATGCGCTACTTCGAGCTGTTGTTATGTTAAGTCAACTTGAGTAAAAATTGTGCGGTGTCTCATTATGCATCAGAATGAACTTTAATTTAATTCCCGTCACGCCTGGGCACTTGAAAATTTCGTTGGGATAAGTCCCGCATGATTCAATAACTTTCAATTAACTGTGCCCGAATAGTTAATGCACCAGCTTTGATCGTCGGTGTTGGAATTGGAAATTAATTCCGACAAGCGGAAAAAAAACGATTTTGATGTAAAAAAAATTAGTATTTTCTATTTACATAATTTTGCCCATATTATTTTTTTAATGAACTGTGCCAAAATTTGAGGAGCTACGTGAAAGCGAATATTTTTTCTCTCTTAATTTTTATAGCAATTTTGCACTCCCGTTATGCGCTTTTACTTTTCCAACGTTGTTTATATCGGGTTGAATGCTTTGTGATACGGAGTGAAAGCGGCTTATCACTGTCCCTGCTTAAGACGAGTGGATTCGAAAGTTGTTACTTAGTTTTCTCCCTATTCACTTTAAGTTTTGAGGGGGGTAGATTGATGAATTCGGTCTTTCGAAATGGATTTCTCCTCTGACAATAAAAGAAGTGATGTGGAAAGACCTGTTTCGAATGGAGCGAACGTGTAAACAATGGGAGGTGTCTGGGGGATTTTTTTATCACCTCAGCGGTAACACTGGACCACTTGTCCTCAGGGTTGTCCTTTCATTCGATCGACCACGGGCCTGGTGGGGGGATACTATTTTCCCCCCGGTTGTTATTGGCAACACTGACCCGCCCAATGTTTTTCTCTTGGATTCAGACCTCAATCTCCTAGGGAATTGGTAGGAAAATTCCTCCATACTCCACTGACCTGATCGACATTTTCAGGAGTCGCAGGGAAAACTCTTATTCACCATAATAAACCTTGAAAGAGCTGATATTGTAATTTGACTACGTATACCTCAATAAAGCTTCAATGGAGAAATGCATGATTAAATACCATAATTTTCTCGGCCCTCCTCTCGCCAGATCTGTCTTTCCCTAGATAGGTCTATTAGCATAGACTATAGATTATAGATCTATTAGCATAGACTAAACCAGCGAGAGGAGACAGAAGATTGGCGTACACAATATCTAGTGTTTAGTTTTTCTTCCTGTCAAAACTTCAGTGTTTGTGTGAATAGTTTCCATAACTTGAGGTTTGTTCATCATTCACAGGCTCTGTTCTGAGTCAACCATGGGCGAATTAATTCACAGGACTGATTGTCCGTTATGAATGTTTTAATGCAAATCAAGCACAGGCCATCGGCCGCAAGTAAACTCGCGTAACTATTCCGAATATGAAATTCCCCCCCATTTAAATGTGCATTAGCATCAGTGCACGCGCTAATTTGTACACTCTGTATATTAATTCAGGCGAGATTAACACTTGCAACTTATCTTCGAATATGATATTCGAATGTGAGGTTCTGATATGTTAAAATAACTTTACCGAATTAATTTTAACTACTTGTTAAAATAATATTCTCATATATTGTAAATATGAGTTATGTTGGATAACAATAATCCAAACGCCGAATTTGATGTGACGAGGGGGAAAAAACCAAAAATTTGTTTATATAATTAACTTTAACTGAAAAGTTAATGCCCCGACATTTCAATTTTCTCCCCAGAAAATATTATTCAGGGAAAAAACCCAAACTCGATTGTAGGATGTCAAGTGAAGTTAAATTAAATATTAAGTTGGGAGCGGGCTGGGACCTTTCAGAATTTTCCGCTTTAAAGTCTCCGACGATATTTTGTCGAGAACACAGAGCCGGACGAGTCTTCGATACGTGCGAAATATTTCTATTCGATACGCAAATGTTTTCTCACTCAAGAATAATTGTAAATAAGAGAAACGAGAGTCTTTTCTCTAGGATACCGTTGCTCTGAATTTCAGTATTATCTGCGATAATATTTGAATACCATCCTGAAAACTAGTTATCGCGGGATAAGACGTATGAAATTCCATTTTCATATTTTATGCTAAAGAAAACCCCTACGGGGTTTTAAAGCTGTTCAGAAACCGCCGGGACCATTTAATCTCCCCGCCGTAAAAGTGTCACTCCTGGAAATCTAGAAGTAATTGGTGCCGTGAAAAATTATCTTATGCGACACAGAATCAGAATAAATTGATCGCACTTTATATGATCTTTTTTTGTATTAAATTTCGATGATAGTTTAAGCTACCCTGGAATGTCATCGTGGGGTATTATTGTTTTTTTCTCAATCCAAAAAAAGTCGGAAATGTTGTCCGGAAACGGATGACCATTGCAGAACTATTTTTACTCGGCACGCCATATCGTCGGCCGCTGTTACTATTTGAATTTTGTTCAGAGCTTATCTCAAGTCGGTCCGTATTTATTATCTCATCCGCCCCTTCGGACAATTTTTTATTGCTTCCTTTTGTGTATACTTATGTCGGTCGTTACTTCGCGGGACTTCGTGCGGCTTGGCTCGGTCCGGGTAGGGACGGGGGACTTAATTTATTTTTATTGCTTTTCATTTTGCACCGGCGATAAGGGACGTGCAGCGATATGAACCGGCCAGGTAGGAAGGAGAAAACCTTTTAAGCCGGCCCCGGTGAAGGTGGGACGGGTTGAACTATCTGAAATTGGCGGGACAGATAAGGGGGAGAGAACAAAACAAACTTTAATTGCGAGAATTTTAATTGAGTTCCCCGTCCGCCCTCCCACCTATCTGCCGCCGCTTTGTTCCCTATCAACAATTAGAGAGACCTTTTGCGATTTTGAACGCAGAGTTTCCCCTTTACCTTGTGTCCCGAACGCTACTGATAAGGTCGGTAAAAATAGAATCGACGGTATACGAGTTAATAATAATAATAATGGCTTTTATTTCAGAATACCATTATGCCAGTTCTATACCAGAATAATAGTGCAAGTTATGAAAGTCTCGAAGAAGGCTTTAATCACTGAAAAATAACAGGGAAATATGCAGGGAAGTATACAGGTATTATCAATCAGAAGCATGTGATAGAAACTAGGCAGATATAAAGGCTTACCCCCTACTAGCAATAAGTGTACTTTATTATTGTCCTCGGCATACAATATTATGCCTCGAAGAAGGCTTTAATCACTGAATAATAACAAAGAAATATGCTTCGGAGTACGATCGTCGCCTAAACTAATCAGAGTGTCGTCAAAAACTTTTCGCTTATTTATTGTATTAACCTTTTATATGATATAATACAATATGGAGAGGGAAATTGCTAAACGCAGGTATTTCGGTTGTTAATAACCTCACCGATATTGACATAAAAGGTGAAATTCTCAGAATGCACCTATCGCTTGCATATTTGTTAATTAGTTTTAGTTATGAACAAGGTTGGCCCGTTCGAATTGGATATTTCAGACCATAAATAATTGAACAGTTCACTGTAATTACATATAAATTAATGTTCGATCAAGTGAGAATTCCCCCCTCCCGCACCAGTTACCTACCGGTGATTGGAGTGCTGGGCGGGATATTTCTCGGTAAAATTATAGAACTTTAGGGATTATTTTGAATTTATCTGGGGGAGCGAAAGCACTTCTCTAGGGGTTTGCCGCAAACCCCTCCTTCCCCCCGCAACCCCATTAAGGGTCCAGACCCAACTGGGTTTTAAGCGGCCGTAAGATTTTAATGGCTATTGCAGACGCGTACACACATGGTGTGTTTTAACACACACACACATGTATAAAATATATTTGACTTATTATGAAAATAAGGCCTGAAATATAGGAGCCATTTACAAATAATAGAATTAAAAATGCCGGATAAAATTTATATCTATTTATATATTAGCTCACCTTTATATCTTATTTTGAACTTTATTTCGCTTAAAGGATTATTAAAAGATTACCATCGAGCACAGAAATGTACAGAAATAATAAACAGTCCAATAAAACTTTTATAACAGGTAGTGCCACACATTTTTCTACTTATGTAGATGTCCAGCCTGACTAATTACATATTTGCAGATATTCAAGAAATGTTATCTCTATTTTTAAGTCTCGGCCTCTAATATAATAAGAATATAATATAGAAGACGCGCAGATTTTTACTTTTTTAAAATACGCTTACTTAACATATACATTTCCAGATTTGTTGCGAATTCCTGGAAAATACCGATGTATTGCCACAATTCGTTGTAGTGCGTTTTTGGCTATCGGTGTTTATTTTTATCTCCCTTTATTTGTAGATTGGATTACGGATTTTCCAACTTTTAAAACAATCGGTATTGTCGTCAAACACTCGAATTTCGACAGTTCGAGAAATATGTATTGTATTTGACAACGAATATTTCGCGTATTTTCACGAATTATCAATTCGTATCTTTCCTAGTGTTATCTCCAGTTTAAAACTGTTCGGGACAGGCGTCAGAAGCACGCTGCCATCCTGAAGCAGTGGTGACGTCATCGTGTGCCTTCCGGCGTTCTTCCTCCGACATAAAACTGACTGTGGACTCGCGGCATGATAAATAAATAAAATTGAGATAAGATATGATTTTATTTGCCGTCTGTTTCAGTGGAATTAGTTCTAAGGACAGATTATTGATCGGGGGGTCTACGACGTGAAGGCTATTCTATTGTTAAAACGCTCGCCAAGTGCAGTGCACTAATTGCATGTCAGTTCGGCAGTGTGTTCCTGTCTGGTGGCTAGATGTCCATATTTAATGGGAGTACGTTAGGGGTGAGAAGTAACATAAGGAAATCACGAACTGGTCCGCGCTAGAGTTTAGGCGATGCATCCATTATAAACTCCAACATAAATTTTATTCTCCGGAGACATTTAAACATGGTTACATTATTTCCTTTTCCAGTTTTCATATGTTTTTTTATTTTTAGTTTTGTTAATTGACATTCTTATTTAGATAAGGATACTTGGATGAGAACCTTACGGACGCGTGTAGTCGAAAGATACGTGTGCTAGTAACAGCAGAGATATCGTTAACGTTCTACGGCACAGTCTTGGTTTTATGACAGAGGTAAGTGGTTAGATACGAAACCAGTTTCCGCTTTATATGCATTTAAGATTATCGCCAGTACCGCATACTTTAAGATTAATATCGAGGTTATTTTACGCTGAGAGATAAAAAGAAATAATTTATTTAATCTGTGAATTAATGATGTTAATTATTGTTGGAATATAATACGCATTCCTTTAATTTTTAAGCCAAAATCTGCTGTAGTGTTAGCTAATAATACAAAGTCCAGTATAGGCAACCCGCAATGCACAGGCGTACGGCGGGTCCATTGTTTCTGTAGGATAATTGGAGTTAAAATTACCTTGTAACGAAGTCGGCAAGCAAACTAGAATTTCCGCACGATGTTTTTGTTCACAAAAGCCCCTAGCTGACAAATAAAGGGACAAAAAATCGAAATTTTGTTGAAGAAGTTTGACCATGGACGTTATCTTATTCGATAAGGGGTACCGATGATAATACTAACGTTCAATAATGTATTATTAACACACGCTGTTTGCTCTTCCCTCTAAGTGCGCAAATCAATTTATGATGTCAAATAATTTCAGTGAGGGTGCAATTTCATACGGCTATATGAAAAAATGTACGCAAAATATAAACATGATCTATTGCTAATTGTTTAAAATTATAGATAAACTAAAAGGCAGAAAGATCAGCTATACAAACATGGGCATATTGAAGAATGTATTAGACATATTGATATACAACCTACGGCTCTGATGCTAAACCCGCACGACCTTTCGGTAGGGTGCCTTTAGTATCAAAAGCCCCGTTACAGCGGAGTTCCACTTTATCGCCAAATGATTAATGTTCTTAAATGTAAAACGAATATGTAACAAAATTAACCATTACAGAAAAAACTTATTAGTCTGGGGAGGAGGAGAATTTTTATATTGAATTGTCCTGTAGGTGTAACAGCGTGAATTTAAAATTAATGACTTCCAGCGATCCGAAAATTGTATCTACTCAATCTACGCAAGTCGGCCTCTTTCTTTCGCTTTCACACACACACACACACACACACACACACACACACACACACACATAGATATATATATATATATATATATATATATATAAAATGAGAGAAGATGAACGTCATAGCAGATGTTGAAACCCCCCTGGGGTTTCTGTCGCTGGGGCAATCTGTCACTGTACCAATCCAATCTACATGTAATTACTTTACAGTAAATACCTATTACAGTGGTTATTTGTAGCACTGATGCAATCCCGGATCAATTGCACAGTGCCAAGGGTAAAAGGCGTGTATTGACTAATGTGATTTCACGTCAAATCTTTAAATTTTAAATCTTTACAAACATCGACAACGACTCAAGGTTGGTTTTGAAGAGCCAATCACACAGTTATGAGTGTGTATATATATACATATATTTATGTATTTACTATGTGCAATTTTTTCCGAAATGTGCCATATGGTACAGTTATGATCCTCCAAGAACTCTTTATGTGTTGACAGATACAGTAACAGATTGTGAAAATCGTAACATAATAAAGCTCAACAAGTTTTGGCAGTTGCCTACAACTAAGTCCGTTCACGACCGCGTAATTTATGGTATTATTGGTGGGTTTTTAATATGTTCAAACATAAACTTTTTAAAGTAAATAGAGAAAACAAATTTCAGAAGCGATGTACGTAATGTGCAACCCCAGGAATACGTGATAATAACTGAAATTTTACATTATCGCAGAACTGTATCTTCCAATTTTATTAACAGAGAAATTGAGGAAGCCTTATTTTCGTTTAGTTATCCTTTCGGAAAACAAAACGGAAAAAATATATCTATTTCTTTGAAATAAATCTTATTCAAGACGACGCTTAGACAAGACAAAAGGAGTTGAAATTAATTTCAATTTTACTGAATGCACGGATTAAACTCGAGCCTCCTTAAAAGGGATTTAAAGTGTCTGCGGTCGGAATTAATAATTCCGCGTCTTGGAAAATAATTCCAAGTCTCGTTTAGCTAATGGCCGGCCCCTTTTGTAAATTGAACATAATCTACGGCCCGGATGGAGGAGAATAAAAAAAGGTAGAAGTTTGAAACAAGATTTTTTCTACAGTCGCGGGTTTAACGTCGCCAAGATTCTGTTTTTATATAAACATGCAATCAGTAAATTCGTTGCTTATTGATCCAGGTTTATAAGGAGAAGTTGTTTCCCGGATGAAACTTTTTCCCTCCTGCACACCGAATATATACATCGCTTTGCATCTCTGTATGACCGAATGTACAATTTATATAAAAGGTATTTAATTTAAAACCGCTTGTATTCAGTTTTTAGGATCGCTTTAATTTAAAGTAGCCAGATTGATTTTTTTGTCTACCTACATTAGTAAATTAGTACTGCTGAAGGTAGGAAGAAGGCCGAAATATAATCATTTGCACAGGACCGACAAGAGTATTCGTTTCAAAATTAAAATCTTCTTTACCGTAGATTTCGTGTGTTTCTGTCTCCTCTCGTTGGTTTGGTCTTTTGCTAGACCGGTTTCGGCTGCTCGCCATCTTCATGCCTAAATTCTAGCGGCGTAAGTCACTTTTGGCACTTTGGATGTTTTTTGGGCATCCTCAGTGTACTGTCACTTGTACAGTGGTGGTTGTCTACTTGTCGTATATATATATATATATATATATATATATATATATATTTATTATTGTGTTTTTCGGGACGTTGTTTGTCTTCTTTGGGTTGGGAGGGATTCTTATTATTTCTTAATTTTATTTAGCTTATAATTCCTATAAGCCAGAAAACGCAAGAATAGAATAATGTAAAAACCGATAGATTTGCCACTTCGACTAGTAGATAGTTAGTAGTTTCCGTAGTTGGAATTCAAGATGGCGTAGTTGAGAAGGTCGTTACAGGGCTAGTTTTTCGGAGAACGTAGAATCGAGACTTGGTTTAAAAAAGGTGCTTGAAACAAACCGCCGCTTAATCGGATCCGTTTCGTATATTAATATTCTATAAAATACGTTATTGTCATGACGGTGTAATGAAACAAAGCTTTGTTGACGGCGGCCATGTTATATATGTATTAAGAAGGTTGAAGCGTCCGCTAATCATTTTAGCGGTGGGCGGCGGATAGAGCTGGTATCTCCGGTTCATTTACTAATGGAGTAGGATAGGCTTATAAATAGAAAGCATGGCCGACCGAGCTCGCCCACACACACACACACACACACACACACACACACACACACACACACACCCCACACACACACACACACACACAACTTCTATACACAACAAATATATAAAGTACGCTCCTGCCCGTATTTCGAGCTCAAAAACCCGCCCCTTTTCTCTGCTTTTGGGAGATGTTTCAATCCGACCACCGACATTTCGCCCAGAAATGTCCGGAAATTCTTTTCATATTTTCAGGGGGTGGGAGAAAACGACATTTTGGCAAAGCGACAACCCCAGCAGCGCCGTGTACCGAAACAATGGTTTCAGACGATATTGTACGGGTCAAACAACCGAAAGCGGTGGGGGGGGGGTTATATTACAGACCGGTTTGTATATTATGCATGACTCGTCGGGATATACAAGAAACGCTAATACACAGAAACGGACGTGTCTCCATATTGACATTACTGAAGGGGTTCAGCGAAAGCCCAGACTGGGCGTATTTACCTGTACCCTTGATGCCATTTTCTGTCCAGAATACAGTTTGTTTGGCCCCAAATACAATGAGGACAATACATATAAGGTCTAGAAGACTATTTTAATCTGGAATAACAAGCATTCCCACTTAATTAGTAAATGTCTATGTTGGATTCAAACTATAAAGAGAGTCGGAAAGTTATGGTGCGGCTCGCCAATATTTTTAAGCGTAATTATTTCAAAAGTTCCCAATTGTCCCGTCAGTGCATAAACGTGATGATAAAAGCGCCGTACTAATAATAACAAATAATTAATAAGGAAAAAACATAGTTTCTGTTATTTATACCATTGATGTGCTATATATATACAGATTTATTAAAGTTGAAACAGTGGTAAGATTGTTATTTTTATTCTCATATCGAGCGCAAATAGAAATATTTATTGGTCCATATAACTTAATCCGACATTTATTACATAAGTCTGGCTATATTCTCTGTCGACTGTAATTCTGTGTTGAAATTGTTTTTGCCTCCTCCCCTATACTCCATTCCAGTCCTTCCGGCCACCCCCTGTGATAGTATAAGTTTTTAATGTTCTCCGAAATACTAAATGAAACATAATTCTCTTTGAGAGAATCAGAACCCACATAAACTGCGCACGTAACGCTCCGGACCCTTCATTCGCCTCGGTTAACAATTTACACTGGAGCCGTTACTTCTGACTTTCCATTATTTTGAAATGACACTCAAACGACGAGTAATTATGCGCCCTTTCGGCCGAGATAATTCCAAAAAACCAATTTAAAATCCTACACGCTCAGTTAAGTGGAACGACTCTGTTATCTCGATGTCAACGTTTCCTCGTTGAGGTGATTTTAATATGCAAATGACAGAATTTAAAGTAATTGAATTAAAATACTTTGCGTTCTTCTTAAGAATGCAAAATGGAAATTATATACGAAGAATTTTTATGTTATGAGCATAAAAACATTTGAACAATATTTCACAGAACCTGTCTGAAATTGACGAGTAGCCTGAACATATCATTATAGGTTTAGCTTACACTTAAATTGTGCGCAAACGAGTCGTGAGATATTTTGTTTTTCTGTGTCTATACGACATGATTGGGCGCGGGGATATTTGATGATTAATCCCAACGTTTACTGGCTAAGTTTATTGGCGACTGTTTGCGTTTGTGTGCAACCCCCCGGCCCCATTGTGAGCGGTCTTGTGTAGCTCCCCTTTGGGCGCTTCCGTTTGAAATCACTATCGGAATTCCTCCTTTCCGATCCCCGTCCGAATCGTGCAGCATGAAAAAAGCTCAAATTCCGCCATCGCAATATGCAAGAAAACATAAAAGATCGTTTCTTTATCATTTCATTGTTCCTGGCGGATAAGAAAATTCTGCTTATTAATTTTTTAATTGAGAAGCTTAAAACTCGTTACCTTATTACTGAAATTTTAGATTGGAAGCAGTTGTTCGGTAACGGACTACCGAACTGAATCATATTGAACACAGAGGAGTTCAATTTCCTCCTGGTAATAGGCTCCTCTCGTTCAATCTAGCGAATCCCGGTGGCGTACCGAATTACAAATTTAGTAACGAGATTCTACTCGATAGGAATATAATTACGTAAACATGTAATGCATAATACGGATTGTATATTACGCGCCACATATAACATGCATATAACTTCAGAACAGTGTTATTACAGCCGGTAAACATGGGGAGATATTGACGACATTGATTGAAATAATTCTCCACAGTTTCGATTCGAGGCCGTAATTTTCACAAGGCAAATTGGTCTGTTGATGGGGCCGTTCAATGGAAGGAAACGATCTTCCTTTCCCGTCGACAGAATAAGCGTAACAAGACTGAAATACGTACTGCGATAATGTTGCTGAAGTTACTTTAATCTGGAATCGATAGGCTTTACCTGAAATCAGAGAGGTAATGTTATGACAGTTATAAATTTGAAATGTGAATACAGTAATAGGCGTGTTGTAGAACGGGCAAAAATATTAGAAATTTTAATTGTTTACGAATTGGTACATTGAATTAATAATATTATTGAAGATGGCGCGGCGCTAAAGCCGGTGGGGGTGGAATCCAAATAGGTAACGGATATTGGAAAGATTGATGAAAATATGATAAGGAATAATCCTGCGAAATTAAAAACATTGCGTGGGGTTCATGAGATAACGGATGTGTCTGCTTTTTTTCCAAACAGGAATTAAGACCTGTTATTGGTTTTATTATAAATATTAAATCCAAGAATGCTATCCAATTTCCACATTTTAATCCTACGGTGTGCCCAAAGAAAAGTATTTTATTTTAATGGAAAATGAGTAAAAGGGGGAAAGCCAATGGGTTTCTCCTCCATTATTGTCTACTCGTTATTTGTGCCACTCGAAGATCAATGTCGCTTATTGTAATTTACAGTTGTGTCAATAAAATATTGAATACAAAATTTAATACACTTACGCGGGAGAAACTGATTAACATGATAGTGATATAATTATAGCTAATTATAGATCAAATTAATTCACCCCCTGCTTAGAGCGCTTGGAGTTTTAGGGTAGATTTTTTAGATACACATCATGTAAAAGTGTTTTTCGTCGGACAGCAATCCGACTCCAGGGTCGGTTAATTTCTCAATCGTTCTATTGAGGCTAGAGGGGGAACTGATGAGAGGAGTTGATGGGGAACGTATTTAAAATAAGACCCAGAGAGATGGAGTCTTGATAATGCCAAGGAATCAATGGTGGAAGTAAGACAGTTGCTTGCCTCTAAGAGGGGGTGGGGGATTCAATGCTGGAATCAAAGCAGTGCGTATTGATCTGTTGGAATTCACAGCTTCCAGTCAGCCCCCGGTCCAACCCCAGACCCGGACCCTACTTCCACATTTGCGAACAGACCCCTTTCCACTCCCCCAGGACTCTAGGACCGAGAAGGTGAAGTTACCGGCGGAAATTTGACTAAACAGGAAATGTAGCTCAAGTAAACCAAACTACAACATTTCAGGAAATCCACATATAAAGTTAAAAATACTTGAAGACTTGATTTATCACTAAGTAGCTCCCAACAGAGATGCTTAAACACAGTATTAAAACGGAAGTTAGTTACGGACAGTGACAATTTAGTTGAAACTTTCACAGAAAGCCGATTACGCACTTAACTGAAAGTTCCCGTTTATCACTGCAAAAAAGTAATAATAATCCCCTGTAATGAGCCCGATCCTAATAATATGGCAATATCTGATAAATATTTTCCTATAACACCCACACGAACCTACATATTATTTTGCCTACATAGTTTTTTTTTAAATTGATAGGCTTATATTAAATTGGCCACTTTCAATAGTCTTTGTAACGCTGCGCGCCTTTGTTTTAAAATCGGTTTTCAAAGCAGCAGTTTCAGTTTCAAGACCTGTTTATTTATACGCTTTGAAATTGATACTGCAGCTTTGAGAAGTGCGAAGAGTAGAGTCATGGCGCATTGCAGAACCATCTGGTAAGAAAACCGATGTAATAATTGGTATTTCCTCTTCCATTATTGTTCTGATGTTTAAGGATCGAACGGGGAATATTGATAATTAAGAAATAAAGTAACCGATAAAAAATAAAATAAAAGAATGGACGATAGCTACTCATTTACTAGGGAGTGAATATGTTGCCTTTTCTGGTGTTGGACGAACACATTTTCTAGGTGTTTCAATGAGCATTACAGTGTCTTCCGAAATCCCTTTCAATTACTACAAAGTCGATAACAACTACGTTTAGTCCTAATATTCATATATATAAACGTAGAAAAGGTACCAGGGCCGGCAGGCATGTATCACAATACTTTTGATCAATCATAAGCCGAATTTTTCCATAGTTTGAATTATCATCAAAATATATATAGTACTATTTCAGCCATCTTGAGTCTACAAGATAAATGTAACATAGAAACCGTTGTACTTCTGTTTACTGTAAAAACACCGGACACAATGTGACATTATTTTGTATGTGTTTAGTATTTTGAGAAGAACAAACATTTATAATGTATATAATTTGGGCTATCTGTACTTGGGGTACTGTTGTGTTTTAGGCAGTTGGTTGTCGACTGCGTTGGTGGTGTACATGACAGGTTCATTAACAGTCCCCGTACACGACCGTGCAGTGTTCCCTGCTTGCTCCCTCCTATCCCTATCTCACCCAAATTGCTTATGACGCGCTACAACTCACCCACGTCCAATTCGAATACGAGCCGTATTTAAGCAGAACGTGTGTTATCGAATAAATAACACCAAGCAGGTGTACAGGAATAATTACTGGGAAATAATCGTATCAATTTGGGGTAATAAAACTTCGGTTGATTCGAAGTACCGGAGAAGCACCCCCTTTTCGAAAAACATATCTCAGATTTATTACAATCAGAATTCTACTACCGACGGCGAAAAGCCGAATCTAGTCTACGTGGACCAAATAACCGAGCGAAAAACTGACTGAATCTCTCCTAATATTTCTATAGGATCATTGCTAAAAAGATACTGGAATATTATTTGGAATAAATCGCAAGAATGACTGTGCTTCAATAAACTCTTCATGGTGTAGTCAGTTCATATATGTTGACAAAATATTTTAGAGGGAAAATGTTCAGCTGTTCGTAAAATTGGATATTAAAACAATTAGGCGCGAATACAATCACAAATTAGAAAATATGAATCAAAATAGGTAATATTAAAGAATATTTTTTGTCACCGGAGATTTCCGGGTCTTAATCGTCACTCTTAAAACTGATTCTGAGTTTTATTATTTCGTTTTACTAACACATTACTGAAATAATCTGGTGTACGATGCTATCAAAAAAATTGAATTTGTTAAAAGGGAACATTTTCATTCAATGAGGTAAATCGATGCTGATCGGTTAGAAATCTTCTAGATGTTATATAACAGCATGTGGTGTAACGGCACTGAGATGGCCAGCTCCGGTATAAAAAGTAAAGCACGAGGGCCGGGGACTCGATCTGAACAAGAGAGCGGGGCCGGTGTGCTACTACCGGTCTAGATTAAGTCTAAGCCGGGCTTATCCAAGTGCGCACAACATCTCCTTAGTATCGGGAGGGTGTCTGCACCCCCAGTCGCCCTCTATCACTCCCGGGAGGGAGTTCATTCCCCCCTCGAAGGCTCCACTGGGGCGATAGCCAACACTCCCTGACCGTTTTACTACACCTGGGCACAGATATTGCCTTACTTATTTTATATACACAAAGGTTGAATGTTTTTCCATTGCATTGAATTCTCACAACGTTCACACGAACGAGAGAAGAGGATGATGAACGAATTTTCTATAAAATATATGCAAGGCTATTTCCTTTTACCTCTCTCGTATCAACATAAATTTTTTACACCACGAATATCGTGTTATTATTTTATACTGACGAAGATACAGAAATGGAAGAAACGATAAAAATCGGGCGGAATAATATAAGGGTTGCTACAGAAAGGAGGCAAAACAGTACGCAAGTGGGAGCAACAAGAAAACATGTAAAGGGCGAGTCAAATAAAACCTGTGTCCCATTTCGTAAAAATATAGAATATTTTTGTGTTCACCGAGCGTTATATGAAATACTGCTTTGTGAATTTATTGGAGCGAGACTGAAAATGTATCGAATTCGCGAGGAATATAAAACTACTTGGCATAAATAATTAGTCATTCAACCGTTGTTCTACGTAGTATTCAACGATATAGGACTAACTAAGTAAACAATTTTATCGCAGATAGTCATTTTGGGTGAGATCACAAATAAAATAAATTTGATAAAATAAAAATAACCGCTTACATCTAACTAAACATAGTTAGCGATTCAAGTTCTTTTATTATGAATGTTTTAACCATATATCTCTCATATATATGTGCATCCCAATCCGAGTCGTTGTGCAGGTGGTCTCATATGAGATATATTATTTTCGTTCTAGATTCAGGCCGATATTTATGAAAACAGATCCAAATAAATGGCATTTTAAATTTATGATATGCGACCGTAGACGTCGGTGTTTGAATTCTTCGTTGATACCTTTGTTGTTTGCTTGAACCAAGCGAGTCCATATTTACCTCGTTTAAACAAGGAAGCGAAGTTGATCGATTTCACTGTTTTCTTTTTTAACATTTGTTTATCGCACAATCAACAATCTTATATGTTATAAGCCAAATTTAATTTACTTATTGTCCTGACACGGTTCTCATGATGAAGAAACCCCCGGTGACACTTTCACGACTTGTTATTCTGGACAGAGAACATATCTGAGGCAGTGGGTGGGTAACGGAGAAAAGGGATTCGACGAGAGGATTGGGACGAGCGGCAAGGCGGGAATGAAATTTGGCAATCCGGGATTTTATGACTCGGTCGACTGTAGGTATTTCGAAGAGTGTGATTGGAAACATACCAGGGAGCATAGGATGAACTTTCGCTTGGAGTATCTGTATGCGAGATTTCTGTAAAGCTTTGTTTATTGTCAATTTGTTGGCTATTGTAAGTTTTGAAGTCCCTTTCAGTAGAGGTCTCAACAGTCCTAATTTGCTACTTAAAACGCTCTAAAATGAACAGACTAAGAGGAATTAAGAGTAAGACTGGGTCTCCACTTGCGAAATAAATTAAACCCATTCAATATTTCAAATTCAACTCAATCTATCTTTGCGGCCTGCAGTGTTATAAGGAAGTCACGTATTTCAAACGTTCTAGTCTAGAATGCGAGTTTTCTTTTCCCCGTCGGCTTAATAAAACAGAGGCCCGTATCTTGTGTCTAGATATTTATGCGCTTTTACCCAATTGCCCGGCTCATCCCGGCAGGTATCTTACTTACTGCATGAAACTGAGGTAGATGAGCGCCAAATGGAAAATGAAAATTTTAACCCGGCCGTTGGTTAAATATTGAAACGGCTTTACTTAGAGAGAGGGAAAGCGCCGCCAACATCGCGCCCTAACGTCGTCTTAAAATAAATAAAAAACAACAACAATATTACATATTTATTCCCACCGAAGTGGTTTCAGCCATGAATTAAATTAAATGTATTATAAATTATTGTAAATTGCAAATTAAGAATTATAAACATTTTATAATGTAGTTATACTAATTGGTCTTATGCACGGTAAAATTCGAAATTAGTGCGCCACAAGATCAGTCAAATAAGTAAGGAAAATAATTAACGCACCCTATGTGCAGAAATATATATAGCATATTTCACTCCCGAATTACTACCCGTTCTAACCCTCTACTACAAACCCTACTACCTAAAGACGTCTGAAAAGGAGTGCCCACGTGATCTAAGCATACCAGAAGAATAGAAAATAAATTCCTGGAGTTTTTCCTGGATTTTCTACTCGTTAATAGTGCTACTCGATTAACCACGTCGCTTATTGTATTTTACAGTTGTGACAATAAAACGGTTTTCAGAAAAACGCGAGAGCCTGAGCTTTTTGAACGTTGAAAGGGATTGGGATCGATGATACATCCGAAATTTAGCCCGGCGTGCGGTATTTTTTAGTGAGGAATGTTGTATAATTCCCGCGTTTGGCGGCTAAAAGAGAGGGCTTTCGCCGGCCGTCAAACTGAACCCGAAATGCCGACTGACTCTGACTGCCAATTCGGCCCTTGCCCAATGGAAAATTCATCGCCGCTGCTTGAACCGTGTCAAAAGTTTACAAAGTGTACCGCCTCTCCACTTCGCGCTTTTCCGCCGTCACATATTCGGCTATCTGGAGAATGAATTATTTTTATTACTATTTATCCTCGATCTAATTAGTTATTACCAGAAACTCTGGTTCCATAAAGCAAAGGAAATGTACATGAAAATCTCTATTCCACAAGAGCAAATAAAAGTGAATTTGTGACAAGTTTCACAATACAAAATTGATTTCATAATTCGTTTAATAGATTATAATAATATGGCCACAGTTTCGGCCCTTCTTCCACCAATCCAACAGAAATTATTAATAGTTTTGCTTATATTTAAAAGTACAGAGGAGGAATATATACCAAAGAGTGAAAAGAGAGAAACAAGGTAAAATGTGAAGGAACGACAACACAATAAAGGGCGACAAACAGCTATATATATACAACAACATTTTTGTAAGATTCTCTCATGTATTTATTTGAAGTTTATTTATGAGTGTCGAAGATACATTATCTGTCGTAATCGATTCCCATCACACGGTTTCTAACCCGGATTCTATATAGGTATGTGAGATCTATATGTGACCAATATATGGTTAATATATGATCAATATATGATCAATTTCAATTAAAAATCAATAATAAAGTTTTGTCATCCACCGCTGGTGTTTCAATGCAGGAGGACCAGTACAATATTATCAGTATATTGGGCCCTCGAAAAATGAACTTCATAAAAATATTTACGGTTTTCTTTTCGATCCCTCCCCGGTTTGGGAAACTTCGGGCCAACTTATCCCGGCCGTTAAATTGGCGGTGCGGGCGGTCTCTCTCTCTCTCTCTCTCTCTCTCTCGACCGGTATTGAGAGAGAGAGAGAGAGAGAGAGAGAGAGAGAGAGAGAGAGAGAGAGAGAGAGAAGCACCGCATTGACCCTTGACCTTATCAACGGGGACTCCCGACCAATCTTGGCCTAACTATTGTCAGTCCGGTTGGGTTGGACGGAAAATCAGCATGACACCCCCCCACGTCGTCGAGTCAACATTAGAACAGGCTCCTATCGAGTTAAAGCCGATCATTAATGATTTCGCCACGCGATAATTTAAAAGTTGATGAGCGAACCGGAACTGGAATCACCACTAACTAACTTCCGGTAGGTAACTAACTCCCGTAATATTGCGGAAAGAACTTCGGTTGGCAGGAGATGATTCGGGATTTTTCCTGTTTGGAAACCACCCGAACCCAATTGGAAGGTGGAACTCTTACTGGTCCCACCATCAGGGTCCGACTGGATAGTAGATCAACTTGGGGTCCTATACGTCCTCTTTGGATTATGACTTGTTTGTTCGAAAAGCCTGGGAAATATTATAACCAATATATAATCTGTTCTGAGATTGGTTCCTCCCATTCGCCAGTGGGAGGCCACTATATATCGCCTTATATATCTAGGCCAAGATCGACTGAGAGTAAATAAATTTGAATTCCCGTCTCGGCGTTCGGGGCGAACTTCGTACGTTCGCTTAAAAGGCTTGGACGTGTTTGTCGATAATCCGGATTACACCTTACAGGGAATAAAATCGCGGCAAGAGAGGCGAAAACTTTGATAAAATAATAGTAATAGAATCACATTCACGTGGCATTTAAACTTAAATGTTATAGTGTTGCTACTACTCTACTCAGTTTATCACTAGTATCATTTTAAATGATACTACAAAAACAATTAATGGTACTGGTTTTTTAATGTTACTGTTTATATAGTGTAATATTCTTACAAATGAGTAGGTCTGAATGTACACTGAATCATTATTTGAAAATATCTTTATTCCAGAAAGGTGAGATAAATTATGACCATATTAGTTTCGTCCACCGCTCTTGAAATAAGCATCAGATGTCTCAAAATCAGCGGGGAAGATATTTATTTTATATCTTTTAACTATGTCATCTTTCAACATAGATATAGGGTCGAGTATCCCTCACATCATATATTTCTTCGCCATATTCTGGGTCGTAAAAAACTTATTAAGTCCTGCAGTGAACTAAGCCGGCCGACATCTTTTAGTGTTTGCTCACCCCCCCCCCGCCCCCCCTTTAGTGCCAGGAAGTAATCTTCCTCAAAGTATGCTCTCATTCTGACCGTGACTCGGGGAACTACAAGTTTTATTGGAATAGAAGAACCTATTTGCTGTCCACTGTGGGGTATACAATAGCCAATTTGTTCTACACTTTAGACCCCCGTTTAATTGCCTTCGGCATGAAATCAGGGTCCACTCACTTTGTTTTTCTAGGTCAGTTCAGTCTGTTTTTAATTTCGTCTAAAGAGTCAAGGAAATCTGTCCTATTGCATTTATTCTAGAGGTATGAGGTGATATATTAATGAGGCATATCGTGAGATCATGATATAATAATATTTTTTTTTAAATAATTGTCACAAACGATTATCAGAAATAATAGAAGAGCAAATATTTCCACAGTTACATTAAATTAAACAAACTACAAAAATAGTGCGACAAATACTCAGTATGTAAGTATATATACACGAATGTATACTATGTTTCATCATATACGATCATATTTCTGATCCGTAAGGATTTGAAATATCATAATTGTTGCAATTCCCCGTCTCTAGAATATCCATATATATCAAAATTAACGAGAGGAGTAGATATATGTGTGTATATGTGTACTTTATTGCCCGTTTTGTATTTCTGAGGGAGTGAGATAAACTGACGGCCATATATAACTAGTTAACCGCTCCCATTTAAACCCTTACAACTTTCCCCGCTTCCATTATCAAAACTTAGTGGAGCTTCATTATTATTGTTCCAGCACGGCTGAAAATCTCGTGGTGTTCGAGTTTAACGGACCTTTTTAACTAAGCAGTAGAACAACAATGCACAATTCAGTAAGTTCAAGAATAGAAAATTTCTTTTTATTCGACCGTGTACGCGTAGCTGCACGGTTCTTAAAGTTTTACCCTCTATCTTGCACTACAAAAATAATTGTCAGGTAGATTGAAATTTTATTTCAATTTTTTTTAAACGTGTCTAGCTTTAAGATATAGACGTCCACCAACGGTATCGAGTTATTTAATCATAACTGTTCACTTCCAGAATCTAGATGCCGAAAATTACTATCCAACCCTCTGTGAACGTAGAGCGCGGTCTATAATGTCAGAGCTTGTAGTCCCGGTAGTTCCTGGGGAGGAGTTGTTGAACAAGGTTGGACGTCGCTACCGGCTCGTTACGACGAGGCGAGCCTCAAGCCGCAGGCCACAAGCCACAAGCCTCCATTGGCGCGATAGACACTCCATTAATTCGAACTCCGGTGGACAGTTTGGCCCGCTTTCAATGGTATGCAGTGTCCGTCTCTTCTCAATTGCAAATTCCCCACGACCGGGGGGTCAAAGCCCGGTCGGAATCGCTAAACTAATCAGAAACCGATTCAAGGAATCCGTTCGTGTGCATTCATAATAATTGATTTGTTTAGCATTCAATCACACACACACAACTATGTATAAATGTAATGCACGCAAATCAAATCAAATCTTTTATATAACTATTCCAAGATGATAAATCAATACCATATTTTCAATTTGTTCTGATACTTGTATTTATTTAAAATCTTATAACGTATTCGATAGGTTAATAAATACGTCAATGCTATTTATAGGTACTGGGCTCTTCGAAGTAAGGTCTACTCTCCCCACAAGGGTTCGTAATAAGCTACCTCAGGTGGGGACCTGTTATCCAAGCACTAAGGAGATGTAGCACAGAATTTATACCTAAAATACGGAGTTATTAATTAATATTATCCTATTAATTGTTTTTAGCAGTATACTGTTATATGTTCGCTGATGGAACATTGCTTTTCCGTGTTAAACAGCTTATATATTTTATCTTGCGTATTGGACGAATAAGCAGTTCACTAATTTGAACAAAACATAGGTCATACGTTAGTGCAACAATTTTATTAGTGGATATTCACCAGTTGTAATATCCACCATGGAATCCTGCTTTCTCAGTGTCGTATGACCGCACGTTCGAGCGTTGTTGTCTGAACAGGTACAATCCCTGTTGTTATTTATTTTAAAAATTATTATTTCATAATTCAATTATTGTATAGCACCATCGGTGTTTTAATCGTTTCAAAAAGTTTGTCAGTACAGCTCCTGTGGCACTTCGATCTTGTGGATTACATCGAGTTAAAATAATCACGGTCACATTTTATCTCATCAACGATCACGTTATGCTCACTAACATATGTCAGGTTAACCCCACACAGAATATCGTACTATTAAATTGGGATAATACTTTATTAATTAAAAAGGATTTTATCTTTTATTTGGATTATTCGAAAATGTACGCGGAAAGGGCGCCGCGCCGAATATCGACCAGGTCGGGAATATTTTAATCTCGTCAAATGTTCCGTCCTAGAAAAGGCGAAATGAATGAAAATTAAATATGCTGGCCTGCGCAGGCGGTAGGAGGAGAATTGTGACCGTAACGGCGGTGGATTCCTCAGGCCTTTCGTCATGAAAAAATGAATGTCCTTTTGTTTAAATTCGGCCCGTATAAAGGAGGATATTAAAAGGATAAATTAATTAAGAAGAAAAAAAATGAGCGGAGTTTCATCGCGTCGAGAAACGATAAAAACGCGAACCGGAGCAGTCTCCCCCGGGCCCCCGAGAGGCATCTCCTGCTCCCGGAGGTTTATGTTTCCACTTCCAACTTCTTCTTTTTTTTTCTGAGCAGAAAAATTCCTTTTATATTCCTTGCTTTCTTTTTTTCTGCAGGGGTCCTTCCATTTTTCATCCTACTCGCACGTATACCGAACTAAAATGTAAATTCTCTTCCGCGAGCCGTAAATTATTTCTAAATAATTCGAACATTCATCAATCATTTGATAATATAATATTTTCTGTAACATTTATCAAGTCTTTCTATGACTGGGAGTACAGTTTAGAGGATCCTCTGTAAATTCAATTTTCAATTAAAATTAAGTTAAAAGTTTTCAATAAGAAGCACGAATAATATCATTTATTTTACGTTGAACAAAAACAATGATTCTACTGAAACCAGTTTTTTTTCTACGAGGCGCTAAGTTGTGACACAGGTATTACAGGAGCTCATTGTGACTATTGGTATATCGCCATTTTACGAATGTGTCTTATGGATTTAAAGCCTCTGGGCGTGAAATTTATTTTAATCGACATTGAAATAATACAATTAGATCATATTATATTCTCCTTGATTTTAAATAGACTTAGTATTTTCTGAAAGTTGATTAATTCTGAATATTTGTCCGCGTACCGCGTTCGTTTGCATTCGTCGGCTGATGAATTCTATTTGATTTGAATTTCGAGCCGGCCTCCCGAGGCGAATTCCCCCGCGGGACTCGGCCCGGTAAGTTAATATTTGAACTGTAAGCGGTTGCACAGCGTTTGTTGGAGGAGGTCGGAGCGGTCACAGATACCTCCGCGGTCCATATACATCATTTAGCGCCGGCCGGAGAGGTCCTGTCTCGGGGGCGCATTCATCACTCCACCACCGACCTCCATTCCTCCTCCACCCCACCGCCCCTTCAGAAGTATCAATCATAACCGAAGCGTGGAATCTACAAATGGCGACGCAGTATGTGAAAAAGGAAAATAAGAAAACTGAAATACATAAAATTCTGGTATGTAACAGTACAGTGTAGGATGAATCATATCAGAATATTATTCGCATTTAAGTCGGATCTTCGCAGTTAAGTAAAATTTCGTCGATAGTATAGTGAAAACAGTAGAATAGAAGGCAATAACTTGTATTGAAAGAAAATAAATAAATAAGAAATTAATTATAATTTTTGTTTGTATTATTCTTATAGATATTTCTCCAGGCTACCGACACAGTTATCCTAGGTAGACAAACACAGTGATTGATATTATTATGATCGGTACATCGAAAATGGCAATTTTGTAAGTAAATTTGTAATTCAATGCGAACAATAGTGTATTCTGTCAATTAAGAGTGTTTCTGTCTCCTCTCACTGGTTTGGTCTTTAGCTCAATACACTAAATCTACGGTATTCCGACACCTCGCAGTCCGCAAAACAGGTACTCTAAAATAGTGTATTCCGTTTCTAGTATTGGAGTCTCATGCGAATTTTCTGTTAAATACAAAAAATTGTACGTAGCGCATTTTTCAGTGTCGATATTCCTCTAGAGTAGAGACTCGTGAAAGTGTTTCAATTAATTATATTCGTTTAATTGCTGTTAGGCTAATGTGTATTGGTCGGACATATCGCCGCCCATCGGCGGAGTTAATCCGCCACAAAGCTCCCGGCGTGTGGCGAACCACCGTTGAATTGTTTGCGTGTCGGTAATGGCTACTAAAGCGCGGATTTGAGCACTGTATGTACATTAGCACCTCGCCGGGGGGGGGGGGGGGATTGGATCGCCGCTAAGCCCGACCTACCTACCTTCGGTAAACACTGCTCGATAATCATTATCTATTACCATTATTACAATATCGTTCGCGCTGTCCAAATTGAGATAGGGGGCAGACAACAAACATTGGGGACTTAGTGTTTGAACACACAACAATGAAAATTATAGACATAGCATATAGAGGTTATGTAAATAAATAATGCGGCCACCGATTTCCTAATCACGGATGACCCGAAAGAACAAAAGGTGCCTCATGACCTAGGTACAGGTGCAGTATAATTTATAACGGGTATGGAAGATAATCTTATACATCTATTGCGTTCAAGTGTATGAATACGATATATCTACGTAAAAGGCCAGTGTAAATTATATAAACAAGTATAAATATGATACTGTATTAATTAAGTGAAATAATGATTATCGGAAATGGCAGGTGGATGATATAATGACTTACCGTTGTAAGTACAACATGCACTCTATTTAATGTGTTTGTTTTACCTTGTTTGTATAAGCGGTAGATACCGAGTGGACTGAAATTTCTACTAATCGTTTCCGTAATATATTGTATATTTTCGCCTATTTGGAGTCGGGGAACTCAATATCTATATTTAGAGGTCGAACAACGATCATTGGCCTAACGCGTAAGGAAAGAGGGTACTCAACCTTTGTGTAAACAATGTTTATTTCCGCATACATTAAAACAAATTGTTCACTCTTGCTACTGTCAGATCGAAGTTCGTTGGCAGCTAGGCTGCACGTGAAAACATGAAAATGAAATGAACGGATTTTTTTTAAAACGTCCTTCTAATTTGAGCACTCCAATCTATAAGACAAAAAGAATTGATCGATCCACCCCTTCTTCTGATTTTAATTTGTTCGATGTTCTTCATTAATTGGACCATTCGACGGCAAATGGAAATGGGGTTGCGGATTGCAATAAAAAGAGACAAAAGAAAATCGATATTCCGTTTCCTTTATTTTTCCGCTTTCAGAAATTACAACCTGGGTGCAGGGGCGGGGGTTTAAAGTTAATGGTTTTAAAACGGTGCCTGTTGAAACGAGATTAGTGGGGTAGAAGAGCCCCCCCCCACCAGCGGTACGGGCCCGCTATTCATTTCCGCGGAAGCAGAACTTTATCATTTGCATAATTGAATTTGTATATTCCAGCGATGAATTTACTCGCGTTTCAGCCCTGAAAACGGCGACAAGGAGAAAGATGAACGGGGACAATGTCGATGTCTTTTTTTACCCCCGTTTCTGCCGAAATCTACAAGTCAATTCATGACGCAACAGAGGTGGCACCGAAATACGCGAAAATTATTCCTTCCGAGAATATAACGTTCTTTCTTTAACTGATTATATATTACTGCATATATATGTATAAAAGTTAGAAGAGGCTGAGAGAGGAATGCTTATGTTTACAGCCTTAGAGGCTGTTCATCTCTTTCTCGCGGAAAATAACTTGTATACTACGTTAAATTATTAAATACTAACATAAGACTCGCAATATTATGTTTAATATAATTGATTTAATTTAATTAATTTCTCCTACATTAGAAAGACAAATAATAGAATATTTTAATACGTAGCCAGGTGCCGATATATTTGAAAATTTATCCGCGTTTTGTGTTGAGCAAACAAAGAGTGTATTGTATGCGAAGCTTCGTAATTACCTCGAAAATGGGGCCACTCGTTGTCGAGTATAGAAAAATACTTTTAATACCGTTGAGATGTTCAAATTTGGAAAGTTCGGAAAGGAGGAAAAAAGAATCTGAAAGTCAGATTTATTATAACGATCCGCTGAAGATGATTTACATTTCGGTTTGATGAAGAGAAGAAAGAGAGGCTGCAGTTGAGTTGGCATCCTTTTTTGGGGGCATAAATTAAAAAGCAATTTTCTCCTGGGAAATAACTTTTCCTTGGGACTTCCAGCCTCCTTCTCCCCCGCCCACAACCCTTAGAGTTGTGGTAGCCGCCCTCCCAACAGTTCGATATTAAAAAATTCTGATTTAACGCAGATTCTGTGCAAAAACTAGCCCAAACTGCCTCCACGTTTTCAAACAGTTTTCTTTATCCTCTATTGGTGTTATCGGCCTAGAAATTAAAATTGCAAGCAGATGAAACCAACCTATCTTAGAATAAATCTGTGAGTAAAGTAATTTTTAATAATTTTAATTTTAAGTCACTAAAATTTTAACAATAATATTTAGTGTCAGAGCGATGAGATGACGCTGGTGCACTTTCGACGGATAATCCCTTACTTAAATCTGTTGTTCTTGGACGATTCGAATTTCCTTTTCACCTTCAATCTTTTCCCCTCTTCTTATCCCCGCAGCGGGCGTTTGGAGAACGCAGGACTGATAAAAAGTTCCGGCAGAAGGCGGCCCTGGTGCTTTGAAAAGTTTTCTGATTCTTATTACCGGGTATATTCCCCCTATTAGGCGTCCTCGATTGTGCTTTCGGACCCTATTTCCATTCTGAATGGGGGCGCCCTCAGCAGGAGATATTTTCAAAAAAAAACAACCCCTATAACTTAATAATCCCTTATCAGCTGGTTCGCTACCGGTCCAAGACCGCGATTTGAATTCTCAATGCAATATTCTAAAAGTGAAAAGTCGGACGTAAATTTGAAATAGAGTTGGGTAATATTATATGTATTCCTCCCCTACAATAGGGGATAGTGCGATTTTCTTCCAGCATATACTCGCTGGGAGAGAATGGAACCGAATAGTGTGTAATGCGATAGCCCTTACCCTATTGAAATCACACCCTACTATTCTCTAATCCTATATTGCACTAACATATAGCCCTCGAAAATTTAATATAATTACTGCATTATGACTAGTACAAATACACATATTGTAATATGTATGGAATTGTTCATACAACAATCAAACTTATCATCCCTATAAGTAGAGAGCATCAGGACGAGGATGAAACTTTGGGAACCGGAATTTTATAATTCCATCGATTGTCGATATGCTGAGGTCGTTAGGGACTATTAAGAATGGTTTGAAACTTGCGAGCGATGTTGGATGTCTTGGTCAGTTTCAATACGGTTTTTAAATTTGTTAGCTGAAGTCAATTTCCGTTTTAGCAATGGCCTCAGTAGTGCTAATTTTCGGCTCCCATATTTGATATTTTTTTCGTCCCAATCCGATTGGCTTTCGCTTATGGCCGCTCTCAAAATATTCTTTTTCTGCGCATTGGGTCATATATGGCCGATATATTTCATGGTGGCTAGTTGAATTAGGCGAAAAAACGAGTCAGGTTTTTGAATATTTTTTAATTTATTATATACGAAGCCGGCAGGTTGATAGATTGGCCGGGGCTCAAGTCCGAGCGGATTACTAGCAGATTGATTTGGTGGGCACAGATTGAAAGTGATCGATCAAACAGCAGAACTCTCGAACAACTTGTTTTACTACACACCGGTCTCTAATCAAACCTTACCACTCAGGGGGGATTATAGAAATGAAATTTTAGACCACTTCCAGTGATTTTAAATCACTCGATATTATCGCTGATAACAGGTCATTTCCTGAGTTACAGTGATAAGGGCCCCTCTTCAGACGGTTTAAGGTCTAAATTACACTTAGGAGAAACTTAGGACTAATAATAACTTCCAGAACTTCGACAATATACAAATTAAAATTTAATTTCGGTGGAACATTTACGGAAGTTAAATAACGTCGGCTTCGTAAATTATATTAGGATTTCTTAATCCTAAAGTTGCCGATATCTTCAGTTCTAAGTTCAAATCTTCACATAATTGTTCCATATCTCCAACCAATCTATCCAACCTCCAAGCGTATTTAATGAAAGACTTTTGTTTTATGAAATGTGATGAACCACCCCGCTCCCTGCGATAATTTTCCCCGCACAAACAATACACCTAGAACTATATGAAATAAAGAACATTTAAACTTTATTATTTTGTACAAAAATATTATTCTGTATTCTACAGGGAACAACTTTCTTTTGAGTATGGACTACCGAACTGAATTCGATATCCCGCTGGTGATTAATTTAAATTTGCGATTGATTGAAATTTCAATTCCGTCCCCGGCGACGGGCCATTTGTCAATCCGCGTACTATGCAAGTTAATTATTGCATTCCGCAATGGACCTGTTGTGAACTATCGTTACTCAGGGGTTAACCCTCCGTCGCGTACGCTAATAAAATAGTGTAGGGAAAGGTTCGTCGCGAAATTAATCGTTCGATTGGATTTTCGCCGTTCGACATTTGAATTGGGGCGAGGATTGTGCTGAATTCGCGCCCTCTGCCCTCCTCTCAAACTCGGCCAACGATAAAAAAAAATATCTATAACTGATGAACCCACCCTGGTCTAATTGAAACCACCTTTACGTATAAACGAGTCGTCTTATTCGATTTATCCCAAACGTGCTGTGGATCCGGTAAAATTTAACTCGGTAATATAAAGCTGTCCCGCCGTCTGCTATTGCGTTACATTATTTATTGAGGGGAAAGATATGAATAGATAAATACGGGCCTTAAATCGCCCATAGACAGGATAGCTCAACGATAAATAGCACAACATAAATAATCTTGTGCTTTATTCGGAGTACTTGGTCGGCAAAGATTGGTGGCAAGTGTTAAGTGTCAGCAGCAAAGAAAATGTACCCTCACGAAATTCGTATAAGAGATACACTTGCCCTATAAACGAAAGGTTAAGAAATGATAAAGAGGCCAAAAATTTTGATATACGCTTAAATTATCGTTTTTAACTAAAGTTCGTTGGGTGCTCGTGCACTGCGATGCTACCGCCCCCCTGAGGGTGGAGCGGGGATCCACTCAACTAAAGTTGGAATATAGTTTGAACCGTTTGAATATAGGTTAAATCGGGGAAAATTAAAAAAAACAAATTTCGATATTTTAACTTTCTTTTATAGGACAAGTGTATCTTACACTGGGCAGTGAGGATGCCCAAAAAATATCCAAAGTGCCGAAGTGACTAACACCGCTAGTGAAGATGGCGAGCAGCCGAAACCGGTCTAGCAAAAGACCAAACAAGCGAGAGGAGACAGAAACTCACTAAAAAAAATGTACAGAGTTATCTGCGAGTGGAAAGGTATTTCCCAGCGTCGGAAAATTCGGTGCCCAACGAGCGTACGTGACCGTCATGTTGATCCTTTTCACGCTGTCCGTCCCCAAATTTTTCCGATACATTCGCCGGCCGATAATAAATGGAAACTTCTCCTTTATAACCCCCCTTGTACTTTTTTACCCCTCCCCACCACCCTCCGCCCGCCCTTGACGCCCTTCTTCGTGGAGGTCTGAGGCGTATAAAGTCGTCGTCGATTTCCTTCCGCTCGGTTTCCGCTCTTAGAGCGGCCCATGCGGAAGTGGAAAGCCCCATACCCTGGAAAAGAAAATATCGGACTTTGGGCAAAAAGAGAAAGGGGGTTTTTTCGGCTGGGGTTTTATTTTCGGGGCTCACTACTTCAAGCCTACACCGGCCGATCGGACCCCCTATCCGGTCTTATCCCAAAATCGATGACGAGTGATTTTTCGATTAACTTTCCCGTTCGGATTCAATTAATTTTCCGGTACGGTTCGTGCACACCGAAGACGTGAACTTGAACTGAGATCGGATTGTACAAATGCAGTATAACTAAAAGCGGAACATTAAGCTAAGATCTGGCACTTTTTTAAGACACTTGTACAGCATTACACAGTGTCAGTGATTTAAGATACACGGAATTGATTTATTTATTCGTAATAATTCTAACCATCGGTTAGCCATCGTCGTTTAGACGTGCAGATTGCCTGAATCGCCACTGAAATCGAGTCGTTTTCAATTTGTCAATTACTTTCTATTAAATTAATTACGTCTGATTGTTATATTTTTAATTAATAATATGTTCGCACTATTCAGATTTACACTTTGTCATTACTTTATTTAACTGTACCGACGTGATCAGTTCAGTCAACGCTGGCAGGATACTTGATCGGCAACTGACGTACAACTGCACTTATGGAATTTTAGCTTGGGACTAATTAATCGAGAAGAGATGGACAATTTCAAAACTGTGTATGCTCTCTCAAGATTCATTATTCACCGAGCCAAGATCTATTTTACTGAATATTTTCTAACGGATTTAGTCGAAAATAACTTCGTATTTCGCCCATCGTTCCTGTGACAACGTCTTTGAGTACTATATAATTTTATTCAATTAATTCTTCGGTGTAAAATTTGTGTTTTGAAAGGAGTAAAATTGGACCGCAGTTGTTGTACTGAAGACTTATAACATGGGACGGCGAATTTTAATTGGTTAGAACCCGTCCTCGTTCGTCTTCCCCTCCTGCCCCAACCCCTATTGAGCCGCCGCCCCCTTCCCCGCCGTGTGATCTTAAACCGGCCGAAGTAATAACTTCGCCTAACGCAATAGCAAACGCTAATGGATAAAGTTGAGAGTCGGGGGATTTTACAATCTCTGAAAACTTAATAATTTCATAACTCCCGCACTGCAGAACAACGAAGTGTAGTACTTGCACTTGTAATTTATTTGTTTTCCATTTTGAAGGAAAATATATTTTCTCAATTAAGCGCCGCCCGGGAAATATATCCTCGTGGCGAAATTGGCCAGATGAATTGAACGGCCGTATACGCAGTATGCTTCAGTTTAATAAATTGAAACCATGTTGGTGTGAGCAATGTACGGGGAATGAATTATGAGCGCTTTAATAAAAAGAAAATGGAATATTCAGAGCTTTAATAAATAAAATGTCAACAATTTGTCATCTCATTTCTTGCTTTTTCTCCGTTTCTCTGTTTTTAAACGTATTACCACCAACGCGAGAACTATGTTTACTGGTCGTCCGATGACATATTACCGTTTTACCAGTAAAAATAGAATCCGGTAGATCGCTGCAAATTTGATATTTTAAACTACCAGTCTGTCCTTACTTCTGATTGAGTTGTTCTTTTTGTTTCTTATCATTTTTCACGCAATTTTATGAATTGCTTAAGCCCGTCGTAAACGCGTAGTCAAAAATATGTACCAGAGTTATCCCGTTTGATCAATTTGTAGAAGAAAGCACATTTCATTAAAGGCCACGCTGTCGAATGCACTTGAAGATAGCTGGTTAAAGTCTTACAGCTCCTGTTATATATTTCAGTACACTGAGGAAGAAGAAGATAAACACAGGATCGATATTTGTTTAAGCTGTTTGGAAATGATTTATTCAGCTGTTCCCCGAATGACGGCATCGATTTATTGAATGTGTCAACCTAATGCATGGTCCGAACTCCACAAGGGGTTATCGCTGTTTTTGATTAGATTATTTACAGTAAAAACAATTTTGATTCTCTACTATAAAAACAATACAGTGAACCGAATTTTCATTACTTACCAAGTTTTCATAAGTTTTCTCGATTCTCACCCTCCTCTAGCTGGTTTGGCCTTATGCTAGACCGGTTTCCATTGTACTTTGACAGTATCCCCAGTCCCAGCAGCATCCCGTGTTCCTTAGTAACTCACAGCTACTGAAGATGGCGAACAGCCGAAACCGGTCTAGCAAAAGACCAAACCTTGGAGGAGACTAAAGATCGAGAAAACTACAATTTTATTTTATTACCAATAGGAACCCATTATAGGATATTTATCTCTCATAACATTTCTTCTTGACATCTTCATTATATGCCGGTATCGTGTTACTTAAGGTCCAAGTTGAACAGTTTCATTATGAACATTACTTAGTCAACAGTTTTATTAGGCCTTAGCGTTTTGTTTTCACTATTCTAACGTAATTTAAAATTTGTATCGATATTATAAATTTTCCCGTTCCTCTTCAGTCAGTAGATGGGGGCCGATAAAAAGTCAGCGGAAATAAACATCGATTCAAAAGTTGGAATCGCAATTGGAGCCATTAGTGGGGCGATTATTTGGGCAAAGGCGTGTAGGGGTGGTGGATGTGTGAAAACAAAGAGAGGGGATAATAGGATTTGTTCCTGGATAAGAAATTTGTAGAGGGAACGGAGGAATGAAGACAGATTGTTATTGGAGCCAGTCCCTCGGGATAACAGGCACACAACACTGCTCCACCACATACCAAACCCTACAGCTCACTCAATATCCTACTTTGTCGGCAACAAGGGCTTATTTGAATAATACGAAGCGTCGTTAATTTTAATGGTGATAAAATAATGAAATAATGGTACTCAAGAATTACTTCCCCAATCGGGCGAATGGAAAACCCGACCGAAGAGCGGAAAATTCCGTTCATTTTTCCGTCATTTTCGGCCATCAGAGAACCAAATTACAGACAGGCCCCATTTTACCAACTCAGATTCTACTAATCTGCTAGACCTGGAGCGGTCTAAAATCGAATAAAAATTTAGTCATAAATAACTTCCCTAACGACCTTCCCAAACTAACGCATTCAGACCAATATTCGGTCGATTCTAATATTAGAATAAACTTCAGAGTATAAACTATCTAAGGTGCACAAAACATAAATGTACCGACATTAAAAATATAGAAAAATTGATAGAAACGTTAGATATTGAAAAAATGCAATAGTAATGCAATAAGAGAGGAATAAATACTCCGCTCATTGGCATTTATACATGTAATACGGTTGACCATACTAAATTTTATATCGACTGTTTTATTAGGTTCCATTTGTTCCTTTTAATATTTTCTCTTTCTTAATAATATATAATTTTTTTATCATTTAATGTCAATAATAGAATTTGAACTACGACAAATGCTTACTATATTTTTTAACTATCAAATTATTTGTCTTACTACTGACAACATTACATTAAAAATATATATCACAGAACAGAGATTAAATATATTTTACGAATAGTGTGGATAATGAGGACATTTAAAATGAATTATTTCGTACAGACAAATCGAAGGCATATAAATTATTATAATTTTTGCTCAAGCAAAAAGGAATGTTATTGATGGAATTTGTAGAAAATAAAACGCGGGCCCGGACATGTTTCCGGCTGCAAGCACGTTTTCAAATATTTGCAATGGTTGAAGCAAGAAAGGGAGAGCGAAGAAGACAGAGGAAGCACGCTCGAAGTACTTAATAATCGGTGAGCAAACATTTCACGATTCGATTCTAAAACACGTTTTAGTAATCCCCAAGAAAAATTAATTATAGACTTAGTTTTCGTTTCTATGCGCCGACGTATTGATCAACTTCTGCCACAGGCTGTGCACGTTGTTTGAATGTAAAGCTGGAAAATGGAAGGGTGTTGGGATAGAGTTTCAGACCCTGACGCTGCGAACGATGTATATGCATTGTATTATACACACATATACGTATAATTCACCTGGATACCGGCTCAAACTCATGAGAACGTATCCAAGAAAGAACAGTGTATTATAGGTTGAATTTCAACTGAAAATAATGAAATTGGAACATTTTTCCTCAGTTAATAAACTGTATTTGCCGAGATATATTGTTGGTCAACATTTACCTCGCTTTCTGTTGATTTGAAGTCAATATTTGATCTGTGGAACCAGAGACACATCCTTCTTCCTTCCCTGAAAGTGGGATTTTGACATTCACCGATGTGTGTTCAAGAAACAGATTGCGCGTGTTGATTAAATTTATTTATTTGACTAATCATTTAAAATCAATAATATTTCGATATTATAGAAATTTGTTGGTGTTACATATTGGTGCTATAATTTCTACACATGTTTGCCCTATAATGAGAAAGTTTCGATAAAAAATCCACCACTACAAAGCGGATGAATGCCACTTAACCTCATGGACATAAAACGGACACTGTAATGACCGCATTACTTGTTGGGCGCTTCTAATGCATTATGCAAGACTGTAATGTGTTGCGGACTTAGCATTATTGGCGCCTGATTCACTAGGATCGACAATATTTATCATATTCCAACCTCTATATGGTGTTATTGTTTATTTCATTATTATTTTTATAAGATATTTTAGAACACAAAATTTTATTATTTATAGTAAATATTCCGGTACAGGAAGTAAAATTAATTTTATCTTTTTTTAAATAATATGAGAGCTATCTTTAAATAGTCGCGACGTTACGATTTTATTATTTAATAAATTCATTTAAAAAATTGAAATTAAAATATATTTAATAGTTTTTTATGATTTCTAAATAAAATGGTACATGTACCTTTAAAAGTAAAAAATCTTCTTAATGTATATTTGGACTGACAGAATGCAGAAGTTGTCGTTCTCGGTACATTAGGGAATGCTTAGGGAAGAAGACGAAACCACTGTAGCAGGTCCAAATAAGCTAGTTGAGATAGAAGGGGTAACTTCGAAATTTTAATTGGAATTTCACAAAATTTTAAATTATGCCTTTATCTATAAATTTTAATTATTCAAAATAATAATTTAATCAATGTAACTTATAGTTTTAAAAACTGAATTGCCTTTTTTAGAATAATTTTTTTTGACGTATAGGAATAACGTAATTTTCCTAGTACGTAGTTTCAGAGTGTTGGGAACGAATTGGGTCGCGGAGGCAGTATGAAGATGCGAGATATAATCTTGGAGAAAGGAGTAGTGGGGACATATACTCGATATGTGGGATCAAAGATAGGAAGCGAGGGGTTGGTGGGGTGGATGGGGGCGTCGTGGGCGGGGGCGGGGGCTTTGACCGTACTCTTCACGGCAATATGATGTGGAACTGAGACCGCTGAGAGAAAGAAGAGGGGAAAGAGATTCGGATGGAAATGATCCTATTTAAATAATAGAAGGGTCCTCCCAACTCTTGGCCGAAAAACGGGGTTTCGCCCCAGGCTCAGGTGGGAGGGGGTAGACAATGCCGTCGGCAGCCAATATCGGTTCGTCCCATCTCAAGGCCTACAGTCTTAGAAAACCATTTCTCTACCGTTCCACCCCATAAAATCGAACATTTACCGGGTAAACGCATCGTGAAAATGGAGTTCTCCCCCTTTTTCCCCGCACGAAATAGCGCCCCATCGTTGAAACAATTTTAACGGCGATTTAGTTTGTCGATAGAAATCAGTTGTATCACCAAGTGAATTATGGAGGATTCTACACTAACGAAGCTTCCAGTTAACAATTCCTGTCAGTGCGTTGTTCGCGGAGAGAGAAGCCTAAGCGGATTAGCCTAGGACAGGAAGCTCAGTCTGCAACCCAAACGCCAAGTCGCCTCGCTAATTTACCGTCGGAACGCTACTGACGATGACGAGGGGCCTAATCAGCCGATGACGTTCCAAACAGCTAAATGGGCTAAATTCACGGGCGATTTCATTTTTCATACTTAAAGTTTGAAATATCTGTTGTGCAATTTAAGAACAAAAATAATAGTAGCTATCATTCAATCGAAACCTTCGTTTGGCCTAATTCATGGCCAAACCCATCCTCTCATAAGGAAGGAGATCCTTAAGATTCCTTGAGGATGTACCTCTGGATGCCTTCTCTATAAATAGGTATAATCCGAAGAGTTTCCAATTAAGAGAGTTCTCTCGCCTTCAAACTTTCTCATTGAATAATGATATCGAGGAGAGAGAGAGAAACAAGTGGCCCAATTTGAATAGCCCTTTGACTGAAGAGGCCGTTGAGGCATTAATGAATTTATAGATTTATATATATCGGCCCTATAGCCTCACCATCACTATAGTATTATCATCAATACCTTTTCAGATATTATGGTCCTCTGAATGGTTCGATGATGAAGGCCAACCCTTCATCCCATAAGAGGAAGGCCCTTCTTTCTTTTGCCTATTGCTTCATTCCCAGTGGTAGAATCTTCTCAAAGACGATATTTCACTTGATCAATCTCACAATCTAATTATTCATTCCCGTTGTTAAGAAACGTTGCCCTTATCTAATTGGTTTAAAGGCATTAAAATAAATATTAAACTTCAGCTTAATCTCGTGAAACTGATTCACTTCTAGGTTTACATTATACAACTCTACTGACGTTGTGTGGACCCCAATATGGGTCGTTCTAATGTACTTACTGTTCTATTGAAGACAGAGCGAGATACAAAGACGACAGTGTATTATAACATGTGTAATCTTAAAAATAACATTAAGATTTAATGTATTGGCGCTGATGGCGAATGTTGGGGTCCGCCCATTCAATATTTCACGGTTTTCGAAGCGGACGTTCGACGATCGATCGAACCCAGCCTAAACGAACGGGGCGAAACCGCGAGTTAAACGAATCGTGGGGACGGCCTAATGCCCCGCTGTTGGATTCAAACTGCCGCGGCTGAGTCTGTTTGTACGAACGGTCTGTAAATTCGCAACGCTGATTGGACCCGAACTAACCGCGTTAATCATGCCAGTTTAACCACCTTCCGGGCACGTTGCCCCTTCAGTAAACGTAATTTCCCTGCTTTTCGCGCCAGAAAGATTAGTCAGTTTAGTCGACGGGCGTGCTTCGAATTATTCAGTGATTTAACCCTTCGTCGAAACATTTTTTTACAATTATTACAAAAAAAAGTGACATATTTTAAAGGCATAAACAAAACTTAGGAAGAGCGTTTTCAGAGCCTTATAATAATTAAACTAATAATTAATTGTGTTATGTATATGCATTAGTCGTTTATACTTCGTTATGCATTGTAATAATTTAATTAAAATAATTATGCGCTATTTTGAAGGCCGCCAATCGTCCTATGAAAAAGAAACAAAGATTTTCTCAAACAGAGAAACTACCCTCTGGGGGGGGGGTGCATATATCACATAACTGTGTACATATATCACACGGTGGGTGATGATAACAGTTCACTCTCTTCTGAGGCCACTTTAAACTAATGTTGAAATACGTTCGCGCTCTTTTGTCTCTGGTCCACGTTCCGTATATATATATATATATATATATATATATATATATATATCCTGCCGGTCTCGCGTATTTCAAATACTCTCTCCTTTTCACAGGCGAAAATTGCTCGAGGCTCCTGACTCTTCGGTTGATGAGGGAGGGAGCGGGAAGGGTAAATATAAAATTATGGGACGGGGAAGTCAGTGAAAAATCGAATTTATGAAAATATGCTGATATAAATAATAAGCCGCGTTCACTCATCTACTCCTCTCGCTTTATCAGTCTTGGGCTAGACCGGTTTCAGTTTCTCACACAGTCTACGACGAAAATAAGTTTAACTACAATTCAAATCGTTTCAATCAAAAGCTTTCGATCCGTTATCGAACTTTAAGTCGATTGCCTTCAGTGGGAAGTTCGGATAATGGGCGGCCCGAGTTTAACGCCTACTCCCGCCGGAAGTTAGAGTGATAATTCAAGTTCTGTTCGCGGAAAACTTAGCTCATTTATACGTTATTGAGGAGTTATTTTTTCGCACGAAATCGTCGTCCTTGCGACAGAACGTGAACGCCAAGATGCTGTATCGAAAAGGAAAATGTAAATTTGGATAGACGGATAAGCATTTGGCAGACAAAACAATCCTGACGAGGAGAAACAAAATTAACTAATTTCTATTGGAAAAAGTATAATTGTGTCAACACGCTAAACATTTCGACATTCAACATTCAGCGGGCTTGAACATTGCGTGATGATTAAAAAAACTCACTGCCAATCGACCGCACTTCACCAATGTCAAGATGCTCAATTCGTGCCAATTTCAAATGTAACTACATAATTTCATTTCGGTTTAGAATTGTTCGCTGGGATATTAATTTCTATCCAATTCTATTAAATTCGACTCTTGTTTTATTGATCCTCGTGGCAATACGCAGCAATAATTGACCAAAATCCTAATTATATACGACCAGAATGATATACCATATATTAATTCGAATAAAATATGTTCGACTGTATTGCTTGTTCCGTTTATTTTAAAATTATATTAGTTATTAAGTATTTAGCAAGTACCTGTGCTTCGCTGCGGTATTAGAGATGATGAAAAATATAATGTTATATGGGAAGTTAATTCAGTTTATGAAAGAATTCATTTTTGGAAATACGAATTGCGAACGAGCGTGGGATAGCCCGGTGTAGGAAGAATGAGTATATTCCGAACCGTGGAATATAGCATATTTTAAGTTAATATATTATCTTATACAGGGATATATTTTTTCATCTTAATATGAAGTTTTAAACGAATTCATTAGATTTATTGTTCAATTTTTAATATATTAGAGTTATATAGTAGAGCTCATTGTTCTAGTGATCTAGTGGATCATTGTAAATTAAGCAAGTCTACGCGCTGTCTTCTAGCATTTGATTAATTAAAGTTAAGGGACGACTGATACGGGTATCGTTCAGGGACTGTGTATTCAATTTGGGCTGTTCCAGTTGTGGGTCAAGAGTCTACAGAATAATACTTTTTGTCTGATTGAATTTTCAGGAAAATTAAAAACAAAAACAAGAAAATACAAAGCGGAAAGTCGAGGGAATCGGAAAACATCACGCAATGAGGAAGACGCGCCGTGGAAATGGTCTTCTGACCAGGGAAATGAAGAATCGATTTGCAGCTCGTCGGGAAATAATATCATCGGCTGAAATTAAATAGGGGCCCTCTGATATTAAGTCGATAAGCTATAGACTATCCTCCCGTATTGCGGGATTTGTGAAAAACATTTTCATACGAACAATGAATTGAAATTGGACGTTTTTATTTGGGACCGATTTAATACAACACTACATGCGTTGTTCAATAAATAAAAGGAAAGAAAAATGATTATGCAATCCTGTTCGACACAAATATTACGCTTTTCAAGAGTTCTGTTACGGTCGCAATTTTCGCCTGTACGCGCCAGAAAAATATAACATATTAACGCTTAGGAAGACTGACCGATAGATAAGGTATACAGGTTGACTGATAATAATTGTTTACGTCAACCCGGTGTTCGCTGTAGCGACAACGACATCACAATGCACTCACCCACTTCTGAACATCGCCGTCCGCCGCTCTAATTCAATTTCAGACCGCTTTTTCGAATCTAAAGTGTAAAATTGAGAAGCGCCCGCATCCAACTTTAATTAGTCTTACACACTCCCCCCTGCCGTATTAGCCGAACTTTAAGTTTCGAACTTTTCTTGAAAGCAGATTTCGTTTTTAAATTTTCAGAAATGTGGGGCGGTTTAAAGGACAATCTCCTTTGAGTTAATACAGTAGTGCGTGGTAACCTGATGTAATTATTTTAGATTCGGAGAATACAGCTGTATTTTGTTTCCCTTTATGAATGTACAACTAAGTATAATCGTACTTAGAAAAATTTCATGCGATATAAAGCTTATAGCTAAATAAATTTATAGCTAAAATCGATTTTATACGAACGGAAAAAAGTTTAGAGCGGAATTTTCTATTCTGTAGAATGGAGAGACGGAGGGACGGGCTGAAGGGTGGTTTTTTTCTTAACCTGGTTCTAAAATTTAAAAGAAATATAGAGGGTTGGCCAGGGCTAAAAAGGTGTTGTGCGTGGTGGCTAGTTTATGGGGGTAGTTTGTAAAGAGAATGGGGGGAGGGATAAGATAAGTAAGGTGGTGGTTGTTAGCGGTCCCCTTTCGAGCAGCGCCTGCCTTAATTCAGTTACGGCCACCCCCGTTCGGTTTCGAACGCCCCATTTTAAAAACCCTCGATGTATCCAGGTTGCATGACACCGGTTCCATGAAAAATAGTATTATTTGGCTTCTATTTCACATGCTGCTGAAGCGAGCGGTAGCGATCGTACCATAAATGTGCTACGAATGTTGTATTTGGAAGCACGAGTCAGCTATCAAAAAGTAGCAGAAAAGGCCCTTCTTTCCAGAAGGGCTTTTCAGGCCCTTGAAGCAGAAACTTGATTGCATACTCGTAATAATAAAGTGATGGACTTGGGATAGGAAACGGGAGATCGCGAGAATATTTTATTCCCAGACAAAAAAAATTTGTCATTTAATTTTCTGAATACTGAAATTAATACTGAGTATTCAAGTTCCTATTATCGATTATTAAATTCGAACAAAGCAGCGTCGAATATACTTGGGCTCAAATATTGCTCAGAAAGCTGTCACAGAAAGTACGACGGCTCGCCCAGTTTTATTTAAGTACCTAATACCTCCTTGATAAGCAGGAATCGCATTACGTATCATTGTTAATGTCCAGATTATCCTGTTCAGGATTGATCTGCTGAATGTAGAGTCACATATGGTAGGGCTAAGGGCGTGGGTCTCCATGACCTGGTTACCTGGCTACAACATTTTAGGCTCCGGAGACTATCAACTTCGTTGACACATCCATTAGGACCTAAAACCTAAGTTTCTAAGTGGAAATAACATTAGATATATTGCCCAGAATTCTATACGTCAGTTTCTGTCTGGAAATATATAAAATTTACGAAATAATCCGAATGAATTGGGTTCGATCACCAGCACTATCGAAAATTGATCACCTCTATAAAATTTGATTTATAATCAAATATTGATTGTTTTATTCGCCTTCACTGCTATAACAATGAAACTGTCCGAAACACGATGCACATTCAGAGATTTTCATATTTATTAACTCTTTCGCTGCGCAACACGTTTTGAGATTATGTGCTAGCAGTGCGCACATATTTTAGTAGTTGCGTTTTTACTCGTGTTGAGCAGTTTGACGATTTTGCCATCTTATAAAAATTGCTTAATAAATTATATTTATTATTAATATAAATAAATAATATTAAAAATAACAAACTCGCAGTACAACTTTATAAAACTAATATAAACATTTCAATTTAATACGTTTCGACATGTCCTATTCAGAATACTAAGAACAACTGAGTGTACGCGTAACCATATAATAATAATAATAATAATAATAAACCATAATAATAGTAACCAGCGTAAAATGTCGTGTGGAGCAGTAAACGTAAATAATACGCAACGAAAATAGCCGTAATGAGCAGAAAACTAATTTAAAACAAGGCGCGAAAATACTCGTTCGGGTCACAGTTTTTTTTTTACTAATATATACGTGTAGAGCAGCGAAAGGGTTAAATTGCAAAGCATATCTTAGTGATGCGCTAAATTTGATTGGGTGTTTGTTTCCTTAAGATATATTATTGACATATTATTGATATATTATTGTGTTATTTTTTAGTATTTTGTTCAGTATATTTCGAGTATGTCCCTTCTCCTGTGTATTTTTTTTTTGCATGCGATTATTAGTCGTGAGCTTGAATTTAAATTTATTCGCCGATATAATGTCAAACACGTTCGCGTACATGTTTTCTCGTCTTGAGAGCATGCGAGCTAAGGTAACTAGGAAATATTGGACCGGGGGAATATATGTGTTTAGCCATGTTGTTTATATAAAATATTTATACACCCAGAGTGGGTATGCAAATGAGCCGGCCCTCGGAAACTGAATCGGGACCCGAAAAAAAATACTCCTATGAAATATTAATGCCCGCGGTATTAATATTAACTGCGGTGTGTAATACTTGTGTTTGGTTTAAACATATATATATGGACTAATAAGAAGTCCCTTTTGTCACAATCAAATATCCCAGTTTGTTCAAGCGTAAATAAATAAATAATCAGCCATTACCCAATGTTGTTCAAAAGAACATCGTTACCTCAACATGTGTATTCAAATAAAACTAAAAGTAAACTTTTCTGATATATGCCAATCTCTAATCCTATGATTAAGTTAAAAGGTTGTCCAACAAATAATCTATCTTTATCTGATTTCACGCGCCAATTTAATTTACAACCTATATAAAATAGAATAACGCGTGATTAATATTCTTTTAATGAAATTGTTTCAAAACGTTTATTGCCTAATTAAACAGTTTTAAAATCTGAATCATATTGTTAGTTCGCTTATGAAATGTTTTAATATATATAATGTTCAGCATTGAAACGTAATTTTTCCGAAAACTTGGCAATTGCGCGGAAAAATGTACGATTAAATTTATAATTTTGGTGCATCACTTTAACGTTACCCGATATAGGATTCTGTAACAGCACTGAAAATATTAGTTCTATATTTTACTTATCTTACTAACTACACCTCGTCAACCTTCCGATTTAATGAGTGATCAAAATCTTTATTCTTCGTCCTGATAATTTTGATTTTTTCACAAAATAACAAAAATTATTATTTAAATATATTATTCATCCGCCCCCCATTATTGTAGGATTTTCAACTGAAGCCAATGCTGCGTGACGGGATTTGTTGTGGGAAATTTCGTTGCGGCAATTTCCTCTAGGCCCGGCCGAAATTCGGTTCGGAAATGGGACATTATAAATCATTCAGTTAGTTTTTCCGCCCCCGATGGATTTTCGAAGTTTCAAACGGAAACCGAGCAGCGTACGGGGTACTAAATATTTTCGACGCGTTAGTCCTCTCGGAAAATTATATTTTATGACCCCTGTCAATTACCGAAGGTGGTAATTTTTAAAAAATAAAAAACGGTAAGAAATAAAACAACTGCCGAGACGCTCCTTTTTCCACCAAGATGGCCGGTGAATTATTTGCACTCTTCCTTAAGCACGCCCTGTACATAACGTGAACAGATGAACTGGATTGATGTAGGTATAAGCGCAGCTATAAATTCACCTACAGTGGGAGAGCAAAAACACTCCAAACCGCCATAGAACTGTCCCAATAATTTTCTTTAAAATTGTGTGTAATTTGCTTTAAGGTTGAAAACCCACCCGGTTTGGGGTTGAGGACTATTTTAGATCATCTGTTATAAAAGATAAAAAAAATGTTCCTATATTTTTATTATAGTAATTCTTGTCCCCACAGGACTTATGTCCTAAGCTAGGCAGGTTTCGAGTTTTCACCATCGTCCGTAGCATTCTCTGCTTAGCGAAGTGTCCTTTACCTGCACTTTTACTTCGGTTATTTCGGATCTGCCATAGAGATCCCTTCTTCCAATCTATTAATCGAGAAAATAAAATGCAACAATATTTCTTATAGTGACTTTTAAAATTACCGAAATTTCTGACATAATAGTATGATTTATTTTGCGTCTATATTTCGATTAGAAATGGTTTCGAAATCTTCAATTGATTTTTAATAATTGCAAATACAGTATTTGGGCCTGACAGACTAGAGTTATTTCGAAAGCTGTTCAGATGAGCGATGAATGTTTGGTCCTGATCCTGCGTCCTGTCTCTGGATTAGCGGCAACAGCGTCAACTCTGGGGATCCGCGCACATCCTTTTATATACGGACCGCTACCGAGAATCGCGAAAAGCGGTAAACCGTTGCGGTCACGTGAGGAGAGAGTGAGAGAAAGAGGAAGGGAGAGTGGGAGAGAGAAACTATAAAGGTATCTTAAATAGGGACGCCCTACCGGTAGTCGGAATTTATTTTAATTTACTTCAAGCCGAAAAGGAGTACAAAGGAATATTGGGACTACGATTATAATATTTTAATCCGAGGATAAACACATAGTGAAATTTTAATTAACCCCCGACATATGCAAATGAAATACGTGGATGAAACCTCTGGGGTGTTTAGTTGACTTTGGTGCTGCGTCATCCTGTCAGATTTAACTAGTCGGGTTTTATTCCCTCTACGCTCTGGGTGAAGCCTAATCAACGCCTTCTATATATTATATATATACATATATACAGTATTGTATCCTGAGGTTATTTTGAAAGCGATACTGATTAGTGCGTATCATGCATTCCGATACCTATACAATATTTTGATTACACATTTATAAAATATTTCACAATCACATAAGAATAATATTTACCATTCCTTAACGGTTCGTCGGTGTAATACTTCCGCAGTGTGTTGGCAGTATACAATGTTGGTATATTTTAACACTTGGTAAATTTTGCCAACGGCATTCCTGATATTAGACTGAATGACAGATTTCCACTTTGTGAATTAAGTTACAAAAATAGGCGTAAGATTAACAGCCTACTTTAATATTAATAAATAAATTAATTAATTAAATAGCTGTTGCATGATTTTCGTTAAATATTTCTGATGAATTATTAATAATGTCGTAATAAGAAATGTGTGAAAGTCTCAGTTCGCGACGTTTAAAAGCAATGTTTAAAAATAGCCGCAAGAGATTAAGAAGATTAACAAAGGAGACATTCTGATCATTTTTCTATAAAGCCTACTAATTATTTTCGCATATCGTACATTGATCGGAGCTGTTGTCCGTGTATGTCTACAATTGTTGAGAATGTTAGATATAAGAAATACATTAGATTAGACGCGATAAAAGACAGTTTCAATGACCGTATGGAGACGCGCCACGTCACTTAACCATGTGCAAATCATCGAAATTTTTGATTAAAGTCGAACGTGTTCGATAGACAGCTCGGTTTTAGGGTCGGTAATTATTTATTATATTTACCTTTGGGAGTTGAGTAGAAGCCAAGGAGTGGCAAGGCGGACCCGATGTTGTCCGGACAGAGCCTTGAAGCGTACTGAATGCTTGGCGAGGGAGCGTTTTCCACTGTCAGAGCCGGCGGGGCGGTGGAGGGGTGAGCGAGAGAGAGAGAGAGAAAGAGGGGGAAGAAGGGCGGGCTGAATGAGTGGGAGCGAGAAGGAGCGAGCTGAGCGAGAGGGGAAGCCTCCCTCCTCCCCCACCACTACACCGACCAGTGACGCCTACGCTCATTCCACCAACACACCCTCATTCATATCTCCCTCCCTCCCACTATACCTCAGTGTACCTACCCCAATACAAGGCCGGTGTAATAACAGTAACACTTAGGGTAGTACAACGGATACTCTGTTCCGGACCATATGTTATAATAAGTAGCCATGAAACCAAATTTAAGAACACGGTATAACCGATAAAATATATTGATATACTAGGGCATACCTGTTTGGGAGTAAGCCAAGGTTTCGAATAGTCAATGGTGGAATTATAGTATAATACCAACGAATTTGGTAAATAAAACATACTATTTATTTTATCTTCTTTTTAAATATACGGATTGTTTTACAAACGCAGAGATATAATTAAAAGTATTACAGGACAGGCAGTAATTAGAGTACAAAGAAAATGCGAGCAGTCATTAATAAAGATGTATAAAAGACCTGGAGTGATGAATCTTTCCCTGTCTGTTTCTGCGCCAACTCTTGTCCTTCCATTTGCTGGGGTACGAATGTTTTGAAAAAAACGTGTACTGTTCATTACAACGAAGGGATGAAAAGAGAAGGGTGGGAATTTATCATATCACATTATAAAAAAAGCCCGCTGTGCCAAATATCGTAATAACGTACAAATGTACTTGTATTATAGCCCCAAATTGAGAGAATATTTTCGTATATTGAGAGTTTACGGTAACCGTTCGTCCCACCGTTTTTGCGCCCCCCAAAAAGACGGTCGCGATTTATAGGCATGCGATATTGCCATTCGAATTTGATTGGGTGCCCCTAAGCTAATGTATTGGAACGAATCCTAAATCGAGTCCGACCCAAATTGGCCCGCGGTAGGAATATATTTGAATGGCGATCGGGAAATCTGTCCAGATGTTCGAATTACAGCCGGCTGTAAATTGTGTCGGGCGGTTTCAGAGCTCGCCGAGTACGTCCGTTCGGGCTAACCGCCATCGAACGAATAGCGAGGCCGGGGTGGGTCAAAATTAGCAGGCCATCAACTCTCAATACACCCTACAAATATTCTCTCCGCATTTCGGGCTGTAATATTTTATTTATCGTAGCTGGTTTGGTCTTTTGCTAGACCGGTTTCGGCCGCTGCGGTGTTAGTCACCATGACACTTTGGATGTTTTTTGGGCATCCCCACTGCGCTGTCTCTGTCACTTGAACTGTGGTGCATCACTTGTACACGTGCACCGCACGATAGCGTCCCTTTGGGGGTGGCGCGTCTGTCGTGTGTATTAAATTTTGATTTTCCATGAGTCGGGTATTGGGATTCCACGAAAGTCGTTCGTCTAGATAGAGCCCATGCTAGTGAACCTGCTGCTGTGGGACATAGGTATATCATTAAAAAATACGTTAGGACACGGTTGATAGAGTAATACTTTTTAGTAACAAAAAAACATTATGTATCTAGTACATTTCTATGCTATTGCGATATTTGACAGAGTACGGATTTTCGCGGTGTACAGTTAAGTCGGATTTTTCCACCGGTAGTCCTGAATTTGTCCTGGGTGAATTGAGAAAATTCGTGCAAAAAGGTTAAAGGTCGGGATAATTGGGGTAATGTGGGGGCGGGAAACTCTAATGATTAACTCAAGTGGGGGATATCCCTCCCTCCTCGTCCACCCTGAGGACAATTGAGATGAACACAACTGGACCGAAACTGAGGTAGAAACAATTTCCGAGAGACGAGGACGAAGTAATTTCAGAATGCTGGGAAATTTAGTTTGAATACATTCCACTTTTATTAGACTTGATTAGAACTTTTATTAGATAAAATAGGAGTAGGTTTAATGATTTTTTTTCTGCGAATCTTCGGGATAATTTTCTTAAATGCCAGTGTTTCTTGAACAATCGGAACTTATTATTCGTAGTTTATTTAAACCCAAATGTTTCCAACTCAAGGTAGTCTATTCTTGAGGTCTTCATGATAGGAAGAATGTAATAATAGTATATATAACAATAGTATGACTAATGTTCAATGCCACTCATGAAATGTTTTCTTAATTTACCTTTTTTATGCTACTTCTTGATTATTTTTATTACTTCTTGGAGCAATCGTTCCTCGCAGGTGGCACGATTTCCCCACTCTTTTCCTGTGAAAAGAAAATATTTTCGGAAGCCGATTCACAATAGTTTGCCCCAAACAGGATAAAAATCGAAATCGGGAAATAGTAGGAAGATATCGGTGATAGGTTTTTTAGCTGAGGAAGAGAAGGAGGACTACCCTGGCGGGACCCCCTCCCCTGCCCCTTATCTGTGTGAACAACTTATTGATTTCACACCATCCTTTCCTTATCATTCAGGAGCCGCTAAAACTTCCAATCAAGCGATAAGTCGCATTTTTCTGACCGTACCGTCAGTATTACACTTGTTACTATTTCTACAATAAATAATAAACTTGTACGAATTAAACTATACAATCAGCGAAATTGATGGAATGAGCAGAACATAGGAATATGACGGTGTATTATTCAGAATTTGTTGTATTTTTGTACTGTAATCACACGGACAAATTCAAGATCTGTTTGTGGTCGGAGACATAATATGGTTCGTCAGTTATTTTCCTTAATATTTTCGACTGTATTGTTTGTAAGAGTTTCGAGAAAGGGATGCGACAACTTATACAAATTATAACTTTTCAAGCGATGTAAGTAAGTGCTGCTTAGCTCTCAGTCTTAAGCTTGAAATGTTCATTCTGAGACAAAGCGAACAATGCGACGAATTTCCAACAGCCGGGCCGAATGTTGAAGCTTCGTTTAATCTTCCATTTTCTCAACGGTAATTAATTTCGCTCGGATTTTCAATGGCGTTTACATTTTACATGGCATTTTCCAAATTCGGTTTCCAGCCATCTTCATCTGTACTGTCAGGAACGGAATTCTAATGAAGATCGCGAGCCTCAATCAGTCTAGCGTAACAGTTGTAGTTGCTTTATAAGCGGGGTATCGCCCCAAAACAGGTCTAGGAAAAGACCAATCCTGAGGGGGAAGACAGAATTCTCCAAATATTCCAAATTGTTAGAATTTTCTGGCAGTCGGCGTCAACTCCTGAAGGCCGCCCTTACAGATGACGAGAGGGTCCCGGTCGTAAATTATTCCATATATGCAATAAAATATTTATCGGTGCTAATGAATAAACGAACATAATTACTTTACAAGGCGTCTTGAATACAACTTCTGTGTGTGCGGTCGGAGAGAAAAATGTGCTTTGACGGCGAAAAACTAAGGCCCCAAGTTTTTTATTTTCGATTTTCCTAGGTTTTTTTTATTTTTTAGTTAATACTCATTTCTCCGTATGGCATTTGGAAATGTTTCGCTGTGGCTGATTGAAATCAGTTTAGGTCCACCGACAGAGAGGCCCAACTTGAAAACTGGGCTCCGCCAAATCTCATTTCCGACTCTTTCGGCCCTTTGATGTGTCAAACTGTCGCCCATCACCGCCCACTATACCAACGGATTTAACCAAATATAAACGTCCCGGTCGCGATTACAGTAAGCCCGATATGTTGACAATTATCATAATTGATCAAATAATCCTTCAATTAGCCCAATTGGTACCACTTAAATTACATAAAATGCCGAACGTTACAAAATAAACAACAACGATACAAAAGATTAAGAATGTATTTTGGCATAATAATATACGTATGCACGACTATTTCAGGCTTTGTTATTACGGAATATATCATCGGTAAAGAAACGCGTGTTCGACGATTATGTCGTTAAATTCACCTTATTTGTTTTGCGTGGACCCTTTTTGTTATTCTCATTACCTTGTACACACATGCCAACCCCGGACGAGAGGAGTAACTATGAAAAAAACCAAAAACTGTCATTATTTTATATTTAGAATTACACCCTCAGTTGGAATGAGCTACAGTACTGTTATTGTAGCTGCGAACTGTATTTAAAATGCCTAGATGATAATATCTAATCGCTCGGTCTAACTTTTCAGCGATAGTGAGGTAACAAATCTAATTCTACAAATACATCTTTAATTTTCTTTATAATTATGAAAACAAATATTTATATCTTCGACTCTGTTTGCAGTAATTCTCGACCCCTTCATAAAACAAAGTTTCATTCGGTCCTGAAGCATTGAGTCGAGCTTTTATCAGGATTTATATTTGGCGTAGCCTGCCGGGCAAGTTAAAATAGTGGGACTGAAATGTCTTCAATACAATACACAATCTACCAACTATAAATGTTTCCCCGTTATAAATGGGGAAACGCGCGTATTGTTATTTGAGGCCTGAGGGGGTTAAAACCGAAGCCGTAAACGTGGTAATGGGGGATTGCTCGGGGTTGTACACTAGTCGAGGGTACTCGACTCGGATGATAGCAATAACTGGACGCGGTGGTGTCACCCCCATAACCCGGACGATTTACTCTGTGTGGCAAGATAAAACTGATATATCGATCCCGGTGTTCACCTGCGGTATCTGCCAGACTCCGTCCAGCCCGCCATTTGGCCTACATTGCCCCTGTCGCCAATTTTTTACCAATAAACCTAGAAAATACTTCCTCAAAACAGGTGTTCTCGCTGGTGTTAGGAAGAAAAATTACCTTTCTGAAACCTCCGAAGAGATTTACCGGAATAATAGCTTTTATTTTCCGCCAATTGAAACGTAAGAAAACACTTCAAAATGCGAAGGTATCTTCGACTATTATCCCTCTAGAAGATAGGAAAATAACAATTTAAATATACCGTAGATTTCGTGTGTTTCTGTCTCCTCTCGCTGGTTTGGTCTTTTGCTAGACAGTTTTCGGCTCGGATGCCCAAAAAGTGACTAACACCGCTACTAAAGATGGCGAGCAGCCGAAACCGGTCTAGCAAAAGATCAAACCAGCGAGAGGAAACGGAAACACACGAAATCTATAGTATTCCAACCCCTCGTAGACCACAAAACAGATATTCTAAACTAATTTAAATATAATAAAATTTGAATTATAAACGTTCGAATTTCTCCTAGGAGCCTGAAAGCTCGAAATAGCCCGTGACCTGGCCTTATTATATAGGCCTGCCGTTGATGGGTTGGGAGTGACCCATTGAATTATCGGTTTGTAATAGATGGGGGTGGGCCCTGTTTAACATTAGCGGCTTCGGTCAAGACGCAAGGGGTGGTCGGAAGTTGAAAGCCCAAAACCGCCCCAAACGCCCGCCGTTACTACCACCCACCCGCTACCAACCCTCATATTAAATTCAAATTCGACCCTCAACCCTGCAGCTCGAACCGAACTGTTGGCTAAACTTATCCCAACACTAACGAACGGCTTGTTACTCCTCCAGTGCTCTCTAACAATTCTTTAAACACTTAGTTTTATTTTCAAGGCTCGCCGTGATTTATACCCTATCACAGTAAAAAACGGTATTTAATTCAAATCAATAATTTTCATATTGACCATACTTCGAATAACTTCGACTAACAGGTCACTGAAACTAATACACCAGATTAGAAAAGGACGTAATCTAGGATATGGAGGTATTCAAGAACAAGCTGAGGAACTTAATAAATGATAAAATACACTCACAAAGTGACTCCATATCCAGCCCTTTAATATGGCTCAACAAAAGAAACTTGATAACTAAAGCTCACGATAATCCAAAAAAAAATATATAAACCGCTTAACGAAATCCCCGACAATGGCTTTATGTCCAAACCGGTCTATCAAAGGACAAAATAACGAGAGTCGTGATAGTCAATCATACTCGTTAAACCCCTCGTAGACCACTGAAGTTTCATTTTTTTTTAATTCTAGTCATAAACAATGGTTTGGGGCTGAGGACGCCACATAAAAGGAATAATATTTAAAAACAACGACTGCAACGTTCAGCGTAAATAGTGAGTCCTTTAACAAAGCCATTTATGTTGAATATCTAAGCGGGAGAGGATTTTCGCCGGGTGGAAATTGGCTCTTTGTTAATAAAAAAGATTTCAAGGCGTCAGCTCTTTCTCATTTCCTGAAGCGAATTATATTCGGCGAACATTATAGGGCGTTGAGGGTTTTTTTTATTGCCAGAAAGCGTACCCATTACGTGCCCTTATTTTCACTTACTGTGGGGTCCACTTTTACAGGTCATGATTGATAATCATTATTACGGCATACAGTTACAATAATATTCAACTGAGTGTTGTCCAATTGTTGATATATTTTCCACAAATGTGTTGTTCGAACATGCGCGGTTTTACTATAACAATGCTGTACGGAGACTGCTAATATTGTGCGGATTTAGTTTCACTGCGATTTAGAGGAAATACAGGCCCCGCATAACGTACGCTCGGTTGAGGCTAGTAGGAGTAAGTCATTAAGTCACCGGGTTAAAGGTCAGTGTTTGGGGTGAGGCGTGGTTTGAGGGGCTTCCCTCGGGTTAATTAAAATGATCCCTCCCTTCCCCACAATTTCTGTTATTGAGTTTACCCCCTCTGTCCCCAATTAGGCGGGCGGTGACGAGAGCACGGAATATGCTAACTATATCTGTGCGGGACTAATTTACAAACCACGACTGGATATACGAAACGTAAGCTGTCACTAATTACAAGTCTGTAATCACGAATACCTACTTTTTCAGTTTTATCCTGCCTATTAATCGAGTGCAAGTTTTAATCGAAGGTAAATTCGATCCGCCACAAATACAAGTGGCGTAATGCCCTTATAATATGAGAGTACGTTTTAGGTGGTTTAAGGAATATTTCATCCACCAGTGTATATATACTTGTTTATATACATGAATATTCATGTATATAAATTTAGGAAGGCCCACGGGACTACATGCATGTATCAAACAATGATATCTGCGTCCACTAAAACTTTTCAGTACTTAACCTTTTCTGAAACTCAAATCGGAGTATATTCGGGGTATAATCCGTTTTGGGATTAGCGCGAATTAGGTTAAGGCTCATTCAGATATCCGTCGGGTACACTGACGCCCACGTCGCATTTCACGGGGGTGGGGGGATTTGATTCAGCCATTAGAGGACACGAGGCAACTTGATCTTGGTTAGTGTAAACCTACAGTCCACAACTGTGTATTAAACTCAAAGTGTAAGCTGGCTAATTGGTTTTGGCATTGAAATGCACAGAATGGAACCAATCAAAGTTTGCCAATACAGTTCAATGTCGACATTTTTGTCTGGAAAGTTTATGTAACCGGTTTCCTGAATATAATTCGTATCATCGTTATTTTTGACGAATTGCCGACATATGGAATAGTGAAATGCGTTGCTAAACTCAAATTTCGTAATACCATCATTGTTTTACAAGTTATCGTAAGCATCCTCTAAATATTTTACGAGGTTGGGTGGGCAAGAGGTGTATGAACCTAAATAGTTGCTGTATGAAAATAAATCGAAAAGTTTTAAAATTTCATCAATTTTCCCGGATTTGTCCAAACCTCGTCAACGGCGGCCTCGCTTAGAGGAAAAAATCGATGTTTTTTCATCATCGAAAGTTCATCTTCTTACAATACATGAAGAAGTCTTACATAATACGGATGTATCTGAGCTCTATACAAGACTTGAAACTTGGAAAAATTTGTATATGTGTAAAGTATTTAAATTAAGATATTTAACGTATTTTATTATGTTTGTTACTGCAGTAAAAAGAGGGAATGGGTGGCTGAAAGGCGTCGAAAGATTCCTGAAACAAATTAAGGCGATTCTAAAAGACCGAAGATCATTTAAAATGGTTCAGTTTCCTCGTTAAAAATTTAAATTCAAGTTAGTACAAGTTTTCTCGCTGCAATAAAAAGAATACATTTTCATTCGCCGTTAAAAGATTCCTAAAACACATTAAAGCGACCCTCAGGTTCAAGTACTCTAAAAAAAAGTTTAGTATTCTCGCTTAAATATTTAACTATGGCTTGGGTCTACCGTCGGTTTTTGTCCTAACCTAGAGCCGTTTTGGCTTTTGGCTGGTGTGTAAACGAGTTTGGTATAACCTCATCAGGGGGGGTTTTTACCGCGTACAAATTCGGAAATTATCTCGGCCCATTCAAGTAAATTCGTTCCCACTAGAACGGGCGTTCCTTTCGATAATGGGCGCGAACTATGCGCGATCGAAAGTAGCCAATCCGAGGGTGGGTTTCGGCTGAACACAAAGACATAATGACCGGCCGGTTACCGGTTTCCCGCCGGAATATGGAACAAGGGCAGCGTTTTCTGCGCCCCCAATTGTTCAAACAATGGGCAAGACGGAAGTAAACCCGAGAACAATGCCTACTAAACCTCCAGCCCCCGCCCCTTAGCCGGGCCAGAGGATTAGAACTTTGTAAACATAAGGATGCTGTGTCTGTGTGTCCGTTCGTGCTGAATCTCGATTGTTCAACCCCCATATTTGGTGGAGTTGGCAAAAGTTGGCTGGTCCAACGAGCAAGCATTAGTGAAAGAAAACAATCGAACATTACTTCGCACAATAATTTATTATTTCCCCAATATCTATTATTTTATTATTGTGAGGAGATTAAATGCTAAATTTCCATTCAACAATCAATGCCGTCACAGGTCGGAAAGGGAATAATTCACATATGGAAAGAGATGAGGATGGACTATTTAGGTGTAATTAATTATAATTACCAATTTCATAAATTAGTATACTGATAGAGCAACCAGGAAGAAACAGAAAATTGCACTGTATAATCCACGCCGGTATTCTCCACCAGTCCCATTAGTCTGGGCCACATTTCGGATTTAATTTTTAAATATTGAAACAGTTGACGAACGATGGTATTAGCTTTGATGGGACGGGTTAAATGCCTGCTTTGTTGTCTCATCCTGTGAAGCCCTAATAAGATGAACTACCCACCACCTGCCGATGATTGGACGTCATTTGATGTTCCCCCTCTACTTTCGGCTTGACGGTACCCGCCCATCGTCCTGAAATTCGTTTACCTTTCAAACCCCGGCTCTGGCATTAAAATCCGTTTAGATTTTGATCCGAATGTTAAATATCACCCTGGATCCAATTACAGTTATATATAATATAATTAGGGACGAGGCGGGAATTTCCCTCTTCCTGCTACCACCTTAATTTCATTAATATCCGCCCATCGACGGCGAGTAATGAAGAATAATCGAATAAATGAATACTCTACTTAGTTGGATTTAGTCCCTTCAGTCAAGATTTTTGGACAGTCATCCTCTTTTGGATCGAGCCATAAATATGAAAATTTAAATCGCAGACAATTTTAACTATTTCCTGGATTTTTCACTTAAAGTTAATGAAATAGCGATCTCATCTAGGTCCATTTCAACTCCGGAACATCATCATTATTATTACTCAGCGTTATTATTCTGTGATTTCAGTAGAATTTTGTACTTCTACCTCCAATTCCCAATTTATCAGGGGAATCATACATATTATCTGTTTGTTGTAGCCCAGTCGGTCAGTAGGTCGGTTCGCAGAGAGCCGCATACCGTAGATCTTCTTCTCTGCGTTCTGCATTCCGCAACCGCAGTACCCAACGTGGAAACCGTCCAAAGCTGTCATAACAAACAGAGACATCGGCGACCGGGCCAATAATCGACCCGACTGTGTGGTCTCCACCGGGAGGCTAATCGCCCCATCAACCGGGTATCGGAATCGACACCGGTAATCCATTTAAATATTCGCGAATTAAGTAATTTAAAGTATTCTATTCTAAGTCTAACCGGAGCAATTAGGCGACCTAATATCTCAAATCTTTCTCTCAATCTTGCCGAGATCCGAAGCCAACTTGACAGCAGCGGTATTCGGTTTCAGGACCTACAGTTAATACTTTTTTAAGCGGGGACTAAGAAATGTTTGGCTGTGCAAAACACGGCCAGATATATATTAACAATTTCAATTTTCAATTTAACTACGATTCAAATCATTACAATCAAAAGTGTCCGATCGGTTATTGAACTTTAAGTCAATTGGCTTGGGTGAGAAGTTAGGGTGGAGGGGCCAAGTTTAACTTTGTAAATGGAGCCATCTATCAAAAGCGCCCAGCTACGTTGAACAATTATCCAGTTTCTCAATCTATTCCAACTTAACATCCTAACTAATTATCTTTGACTAACTAGGTTATTAGCCAGGTACTAACGGTGTAGCCCCGGAACACCTCCATTTAGCCGAGGTTAAAGCCTTCTTCAAGATCCTCAAAACTTATATATTTCAGTAAATCCAAAAAACGTTATATTCCTTCATCGATTTCCCTAATATATTGGTTATTTCTGAATGTTTACAGACGAAATAAATCAATATTTTCAACGTACGGTATTCTCTGAGTTCAAAGACAAAACACAGAGAGAGAGGAGAGAGAGAGACGGGAAAGGGGAGAAAAACGATTTGATTTTGATCCAAGTGCGTCAAGTGTAGCCATTTGCATGGAAATGAAAGTGGAGCGTTTAAAATGCACATCGGTCTTCCGTCGTTCGGGAAAGGGGTTGAGGAGGAGGAGGAGGAGGAGGAAGGGTCGCCGAACTCGGGTTACACTTTATACACACATTGAATTTTACTTTTTTTTCGACACCGTACAGCTCGAATTTTTATCTATTTCAGTACATTTTCTTTAATCAAATTTTGTAAATGTCACTGCTTAATTATATACGTAATAAACTATTGCAGGTGCATAGGGATATGTGATGCCAGCCTGCACTATCATTCAAGTATTACATACTTGTTAGTAAATATAAGTTCAAAAAATAAAATTAGTACACTATTTGAAATTAACTGAATTCGCTTATAGATATAAAGATAAACATATCATTTATTTCAACCCAAGTATATTGTTTACCTTTCTATTGTAATATAGATCATATGCTGTTAAACCTCATATTGTCTATATTTTGGAATATTCCAGGAACCAATGTACATTTAATTTCTCAAACTCCATTTCGAAATCAATAGAAAAACGTTGTGGGGCAAGAAGCTTTCGACCTGATTACATTTGTCGAATGAAACCATTTGTTGTCTATTGGACAGTTAATTAGGAATAATGTTTTGTCACTGTCCGCTGTGATTTGCGTTTAAATTCAGTTTTCCTCGAACGCTTTGCTAAGCCCATTTGGAATATATATATATATATATATATATATATATATATATATATATATATATATATATACTTATCTACGATAATAATATCTTTGAAAATGGCTGCGACACGATCAGTCAACTGTACCACTATAATTGGGCCCTCCAGAACGACCTGAATCGTCTACAATATATTTGACTTTTCAGGAAATTGTTACGGGGTTAATTTTCTTTTAAGGGACCAATTTTTTATGATAAAATAAATTAAAGAATAATTTAAAAAATCATTCCGGTTCGTAACAAGTTCTTGTGACTGTTAATAAATGGAAATACCCAACAAATATTTGTAATGGGATGATGAACGTATGTCTAAAAAGCTCTCACATTTAAAATTGGGATACTTCATACAGGTGTTTTTTCTTCTTTATATATGTCGGTCAAACATAAAATATGTTATTCATATTATATAGACTCTTAAGTAAATATAGTCTCATCAGAAAAAAAATATGTTATTCAAGCCCCCGTTCAAATAACTTCATCTCTCCTTACCTTTCCATCCCAATTCACTTCTCGCATCAATCCATCCTTTTCCCATGCTACATCATCCCCGGGGATTACGCGGTGGTATTCCGAGTTCGATTTTAAACAGCTTCCAGGTCCACGAAGTACAACCGACAATGAGGTTCATTCTTCGATCCCACCATGGCCCTTCTCGCTATTAGAAATCCAACTGTTACTATCAGCCAGTTTGTTTCTCCTCCGTTTACGCTGTTAAATGTGCTACGTGCACATCAATATCGGTTATATATTGTATATTATAGTTGTGGTAATAAAACAGTTAAAAAAATATCAGACATATGCCTTCATGAATGACATTGAACTTTATACGAGAGTATAGAATTAACTTATTCCAACGTTTAATTTTTACATTATAATAACCGTTCACTGTTCTTATATTAATTTAATTAATAAGAATAGAAGATTTTGTAATTTATATTGACTGGCAGGGCAAATGCGATAAGCTGGTGTCATCTAGTAGCGCGTTGCTGAAACTTCAGGTAATCGCTGTTCGGTTACAGGCGCTGCCAATTTCGAACTACCGACTCGGATGGTGGCGGGAAATTCGAACGGAACGAATACGATAATCCTTGGTGAAATATCATACTGATTTTTTAGCTAGTATAATAATATTAGCCATCAGCTTATACAATATCGATACGAACATTATTACAGTTTATTTCTAAGTAGAAAGTAACGGATTGTCACTATATCAATAAACGGCGTAGATGACAAAAGGATCTGAATAATATATATGTTCATGGATGGTAGTGAATAGAAAATTAAAATTTACTGTAAAATTCATTGTAGTCACTTATTTACTGGACTGTCAGTATCAGTTATGAAATATTTCCCTTTAATACTTCTAGAGGAACTTCGGATTTTTCCTGTGTTTGGAAAGCGCCAGAGGTAGCTCCAGTGGAAGGATTTTGCCCTTTCCTCCTGGGGTGTTTTCCGCTACCGACGTTTCGTAACACTCACTTCTCCCATCATCAGGGTCCGGCTGAAGTGTCAGTCAACATGTGGCCCTCTATATACCTTAATATTCATGGGATTATAACTTATCTGTTCCTGTATTAGCGGGAAAAATCCTCTACTGATGTTGTTCCCAATAAATAAATAGTGTGAGATGAAAATTGGCGTGATATGATAAACTAACATAATATGAACGGAGATTAGATAGAGTCACCGGGAGTATGAGAGGCCCCCAAGAAAATCTGGTTTGGGACACTCAATTAAAATATTAAGTTTTGCGAAGTTCGCCTATGATGCGGTGGAAAATGTTTCCGTAGTCATTTTTCAGAATGTTTCTTTTTTTTTACCCCCAAATGGCAGGTCTCTGGTTGATGTTGGAATGTTGCCCCCCGGGCGGTGAAATGCCAAAGAGAGACATTTAGCCCAGCCAAGAAGCGGTGAGCTATTCGATCCTGGAGGAGGGAACACACTTAGAGCCCGAACACTGAAAAAAATGTCTCCACTAATGCAGTCGTGTCAGTCCTATAGGAATATTTGTAAAAATTAAGGTATATCATACCTGTTGTGAGCACTGGGCTGGTAGCCTCAATACTCTTGTATTGGTTTGGTCTTTTGCTAGACAGGTTTCGGCTGTCAGCCGCGTCTGTCAGTATGGCGGTGATCAAAATCAAACAGTTCAAAATGTAGACATTTGTTACCTTTAAACCTGATACCTTTGATACCTTTTGATTCCTAATTTAGAATACCTTTTTTGTGGTCTGCGAGGGGTTGGTATAACGTAGATTTCGTGTGTTTCTGTCTTTGGATGTTTTTCGGGCATCCTCATTGCACAAGTAAATTTGTACAGTACATACAATTGACAGTGACAGTGAAGTGAGGATGCCCAAAAAACATCCAAAGTGCCAAAGTGACTAACACCACTACTGAAGATGGCGAGCAGCCGAAAACTGTCTTGCAAAAGACCAAACCAGCGAGAGGAGACAGAAACACACGAAATCTACGACATTTCATTAACTAACGACTTCGCGTTTACTATAAAATTTCCTATCCGGCAAGTAATTATTGTCGCGAAATAATTTCGTATATAAATATATTGTATGTAGTTTACCGATATATATCTTGGTTATAGTTAGTATACTGTTGGTCGAAACGTGCTGAGGTTTCGCGATTATGAATTCGTCCCTAATAGGAATTAATCCGACATTGTTGTTAAATGTACGGTCGTTCCTGTGTCGATAGCGACGGCCCCATTGTCTGTTGCCCCACCATCCTCAGCGTTTGTTGCCTAATCTTCAGCGGGCTCATTCAATTATAATTCCGGTTCCGACGAACGGCCGATATCGTCCGACGGGCTTTCCCTCGACAATATGCAGTTCTCCGTATTCGGCCCCAGCTGTCTCGGTCTACACGTCTGTTAGGCGCGATATGTTCTAAACCAGGTAGAGCCACGCAGCGTTAAAAAACGCGTTTTTAAAAAGACTTTATAAATCAAATAAATATTAAATATTGTACTAAAATAAGTATAATTAATTGATCTATGCAAAAGTATCCTCCAAAGTGTTAAGATCCAGAGGACAGCAATAAAGTATTTTAATTGCTAGTAGGAGGTAAGCCCTTTTATATGCCTAGTTTCTATCACATATCTTATATGTGATAGCTTATCACATAGCTTATCAACCTGTCAGATATTATCTGGCGGTACACTTTTACACATTATAATGTATAGAAGTACAATGAAATAAAAGAAGAGGCAGTCTTGGACCTCACTCTGGTTAATTTAGTCGACGGTCGTACCCCGAAGCATATTCCTGCGCTATTATTAACTGATTCTCTTCTTCGGGACCAAAAATGTATATATGTATACATATACATAAGTATATATAAAAGTAGGAGAATAGTATGTCTAAAAGTCTACTATGAACGGTATAAGTGGAACATGTTGAATGAATTAAAAGGATGGATACATTACGGCGCTATTGATACTACACCGGCAATGCAGCCCTGTATTGCAGTGCAGGTCGAATGGACAACGCCTTGTGTGTTCGACGTTTTTCTTTAAACCGTTTAAAGAATTCACGGTCTTTCATGTCGGTAAGAATGTTCGCGTTTATTTTTTTATTCAACGCCTCCGAAATTGCGTTAACCAAGTGCAGATGAAATTATCGCGGCAAGGGGCGAAATTCACTCCGGTTATTGGTCCCCCATTAAGGGCGTATTAGGGATAAAGGCCTCGGGCAAGATAAAAGGCTGGAAAAAAACGAAAAAGCGCCCCTCCTCCCCTCTCCCCGCCCAAGGGTGGCCGGATTTAATAAGAGTGTGCGGGGTGGTGGCAGCAGAGGGGGGGCGTGGCTCCCTGTGACGTCATTCTCAGCCTTTAAATAGTCCAAGCCCACCCCTAGCCCGATACCAGCCTCTTCAACCGAAACCGCTATATCGCTTGCACCATAGTCTTCAATTTTTTCAGTTTAAATTCTTTATTTTCAATATATGACGGTAATTCGCTCCCCGCGAGGAATAATGTTTTGAACGAAAAAAAAATTATTTATTCTACAAATTCATAACTCACGATTGCAAAATTATTTTTCACATACAGAAATAGCGTCTATAATAGGCTACTAGTGTTCATTTACAGTTTTTACGAAATGAAATTTCTACTGTTTTTTTTTTTAATACGGCCGGACAGTTTCTTCTAATACAAATTTCAAAGCAAATAAATTCATTCCCTGTTCAGTTGTGGACGGGGGGGTGAGGGTGAGACCCCGTCTGGCAGAGATAAGAGGTCGGCCTTGGCCCCTTGAAAAGATGTCATAAGTTTTGTATACCTTATGTGCCCAATACATCATCTTCCCTTTCTCACTCTATCTTTCTCGTTTCTCCTTTGTCGCCGCTTCTCTGATTCTCTCTCAATTTTCTCTCTCTCCCTCTCTCTTTGGGTGGCCCCACTATCTTCTTGTTCGGTTTCAAAGGCGAACTATAAATAGCCGCGGGGGGTGCCAGTGGCGGTGGGGGTGGGGCCGAGGGGGATCAATTATCTCCCCGGACGAAGCCTCGCCGGGACAACCTTTGTATGTGCATATATATTTATATAAATGCATATATATATATATATATTTATATTATATATTAGGAATAACAATTTTCTTCCAGTATACCCTATTTATATAAAGGTTACTGAGATCCCCGTTTGGTTTACGGCGGCCACGAAATGTTTTCACAATAATGAGCCCAGAATACGGAGTCTCTTTTTCATTTCACGAGCTTACTAGAATAGAAAGTCCCGGGAATAAATAACAAAATATTGCTAGTTAATCCTGACTAACGACGGGATGTGTTTTCGGTCGTTTCAATATTTTACCTAATATTTTCGTTATTTCAAAGGTTCGTACCTAGATAGTGTTGTGTAGTATAGTATTGCCACCGATATGAGAATGAATTAAAACTTTATATGTTGTTTACAATATTGTATTTACCCGATCAAATTCGAAGCACTTATGTAACTGAAATTGGTTTTGTTATTAACAAAATGCGAATGTAAATGTTAGGCAACCGTTTACGAATCTTTTATTCTCTCTCGGTTGAAAAGTTTTGTCCGTTTCGTCGCCATCCCCGTTTCTAGAAGTTGAATAATGAAGTATCGAACTCTGACTAAATTTTTTCCTGGGTCGGGGAGTGAACGAGTTGGTCTCGCTCAAAATGTGTGTCTGACCTTTAAAAGCACTCAGTCATTCTGACACGAGACACACCCCCTAACCCCCTTACCCAGTAGCCCCCACCAGCACCCGATCCCAGCATCACTGCGCCGTCATCCCCTCGCCGATTTAAAAAACCTACGACAACCCCTTCGGCCCGTCGGCGTCGCCTTTACTGCCAACACGTTTCGGGAGACACAATTTCGATTTATTTTTCCGAACGGTTTTTTTTTGTAGACTCTGAGAGTCCAAACTGCAGCCCTACCTATCGATGTATGTCCAATAAAGTATAAAATATAACGATTCGCGAATAAGGATGGTCCTACGGACGTTCGACCCTCCAATAAATTGGCCCTCTATCCCGGACATATTTCCATTATACTCGGGCATCTAGTACCCTCGTATTTGGATATGCGGCCCCGTCATATCCTCACTAGGCCGTATATGATTTCGTCGGAAATCAGAACTTCGGGACAAACGGAATCCCGTATAGAATGCCACTTGCGATCCACTCAGCAGATGTGGACAACGTTAGCAAAAAATATTTCGATAACATTGTGTTCTAGCAGTTTCGTTCGAATTATCACTTGCCGGTGCAATTTACATTTCTCCTGTCGGAATATTTTATGTGTGAAATATAATAAATGGTGAAACCGTATTGTTTTGCATGGCCAGGAATCAACTCTCAGAGAATGAGAGGATTATCCTACGCATTTTGTTCTGTTTAGGAGTTAACTAGTGTTGCCATTGTTTTCAGCACAAACACCCTTATCTATGTATGCACCCTTATCTGTCTATATGGGGGCATTGTGGGTGTTAATGATATTTGAAAAGGGGAGGGATATTTGTTTATAAAATGGACGACAGGGGGTATCGGATCGGTACTGTTCTAACCTTTGGGGGCGGGGGGAGGGTTGGGGATGCAGGTTTAGGCTAGAAAATAGGCTCCAGTTATCTGACACTCGACACCACTCGTCTGTATGTGCAGTGCGATTGTCTCTTTCGCAGAAAATCCGTGGGCAGTATTGCATTCGAGCTTTGAATTCAAATACGATCCCTCCCAATGGCAACCACAACGCTACAGTAATGAGTCACATACACGCTCGCATCTCTCTCCCAGGCACACATCCACACACACCTATATAATAATGTCCCCACACTGAAAAGCTTAAATACTCGTTTTAAAATATGGGGCCAACACTGTGTACACCAATTTTAGTTTCAGTTTTTTATTCGGATGACACATTCACAAAATTGTCACCGCCAAAACTCCAGTGACAGTAACTAACCGCTAACATCAATAATAATGGTGTTAATCTGCTAGCTTTTATTTTTTGTTCTCTTTCTTGTTCGGCCTTATATATATATATATATATATATATATATATATATATATATATATATATTAGTATGATTCAGAGTGCTGAACGTAAAATTATTTGCAGTAATTAAATTTTCCAAAACCCCAAAATAATGTCCCCTATTTACCCGAAATAATGGCCGAATGGTATTGCTGATCTCCCATTTCCCATTTTATTTGTTACTACGCTAACACCGCGAAAGCAGGATAAAAATGACAGCATCAGTGATCTAAAAACCATCTGTAGACTGCGGCATTGCAGAATGCGATTTTTTATTTTATCTGTAATTATTTATTACAGTTTATATACTAATGTTACATATATATATTTAAACGGGCAGATTTCTGGCGAAATGTTCTCTCGCGCGTATCCCGGTTCGAGGTGAACGGCAAATGTGTCCTAGGTATTGGTTAGATGCGATCTGGGCAGCGGTCCAGTTCCCAGGGGAAATCGGCCTATATCGAGGGCCCACAGTTTACAGTTACTCCTCTCCTCTTCCTATTACTATTATACACGCCCTCGGCCTTCCGGTCGGCATCCTAACTGAATTTTCCTACAAAACACTCGGCGGTTTTCCCCATTTTGAAATGGGGGCGCGACAATTTAATTTTCCCCCCAACGGACTTTCACGCGGGTCGATTCGTTGCGCGCGATTTTCCTATACATCCTGTTTGGAAAATTCGTCTACAAAATAGCGCGGCGATAAATTCTTATAAAGAATAGATTTTCTATTTGGGCTTGAGGAAAGCTGGCCATAGAAGAGAGGTGCGATAGAGGGTGTGACCTTTGCCCAGCAGCCCTAATAAATTTCCAGTTCGACCTCTTAACCGAATAGCTCACGGACCGATACTGCGGCTCAAAGTAGCTAACTATAGGTTGCTATTTAGACTGGGCGCATTAGTCCTATTGGTTTTCACTTTTGTTTTAATAAAAGGGCAAAAGCGGATCTTCCGATCATTTATAGTCTCGAATTTCAGACTCGACAGCCTTAAAACTTGGTCCGCAGGATTTTTAAGCTTATTAAATATGATTAAGATAAATATTATGTTTATGCAAACAAAAATTTGTCACTGATTCGCGTGATGTGGGAAGAACACCGGTTGGGGCAGGGGTTGACCCACAGCCGTGCCGGTATTATTTCTGTATTTGGAAATCACCGAGTGGGCTCCGTAGGGGAGGGAGCCCTCTTGGGACGTGTCCGCTTCCGACGTTTCGGAAATCTCAACGGTTCCATCATCACGGTTTCTAAATAAAGGGAAAATCCCGGAACAGATGGGGATCAACCCCTGCCAACCGATATTCATCCACAATATAACGCGATCGTACCGGAAGCCAGTTGTGTTTACGGAAACCTTCACTCATCTATCTAAGATATTACTTGACTCTTCACTGTTTCTTTAATTCTAATATTGTTTATTGCTCAAATACTGTATCACTCGTGATACGTGAACGAGCATTATACAACACGCTGTTACTGAACCCAATCCACATGTAGAAAATCGTTTCGTCGTCCAGGATTAATTCCCAGAACGAACCGGGCGTTTTTTATATATTCCGCAAGCGGAACAGGAATTTGAAAGATGTGGCAGCGGGTCTTATCATAAATTTTCCGTTCGGTCATTCGTCTGTTTTTTCCGCCTATGCGAAGAGTTTTCCGAACTGCGATAGAGGTCGGCCAGTTTTCCTTCCCCTTTTCCGCGACAATGCCCGACAACGCACATTCAACGCGGCGCAGTTTCCACGTTTCAATGCAGAAAGCGTTTTGACGACAAAAAAAAACTAAAATGGACCCCACAATTGCCCACAGTTCGATGCCATAGAAGACCAGGAAGAGGTATACAATATTTTCGAAACCTGTTTCGGGAAAAACTAAATAAAATAGGAATAATTTTATTATCGACACCGGGACATTTAATAGAATTTAATGTTGAGTAAATTAAAATTCTTAAAACATAATTAACCAAATATTTTCCCTTTTGCAATTACCGTCTCGACTAAGTAGACTGGTCGACTACCAGCACGAGTCAGAAAGGCGTATTTTCAATTTTCCAAATAAATATCTATTTAATGTCGCGTAAATATCAATAAATCGGTGTCAAGGTGTCCTTAAAAAGCGGATAGCTTATCCACGAACAATTTAGATAACAAATATTTATCATACCCCTGTGATATTCGACACAGTTAGTGTCCAACACGAATGTCTGTTTCTACAGTATTCACTGGTTAGTTCGTATTTTTCCTTGAAATTTTTCTTCGCTAGTAATGCACTGGATTATGGGAAGAATCGCAGTAATAATTATATTTCGTTTCCCAACCACTTCAAGCCAACAATCCATGTATTTACACACAAAGCAGTGTGTTGTGTAGTGTACTTATTTATCTTGCGCTAAAGTGTCCGCGGTATCAGCTCGGAGTCATTTCACAATTCGAAGTAACCTCATATACGGGAGCGTTGTTTGCTTTGTGCTAAAAGAGACGCGCGAGTCACATGACTCATGCCGTTGTCGTGAGTTAACATTCGGAGGAGGGCATTGTTTTCACCGACTGGAACTGCTTTGTTCGCGGCGAGCAATATATCTCTGGCGTTCCTTCGCCCCCACGTTTATTCTCAGAGGCGCGACCTTTCGCTTACGCTAAGTGTACCGGCACATTTGGCAAGGGAACGGTTGCGCGAGTGATAAGGGAGAACCGCCTTTGTGTACTCTTTTGCCTAAACAAGATACAGTAATTAATTGAACTGTTCAAAACTGTTTTATAATAATAAAGTTAAGACTGCAGATTTCAGGATATATTCAAAACCTTCGCTGCATTAAATTGCATTACTCACGCGAACAACTGTTAGTTTATAAGGTTTCGTACTATCCCAAAAGTTTGAACTTGATTAATTTCTTTACATTGTTCTTCTTAAGTGATGTTGATTTTCATGGAAACATGTAATGAGATTTTATTGCCTTTTTATATCCCAACCCGTTATATCTACTTCCCGTCTAGGCGGGGAAACGGCAGATTAATGTTTAATCGTATAATCAATTGATAATCCGATAAGTTTTGTTTGTCCGCCTGTAAATCAAAGGCGAGTAAGAACACTTACTCTCGAACTGGAAGCGGGGAAACTTTTGATCGGAGTCCATTTATATCTTTCGCCTGTTTCGGTCAACAGTCCCCCCCAATCCTAATGCCTTTTGCTCTTCTCAGTCCTTTTCTTCCGGTGTGAAAGATGTCTTCTTACTGAAAGGACTTGTTTTTGAAACAAAACTTTGAATATTATCATAGAACCCTCGTTCAGTGTCTGGAACTGACCGTGCACAGACGCCGGATTCGATCTACCGGATCAGATTAATAATTACAATTAGATAATTACACTGTTGTAAATTTTACTCTTAATCGTCAAACTGATAGGTCTATAATTTCAGTTTCTACTGCATCGTCAGATAGGGAATCCATCCTCTAATTGTATCTGCATTAAATAGTCAGCGTATAATACGGTTCCTATTTATAAAAAGGAATCATTTATACAATTATTGCTCATGACTATCAAATTTCTATGAGGTAAGTGTGCGAATGTCGGATATATTTAAATCTGTCACTTCTCTCTTAGTCCCTACAATAATTAAAATCCCACAAATAAATCGCCAAGTGTATCTCATTACCCGTTGTGCTTTATGGATCTGGTATAGCTTATGACGAAGAAAGCGAGTGGAGACTGAGAAGACAGAATTATTTGAAATGGCGAGAAAAAAATAATATACATTCAAGAGGGGAAAAAAATGGCTAAGTTCCCAAAATGGAACTGTCTCTGCCGGCCGGTGGCTTTGTTCTCGACAAAAAACATATCTCCGACGTCCCCCCTCTCCACTTTGCCTTTGGCTTTGGCTGTCCCACTTACGATTATTCTCGCTCGAGTTATGCCCACGAATTAATTTATTTTTGGACACACCACTTGACGTATCTATCATCACGCGAAAATGCTTTCTGTGGCCAAGTAGACCATTTAGTAGCACCGTGTCACAGACGGAATGCAAGTAACCGCGATAAGAATCCCGAGTCGTTCTAGTTTGGAACCAATCAGGAGATATTCGTTATTTGAAAATAGACAAGAAACAACAAGGAACATTTGGCCAAATACAATGGAACGCGTCATACATGCAATTTATAACATTCAAACGTCTTGAACACTATTTCACTTTAAATGTACGTAGCATATCGTACACAATACGGATATATTGTTTATGCTAGCCCGCGGAACATTATATACATGAATATTAGCATGGTAATAGGGAAAGTTAACAATAATTAGTTGAAAGACCCATACTGGGACTAAACTCCGTTTACTGATGAGGATAACTTCTTTATTGTTTGAACGAAATTCCTGCGCAAGTGATAAAACTACTGAAATTACATTATATCGTCGGTGTGGCCATGTTCATATGAGTGAAGACTTCTGCCAATGTTTCTTAAAATTCTGCTGCTTCTACTATTACATTTTGATCTTCGCATCGTAACTTCAGAATTTGTTTGAAACGTGTTGACGCTTCGGTAACTGGTGGGAACAACTCGTTTATTATTTCAACGAGAGGTGGTGTTGGCGGGGCTGTTGCCCTAAACAATATCCGGTGGTGGGAGGGAGGGTTGATAGGGGTAGGGGGTGGTTCGGTAGTGGGCTCGTTCTCCGCACGCTCAAATGGATTCCTTCTAAATTGAAAACGCCTCTCGTCCCGTCAGTGCGTAAGATGGGCGGGGACCGGAGCGGTAGGCATCGACCGCTACGGGGGGCAGCGCCGATGCAGGAGGCCATGGGACCCTGGCAGGCGGGGAGCCATTTTATTATTCCGAAGGCAGTGGCCTCCCCTCCCCCCCTCCCCAATGCCTCCTGTATCCTCGGCAACCCTCCACCTCCCCTTCAACCCCCACTGGCTAGGACTCCTCCGCGCTGCGGACACCGTCAAACGTTCACCGGCCTTCGTCGAGCTCATGTCATCGGCCTCGCCTACAACACACACCGCGGTATGTTAAAATTTACGCCATTAAGCTTATATCATTTATTAACCATCCGAGTAATAAATAGGTTTAAGCCGTACCCGTAAACGTGTTGTTCATCGCTGCGGTTATAGAGGAAGATTCATGCCGGCGGTACTGGAGGAAGGAAATCGACCTCTCGTAGCACCAAACAAGCTTACTTATGTTACATTATTCGATAAAGTGAACAAAAATGGATCTTTCGTGTGTAGTGATAATCAGTTGAGAAACGAATTCCGAAAAGATTGAGGGTAACGAAGAGTTGAGATGGTTATTCTCGTGCCGGTGGTAGTGGTCCCCCCCAAGTCTTGTATGCGACACGTGCTTAGGTCAGCCCAATTCTGCAACCTCCGTTTAACTTTAAATAGCACGAAGTGTGGTAAAGTCCATTGGAGAATCAGGAATAGGGAGAAAACAGAAGTATCCAAAGGGAGGCCGCTTCGAGTATTATTGAACGGCCCATTCATTCGGCTACCGGACTGATTCGTGTCGAGAGGGAACCGACTGTTGAAGGAGTCAAAACACAAGAACGAAAATAAGCTCTCATGTACACGAGAGATAATAAATACTACTTGATTAGAACAATAAATAAGTACAGTCGCCGGTAAAAAAGCCTACGTGGGACAGTAAAATCGAATTGAATAATCCCCCCGCCCCAGGTCACTCAGATTAATGGTTTTGGCGTGAGCGGTCCATTAGCCGCAAAGTGGCACACGACCAAATGTCAAACCAATTTCTGGCACACAAATTTCCAACTGTCATCAGCACGAGGATTCAATTTACACTTTCTCGCCACAACAAATGTAATTCATAGTTTTCTACAGAAGGAACACCAACTAGGTAGTACGAAGGGCATGGTCACAGAAGAAAACGGGAGGCAATAGGAGTTGCACAATAGATTTCATTTAAAATAAAAACAGCGAAAGTTCGATTGCAGCAAGTGCTGTAGCTACAAAAACAAAAACAAATACGATCATTTTTTTTATCACTCTGTAATATGTTTAAAATGCAACATGATTGTATCCAGAGGATAACAAACGCTCTTCCGTTTTAGCGGTTCCGGCAAAGGTCAGTTGCGCGATAAAGCTCTTTAATTAACGACACTTTTAACGTGTCTTTTATGTTCAGTGATCGTCAAATTTTCGTATTCTAATTTATGTATTCATCTCGTTCAAGTATTGTACATGGAAGTAAAAATTTGCCAGCGACGGGGATCGAACACGCGACCTTTCCCTTGACGCGGGGGATGCTCTCATTTGTACGGCAATTTGCATTTAAAGCGAACGAACGGTCTTCAGACTTCTCACAGTACAGGAGCAATGGAGGAAGTAAATGTCACGGTCGCGATTACGCGATGCATATATAAGTTTTAAGTAATGAAGTAATGATTAAGTGTAATGTAGTATACTTTATACACGAGGTGTTGCATCGTCAGTGTCGGCTGGGAGTAGTAGGTTCTGCAGAGACCACCCCTCCACCTTATCAACAATTTTATCGACACTTGGAACAAGTTAAAAAATAAATATTTTTGAACTCGCTTCAAGAACATTTCGTTTTGTTTTCGTCTTCCCCAGAGGGAGAGTTGACTTTAACCGGGGTGTTCAGGCAGAGGGTTGAAGCACGGGATAATTCTATATTATTATTTTCATCGTGTCGTGGAGTATGAATAAACGGATCTTGTCTACTTTTGTAATTAAATTGTTGTGCGAACAAGCATTTCGATAGCATCCCCCCCCCCACAATTGGAGGGAATAACTCTAGAGGTTAAGGAAACCTGTATTCTTCTGCAGTATTTTTTGTTTTCAACACCCCGAATTCCCATAGTACGATTCTGGGTTATGAGGGGGCACGCTCCTGGGGGGGACGCAACAGGTTGTGTGGCAAGTCGGGCGGCCCTCGAAAATCAATATTCGGGGGGAGGTGGCGGAGGAGTATGAGGAGGAGGTTGGAAGTGTTCTGAGTGTAACCTCCGGCTGGAGCGAGTGCCTTTATCCCGTAGCGAGAGCGAACTATTCCCCCCTCCCTCCATCCCTCTCTCGCTCCCTCGCTCCCTCCCTCCCTCGGGAGTGATCTAGATCCTGTACAGAGAGGGAGCGGGGCCGCGGATATTTTATAAAGGCACTGACCTGCTCCAACCCGGCGATGCTCAGCTGGGCAACCCCGGCTAAGCTGAACGCCTCCCCACCCTTCCCTCCACCTACAAACAACAGTGCAACAGCATCCCTCTAACAGTTAACAAACAACAGTGAAGTGCAACCCCAGTGCTAAATCGAGTGAACGCTACATTTTTAACGATTTCATACTTTAGTGGCGCGGACTACAGACTTACACTCTATGACAGGTAGTCGCTTAACATTCGCATGTATCTTGAATAATCCACAATTATTAAACTTATCATCAATTTTTCGGTTCATAATTCTTCGTATGTACAACAATCCAAGAGTTAATAGGCGTACTGATGTAATAGGTTCGGAAATTAGTAAATTTTACCTGTGTAATATACCCATGTTTGACCTGGATTATGCAGTTTGTTAGCATACATTTTGTTGAATGGTACTTTATATTTCATGAAATGCTTCCAGTCTTACTTGTCCCAATGTTTTATATTGATTAATTACTTATTGATTATGTACTAATTGAAACTAAACTTGTCCTGTGAATTTAAAGAGCTCAGTAATTTTCAGTAAAGGTGACAATTTAAAATGTTCATTATTCACAAAGTATATTTAAAAATTATTTAGTTATATTTTATGCCTTAAAAGTAATAAGTAGATGTGTATTATTAAAAAGTTTCACTTTTATCCTCTAGCAGGTAAATATTATGATCAGTACTTGCATTCTGCCATAAGTTATGGTGTGGTGTACATTTATGTTTCAAACAAAATTTGAAGTTTTCAATATTACATGTACTATAAGTTGGGGAGGTACAGCTTCACAGAATTTGAAAGACTTTAAAACATCTATTTTTAGGCCCTATTGTCAGGCACAAATCAATTCAGTTTTTGTCGCTCAAGTTCATTCAATAGCAACTCCATTATACATTTTAAATTAATTTTTACTTCCTTTAATAATGTTTATTTTTAATCATTCAATGGTTACATTTTTTAAATTACAACAAAAACATTTTTAACTGTAACAATTTTGAATATATTTATTATTTTCAATGTTGTCTGTCCATTCATCACTTGGCATCTCAAATTCAAGTTTCATTAAGAATCTAAAAGTTCTCATCGTAAACTTATTCTGATAAATTTCTTCATAAAACAAGATAATTGAATTTTTGATCTCCCTCTAAGTGTTCCCAAATTAACTAATGTCACAGCAGCATCACTTTGATGATACTTTAATTATAACACCTGTATGATCAATAACCTTCCATTAGGGTCTCAGCAACTAGGTTACAGAAGATGGATGATTCTCCCAACCTTTAATATACAAAGGTTAAATCAAGATTATTCATAATTTAACATTTATTATTTCAAATTATTAATCGCTTCGTCACCCGATCTGTCTAGAGGAAATTAAATTGGCCATGAATAAAACTTCTGGTGTAATAAATCAACATGTAAATTACAGAGAATTTAATAATAAATTCTCCTATTCTTAATAGAACAATAAACTATTCCACTGATATGATAGCAGTTATGATAATTTATATTAAAGTAGCCAATACTGGTTTTAGATTAGTAGCAATATTTACCTAGTACACACTAATGTAAAAGGGGCTGTATTAGAAGTAACATTTAATTATGACAAATGTAAACAAAACAAATAAATTTTCATATTCTTGTCATTAATTTTATTTCTTACTATTTTTTAGGTAGATTACTACGAAGGTGTGATAATATGGTGTGCAACAACTGAGGAGTTACTGGAAAATTGTCTTGCCTGTATTTAAAATACACTCCCGGTAAGTTTATTTCAAATGAATTTTAAGTTATCTATTTTTAATTTTTGTGAGTCAGAATAATATCACTAACATAGTAAAACATTCCTATACAACTTTGTTCCAAAATTACTTCTCTAAATTTCACACAGAGTAATGAATACAACAGGGTGAATGAATCATGGCATTTTAATGCTTGTTAATGAATATTTGTGGAATATAATCCAGACCAGATATTTTTATATTATCTGCAATTTAAGTACTGATACTTTGTTTATATTATGCATTGCAAAATGCAGAATGAAAGATGTAATCATGTTCAATACAATCATAATTACACTTTTATACCTTTGATTCTTCTTCATTCTAATTATTCACAGTGAAATTATTGTTATAAGGACACTGGGAGGTAAGGAGTGTTCATAAATGGAAAGTGACTAATGGATCAGATTAGTGTATTTATGATGTTGACTGATAGTCTGATAACAGGGTAGAACATTACAGAATTGTAATACTGCAAATGGAACACATTGGTCATTACAGCCCCATAATGGAGTGTGGTAACTTCTGAATAAATATTGGCCTTTTTCAATTATTTACACTTTTTAAACCTATGTATAAACAATGTTTAATCTTCACGGATAGTTAAATGCCTTTAAAAATTATAATAATTAGCAGTAGAAGCATAAAATAATATGGGAAATATACTCTTTGGACTATGACTATAGTTATCAATTATATACAGTTATTAGTTTTCATGAAAAGTGCAATATAAGTCCTGAAAGATTATACACCATGGAATTTTGGCTATATAAGGAACAAAAAGTCTTAGTTTATAATTGATTGATCACAATTTTCATAATAATATTTAATAACAAAACTTTTGTTTTAACTTCAGTGGAACATTATTTTATTGAATTATGATCAACGTATTTTTCTTACAGTTAGAGTAATAAATTCTGATAATTTTTTATAAACAGACATAAAACAATTCCAAACGTTTTGTTATAAAAAATTAAATCGAAATAATTTTCAAGTTTTAATTCTTCAGTTCGGAAAATGTCACACAAATGTCAAAGCATCAGGTGAATAAATTATTAATGGCTTATTTCAAAATCGCACGCTTAGTATTGATCATGTGAGTAAAACGATGTGAACTCTCCGCCGGTTAGATAGAAATTTAATGCTTCTTTTCAGTGAATATCGCGGTTTCAATTAACGCCGTGCGGCTGCAATCTATGCAACCCGCATTACACCGAAGCGTTATCGGTTTGGCATTGTCCGGCCTGTTGGGATAATTTCAGAATTTTCGTGGCCTCTTCCGGTTTAAGCGGAATTTTACGCACGGGTTGAGCTCAGTACGGCGTCGGGAAATTGTGAACAATGCTTTTTCGAGTTTTCAGCCGATCAACTCCCGATTTACATCCGGTAGATTTTCCAATTTTCATTTCTTTGCGGTAATTCCCAAAAATCATTCAGAAACATAAAACAGGTTAGAATCTGCAATCAAACAGGAATTTGATGGTGCAAAATGTAATTAATTATGCTACTATTTTTGCGCACGTATCGAAAATTAAATATTACAGACAAAACAACACACGTTGCTTTTCATTATTTATTCCACGAAATGGCATTTGCCAGACAAGCTTGAACACAAGCTTCATGACTACGTTGGTACTAGTCGAACTCCAGTCAATAACTGACGATGTACTTTATCCATCGCTTGAACCAGAAGTAATAAAATATCTTCTGATTTAGGACTAGGCAACTGGTAAACTGATTGATGACTGTATGTCGTTTAGATAGTTAAATGGTAAAAACCAAAAATAAACTTTCAATTTTCGGTTTCACTCCTTGACGAAGATCTTGCCTAATACTTCGATAGGTTGGAGTCTTTTCTTACAAAACTTGATAAGTGATTTCTTCAGACCTCATGCAGCTGGACTTTGTTTATGATGCGATACTTTAAAAATAAAGTCCACGCTGCAAAACCTGCAACAATTGCTGAGAGTATCCATTGAACAAGAAGGCACTCCAAATATCAAAGAATTACCGCAATCGAATTATACGTGAGAGATCGCGTTATAAAACTGTCCAATTAGGTATGCAGGTGTCTTTCGACTTGTGTAAAATGTCAATTGGGAGCAATTGCTAATGGAAGAGTTAATATGCGTAATGTGGTTCATTAGCCTAATGCGACGCCAACCTGTTAATGTAACGGTCGGTACCAACGATCTGGCGCCCTAATTATCATGTCCTCTCATCCACTGTCATGGCAACCGCACGGGACAAATAAAAATAGAACAGGGCACATTTAGAACCTACCTGAATTCTGCAGGTGACCCTTTCGTAATAAATATCAAACAATTTAACAGCTTGGGATTTTTTGTATAAAAATATTGCGCGTTCTACTTGGATAATTTTCATTTCAACATAAAGAGGAGAGGTGCAACTAAACAACTGATCCAGTCGCAACTTTAAGAATACTATTAATTTAAGAACAATCCCAATACACTGATTTTTTAATGCCCTTGATTTCGTGTCTTTCTGCCTCCTCTGCTGATTTGGTCGTTCAAATTATCGCTCATTATTACGCTTAAATTATCGTTTTTAAGCGTATATAAATGCGATTTTGGCCATTATCCTACATTCCGTCCATAGTAGTTCCAATGTGAGATACACTTGTCCTATAAACGAAAGTTGAAAAATCAAAAATTTTGTTTTTTCAAAAATTTTCCCTGATTTAACCCATACACCAACAAACTTTAGTTGAGTGGATCCCCGCGCCCCCTCAGGGGAGCGCTAGCGTCGGGGTGCTCGTGCACCCAACGAAAAATACGGGGAAAAGTGAAAAAAATGTGGATTTTTTAACTTTCGCGTATCTCACATTGGAAGTACTATGGACGGAATATATGATAAAAAGGGCCAAAATCGCCTTATATACGCTTAAAAACGATAATTTAAGCGTATATGAACGCGATTTTGGGCCTGTTTTTATCATTTTCTGGCTTTTATAACAGTGTTTTTTGCGTTTTCAATGGTTTATAAATGATTTTATTCGTTTATGTCCTTCCAAAAGTTCTTAGTAGACGTTTTTAGAACAAACACCACCACAGACACAATCATCCAAATTTAACAGTAATTTTTTCTTGAGTTCATTTTATTTTCTTGCTGGCATTTGTGAAATTTTTTCTCTCAATACTGACTGCTTCATTAACCTTAAATTCTGAAGTAATTCGCTCCGTTTCCCCCTTTTTCCGATCCCAACCCCCGTTAGGTTCGCACTATCTAAAAATCTGTAAATCGTTGGATTACTTGGCTATCCTCTCTTTGGATATCCTTCATCGTGGGCCCAATATTTTGTCACTCGAGGAATGCCTACTGACGATGGCTTGGAGCCAAAGCTTAGCTCAGCAGGCGGGGCGGAGGGGACAGAAACTGGAACGAGTGATGTTACTGCACACGGTCCTTATACAAATAGCTTAAACAAACAGTGCGACTAATTGCAATGTTACTCATTGCTTTGACGTTGCTCAGACTGCTAATCTAAAGATCATATTGTTGCTAGGAAACGTATATAAATAGCTATATGAAACAGTCAGAAGGAAATTTACTCTTTTTATTGTATACATTTAGTGAGAAAAGGAAGTGTAGCGAAGTCTCCTCGTGCCAAGAAAGTATACAGCCTTTATCGCAGTTTTAAATGTATTTATTTATTAAATTATGTATTTATGTTTATTATCTGCATTTGTTGCAATATGAAACACCAGTGTAAAATTGCGCTATGAAGTGAAACTTACGATACTCTCCGTTTCTGTTTCATACTCTGACAAAGTTTTAATATATTATTCGGTTCGAAACTATTTTTCAAGTTGTATTCTTGTTGCAACTTACATTCCAGTACCATAAAGCAAAAAATTCCTGTGCCAAGATCATTCTCGAATAAATTGTCCCGGAGGGATATTTGCCAAATGTCGGATGACGCAGACGTTGGTACGCCCACGCTTTCCTTCCATTACTGCAAGTCTTTGTTCGATCTATAAGATAGGAGTGCGAAGTTTTGGCTCATATGTGTGTGTGGTTGTGTGTGTTGAGGTATATATAATATGACTCCGAAAATGTTTTTTGAACATAGCAATTTAGCAGACCAGATTGTTTGAATGCTTTACACACTTTTATTCTAGCAGGCACACCAGGACTTTTTTAGAAGTAACGCATGGGTTGATATTTTCCCCAAAATAAGTAATAATCTATTATACTACCAGTACTTATTTGCAATAAAAACAGATATGTACAATTGCATTCATTAAATTATTTACCAAAAAATTATCCAGCATATTATCTCATATCATCATATCTTCACTACGAATTAAAGTTTCGTAGAAACGTTGAGCAATTTTGAGTAGTGCAGCCTGCTAAAAGATATACGAATAAAAGCTGCTAAGTGCAACAGAATCCCTCATACTTATTATCTCGACTAATGGCCAAAGGAATTAATAATCAAAACTAAGTCCACTAAGCACTATTCCTTCAGGATAACCCCAATAGCTACTCGTGGATTTGCAAGTATCATTCGTTTTCAAGAAAGACTTTACCCTAATTTCAGACTGCTATTACGCGAACCTGGGAAACGGATGGATAATTTTCGGCAATTGAATTTATTCGGTCCGCCACCGTGCTTTCGCAACTTTAATTAAAACCCAGGACTTAACACGCGAAGAGAGAAATACCCAAACTGGGAGTCGAAAGAGCACACTAAAGAAACGCCACTCCCCAAGCCAGTTACCCCCATAAACTCTAAGAATAAATGACAGGGGGGATACCAGAAGGAAGAGGGTAGCATAGAACCTAGACACATTTCTATAATGTGAAGAAAAGACTACAAACATATAAACGCCTAAAAGCTTTATGTTTTAAAATTGCCTATCGATTCAACGGAACACATTGCCCATTTCTATTCGTGCAGGGGATGAGCACCATTGGTTTTCTGTTGGTGGTGCTTTTGGTTGCTCTGGCGATATTCCTGTTCTGCAGATCGATGGGCCTATGGACGAGAACCATCGCTTGGATACTTTCGGAAAGGGAAGAAAAAGCCGCTCTAACCAGGCTCAAGGGACACTATAATGCAAACGGATACCTAGTAAGTAAATACATTTTTACCCCTAATGAAACACTGTATTCTTTCACAACAATGAACAGTTATGTTCGGCATTCGATTTTTTTTGAAAACCCTGATTTGAAAACATGTTTTGGAAATTGTTAAAGCTTGAAATTGGAATACCGGGCTTCATAAATGACCCATCTTCCCATCATAAATATTGATTATGACGCCTATCGGAGGGAAAAATATTTCTGTACTTGGCAAAATAAAATAATTCTTTTCGTCGGGAATTACAATTTTAAATAAAATCTTCTTTTAGCACAGTTTCCAGCCGAAGTTGGCGCGGAAACTTCCGCTGTCGGGGAACTCCGCGAGAGTTTTGACCTCTGGCTCGTCTGACCCAGATTTATTTATATCGCTTGACATAAATGGACGGCGTAAAATTTATGTGCGCAGTATAAATAAATACATTTTCGACTACAGGTGTGTATACATAGTGCGTGCGCACAGGTTGCGTACATGTATGTCAGGGCAGTTGAAAGTAAGGGGTTGTTGTTGGCACTATACCGTCGTCGAGCCGATGGATCTTTACCAAGACGAAATTGAAAATCTGCGTATTTGTTAATGTTTAGTACAATACGAAATTAGGCCGAAGGTAAACATCAGTGGACGTAACATTATTAACCTCGGTGAAATACGTATTAATTAAAAATCTTTCGTGTTAAAAAATCTAATAAATCCATGGTTCGTTTTAATATCTTTCATGATGTAATGGAATAAAAAGCTACGAAAACCGTTATTTCGTTAATAATATTCTATTAGAATCCAAAGCGATCAGGTATTCCGAAGGTGTTTGGAAGTTTTCATTATCCGAATAAAGCCCCTTGAGTAAATCAACACAATCGATTTTCTCGGGCCCCTGCGCTTGGCCCAAACGGGCTTGGGCTCGTAAACAGGTGAAAAAAGGTTGTCGGCTCGTAAAGTCCCTTCCAGAGTAATAGACAGGTTGTATAGTGATAGCGCGGGGCGCGCGGCTATCACTGGCACCGTTAAACGATTCATTAGAATTCCCTCCCGACCAGGTTTATCTATCTCTCGGGCCATCCTGGATCGGGTTTCCTGGAAATTAAATTGAAATTTTCACGCCCCAATGCGGCGTCTCCGGATTGCATGCCCGCATCCTACTTACGCTTGAACGGCTCTCCTAGTCTGAGACAAATCAAACGGAAGGGATTAATAAATTCCCTTTCTCTCTCTCTCTCTTTCTCTTCTTATATATATATATATATATATATATATATATATATATATATATATATATATAATTTAAGATAGGTCTCGAAGAAGGGTTTAATCACTGAATAAGTACACAGAAATATACACTGGAGCACAACCGTCGACTAATCTAATCAGCGTGTCGTCAAAGAGTCCTTTATTTCGTTATCCTTTTATACATTATAATACAGTCTGGGGAGAGGAAGATGATTACACCCACGTGTCCAAGGGGAGGGGGAGGCGATAATACCCTCTTTGATGTCCCGCCGACTTGTCCACGATATTGACATAAAAGGTGAATTTCCGAGAACGTATATATATATATATATATATATATATATATATATATATATATATATAGTCTGTGGAAATTTGGAAAGCCAGTTACTTGAGTATTATTCCTACCCTCGGATTTTTCATTTAGTACTATGCATTTATATTAAATAATCTATGATGAAAATAATATAACTCTATATACATATTTGTGTGTTTAGTAAACTCCGCGACCGGACCTATGAAATTTGTTAAACATTTTGCATTGGAATACCTGTTGGGCGTAATGTGAGTGTCCGGAATACTATACGTGGTTGTTGTGATCTTGACTGGAATACAGTGCATTATTCAGAATTGAGGAAAAGTATCCCCAACGTAGATTGAGCTGAAGATTGAAATTATTTCAGACATGAATTGTAAATAACCGGTGGCCTGGCAGTATGAGACCCGAACGTTCAGTTATTCCAACCGGAAGAATTATCGTAATAAGGAAAAAATAAACTTTCGATAAGTGTGTGTACGTATATAGTTGGCTGACGTTCGAAGACCCCCAAACTTATAGGACCCGAAAACACAGTAGAAAAATACAACTTCAACCCCTGATTCCAACCGCTTGGACGTGGACCGTTTAATGGTCGCTCGATTTAACTCCAAAAATAGTGGAAATGCTGAGAGAGAGAGAGAGAGAGAGAGAGAGAGAGAGAGAGAGAGAGAGAAAGGGGAAAGCACTTGGAAGCGGGCGAGCCAAGTGAAGGCAAAGTATTGATGCAGCCCACTCACTCCCCTGGATTCAGTCTGAGAGAGAGAGAGAGAGAGGGAGGGAGGGAGAGACAGCGAGAGAGCTTTATCACGGCGGAGATGGAACCGCGTTCACACGTCAATCCACTTGTAAACACTTACAAACGCATCCAGTGCCCAACTCGTATTACGCAAATTTAAATCAGCCTAGAATCTTTCGTGTTCACAGCGATAACGACCTAACAGCGTTACATCCCTCGTTAAACGTGCTAATGAATAATAATGTGAATAAAATTTCTAGCATTGTAAAAATTAAGGAGGTGTTATAAAATCGTTTGTTCCCTCGATGTAAGCTCGCTAATTTCCATAATTAGTCTACAGATTTGAAGGAAAAAAGAAATGATACAATACCGGTGAAATATAAAATTATGTGGAAGAATTTAAATTTTCCCAACCTGGGATTTCAATACGCGGTTTATTTTCAATTTCAGAATGAGCCATTTCCGAATCTCAATATGAAAAGAACTGGGTCAACGAGATCCACTCATCATTTTATTCCCACTTTACGGGGCGTCGAACACCCGTAATTTCCATTTATTCTTACTGAAAATTGCTGTTCCTAATATAAAACTAATTTACGTATGAAAAGAAGGGCCCATTTGATATCATCAAACCGGTAAAGGATAGATGCTGCGAGAAACAACGCGTTGGTTGACTAAGTGCTGGCTTATAAAAATGGATTTAATATAAACATAAGATATTATTCCTGTTTCTCTTCTAGTTTAGAATACCTGTTTTGTGGTCTGCGAGGGATTGGAATACCGTAGATTTCGTATGTTTTTTTTCGAGTCTTTTGCTAGTGTCATCATGCAAAGTGACTAACACCGCTACTGAAGATGGCGAGCAGCCGAAACCGGTGTAGCAAAAGACCAAACCAGCGAGAGGAAACAGAAACATACGAAATCTACGGTGTTCCTCTACTGTTCCGAAATTTTTGAAATTTCAGAATAGCTCAGTGGTTAAAGCGGCAACCCTGAAGATCTGCAGGTATTGTGGTACTGCATGTCTAATTCTTGTTACTGCAGGTCGGTTCGGATTCAGACATCAGGCTGGATGCTGGCGGTTCGTTCAGGAGATTCGAATCCGTGGACTCGGACAGCGCTCTCGAATACAGCAGCATACCCCCGCAGCCGCTTAGGCCAGCTCCTGTACCACCCCCGACGCCGCCCCCACCCCCCATACCGCTGGTAACCAACTGCACACTTCAATATAAACTAAATTTAAAGTTGTAGTGAGTATTTCGTTCTTTTACGATCAATTAAGCTCCAAGGGAAGGGTCTTTATCCTGTTCCCCCCCGGGCTCACCCCCTATGTTTTCCGCTTGCGACCTTAAATCTGAAGTTAACGCTATCCTTTTTTTATGTACAAATATTGTTCATTTCGCAATCCCACTGATTCTGTCTAAACCAGAGGGACTACAGTTTAAAAAAATATATAATTGAGGAACACAAATTATACAAGGTTAAATCTTACCACGAGGAGCCGGAAAATGAGACTTACCGCTGGTGGGCCTATCCCCCTCCCGACTAGGGTTGGACAGGGTCTAAGGGCGGTAACCATAAACGTTTCACCCCTCAGCCTATATCACTCAAGGCTATAAAGATAAACATTCCTCCACCAGTCCCTTCTAACTTACATACCCCATTAATTACAAGATGAATGCTGTTGACTGTGGCGAGTAGTGGAAATGAAAATGAAAAATACTTTTAAACTGATACAGTCAATGTCGACGCATGTCTTCTGGCGTCTGCCAAAATCGCATGCCAGACATATATATACTTGATGTATATATATTTGTCTCTTAGCGAGCGGTTCGAAACTTTGACGTTGAACTTTGTACTTGTTATTCTCTTTAGTCAACTGGGAAATCGCCCGGGGCCTTCCTAAACTGTTGAGTCCGTTCGAGGCGTCACCCTTGCTCCGCACCGGGTTTACAAAGTTAACGAACAACATAATGAACAACACGTGCTCTCCGGCTGATGTACGCCTAATCCGTAAATTATATTACATTTTCTAATTAAAATTGACGCGTAACTATAATAGCGGGCTGTCGTCCAAACCGGCGAAAATAATTAAGGATGAAGGCCCAGACTTCTTTACATCAAATGATACAGAATTGTTTCGGGTCTACGAATCCCGAAATTTATTTCGGATATTGTAAAATTGGACACTTGGAATGGGAAATTGGAAATTCACAACAACGCTGTGAAATTGGAAAAACATTTATTTTTTGGAAAATATCTCGGAACAGGCTCGGTAGCATTGTTGAAAAGAACATTGTTTAATCGGTCCCTGTTGTCACAGTAACTGCCTCATCGGTTAATTTTTCGATCTACCTTTTTTCCGGGGTAATTCTGGTTGCGCTAATTATGATTTTACCGGATATTCGAGTGTATTTCGTCTCTATTATACGCGGGAACATTGTCAAGAATATAAATATACCCCGTTTGTTTGGCATGATCCCCGTTTCAGGAAGAGATCCTCGTGGGTGGAGGCGATGTGGATTCGGCGCCGGGTATCCAGAGGGCTGTCTCCTGCGAATCGGTCTGCAGTGATACTTCGGTGGCGGTCACAGATCTCGTCGAACCCAACGTGACGGGATATCTCTGTATAGGAATTGAATACGACAGGTACGCTAACTTACTTCTTCGCCTTCGTCCATAGAAATAAACAAAAGAGTCATAATAACATTAATAAAACTATGTACAGTTCTTAATCTTCTTGTCGATCATTAGAATACCCCAGGATTTGGTCTTTTAAGGCACAACATTATGAGAACAATATTTTACATATCTTTCAACATTAAGTGTACCATAAACTATTTATGTTATCCTGAATTTAATTGTAGATAGGATATCCAAAAGACAGGTCGCAATGCGTGCTCAATAGCGTGTCCTGTTTCAATATACCAAACATAACACGGATGTTGAGCAGACCGTGTAGCTCAGAGTTACCGGGGAAACTAGGTTATTCGTCTGCAATGTGTTTGTTTGAAATTCAATATTTATTGTAATGATTGAGATACAAATTGATTAATATTTAAAGATTGAATTTATAATTAAAAAAGCGTGAAATAATAAGGGAACATCTCAGATCAGAACGGTTTGAGCATTTTAGTAGTCATCCAGTATTGAATTTACGTTATATCCAGATTACTGCGTTATTCATAAACGAAAATATTTTGACATACAAATACAGTAAAATGAATCGTTTCTTTACCTTCTGAAAAGATCTATAATGCAATGCGGAATTCTGGTCTAAATGTAATTTTTTTTATTAATTATCATCCGCAATACAGTCTTATATTTTTAGTCTCTTCATAAAATATTCGAGAGAAAATCATCTGAAATATGTTCAAAGTTCCCTTACAAAACTTCGAAGTATTCGGTTTAGGAACCAATCATTTAATTATTTTTTAAAAAACAAACAATAAGGCATTTGGACTGCAGAAAGTCACGAGTATCCTCGCTGGAGGGAGACATCGCGTGGGTTGTAAATCAAGAAAATTTTCACGATTATTATCTTGATGCGTTGAATAAGCTGAAAGCATTCTTAAAATGGGCGAATGTTTCTGAAATTATTTTTTTAAAACACGAAGTGGAAAAATATCGGCAATAATTTATGCGGAATATTTGCCGGATGTTCGGTTGGGGATCGACCGGCCGCTACTTAGTCTCTCTCGTCGGGAGAATTTTAAAGGGAGAACTCTCTTGTATTCCGCACAGTTTACACTGGCCAATTCACTTATTTGATTAGCGGGGCCAGCCAGAAAGGGGAAGAAGCCAAGTTAGGAATTGAGAGCGGGACGGGAGGGCGCAAAAGTATACCCTTTCCGGATGTCAATTTCCGGCGAAATTAAACCGCCCGGACGAAAATATATTTTCCGAATTTTCATTCCAAGTGACGACAGAATATTTTCAAATGACGGGAGAATAAATTACACGCAAACAATTTCGCCAAAGTACATCGCCGTGACCTCAACAGACCTGCAGTGGGCCCAAGTCATCAAATTACGATTTCCCAAATTTCATTCGCGTCTTTCCGCTCGTCCCATCCGTTATCCTCCTCTAGTTCTAGTCTCTAGAATAAATAACTAGTCGGGAATGTGTCACCAGTGGGTGATTTTTTCATCACGAGTGGCCACGTCAGGATCAATCGCACCTGTAACAAGTAAGATCGTTGGTTGTGCAATAAAAAACGACAGTACTAAAGTACGAAAGTACAAAAGAATCTTAAATCGATCGGTTTAAAGACTTAAACCGTAAATTGGGACAATTAAGTCTCCAATGATTGGAGACCATGACAGAAGCACCAGAAAAGGACTTATCAAATAACCGATCAATATATGCTACCAATTTTAATCTTGAACTATTTCACAGAGATGAAGTTACACTGGGTACTTCCAGACTGGAACAGAAACACCTGTCTATAGGGACAACGGTTCTAACACCTGTCGATGGTGTTGCTTATGGTTATAGTTGCACATCCGAAGAAGCGTAAACAAGATTGTGTAGTTAAAAAACATTCGCTATTTTTATGTGTCACCCACTCGTAAATATCGATGCATATTTAAAAAATAACTGTTTTTTTTCTGTTCGCTATTTGTATTTCGTGTCATTCTTCATTGGGAACATCGCCGCATAAATATTCATGATAGACTTCGCTTGGGTCGTGCTCAAATTTACATTTTTATAACGCTTCATCGCTCCTCCGTCAATTTTCGTAGCAGTTTTTTTTCTTTCAGTTTATATTTATAAAATATCGTCTTCCCGTGCATTGTATTTCAACCATTGGGAGTAGTATCGCCCGCCACCGACAAAATCTTATTCCGTATGCACTGTAAATTCTAGGGATATTTTCCGCATATACTCCAAGGTCTCACTTTCTCCTGGTCTTTCTTTCCACTGCTGAGCGTATTTCATTTCGCGCTAAACTCTATAAAATTGTCAAATACCTACAATTCGATGCCCCATTTTGAAATTTCGAAGACAGTGTGCAATTGTAGTCGTGAGCAGGAGTTTTGAGCACTGTTGAGGTCGAATTTACCTTGAAATACAAACTCCAACTGATTAAGCCCATAAACTCCAGTACACCGACTAGAATTCAGGTCGGTAGTTTGTTCCTGAACAATTTCGCGAAGTTACCAGAGTATTATTCCTGGAGACATTTACGTGACCTGCGTCCTCTAGGACTTTATGGAATATAATAATCTAGTTTGTTCCTCCAAGTTGTGCACTTCCCATAAAAAAGTGCACTTCTCCCATAGTGGTGAGATAGTTATGTATAATGAAAAAAACTTTAAGACTTTAATTTTTAAGAAACAGTCGCCGGGATAAAAGCAGAACATTCACTGATACTACTATGTTCTTCTGGTACTTCGTGTTACTAAGTGAAGTATAAAATGTTTTACTGCGTTAATAAAATGGTATTGCGGCGCCAGTTTGTATCAGATTTATAAATATTAAAGGTCTGTACTGAAGGTCTGTTTTCAGTGAGTGCGGTGATCTCGTTGTGAGTGTGATAGAAGCTAAAGACCTTGTCTGTCGGGAGCACAGTTCACCGCTCTTGGACACATTCGTTTGCGTCTACCTGCAGCCCGACAACGTAGCCAACATGCAAACCAGAGTAAGTGGAGCAGTACATTAATATACATAGTATTATACATACTAAGGGCTAAGTGGGGTGACCTTCAAAAATTGTATGGAATACAACCGGGGCGAACGAGTTACTTGACGCGAGTAGGTGGAACACACGTGTCCATATCACACTATGTGTTCGTGGATGTGATTCCATGCTCATGTGATTACATGCGACGGCCGGGATCACGTGATCCGGGGGCTGCCCGATCTAGGATGAAGAAGAGACCTCTTGACAGAATAGGCATCTGAACACTATCCCAGTGTTAAGTGCACTGGGAGCACTTAACAGCGTTCAGCCAGTACGATATATTGGGCTTTTTCCACTATCCCCGGAAAAGCCGATTAAGGATTTCCCTCTGCGATGATCCTAACACCGTCGGTAGACAACGTGAACGCCTCCATGTAGGTGTTTCGCTCGAGAACGAGAAAAACTACTCGTAACTGTGATTCGCTGGGTGGAACCAACGTCAAAAATGAACTCACGATAAAGAAATAATTTAGTTCAGTAAGTTAATTTTGAAGATAGCAAACTTTGACGCATGCCGTTCTGTCGGGAGTTAGAACAAAAAATAATAATCATTCGACGGAGTAATCAATTTAGGATACGTCCCATCCGACAACTACTGACGGTGGCGATAAGCCAGAACCGATGTACCATCAAAACCGGGACAGAACATTATTCGGATATATGGGTTGTCCGTTTGAGGGCCTGCAGTGATATTGGAATACCATCACTCGTGTGTGGTTTTCTGTCCCCAGTAGCGCATTTGGGCTTAAGCCAGACTATAGTTTTCTCGCGAACGTCAGTAGAATTACATTAATAATTACGGTGACGTTCTTAGGCAACCGGGTTGCTGTATGAAGTATCCTGCATTTTCACTACCCCGTTACTCATCATTGCTAACTAAATTCTTGAGAAGCTTGTATAGTATAGAAAGAATAAATGGTCCTCAAGGGTGTTGAAAAATGAATATAAAAGAAAAGATAATTACAATATTGAACGTGTTTAAATAATTAATTTTAATTTATAATTTATTTTTTTGGTATATACCTGCAGTTAAATATATCGCAAAAGTAACAGTTTACATGGGTACAGTACTTTTCGTCTATTGTGTATAAGTGCTCGGGTTTTGAAAAATCTACCCAATTCTGAGCAGATAATAAAGTCAAGAGTCATTTCGTAAATTGAAGAGAACAAATTAATTTCCCGATACTATCTTCAGCTTTAGAGAGTGCATTTGTCAATTCTGAACGAAAATACGCCCAATTTACAAGGGAATCAATTGCCAGTCAGTAGCCCTCGTCAATTTAATTAGCCCTGGGAATGCTTCTATGATACAATCAATATGATACCACCCGAAATAGCCGCATTGCACTCTGGTCCTGCACCGCCGTGTGCGATGCTACAGAACAATTATCCTTTTGGAGCTTGCTGGTCATCCGTCAACGCCGTGCTGGTTCGATTCCGGGTACCTCAAATATGTCTATCCAAATTTTTCTTTTTTTTGGTCCACTGCACAAAGTCTTGGTCCAAGTACTTTCGTGGGGGGGGGTGGTTACGCGCCACATATGGAGTTACCCCCCTTATCGCTCGTGGGGGTTTTCTGGTCCAATTCACCAGTGCACTTTCAGTGTCCCTTGCGTGAAATTAGATTCGAGCTTAGCCCGTGTTTAATCGAGCTTAATGCACTAAGCGTGCCTCAGCTCGTAAAACCCTAAAGAAGAGATTGGTCTTTTGAGGAGAAAATGCTCATATTCGATAATATACTAATAGAAATTTCAATTGAACACAAAACTGTATTCTATCTGCGAATTTTCTTTTTAAATTGTTCAAAATAATAATTTCAACAAAAATATATATTTATTTTCTTCAATCAGAGCTATTCCACTCCTATTTGAGTCTCTTGTCACTATCGTGGTAATTGTTGGTTACCACTGGTAGAACCCGCGGGAGCGACAAAGCCCATTGTTGGACTGTTTTGCGTGCCTTAAATGCAGGGAAAAAACCACCCCCACCCATTCGCCCCTGTATTTCTCACCAAGTCTTTCCTTTCACTAGGAGCCCCTACTAAGTGCTTAGTAGCTTTCAGTATCCGTCCGTACTTCGTTGTTCGCATAAAGGGCGTTGTTGTGTGTTGGGGCTAGTAAACCTCCCCAGTTTTTGTCTTTGATCTTCCGCGCTCGTAGTTCCTTTTTCTTTCTTAAATAAGGAAATGAGTTGATATAACTTGTAATTTTACAATCGAAGGAAACAACATGTCAGGCGGGGTATTTGCTCCAGAAAACTGTTAAGGAGGTTTGTTATTGAAAAATCTTGCCTTTGGAAAATGAATATGAATAATTTATTTTATTTAAAATTATCTTTTCTGGGAAACGTGTTAACGATTAAATATCGGAAAACCGAAGAGATCCGTCCGTGATGTGGGGGTGATGAAGGCATTTTTCTGCGTTTCCAGACTTACCGTTCGAGCAACAGTCCGAGCTACAAGGAGAAATTCCTTTTCGGGCTGGAGCTGCCCGATTTCAGCAGGAGCTGGTTGATGTTCCACGTCTATTCGGTGCAGCGCGAGGCCAGCACGCTATTGGGCGAGGCACACATCATGCTCACGGACGTGCCCACCAAACAGCCAATCACAACTTGGCTTACATTGGCCGATTCCAATCAGGTAATTGGTTACAAAACATCCTGACGCACCGTATCATATATATATATATATATATATATATATATATATATATATATATATATACATATTATAATTCAATTTAATGAGTTGAGAAAATACAAAATGTCCGATTAGCCTAAGGTTTTAATAGTCAATAAATTTACTAATTTAATTGACAATTAATTAATTTAGACCTATCTACACAGACCACTATATAAGAATTACGATCTAATAATTTGTTACAAATATTATGTAATGATTTACTAATTTATAATTGCATATGTATGAACAGATTAAATTGAGGCCCTAAATAGGTGGACACAAATTTTAAATAATGACATTACTGAAATTCGAAGCCGCTTTTACATTCAGCTATATCGCAATCGAATTAACAATATATTTCTTGTACGCAGTGGTAATATTTTCTGTGATTAAATAAAATTCCGCAATGTTGGCAAAAGAATGAGAAATTCCTTGGAAAAGCTACATTTGTATTTCACGTTATTATTAAAGTTTGGATCCGTTGTGGAGTCTGTCAGACAGAAAAACAAATTGTTTTCTTTATTTATCCAACTGAAATTCATTCAGATTTACCGTTTTGGTCTTTTTCATTGCAAAAAACTAATAACCGTGTTAAGCTTAAGACTGTTATATACAGTCGTAGTGCACTCATATACTATTTCTATCTCATTGAATATCACATTTTAAATTTTCCTTAAAATATTCTTTAACAAGATATTCTTTAAATATTCTTAAATATTTAAAGATAAGATATTCTTTAGTGGGATACTTCAATTTAAATTATTTTATTTTCTAGGCGGAAAGTAATTTGGGAGAGATTCTGTTCTCGTTGAGTTACCTTCCGACAGCCGAAAGGTTGACGGTGGTCGTCGTTAAAGCGAGAAACCTCAAGTTCTCGACACCGAATTGCGACATATTTGTCAAGGTTTGTCTACGTAGAAACGCACGTTTCGACAGATATTTCAGATAGGATATACTCCGGCCGCTAGAATAAATTTTGTGTGTCTGCCGCAGGTTTACCTCCTGTGCAACGGCAAGAAAGTTCACAAGAAAAAGACTTCGACTAAAAGAAACGACAATTGTCCGATTTTCAACGAGGCGATGATCTTCAGCGTACCCTGCTGCTCGTTACAGGTAAAATACATACGTTTAAATAAAAAACAATAATAATATGAATAAAACATATTCTAATGATTATTTAACTGGCTATAACTGAAAAATATTTTGCCATGGAAACCCGTCGGAGAATTAGAATACGATAAGGCCTCGAAAGAGCCGTGCTCACGTCAGTTTCCCTTTACATTAAGGATTAATGGTTGCGTCCCTAATAAAGCGTTTATTCGCTGTTTTCCCTCGAAAGGATTTTGTTTTCTCGAATTCCATTCAAGTTTCCTGTTATTATTGCGTGTTCGGCTGCTGCAGTCTCTTTCGCGTTCCGCCATGTCCACCTTCCTGCCGCCATTTACTCAGGGTCGCCTAGTCTTGGTCCTCATTCGATTCTCCTTCGTCGTGGAATTTGACCTGTATTTACTTTGTCAGTATAGTGCCTTGAGGTATGAAGAATAGTGTATTGTTTGGTGTGCAGATGCTGCAGGTGCGAGTGACCGTGGCCGGGACCGGCCCCGAGACGGAGGGCGTGTTCAACGTCGGCCACGTGATACTCGGCGGTCAGGCCTCCGGCAAATCGCTCTCCCACTGGAACCAGATGCTGGCCTCGCTGAGGAAGCCGGTGGCCATGTGGCACCCGCTCAGGAAGAAGCCCAACGACCCATGATCCGGCACAGCCCAGATAGACCCGTATAGGGACCACGCCGCAGGCGCCTACATCACCTGTCCCCCATACGAGGTACTACCACCGGCCCTCATCCTTCTCAACCAGGTTTAAACTAAGGTAGAATGCCGATTATCTTCCAGTTAGGAATGACTATGCGAATATAGAACTTCCTGTGGGATCGGGTAATACTGACGGAAGAACCTCGACTTAGCCAATCCTGTGTTTGGCTAACTTCAGTGAAAATGTTTTTGCCCTTCTCCCCAAGGATCCATCATCAGGATCCGACTGAAGAGTAGATCAATTTATGGTCCTATATGTACCTGAAGGTGGGTTGTCGTTATCCTGCTGTTTTTTATTTCTACTGCCTTCCTAATAATCCTTGTAGTAGTTGTTTTCCTAACAACCTGGAAGTGTTTTAGTTTACTAGAATTCAATTGTGTGTTATTACTTCGTGTTCAGCTACTACGGGTAGAGTTTCAGTACAGTGTTAATCTGGTTGATATTCTTCTGCATGCTTGTCTCGTGTGATGTGCCCGTTCAAACAGAATCGTAAGTGGATTGTGAGGGAATTTACAAGAGCCCTGCAGTTCTGTTATGTGCTAAACGAAACAAACGGACAGTCGAGTAACGCCCATGTGGAAAGGGGCAAATTCCTTAACTAACCTCATAATTTCTGCCACAGTATTACGCGATCCCACCGGAAGTTAGTGGTTATTCAAGTTCTAGTCGCAGAAACGTTCGCTCATTTATGTGATTAAAGTTTAAACCGTTAGTAATCTCCTACATTAATGAGCTGACACAAAATTTAGGTGGAATCTACGTTACAGTCTATATTTTATAATTGGCCAAAGAGTTCACCTCAAATAATATACATATATCTTCGGGTCTAGTTTTCACGTATTAAAAATTTAATTTGAGCACGATATATTGTATAGCCCCGCCCCGAAATATTTCGACACACATTTCCCGCCCGGATAATCGGCATTCCGCTGTCTATTCGCGTTTTGTTATGAGAGTTTCAGAAAATGACTATCACGAAGGAAGGAAGGAAAATGATGGACGATTTGCATTTGTAAAGTTAAATATTTGAAAACGCATAATTAATGAGCATAAAATATCGTTAAATACCCGACTTAAATTAGAAACATTACTCTATTTGTTAACGACGGTACTTTTCTGCACTAGTTTATAAATCTATAACGTTATTGTTTTTAATATTAGTGTGGACGAATGCTTGGGTAATGCTGGGGTAAGACCCTAATTTCTGCAAAATACAGAAATTATTCACTCAAATTGGCGGGGGCCACTAACGATTTCTGGGGGTTGGCATAAAATCTCAAATCATCAACAAATTTACCAGTTCTTCTTGTAGTTTTTGAAATACAGGCAGGAATTTCGTGTGCACTCGGTTCAAAATGTGGGTAATGTGTAAAAAGTCAAATGTCGACGGTTCATACATCGGCTAATCGGTTTTTCGATTAATTTCTTAAGCAGTCGACAGGTGGGCGGGTGTGACGCTGTAAACATCATTGCTTTCCTCAGAGGCCAATAGATTTAATTGACCTTTCCCCCCGCCCGCCCTGCCATTCCACACTTGGACTAATGGCGTGCGCTCGGTCCAAAGGGGCGTGTAATGAGGCGCTGGCCGCCACTCTGATTGGTTGACGGGAACCGGTTTCCGCCCCCCGATTGGCCGGGCGTCGGATTTGCGTCATCAATTGCATTAGCCAATGAATTATCAATCTTCTCGCCGTACCCTCCAACCTCACCACCTCTGATGGCCTCGCCGGCCTTAATACAACAGACCTCCATGGCAGGAAACTCTGTTCAGCAAATTACGACCACGTCTGGCCTAATTTTACTCAAACATCTATTATTAGTTCTGAAAATACAGGTTCACTGTATGGTCAGTATTAAATTTCAGTTTGTAGCATACTCCTTTTTAAAACGATTTGTTCTCGGCATTAAAACTTCGTCAATCGAAATATAAAATGTTCATAATGTAAGGAGGGTATGTTGACAAACCAGGCCTTCTGAAAGTCTCATAACCGATGCCAACACATCACAACGTGATTAACATGAAGATTTTAATCTAATTCTATGTATATACACATTAACAACTTGGTGATTCACGATATTAATCTACAAGTGCTCTGGATCACCTTTTGTATAAATAGTAACTATTTATATGAGTTTGTTTTATTTAACTGCTGAAATGATTGGTCAAACTTAAACTTCTGAGCTAGTAACTTACAAAATAATTAATGTGAAAACAGAAAAGGAATTTGAAAAATAATGACATTTTTATATTTTATAAATTCTTATAACAAAAGAATGAACCAGAAGAACCCTCTAAAGTGTTTACTTGGAACTACACTATGTATAACGTATTTAAGGTTTACATAAAATGAATTTTGTCTATCACACATGATAGAAAAATAAAATAAAAATACTCCGCTAAACTATATTATTTTCATATAATTAATTATATAAGTTTTCCAACAATTTGTTTACAATTGAATTACAGCTCACAATTTTGTTATTTTAATTAGATCATACTTAAATCCTGAACTGATTAAATTATCCCCATGGAAGGAATAAAATGTGAAATAGCCATGGCTAGGAAATACGTAGTCGACAATAATGCTAGACATGCACCAACATAATGGATACTGCAAAAACAGGTACTTGAATTTTAGTTTTTAGGAAGTTGAAAAAAAAGATTATACACTGATTTAAATTTAAGAATTAATTTCGGTTATAAATGAATAATGTATTTATTGATAAGCATAGGGCAATTTTCTAATTATCTGATGGTTTTTAATCACCCACCGTGTTGTTGAATATATATGAACACTGTGGAATAAATGAAAAAATGAAATAAGGTGGTAAATTTTTGAAGAAAGAGGAACAATTTGAACCTCTCATGTATTTGGCGGACAATAACAAACTTAATACACAAAAATAAAAAACAAACAAAATTGAATAATGAACCTTGTGTACTAGACATATATTATCACTAGAGGAAGTGTATGTAACACCGGAGCTTAGGATTTGAGCTAAAAAATATTTTTATATTATTGTTAAATATATAAATGTTAGGAAAAAAAGTAGGAACAAAAATACTTTTGACTTTTTCGAATGTGTTCTTTTTGAGTGATAACTGGAAGTCTATAAAAAATAAAACAAAACAAAAAATAAACAAAAACACTTTTAAGCAGGGACAATTCTTTCATGTGTGTCATTAACAAATGAGAAATACACTGACACAAAAACAAATATATATTCATACAGAGTGAAGTGCTTGATACTTGATGAAATATTATTTTCAGTTTATTACACACAGGGATCAATTTTCATTTACTATTTGAGGATTTTATTTTAAACATCTAAATCATCGAGTGAAATGAAAACATATGCATTACTTTCATTTTTTAAAATTAGTTTACTACAGGAGTTTAATGAAATTATAATTGAAAAGTTTGCGTAAGACTTTGACAGGGGATTTAGTTGATAGAATGGAATGTTGTTAATGCTATTATAACAGCAGCATCTTATTTTCTGAAGTGAATGGCAGTTAATGTTTGTATGATATTTAGCAGTCTAAATAATGTATTGCCTATTTATCGCTCTTGTTTGTACAAATTATGCAATGCGAAACAGAGATATCTCATTCTGTGATTATTATTTTTAAAATATACTAAAATATATTATATAAATATGAATATATGTAATAATAAAAATGTATTAATTTAGGTGTATAGTTAAATATCCTAATAGATAAATAACTATATAAACAAATCTATGGGTGGCTACATTAACATCAAACATATTGTTTATATGCTCGTTCAGATATTGTTGAATGGTGAACTCTGAGATATTTTCCAAGTCATGTCTATAATTGGCAATAACATGTATTGTCTTCTTTTGTAATGTTTAAATGAATAAATGGTATATAAGGCAAAATTAAATTAGAAAAGCAAATTAAATGATTTTTTAAATTAAAAGTATTTACCTGTTCATATAATTCTGCTAATATATTCAATTGAAATATTTAAATAGAAAAACCATTTACCAGTCAACAATTTATGGGCAGCATTTATTAATATATAAATATATGATAGCACAATATTATAAAAGCAATTTTTAATGTAAATTTTATTCTTTCATCTCTTCTATGTTTCTGATAGTTTCCAAATTTTTGTATTTGCATTTTGAACGAATATGTAATCATTCTAAAATGTCATTGTTATATATACTAATAATTTTGAAGATTATCTGCTGCAAAAATTTTGTGCACAAATCATCTCAGAGGTAGGTTTATATTTGATGAGTTTTTATATTCTTGTTTTTTTCAAATGTTTCTATTATTCTTCAGAATGTATTGAATATATAGTGAAAATCAGGATGTAAATTCAATTCATGTTTTATAAGGTTTTATCAGTCTAATTTATAATTATGTGTATAATTTTCATATATAGATATTTTAAAAAAGTATTTTATTTCTTATCTAGTCATAGTTTTAATTTAAAATTATGTGTAGGTTAACATATTTATAGTATGGTTTTCTCAGTTTAATTAATATCTTCTTATTTTACTTTTTTTCCAAATTATTTTAGAAATAAATGTTGACCAGTAGACTTACTTCTCTATCACTGTGTGTGCCTATTATAGATTGGAAATCCAGTAAAAATTGTTCTACTTCTGCATTTTTTTACTTAGCTATTTAATAACAGTTCTATTCAAATGAGCTTTATTCAAATGAAAACTTCTTCATAATACATTATGTTTTATACGATTTATTTTTTAGACAATCAGGCTAGTGCTTTTATATATATATTTTTTAGAGAGATTTATGACTTGAATGGCAATGTAACCCAATTATCAATGTTCCTCTTCCCTAGCCCAGAATCAATCTCACAATCGCTGTACTGATTGGCTAAATTATTATTTTCCAAGCTTAATGCTCTGATTTGTTATTAGGTGCTGACAATCATATTGAAAAATCTTGACAAATAATAATATAATTACTAGTACCGAATTTTGTTACATAATTTTGTTTTCTGGTTATTTGTGAGGAGGTGTTCAATTATAAAAGGGAATCAGACTGAAATATTATATTATATAAACATAATGAAATTTTTTTATTCAATTAGTTCCCTAATCTGCATTATACTTTTGGAAGGTTTTTAATTCAATCAGCAGAATGGCAAAGTTTTACTGTCTTGATACCATTACTTTAGAGCATTTTTACTGAATAATCTCAGGACGATTGTTTTTTTATATGAGCAAAAAATTTTATAAGAACATTTTGTTGACCTGTTATGTTTATAATTCTTTGTTGAAAATTGTCACTTATATTTTGAACATCCCTAAAGCTAAACTGTAGGAACTTACAAGGTGCCTTGTGCAACCGCATAGCTAAATAGGAAAAAGAAAATATGTTCTTTTTGCCTTCATTATTGGTAACCGCTTTTAATCTGCCCCCTCAATTTCCCCCTTGTCTTCCAAAGTCAAATTACTTTGTACAATCGACTTTTCAACAATATCCCTCGATTGCTCAAAAAATAAATAAATATTGAACCCTTGCATTCATAAAAAATAATAGTTATTAATTTCAAATTAGATTTTAATTTATATCCATTCACCATTTCTTAATTGTAATTTTGAATGTATTGGTCTCCCCAAAGCTTTTTATGCAATTCAGCCTACGTTTTAATCCTGACTGTCTTCAAAACTTATTGTTTTCTTTGCAGGATTGAATTTGTAAGTTTTATTCTGGGAAATTTATTTTACCCGATATATATAGACAAGCATACATATATGTGTAGGAAATTTGAATATAAAAAAAATATAAACGATTTGTGATATTCAACATGTCTGTTACCTTTTTATGTACATTCTGATAATAGTTTGTATATTTAACATATTGTGTACATATATAAATATACATAAGAATATTTACAGTGTTAATAGTTTCTTTGATTTACCTTTTATTAATTGTTTTTCAACTGTTAGCATTGTACATTTGTATCTGATGTTTAGCGAAGCGTTATAAAAATAGAAGGTAGTTCAATTGTTATGTTGTTGAAGCTGTTGTTTTGAAATTTATGAAAATAAACTTATAATTTGTAATCTATTCCATTTGACTTATAGCTTAAGCTAACTTCCACCACCTAAATGTTTTCATTATTTAATTCCTATAAAACTTACGAAGCTCTCGTCGTTGACCTGCAGTTGCTAAGGTTACCGATCTTCCCGGCAGTTTCGATATTCGGAAATTCTAAAATTCCTTAATATAAATCTCCAGTTAGTTTTCAATTTTGTTGCTTTTCGGCTGGGGAAATACAGTTGGGTATGTGGTGCGACGAGGCTGACATGAGAGCTGTGTGCAGCACGGGTCTGAGCCTGGGATATAACACTTGGGGGGAGGACGGGCTGGGAGTGGGGCCGGCAACTCCCGCTGGAGGGGGCGTCCAATATATTTACGCTGACGATGGGCCGGAGTTGTCCAGGTGCAATATCAGCCCGGGGCCGAAGACCGAGGCGAAAGAGACCGTTCTACCCAACCAGTTTGCAGCTCAGGCTAGTTCCTCGTCTTCACTATTTCACAAACAGTATTAAAAATAGGGACTCAAATATTTACTGGTTGTATGAAATATAAATAATATTATTTATTTAAAATAATAAATACTTCGGATACCATCCCGCATCCCTTATGGTTATAGGGAGGGGGTTAGAAATATTGGTTAAAAAACGGCGTACTTTTGCCACGCTTTAATATCAATTTTTTAGATGTACCTGAGATATCCGTTTCTGACGTCGGAAGTACCCGCCGAAGCCACATTGAAAAAGTACACAGGTCTCCGGGACATGGTCAGCACGTATCAGGCGCATTACGGTGAATCGTTATTTTCAACTTAACATTCTTTAAATTCAAACTCTTCTCGTTATGCCGGGGGAATTTAGATGAGGGATAAATATTTTAATGATTATAAATGTAAATATGTCCCGTTCGTTCATCCGAAGCTCCCTTAAGAGTCTTAAGAGCCACGTGTTTTTTCTCACTACCTAGTAAGGGCTGGACGGGAGTAGTCTAACACAGGGTGTTAGAATCTCAATGAAAAATGGAACGTTAGATGAGAAATTGTGTTGTAAGGTCGTGGAGGTAGGTGGGACGGGGAGGTGAGGATAGAAAGGTACCCAGGAAAGTACGAGAGGGCCCCAGAAAGGGGTACTTTCAGACTGCCCGGGGACCGCTATATGCCGCGCGTCAAGGACCCGATCTCCAGGACGGGACCTCGTGACCATATCAAGAGAGTTACCAGTAAGTAACGTGCTCCTTGTCTCAGGTTTGAATATCGCACGGTGAAAAATATTTATCAATTTTAAAAACATGAGTCCTAAATTCCGAAAAAATAAAAAACTCAAAATTTAATAAATAAGTAATGTCAGTTTTTATGATACACCTTTTCCAAAGGCGACATCTCCAGATGCTTGAATTTAGCATCGCAAATATAATTCATTCTATTTTTGTTTAAACTTTTCGATGTTTACGTTCGCATAATTAAAATTGAAGTTAGTTGATCCACTCCTTAGATATCAACCAAATCTCTCCTTATAAATAATGCATATTTACATTCAGCGACCTATACAAATCGTGTACATATACCATTGTTTAACCATAACAATTTCACACAACCGAACAATTTATACTTTTGCGTATTCCCGTAGGTTTCTGTTAATTTATCACTAATAATACATATAATCTAAACTATAATTATACACCAATTTGTTTTCAGTCGAACCGCCGAAGAAAAAAGAGAAACCGTTGAAGGCTCCGACGAGTGAGTATCGCGAAAACATAAACAAAGTTGCGAATTTTATGAACCGAAAGCGAATACTGACCAATTACCCTTTGGAGATAGGCCATAAGAAAACGTTAGATTGATTATTATTGTTATGATTGTCACACCTTACGAAAAAACGAGCAAATAAAAATGTCTTTTGTGATTTTCAACTTGTTCAATTTTTATTTAATAAAATAGTTATTTACACCGTTACATATTATCATGTGATATATAATTCCGCGTCTGAAAGAATTGTTGCTAAAATAAATGATAATTAAAGGGTATATTAAGAAAAATTTGATTAATTGGTAATACTAAATTTATAAATCACTATACAATGGCCTTTACATTAGTTTTAATAATTAGTTTACGTGTACATTTTATATTTGTTATGTGAACCTGGATTTTGGCAAGACATTTAAAACATATGTTTTTATTGAACTTGAAATTTAACATCTGTCAATATGGCAAGTATTATGATACATATACTGTTGCATATCTTCTTTTTTTCAGAAGCACCAATCAGTAATGGAGCTCAGGGTAAAACAAAGAAAATTTTCTTGTTCATTAGAATCTTAGGAATGAGTATATTCTTAAACATTAATTTTAGTTGTTTAGTTGTTCCCTTGTGTGAATAAAATATGCAATTTTTTTACCGAAAATTTCGTGTGTTTCTGTCCCCTCTCGCTGGTTTTGTCTTTTGCTAGACCGGTTTCGGCCGCTCGCCATCTTCAGTAGCGGTGTTAGTCACTTTGGATGCTTTTTGGGCATCCTCACTGCACTGTCACTGTCACTGGTACTGTTGTGCATCACTCGTACAGTGGGGGTGCCCCTGGGGGTGGCGCGGGGATGCAGTCAACTAAAGTTCGTTGGGTGCACGAGCGCCGCCACTCTAGCGACCCCTGAGGGTGGCGCGGGGATTCACTCAACTAAATTTCGATATATTAATGATTGAAAAAATTGTACTGAAAAATTATTTTAATTAAATTTCACAGTGGGCTCAAAAAAGTTGAACCAAGACAGCAGAAATATTTTGAAATAAATTAGTATAATTACCTCATTTCCATGTAAATTGTTTTGTGTTTTGTTCAATAACAAAATAAGTTCTTGTTTCATATTTATTTTTATATATTTTAAAAATTGTTATATTTTTATGCTTACAAATGATTTTTTACCGTGCTAAGGTGGAGATCAAACATAAATAAAACACAACACTTGGATTTGATAATAATAAACACTAACAATATTCAATAATAAAATACATCAAAAGAATATTTTATAGGTAACGTTAAATCATGAAGTACACTGCAGTACTCATTTTTACCAGGATTAATGTCTTACATTATTTATTTTAAATTCTTAAGAGATAATGTACATTAAGAATATAGATAATTAGATACATTCATCTTTGGGAACGAAAACAAAACAAGTTTGAAAGTATTATTACCAGTAAATAAATCAAATAAATGGAAGTGACAAATATCATATGCATGAATATTATAGTTTCAAATGAATATTTAATTAATTTCTAAAACAATTATATTAAACCTCTTTACTGAATCATAGTGTATATGACTAAATACATTCTGTTATATGTGTAATCTAGTTAACATTTTATGCATATATATGTTATTATTTCAATTGTAATTTATACATACCCCTTTAAACTTTAAAAATAATTTTCAATCATAGTTCACTTTTCTTTTCCTAACTGTCATGAAGATTATGCAACAACCTAGGGAAAATATATGAAATGGAAGTAAGTGATATCAAATTTTAATATATATTGTGACATTAATAATTTCAACACCATATGAAGTGAATACACGGATGCCTACATTACCAATAATATGGAAATAATAATTATATTATTATTACTAGAAGCATTACAATTATAGCTATTAATTATGCTACAAAAGCAAAGATAACTAAAAGAAAGTATAATCATCACAAAACAACTAAATAATGCAGTATGAATCAAATCAATTTCATTTGTGGATAGGACTTGTAAACAAGTAATGAGAAAATTTAATTAGTTGAATATAATTTAGCATGGACTGGGAAGTTATATGTGGTTTAATATCATTTATATTGTTAATTATTATAGATTATTTGCTTGCATATCACATATTTATATACCCTCAGGTCATTAGGTGACTGGGTCAATAATTTATTGAAATATATAAGCTTAATTAAATTTTTCTAAATGCATATTTTTTCAAAATATGAATGTCTTTATTTTATTTATTTTCGTTTTATGCTATATACTGTGTAAATGATTTCTGCACATCTTGAATTATCAAGATTATTATACTTTTTAATTATATTTAAAATCAGGATTAATTAATTTATTTATTCTATTGTTCTTTTTATTTAAAGTCAATTATAAATTTCAAGTGATTAATATCTCTTTTCCCGCAGATATATTCGATATAACTGTCGCCTGTAAAGTTAATAGCTGGAATAATGTCAAAATATGTTCAGGACTTCTACTCACCAAGTCTCATGTCCTCTCATCGGCACACTGCTTTCCCAAAACCAACAAACATGAAATAAACGTAAAATATAATTTATTTCTACATTTTGAAACATTCTAATAGTGCTTGATTTCACATCTGTTTTCATTTTGTATCTCAGTTGTCACTGATCCATACCTTGTATGCTGACTGTAATGTAAATAAAATTCTGAATATTTATGAATACAAATTATTTGCCTTATACACAATACTGATCAATCATGGACAGAACGAGTGGCATTAATTAATTTCAATACACTCTCTGAGTTTCATTTAGAGTGCTAACATAATTTTTGTTATAAATACTAGGAATACCAAAGATACTATAAATAAAATTCAAAATATTAATGAGAATAGTCGCGAAATGTTGCAAAAAAACGTTTGCAGTTGTATACAATGATGTAAATAAAATTCTATTGATGACCAAAGGCTAAATCTCTGAAAAAAATATTAATGGACGAAGTTATTTGTAAGGAGAGATCCGCTAGAGTTTGGAATATCCCTCTGAAATGTTTTTGTCTCTTCATTCCTCTATTTGGTCGTATAGTTAGTATAAAATATCATCAGTATTATCGTATAAAACTGCAATAAGCAACGTGAGAATGTCGCTACATTCTTGTCCCTGCAGGATCATTATTGCAATTCAGCTTTTGAAAAGTAAGTTTACGTTTTTTCAGGTTCTTTACGGGGGTGACAATTTGAATTCGTCCGATATGAAGGTTGTAAACGTTACGAAAATAGTCACTCATCCTGGATTCATGCCCAATGTCATGTCGATGCACGACTTAGCCTTGCTCACGGTAAGTATTTAAGAGGTAATCAACGATTTTATAAGATAGTTACTAACAGATAGTTTTTTTTAGAATATTAATTTAGTACATCTTTCAGCAGCTGTCGACCGAAGTCGATATGGACGTGGGCAAGATGGACATCCAAACGTGGAACTATCCTGTGGCGAATATGATCCATTGCCAAATGTACGGCTGGTCCAATGGCAAATTGGTCACACACAACATTCGGGCCCATCACAACGTGTTCGCCTGTCCCTGTCTAACCGGGTACAATATAACATTCAACCGTATTTATCATCGTATTTAACAATTATTTTTTAGACATTCTACAATAATTTCTATAATTATTGGCCAGTGGCGTTTGAGACGAGAGGTTTTCTTACGCAGCCGTAAAAGTGCCACCACTAAAACTAGGTTTAAACAATGAAATATTAGTTAAATCGATTCGGACATACGGACTTGAACTGTGGGGTTCGGTCAATCCGTAAGTTGTAAATATAAAACAATAAAAAATTTATATAACTCAGATTTGCCATGAAGAGGACATTCTGTTTTTACCCGATGTTCGGTCACAAGGAGTCCACGTGTGATACGATGGCCGGAGGACCCCTAGCTTGCAATTCCTCCCTGCTGGGAACCCTGCACGCTTTCTACAACCCTTACACATGTCAAGAACATTTCTACAGGTTAAATTATTATATTCAATTGTTACATATAACATTGAATTCGTAAAGAACAGGTCTAATGTGTCAAAAATAAAATGATTCTTTTCATCAGTGCTTGAATAAGGGATATAGTTAAAAGTATGTAATAAGCAGTGAAAAACTCTTTCAGTAATTTTAATTTTGAGTTAATTCGTGGATTTCTTCTCTACCTGGATGAAACGCGATAACCAGGTTTATGTTAATTTGATCATTTTCCGATACATGATTGGCTTTATAATGCATGCGATTTTATTGTAGCAGTTCAGAAGGGGTTTGCGGCGACAGCGACAAGGCCAAGATGGCGATGTTCTTGTGCCCGTACACTGATTGGCTGTCGGAGCTCCTCCCATCCGGCACTCTACCAATCATAACGGCTTGCTCCGCCCCCCACACGGATCCTCCAATGCTATTGGTCGTTGTCATTTTTATTATACCGTCCCGGTTATTGTTTTAACAAAACAAATGCAAAAGAACAGCATAATTTGCTCCTTTGCTTAATGCTGAAGTTGTTTGTCAAGGTACGATCAATCGAACTATATGTATTCACACGAAAGCTCAATAAAGAAGCTTATGCTTATTTCCCTAAAATTTATAACAAAGTTTTCTTAAAAACGTATCCAAAAGGTTCTAAATGTTTAATAATTTCCCGGATAAAATCTATTCATTTTTCGAAAATTTTGTGTATCGATTCTTTTCCTATCAGAATATTAGCATAACCTATAATTTTGTTTCTATGATTGATAATTCATTCATAATAGGCAATTTATAACCTTTACAATATTCGTACAATGTTCATAATTGTGTATATGAGTGTTGTAATTAATAACGACATGAATGTTTTAAATGTTCCTTTTGGCCCGAATAAACTATATAAGGAAGAAACGTAATGTCTTTGATCGTAATTTAGTTTCAGTTTCGAGTAATGTGTTCGCGAAAGTATTGCCTAGAAGATGATATATAACGACAAGTTGGTGTAAATGTTGTCTCATTGCGGGGAACGTGTATTTTACGTTGATATTACGGTTCGCGTTCGCATGTCCCAATTGACTTTTAATGCAGGGAAAATTTATGTCTACGACTAAACCACTACGGATGATCGGAATATATTCTGGATGAAATGATAGAATAGTTAATGTAATTCCTTCCTTCTCATTTAGGATATTCTCTTAATTAATATCTCCCCGCAATAAATCGGAATCGAACATTTCAGTTTCAAAGAATATTGTGGACGCAAAAATAAGCGATTCATTATGAAACAAATATTCACTGAAAATGTAAGCACAACAATTTAATTATTGTCCAATTAAAAACAGGGTACGCATTTTGTTAGTAACAAGTGACGAACAAAGTCTAAATATAGAAGAAATGTTGTACTGGAGAGACTGAAAGCTTTTTTAAGGACTAATGATAGTTACAATTGACTGTTGAGTGATGGCGCTCGGTAGTGCCCTCACACTGTTTGTATCATTTGTTCTTGTTTGCCTTTCTTCGTTAAAATCCATTCCAAGGTCCTGGATAATTGGGCATTCCTGTTAATTGCTTCTCAATTAAAGATTTGAACTAATTAGAAAGAACTTGTTTGCTCGAAAGTTACAAAAAAATAAGTCGGAATTCCTGTCCCTGAAGAGAAGAAAAAGCAAACTTAACTTCACATTGCGAGAAATTTGAATGTGAGCAAGCGCGAATAAGTGCAATAAAATCGATATACCTGCTAATATTTTTATGAATATATATGAGATAGTCCAAAAAATTGTTTCTTTATTCTACGCTTGTTTTATTATGATTATAAAGATCATAGTGTTAAGTGAGGAGACATTTACAACAAATCAAAAATATTCAAAAACTGTGAAATACGATGGTAAAGCCCTTATACAGTGTTATCATTAATCGGACTGAAAACCCTGATATACCTTTAATGGGAAGTCTCCCATAAGCCTCGTGAATGTTTTCATCTCATTTTTAAAAAATAGATCGTTATTCCATTGTCTATTTGAAAGTACTACACGAAAGTGAAAGTCATCACTTTTTTATGGTGAAGACATATTGAAAATAACAGGGGCTGTTTATTCCTCCCCTCTACTCTGCGATACACAGCAGCATTGCCGGTCTAGTATCAATAGCGCCGTCATAGATACGTCCTTATTATAATTCGGGGGGTGTGATATCGGCTTGTGGGGCCAGTTTAAAGTTAATAAATAAAGTAAATTAAAGTAAAGTATAATAAATAAAATGGAGGCTCTTGGGCATATCGAGTGGCGATGGAAGTATTCTGTCGACAGTACCACAATGCCCGAAAAATGCCCTATAAGTAATATTAATATAATATTATTCGGAATACATTAGACTGAATTTAGACGGTATTAAAGTATTATCAAAAAGTTTCTCTCACTGGTAGATTTCTGCATAACGCCATTTTTAGTCCCAAAATACAGAGCTAGGTTCTGAACCGCGAGTAAACCTCCGTCTGCTTCTCTGAGCGCCTGATTTACATAAAATACCAAAGATACTGGGATCAGAATTAGTTTATAAGTATTTTATATAGTGTTTAGCGCATATATTAATTTATTTTCTGAACAGAAATTCCATCACCGCAGCGTTCCATGTAAGCATACACTTTTATTTTACTTCTAATCTAGTTATATTTATTGTTATATTATTCTAGTTTAGTTATATTTCTAATGACCTAAAGTTCCCTGAACACGAGGTTTTAATTGTTTTTCGTTTCACTCCGTTCGTGAACTTGCTTGCAAGTAAAGATTTCGAAATAAGGCAAGCAGCGGTTTAATTATGGAGTTGATTCTCTGCTGTGTATTCGCACAACAAATGCCGGACCCCCACCCACGGCTCAGACACAACCCTCCTTTAATTTAACCGTTAACGAGCTGAACCCGGAGTTACGAAACCCGGCGTTCGGAATGAATTCCGATACAATTACGGATCTGGACTGGTCACACGGTGGGAAGATCGTCATATAGCTCCCCGTTTAACTTATTTTTTTCCTTAGTTATAATCAGCTGTAGGACTATCTATTGCACTCTACAAGCGCAGTAGACAGTGCTTTGAACAAGTGGTGACCGAAATTTTGGAAATCTAGAATGGCGAACGCATGCATGATTCATAACGTGAGGCGTGTATGAAGAATACCGATCTATAAATTATGAAGTGTAATTAATATTAAAATTGACATATGGCTGTTGAGCTAAGTTTCACCAATTGGTATAATCCATTGAAGCCTGCAATGTGTGGGCTGGGCCATTGTCTACCGATCGGCCGTCCGGGGTTAACTGGGGTTCGACTGGGGACGTTTAATGAAGTTTTAAATTGAGAAACACCTCGGGGCTATTATATTAGACCGTACAGAATAGACGACAACGCTAGCCAACCCTTGACGAGGGGACGGTTAAATGTACTTTAATTATACGCTCAGGGCGATTCTGATTGTATCCCAATAAATTAATCCTCTCTTAGCCACCTTCAGGTATTATATATATATATATATATATATATATATATATATATATATATATATATATATATATATAGACGTCGGCCCATCCATCCACTAACCCATACCGTGTTCTACAACTTGCTTCCATCAAAATATCATACCGTTCGGATATAAAGCTATAATTTTAATTTTTTCGTAGGTTTCTGTCGTAGGTAGGTGTGTTTCTGTCTCCTCTCGCTGGTTTGGTTTAGCAAAAGATCGAAAATCTTTGGATGATTTTTGGGCAGGCTTTGATGTACTGTGACAGTACAAGTGACAGTGACAGTGCAGTGAGGATGCCCGAAAAACATCCAAATTGCCGAAGTCCGCAATACCGCTACTGAAGATGGCGAACAGCCGAAACCGTCCCAGCAAAAGACCAAACCAGCGAGAGGAGACAGAAACACGCGAAATCTACGGTATTCCAGTTAACTGTAACGGAATTGTTAGTCTCTAACGCTCTAAACTATTTATATCATATATATTTACTGGGTTCGACGGTCTAATTGAAAGTCAAGAGAAAATCTAGACCGGTTTATTAAGACGGTGGGTTGTCCCAGGATCTACTTTTCCTACATGTAGGGTTTCCGAAGTTCGACGAACGGCAACTAAGTAAGTGATGTAAGGGGTGAGGTAAGGCGCACTTCTCGCCTAACACCTTCGGGTGCGAAATGCGGAGTTTAGCCGCGGGAACAGAAGAGACGTCCTAATGGGATTTGTGGCCTCGGGCCATCGTCATCACCGCCAAATGCGGCGGTTAACCAAAACTTGTTATTATGACATTCGGAGAACCCCCACGCCCACAGGGTTTGTTAAACCGGGGGGATTTAACATACCCACCCTTATAATACAGGGTCGAGAAAACGGAAGGGCCCTATCCGCCCTATAATTATGATTTATACGACCCCCTACCAACATCCGCTGTTTCCGTTTCACCGGTGAAGGGACACAATATTCGCACTAGTTTTGAAACATTTTCATCTCCAGATTTTGTAAAAGCGATGCCCGGAAATTGCTTTCGGCAGCCTTTCGCGTATGAAAAATACGTTTTTGAGAATAAACCTGCACAATAAGTTCTCCCCTTCTTCTGAGAATAGCTTCTCCCCTGTTACACAGTAGCATCCCGCACGGAGAGCGTACTGTGCTGTGTGTTACTTCGAGAATTATCGCATTTCAAGCCCTCGTGACCATCTGGCGTGTGAAGTGTTTTCACACAATGTACGAAATGGAAATGTTCCAAACATTTTCGCCTGTAACTGACCCCGCTGGAACGGTGACCGTTGCCAAAAAGCTCGCCCCCCCCTTAGCCGAAAATCTTTATTGGGATTGGGACATTGTGTTAATTCGCCTTCGTCCCAGTTATTACATTACCGAATTTTAAGGACAATGGAAATTTAAAATTTCTGATTTTACGCACCCCCCCCAGGTTAGATTATGCTAGGCTGTATAAAATATAACTGATATTGCAGTTATCTTTTACTTTGAATTCTCGCTACATTCCCACTCCTCTTATGGTTTTTAGGGCAGTCCAATGTCCATGTCGAAAGTGCGAAATGTTAAATACGTATTGTCCGGTCTATTAATCTCAATTCAATTTCGTTTTACTGAAATATCGTTTCACAGAAAATGTGAATTTGAGACAATCGACCTCCGGTTCACGAAAGTATTGTACTTTTATAAACCGCAATGAATGAAACATTAGATCGAATACATTAAGGCGTCACTCCCCCGATAGAAACTGTTCCGCGATTATTCGAATAAATTTCTTGAAGTTTTGAATTATTTTTCCGAAGAAGAACGACAAAGTACGCACACTTTTCTTCTTATTACGAAACGTTTATATATTTCATTTTGAACATATTACTTTATATACTATCATACTACTTACTATTATATATTATCAATTACTTTTAGTATTAATTGCTAGGTCAAATTTTTAAAAATAGCTCTCCACAGTATAAAGAAGAATATATTAGTGGGTAATATTTTAGTTCAGTTTGTAATATTATATACGGAATTTCTTTTTGTATTTGCCATTTGAGTGGGTATTAACTCTGGACCATTCTGAGTGATAAAGTTATGCTGGCAATAAATGTTTTTATGCTTTCCCGACAGCTCGAAAATTATACGTTAAATATTTAAACGTTTAATTTTCCATTTTTTCTTTTATAAGCGTTTTAACAAACCGTACGCGGGCAACGAAAAAATAATTTTTCCTGAAGTTTGACCCAGTTCCTTTCAATTACCGCTAGATGGTGTACTCGTCGAACTCAAATTAAACATGGTTAAAGCATCCCTTCAGGTTTAGGCACCTCCCTCGGTCGTAGGACGAGTGTGCCATTAAAACCACCCCCTTTTAATTGCCCGAATCAACGGCCTGGATATTAACTCATTGGCCGGTCAGTTCTTTTTATTAGTTTGGTTTTACGATGAGCCGGTGCAGCGGAGGGATGCAGCCCCATTACTCTTTTATAGGCCGTTTTCGCCCTAATCGAGTTTTCGAATCCTCCCCAGGATTAATAGGGAAGTCGGGATATGCCAGACCCGGCCGAGTTTATTGCCTGTGTATTTCATCGGCCGCCATTACATTAGCCGTAAATTATTTTCGAGTCTTTTATTCGTTCCATTATTTTCGCCGGTGCGTTCCCAGATATCGGGCGAAATTTGACGGGATGAAAATGTCCGAGTCCATCTTGAATGTTTTAATCGACATCATTTCACGAAAAATCAGCACAGCGAATGTAATGTTCTTTCTGTTTCTGTTGTGTGTGTTTGTGACATGCGTGGTAACTGACTGTATGAGAAACCACCTGTAAGAAGCAGGATAAATGTTTGGCTACAAATATTTAATAATTTATTTACCGCCTCACAAGAGGAAAACTGACGAACTGATTATGTTGTTATGAACATTCGGAATATTGAATGTTTAAATAAATAAATAAATAAAATTAATTAATGGTAAGATAGTAAAGCAACTAATCGACTCACTGCCTTCATCTCTCGGATTAGTCCATACTATATTGCGTTTCTGCCTTATCAGTCCTATATAACATGTAATGATTGCAAAAGTTAGTCAAATATATAATCATCGCTACATGTTCTACTTGAGAGAGCAATTCAGAATCGCTCATAAAAGCTCCAAAATATTGCAAATTAAATGATCCTGGATTTCGCCTATATTCGGTCAATAGTGGTACCAATGTGAGTTGTACAAACCTCTGAAAGGAACATTTACTAAATGTCGGTCCTTATTAGCATATTTAAGATTCGTAAACGTGTTTTGAAGGTTTTTGCGCTTTTATATATTTTTAATGTTTGCAAACGTGTTTCGGGGCCATTTCGTTACCATTTTATACTTAAAAAATGCTAATAATAACGCCCCTAAATACATGTACTATAACAGCCAAACGACCGAAACGAATCGTTTCGCGAGTTTCCTTGATTGTAAAAGGACGCGAAGGTGCATTATTATGGAGAAGAAGGTGCACAATGCAATCCTACTATCGGCTAATATTCAACACGGTTTGTAATTAGATTTCTCGAAACCTTATCGAGACACGCTCGAGATACAATGCACGTAGGATATTCCCAGGGATTTGTGTGTCTATATCGCCCATTCTCTGAACTAAATTACAATCCGTCCAATCGTAAAATATAGACAGACAAAATTCCAATTTTGTTAATACAGGTTTGGTTATTTCATTAGATCACATGAAATCGGTTTTGATCGGCTTCCATCACTCAGAGATTTTATTGTGAAATCAGCCATTTTTCTTGACGGTTAGCTATAAATCTGTTACAGGAATAATGTACTTTCCCATATTTTTATGGGGAGGAGCCAGTGTGATATTATCCAGTTTAAGACATTTTCATACAAAATTTAAATGAGCCCTACAAAGTCTTTAGTGTTACTGATTATTTACTTTAGCATCCCTGTCTCTTATCCTTCCTTGGTTAATTTATCTTTTTTCCAATTTAATACCTCGAATATAATACGAAAATTTGTAACATCACCCTCCCGAACTTGTAATAATACGATTGATATTATTATATTAATTCGCCATTCCTGTCATTCGCCATTCGCCACCCAAATCACCGTGTAATCGGCCGTAGGGACTGTGTACTTCCTCAGCTTTTTATGATCATTCACAGTTTAAGAAATTATTTAATTACAGTTTCAAATTTAAATTAATCCACCCATGTTTTTACTAATATTAATTATTTTCATTAGCGCTGCCGTTTCCTCCCCACTCAGACGATTCGCCCATTAGCCGATAAATTAGAATATCGTTTAACGCATGTTTATGGACACGAAAGGATTTCGGGAAGCGCGGGATTGAGGTTACCAAAAAATATTCGCTTGCTCATTACTGTAATACATTAGAAACGATAAAAAGAAAACGGTTCCATTTTACATGTCGAAGGTTGTGCACAAAATATGTCCGGTAGTTATTCAAAACGGTTTTATTTCTTTACATAATAAAGTATATTTTGTTTGCTTTAAATTAATTTCTTTATTATTTTTTAAAGGTGGGGTGGGGTTGGGGGTGGGGTGTAATTTTTGTTTTTAGTGTTGTATTCACTTGTAGTCCTGGGGCTGGCGGTTGCCCAGATGGACAAGCTGGGGGCTCCTGTGATGGTTGGCGTTGTTGAGATCTGCAGCTGCGGCCGCTGCTGCTGCTGGGTAGAACTGGGCCGGCAGCAGCCACCAGCCTGAAGATCGGTCGCGGTGTCCTGAGCTCCTCCTGGAGGTCAACACTTCTTCGGGGCCTTCGGGGTCGACGTCGGCGGCGGCCGGCGGGACGGCGTCGCTCTCCTCTTCCATGTTCCTGGCGTATTCGGGACCGCTGTTCTCCGCCCCCCTGAACAACAGAGAACACAGTTGTGTTGACAAATCAGGGAAGGTTTTGGGACTTGAATTAAGTTCTCGCTCGGGTGGTTTCGAAACGGGGGAAAAACTCCTTACAGCCTCAAGGATTATAGCCCCCACGTACAGAACAATTTTTTCACATTATCATGAAGTTCAGTCAGCGGCGTTGATAACACAACAGTTGAAAAACGACAGCCAATCAAAAGCAAGAAAAACAATTTAAATTACGTATTTTTTCCTAAAGAAGGACGTATTGAAACAGACGACCTTACGGGATAATACCGTGTAAAAAGGAAATCAACACCCAAGCCATATTTTCGGAATCTAAATTCTTCATTCTCAATTACTTGTTATCCCCCATAAAATATATTCTTCAGAATGTTGTTACAACTTATTTCATTTTAGCTTTTTACGGAAATATCATATAAATTTCGCAAAAAGGAATATGTTCAAATTCTCATGCGATAAACTTATTTGAAAGTAGGCACGGAGTCCGTAGCCGATTGTCAAGAGCGTATTTACACTCATTAGGTACTGTCGGACGGGGCTACAGTCGGTGAACGGGTCCCGGGAGCCATTTCCCGGAGGCAAATAGGTTTTTTCCCCCTTCTTTTCAACTCTGAAAACAATCTAAAGTACAATCGATTGTTCACCGGGATGTGCCGGATGAACTGAGCGGTTACGTGTGTAAATAACGTGTAACCAAGTTACACGGGGCGAGCTCATTTAAAATTGTAATGAAGTAATTTATGCGTTTAAGTGGACAATTTTAATTATTCTAAAGGATTGGCCATAGCTTACTACAGAATGTTTGGTTTATGATATCATTTACAAAACTGTTGGAACATCGAGAATCATTGTTCAATGCCGTACTAAATATATTTACTTCTAAAGGATTATATACGAGTATCTGCGAGAAATAGTCGGTATAGTGTTTATTCTTTATTTATAATTAAAGTACTTAAGTTAGGCCATCATTGGAGTGTCCGGTATAATTAATAATCGAAGTCGTGCGGGTTAGTATTAGAAGCGCCGTATTTCTTGTTAATAATCGAAGTCGTGCGGGTTAGTATTAGAAGCGCCGTATTTCTTTTTAATAATCGAAGTCGTGCGGGTTAGTATTAGAAGCGCCGCATTTCTCGATAATAATCGAAGTCGTGCGGGTTAGTATTAGAAGCGCCGTATTTCTTGTTAATAATCGAAGTCGTGCGGGTTAGTATTAGAAGCGCCGTATTTCTTTTTAATAATCGAAGTCGTGCGGGTTAGTATTAGAAGCGCCGCATTTCTCGATAATAATCGAAGTCGTGCGGGTTAGTATTAGAAGCGCCGCATTTCTCGTTAATAATCGAAGTCGTGCGAGGTAGCATTAGACGCGCCGTATTTACATTATTACAATCGTATTCTCGATTGTACCGGTTTGAACGTTAAAAATTGGGTTAATTGTAATTTAATCTGAGTTCAGGTGAAAAGTGGCTTCACGCAGACAGTCTGGGTGTGACGATGTTGTTGTCGGTGGTGACTGGACTGGAGGTCGTCGTTAAATCAATTTGAACAGAAATCACTTTATAAACTGTCCGCCGTCCACTTACTGGGAATAAAGTTCACTCAGCTGTGGATACAAGTCGATGTTGGCCGACCTCTTGGCGGCTACTCCTCTGCACACTGGCGCGAAAACGTATTTCCTGCAATCGGAATAACAGTTTTATAATAATGGCTATCTTTAAATACTACACATGCAGCGAAAAATATATAGTGCGTGAATTAAATCATAACATCGTTATGATTTGATAAATTAAAAGGACAATTTATTGTCACTCTACAGAAATTTCCATTAAGGGGGTTCATATATATATATATATCGTAAAATAATACCTAATATTTTATAGTATCTATTGTGGTTGGCAGAATCAAATATCGTTCATCGATTTTTGAATCTTCTATTACAATTCTGAATAATGTAATTAGTATACGGCTTTGAATTCTAAAGAATCATAAAAGATTTTAAATTTTGATCCATCTGTTTTACCCCGCATAAAATTATTGTAATTGAAATCCCAAATTGGAATAACTTATATCTATTTAGTATGTGTCTTTACGCTATGCAGTAGAAGGACATATTACCTGCTGTGTTCACGAACCCGATGTTCCAACATCGCCAGCATCCAGAGATTCCAATCAAAAACGTTCAGAACAATCCTTAATGCTCACTCGTATTTTTCTAATCGCACAATTACCCTCAATCTACCCACTGTCGACCAAGTTATCGAGTCTATCGAGTCACAAATAAACATAATACAATTTCACTTATGTTTGTACAAGTCGATTGTACAAAAATTAAAGGACGAATGGGCGTAAACATTTTGTACTAATCCTACTGATATTTTTTTTACTCGGAGCTGAACAACCGTAAAAATTTAAGAGATGAACCGCGAATAAAAGGCTGATCAAAGTGGTTATGACTGAACAAAAAAAAAACTGCCCGGTCGTAAATATGTTTTTTTAATGAGAAACACACAGCGTTGTCTCAAACAGCGGTCCCAGTTTTTCGTATACAAATGTAATCTCCTCTTTACACTGAACACTGTCCGGCCTGTCGTCCACACTTGATTTTTCGAAATTAATCCCCAAGGAGAAGACAATTTCGTGCGTAAAGTTGAAACTCCGGGGCTTGAATGAGGAGAATTCGGACCCGAGGCCCACACGAATATGGATTAATCCGTTTCTACCGGAATTACGTCATGTTTCTGCTGGAATATTGGAACAGTATAGGCCACCTATAATGAGAGTAGGCTCAGAATAAACATTTTGTCTTAACGTAACCTGAACAAATACTGTACCAATGAACGCATTTCTAACTTTCTAGTACTACGCCTCTATGTTTTATACTTTTTTGTAATATTTTATGTTGCAGGTGCGATTGATTTATGTATTGTCCTGAAATGGTTCTCATAATACAAACATACTAGGGAGCATTGAGGACGGTTGGAAGGACTTTCGATTGGAATCTCTGGATGCGAGCAGCGTTAGATGTATTTATACTTAATACCGACTTTCATATCCCCGTACTATAAAAAACGGGAGAAGAACATCATTTATAGTATAATTAAATACGAAAATTGGCCGTAAATCATTAATAACAACTGTTTTATCGTTCGGAATGCGAAGGTATAGATTTGTTTGTTGTGCTTACATGCAGTTGACTTTCTGTGGATGCGAAGACTTGATCAGTGCCACGAGGAGAGCGAGAACGCAAAGTCGCCTGCAGAATGCGCCACTTCCCTGTCCCGCCATCGCTTCTGAAAAAGTGAAATGACTACATTCATAAATTACCACAAATATCAGAACTATCTTCTAACGAAACTCTTATGAAACCATTACATGAGTTTATTATAGTTATGGGGGTTTTGAAATTTATGATAATTCGTATACGGTTTGACTAGTCTAGCGGGCTTCGTATTCCCCGAGTTCCGCCGTATTCTCGAGTACTGTCCCAACATCCCTGTCTAAGGGTCACGGTAACTTAGTTTTGCCTTAATGTTGACGATGCTGGACAGCCTCCAGTGTTTAGCAATCAAACAAGGCGTCTGTGTTAACAGCTAAAGGAAACATCGACTAATAGACTATATATGCATAGGACGGGTGAGCAAATATTTAGCTATAAACTTATTGAATTACGAATTTTTCGTCCGGAATGTCTTATCAATTGAATTATAATCATTAAAAATCATTTTTTCCTATCGGTAGATATGTTTGAAAACAATAATTGATCTGCTATAGTACCACAACTATTTGAGACAGTAAATATTCCCCCAACTATAATATAATCATTCATGACTTCCGCCAGACAACAACGGCATAATTTAAATAACAAATTTTCAAACTGAGAGACTCCACTTCTACATAAAAATCCCGCTTTCCAATTTACATATCCCATTAAATTCACTTCCTTGCCCATTTTTTTTTCACGCGTCTTCCGTACCAACAATTTATTATCTCCATTTTCCTCTAGTCATTCTCGTGGATTCCACTTCCAGCACTCATAAAGTTTTTATGTGTAACGGATTTTGAAAAATGATTTTCCAAATTGGGAATAATGCAGTACTCTGAAAGTATCTTATCCCGATGACATTTCTGCATCATCACAAATGAGACACGGCTGTATACTAAATTTCTAGCATATATCAAATATGCACTATATGATAGTTAATAGATTCATAGGAAATTTTACATTAGATTAATTTTATTTTTATAATTTTTTTTCACTATTATTCCGTCTATTGTTCCGTTTGGATATAATGAATAAAGAACTGTAGTCCTTCTAAAAGCCTGTTTGATTAAATTGGACACACAATTGGAAAAATTGATGGTATAATAAAAATTAAAGTCGCGCGGGTTAGTATTAGACGCCGTATTTCTTGTTAATATTCAAAGTCGTGCGGGTTAGTATTAGACGCGCCGTATTTCTCGTTAATAATCGAAGTCGTGCGGGTTAGTATTAGAAGCGCCGTTTTTCTTTTTAATAATCGAAGTCGTGCGGGTTAGTATTAGAAGCGCCGTATTCCTTGTTAATATTCAAAGTCGTGCGGGTTAGTATTAGACGCGCCGTATTTCTTGTTAATATTCAAAGTCGTGCGGGTTAGTATTAGACGCGCCGTATTTCTTGTTAATATTCAAAGTCGTGCGGGTTAGTATTAGACGCGCCGTATTTCTTGTTAATGATCGATGTCGTGCGGGTTAGCATTAGACGCGCCGTATTTCTTGTTAATAATCAAAGTTAAGCGGATCGTTTTTTCTAATTAAAATCGAAGCATCGATTGTACCGGTTATCTTTAAAAAGAATTTGAAGGAGAATATTAATTTAATTTCAAATCCCGTTGGAAAAAATTGGAAATTGAACGAATGAAGTAGCATGGTATTTGAGGCGCCTTATTAGTTTCAAGGGTTCGTTAAAACAGTTGTTGATGAATTCGAATCCCTTTGTAACTTTGGTAAAACCAATCAATGAATAGTAATTAAGGAGATAACTCAAGGCTGTATTCAGATGAGTTTTCGTTTTTCTTGGAATCGGCTCTTTCCAAGTTGTTTCCCCGCATCAGATACGTTCAGATAACAAATAACACAATTATACGGTGGGCTAAGCGCGTTAAAGCGTACTGTTCAGCCGCGAGATACAAGAAGAGAGATACAACAGCATTAAAGCATTCAGGCCACGATAGTAATAATAGTGTTCACGGAAAAAAGTGTCAACCTCGAGGTGCCAAATTTTTCTGCTTGTTAGACAGATAATGCCGTTTTTTTTTGTTGGTTTCTCGAACGATACGAGCTAACTCGTTTATTATTGAGGTTATTCGATCTAAAGTTTTTTACTTGCAAACCAAATTAGGCAAGTTGCGGTGGTGGATTCTCGGCGGTGGACCAATTGGGCGGTTTGACTGATCACCGCCTTCCCCTTCGCTGTCTTTACTCTTTTAGCAGAATTTAACCCACCGACGAGAATGGAAACTCCGCATCAACGCCAATTTCCTTAAACTCCTTTCCTCAGCCGGTTCGGAAATTGTTCCACAAGATCAACACAAAGGAGGAGAAGTGCAAGCGGGGGATTGCTGCTATTACCCTTACACTTGGTTACTGGTAGGTGGGAGAGGGGGAAGAAATGTTGTTCATCATCAATCATCCGGATGCGAACCCCATTAACTATTCAGCCGTCGAGTTCCTGTTTTCATTACGGGTCGGAATCGAACGATGTGCGGGGGAGGGACGTATTTATCTTCTTTATCTTATGAAGACTTAATTTGTATTTTTCGGTACGCGGGCTGTAATATTACTACTAAAGATGGACGGTTGGTTTAAAACTCATAAACGGCAGATGGGATCCAAAATTTTCTTAATCCGAGATTTAATTCTGATAACGTTCATGGAACCCCAAAAACTATTGATAAAAATACTAGCCCGAAGGATGTTATTATTTTTCGTTCGGTATCGACTCAGAGGTACCAAATCTGATTTGTTTTTCACTGGATTTATGTATCCAAGAATATATCTACATATGTATGTAATGTATAAAAGGATAACGAAATAAAGGAGGAGACAATAGAGGCTTAGTCACTTAGTGGACGATCGTGCTGCGAAGCGTTTTTCTGTCTTATTAATCAGTTACTTGACTCATTTCGATAATTAATTTTACGGTATAGAATTTTAAGCTATTATATTCAATTTTTGGACATTCCACCACTCAAATAATGGCAGTAAACTGCGCTCTCATCACAAGCGAGCGGCATCGAATATTTTATCTCAGTGCCTCCTAATGACAAGAATATAAATTCTCCACATGAACAATAAATGATGAATCAAATGGGAAAAAGGGCGGCTAACAGATTGACACAGCTTTCAGTATTTTTCATACGGCCGACCCGAGATTTCGTTCATTTTTTAAGTTTCCACCCTCTCTTGAGTTTCAAATTTTGCGTATTTTCGTTATCTATTTGTAATGGGTCAAAACTCGAGAGGTCTTCAGAAGTTTCGGTTTGGCAACCCACATACCCCGGAGAGAGAGAGAGAGAGAGAGAGTTAGAGAGGTTACTTGAAAGTTTGAAGCAGAACCCCCCCCCTCCTGCCTCACTTGAAAGAAATTTTGAAGGAAAAATATATCCCGGCCTTCCTTTAGGGACCAATCAATCCATTGAGAGGTTTTCGAGTTGACCTCGGGTAAACCAAAAAAAAATAGGTGAATCATCATATATATTGGATACGCCAACCGGGCTTAAGGGAAGGCCCTTTAAATTTAAATTTTAAATTGGTGGAATTAGCAACATGAGGAATAAATATACAACGAAAAATTAAAGTGAGAAACGTTAAGCAAAATCGTTTCAATCTATTGTTATTCTCGCATTCATTCAGACGTCACTGGCAAAATACTCAGCCCGGTTGGCGGGCTGCATTTATCATTTACGGGAAATCGTAAAAACGTAAATGGACCACTTAAATGATTAACGCCGGATTGGGCACAGTTTTTTTCTTCTATTTTATATTTTTCCTCGGGTCCGATCGGAGGTAATCGCAATCGGGGGCTGAGCAGAGGGCGGCGGAGCTGTGTACTGCTCTGGAGCTGGACGTGTGTTGATTCCTAAATTTCCCCAGCGTATTCAGAGATAGAATTTAGCCTTCTAATTAGGAGATTGGTTGTGGGGAGAGCCGGCGAGGAGACCCGCCGCCTTGCCCATCCCCCTATACCTCGTTTACAGCTACGTTTAATATTCCCAATCTCCCGAAGGATTCAGGTAATGACCATTTAATTCCCTCAAGCTGTAGCCCAGTTCCCAGCAGTGGCCCAGATCCAATGTCTAGGACGATAAAACTAATTTCACATGTCCATCATAAAATTTTTCTCATAGATCGATCCATCGGACGAGTGGTATGGCCTTTGGATTACTCGAAAATAGATCAAAATTAGATTTAAACAATAAAATATTACTGTACAATACTATACTTAAACCAATCTCGAACTGTGGGGCCTGCGAGAACCGAGAAATATCGAGAAAATTCAAACGATTTCAATTTAATTCACTGAATTTATTTTCAATGAGGGATGGCGAAATTATAACGGTATTGTATCTAGCATTATAAGCATAAAAAGCCCTCTCTTTTTGAGATACTATTCCGATAATCGAGGAGGTTATATTGAAAGTTGGACCGTTGAGAGTGGAATCGTAATTTGGAGAGATTGGTCTCAGTCCGGTTGAAGGTCTGCCCAATTTTCGGCAAAAGAGGCCCAGAGGAATCTGGAACGTAAGGTCATGGCGGTAAGCGGTGATAGGGATGGGGAGGAGGGGGAAGGGGTTGGGTTAACACCAAATATCTCTTTTGCTCATATTCTTTTATGGAGAGCTCACATAAAAAGGACCCCGGGTCACTGTTCGCTCACGGGTCACATTTGCCCAGGACGTTCAGCAAAATCTTCCCTGACGGAATTTTAAAGAATAAAATAAAAATTATTTACCCCTCGGCAATAATGAAATGCATTTTATATTTCATAAATTCGGACAAATTTTATTCTCTTTAAGCGTACAATTTATTCGGCCTGAAGTTGTTCGGCGCTCTCGATGCATCCCGCAATGCACATCGGTAAGGCGGGCGTAGTATCTGAGGCGCCGTGATATACTCAGCGATATCGTTAATATGTTTAATATGTTAACACTCCGAGTCATCATAATTTATAAATTCTACTAATTTACTACATTCTGATAGTTCATTTAAATTTTAAATTTAAATACTGATAATTATTTATCAAAAGTATAGATCAATGCATTGAATGTTGTTGCATTACATTCCGTATATTAGACTATATAACGATAAGCTTAAAAAAGGGACAATCATATTCAATAGGGAATATGTAAAAAAAATTGTAAGGGTTAAAACGTAGGTGAATGGCGTTATTCAACTAGCGGGAATAATTGTGTCTTCTGGAGGAAGACCAGCATGTCGGTACCCGGGGGAAACGTCTGGAAAATTTTATACAGCTTAAACAGCGATAAACAGCCGACCAGGCTGGGGAGTGGGTTTGGTTGGATGAAAATGAATGAAAATATATACCCCACACCCCAGTTCTTTTTATTTTTCAACCCTTTCTTATGAATGATAATGGAAGGCGAAACTATTGTACTGCCGGGCATTAATTTCGTATTAATAACTAAGCGGCGTACACCGTAATAGCCGGCGGCCGGGCGTTGGTTTATACAGGACACATTGGGATACAACAAGCTGAATATATCCAAATTGTCCACTTTGTACAAGAGTTGTTTTAACATCCTAACAATACTCGGATACTAAATTCCCTTTTGGTGTTAATTAATAGAAAAAAAACACATAGAAATCAAGCTTGATTTATGGTAAACGCGTTTAGAGCCGAGGAAAGACAGTGTGAAAGAAAAATATGAAGGATGTTTGGAAATTACTAATAAATAAATGTGAGAATGTCAGAACTTTTTGGTCGAGCTCAAGATTTTCGGGTCGATTGCTAATTTAAACGGTTTCCAAATTGCATACGAGGACGTGTAGGTTCAGGATGGGAAAGCATTTCGGCGTTTCGAATGCTGAGTGTCTGACGGTTGTTTGAATAGTCGTGTGGGACCGAGGGACAATGGGAGTCCGGGGAATGGGGTGGCGATGGGTGGGGATGTTTGGGAGATGCTTCTGCCTCTCCCAAGGGGAGGGAAATGAGGATAACGAAGGGCCCGTAATCAGGAAGGAAAAACCGCCGTTAGTGGTGAGGGGAGGGCGGGGAGACGGGGAGGTGAAAAAAATTGCTAAATGCCAAACGTCTCCCGGAAAATAATCATATCGACTGGCAGGGGTACGCGACGTCGATTCTGCACCACGGCCAGGATAATGCTGAACCGAGTATTTAATAGGGGTTGCAGGGTAGGGGGAGGGTTCCCACCCCAAAGCGCTTCCGCCGCTCTCAAATCCAAACCTCGTTTTTCCAATATTTATATAAGTCTCTGTCATTTACAGCCCCCCCCACTGTGTCGGTTGGCCGAGTTATAATCCAGAAGAATATTTAGAACCGGAAGAAACATTTAGGAGCTAGGTTTAATTGCATTAATTTATTTATCTTAATGATTACGCTTCTAGACACACCCGATTCAACAGAATCGAATTAAACTGTAAATTTGGACTATTAAGCCCGTTACTTAAACGGCATCCGGAGATTCCAATGTTAAGTCCATCGAACCACCTTTAACGCTCCCCGGTATGTTTCAAATCGCACCGTTCACTACGACCTCGACATGCCGACAGTTGTTGAACTAATGAAGTTCATCCACGCCTCATTCACTTCTCGAAGCCTCCTCCCCTGCTACCCCTATATAAAGTTCTCAGATTGTACACGAAACACGGAAAAAACCGGGTAATTTGAAAATGCCCGTATGATTGATCGGAAAACAATAAAACTTTCTTGGTTACCACATTAAACATCGCCACGACGGCTGTAAATAACGCTATAGAACTAATATTTCCCAAAGAAATTGGGGTAGCGAATGAGGGTGGTTATTAGGGGAAGGAGACGAGTCGCGGAAATGAACCCGCATTCGGTTAACGACACGCGTCCATCAGAGACATGGCAACACATTTCTCTTTCGAATATTTACAGAAATTCTCCTCTGTAAAATTTACCGTTTGGTCAGTAGTAATTCGTCAATTGGTAATAACGAGCTGAACATTTCAAATGAAAAACCAGGCTTTGATTGATGCCCCGTATAGTTTAGTTACAATAGAATGTTATCCTCATAAACTGGCCTGAAAGAGTAGATTTAAATCACAAATTTGGACTGTTAGAACCTCTACTGAAAATTACTTCTAAACTGACTGTAGCCAAAAAATTGATAACATACAAAGCTATATTGAAACCGACGTGGATTGAACTTTGGGGGATCCACCGAGGCATCGAACGCTCCGAAACTCCTTCGAACCCTCCTAAATGCTCCCCCCGGGTATGTTTCCAATCGCACTCTTCACCACGACCTCGACATACCTTCAGTCGACCCAGCCATAAAATCCCGGTATCCCAAATTTCATTCCCGTTTTCCCGCTCGTCCAAATCATCTCGTCGAATCCCTTCCTCCGTTACCTATCCGCGGCTTCAACCCCACTTGCCCTTCTTCTTTCTTCGTAATAACAAGCCAGGACAGTCTGACCGGCACCTATAAACATATTTTTGATTGGGCAATAAAAAAAATAATGTAGATTTCGTGTGTTTCTGTGTCCATACAGAGTAATTAACAAAAAATAAATTCCCAAAGAGATGCTATATTCTCTGCGCTAATACTACTAAATAACATCGCCCCCAGAGGGGTGCTAGCGTACGGTGCACGTGTACAAGTGATACACCACAGTACAAGTGACAGTGACACTGCAGTGAGGATGCCCGAAAAACATCCAAAGTGACTAACACCGCTGGTGAAGATGGCGAGCGGCCGAAACCGGTCTAGCGAACGACCATAACGGCGAGGGGAGGCACAAATCTACGGTATTCCAACCCCTCGAAGACCACAAAACAGGTATTCTAAACTGTGAATTATCGATATTATAGAAAACGTTGGTAAAAGCGTTTTGAAAATCATATAAAAGGTAAAGCTGTCTACCGGACGAAGGTATTACAAAAAAAAGTATGTTGGCACTTTGTCCGGCTTTGTATAATGGAGGCGGCGACACCGTGTTTAAACCTGGATTAAATCCGAGTTGTTTTAATAGCCCCGGTTTGGCGCGATGACACCTGTTGCCCCGGCCACCATTACCCCAGATGGCGGCCACCCCCCTCATTAGAAACAGCTCCCCTGCATCCGACCGACGTCTCCGGCCTAGACTATCGCATTCCTCACCTCCGACCTTCAATAAGCGCCCTCCAACTTATCGACAACCCCCAAGGAGGAGACAGAATTCGAGATAGAGATATTTCGGAGTACAAAAATGCAACGAATCGCACTCGAGCATATCTTGCGCGTACGAAAGTGAAAATTAATTTTTTTTTCTTCCCTCTATCTATATTCTATATTCAGGGGCTCAATTATGATTAACTTTAATGCGCCTTCGAGGAAAACATGGAAAATTCAGTGCGAAAACCCTATTTATGGGCGATTTCCCCGATTGACTCCCCATATACAATGATACATGATGGCGTGCAGCCGAAACTGGTCTATTATTAAATTTTATTTTATATTTTATTCTCCCTTTTTAATTGGCATGTACGACAGTTCTGAGGAGTGAATCGTTCCTACCCATTCCCGCCGTCAGCTTCCCTAGACCCCAAACCGGTCTAGAAGATCGAGAAAAACTATGAAATTAGTCCGGATTTTTATCGAGCGCCTCGCCTTTTATTGAGGCTGTTGGCAGTAAAATTTTCACGCTAGCGAACTGATCTAAGGTAAAAAAAAACTTTATCGCCTGAACATTCGATGCGTTTGTGTTGTAGTGGCTGGTATCCGAATCACTTCGGGAAGAGGTTCGGCCTCTCTCTCTCTCTCTCTCCCTCTTTGTGACGGCCTATCGGGTCGCATAAATTACCGGGTGCGCAGTGTACCCGTCCGTGTATCAAATCTAATCTGAATAAAAGCCATCGGTTCCCCCGGCCTTACCCTCGCGCCAGCCCCAGGACTCTAATTCTCTTCACGCAAGAACGACCGCATTTTATCTTTTGTCCTTACCGTACAGAGGCGAAAACCAATCCGAAAACCAATAACCGAAGCGATTCGGTGCAATTACAGACGAAAAAACAATAATCCACGGCGAATGGAATTCGTACAGAGTATACTATTCAGCCCAATTTATATTAGAGATTTGTTCGAAACGCTGTAGCCTCGTTGAACGATAGCGAGATAAAAAGGATCGGGGGATCTCCGGATGTCTAAGACTATAAACAGCTGTTGAAGCACTTCGAAAAATTTGCCACAAATTCTTAAGTTATAATATATTCAGTTATATAACAAGAATTAGGAAGAATACACGATCGCTAAATTGACTTATTGCCGGTACAGCGGTTTTAAATAAAAAATATGTAGTCGTTTCGAATACACGTTTTGTGGTCCGCGAGAGAAGAACGCGAAATATACGGTAGAAATATATAGTAGATCACAATGACGAAAATACCATTCGACCGGTGTATTAAATTAATTATACCAGTAGGGCAGGTTTTAGAAACATATTACGTTATTACAGCTAATGTAAAAACTAATTTTAACTTTGACATATGAACAATTTACGGTTTTTAGATTGATAGTCTACAAATCTACTCTGTTATTGATTAGGAATATGAAAGTAGTTTTTAACCGAACGGAAAAATCGATGGACTAGAGGAAATGGCTACTGCTAGTAGTGGTAAAAATATAATTTCTCACGAAATTATTATGAACATTGTATTATAAATAACCCTTTGGAAAAAACCGAAGAAGTATTGGGAAACTTGAGGAATTCGGATATGATTAGGGCGAGTGGTGGGCAAGAAGGAGCCACTAGATGGCGTTGCAATTGTCGTGTGCAGGGCGAATGTAAGGAATACTTAGTTGAGAGCGGCACTGGTTGCTGCTTGGCTTGCCCAATCCGGCCCGATGTTGCTTCGGCCTTTTGTCTGATACGTGCGCTTTGACTTTTCCAACGCGAAATGGCCCTAATTTTCCAGGAAAACGGCCCCGGGCCTACTGGGGCGGCGGTGGCCGTGTTCTTTGCTCTCATCTCGGCCCACCCATTTTTCCACCTCATCTAGCCTCGCGGCTAGTTTTCACCGCCACGGGAATTTGAATATTCAGCATGGAAAGTTGCAAATAGGCTTCATTTACCTGTGTCAATTTTTTAAAGAAAGTGAAAATAATTCAGACAGATATACTCGGGCCGTTGAAATTCAAGGAAATTCATTATATCGAAAAATGAAAAGAAAAAACGGTCATTGATAGAAAAAATACTTAGTACATAAAAACAGCGTGTTCGTATTGAATTTTTATCGGAATCTAAATTTAATTCAAAACTTGAGGTAATTTCACTTGTGGGCGAAAGTATTTAAATACCCTTCAATAGCTTCGACCGATGACGCTATTGAAATTCCTCATGTCCAGTTTTCCCATAACCGAAGACGTTCATGAAAATTCAGGCCGGTAATCGTTTACACAAAATTTTTCTTCCGGCGGAAATTTTCCACAACTTGCTCCGGGACGGCGGCGGCCTCCAACTTTGCCTCCATCGTAAAACGAAGCCGGGACTCGATTGAAAATTCACTTTTAAAACAAGTCGGTAAATGTAAGCACAACACAGCTACAGAGCCGGTCGTCGGTAAGAGGCAGGGGAGAGGGGGTTAGCGTCTTTTCCACTTTATCTAAATTACTGTCTTCTGAAAACCAAAATATATCAGATCCTATTTGGCCCGTTTTTTTCTTAACTCCCGCATAATAATGACTTAAAAATCTGGCATTAAAATGACGTTCCGATAATGTAAAAGTTGTTGAAGAATGTTCTCAATTGATTATACCTATCATGTATGTGATTATATGCAAGCAATTAAAATTTATTTGGAAACCCACTGCCTTCCACATTTTTTATTTAAATTTTACTTATTTACTCGGTGTACTTAATTCGCATGATCATTTCACTATTCAATAATTTTATGAAAAGTAATTTTGTCAATTAAATGGACGTTTAAAAATTGTAAAACGAATATTGGAGAGACTTTGAATCCTCCGGACGATCCTCTAGAAGACAGGTCTATTTTAAGGGATAATAACGTCAATTTAGTTTAAACGTGCGCGAACCGAGGCGAACGCTTAACTAACGATCATATCAGCGATCTATCCGGAATTAAGCCCCGGCTTGAATCCGGGCTCTCGCTGTGACGAAATCGGCCGTCAGAGCGTAGCAAATGAATGGGTGAATGGGAATGGAGGGGGGTGGGAGCGCTGTTCGGTTCATGGCTCGTAAACTGCTCATTGGGGCAGGGGACGATTATCGAAGAAGAGCCGGAAGGGTAGCGGCGCAGGATTACCACAGAAATCCGGTAAAAATTGAAGACGGGGGCGAAATTATCGCCCCCCATTAAGGACCCGTTCATTAAACATTAATCCACATTCATCGTCACACCAATCGGCTGAACTCAGATAAGTTAGTTCATCTCCCTTACAAGTAATCTTAGTTTTCTTCTCGTCAGGGCTTTAGGTAAGATCCTGTGGGCAGAACTTGACCCCCTGTTGTTCCGGAATATTTGCCTTTGTTTGGAAACCACCTGAACGGACTCCATTGGAAGGGTTTTGCCCTCTCCTTCTAGGGTTTTCTTTTATTTACCGCCACCTGTTTTGTGGTCTGCAAGGGGTTGGAATACCGTAGATTTCGTGTATTTCTCTCTACTCTCGCTTGTTCGGTCTTTTGCCAGACCGGTTTCGGCTGCTCGACATCTTCAGTAGCGGTGTTAGTCACTTGTTAGGCACTTTGAACGTTTTTTGGGCAGACTATGATGTACTGTGACAGTGACAGTGCAGTGAGGATACCCGAAAAACATCCAAAGTGCCAAAGTGACTAACACCGCTGCTGAAGATGGCGAGCGGCCGAAACCGGCCTAACAAAAGACCGAACCAGTGAGAGAATCTACGGCTGTAGGTTTCTTTCTTCTCCCGACAAATAGACCAGCCAGTGATGCCACTTGAAGAAGCTGTTTTAAAATTTACCTGCCGCAAAATTCATTCTAATGGGTCCCGTTTCAGATGACAGGAACTGAAATTAGTTCCAGTAACAAATTAATTTACGATATTATCGGGACTGGGATCAATTTATTGGTCGAGATTATTATTTGGATATAATTTCCCCTAGTCCGCAATGAAAGATATTACCATTACCGTGGAAGGCATAAAAACTGAACTATATGGCGCTGGGGCTGCATTGAAACATGTCTGGATATAACGGCCCACACAGCGGCGGGGCGAACACTCACAATCTGTATTATATTGCACTATTAACGACGGACTGACAATTAGATTTCATCTTTGATTATACGCCGGCTCGTCCTTATTAATTATTGGAATAAGCAAATGGTCATGTTTTCGGTTAATGAAACGTTACACATCAGTATTAAACGCGCGGCCAACGCAAGTCCGCTGAACAGTGGGTGGGGGCGTCCGTCACTGTAATCAACATAATTGCACTTATATCCCCTCTAATAAATGCGGCGTCTATATTAATTATTATAGCACGGTCGTCGGTAATATATCATATTCCAGGTGGATACATCATGTTGGATTCATTTGTAACGAGTCCCTGTAAGAGTCTATGACGCTGCCCTCATGCCCCGCGTAAATGACAATTTAAAATTGATTGAAAAATGACCTTTCAGGTGGGTAGTCGTCGCTCACAAGAGAGTATTGCATGAGAATATATAATGAGAGTTTAGAATGAGATTTTAGAATGAGGGTCCTGGATAATGACTAACCACATGTAATAGGGCTGATCTGGGACTAAAAATTTCCAATTTTGAATTTTTTTCTTGTTAACAATTTAATTTTAAAACATGGTTGAAACTAAACGGTGGTTTAAACAAAGTAAACGTGACAATTATTAGGGCTCAAGTCCAGTTTATAATATATATCTTGTATTCATTATTTCTCGGTATCATCCATGCAGCATGTCATCGTACTGAATACCGGTATTTCGGCCGAGGGAGTCGTACGCTTTGAAAAATGTATTAGTCCATGAAATAAGAAGGAAGAACGTCAGATGGGGCCACTTAAATAGGGACAAATTGTTGTTTGCTCGCAGAATTTTACATCTGAACAACTGCAAATTTTCGTCCTCCTGTTGCACTTTAACATATTAGTGTTGTTATATTTTTATTTTTGAGTTGGTTCATCGTCGGTTTCGAGTCAGTTTCCTATTCGGTCAAACTCTAGACCGGAATCTACCTCTACCTTCGTAATTACTTACTTGGTGTAATGATCAAACCAGCGCAGTTTCACTCTATAAACAGTTCCAAAAGTAGACGTAAGTACTATATTGTGTGTAAGATTTAAATTGTTGATCTCAGGACTATATTCTTAATTATTTTATTCTAAATATAATTGAATAATAGAGATATGACAATTTTTAAAACCCCGTCCTGGAGAACAAATAAATACGATAAATACATAAAGTAAATTTGGCAATTTTCAAATGGGCGAGATATCAGTTATTCGAAAGAGATTAGAAAGTTTTTGTTATCTTTTGTTATTCCCACGTCTGCTTGGAATCAGTGAAAGTTATGCTCTCAGAATGCCTGTAGACTGGTTCCTAACAGGGACATATAGAATGTCATAGATCGCTCAAATGTTCGGTAAGTAAAAACATTTAGTAAGAAACTCGATCGGGTTTTCAATGGGCTTGTTCGTACAACACAAGTGCGCGCCAGCAGTTGTTACAAGCACATCCGCCATTGTTGTGCTAATTAGGGCAGAAAAATATGAACGTTCAAAAATAACACTTATGTTGGTATAGTTCGAAATTTGCGAATAGAACGGCAATTGAAGCTGAATTTGCCTTTGGAATTTGTAGTTTGGATTTTGTTCAGCCAGCAATAAGAGAGCATGGCGGTATTCTTTCGTATGTCAGCGCATCTCCGTCGGCATTTCGAAATTGGGGTATATTCCATGGGATTATATTGTGTGGGCCCTCTGGGCAGATTTTATATTTAATAATTTATACAATTGGGATTTATTGCCATTCGGTTTCGTTTTGAAACTGATTCCAGGAGTTTCTCGGCGCATTCAGTGTTTTTATATTTCCTTAAAACTGTTTGATTTGAGAAATAATGAAAACAGCAGTGTAATACAAGAAATATAATAATTTAAAAGTACTATCTTATGCAAACGTCGAAGACTAACTTCCGGTAAGAAGATCGTGTAACGAAGCATCCCCACTAAACTCAACCTTTTACTTGATATTCCAACTCTAACCCCTGCATTTAGCTACTAATAAACCAACAGGGTGGCATACAGTCATATGTTTGATTATCTGACTAACACTCGCAGAAACTTCAAAAATATTTTTTCAAAATCTGTACAGAGCACTGAAATGAAGGTGTGCTACACCAAAATTAAGTTCAAACTGTCTTCAAAATTCTATTGCTTTAAGTCACTAATTACCACTATTAGTGTAACTTTCCCAACGATTATAAAACGCAAGGCCTGAGTGTGAAAGTTTTTGAATATCAAATTTAGAAAAAAATAAGTAGAAAAAATGTTTATGTTCCCGTTAAGTAAATTCGACGAAACGTTGTACGACGAACACACCTGCGTCTTTGAGACACATTAGAGCGGCCTGCATTAGTAAACAACTTCTTAAAGAAGAACTCATTAAAGAATTTGCCTCTTGTTTCCCGGCCGCGGTGGACTTCATTTCATAAATAAAAGTCCCTCTGTCCAAAAACTGTAATAGTTTGAGTAATCATTATAATGGTAAACTAGCAAAACACCGGGCAAATTTTACTTAGTATTATGCTTAAGTCGGATTTACTGTCTTCCAACTATTAAAATTGACAAATTATTAAATACTAATACAACGAAACTGCAATATCATAGTTTTCAACTAGAATGAAATCGAATGTTCTAGCGATTCCAGATCCATTATTGCCTAGTAAAATTCTGGGCAACCAAAATCGAGAAATACAGAATATTACGACGGAAAAATTAAAATTACAGACGTTCGATTAATTTTAATTTACGTTTATTCTAAGTTTTGGTGAACGTTTAAGTTGAAATTCGACCGCGACTAGACAGTCCCGCTCCCCAATTAGAGAAATGGCACAAATGTTCGCGTATTATCTTTACTTGCATCACGCGACTTAAAACCTGACTTATAACATGTTTTCATAATTTTTATTATTAAAAAAGGCTCCGAAGGGTGACAATCGCAAAAGGCAAACAAACTCCCGGAAGGGAACGCCAGTATTTACGTTTCTAACTTTCGTCTCCGTCCAGTTCTAGAGCCAACATAGGGCCTAAAAATAGAAAAGGCAATAGACACGTTTTGTTAATACATTTTTGTATAGGCACTACTTTATAGTGTGTGGTGCTTTTGATTGTTACATAAACGTAAATTTGAATAATACAAATATTTATAAATATACAGTCTTTTTCCACCTCAGCTTATAGTGTACGCAGTTCTACCGAATACAAAAGCAGATATCCCAAGAGTTTTTCTTTCAGAAACCTGCCTACTTAACGAGTGAAATGATTTCGCCGGATATGGTTAATTGGGTAAGCCAAAAAAATAATTTTAAAAAAGTTCCTTTCCTAACTTGAAAATCGTTGAAAGTAACATACAATATGTGCTTAAAAATGTATAATTAAATAATATATTTAATACAAGATTGTTTAATGAATGAAATATTTGGTGAAGAGTCTGCTTCCATTGGTGGAAGATCGCCTAATTAAATAAATACAAATAGATTTTCCGGCACAAAAAAGAACAGCGTTCCGCCCGCCTCAACGTTGGGATTTCCATTCGCTTTCCCATGTTTGGATTGCTCGTTTGGGTATTGAATATTGTTGATAAACTATGAGTGAGCTCTGTTCTCAACTCTCATCGGCCATAGGAAATTTTTTTCTCTACGATTTCCTAACTCCCGCACCAATTAATCACAAAATGTTTACCCGGGTAAAAACAGTAGGTTCACGGTGGCCCCGCAGAATCCCGCCGGCGGATCGGAAGAGTTTTATTCGGAAAAGTTTTGAAAATATCCGTATAGAAGATATCGTCTGTTTTCACTGATTCGGTCCCAACACACTGATTCATTCCTTCCCATCACATCAGTCGTAGATTATCGAACCTGCCTTTAATAGTAGATTGTTGCGTACAACCAAAATTCACCCAGCTATTTTCTTAACTCTCAGTAATCCTTAAACATTTAATTACGGTTTTTATTCGAATCCAACCAAAAACCGCAACGCCTCCTATTCGGAGCTGGAGTGTGGGGGTGGATTGAAATAACGAACCGATCCACTTCCATCGTCCGATATTCATACTTCCGGCACAAACAGAGCGCGCCGAAATATTGAGGCACCTAAACAACGGGGGTAAAAAGCCCGGACCGACAGAACTGGTCCCGCAATCAGTTGAGGAAAACGGTAATTGGTAAATTTTGCATTGCAAAGTCCACCCCTGGGAGGGGGGGGCTTACGGGGCGCGGCGAAAACATCGTGACGTCAATCTGTTTTTCGAATCACACACGCGGCGTAAAGGTTTAAAACAATATCAATTCGAAATTTCCAGTCAGATAACCGCAATTGAATAATTAAATATGAATAAGATATAACAAATGTTGGAATGTTGAATTGTCACTGACTGGCTTCAGGGGTAAGATCGCGTGTTGTCCGTTTGGCGGGGGTTGAACTCCCAGCTGTTCCGGGATTTTTCCTGTGTTTGGACGGGTTTGGAAGGGTTTTCGCCATTTCCTTCCGGGGCCCTCTCGGTCGTTGTCCGCTCCCACCATCTCATATTATCTATCAATAAACCGCCTATTCGATTCACACCGATAAAGCCATTCTCACCTCAAGTGTTTTCCAATCACTTTATCGACTCGATTGGGAACTACCCCCGAAACTGAATCTATTCCAAATGACGCACCATAGTTTTAGAAATTCTTTGTAGCCACTAATTACGCAAATAGATTTCGCCGAGGACACCTGTGTAATCATAAAACCTGTGTTAAACAAAAATAATCAATTGGTTCCGATTCGACAGTTGGTTCCCACTGAAGGGCCGCCGGACAGCGTTTGAAGTGCAGAAATTACGGCAGTTCAAATATTATTGAATTTATAATAAAATTTTCTTTTTATAAATCAATAAACTTATCTGCTAGACAAAGTGAAATAGGCAGGAGAAGTATTCTTGGACGCTATTATATTTTTTTCGTTAGACATACAAAAAACTGAGAACGTCTAGATTTTAAGAGAGCCACTCTGTACATTCGGATCGTAGAGCGTATATTGAACTTCACACTGAACTGTCTACATAAATTGTACATATACGTAATTTATGCTAATAGAAATTATTAAAATTTTTTTCCACGTCCATGTCGCCCATTTTACTCATTTCAGGTGTATTTTCGCAATTATACGCGAAATTATAAGCCAACTTGCATCATAATTTCGACACTTAAGACTTTATTCATTTGTCAACCGTTTTGTTTCTTAATTAACAATCTTTCGCCTTACTGTTTTTACCGAAAGGTCCCACCGGGCAATTCCGAACATTTAAAAGGGCCATAACCGTTTTATTCCCTTCGAGAAAATTTCATTGCGACTTCGTAACAGGAATATCTCCTCGTTAACATATTTCCGTTGGTAACGATTTTTGAACGCGAAATTTTAGGCATCAACTTTTTTTTGTATCACTGAATTGCAAAACTGCGTTTTGACGGACTTTCAATAGTTTATTAATTAGGGTCTCAGAATTTTTGCAATTTTAACGTCTATTACCAATCCACTTACAACGGGATTACTCCTTCCCATTAGGAAATTTGTGTACACACGTTCCCCCCTCGTTCTTTTTAAAATACATGTCTCATGATGAAACAAATATTTATCTTCACGTGCATCCATCACATAGTGCAATATAATGTGAAAAAGTGGACTACTATAAGCTATGTACGTGCATATTTATGAGTATATAACTGTGTATGCCTTAACCTAACAGGCACAAGAGTACCTCGGACCGATATACAAAACTATAAATCCCGGATTCTGTAATTTACGATATTTGGATTTATTCAGACAGCTTCATATTCATTGCTTCGAAAATTCTCCTAATTATACGCTCAAAGGATTACATATATTGTTGGAAAATACCTAACATAAACTTTAAATAATGTATCATTGGACTTCAGTATCGGTTCATGTTTTTATATATTGTGATAGTGAACGAGACTAATTTATAACTTGTCCGCGATTTATGAACTTGCTCTATATTTAAGCCGGATTCTAGTATCAATCGATTAAAATATTTTAAAATTTCGTCATAATTTAACGCAGTCTTAGACGGCCGTATCCGATGCAATTTCGTTGTCCAAAACTTCTCTGCAAGCGCCAAATTACTAATTTACCGTATTATATTACAATTGAGCGAACTGGCTGTAAGCCGTATCCCTGAGCTAGCTGACCTTTGGACTAACAACAACAAGGTTAATGATGGAATATATTGATATTAGGTGTATTGCAATGTTGATCTTAGTTTGATGGGGGATGATTCCTCTCGCCTCGTGAGAGTTGATCGGCTGATGACAACTGGGAATACCTACCGATATATACCAACGCGGGGCTCATTCTCCCAACTGGTTGGCCAACTATGCGTTATAATTGGACAACAATCTCGGCACCGTTAAAGCCGTCAACTCCTGCTTTACTACTGGACCTAATTGCTGCTATTGGTTCTCATCGCACTGTCCCGTTTTTTATATAAGGCAATGGTTTGGAATATATCACCCGTTTCGACAGGAAATGTTCCCCATGCACTTTTCGGCAAGGTAAGACGAACATTGCGGCACCGGTCGACCGAGAAATTTCAAACGTTTTTATGATTCAAAAAACGCTAGATTAAACCTAATTCATTTTAGCTCGCATCTCGGCTTGCACCCAGTAAAAAGTCCCTGCAATTGCTGCCGCGATTCTTATTTGAACGAATTAGCTACTTTCTTTTGATGTGGATCCAAAGTGGAAATAAAATGAACTTCAAAAATTTATCCAATTTGGTTTATTCGCAGTCATAACTCTGAATATATGCAACTTGGTTAAATTAAATTACTCGGTGTATTATTCGAAACTATTGAGAAGTGGATTAGCAGATATAGAGACTTTCTTCTACAAACCGTGGCCAAAGCTCATAATTCAATCGGCCTTAAAAAAATTGAAATGAATTCTGAAGTAATTTATGCAGGTTTATATATTTATACTACAAGCCCTCGTTCAGAATATTATTATATTATATACATTATATATATATATATATATATATATATATATATATATATATATATACATATATAATAGTACGTTTTGTTGCTAGAATAATTTTGACTTTTCGCCATCGTCAGTAGCATCCTGTCAGAACTGTCAGTGCTCTATTACCACTCTGATATACTCTTATTTAATTATTCAAAATCGGCCCAGATTAAAATTTAATAGGAGACGAAAGATTTCTCAGATTAGTAAATTTCGCCGGATTATTACATCGCCGGTGATACTGCATTCTCAATATCTAACAGTTTTGTAATTTAACTTCTTGGCTGCAATACCTAATTTTGGCAAATTAACTGAACATTTCATACGGTAACGCCCCTAGGGTTCAGAACGCGAGATACCAGTTCTGAACGAATATTTCGACGAATTAGTAGACGACTAAAAATCAGCTCGATTAAATAGCACTTTGGAAAAGCTCTAGAAAAGAGAAAAATAGAAAGAAAGAGGTAAAAAGGGAGAGGGGGGAGCGTCGCATTTTTTTAAGCGTTAATGAAACTTTCAGCTTTGAATTAGCCCTTACCTTTGGTCAGTTCCCATTTCGAGGATCAAGCCCGTTACTTCCGTCCGGATAACTTGCAAGGAAAACACAACATAAACTTCGGTCTTATAAAACAGAAATAAATAAAAATCATCCCGGTGGGACATTCTAATTTTTAACTCTACAACGTTGCATAATTGAAAAAAATAACACGTCCTGAAGAGGGACGTATTTTTGCTCCCTTTTTCAACGAAAAATCTATTGGTCTGAATCATATTCAGATTGGGAACAATTACTTCCCTTACCACAATACTTCAACTGTCTATTGGCCCTATTGGATCTAAAAATTGTGGCAGGATTACGTATTGTCCGGATGAGATCTTTAGTATTTCACTTTTATATTGTAAGTTGAATATTACAATGGAAGAGAAATTCCGAGGCATCTAGACTGAGATGGCTTCAGCGCAATTTCAAAAGAGTGGAGCTATCTAATTCGTGGATATGAGAAATATATATTTTTAATAAAATCGATTATTTCTTATTGAATACGAGACTAAAATTGATGGTAAATATTTTAATACTGATATAACCCCGTAAAATCTAAATTATTGAGACCCGTAATATTTAAATCGAACCTTACAGAGCGGTGTTTAAGTCTCATTGTGTCCTATAATTGTTCGCCAATAATCAGTTATATTAACTTCAGCATTAAGTCCAGGATACGTCCATGTTAATTACGTGTAATGATCATGTTTGAAAGTTGCGTCTCATTGATATTAAATATACCGGTCGTCGGGTAATAAAAATCAGAAAAGGGACACCTTTCAGATCTGGCGTTAGGCGTTGAAACGTTGAAGAATGCAGTTATTAGGAATTCAGGAGAAATGTATTTAATGAAATTTAATGAGAAAAAAATCGTTTTATCTTTTTCACATAAAGATGCAATTTTTTTTGCGAAGATTATAAATAATAAATGCCATTTACTATCACCAACATTTTCCTAAAAATAAAAACTCGAGGTATTTGGAATAATGAAATATTCTATCGGGCCGTTTCAAATTTGAAATTGGGAATTAAGTCGCGGGCGAATATCAGGGCGTGAACATAATCATGATTAACATTATTCCGTAGTCATCCCTCGGACTTCAGGATAAAACGTTTTCGATTTTTAATAAGGTGTATCCATGCTCCGCGAAATTTATTTCTGCCCCCCTCCCCTGGTATTATTAAAAACTGAAATTTGTAATTTGAAAGAAAATTCTCCGTCGCGGTAATTTCGGCCGTGACAAATTTCAAGCGATTAAACGAGAGGGTCTCACAACGTCCAGTTAATCAATCAATTAATTAGATTTATTGAAATCATTAAGACAGACCAGACGGACATTATTATAACAAAAATGACTAAACGATATCACGTCTTTTCCAGCTACCCGAATATATCAGAGCTTTTCAAATTATAACCCTATATTGAACATAAGTTGTATTACGCATTGAGATAATTATGCTCTTCATTAAAGTTACTTATATGTAACATGCGAAATTAATCTTTAATATGTGCAAGGTTGCGAAATAATAAAATTACAATATCCCAACATACTCTTCATAATCGTATGAAATTGAGCACTAAAAAAAATAAATAATAATTTAATAAGACAGCTATATTCATAACGTTGCATAACTATTTAAGACTGAGAATTTGGGATTGAAATGAAATTTTGAATTTTAAATAGACGTCTAATTTATGAAAATTGCCCCCCGTCAATTCTAAAGGCTCGCCCTTTTCACATTTAATAATCCAGTTGTTTTATTGAATGTTTTAGGCGTAACAATATTCTGGCAAAATTAACTGGTTACTTTTATCATTAGTTTCTATAACAATTTTCAACAACCATAATACTATATTGGTATCAGCACCATAATCCAATAATAAAACACAATATTCTACAAATTAACGCAGAAACGACCTTTAATATAAAATCTCAATATTTACTAATTATACTAAAATACCAGGTAAACGATTTCAGTAATTACTGCTCTAATAATAATTGGATTTTGCAGCCTGATTCAATTTTTAATCAGCAAATTGAGCGAGCAATTTTGTTTAAATTGAAATTATGAACAGTATATTTCAAATGTAACATAATGAATTAAAACTGACTTTAAGTCAGTTCAATAGGTTCAGTCAGCGTTCAGTAGAGGAATTAACCGTAATATTGGACACACGAGGATGAACAAAATTAGTTAGTGAAATGAGTTCAAAAGGGGCTCAAGGCGAAATCGGGGTTACGCGTAAAAATCGGACCGTTTTTATTACCTTATTTCTAAGACGTATTTAATTACAACGTGATTTACTGTTGAACTAACTCTCATCAGGTATGCTTATTGTTACTTTATTACCCCGTATTATTTTGTTCCCATTCCGACGTAACTTCTTTCTGATATTAATTACGGGTTATTACAATTTTAAACTGGTACACGTTGTATGTCGAATTCATGTCTGTTCCAATCGCGGGACCTAATTACGGAGGAGCGCGCGGCTCAATCGTGTACATGGTAGTAATACATTTTTTTTGCTCTGTCTTTCGTACGGGCATTTATGATAGAACAGACCTGTCTGTTGTTTTCTCGTAGGTTGGGTAGACGGGGCTGCGGGCCGACGTGGGGTTGATATTGGTCGGTGGGTCGGATGATGATGTTGTTGTATTGTACGAGAGCGATGCCTGGATGGTTTTGGAGGCTGTACCAGTGGCCGAGGTCCCTTATATACCGGGGCCGGCTGGCTTCTGGCGCGTGCGCACACCCCCGCCGCCCAACCCTCTCTCCCTCCGCCCTCTCTTTCTGCCACCCCATCAACAAGTGATCATCCCTCAACCGATCGTCCAACCTGCCATCCGCGACACAATTATGGCAGTGAGTATTATTCCGTTCAATTTTAAACCATGCACCGTGAAAGCTTGCTAACATTTAGAATACCAGTTTTGTGCTCTGCCAGGGGTTGGAATACCGTAGATTCCTTGTATTTCTGTCTCCTCTCGCCGGTTTGATCTTTTGCTAGACCGGGTTCGGCCGCTCGCCATCTTCACTAGCGGTGTTAGCCACTTTGGATGTTTTATGGGCATCCTCACTGCACTGTCACTGTCACTTGTGCTGTGGCGGTTGTCTGTTGTGTGTGTGTCTTGTTATTGTGTTTTTCGGGATAGTGTTTGTCTTCTTTGGGTTGGGAGGGGCGTATACACACGACAAACAGATAACCGCCACAGTACAAGTGATGCTCAAAAAACATCCACAGTGCCAAAGTGACTAACACCTCTACTGAAGAAGGCGAGCGGCCGAAACCGGTCTAGCAAAAGACCGAACCAGCGAGAGGAGACAGATACGCACGAAATCTACTTGCTAACATTGTTGTTTGCCCGGTATCGTTGAAGAAACATTGTTGAATCGGTCAACAAAGTTTATATTTTTACTTGAGAAGTACATTAATTCTCCATTCTGGTCGGCATTTGCGAGAGATTTCTTAGTATAGAAGACGGCAGAATCTAAGGACAGTTCGACTACCTTAATAATTCATGATGATTAGAGTGAGATTTAGTGCACATAAATGATTTTGTGAACATAAAGGAAACGATATTAAAATTTTCCACTTAGACTCCTCGACAACAGATTTATCGCGTATTTTATGACCGTATTTTCAAACAAAATTCGGGCCTACGGAGTCGAGTTGTGGGAATCGATCAGCCGTTTATATTACTATTTAAAATACTGTCCCTCATCAATTTAAGCAAATTTAAATGCCAATGCCTCTACCATTAACAACGACGTGTTTTGTCCTCCACCGTTAAGTTACCGCCCCATATATAAGTTTACTTTGTGAAAATGCGCGCACGTTCCTAACTGAGACTGATCGGAAGAGAAAGTTTTAAACCAACTAAGAAATCCATAAATTTAATACCGTTTCATAATAGACTGTTGAATAGGTTCAATAATTATATTGCAGACTACACAAAATGAATGCGCCCGTTATTCTATTAGATTAGTTGTTCGACTTAAGAAGTTTATATATAACCAAAAATTACGTGTAAAGTATTTTGTTCACTTCAACCCAAATTCGTATTAGCGATGGATAAACGAATATATAAGAATCAATCAACAGAAAAGGAGAGCAGCAACCGAAAATGGCTTTTATATATCATTTTGATTAAAGACGTTCCAAAATGGGTGTGTATGAATGATGGCTCGAATTATGTGAATAGGCGCCCATAATTTATTTATTTTATTTACCCCAATATTTTTCCGATTGTCTATCTCTATACATCCGTTAATGTTTGCGTTTGACTGCAGAAAATGTTCAATACGCCGATTTTTAATCATTTCACGACTTTCCTTTTTTATCTGCCGTGCAAAAATTTTCACAAATTTTCAAAATTTTGTAAAATACAAAAGACACTATGCGTACGGACAGAGGTATATTTTTGCTCAATTTTCGTAACGGCTCTCCCACCACCAAATACAATTCAATTGACATTATACAGCATTAAATAGGTTCAATAAATAATATGATGTACTAGTGAAAAATATTTTATTAACAAAAAGAATATACATGCTCAAATATATACATTTATGCAAATATATACAAGCACTTGTTGAGCTACAATAAAAAATGTTTGGCAACAGTATGTGCAGTAGTTTTCTTGCCTACAATGATTGCATTTTTCATTCTCTTCAGAAATGTCGGCATCAGCGGTGGGAAAAATAAATTTTCCAGCACCGGCCGGCAATTCAGAAAAACCGTCGGCGAACTGGTGAAAATTTTCGCGGGCTCAGTTTAATAAATAAGTGAAGACTATTCAAAATACCGTCAACTCCTAAATAGCGCCCCGTATTAAAGTTATATCATTTCGACTCCTTTTTAATGCTGTCCTGCGGATTTTGTTTTTCATAAAAAAATGAGAGATTTTCAGCCGCAGCATCTCACTATCGGCTCCTCCAAGTCGGGGCGTTTTAATAACATCTAGGTAATTAATATAGTCATAAATCGGTCATAAAATCATACTATGTCCAGTTTGGCCTGTTATTCCCGTCTTGCAATATTTGAAATTTAACAATTAAATTCGGCTAAATTATTGATTTTTATTTTATTAGCACTGAGATTCAAACTAACGCATGTTCTTCCGTTGACGCTCGGTGACCGTAATTCGGCTAAATTATGGAACAGTTCTCCACTGCGGATGTTCAATTTCCCACGGTATTTTCGATGTTCCTCTCGCTTGCGTCGTAAAGAGACGAAGACATCCTGGCGTAATCGCATTATGTATCATAAAAAAAAGGAAATGGATTCCCATCACGAATCCACGCAGGTTGTGGAAAACGAATAAAAGCGCGATTATTTTTGTTCACGATTAAATAGACTCACGCACGACGTGATGTACACAATACGCGACTTTGATAATAGCGATCAGGCGACGGTGAAATAATAGTGCTGACAGAATGCTTCATCAACCCCTCTCAGGAGGGTTTACCGAGCCTTCTTTGATCCCCGAAACATAAAAGTTTCCATTTTAAACTTATTATAAATTCGTGCTGAAAACGAATTGGAACTCGTAACAATTTCATGTTCAAATTAGAAACATACAGATCGTCGGAAAACAATTCCTGAAACACATATTGGAATCGAGTTTTATGAACTCGTTTAGGACGATTTAATAGGTCCCTTTCTTTTAGGCATTTTAGGGATTTTCCGATACCGAAACGTAATTTCAACCCGCGAAATAGAAATTTCGCCGAAACATGACACGACATAACGCGTGGACTGTTTTTTTCGGTTGTTTGGCGATATATATAAGTCCAAGTAACGAGACGTATTGACATTGTACTAATTCGAATCATGTTTGCCCGGATAACGAACTGGTTGAAAATAAACCGGTAAAACTGCGCACGCGACCCGTTCAAAAATGTCCCCATACCGAAAATATTAACTGTAGGTTCGTGATGTTTCTGTCTCCTCTCGGTGGTTTGGTCTTTTGCTAGACCGGTTTCGGCTGCTCGCCATTATTAACTCGAAAATATTAACAGTTTTGCAATATTTTCCTAACACATTGGCCTGGCTGCGCTTTTATAAACCTGAAGAATTCCTACAAAATCCTCAGCGAAAGGTTTTGCCTCAGAAAATATATATTTTGAATGACAGTACGAACTGTTAATTATTTATTTCTAATTGGTTGGAAGCGGTTATCAAAATTTTGATAATGCACCCGCCGAAATTACATAACAAATTAATATTTTAAATGAACAACCTCGCGGTTGTTAATGAACCTTAAACAAAAATCATATATGGTAGGATTTGAAAATATTTACTTGTCTATGCAAGTGTTTCTTAGCAATACCGCCGAGAATTTTTGTTATTGGTTTGTGTGCGGAGACGATATTAGAAATTATAGTTGATGAGGGCGTGGGCAGTTGGACCCGGGCCAGCCTCAGAATTACCAGCCAATGTCTTACCATTGGACTTCCGATCCATAGACCGCTTCATTTCTCCCACCATTTTATTTTTCAGTACGAAGTAGTGCATTAGTCGACGATAGAAGAGATATTTAGATAGGGATGTAATGAGTTTAACGAATAATAACTAAGTTTAAAAGTTGGGCGCTATGATTCTTGAGATCTTCTGTCTACAAACGCCTATTTCACCTTATTATATATATCGGTTTCGCCTCGTCGCCATCATCAGTAGCATTATGTGTACATTTACACAATTCATAGTTTTTTTACTCGCTATTAGGAACCCAATTTAATTAGTCCTAAAACTTACGGTCATGGCACTTTGTCTTCAAATATAGAAATATTGATTTATAAAGTAAATACTGGAAAGTGTGAAATATGGGAAGTATTGCTCAAGTCTGAAGCCCTGCTTCAGGTTTATTTCAACTCTAATACTACATTTTATGAGCTCTTCTCGTTACAAATTATTATTTCAGTTTTTGATTCAAGGTAATTTCCCTCGTGAAATGACGAATTGTTCATACACCGGAGACGAATATATATATAAATAAATATATTGACCTCAATATATAATTTTATCTAAAATGTGGGACGTTGTTTTCAACGAAGGGCAGCAAGTTAATGTAATTATTATTTAGAACGCCGTCCCGACCAGTTCCTTTTTGCCATACAAAGCCCAGGCCGTTTATAAAAGCAACTTATTACACTTTAGACGTGTGGTGTACTCAAAAGTAACAATATCTCTGCGATTTTTTTCATTTATTATTGTGCTCATTTACCTACAGTTTCCAAAATAACGGAAAATTGCCACATCTTCCGACACAATTACATTTTCAGAACAAAATCAGAAAGCGTTTTTTACTGGGTGTCCCAAAGCAAGTCAATTCGGTTTTTCAGCATTATTTTTAAATTACAACGCATAAATATAACAAATATCTCCTCATATTTATGGTAAAATATTAAACACGTTTATAATCTGACAAGACGGCTGTTTGGATGAGGCGATGGGCCTCGTATCTCTTTTATAATTTAAATATATATAAAGATATATAATTTTTTTAGGCGATTTTTCACACACTTAACCCTCTATGGGCCCGTGTAACATTCAGGATCCAATTTATCGAGATTTTGCCAAATAATTATAGCTTTTTTCGTGAGATGGCGGATAAATCTTAATCCTATAACGTTGTCAAGATAGCCAATATCAATATCAATTTTTTTTTCATTCGCATATATAGGTTTATAATTGCTGATTTTTCATTCCCCCAATTTTTTTTTGGATTTAAAATAAAAATTCCGTCCATAGGGGGTTAAGTTACCAATTTGCAAACACACCGACGATCTTACAGCAAGTAATATACATATTGTTATCCCGAATAAAGTGTTCGTATTTATGATAAAATATTGAAATTTTTGTTTTATAATCGGCCGTTAAAGTATGTATGGGCTGTGGTACGTCTATTTAGACAAGATATATATATATATATGAGTGGGTACCGTAGTCAGGTTATTATGCAAATTGCTGTTTCTGCGTACGCGCGTCTCTCATTGCCGGTTTGCATTCGCATCAGCGCGGGCAACCCCCTCCCTGTCCCAGCCCCTAGCTCCGCACCCCTCGTCATCATCCTCAACCCCGCCCTTCCTCTGATAGGGGGGGGGTGGACATCATACAAATCTAAAGCCGTTCGAAATGCGATACGGCCAATCAACAGTTGAATCGCACTGCTGCCGGCAGTGGCATGACTTGAAATAAACCCGGCATAATGAACCCCCGTATCGTCGCGTTGCGTTTTAAGCCCCCCTCCCACCGGCCCCCGTCGGATGTTGCTGCCCTATAACTGCCCTCATACGAAAGGAAAAGAAGTTATTCCCCGGTGCCGAGAGGTCACCCCCGAAGGAATCGTCGTCCATTCAGGACAATTTGGAACTTTGTTGAATGGAAATTTTCGTTATTGTTTGTTGGGGGAAACGAGATTATCATAAGGACAAAACTATCGGTAATTGTTCTCTGGGGGTTTCGGTTGGGCCCATTGAGACGTCCCACAAGCAGCAAGGGCAAACTTCAGAGAGAACTTCCCCGAAACGGATGATATTGGATTGCGGAAAGTTCAGTCAGTGAATACGAACCCTTTCGATTGTTTACCTTGCCAGGCCCCCAATATGTTTTGTACTTATTACCGCAATTTTAAATGTCTATATTTCGATTTTCGTTATTAGTTTTCACTCCGGATACCCGGTGAAGTGTCACTTCACCCCAATGCCCAATGTCGTGGGAATAACTTCCCCAGGGGGTCGACACCCCGCTGTTCCTGGATTCGTCCTGTCTGCCACCTGAGCGGCCTCCGTGTGAAGGGTTTTTGCCCTTTCCTTCCGTGCATCGTCCGCCTCCGACGTTTCGGAACTCTCACCGGTCCCATTATCAGGGTCCGACCAAAGAGTGGATCAACTCGGGATATACCTGGTGGTGAGGTATCTTCAATTCTCCTGCGATTAAGACAATCCTGCGATTATGGGGCAATATTCGAGCTAGAACGCGTATCAATAAAAGCAGGCCGACTAATCTACATCATTTTTCATTTAAATTTTAGATTTTTTATAATTTCGCGTTATTTTCTCAAGGAACAGTAGGAAATATTTAATTTTGCGAATGAGATTTGTTGAATGTGAGAATCGCGTTATGCCGTTAAAATGATTAATTGATTGTACCCCCGATTTTCTTATTCCCTGTTGAACTGCTATTCGACGTTGCCAGGATCTCATTAGACCGGTCTCCCCGGGGAGTATCTCAGTCCTGGATTTCCGCCCTCTCGCTCCCTGATCCGACTTAGAGGAAACAAAGGAAATAACAATTCGCGGCCGAGGAACTAGATCTGAACCCGGTCTTGTGTAAACGGGGAGTGAGAATATAAAGATTTTATTTATTTTAGAAATTTTTACATTTTTATTCTCACAAATGATTTTCTATGAATTAAAATTTAAAAGAAATGATCCATTACCGAAATATTTTTATACCGTCCGTTCTATTCCCGTACAATGTTTCACCGAACATTTACATTTATTCGAGTTGTTTCGACTTAATTTGACGCGAGTTATATTTCGGTTGGACAGAAAACTGTAGCACCGTTAGATTTCTCCAAGGAGGGATTCCTATGTTCAATAAACTCAAATTGAAATTTGAGACGATAAATATATGATGACGGATTAGGTGGCGTGTGTTACTCAGCAATAAGCAATAGGAAATAAGTTTTCGATATATAATTAATTTTTTTCTCCAAATAATTACACTATTTTTAATATATATTCTGGCGGGTATAAAATGGAATATTGTGGACGGAAGAGGTTGGAGAGAGATTTTCAACAGAGAATGAGATCACGCGAACTGGAAATGCTGCCAGTTTTGCGGACGTTCGCAGACACCAAAGTTAGAAAACCTTCTTCCAAATGTTTTACCAACGCAGACATTCGGCAATATAAATAAATATCGACAATATTCTATGAGGAGATAACTCCGGAACAATCGTAAAAAACTGAACAGCTCGCAAAACAATCAGCAGGGCAGGTTGAAAAACTACTTCCCGCGGAAATTGTGTTGACATTCTGCTGAAATTTCGCCCCCTATTTTCTTTTTTCGGGGGGAAAGAAAAATAGAATAAATGGTGACAGCACATTCATAATTGGAGAAATAACGCTGGATACTCTTGTGTTTATTCTGTCCTACGCTAGGCCAATTTAAACGTGTCGCCATCTACAGTAACAATCCCACAGTAGATCAGTGTGACGCTTGATCTTGTGCGAACAAACGATTTAATTTTCGCAAAATTTCCCAAGTTAGAGACATGTTCCTTTTTGCCACAGTCGGTTGGTGCGTTCGTATAAAAATACAGTGACCGTTTAAGAAAACTCATATACGAGATAGTGGATAATGCTGATATTACTGAACTATGGAGGACCGCCATATATAGTGGGATGGATCACCGGTTGAGTTAAATTGAGATTGTGCGCAGATGTTCGAGTTAGTAGAAACGCTTTTCGGGTTAATTTGTTTGTATGAAAGACGCGTAGTTGGTTGCGGTAGAAGGGAAGGATCTAGGTAGGGGGTGGTCTTGCAACCCTGGTTAGAAGACGAGGAGAAGACTCCCTCCCCCGCCACTTGAGATGTCTCGCTAACGAACTCTCAATTATGTCACAAGACCACTCGGCACCGACCGACAACAGACACTCTATACCAGATTAAAGTTGGGACAAAGGCGGACAAAACTGTTAACATATCTCCCCGAGTAAAACATTTTAGACCCGCCTTTCGATTTAATCTATTCTATATAATACAAATATAGTTCTAATCATTATATTTATACCGTAGATTTCGTGTATTTCTGTCTCCTCTCACTGGTTCGGTTCCTTGGTTAGACTGGTTTCGGCTGCTCGCCATCTTCAGTAGCGGTGTTAGTCACTTTGGTTGTTTTCTGGGCATCCTCACTGCACTGTCAGTCACATGTACTGTTGTGTTTGTCTCTGTCTGTCGTCTTTTTGACGTCTTTCCAGTTGCCTTTTTGACCAAAAAATCCCTGTGTACTGTGGTGGTTTTCTGTTTGTCGTGTGTGTATATAAACGCGTCTTACTATTGTGTTTTTCGGTATGTTGTTTGTCTTCTTTGGGTTGGGAGGGATTTTTTGGTCTAAAAGACAACCAGAAAAGCGTCAAAAAGACGACAAGCAGGCAAACACCACAGTACAAGTAGACAGTGACAGTGCAGTGAGGATGCCCGGAAAACATCCAAAGTGACGCCTCTACTGAAGATGGCGAGCGGCCGAAACCGGTCTAGCAAAAGACCGAACCAGCGAGAGGAGACAGAAATACACGAAATCCACGCTATTCCAGCCCCTCGCAGAACACTCACATAATATTTATGTTTTATGCTACATGATGAGCCTAAATTAGGTGATATGGCTGGATTTCAATAACTTGTTAGGTATAAGGATCTCCTGTCCCTCGTGGGACCCTCATTCTATACACGTCATCATCGTATTTTTCATTATAACACACGGCCTCCTGTATTATCGTCCGCTCTGAGCATCGTTTAGTACAGTGCCAGATGCGACGACGAAGGCAACGACGTTACGACCTGTTTTGGTAACGCCGGGCCGTTGCTTCGGCCTCAAGACAATATACTTTTTTTATTTACCCCGACGATTTCCAGCCTGTCAATTTCATTTCCCAATAAAACCCCCTGACGATTGGGCCGTAAAACGGGCTTCTCAGTAAAACGCTATTTGAAAATTCCCCAAGAAATGTTCAATTCGTCATTATTGCCGATAAATACTAACCCCGATATTGGGGGCTCGATTCCAATAACGCGCATATTGTGAGAGTTAAAAACAAGCCATAACTGCGTTTATCATTTCTTAAATGTTAATCGATTTAACGATTTAGGAGAAATGAAAGTAAAACTGCAGTATGGGGGTGTTATAGCAAGCGGGTAGTATCGATAGTTCCCGGAAACGATGTTATAACGATATATCGAAGCAATGCGGAACGGTCTGGCAAAAGACCAAATCAGCGGACGGAAGATGAGGTAATTACTTATTAAAATGTAGAATACTTGCTTTAATATGGTTTATAGAAGAATTCGTTCGATATATATTTTCCTAAATTTCACGGCCGAAAGAATACAAATTTAACTCAGATACTGCAGGCAGAGTGTTGACTGTGTTATATCGGAAATACTGTGGTAACTGAATTGCGAACACGAGTAACAGAAATCGGACGGGAGGAAAAATTGCGATTTGTAGGACGTGGAGCGTGCACAGGACGTGCCCTTTTCTGAGCCCCGGAACGCTGTTTCCTTACACTTTTATACGAAAACGATTACCACAACTACGAAACGTCAGAAAACGCAATTTCGAAATAACAGGGCCGTTATTAGCAGCAGGAGTATTATCACAGAAGTGATACGATGTACTCAAGGAGGTCGGATTGTAATTCTATTATTTATTAATATTTTAGGTCACAACTGTTTTTATAGCTTAGAATACCTGTTTTGTGGTCTACGAGGGGTTGGGATACCGTATATTTCGTGCGTTTCTGTCTCCTCTCGCTGGTTCGGTCTTTTGCTAGATCGGTTTCGCCAGCCGCTCGCCATCTTCAGTAGCGGTTTAGTCACTTCGGCACTTTGAATGTTTTTCGGGCATCCTCACAGCACTGTCTCCTGTACTGCGTTATTGTGTTTTCCTCGAAGTTGTTTGTCTTCTTCGGGTTGGGAGGGATTTTTTAGTCAAAAAGGCAACCGGAAAGACGCCAAAAAGACGATAGACAGAGACAAATACAACAGCACAAGTGACAGTGACAGTGCAGTGAGGATGCCCAAAAAACATCCAAAGTGACTAATACCGCTAGTGAAAAAGGCGACTAGCCGAAGCCGGTCTAGCAAAAGACCGAACCAGCGAGGGGAGACAGAAACAAGGGAAATCTACAATTTTTGTACAATTTTTTACAGTTTTTGTAATTATATCTAGTGACAGAGCGATGATACTATGAGATTTCCTCTTGTCTGAGTAGATGCCAAGAATTTAGTAAACTATGACCCGCTCGTGAACAAGTTGCGTTCTGGTATTGAGTTTTCGAAATTTATACAATCAACCGCGAAGCCAATCGATTATTGGAGTTAATTTCGAGATAGGGGAGAAGAGAAAAAAGGATTCACAACAGCATAAATCTGATAACAGCCAGCAAACAGGAGAGTTGTTGACGAAATCAAGAAACTTTGAGGGGTTGGGCGTTACCACCATAGTGGTTTTCATCAGCTAATGGTTTGACATAAGAACACCGTTCAGTAGCTGAGTTCAACAGGATTAGTTAATTAATCTCTAATTGTTTGATACTAATTAATAGCAAATTACACCGCCACTAGCTCTATGTTATATAGGTACGTTGTGTTAGAATGCTGAACAGTAATTCGCATCAATAGTAAATTAAAATTAATCTTTCCACCTAGGCAATGAAAAATATTGGCATTCCTCAAATTCGATCAAAAAATATTTATATATTTATAAATATTTATACATTTATATAGATATATGTATATATCTTATACATAAAGATGAAAGTATGTATGTTAATCAGGTATACTGCGTGCTCGATAGCCGAAAAATTCGGGATGGTCTTTCGTAGTGGTCTCGACAAGGTCACGGGGACCATGAAAACCAGAAAAAGTCCGCGACTTAAAAGACTTAAAAAGAAGATCGAAACTTAAAAAAGAGTCAATTCTGCAGGCTGAAACATCTAGACGAAGACGCCAACAACGTCCAAACCGATCCCAATGGGCGTTATACTTTGTAATTTGAAAAACAGCCATTTTTTAAATGGTGTTTAAGTGTTAAAAACAATATCGCCGACCGGTACTGACACCTAGCGGTGATTGCCTGAACTGAGACCCTGTTGAAACATAGGATTTGAAAATAACAATTTATTTAAAAATACAAATGTAAAACAACTCCATTACAACATTCAAATCATTATTTATTATTCCTCACTAATGTTGTTATTCTATTTTTAGTTTTCTGGAGTTTAGTAGGTTAATGAAATTTAATAATATGTATATTTATCATCTTAGTAGCTAATATTAATTGATTTAAAAATTAAATATAGTTTTCATCCTTTCCTGTGTTAAAAACAATATTCCGGAACAGTACTGACACCTAGCGGTGATTGCCTGAACTGAGACCCTGTTAAACTGATGGGATTTGAAAATAAAAATTTATTTAAAATTAAACATGTAAGACAAATCCATTACACCATTCAAATCATTATTTATTATTCATTATTAATGTTGTTATTCTATTTTTAGTTTTCTGGAGTTTAGTAGGTTAATGAAATTTAATAATATGTATATTTATCATCTTAGTAGCTAATATTAATTGATTTAAAAATTAAATATAGTTTTCATCCTTTCCTGTGTTAAAAACAATATTCCGGAACAGTACTGACACCTAGCGGTGATTGCCTGAACTGAGACCCTGTTAAACTAATGGGATTTGAAAATAAAAATTTATTTAAAATTAAACATGTAAAACAAATCCATTACAACATTCAAATAATTATTTATTATTCATTATTAATGTTGTTATTCTATTTTGAGTTTTCTGGAGTTTAGTAGGTTAATGAAATTTAATAATATGTATATTTATCATCTTAGTAGCTAATATTAATTGATTTAAAAATTAAATATAGTTTTCATCCTTTCCTGTGTTAAAAACAATATTCCGGAACAGTACTGACACCTAGCGGTGATTGCCTGAACTGAGACCCTGTTAAACTGATGGGATTTGAAAATAAAAATTTATTTAAAATTAAACATGTAAAACAAATCCATTACACCATTCAAATCATTATTTATTATTCATTATTAATTTTGTTATTCTATTTTTAGTTTTCTGGAGTTTAGTAGGTTAATGAAATTTAATAATATGTATATTTATCATCTTAGTAGCTAATATTAATTGATTTAAAAATTAAATATAGTTTTCATCCTTTCCTGTGTTAAAAACAATATTCCGGAACAGTACTGACACCTAGCGGTGATTGCCTGAACTGAGACCCTGTTAAACTGATGGGATTTGAAAATAAAAATTTATTTAAAATTAAACATGTAAAACAAATCCATTACACCATTCAAATAATTATTTATTAATCATTATTAATTTTGTTATTCTATATTTAGTTTTCTGGAGTTTAGTAGGTTAATGAAATTTAATAATATGTATATTTATCATCTTAGTAGCTAATATTAATTGATTTAAAAATTAAATATAGTTTTCATCCTTTCCTGTGTTAAAAACAATATTCCGGAACAGTACTGACACCTAGCGGTGATTGCCTGAACTGAGACCCTGTTAAACTGATGGGATTTGAAAATAAAAATTTATTTAAAATTAAACATGTAAAACAAATCCATTACACCATTCAAATCATTATTTATTATTCATTATTAATGTTGTTATTCTATTTTTAGTTTTCTGGAGTTTAGTAGGTTAATGAAATTTAATAATATGTATATTTATCATCTTAGTAGCTAATATTAATTGATTTAAAAATTAAATATAGTTTTCATCCTTTCCTGTGTTAAAAACAATATTCCGGAACAGTACTGACACCTAGCGGTGATTGCCTGAACTGAGACCCTGTTAAACTGATGGGATTTGAAAATAAAAATTTATTTAAAATTAAACATGTAAGACAAATCCATTACACCATTCAAATCATTATTTATTATTCATTATTAATGTTGTTATTCTATTTTTAGTTTTCTGGAGTTTAGTAGGTTAATGAAATTTAATAATATGTATATTTATCATCTTAGTAGCTAATATTAATTGATTTAAAAATTAAATATAGTTTTCATCCTTTCCTGTGTTAAAAACAATATTCCGGAACAGTACTGACACCTAGCGGTGATTGCCTGAACTGAGACCCTGTTAAACTGATGGGATTTGAAAATAAAAATTTATTTAAAATTAAACATGTAAAACAAATCCATTACACCATTCAAATAATTATTTATTAATCATTATTAATGTTGTTATTCTATTTTGAGTTTTCTGGAGCCTTAGTTGATTAATGAAATTTAATAATATGTATATTTATCATCTTAGTAGCTAATATTAATTGATTTAAAAATTAAATATAGTTTTCATCCTTTCCTGTGTTAAAAACAATATTCCGGAACAGTACTGACACCTAGCGGTGATTGCCTGAACTGAGACCCTGTTAAACTAGTGGGATTTTGAAATAAAATTTATTTAAAATTAAACAATGTAAAACAAATCCATTACACCATTCAAATAATTATTTATTATTATTCATTATTAATGTTGTTATTCTATTATTTTAGTTTTCTGGAGTTTAGTAAGGTTAATGAAATTTAATAATATGTATATTTATCATCTTAGTAGCTAATATTAATTGATTTAAAAATTAAATATAGTTTTCATCCTTTCCTGTGTAAAAAAAAAATAAAACATATTCGGAACAGTACTGACACCAGGTGATTGCCTGAACTGAGACCCTGTTAAACTGATGGGATTTGAAAATAAAATTTATTTAAATTAAACATGTAAAACAAATCCATTACACATTCATTCAAATTAATTATTTATTATTATTAAATTATTATGTTGTTATTCTACTTTTGAGTTTTCTGGAGTTTAGTAGGTTAATGAAATTTAATAATATATATTATCATCTTAGTAGCTAATATTAATTGATTTAAAAATTAAATATAGTTTTCATCCTTTCCTGTGTTAAAAACAATATTCCGGAACAATATTGATTGCCGAACTGAATTAGTACATGTATAAACAAATCCATTACACCATTCAAATAATTATTTATTATTCATTATTAATGTTGTTATCTCTACTTGCTGGTGAGGTTGAATTTAATAATATGTATACATTTTATCATCTTTAGTAGCTTAATATTAATGATTTAAAAATTAAATATAGTTTTCTATCCTTTCTTTCCTGAAAAACAATATTCCGAACCCTAGCGGTGATTGCCTGAAACCCTGTTAAACTGAATGATTTGAAAATAAAAATTTATTTAAAATTAAATAGAAATGTAAAACAATCCAAACAATTCAAATCATTTAATTCAATTAATGTTGTTATTCTATTTTTAGTTTCTGGAGTTTAGTAGGTAGGTTAATGAAATTTAATAATATGTATATTTATCATCTTAGTAGCTAATATTAATTGATTTAAAAAATTAAATATAGTTTTCATCCTTTCCTGTGTTAAAAACAATATTCCGGAACAGTACACACCTAGCGGTGATTCTAACTTGTTAAACTATGGATTTGAAAATAAAAATTTATATTTAAATTAAACAAATCCATTACAACATTCATTCATCATTTATTAGTCTATTATTAATTTTGTTGTTATTCTATTTTTAGTTTTCTGGAGTTTAGTAGGTTAATGAAATTTAATAATATGTATATTTATCATCTTAGTAGCTAATATTAATTGATTTAAAATTAAATATAGTTTTCATCCTTTCCTGTGTTAAAAACAATATTCCGGAATAGTACTGACACCTAGCGGTGATTGCCTGAACTGAGACCCTGTTAAACTAATGGGATTTGAAAATAAAAATTTATTTAAAATAAACATGTAATTAATAAATCCATTACAACCATTCAAATCATTATTATTTATTCATTATTAATGTTGTTATTCTACTTTTTAGTTTCTGGAGTTTAGTAGGTTAATGAAATTTAATAATATGTATATTTATCATCTTAGTAGCTAATATTAATTGATTTAAAATTAAAATAGTTTTCATCCTTTCCTTGTGTTAAAACAATATTCCGAACAGTACTGACACCTAGCGGTGATTGCCTGAACTGAGACCCTGTTAAACTAAGGATTTGAAAATAAAATTTATTTAAATTTAAAATGTTAAAACAACATCCATTACACCATTCAATAATTATTTATTATTCCTCACTAATTTGTTATTCTATTTTGAGTTTTCTGGAGTTTTAGGTTAATGAAATTTAATAATATGTAGTATTTATCATCTTAGCTAATATTAATTGATTTAAAATTAATAGTTTTCATCCTTTCCTAGTGTTAAAACAATATTCGGAATGTAATTGATAATTTTAGTATGGTGATTGGCCTGAACTGAGATCCCTGTTAAACTGATGGATTTGAAAATAAAATTTATTTAAAATTAAACACAAATCCATTACACCATTCAAATAATTATTTATTATTCATTATTAATTTTGTTATTCTATTTTGAGTTTTCTGGAGTTTAGTAGGTTAATGAAATTTAATAATATGTATATTTATCATCTTAGTAGCTAATATTAATTGATTTAAAAATTAAATATAGTTTTCATCCTTTCCTGTGTTAAAAACAATATTCCGGAACAGTACTGACACCTAGCGGTGATTGCCTGAACTGAGACCCTGTTAAACTAATGGGATTTGAAATAAAGGAATTATTTAAAATTAAACATGTAAAACAAATCCATTACACCATTCAAATAATTATTTATTGATCATTATTAATTTTGTTATTCTATTTTTAGTTTTCTGGAGTTTAGTAGGTTAATGAAATTTAATAATATGTATATTTATCATCTTAGTAGCTAATATTAATTGATTTAAAAATTAAATATAGTTTTCATCCTTTCCTGTGTTAAAAACAATATTCTCGACTAGTACTGACACCTAGCGGTTACTGCTTGAACTGAGACCCTGTTAAACTGATGGGATTTGAAAATAAAAATTTATTTAAAATTAAACATGTTAAACAACAATTTAACATTCAAATAATTATTTATATTCATTATTAATGTTGTTATTCTTTGGGTTTCTGGAGTTTAGTAGGTTAATGAAATTTAATAATGTATATTTATCATCTTAGTAGCTAATATTAATTGATTTAAAAATTAAATATAGTTTTCATCCTTTCTTGTGTTAAAACAATATTCTCTGACTGGTACTTTGACACCTGGCGGTGATTTGAACTTCTGAGACCCTGTTAACTCATGGGTTTGAAAAACAATTTATTTAAATACATGTAAAACAATGCCAGCTGAAATCATGTTTAATGTCAATTGTGTTAACTACTAGATGATAAATATTCATTTTTCGCTTCATTAATCATCTAAAGCTCTGAGCTCAAACTGTTAACAGGTAGTAATGATTAACAATATTATTGAATTATTGTAATAAGGATTGTTGATTCATGTATAATTGTTATTTACCTATCATTTAAACACTGGTCTCATTCAGGCAGCTTCTGATCATTACCTGATCGAAAACTATTAACACAGAAAGAGAAAACTACCAAAACAAATAAACACATATTATTAAATTTCATTATACTAAACTCCAGAAAAGCAAAATAAATAACAAGTAATGATAATAAATAATGATTTTGAATGGTACATGTTTAATAAATATTTCATTTTCAATCCAGTAATACATTTTCAGTCCATCGAGGGTTTTCACAGGAAAGGATGAAAACTATATTTAATTTTTAAATCAATTAATATTAGCTACTAAGATGATAAATATACATATTATTAAATTTCATTAACCTACTAAACTCCAGAAAACAAAATAGAATAACAACATTAATAATGAATAATAAATAATTATTTGAATGGTAATGGACTTGTTTTACATGTTTAATTTTAAATAAATTTTTATTTTCAAATCCCATCAGTTTAACAGGGTCTCAGTTCAGGCAATCACCGCTAGGTGTCAGTACTGTTCCGGAATATTGTTTAACACAGGAAAGGATGAAACTATATTTAATTTTTAAAATCAATTAATATTAGCTACTAAGATGATAAATATACATATATTAAATTTCAAATATTAAACCAGAAAACTAAAAAATAGAAAACAACAATTAATTAACAAATAAATAAATAATTATATTGAATGGTGTAATGGATTTGTTTTACATGTTTAAACATTTTAAATAAATTCTTTATTTTCAAATCCCATCAGTTTAACAGGGTCTCAGTTCAGGCAATCACCGCTAGGTGTCAGTACTGTTCCGGAATATTGTTTTTAACACAGGAAAGGATGAAAACTATATTTAATTTTAAAATTAATATTAGCTACTAAGATGATAAATATACATATTATTAAATTTCATTAACCTACTAAACTCCAGAAAACTAAAATAGAATAACAAAATTAATAATGATAATAAATAATGATTTGAATGGTGTAATGGATTTGTTTTACATGTTTAATTTTAAATAAATTTTTATTTTCAAATCCCATCAGTTTAACAGGGTCTCAGTTCAGGCAATCACCGCTAGGTGTCAGTACTGTTCCGGAATATTGTTTTTAACACAGGAAAGGATGAAAACTATATTTAATTTTTAAATCAATTAATATTAGCTACTAAGATGATAAATATACATATTATTAAATTTCATTAACCTACTAAACTCCAGAAAACTAAAAATAGAATAACAAAATTAATAATGAATAATAAATAATTATTTGAATGTTGTAATGGAGTTGTTTTACATGTTTAATTTTAAATAAATTTTTATTTTCAAATCCCATTAGTTTAACAGGGTCTCAGTTCAGGCAATCACCGCTAGGTGTCAGTACTGTTCCGGAATATTGTTTTTAACACAGGAAAGGATGAAAACTATATTTAATTTTTAAATCAATTAATATTAGCTACTAAGATGATAAATATACATATTATTAAATTTCATTAACCTACTAAACTCCAGAAAACTAAAATAGAATAACAAATTAATAATGATTAATAAATAATTATTTGAATGTGTAATGGATTTGTTTTACATGTTTAATTTTAAATAAATTTTTATTTCAAGTCCCATCAGTTTTAACAGGGTCTCAGTTCAGGCAATCACCGCTAGGTGTCAGTACTGTTCCGGAATATTGTTTTAACACAGGAAAGGATGAAAACTATATTTAATTTTTAAATCAATTAATATTAGCTACTAAGATGATAAATATACATATTATTAAATTTCATTAACCTACTAAACTCCAGAAAACTAAAATAGAATAACAAAATTAATAATGATAATAAATAATTATTTGAATGTGTAATGGATTTGTTTTACATGTTTAATTTTAAATAAATTTTTATTTTCAAATCCCATCAGTTTAACAGGGTCTCAGTTCAGGCAATCACCGCTAGGTGTCAGTACTGTTCCGAATATTGTTTTAACACAGGAAAGGATGAAAACTATATTTAATTTTAAATCAATTAATATTAGCTACTAAGATGATAAATATACATATTATTAAATTTCATTAACCTACTAAACTCCAGAAAACTAAAATAGAATAACAAATTAATAATGAATAATAAATAATTATTTGAATGGTGTAATGGATTTGTTTTACATGTTTAATTTTAAATAAATTTTTATTTTCAAATCCCATCAGTTTAACAGGGTCTCAGTTCAGGCAATCACCGCTAGGTGTCAGTACTGTTCCGGAATATTGTTTTTAACACAGGAAAGGATGAAAACTATATTTAATTTTTAAATCAATTAATATTAGCTACTAAGATGATAAATATACATATTATTAAATTTCATTAACCTACTAAACTCCAGAAAACCAAAATAGAATAAACAACATTAATAAGGAAATAATAAATAATTATTTGAATGTTGTAATGGATTTGTTTACATGTTTAATTTTAAATAAATTTTATTTTCAAATCCCATCAGTTTAACAGGGTCTCAGTTCAGGCAATCACCGCTAGGTGTCAGTACTGTTCCGGAATATTGTTTTAACACAGGAAAGGATGAAAACTATATTTAATTTTTAAATCAATTAATATTAGCTACTAAGATGATAGGCATATACTCTTATTAAATTTCATTAACCTACTAAACTCCAGAAAACTCAAAATAGAATAACAACATTAATAATGAATAATAAATAAAGATTTTAATGTTATTATGGAGTTGTTTTACATTTGAATTTTTAAATAAATTGTTATTTTCAAATCCCATGAATTTAACAGGGTCTCAGTTCAGGCAATCACCGCTAGGTGTCAGTACTAGTCGAGAATATTGTTTTTAACCCAGGAAAGGATGAAAACTATATTTAATTTTTAAATCAATTAATATTAGCTACTAAGATGATAAATATACATATTATTAAATTTCATTAACCTACTAAACTCCAGAAAACTAAAAATAGAATAACAACATTAATAATGAATAATAAATAATTATTTGAATGTTGTAATGGAGTTGTTTTACATTTGTATTTTTAAATAAATTGTTATTTTCAAATCCCATGAATTTAACAGGGTCTCAGTTCAGGCAATCACCGCTAGGTGTCAGTACTGTTCTGGAATATTTTTTTTAACACAGAAAAGGATGAAAACTATATTTAATTTTTAAATCAATTAATATTAGCTACTAAGATGATAAATATACATATTATTAAATTTCATTAATCAACTAAGGCTCCAGAAAACTCAAAATAGAATAACAACATTAATAATGAATAATAAATAATGATTTTAATGTACTTATGGAGTTGTTTTAAATTTGTATTTTTAAATAAATTGTTATTTTCAAATCTCATGAATTTAACAGGGTCTCAGTTCAAGCAATCACCGCTAGGTGTCAGTACCGGTCTGGAATATTGTTGTTAACACAGAAAAGTATTAAAATTATATTTAATATTTCACTTTGTTCAAATCATTTTATTCATTAATAACACATTTTTTTGAGCCAGTAGAATTATTTTTGATATGAAATAGAGCTTATTCAACAAATAGTTAAATATAAATGGTGTTGCAGCAGTTAAATAAAAACACCATAATTATTTAGTGTTCTTTTTCAACTTTTCTTACATAATTTAGTTTGCAGTTTATGTTGTTTAAAAAATATTAGAATATATAACACCCAAATCATTTTAAAAAGTACTCTAATACATGTTATAGGTATATATACATATATTTATAAATACATAGGTATATATAAACATATAAGGAGTCATGACATAAGGAAACAGAATATTTTAGTATAGCTCAAAAGTAGTTCACTATTTTTATTTCCCTGTTTTTTATACAAAACAATTAATATTTGCACAAAATAGATTAAATTAATTATAATAACAATTTCTGCATCCTTCTGAAGGCAGTTTAGAACATAATTTAATTGAAGGCACATATTGACCATTAGACTAAGAAATAAAAGTATAAAAATATGTTTCAAACAAATTTAATGTTAAATATTTTGTCTACCACTAATTTAATATTAATGCTTCACTGTGAATCCTCTCATGAATAAATATAAACATATAATTGATCTATGCCTTAAAGCTATCTTTAATTTTCTCTACAGAAAATTATAAACAAAATGTCATAAAACAAGTTGAACTTTCACACAAATTCTTACAAAATTACTGCCATGTAACAAACCCATGTTGACATTAAAGTAAATAATTATTACAACATGAACAAAATAAAGAAAAGTTTGATTATAAAAAGTTATTCATTTTTCATCATGTTCAAAAAGATGAATGAAAATATTCTATAAAAAAATTACAAAAAGAACCAAATGAATAATGGAAAATTATGTAAAATGAATGAAGATGAAGTGTAAATATTTTAGTGCTAAAATATATACCAGTTACATAAATAAACACTGAATTATAAAATCACATATACACATTAAATTTGATTGAAGAACATGCAAAATGTGGTTACAATCCTCACTGCCAGTAACACATTTCCTTCATTTGATAAAATTATTTTTGTGAAATTGGCTAAATTCTACAATTTCTATAAATATTTAGAATTTCAATAAAAGCCTACAAATATTAAATATTTATATATGAATGATCTGAACTAAGAATTAAAGCACTTTTTTCCATAATAAGTTTATTATGGAAGGATTAATCCTTCTATACATTAATTAAGCTAAAATATTATTTAGTATTTTATATTTCCATTAAGTTTCTAAGAAAATGCCATGAAATAAACAAAACTAATTAAAGAAACTTTAACAAATGAAATATTCATTCAATAATTTTGTTATCAATGTACCTTTATACTAAATAAATCAAGTCCATATATATTTATATATGTATATGTATGTATCAGATTACCTATATCAAGAGGTGAACATTTCAATCCAAACAACATAAGCAATATGCAACCAAAAAAAACCTAATTACAAAGGTATTTTTCAATAAATAAAAATAAATACATTTTCCAAAAAATAATTATCTATTTTAGCTGTAATATTTGTTACTGATTTTTTTATAGCTTATAATAATACATTTTGTATTCATTTTATACTCACTATTTACAATATAATTCTAATGGATAAATACTAGTTAATGTAGATTCAATACAATATACGTTACCCCATTAATCATCCAGGAAAAAACTCAGTTAAACTTCAATGATTTTAGTGATCATGAAATAACTATAAGATAAAACATTTTTTTAAATTAAAGATATCACAAAAAAATATTAACTTAAAATATTAATTAATTACTAAATATATTCCACAAAATTCCAAAAAAAGAATCCATTCAGAATTTGTCTACAACTCTTGTTTACTCTTCGAAATAAATGCCTTCTTGGTGTATGAGGGTGTTTTTTTATGATCACACCCTTTCTTTATAATTAATTTGGAGTTAAATAATTGTATACAACGATATGTAAACATCCTGAGAAGCATTTTTAAAAAATTGCACATCTTAAATACGTATTTTGTTTTATGATTTCTTAACCATATTTTATTGTTACAATTATTAACATTGGCAGTGATAATAAACCTGACTGGTTCGCTCAAGGTTTAACACCAGTAGGAGTGAGAAAACTCAAGTTTTCAACTGTTACAAACTACATTATCATAAAAATAAAATAACTGATTAAATCAATACGCATAATCTATATTACATAGAAGCTTTAGATCTATTGCAAGAAAAACAGCAATACTAACATGCGTTCCAATATACAATTGAACTTATAATTTTAAGTAAATAAATTCATGGTGAACAGGTTATAATTCTATTTCCTCTGGATACAAATCTTGCGCTTTACCATCAGAGTTATGCAACCTGAGTTCTATGTGTATACAATGTATACCAATTTCAAATCAATCAATTATTATTATTCAGAACATTTCACCATTAGTTGAGCATTAGTTGTTTATATTCCTGCACTTTATTATAATGAGGCATCAGATGTTTATCGGAAGTAACTGCTCTATTAAACCAATAACTGGGTTCGAAAAATTTCTGTTTGAAAAATTAAACTTTCACTCTAACAGAAGAGCTTATCTATAAAAACTGAACCGCCCAGAAATGTTTGCATAGCTTTCCCGCAGTCACAAATTTGTATTATTATTATTCAAATTCGGGAATATCGTCGAAAGAATATCCCGGATACTGTCTGTAGGCGCAGTAGGCGATGTGGACGTGGTACGCTCCAGGCAGGAACATCAGAACGCCCAGAATGATCAGCGGCCATGTTCTGTCTGCATACTGAAACCATCAAGCACACAAAATCTGTTAATGGGCAATGTAAAAACAGCCTCAAGCAATTACTAATTAAAATTAAAACTGTACAAAAAAAGATCCACCTTTGGGAACCTCAGTAATGGTGGTATCAATAGCTTCGTTAATACCAATAAATTCAAGAAGCCGATCTCATTTTTTTATTAGTTAGATTGTTTGATTATTGATCACTTAGTAGTATTCAAATTAGTTTCATAATATAAATTTATAAATATCTTCAATTAATTATTTTCTAAATGTATATATCATATTTATTTTTGTTTGTTAAACCTTACTTATAAAATATACATACATCACATAGCTGAACTATAATAAATGTATAGCGAATATACTAGAAAACAATTAACAATTATTAGTAGTGTTTAATAAGGATGAAGGATCATTTTAATTATAAGTATTCAAATTCAAACTGAAATTTCATTGGTACAAATTGTTGATTAAGTGCAAAGAAATTATTTGTATACTATTTCCATTTGTTTTTTAAAATAGTTCCTAGTTACTCGAATGCACTTATTGCAGTGATTGAGGAAGCTTCTTGGGTGCAGAAAAGAAGAAGACTGGGCTGCAAATAACTCAGCTGTGCACTGCCTCAACGATCTCCAAATTCATACTCCAAATTCTTTTTCTTACATTTGAATACGCATTATGCTAACAATCCACACAATAATTTAATTTACACAATTAAATTTGAAAAGTAGCGCGAGATACTAATTGAGGATATTGTTTATAATTCCAGCAATATATTCTATTGTGATATTCCTAGACAATAACAATACCTTGACATCAATTTGGCCACTAAGAAGCAAACTGCCGGCAATCAAAAGTGCAGAACCCACAAAGCACAGGAATGTAGCTAGCATTATTGCTCTCCATGGGATGGCTGATTTTTCTGCTTCAAACTGCAATCAATAAAATATTTTTTTTAAATTATAAATATACATACATTCATATATATATATATATATATATATATATATATATATATATATATATATATATATATATACACACACATAAAATATTATTATACATTACTAAATTATGATACCAAATTATTGAAATAAATTTACATTACATTCATTTATTATTACATTTTTAATGGTTAAGAACAAATGTAGTTAGAGATTTTAATTTTTGTTTTACAATACATACAATACATGCAAAAATTATTAATCTCTGTCATCAATACATGACTTCAATCATTCTTGAAAACTGTTTCTTCAGATACAAGTTAATGCTATGACAAGCCAACTGAATAACCAGTTACAAATCCACTTGCCTGTTGGATTTTAACCTAGATATGTATACAGTCTAGCTTAAGGTCCAATTAACTATGCGTTACCTGAGCTTTTATGAAATGTTCGGTATCCTCATCATCTTCGGATGATGTCTTGTTCATCAACTTCCTGTATTTGATGTCGCTGAATTGTTTAATCAACGGGTTCATTTTCACTTTCTCCATTGTGTAAACGTTCAGAGCCCAAGTACTGCAAGTGATAATAACACAGAATTAGAGAGAAAAACGACTGTGGGAATTGTTCACTAACCTATTCATAACTCCTAACAGTTTAAAATGTTTGTACCTGTTCGCCTAAGTACGACTTGAAATATAATTCGCAGGCAGCTGATATGTTAAATTAACACTATATTGAACGCACAATAACCTTTTACTAAATGTCACTTGGTTAAAGCAGAGGTTATTATCCGATTGCAGCGCCACCACGAGTCTCTGAATATAAACTACATTTCTCAATTCATTTCGGTCTCTTCAACCGTGGACAGATAACAATTTTTTTTAACCCCATTTATTACGCACAATTAAATTACAAATTAAAAGTATTATCTGAAAATAATATTATATAGGGGTGCCCGAACTTTATAATTTCCAAACCGTATATTTACAAACTGTAGCACTGGTATTTTTTATACCACATAACTACATATATTTTTAGATGCATTAAAAAATTCACAGAAGGATGATGTTTTATTACTACCATTTAGCAGCTTGCGTTTACTCACCTCATTCAACCTGTCTACTATTAAACTAATTGAAAAATTACAGCTTAGTTTTAGTAGTGAAACTTCGACCAATAACTTATAGTTTGAAATCAAAAACACCTATCATACATATTCGAAAACTCGATCCACCAAAGCAAATTTTGGGTGCAACTATACCATGCTGCTTCAAGAGTAAGGTGACCACATTGCTTTTCTATTTTAGCTAACGAAGGTCATGCCAAACGTGTAGAATACAAACAGATATTAATATGAGACCACGAAAATTAATTTGTAAATACGGACAGAAGAGACAATTACCTGGAATATTTAAGGAAAGTAAATTTATTTCGTCTCCAATTCAATTACACGTCGAAACCAAGCATTTTTCATCAAAACCATCTACACGTACACGAGCTAATATATATATATATATATATATATATATATATATATATATATATATATATATATATATCTGTATGTGTGTAATTAACAAAGGATGACGAAATGAAAGAAGCACATTTTTGATATTTTTTAGTACATTAGTACAGAATTTGAAGTACATTTAGCACAATTTTAGTCTTGCTCATATTATCTGGTAGATTGATAATCTTATATCTTCCTCCCTATAGTCAAAAAATTAGTTCATTAGGAATTTTGCATGGTAATGGTGCTTTAGTTCATTAGTTCGTTTTACTGAGTTTATCAGCTACATTAGAGAGTTTTATCTATTAGTTTTTGGAGCTGGTTTAAATTAACTTGGGCTATGTCCTTAGATGGCGCTCTCCGCGTTCTCACATTGTTTGGTCACAGAAGGAGTAGGAGGAGGAGGAGGTGGAGGAATCAGGACGCGTCCCATTCAGAAGGAGTGTACTATCAATCGGTTCCGTAAGTGGTATTTGAACCTCGACAGTCGCCTAATTATCGACAAATACTTGTAGAGTTGTTAACCGGGTTGGTCCGAAGAAACCCGGATCATCACTTGCACCACCGTCAGCCTCACACAACCGGAGATGGTCTTCCAGAGTGTCCAAAATCGTCCCAGTAGAGGTAAGTCGGAAAACCGATATAATAATTTTGATATAATATCCATAATATTTTTAAAAATGACCGTCTAATTTTGACGCCATTGTCACAACAACAACCGTGTTTATGTTTTGTCGCGTTCCTTAAAAGATGTTCCCATTTTTCTCCCTAAATGTAATTAGTCCAATTATTTTTAGGCAACGTACGGAAAATTTACTACTAACGAATTGCCAACGCAGGACCTCCTCAAATGTTTCTGCATTTTCAGAAACCGAGTACGGGACCCTTCCAACAAATTTCAAAATATATTATAAATATATTAGGAGTGAATATAAATAGAATTTTAAACTGAAATATGAAATGAACAGAGAACTCTACGGCCATCTTTATTTTGATCGGGCTAAACTTAAAAATTCTTAATTAGTCCTATTGTACACAGTTATTGTTAAATTATTGTAGAGTTTGTCATGGTAAGACAGTAGATAATAAAGAACTAAATAAGTTATTAATAGTTTGTTTCTTAAATTGATAATTATCTCCTTGGTTTTTCCACAGTACACATTTCGTACTTAAAATTTTTTCATCGCTGATATATTTCTCTACACGGTTGGCACTATTGGTTTTGTATCGAGCGGTCATCGCGCCCGCGAACATATTGAATTTTTGAATGTTTGCAAAGGTTCGATGTATTCAAATTTCTGCCAATTTTAAATGTAGCCATTCGATTTGTCCTAATGTTTCTACAGACTCTACAAAAAATTTCATAGATTACTGAACAACAAATATAAACAACGCTTAAAGCATACATTATTATTGTACAACACTACTCTGAAACCAATCTGGACTGTGCAGGTTTGGCCAAACCATTCGACATTAATAAAATTCAAACTATACAGGCGGAAATACTAAGAAATATAACTAACGTACCCAACATACAAATATTAAAATCCCGTTTGTCCGTGACGTACAAAAATAAAACAAAATCTACACCAGAATTACAGACTATCTTAATCCTACGGTCCAAACCCTACTTAGTACCAAACGTCCCTTGCAGACGCCGGAAAAGGAAGTGGTCACGCAATTTAAATATACCGATTATATAGATAAACTTTCTCCCCACGTTATTCTCTATTTTATTACTAGTGCTACTTGACCATCAATTTCACTTTTTTACAGTTTTGGCAACATAAAGATACAGTCGGTACAATTGTATCCCGTTCAATTGGGACAGCGGCGTCGGAGAATTCGGAACGCGCCAACTCGACGCGAAAACTTCGAAATAACGTCGATATAATTGTGTTTTAATAGTGCCGCCTTCGTCAGAATTCCATTAGCATCGCTCGGATCTGCACCGAATATCACGAAAGTGAAATGGAATAATCCCAAGTCGGACTGGAACAATAGAGGGCAGATAGAAAATCGTACGAGAGGGCCAAACAAAATATGTGCCCCTCCGATCGCTCAACTTAAGCGACAAATTTAAATGAATACCCGTACATCCTCCGGGAAGCCAGAAAACAGAAGAATCGATTCAGAGACCAATAAACCAACAGTTGCGTGTAACAGGTATATAATTTTGAGGAAAGCCTCCTCCCCGTCTTTTCGGTGATATTCCCGTATCTTGTGGCGGACGTGATCTTTAACATTCCAGTTACATAATGTCCAAGAGAGCGGGGTGGGCCGTGTCAATTATTTCCTCCGTGGGCCCGGGGGAGATGCGCCTGCATGCATAAGTAATGTGGGACTCGGACGTACCTAATCAAAATACTGAAACGCGTCGTGTGTGGCCATGAAAACGTTATACTGCCAGAAGATCGTTATTAATTACAGATAATTTGGACTTTGGTCACCCGACGACTTCGTCGGAACATTCGGCTATGGTGGACCACTATTTAGTAAGATCCGTTTTCCAATATGCATACACACACATATATATGTATATATTCTAATACGCAAAGTGTATCAGTATGCTGTCCACCACAGCAATTGATCTAGTGTAATCGTAAATCAATAAACATAATACCTGCATTGATTCATATATATGTACAATAATCATAGCCTACATACCGTTCAAACATCCGCTGTGTTGTACAGCTTTGTTACAGCAGTATAATGACAATCGAACCAGCGACGCTAATGATCCTAGTGACTTGGCGCGTAGACCGCTGACCGCATTTAAACAAGCAAATGCTGTTGTTTCTATTAACCGTTCCGCTCTATATTCCTTCTATTTGCCTTGTACTGTTGTCGAATATTGGCATTTACAATACATCGTGACAATGTACCTGTTGGCAAACGTCTTTCATAAGACATATTTACATTTTGTTTTTTTCAAATTTTGTACAGTCGAAATAATCGCGGATCGTTGCTGAATATTAACTGTTTGTTTTATTACTGTTAAATAAATTATTTCTAGATGGCCAAGAGCAATTTTCGCACCAAAATTATGAAACCGAACAGATGTAAACTTAAAAACGTGAACAACTTTTTCTCAGATAACTCAATCGGAATATTAAAATATTAATAGTTGAAAACCGCGTTTTATATACAATATATAATAATGTATCACTAACAGTAACAATTATACAGAAAATAAGGGACACAATTACCCTAAACGAGTGTAGAGGCCCAAGTAATAACTGGGGCGAATGATTCAGGGGTGCGGGTTGTAATATAATACTGCCTCCGTAACTGGAGCGTCCTAAAATGTAAAAGCCCGCCCCTAGGAAAACCAATAGGGAAGAAAGTGAACTATGATAGAAAATGAGAGTGGAGCAAGGCGATGACCTCAACCCGCCGAGGTTACTGCAGTGGAAAGAGTTTGCTGAAACTGAGAAATCCATAATGTCGAGGTCGTTCCAACATCCTGAATATCTTCTTTTTTTGGAAAATAAATCGACCAATTTTTCGAATCCCCCACTCGATGTATTAAAATGATATATTAAAAGTCCATGCTGGATTTACTTTTTTAAATGAAATAACCTAAATCATAATCTTACCTGCAGTTTCGTGTGACCCAAAATATGGTTAAAACGTCATTTTTGTTTCCAAAACGTTTCCAGCTTGGACAAAGGATAAACAAAAATCCTTCCCCACTGATAAAATGGACCGGATTATATTCTCAGAAATTTGCAACGACAAAATAAAAATGGAAATTTGACATCGTTAGATTAATAAGGTCATGAACGGTATTGATATTCTCCAGTGAATACCGAATTATCTGATTTTATAAACAATAGATTAACATTTATCAATGAAGTCCCGCTTCAAGCGAGAACTTTGAAACCTGGAATTCTCAAGCTTGTCGCCCATTATTCATAAAGTGACACTTTTATTTGTCCATAAATTTTAAATGGGACAGTTTTTTATGTCAGAAACACATGTGTGAGCTCTCGGCCCAGACATATATGCACGATACGATACGCTTGTTAACCGGAATCCTTTGGACCGTATAATCCTCCGTTGCCCTACTTGCCGTGAAATAAGGCATGAAATAGAGAGTACTATCAAACATTAACAGTGTCATTATCGATTTAAGGCTTCGCCGTCAAGCCTTAAAAAGTTTTTATTTATGTAACGAATACATTTAATGTATAGTTGTATGTTATATTTTATAGGGGTATAAAAGTTATTCCGTTCCTGTTATGGGTTTGACTATGTTAAGAAACTGCGCAAAATCACTTAGAACTATCAGCCCTTAAAATGGAAGGCGTCAATTTTTTTTCAGCACAAAAAATTGCTAATTTTCTAAGAATTACAATGAAAGTAACAATACTCACAAGGTTTCTATGCTCAAACAATGTAGCTGCGTCACCATATGTAATCACATCCTAATTCAATATTTGTTCAATTATATTTTCAAGTGAGAACATTCTCGCCACATAAGTTGAAAACAGTACAATTCGTTCCTAGCATATATGTACGAGCCGAGTCCGTATTTTAACACTGCCGCATGAGTTTTTCGCCGTGCCGTTGTATGAAAATTTTGCATTTTAGACCGAAAATCGAAGCAAAACCCCAAATTGGCTGCGGGTTCGCTTGGAAATTCTAAACGGGTCCGGCGGTCACGCAAGGGGCCGCAACCGATGGCCTCGTCCGACTGGCGAATCGAAATTTTTCTATTCCACAATTTTCAACAAAAAATCACTATAATTAACGGCTGAAAAAAGCTGCAACAATCTCAGCAACATTAATCACTTCGATGTATTTCTCTCTTTTTTTCCGTTTCAAATTTATCAAGATTTAAGCACGCATATAGAAAATAACGCGGCATGTGTGCGGCAGTTTGAAAACTACGAGGTGAGGCCAAAACCTGTCTAGAAGAACAATTTATACTACTGTATCAGATTCAGTTTGTTTGAATTTTTATGTCTCCGATAGCTAAAGAAAGAAACAACCAGTTATTTGATGCTCAATAAACAATATTTATAACTTTCGTAAAGAAACGTAATTATTGGATGCGGACAAAAGAAAACATGAATATAAACCAAGTGAATACCTCAGATATAGAGTGATGTAAGGCCAATTAGGCTCAGGAGCCGTGAACTGAGACCAAATCACTAGAACATTAATGCACTAAACTAAATATTAAATGAAGTCATCCAGTTCTACCACCTCAGTCCTAATTCGTTCTTTAATTGCCCCAGGGGAGTAGCTGTACTACTAAGAGCTCTTTTTCTTCTTTTTACAAAGACCATTTTTCGGGGGAAAATTGAATCTAGCGTCTAGAACGGTACTAGACTAGCAAATAGTCCAATACACATACATATAATATATAATTTTGGTAATAAAATAAACTGTTTGGTAACCTATTGTCGAAAATAATGGTTGCCTAGTAATATTCCCTCTGCAATGCGTTTGATTATTATCACTACAACAATTCATAAACATTCAAATTATATAGATAACCTTTTTTAGATTTTAATACAAAAACATACACAATTCGTGAGGTACGAGCCAGGAGGATGTTTCGGTGCCAGTTGTGCCATTACAAGCAATATATACAAAATCAATATTGGTGCTACAAATTAAATGTTTACGTTAACGAATAAATTACGAGTACGAGTATGTATGTCCAAGTGGAGGCATTTTTCAGGCAATATATTGATTCAGACCGATTTGTCGATTCATTCGACAAATATTGGCTCACATCATCTGAGTGTCTGTGGTCACACGGAACAATTGATATGGTTACAAATGAAATCGGAATTAACGAAATCTACTGGACCGTTTAGTTCACAAGCGGCTTTTTCCGAATACATTGTGCAATAAAAGGTGTCTGTAATTTTTCCGTCCAGCCCCATCATTAGGTTGCCCACTGTATTACTTGATTTTCCCATGACCTTTCAACAAATCAATAAGAATATAACATCGATGTAACGTTAGTATTATTTTACGGTTCCCTAAAACAGTTCATCTGACAGTACAAATATTATCATAGGTAGAACCAAAAGTTAGTTTTTTAAATGTTTGAACAACACTGATATATACACTGTCATATTTGGGTTTGACATTCGGTCCGACCGATAGGAATCAGCTTATGCACCGAAATGCAAAAATAATTCGCAAAATATTTTTATATTTAAAAATTTAAATGCAAGCTATAAAATGCGTATTGTTGTTAATGGGCGCTGAGGGAGGCAACGCCTCAAAAATCATTTCGGATTTTACCGCGGCCCAAAATAAAAACTGAGTTATTAAATCGAAATTCATTTCAAAAATAAATTATCCCAACAGGGCAGTTTCACTTCTGCTCATCCCATAGTTAGGTATATGAACACAGTTTTATTTCGTTCGTGGTTGGCACCACTGCCGGCCCAAAGTGAGAATCGAGTCGGGGAGGAGATTGAATGATGGCGGCGCGCTCTAGAATTCGAATCTGGAAATTGTTACAGTTTTCTGAGCTATTCTCTACATCTACTATAGACCAAGTACACCAAAACCAAAATTATTGAGATGCCTACGTCAAAAAACGCCAGTTTAAACTCCACACTAAATTCAATTAATTAAATACAAACATTGGAAATATTCCTACGACTTCCTTCAAAAACTAATTCAGAATGAATTGGCATGGATATATAACCAGATTATATGAAATATAAAGCATGTAGCAGGTCCGCGAAGTTAGGTGATTTTTTTCAGTGGAAGGTGCAAAACGGGAACTACATTCTCACACCCAGTATTTTGTACTGATTTAAGGAGCTTTACTCAATTCTATATTAAATGATGTCATTAGAAGACAATATATTAATATTACTTGGGAGTATTACAAATATATGATGCTGAAGTAAATGTTCTTTTATCGTGATAGCGATCCGAGCTATGTAGTTTTAAAACTAGTGAAAAATAAGGAGAAATAAGTTATTTAACAAATTCCATACAATTTTGCTCGGGGAAATGTTTATTCCTACATTGTTTTAGCACAGCCTGTTAGATCGCGTTTACGCACTACAATTTCAATGAACCGAGTTGAAACAATTAATCCGTAATATTTTCACGTTCTAAATTTTACTCGGGATCCTATATTCGGGAGTGAAGTGTAAATTTAGTGACAGGATTGAAGTTGAATTCTGGAGGGTTGTAAGCGGGGGAATATCGGCGGCCGGGGTTGGCACTATTGGGGGGTATATCGAGTGAGTGGGAAGCTCCGGGGAGAACGAAGTCAGTCGGCTGGCAGTGGTCTAGAGGGGAGTTACCGGAGAGCTCGCACAGCCAGAGAGAGAGAGAGAGAGAGGAGGAGACAGACAGAGCCCCAACAACCACCACCCGCACCCGAAACACTTCCCTCCCGGACAACCCGACACCGAGGTCAGTAATCCAGCCCGAACGAAATAATCCGGGGTAGTACGATATAGATATACACCACGGCCACGGCCCAAAATACTATGACGCAATCCCGGGATAGGCGGCTCCCGCATCCCCACAAAAGGCCGTACATTACTTAAAAACATTTCCAATAAAAAAAAACCTGAGCTCCGGTATGCTCCGATAGAAATTCCGATAATATTTTACCGGAATTCGACCACTTTCGATATTCCGTCTGTAGGCGGATCCCCCCATTACCGTTAACAACCCCCCTTCCCCGCTTTCAATGTATTTAAAAAAAAATTTCCTCTCGTTTTAACGGAATCCTTAAAGACGAGTTCAGTTCAGGAGTTGTCCCGAAATTTTACGTCAAATAAATATTAAGGGGTAGTTATTTGAAACACGCTTTTCCCAAATTAAATTTGAATTCATATTTCTACTTATTCCGGTATAAAACTCGGACTGATCTTCGGGGGTAAGGGCCGTGGAGTAATGAGAATGTCAGGATAAAACGGCAACCCTCGGCCTCCCCCACCGAGTCCGATCGCCCTTCGCCTCTCGGCCAGTAGTTTTCGGTCCGACGGCGCGTACACTACTGACGGCGGCGAGAAACAGAAACCGCCCCCCTGGACCTCCAGCCAAACAACCGAGAGGTGACAGAAAATCGATAGCGTTTCGAAGCCCGCCGGCCGCACTTGTACAAATTTCAAATGAGACTTGGGCACGGAAAAACGAGGGGAGAGATCAACACTTCCACCGAATAAAACATTACAAATACGGAATGAACTCCGGACAGTTCAAGTTCAACCCCCTCTGGGGTTAACGACTCCGCGAAAATGTGCTATTTACCCCCGCCAGTAGGGCACGGTATTAAACCCAAAAATTTTTTACAGTATCGATTTATCAGATAACAGTATTGTTTTCTAGTCCCAAACCCGAATATAAGATGGGATTAACAAAGTCATATAAATAGGAACGCCGAGTATATATTCTTCGGGATTGTCGGTTTGTTAACACACGTGCGTTCAGATCGGGAGTAGGAGGGGGGGGACTCACTTTCGATTTCCTATTACCTATAGCGTCCCAGGGGCTACCTATTCTCAAACCGTCATTTTACGAAATTTAAACTTGCGTTACTAATTTACTGAAAGAATTATCCAGTTGGTCGGGGGTAACTCAATATTTCTGGTCAAGACTTGGCACGTTCAAGCTATTGAAGAATTTTTTGAACGCCTCAAAGAACGAACAGAGACTTATTTCGAACGATGGCCTTACGCTTGATCTTGAGCACCGAGTGAGGGCTCCAGGAGGACAATCTCACTTACTTCCACTATTGTTCGTAAAATGTGGATAAACTAAAAAATGCGAGAAAAATGAAATTTCACAGCGTTTCAGAGTACAATATCAACTCCAATGTATGTATTTATCGTAATTGGCCACGAAGCGCCCGAGATTAAGAGGCTTCCTGATAAAAATAATTTTGATAATAATTAGTGATCGATCCTGTTTTACTCGAGTTGTCGTCGAATTCTCCCCCAGGGAAAATATCCGCATTGGATCGAATTCAGATCACCGCATTGGGCCCCAAGTATCTAGTTGATCTCCTTCCCTTGCAGAATAACAGTAGCGGTTCGTGTTTGGACGTGAACGTTCCCAAGTCATTTCTTATGAATGGACGCAACAAGGTCAACCACTCTTCGGTCCATCCTAGATCCACCGCTCGCAATCTGTCCTCTGACCGATGACTGCTCTCCCACCCCCTAGTTATTGTTTTACGATAGGAATTCAATTTTTTGTTTAAGAAATCATTACATTAAACCATAACGGGTTTGCGAAGCTATACTACTGAGGTTTTACTATAATTTGTCCTGTTTTGTAATACTCGGGCACCTAAAATGGAACTTCCGAAATTGAAACTGACAGTACACCGTTCCAATGATGTCTTCTGACCTTATAAAACGACCGGAGAGTATGGGACTACACGTTCCCTATCGCTACACAAATATCTTGTGGAAATTTGACGAAATAAAAAATTTAATATTTGGCTCAGAATGTTTCTTATATTAAACAAGTCGATCGAATCCGGATTTTTCACTTTAGAGGGATGTGCCTTCCTCTCCAATAGATTAACAGAAATTCTACGATTCGAAACGAGAATTATCGCTCTTCCAGTAGCGTTTAGAGTACTCAAATTGTCGAGACGATATTCAGGGTGTATTCAATGTTAGGTTGTACTGAGGAGATTCCCTTCAAACGCGTCAAGATATCGGATAGATAAATCTCGAATCATTTTCTTTCCACACGAGACCCGCTCAGGGCGACCGTAACCCAGATTCTTCGAATGCCTCCTTATCAGGATTACCGAGAGCTAAGGAGGGTGACAAAAAGTATCCCCCGGTATACCGGGAACTGTCGTACCCTGTAGCGCGGTGTCGGAGCGGTATGTCCCCGACCCCGTCCCCTCCTGGCCGGCGGGTAGGACCGCAATCGTACCGCATTGCGAGGAGTAACAGGCCAAGATGGAGGGAGAGAGAGAGAGAGAGAGGGAGAGATGTAGAGATAGTGATAGTGTGTGCCCTAGTGTTGGGCCCGGAAAGAAGTGTATGCGGAGGAGACGGGCAGGGGGCACGGCCCAACCAGACCAAGTCGATACGTTAGCTCGGAGCAGCCCGCAAGGGAGCGGCACCGTGGCGGGGGCACCCCGGACCCCCTTTAGCTTTACCTTTTATTATCACTCACTTACTGCACTACCCCAGCCCACATTACAACTACTTAACAAGACTACGACACAGACAGCCCTTACAAATAAATATTTACAGTTTTTAACGCGACAATATCCGGTAGTAGTGTCGGAATTTAGAAATCGATACGAAGAAAACCACTATAAGCGTTTAGAATTCAATTCATCGTCAACCCTTTCCTACTTTACTCTTTAACGCTATACCTATCCAATCCGTCACCTAGGCCTATAGGCGAACGACTTACGGCAAAATCCCCGTACCCGACTCAAAAAGTATCGACTTGAACTTAGCTAAACTCACAATTTGCAAAGCCATATTGAAACCCACCCGGATATTCCGATCAAAAGTACGTATGCCGCCCGAAACGTTTAGGACAGTTCACCGCGACCACAACATACCGATAGAGTCTACCAAGTTATAAAATCCTAAAGTTCAATTCCCGTCTCAATCCTGGTCCTGGTCGAATACCTCACCACTGTCACTCGTCCGTTATACCCTCCCCCGATCAACGGCGGCTTAAACGCCACCGACCTAGAGATATCCTCGGTCTGTAGCCGGGTGGATTCTTTATAGAGAGACATAAAACATTCCGCATATTTATCTATAACCATATACGATGATTATACAGTAAATATAAAAAGAAAGACAAAAATAATTAAAATCACCACCAACAACTATATACACAAAATTTAAGACTATCGGAATGTCATAAATTGATGAAGTTTCAGAAAAGAGACCGCGGTTGGTCTAGCGACAAGTCTGGAAAAATAAACTCTTGAAAATAAACTTGACAGAAATGAACCTTTAAAAAGAGAGAGTAATTGACAATCCTATTTATGCGGACGTCATAAATCCGTATTTATAAGTTGCAATTCTGACCAATGCATTACTACTACAAAACAAGTCTCTCATATCTACTGCATTGTATGATTTTAAAATCGTGTAACTATGTACGATATGTTGTCATAAAAGCTTGCGTTTAGAGCATAACGTTTTCAACAACATAATATGTTTTCCGTTCATAAATCACTACGCTTAGATCTACACACTTGCATAAACCTTTTACATACCTACAAGACATTATATCATTTTAGTATAACCGGATGGGACGTCTTGCAAAACGGCCAATCTTCATGAAGTACTCTTTTTCGCTCGTTTCCGAATCCAAGCACCCTGTTATTTTTGCTAGGGACAATTCAGGGGTGAACGACTATCTGATGTCAGCTATCTGTCCCTCCGTTTATTCTGTGCCCCCGGTTATAAACATATCCTGACTGTTCCTTCAATGCTGTTAAATACACCATTAAAAGAAAATATAAATAAAAGAATCATCAGGCCTATTCGAGTGTCCTAACTCGATGTTTTTCAGCATTCGACCTATAACGATTTTAATATTAATTACATAGAAGGTTTTCTGTTTGCACTACCTGTAAACATGACTGAATCATTTGTAACAATGTACTAAATCAGATGAAGCCTTTAAAAATATCACTCTAACTTCGCGTTAAGTACTTACGAATTACGATTTAAACTTTTCGCCAGGACAATTAGAACTGGGAAAACTACGAAATGAAGCGTAACAGTAAAGTTCAGTGTTGGCGTTACGCAATTGCTTTTATTGCGGTCGCAGGAACTGAAGTCCGCAGGCTTTACATACACTCTGGAACAATTCCAATTAACAATTTTAATGTCCCCCCATTTTAAGTACAATTTCCAATTATGGGCTTCGTGGGAATCTCGAATTGAAAGCACTAGCACTCACACTTATGAACTACAATACCCGAAAGATGCCGAATATAAAAGTTCTATTTATACTGTCTACCCAGGTTAATAACGGAGTAATGTACTGTCTATAACTAAAAACTAAAATGTAATTGTTGAGCAGGTGCACAGCGAAGAATTTATAAATGTGTCTGTTTTACCTCACAAACACCTGTCCTAATAACATTTCAACGGGGGATTAAAAATTTGGATATAAGATCGGATTAGAATAGGTAATTTGTCTTGGAGTTAAAAAAGTAAACTAAAGCGGATTACGGAAAAGGCTTCAGACAAGGATTTACTCTAATACCTTCCCTCTGCAAAAACACTGACTTCATAACAGAGAACATTAAAATTTAACAAAATACAAAACTGAAGGGTAAACTGGAGACCTACTATCGTAATGAATCAAAATTTGCAATCGAATTAAAATCCACCTTTGGGATTCGAAACGTCTAATACTTCTAATACTATACTATATGCTGTTATGGACCCTAATTTTGGGTCTTTGTTTCTTTAGTTAAATACTTATGTATCCACAGTAGTACTAATAGGAATAACTAAAATTTATTTCCTCCAGGTATATGAGAAATTTTGTAGCCTCCTGGTTTAAAAACCAATATTTTAGGTTTCACTTCATGCAAAACCGAAATTTATATTAAAAAGTAGTAATGTTAGTAATGCGAAAATTAACAGATTTATGAAATTCCGGATAGAGGGTTTCAAGTAACCGTTATATTACCATAAGTATATATAACACTCCTCCTCGAAAAAGTTTCGCTGCTCGGAGGGTAAAAGAAGGGAAAATTGATTGTACCGCGGTCCTGCGCTTAATTGGCTGGAAAGAGCCAACATCCGTAAATCACTTACACCGAGTTAAAAAATAAATATATCAGGCAGCGAGAATCCTTTAACTTCTTCCTGCGGGAATAACTAATGAATAACATTAGAATCCAGCAATTCAATTACGAAAAGATTTCATCAATTCAATAATGACTTCGGCTGTTTCGTTTAAAATTATTACATTAGTATCTTCTTCTTGGTTTCAATGTAACTATACCGTTTGTTTCTTGGTTTTTCGGCCGTACGGACGCTGTGTACACTGAAGTATCGAATAGTACAGTTCTATGAAATCCAGACGCCGTCAATTACTATCAATGGAATTCGTAATAAATTGAGTGGCCAATAAGAATTGAAAAATGTCCGGGCCACCGTCGGGATTGAAACCCGTGGCCTAACCTTCAGCTCGGTTGCACCGAATTTCCGAACGGCTGTTCCTTACCACTACAGACATTCTATAGTGGTGATAGTCCCGCTCTTACTCGGGCTAAGTTAGGCGCTTTGCCGGTGGGCCAAAAGTCCTCGGGAAGCGAACACCGCACGAGTAGATCTAGAATCTAATTATCGGCATCTCGCTCTGTGACTGGAGGCATTTGGTCCGCACCGTTGACTTTCAACATTTCTTTATATTATTAGGTAACTATGAATATAAACATATGTACACTTGCGTTAATAATTAAGCATACTGACCCGGAGGTGGGACTTCCTACTGATTAATACATATTTATTATTTGTGTCGTTAGCGACAGAAGTTATTTTGTATAAGATCGAGAAAATGTCACCATTGAGCCGAAAACTGGCTATTTGAGAGTTAGTCGTTTGTCTAGATTGGTACGTCACTTTGTACGCTTTTTTAATGGGACGCGGTATCCAAGCAACGGTAACAAGTCGAATCACGTTTCCGCGAACCTTCCCCACAGTACGGTCGCATTTGTGCTTCGTTTGATGGAGGTCCGCGTGATGGAACGCGATCCGAAGACGACCGTCGGCCATTCGAGAAACGCGACGGGGTTAATTACTGGCAGTTCCAGAGGAATCGATTTCCAGGAGCGCTTTGACGCTTCTACGAACGCTGTAAACCGCCTAAAAACGAACAGGGGGCGCGTACTGCATATAATTTGTAATGCCGTAAAAAAATTTTCCTTGTAACCTATGTATACCAAAGCATAATTTTTTGCAATTTTTGTAAGGTATGGTTTATATTTTTGTCATAATATATTTTAGATTACATTTACTAGCGTTAATAACTATCCTCTCCCAATCTAAAGTATTGTACATCCCGATAAAATGCTAAGCGACACAATTCCTCACAAATTTATTGAGATAAGTACGAGGTTTTTAAAATTCAACAAAATATGAACACATTTCAATATTTCCCATAACTGAACATTAACCGTTTTGAAACCAGCCAAACCATAGTTATTTTCTTATCCCCAAACTGACGATTGTCCGTAATAGCGGAATAACTTTTGATTACAAATTTACTGCCAAATTGTAATATAAACGTCTTAGGCGCCCTTAGAGCCCTTTATTCAGGTGTTTCTGGGCGACTCGAGAGTACGAGGTTTTTATAGGGCCGTATAAAGTTATACACTGTTGATTTTAATCAAGTGTCGTCCATCAATCTTTTCAGCCCGGAGTTGATACGATTATCATTATCTAGAAAAATAGTGGAAACCTCAACCTTGAACAAGATTCAATCCCCGTTCCACCAAACAGTGAGGAGAAAAAATTAACTTAAATTCAAATTTGGGGTTTGCGATTGGCCGGGGGCCGAAACCGGTCTATTGCAGGATCGAAGTGCAAAAGTTAGAAGAATAGAATTTATTATGTATATATACATAAGCGGTATAAAGTTGTCCGAACTATACATTGAAGGCATCAGCACTAACCTAGCTCGCTTTAGGATGGCCCATCGACATCTGAACGCTGAAACCGGTCTAGTTAAATAGCAAAAGAAGCTAGGTAAGACGGAAAATAACGCGAGTTATTGTAAAAAATACTATTTATTAATGGTCGTTGTGGGTACTTATACCTCCGGATATATTTACCTATTAGGCGCGTCCAATTTTCTCCCACAGCCTTATACATATATACTTTCCAAGGTTGCACACACGTGTGGCTACATAATACAGATCAATACTAAGTAATCAGTTCCGTTCCTGTAGGCGGGAGAGTATCGGGTCGGTTCGACTAACAAGGTAGAAGGCTCCGATTAATTGGATGCGCCCACCGGCGTCGGTGATACTAGACCGTCAGCACAAATGGGCTTTGCGGGTTGCATCTACAGGTGCTGTTTAATTCAACTGCCATCTCCCCCCTTCAATTCCACCCTTCATTAAACTCAAAGGTAATTAATATATCATAACGATTCGGGCACGGTCATGCATTACGGTAAAAATGCTAGTTATACTGGGCAGGAGATTATAACTGCACGCGCCTATGCGTTCTTGCGTTTCTTGAGATCCCCATTCGAAGTTCCCGGGCAGAAATCGATCCGAACTTCCGAGTTCTGAGCTTAGCCAGAACTCTTCCGAGTTCTGAGCTTAGCCAGAACTCGATTACCAGAGGGAAGTTCTACTACCCAATCAATACCTTCTTATCTCGAACCTGCACTCATTATATTTAGGCATTTTGTCGTTTTTGCTGTGAGCGGCGGCCTTATATCAACACTTTATGAAGAACTTTATGGAGAACCTCTCAAGATGATCGGCATTTAATAAATTCAAAATTTATCGACGCGGTACAAATTCTATGCCGGGCATGAAATCGTCATATACTGTACAAATGTACCCTGTGATAGGTGATACAATCATTATACTTTGAACCCCAAAATGATTCATAATTCTCTTCGAACAGTCTATGAATTTTAAAAAAGAAAACAAATTGTTTTAGTTTTTAAAAAAGTCAGAAATAAAAATCTCTTTTTGACTACTCCGAGATAAGAACTGGACTTGTTGCAATTTCTCCACATATATATTTCTGTCGAGCGAATTACACCTGAATACGATGAATCGTAGGGCAACGATTCTTCAACGTTTCAGGCAAAATTAATATTGCAAAACCTGATTTGAACTCTGAGGTTCATACCGCCTATTTGGCGGCACCCTGTATTATAAATTATTCTACGACCTTAGAAACATTATCCGAGTTGCATTCCAGTGTACAACTTACCGAACGTGCTTAAAACAGTTCGTTAGCCGACGGTCCTATTAAGTCCTTCCAGGGGCGGTCCCATGTTCAAGTTTAACAGCGTTCATGAAAACTACCGACTACGACCGCACCAACTACGTCTTTACCGTTTCAAACGTCGGATAACTTCATTAACGTTTTAACTCGTTATGCCGATTTCGTTTTGTTCAAAGCGGCGGCCTCATAAAGGACGAGGTCCACTCGAGACTGAAGCCCCGGCTGTACAAAAGGCAGGTTAGGGGCCCTGAAGCTGAGATAAGGATGGCCGAAAGAACCCGCAAACGACAACCCATCTTTTTATATGCAGTTTTAATCAAGAGACAGAAACGCGACCTCCGTCCATTTTATTTTCTTCTGTCCGTACACAAAAGTAATTCTGGTATTTCCTTTTTATCAACTTTGTTTGTTTCCATATACGATAACGAGAGTCCTTTCGGTAAACAAAGAGTTGGCGCGTTCTGAAAGTCCCCGAGCGTTTCGGTATATTTGTCATAGAAGCCGAGTTGAAAGGGACCTCTCCTTTACTGTATCGTCCTCTCCATTTCATCATATTCACCATCCTAGCCAATTTACCTTTCTTCTCTGGCCGAAAATCGAAACATGGTTCTGCGAGGTCCAGTTATAACAGTTATTTCTCAATATATTCATTTCTATTCCAAACATGTTCGCAAGGTTTATGAGAACTGTACACACAAACATACGCAAATTATATATAGTAGGTTTAAATTATTTGTTGCTCCAACTTGTAACTCACTGGTTTGTTCATTTGCTAGACCGGTTTCGGCCACTCGCCATAATCAGTGTGTCCGACACAACAAAATTTATTAGACAATTATTATCAACACTTTTGCGTAAAAGGTATGCAGTAGGTGAAATTCAATTCAATATTTACGACATATATTTCTCATAGTTTTGTTGTGTCAATACTACTCCTAACACGTTTGTTTCGGCTTCTCGCTATCTTCAGTATTTTTCCGTAGATCTGTGAGATACTTAAGCATTAGTCCCCGGTGGGATACTGTTACTGCAGACTGGATGACAGGATGAAGAAACTGGTTTAGTTTAGGGCCAAGAGGATGTAAAAATTACATAGTACGATAGTGAGAAAAAAGATTCCATAATTAATAATCGGGTTTAAATCGTCAGAAGAACATTTGTTATTTTTATTACGTGTTTTTATATTTTCTAAGTAGACTGTTCAAACTCTTGGACGTGTACGGGTTTACTTGACGTTAGGTGTCAGGTTCACCTAGCCGGATGGCTGGCTCTCGTGTTCCCTTCAAACTGAACCGCCACCTATTTCCGGTTCCAACACTTCCGTCCTTGATGTTCTTCAACGGTACGACAATGCAAATATAAATTCGTAATCATAAAACTGCTCACCAGGAGGCCATCTTTCCACTGATACCCCCAAACACCCAAAACACAGTCCGGTTGCGTATACTTTTAACTAATTTGTTTTAAATTAACTTAATGAATGTTTGAGATAGATCATAAGTATAACTTGAATCAATAACATCGATACATTGTTCAAATATGATATTCATACAAAATTATGATTACTCGCGAATAGAACAGGGCGTTATATTATTCAATATTCAGCTGTTTGCTTCCCGCCTCTTTCGTTCTTAACCGACGTCTCTCAAAAACAATGAATTTAATCTACTTTTTCCTATAAATATTGTTTCAAAAAATCAAAATATGCTGGCTCAATGGGAGCATATATTTTAAAGTTTAATTTGTTTGATAAATCGAGTTTTGAACCTTTTCTGTTGTCGTTCGGATAATGCCAAAGATTTGTGGCCGGAGTTTAGGTCTCCGAATAGTATTAACCGCTTGTTATGATTTAGGATTAGTCTAAGATCTTCGGCGCTGTGATTCCTGGGACGGAGGTAAGCCGATATTCACAGTATTTCCCCGTTCTCCGCTTTAACTGTACGTTTTTATTGAACTATACTATCCTGTTAACACCTATGACCTCCAATAAATTCAATTTTGATAAAACTAAGTGATAATGTGAAAGTGTTCCTTATAAATAAGCTAGTCCCCTCAACCTTTATCTGACCTACAGGCAGTGAAACCGGGACATCTCAAGTTATGATTTGGTTTAAGTGATGTTTCATGTGAGTCTAGAATATCTACAATATAATTTTGTATAAAGTTGAGTAGTAGTTGTAAAATAGACTGGCAGTTAGAGATTTTAGATAACATATAAGAACTTCTTTATCTAGGCATGATATTTATATTTGCCAAAATGTCATTTTAAATCATTTACGATAACTTATAGGGAACAATTACTATCTGTAGAAACAATTACTGGTATTATTAACACGCAAAATCGTAACTAAAACAGTGGTCGGTGATGCTATTACCTCCACATTTAATGTATTTTCGGAATTTTTAGAAGGTAACCATATAAATAGGTTATTTTATGGCATTAGTCTCTGATAATTTCATAGTCATTTGTATAACCTTCTTATCACTTGGAAATGTTTTTCTTTCAGTGCGTGTATTTCGATTTCGGAAATGTTTGTGTATGCTTCTGAGGAATAACGTAATTTTTGCGTGATACTCAAGTTGTTTGATCGTTTTCGCCTTTTAATGTAGTCGCCCTTACAGACTGTTCGAAAAGTTAAGCTATTACACTCGTATATAAACTTCAAAATATATAGAATACTCAGAATGGTTTCAGGAAGAACTGTAAAAAAACACTGGGAGGCGGCGTATATTTCTTATAGAAGTACTCACTACATTAGCGTTATCCTCAGAGATAATCTCTGCACGGTTCAAAAGAAACTATTTGACAGAGTAACCTGGAACGCACGGTTTTTTTTTCATTTCGAAGAACTCGTAGACGACATTTCGTTCACGATCGTAGAACGAATGCGAGAACGAATCACTAGACCAGTGGTATCGTTGAATAGTTTGTCACTATAAAATAACGCTATTTTGGCCAACTTAATAGCCAGAGAACAAGACCAATAGCTGTCAGTTAGCTGAATTCAATAGAAATGATGTTTACCCCACAACGGAGCAAGAGCGACTGGCAGTGTAAGCCGTAGCTCTGTCCGAGCTAGAAAAATTTGAGTTTTCGATATATAATCAAACTTATATATAACTGCAAGCCAAAGGAAACCTGCCCCTCAAGATACAACTGCATTCTAGAGACTACGAGACCTACTGTACTATTGTGCGGTCCTAATAATTGAAGATAAGTTTGTTTTTAGTTCATTCTCTCTTCTCGGTTGGAAATTGTGAGTCACTACCTTGCGACTTGTTGCTTTAAACTTAAATTCTGAACTAATCTCCATCGTGGTGCTTATTTTTTACCTTTTTCCCAGTGAATTTCACTTAGGGACACTTTTCGTCGTTTCCGAGCAAGAAGGCGCTGTCCATTGAAGGGGGGGGGACAAGCCTCGGAGCTTTGTCATGAGTCAGAGGATAGCTGGGAAAAAACCCTTCCTGCGAATACTCATCCAGAATATAGTCAGGAGTTACCGATTACCATGGCCGTATTTTTTTCAAAAGAAATATAGACGAAATGGCCCATGTTAGTATACATTAATAAGTCCGTAATATCGGAAAAACGGACGCTTGGGAACCTCTAAACGGTTGTGTACCCCGCTGGAGTAAACTGCTTCAGCCAGCGGGTGGGGGGGGGGGCGATGGCATTGAGAAGGAGGAGTGCAGTGTTGTTTACGAGTGCGCTGTCCTCTGTAAAGTTTAACGAGGCGGGCGGCGATGAAAAGCGGCCACGGCGGGGACTTTTAAGCGCAACATTTTGTCCCCTATTAGGCTAAGTCGTTAGGCCGGCTTAACACTGGGGCTCAGCCCCTGTGAGGTCCACTCGCTGATCCTGAGAATTAGAAAAAAAGAACATCGATCTCCGCCTTAAAATGTTGCCTAAAAGCAGATCCGCGAATCGGGGTTTCAAAATACATTCTATATCGCGGTAAATAAGTGGCGCGATTTATTTTTGTATACAGTTCTAATATACGATGAAAATGTTGAGGGGGAAAATTATTGTAGTTTATTGACTCGATAGTTTGAATTTCCTCTCGCAATACGACGTCTCTAAGCGATTTCATGAGAGGGGAAACTCATGATCCGAACAGTAAATCCAAATGGATCGCGGTCGGTGGAAACCAATTCTGCATATTCTAAAGCCCTATTCTTCAGAATGTGCTGACTAAACGGAGAAAATCGGAATCCGGTGTAGGGCAAAACCAAGTGTGCGAAGGGAAACTTAGGAAATTGTCAGCGGGAAAATATGCCTGCAGGCGGAGAAACGAATTTGATTCAACGTCAACACTGCCATGGTCCGTTCTATTTTAGATCGGTCTTGGCTTCCCGCCATTGTAACCAGCGTTTCGCCAGTTATACAACGGATCAACGATACATACTGATGATCGAGTGATATATGAACGATATGAAAACAAAATCATTATAACACCGTGAACAGAGGTAGTTTGATATTCTAGAAAAAACACGGGGCTTACGAGTAAAAATGAGGGATGTTCGTAGCTATAAAATTTCAGGAAGGACGACACGGTCGGTTAGCCGCGAAAAAATAAGAGCGGGGTATATTTTAAGGGTGTGTAGTGGTAGGAGTGTCCCTCGGGATTATGCCCCCGCTACCCTCCCGGGGGATACTGCCCTGAAAGCACTGATGACTCTTCACCCAGTTTTAAAGACTTACTTCATCCTCAACATCTTCATCTCTCAACTCTATTTTATATTACCTCTACTTGGCTCGTTTTCAACTTGATTTTTACATTTGCTATATATCACAAAGATATTGTATAACGAGTAAATTGCAAGGGTCAAATGTTGACTGGAATTAGTGAAATCAAAATTTAAACCAGGAATTTTTGAATTTTCCGAGGAAAATACTGTGGTCACATAAATTACTTATCGTTAACAGTTACCGTTGAAAATCTGAACAAACGAATTAGGACGATAATCTACACAAAAAGTAATTAAAATATTAGTAAATTAACGAAATAGATGTTCGGTAATAGCTGAGATCGGTATTTCTACAAAATCTGCCCTAAAATATGTGTGAAACTTTGGGCAAACGTGAGGGGTAAGGGTGGACCGAAGAAATTGTGAAGGCAGCGTTTGACCTCCGGTTATTTTTTTTCCTTTTTCAAAGTTCGCCCATAGATGGCGTGACCAAGAAAATGGCGGCCTTATCTCCGGCCAACTCTCGACTTCACGCCACCGGCATTTCAGCCATCGCAATTTATACAGGGAGTTTCCCCCCTTATTTCGTGCAACATGTCCTCGCCGTTATAAAATATTTTAGATAAAGAGCAAACAGACTTTATGATCAAAGTTTTCGCAGATAGGGCTCTCGAGACAAAGTTTAAACGGAATAATTAATTGAAACAAAGGTCAATTCCCGATATGACTCAATAAAACAATTTTAATTACCGCAACACTCGCGGAATGCACAAAATAAGCGTTGACTACATGTTTAACACTATAGACCAACTGTAGGAGGGGGAACTTTTGTTTATTTAATTAATACCTTTATCGACTCGTTACGTATTAGAATCGCAATTTCTATTTTTGATGGACTAAATAATTTATAAATTTAAATTCGCAAATGCACCGGGATTCCAAGCAGCAGTATTAGGCAAGTACATCTCGTAGCAGAAAAAAATCCCACCCCCAGAGGTTCATACACTCGTGGACTGTTCGGAGGTTCATTGACCCCGTATATTTTAGCCCACTGAAAGTTACGACCACCCCTTCTTCCACTCCCCCCCCCACAAGGGGCCTATTTTATTACCTCAGATTGGCAAAAAACGTACATAATTTAAGCGGGCTTACCGCCATCGACAATGATTAACTTGGCGTTTTATTTGTGTCCGATGAAAACGTGAAAACATTAAATATCCGAGAGAAGATCGGCAAGTGTACAATTGCGCTATATAAATAAAGTGCAAAAAGCAATATTTCAAGAACGGATTGTAATATATAATTATAAAACGTGCACGCCTGGTTGTAATAAATTTGAGAATTTAATAAAGTTCATATTTTAATGAGCTATTATAATTGACTTACAGATACACCACTCTAGGTCTTTAACATGTTTAAACGATCCCCGATTATATAGAAAAGTATATTTTGAGTTCATTTCTTTAAGTATCGGTATTTAAGATTCTTTCGTTTGTGAACAGGACAGTCGACAATTTCGTTCTTTCCGATAATTACCCTCGATACCAGTTGGAGGATACTTTCAGAGCTATTTCATGAAAAATGTAGTACGATCAAGATTGAACCGGCATTGAAGAAAATCTGCCGTGTAATCTATTCGGATGATGGCCCATACTTATTTCGCACTTCGACAGTCCCTTCACCCGATAAGCTCGTCAAATTTTAGCCTGACGCGCCCATTTTCTCGTTTGAAATTTTTGTACCGAAAATTTTTGAGTTTTAACTCTTTTTTTAATCTTATTCAGTGAGTTGACCGTTTGCAGATATCTCGTTCGGGTTGCGGACGACGCGTTTCTCCCGATTGGTAGACCCCAACAAATCAAGGAATGATTCTTAGTACAATTATAAATTGGATCTAATAACTCTATAATAATTATAGAACTTATTACTATTTCTACGAATATTTTGAGAATATATATTGAATTTGAATTAATTCAGCATTTAACAAAGGAGTGCCAATGTTTGCAAGTTTCCAATCGGGCTCACCCCAAAAGATAAATATACGGATATAAATATTAATCCGGGGCTAAACAATTTTGCGGTCTGAAATAGGTAATTCTGTAAGAGGACGAGCTCGGGCTGCAAATGGCGGGGGGTCCTTTAAAGTGGGGTCACGTTTGCGCTAAGTACCGCGGGCCTCCGGGACTGACCTAAGCTCTTTTCACAGGTCCCAGACAAACACCGTTATCCTTTCCCTGTGCCCTTATCTACATTTAATTCTCCCAACATTTTGCACTCCCGCATTCGCCGTTTTACGGCAGCCCCACCGGTTTTGCAATTAAACCCGACTAATGTGCGGTCTCTGTTGAAGTTTTTGTTGCACTCAGACCAGAACATTCTAACGTACAATCTACAAAGAAAAATGTCTAACAGCTAAGTGGCCGTTTGCAGTTAGCATAAATCAAAATTTATTGCAGTCCCTCTACCGCGCTAGACTGGTTTTGGATTAACACTTTTATCTGTAGAATTTGTAGACCAAATTAGGGACACCAAAGAGAACAAATCGCAGTTTTAAAAAAATGAAATGTGATGCTCCGAACACAATGTCAATCTATGTAGCCAGATCTGAAGCTTTTGGAGTAATTATCCAGTTATTGATTAATATAAATGGTAGGGTAAATGAATCGTCCCGGTATTTTACACTCATTTAGTGTTAAGTACTGTTCATTGAACTGAACCCATTTTAAACTCTATAGTTCCCTCTAAACTTGGTTGAAGGATTCTCCGAAGCGTTGTAAAATCCACTTTATTGCTTCATATTGAATTAAATTCTAACTAGAGGAGACGGGTTTAACAAGAGGTGAAAATTTCCTGGAGCTTAAATTATGAAGTATTCTCTTCGGTTGGCAAATTCTCCCAGACTCTCTCTCTCTCTCTCTCTCTCTCTCTCTCGAGGACGATCTACAAATTTTAATTAAAGGATATTGACTTCCAGAAGGAAGTCCCAATGAAAAGTTTAAAGTTCGAACAACAATCGGACAATAATTTCCGATCCGGAAGATTACGCTGTAATGTACGTCTGAAGATAATATACATTCCTACGAAATTTGTTTACCGATTCATTGTGAAAATTAAACAGTAAGACCTCTTCTAACAATGTTTGGGCAGTGCAAGTTTCCCCCTGCCAATTAACTGTCCTTTATGTTTCTCTAATTGCTTTCACACTCTATAAAAACATTACAAACAGGCGCGTTTCGCACCTTTTTGTTGCAAACAATGAACAATGCCACGTTTAGTAGTCATTACATATTCAAGATCCATCTAACATTTCCCGTATTCGAATTTCAACAGACTAACTTTGAACAGAATTTTGTTCATTTTTCGACGAGTCCAATGAATAAACTGCACTCAAAAAACCGTAATTCTTCAATAAAATTAGTGAATTAGCGAGGCTAACATTTCATGTCAAATAAGAGAGAGTGAATAATAAGGTTATGTTTATATTACTGTCGGATTGTTTTCACATTGTAAGAAATATGGCTTTGAAATCGGTCGTGTAAATTTCAATTAAAGCGGTTTTCCGAAAAAAAAATCGATTAAGGTAATGTATTAAGTTTCAGCCAATAAAACCAATATAAATAAATATTTTCGAATAAATTTGTCTCAAGTTAAAATAAAAGTCGTGAACCCCCCTTTTTTTTAATTCTTATTAATTTGGTTTTTAAATGAGAACATTAAGGTATACTCGGAGAAGAGTCCAAATTGTAGAAGTTTTACAGCCGTTGTTTTTGTCTGGCCATAAACTGATTTGTATTCGGAGTGAGACAGATGCAAATAGCCGACTATCGGTCCATAACGACGGGCGGTATTATACCGGACTGGAATGGGCTGTAGGGTCGGAGATGAATAAATTAAATTTTGCAACAGATCGATCCGAGAGCGTCTCCCTCACACTCACTCCCGGGTATCGAGATTGTGCCAGCCAGTCGCTACACGTCCCCGCGGTTTTTAAACCGCCGCCAGGATTAAATTATTCAATTATCTGCGTGTGTTGAGAGATAGTGAATGGTGAGAGAGATAGAGTGGGAGGGGGGCAGCAGCGTACGTGAGTGGAGAGAGAGAAATTTGTATGTATTCCATTCTGTTTATCGCCAGCTAGGCTTTCAACTATGGCCACCCACCAAACCGTTCCCATACCATCTCTACAGATAAATTCCACCTCTGGGAAAACACCAATCTCTGGGCAGCACTGAGCTGTACTCTCAATACTAGTGATGGGTATTTAGTGTTATACGTTGCTTTGTAATAATCCGTACGTCGTATGCAGTCAATATGAACCAGGGTTCGCTGGGCCGATACACCAGTGCGCCTCTCATGTTTGTAATAAAACATTTATTTAATTATTTTTTACGTCCTCAGGTAAATGTCCTAAATTAATCTTGATTTCCCAAGAAATTATTATATAAAGTGTTGTATAGTTTCTCGCATTACTGTTAGTTCATTAGAATTAAGTCAGGTTGTTTGTTCTCAATACTGGTGGCTAAATTTGATTATATAATAAAGCAGGTTAGAGATAATAACGAGTAATTGAAGGACAATTGTTCGGTTCTCCGGCGGCGGACCGAGACCTATTGTTTTTTATAACAGACGTGTTTCGGAAATTTAAAACTTCCCGAATATATTTGTGGATAGGAATTTATTCGAAATAAGACAAATCGAGGGGTCTCATAGCCGGAATTATTAATTGGAATCAACCTTAATTAAAGAAGGCTTAACTTCATGACCATCTCTGTTTTGAATATCGAAGCTTTAAATCTGTCCCCCGGGAGTAAATTACTTTCCCCCCTTTCGTAATTACCACGCTGCTTAATCGTCCAATCCAATCGTTCTTATATCTCCTGTCCCTAATCTGTATATTAATGGCCGTATTCCATCCATTCTGTCGGGCTAACTGTAGGCAGCCAATTTGATTAGTGTATGCATTTGGGTTGTTTTGATTTTCGTTAATACGAAGAAAACATTTCCTGGTCGATGGGAAAATAAATTAACCTCGGTGACTCTGGGTTCTACAAAATTGTATGTATTATCTTAACTGTTTCGAGGCTAAAGAGCCTAACTAGATGACTCAGTGGAGGAGTGAGTTTAGTTTTCTCGCTAAATTCAGTAGCATTCGTTTAGTGAAATATCTGCTCTAACTCAGCATGTTGGCTAGCGCTGAGGGATAATTGGGACAAATATGTTCCGAGTGTGACGAAAACATGTCATCACCAGTGATGATGTTGTATCTTATTATATCGCATTCGATTATATTTTTTGTTTGTGGGTATACAGCATTGGAATCATTAATAATGTATGGGACAATAATTCTGGGAAAGCATGCAGATTCTTGTTTAGTACATTGTAAAAATGTGACGCCTGTCAATGTGAATCGACTGGGTGAATGGACTTAATGACAATCCGCCGGTCCAGTTTAAAGCTAATAAAAGGTTGAAATGAGAGAGAGAGTTTGAACCGACCGTTTGTGTTTTATTTTTATTGAGCTCTTCGCTTTTTATGTACAAAGCAGTCGTAGTCCGTTATTGTAGAGCGCTACATACAACCAACATAAACACGGTTTCTGGCATCAAATCACTGGCAATAACTAGTTTGAGCACCGACAGATTTAAATCATCATCCATTATAGAGGTAGGGAGATATAGCGAGCCATTTGCTCTACAAGGCTTGTGTCCTCTGAATTCCACTTCTACCAACTTATCTAATAACTCATGTCACGGAGGAAACTTTTTGAAAAACTATCGAGGCAACAATCAATCGTGATTACTGGCGGTTGTGTAAATTATAGACCGAAGTTTGAAGGAAATTGAGAGTTTCGAAGTTAATTGAGCTTGACTCTCTAATGGAAATGTGTCTTACTATATACAAGGTTCGCGCTGACGGGACTGCGGTTAATTCGTGTTTTCCTTTAACTGAAAATTTAAATAAAAAGAAACTGAAAATTAAATTTTTCTCGCATCAGGAAATGGACACAAACTACCGATTTTAAGAAGAGCTTATTATTTATTTGTTTAATATAATCGCTAGGTCTCATTTGGGGAGCGAGCCCATTCATAATACGGTTCACGGTTGTTTGTCTTTTGGTGAGTTTACGCGGTAGCGTTCCGGTTGGTCCCTGTTTACCGCTGTAATTTAGAGGAGGTGAAATCCCATTACCCTGTGTAATCATCACCGACCGAAATATGTCACATCTCTAATACTAACCGAAAACAATAGATGGTACCGGCATGACTACTCGAAAATAAAGACGATGAAAAGTCATGAAATTGTCGCTTATTCCAAAAGATACTGTTCCTTGCGGTACTTGTGAAAGAAGTACGATATTAAACTTGTTTTTCGATGCCAGGTGGCCGCTTCTCATTCCACAGTAGGGTATCGATTAAAACCTAACTGGCTCTTCCTCTTTCCTCCCCTTTTTACTTTTACCCGCCCTGAGCTCAACCCTCATTTAGCCCTATTCTACGAACCCTACTTCTGTATCTCTCTCTAGCCGCCTCTCTATCCCTTTCAGAGCATTATCTTCGGGGGCCCGTTCTCTATTATTTCTTTTCATTCATTGTTTCTTCTCCCGTCTAATTTTCCGACCGACCAATCTGTCCCGGAGCTTATTAGAGTTTGAAACGGGAAAAATCCCCCTACCCCTCGGAGATAAAACGCTTCTCTCCCGGTGGAGAGCCGAAACCGATTTAAAGTTTGGATAATTATTTCATCGGTGTATAAAAACTGTAGTAATTATTACTTCCGGTCGGGGGATTTAGGCCACATACAAACTCAGGAAGGAGGCAGAATACACCACTATACCCAACTACCGCACCATTTCATTGATATAATGCTTTTTGTTCTTTATACAAATATTAATATTGAACCTTAAGTAAAGTTTGACACGAGCTTTAGGCTCAATCTTAACATTGAAAGTTTTATTAAATTGGATTATTATGATAAACCGAGTGGTGGTCAGAGTCTCGGTATATCCGGACATGCCGTTCTTGGTATTTACACCAAGCAATTAAGCACACCAGTGGCGCCTCAAATACCTTTTCTTTAATGTTCCGCGCTCTGTCTAAAAACTAAGGCTGCTCATCGATTAAAAGTAAAATTATTATTGCATCTAAATGCCGCCTTTTTAATTAGCCAAATCCTGAGATTCCTTTTTGGTAATCTCTAATATCGATAAATTTGAAACATGAAAGATAATTCGCGCTTCGATGGCCCCAACTGGATCAACATACATTTTTTGCAAGAAAGCTTAATCATCAAAGAGCTCTTAGCTCTCAGTTAAGGATTGAATTATAAGGATAGTAAAGCTTATACTAATTTCTTTGAGATCACCAAGATAGAATTGTTTATTTTTATTAAGCTTTTTTCTTTCCTGTAAATATATATCCTTCTTATTTTAACATAATCTTTAGGTAAAGATATAATTGAGGAAGTAAAAGAGATATTGGAGAAGTTTAACTTGTGAAATTCTTTTACGCGGCGTACTTAGATGGGTCTGATTATTTTCGTTTCAGCTATAATGTATTCCTCTAAAGAGTAAATTATATTATACATTATTATTCTTTACGTACTGTTTTATCTCTGGCTTTCAATATTCCCACCCGGTTAACAGTGTGCATACTGATTCTATTTTTCCGGTTTTAAACCAATCTTAACCAATGGGGATTACAAAAAAATCAATCTTAACTCTAAACTTGGCCGTGACTTGACTTTAGGCTGTCCTGCAACAATCAGAAGTAGGTACCTGTTGAAAGTTCAAGTTACGGCCTCGAAACAGAAAATATAGCTCGACTTGGACTAAGTTTCGCTGTCTTCCCTTTTTTCCGCGGGTAAAAAAGTTTCAAGTTTCGATGTTTCTCCGCGTGGGATGGGGGTAAAAATGTGAATGTTTAGTGTCACTTTGGCGGGGGCAAACTTTTGTGGACAAGTTTTGCCTCTTATACCTATTTCGCAAGGAAAACGAGAGGTATTTCCAACATTCCCAGGAGAGATTAGAGTTCCGAGTGAAATATCTCCCGTTTCAAAACTGATTTGTCGTCTGTTTTTGATTTTGAGAAACTCGCCTGAGTGACTGTGTTGGATTTGAGCAGCGCGTTATAAAAATGAAAAACAGAAATCTACAAGAGTTTTCACTTTTACCTTGCATCCACTTACTTTTCCGTACATATTCTATATACATTCGGTCTCTTTATGTACTCAGTATTCTTTTATGGAAAGAATTTCCAACCAATAAATATCCTTATTTTTTCTAAATTCTATTGGAGGTGATCCACACTTGGTGCATTACAGTAGAAACGACGAACCCAATACACACCTGCGTTCTAAAAAAGTATCACGATATTCATTGAGCACGGTAAATCTGTAATAATTAATTGTAGTAAATTCGATTGTTGCAGAGATGGAGCTGGTGGCTGAGGGCCGCAACTTTCGGCTTGTACAAGAGGACGAACTCCCAGACATTTTGGACTTTCTTGAAAACTACCTTCCGGATTCGCTCAAAGTAAGCCAATCTTATATTTTACGTATTATATTGTCGAACGATTCGATAGATTACGTTTCCGGGAATAATACCAAGAGGGATTACAGTTTAAATTGCCAGAATATTTTCGATTAATTCTAGTGCGAGTGAAATAAAGCACCGAATAAAATTCCACTTTACCGTGGATCGTTAACGCAAATATTGAAGACAACACCACTGCCGGTGGGGCATATCAGTACAGAATGTTTTAGATACGCTCGGCATTAGATTACCTAGTGATTTAATATACAAATTAGGAAGTACGAAAAAATGTAGTCCTCTGGTAGTAGCGCGCTATGTTTAAAAGCGCCTTTTCTTATAAATTTGAAATTCCCTAATGTAATGAGAAATTCAAAAAGCGAATATCACTTCAAACGGAACAACAAAAGTTTTTAAAGCTCGAATTTGTCGGCGAGACAGAAATGAATACGGGAGAAAGGCGGCCAAACAAACACACATTAAATGAATTGAGTTCATAGCCAATCCTTTTTAGGGCGCTCCAACCGGGCTACGTTTTCTCCCGGGTAAAGATAAAGTAAAGAACAACATTGTTGTAGTTTAGTGAAATACAAGGTAAAATACGTATGTAAATATATAGAAAGTTTAAATAAAGATATTTTATTTAAATTTAAACCGTAAACTATCTAGGATAAGACCATCTCACTGAATGACGACAGAAAGTAAATAACGAAAATATTATTTAATTTCAAATACGCAAATAAAGCAGAGCGGATCTCAAATTCTAGACCAATCTAGATTCAAAATTGAATATATAAAAAATATATTATAATACACGATTTTTATATATTTCGGTATTTCCAATGTAAACGTCGGGCATATTGAATATCGACTTTTTCTGATACTGCTGTGGTGATAGTCCATTGACTCCATCGTTTACAATCTGACGTTCAATACGCCAGTTAGTGTGCCAGTTGCGTCACAATCGCCGGTTAATTAAACCAGACAATAGACACCCACAGTTAATGTAGAACGGGGTGGCCAGTCTGAGTAATCTGGCGACAGATGACACGTGTCAATTATATAATATGATAATTTTAGCTTTACCATTGTACGGTTTCCCCCTTCAATATAGACCGCCACCAATGCAAACGCGAACGGGGCGACGGAGTTAAATGGAAAACCACCGACCTGAAAATATTTAGTCCGTTGGAAAGAGAGGCTCACAGTAACGGGCATGTTCATTGCGTAACTGTATGGAACATATAAGGATGTAAGTACTTCCTATAAACACGCCGTTTCCGCAGCAAACTACCGATCAGAAGAAAAACATTGAGAAGAAGTAAATGTATTAAAGCAAAGTAAAACCGTAAAGAAAATAGTTCAGAATTTAACTACAAAACTGCATGTTTTAGACTGTGGCCGAAGCGGAGAACGTAAATGACTCCGACTAATCCACTCGGGTAAAAGTGGCCGTGAATTGGATATAAAAGAAAATATAGATTTTTTTGGAAGACAAGCTCAGCGTTATTAGAGAAAAAATAAAAAGGGAGTACACACTCCAACCCCCCGATATTTAACAAAGAAATGCGTGAAGCCTGCCCTCCGATGGAAAAAATAATCCCAAGAGGCATAAGCCACTTGGCCAAATGCCGACCGATCGAAGAAGGGAACAGAACAGGCAGTCCGAAACCAAAAACAACAGCAAAAGACCGCGATGAAAGAGGGACGATATTCCCGCCAAGAGAGTACCTTGAATTCAGAGTCCGAGTCAAAGATTTTGGACTATTAAGCAATTTCCTAAGGTTAACGGGGGCCAGGACTAAGCGGCGGCACCCCTCCCCGCCCCCCTTGCATATATAGAAGCCGGCGGGAGGAGGCCTCTCTCCCTCCCTCCACTAATTGTCAATTAGACCAGCCAGCGATAGTCACCACTTTACAGGCCGCCCCAGAGACCAGTTTGCTTAGTTACTTAACAGCTTATACAATATAATGGGCGAACCACTTTTCCGCCTTCCCGTAAAGGTTTTATTGGATCCATCGTTTCGAAAATACCGTAGAATAACTCAAATTCAAATTTAGAAATACTCTCGAGCTAAACTGAGGCTCATTTATAATAGAATTTGATTGAGAAGTTGCAATATTATCTATAAATTTGTTGACCACATACATACAGTAGCATGACCTCTGCACATAGATGTCAACATTTATTTTTGTTTCTCCTCCATTATTCTCTATTTATTACCATTGCTATTTCAACATCGATGTAGCTTGTTTTTTTACAGTTAAAAAATGTGTTGCTTTTGTCCACAGTGACATATATTTAATATTCAAATGTTTCCTATTTTGTTTTTTCTAACAAAATTGCTTTAAATGGCGATAGATAGTTTGCCTGCAGGGTCAAAAATGAATTAATCGGTTGGATGTTGGCCAGATAATTTTCTCTTATATCGGAACGAAAATGTGATTTGCCTATTGGTTCTTAATGGAACTAGTAATCAATTGCCTATGCTATTGATAACTAATTCCCGGGGACGACTAGCAATTCCGTTAAAAATAGGGAGTTGTTACGAAACAGCTGAACTGATTACGCCTTCCACGTTGTTTCGTGTAAAAAAGGCGTAAAATATAAAGCGGAAGCAGATATTTTAACCTGCGATTTTACGAATAATACCCGACCGTTTTTTAGTTCACGCAAAGTCTGATTTATAAACAATACCAAATAAAATTACGATCTCCCGTTTATTGTCCGTTAACATTTCTTCGGAAATAATACGTCAGACCGATTTGCGGAAATGATCATTGTTCCCATAAAAGCTTATTGTGGTGGTCATTAACAACGATTAGTGAACTTTTTGTACTATCACTCCTTGCTATAGATTTCTTTGTCGCGTTAAAAATAGTAAAAATGTAAATGTGGAAAAATATTTCCTAAGTTTCGAGTATAATGCAGTTTGGTGGAAACCATCCAAGAAAACTTTTTTAACAACAATTTTTATTTAAGTTCAGGACTAGAATTTTTAAATTATATATACCGACCTTTGCGATTTGATAACACGAATGTACTTTTGATAGAGTATCCATCCGTTGACGGTTTTTTTTTCTTTCAATATGAAAACAAATGGCGCAAATTGCTCGTTCAAGAGCAGACAGGCCGAGGGATTAGGGAGAGGGGAGAAGAATAGGTCTCGAAAAATGACGCGAAACGGGTCCGAAATAACCGGACAGAGTGCCCAATTTGATAGAACGCCGAAGAATCTAGGTCAGAGTTGGCGGCGGTATCGAACGCAAACAACCCGGCGGGGTTTTGTATGTGACTGTGTGCTCTGGTGATTCACCGATCTCTCTCCCTCCCCTTCATCCCTCCCTTCCATCCCCTACATCAGACTCATGACTCATACGAGACTCCAGCGCCTCAAACTTTACCCCCATAATCGTAAAAAATCGTTTCGGTCGGAGCTCTGGCCTAGTTCCTATTCCTAAAGGGAGTAGTAGGGGGAGTTGAGGGGAGACGTCCCCGCATTGCATTTAAGCTATTAACAGATCGAGTTCAACTATTCGGTTCTTTCTATCCTTTTTTTAAACAAATATTTATACGTAATATCATTCTTACTATTTCTTGACAGTACAGGAGTTCTAATAAATCAAACCGTTCGAAAACATACACAATTGTTAATACTAATTTATCTATAATTTTATTTACGCAGTACTAAACCAAACCGACATATATGGGCCCTTACTGTCACAGTAACAGTGCTCTCAGGATAGTTTGCATTAAACTGTAAATAATTCACTATATTACTGACGTAATGCTAGTTACGATAACGGAAAATAAGGCCTTCTGCCTAAATAAAAATTGATTTTTCCATTGCAAAATGAATATAAAAACTACGTTCTTGGGTCATTTGACTAAAAAGATTGGCACTAACAAAAAACGCCCCAAATATCTTTTAAAAACATTTATCATTAAAATTTCACTATTTACTACGGGATAAATTATACTGCTTATAATGTTCCAGAAAACTAGTGAATAAAAACAATTACTTCAGATTATTTATACCTTTTTCGACGTTAAAAGAGCTACTGCTATTATTTTGGTGGATAAATTCTCTAGAATAGTTGTGGGAATTGATCGAATTTTACACTGCCGACCTTAACGTCGCCTTTGGATTTTTGTTAAAGTTTTGTTAACAATTTTCCCTTTGATTGTTTTCAGTTCCACCAGACTATCAGGACATTCTTAACAGACAAAGTATGGGAGTTCTTCTTCTACGTAGCTAAAGGTTGGCCCGAGGAGCCAGTCATCTTACACTTCCCAGGAATGACAAGATCGGTGAGTTTTACAATCTTAATTTTGCATCAATCTTAGACAACCTGTTCTATCATTTATGTACAGACAATTTGATACACTTCCCATAGATACAGGTGTAGCTTTTAGCGGTTTAACAATACAATACGACGCGATAGTCAAAATTGCACGCTTGTATTTTGCCACGTGAAAATGTTGTGTTTATTTGTTTTTATTTACGTACAAAACCCGTAACTGTTAGTGTCGGTTACAATTCGATTGAAAGACGCACTATTTAGATGTAATTAGTCGACTGTCGGTGCTTTATAGTATAGAACGCAGAATTAGGATACCGTGAAACTTTGATTTATTTAGCAACACAAAATGATATATTGAATGAGGTGTAATTGAATTTCCTACCTTTTTGTCCGGTGTTCGAATTTCAGATGGCAGATCAATGGCGCCTGATATAACTGAGAGATGAAATTAACGCGGGGCACCGTCCCCGGCGTAAATCATCGCTTTTGAAATTCAACCGAGCACAACTTTATTGAGGCCGCCACACTGCCGTTACCATATTTCAGCCTCGCTTTAACAGATCCACTCAGTGTATCTGAAAAGAGAGAAATGCCGTTCTGATTTCTATCGATAGATAGACCTATCGTGAACTGTATTGCGCGAATCGAGACCCAATCGCTTGTAAAAGGAACACAGCTACGACACCAAGCTTACAATTTAGTACTGTGCAACTTTATTTTTCTTCTTTACTGTATAACCGATTATGTAAGCATTTATGATGATTGTGGATGACACGATGCATCAATTGATATTTTTTAAAACCTATTTTAAATACCGAGTGTAGATATTTAGGCGACAGTGCGATCATTTCTAGATAGTATTCCAGAAATTCAATCGGTAAATTAACTAAAAATGAACTATTTTCTAGTGACAGTAAAAACGTAAAAAGAATAGGCAAACGTAATAGATCTCTCTTGGCCGAGTCTACAGAGAGAACTCGTTCAATACAATTACAGACAGTTCATTTAAGCCAACTTTTAAAACGTTTGTCCCCACTAATGACAACTGAAAATAAGGGGTCGACCCAATTGGATTCCGAAAGTCGATACCAGATCAGGAGCAATAAGTTAATTATTTTTATTCCCTCTTTTTGTCCTGGTTCGAGTGAATCGATTTTTAATTAACCGCGCGGTTGTTCCAGAATCGCTGGGTCTGATGAGGGGGGTGGGAGGGGGAGCCGATTTTCAACGGGGCTTTCCTAATCTTATTCCATTTGGCTTGCCAGCTGAGTCGCATGCAAGTTCAATCGATCCAAAATAACGCATACACGAAGCCTTACATTATTTAAATATTTAAATAAGACGATTACTTTCATTTGATGTCAAGAAACTTATTAGCTCAAATCAAATATATTATGTTCACTACATCAGTTTAATGCAGTCAAAGTATCCTCCATTTTATTATAAGAAAGGTTTCATTAGGGTCGCAAAATTGTTGGCATTCTCTTCGGTTTAATTATTTTTTGGTAAAAATATCTTTTTACGGATAAACAATTTTTTTGGCATCAATATACGACAAAGCATACATACATAGAACAGAGTAAAATAAAGTAATTTTTAGTTCTCTATTACGTAAAAAACTTATCCGTACTCTGGCTGTAGAATTTATCTCAATCAACTTTTAGAAAACACTCTTCTTCTTAATCTTATTGCTTTCCAACAATTGTCATCAGACGAATATTCGTGAAGATTAAAACCGTTTAATAGACGTAAATTGTATTTATCCGAATGTTGGTAAGTTCAACTAACTCTGTATTTTTTCACAATGTTTAAAACCATATTGTTACGAGCTATTATCTCTACTCAATCGTCCTGAAAACCTTAATTTCTTCATTGATACTGTTCAAGAGAAATAACGGACAATGTATTAAAACATTAATTCGTGTCGTATGCGAATATATTTTCCAGTATTTGATCTATCCTTTTGTCGTCGAGGTTTTCTCCTTCTGTTTCGAATTTTGGGCATTTCGTTAACATGTGGTCAACCATTATTTCTGTTTTAAGTGACCCGGACTGTGGTTTTTCTTCGTTTAGGAACAGGGAAGAACCTGTCTATTGCTGTTTCTGTATAACTTGTTTTGACGAACGCTGTTAGTGGTCTGTGGTGTGATCCGACGGGCCATCCTAGACAGGGACTTAATTCCGCTCAAAAAGTCATTCAGCCGGAGCCAGTGCGTCGATTTATAATCGGTTATTATTTTCCTACCGGCGGCCTATTTTAAATTTGTTTTTCCCCGTTTCTTTTAAAATTTAATCTGCCAATTTCGGATGGCTGTAAAGGGAGTCAATGGCTAATTCTTTCCTGGAGAGTGGCCAGTGAAATTCCCCTCGCCCTCGCTTTGTTTGTATATATCCCCGAGTTGGCGCCCGCTTTTCTACCGACCCCATCAGCGGTATAATGCTTTTCCCTTGTATCGAGTTATATTGCTCCGGTCCGGCGCAAAAAGGAAATATTCTGTCGTCCGGCGGAAAAACCGAGGCGCACAAATAAGTTGGCCCCCTTTTCAGAGCGCCGTTTCAAAATGAAGCTGTGTGTTTATTCGGAGGGCGTGACGCGGTAAAAATTCAATACAACAGAAAACTAAGTTCTATTTCAAATAGGCGCACTGACACCGAACGCTGTGTATCCGTTATACTTCCGGTTTCTCGCCATTTTCAATAGCTGTCCAAGAGTAGTGAAGTGAGGAACTTGAGCTGCGTGAATCATCGCCTCTCTATTACGTAAAAAACTTATCTGTACTCTGGCCGTAGAATTGATCTCAATCAACTTTTAGAAAACACTCTTCTTCTTAATCTTATTGCTTTCTAACAATTGTCATCAGACGAATATTCGTGACGATTAAAACCGTTTAATGGACGCCAATGGAAACGAAACTCGATCGCCGACCATCTCATCATTCATGTAAAGCATAAATTTGCCACTCCCGGCGAAATAGAACCCAGCGGACACTCAGGATTAACCGGAGGCGTTTATGGGGCTAAGAGCCCTCTGCGGGGCTCTTGAATCATTAATGCCGGCTTCACTAGGCCGCAATTCACTAGTAATTCATTGCACTATTTCGCTATTTAAATACCGGCGAACAATATAATTCATATGATCTGTTGTTCCCACGATCCGAGATTCGAGTTTTACCGAACGTCGATTCCATTTGTTCTTGTTCCTATAAGTTCATCATAATAGGTACATACAAAGCAAAAAAAAATATGTTGATAACTGTTATTAATTAAGATATGTTGTTGTAACTGTTAGTTACAGTTTCTAAGAATTTTTTATTAGTTTTTCATAATTATGTGGATCGGTAGTAAGGATGCATAGTGCGTTTCTATAGTAAAATTTATTTTATAGATGATTTCTGAATAAAACCAATTTTACTTTTACCGCTTGAACATTAATATTACGACAGAAACTATAAATAAAATACTAACATTTATGACCGATAAAAAAAGATGAAGCCGATGTTTCGGCTGTCATAATAGTTTAATACTTCTGCTATATTTTATGGAGCTAAGTCGAGGTTATGGAAGATTATTATGTTTTGAGAATTATAATAGGAAATATAACAAACACCACCCATGAATGATCGATAGGAATACGTAGTTTATACGTAATCCAATGCCGCTGTTCTATAAATCTCCTCAAAAATGTAAGGTTCAGGCCTCTACAGAGCGGTGTCTTTTAGATTACTGGTTTTTTAGACTACCTGTTTCACCCTACTACTGGTTATTTAAATGTTCCGTATAATGAAACCTTCTATCGAGTATACTCTAATTGAAAATTAGAGTTATATTTTTACTTTTTTACATTGTTTTACTGACTGACACAAGTTTAGATATAAAGATAGATAGGTCCTGCGCGTGCCCCCCATACGCTGAGTGCATATTTCACACATCAAAACCATCGGTCTGATATATTGAGCCCGGGATTCATTAAAGGCCGGTAGGCGACCTAGGAGCGGGATATGTGAGAGGGGGGAAGCCATTGTGAAGTTGAGCTGTGGGCGGGGGGGGGGGGGACACGTGTGAGACGGCACACACTGCACACTCTCCCTTAATTATACGCTCTCATAGTTCTCGGACGGCCGATGCTTCACAACGCCATCTCTCGATTTCTATAGTTTCTTTTTAAATTAAACTAAAAGTCTACCCACTCGTACGTTCCGGGAGTTCGCGTAAAGGCGAAAAAATAATTTAAACTCGGATAAACGGCACGAAATCCTAGAATGAAATAAAAACGCATCGTCCCCGGTGGCAATAGCGTTCAAACAGTTGAAAATCCGCAAATATTTCATTTCAAGTGGAATCAGAATTTGGAACACTCAACAATGAGAGAGGTTTCTACAAGAACATTTCGGTCGATTAGCGAATACATTAGTTATGCTTTTTCTTACGCATCCGGCTAAGAAATATGCTAATGTAAGGCGCAGAACGGGGAAACCGTAATTGCGCCTAAAAATAAGTAGGGGGGGTAGTATGCTAATGTACTAAGTTATAAAGACGCCAATCTCATTTCGAAGGTACACAATATGCTGTTACGGTCCTCAATGTTTTAGTGGAAACAGATTGCGTAATTCTTTTATATTTCTCAACCTAACGATTGGCAGTATGTGATGGGAATTCACAAGAAACGGGCTTTCAGACGCCTGCTATTACAAGATCTCTTCCGGCTTCGTGTAGCACGTGATCACATTCTTCATTTTTCACGCAAGTCCACTCCTAATAATTCTACAGGTCTCGCCTGTGCGATCCATGCCCCGCTAGCAGGACTTATTCATTAAATTGGAATATAGTTAATTCACGTGGACTTTATAGTTTGTCAGTCGGTACCTCACCGGGAATACCTGATTGATTAAAACATCCCAGTAACGTCCCCAGCTTCAGTTCCAATCAAGCTCGCCGACGCACCGAAACCAATTAGACCTTTGTGTCGAGCTCCGCTAATGTGTTTGTTCGCTCTCATTGTTCTATCTCTCTGGGCCGTTTCTCCGGCATCGATCCCTCGTCATTCATCCAGCAGTAGACCACCTGGAACCCGCCTGATCTTCATCGCAACCGATCGATATTTTTTTTAACCAGGTGTTTTTAACTGTCCTACGTCACGAACACAGTTTTAAAACTTTTAGAATCTCGAGGCTCAAAGATTAAACCAAACTGTTAACGCTTCGAAATCGGTACTTAACGATTGGATGAAATCTGTGATGTTGAAAATCGTTTATAAAGTTTGAATTTATGTCCTCATAATAAATCATGCCTTCCCAATATATTTGGCCTCCTGTATTATTCCCAGAAACAAGATCAATATAGAAAACCAATTCATAAATTAATCGATTTGGGTGGGCCAGAGTTCAAGTCCAAGTATGGTTTAAGTATAGTCCTGTACAGTAATAATCCATTGTTAAAACCTAGTTTCGATCCGTTGTCCAACAATCTAAGTGGCAATTTTTGATGGAATGTGAAGGTGTTTTCTGGAGGCGGGCGTGTAATGTGGACACAAGCGAAGTCCCCTTTACTAAGTCCCCCTTTAATTTGAGTTATTGTTGCCGTTTTGGGACTACTGGGGCCCCTACTACGTGTCTCGGCCCCCAATCACGTGGTATTTTTTTTCCCGCCGCCATAAATGGTTTTGCGCCCCAACCTCTCTCTTTTCTTGAAAATCGAATTACCGAATTGATTCCAAAATGACTGCCAATCACTCAGTTCAATTATTAAATTCTTAAGTTATCGCCCCAACCTCGGACGGAACCGACGACCAGTGTGTGACCGGATTAATACGCACGCTGTTTTTCAAGGGTCCCGGCACTTTTTGTATGGATTCGTAAATCCATATGAGACGTAGAAAAGCGCCAATATACGTACATTAATTTTTCGCCTCGTTATTTAATAAATATTACATTGTACAATACGCATTAACGTGTTAGTTTACTAATCATCAAAATAAATAGCTATCATTTAATTCCAATAATAGTCAAATATCCGAATGATACTAATTAATTAGATAAAGAAGTGACCGAGATATATGTAGAAATATTTGGTACACTTAATTACTCAGACAATGGTGTCTGAGACATATAAAAATAGATAAATAATAGATTCTAATATTTGTTCTACAAACAAATGGTGGTTGTTGTTGGTGCTGTTGATTGACCCGTTGATGAACTCAATTTTATTTAAATTGAAATTTTACGTTAAAAATTTTATTACCGAAGGACGAACTTTCGAGGTACAATTGAGCTAATATTCAGAATATTATAGGAATATACGAAATTAGAATTCGAATTTGTAGCATTTACTATAATCGCGTAAAAGTAAAACTAGTGTTGTGATTTACACATTCCCAGGATAATACTGCCCGGTTTACTGGACGATACGGGGTGTAGAACTTAACAAATTTGACGGGCATAAAATTAAGTAGCACCAGGCGCTAGAAGTGCCAACTGGGAAGAAGGATTTATCAGGAAAAGTACCATCCCCTCCGGGCGCGCAATATTTACGAGCCGTGTGTCCCCAACATAAACGGCTTTACTAAGGGTTGGACATCCTATAGCGTTGTACGGCGAAAGGGGTGGCAGGGTAGTTCAATATAACCGAAATCGATATTCCGTCAAGAAAACTTGCATAATGAGGACACGGGCGGCAGGCGCGGTTGTGCGCTCGGATACCGAGGCATATCAAACTTTTGCTCATAACAGTTGAGTTTTAAGTTTTAAAGTTTTATCTCTTCCGAAGGCGGTATTATTCCTTGTTCGCAACAATTTACTGCCTGTTTGGGTCTACAGAACCCAACCCGGTTGTAAATAGTGATCTAGTAATACTCCTATGAATGGAAAAAAAGTGACATCTTAATATCGCTTTGTTATGTTTAGTCTGTATATCGGAATAATCACTTTCGCTGAATTAACATTTATGTTTCATTCTGTCCGGCCGAGGTCGGAACAAGTCAGTTGGTACGTGTTAATAGAGATGTTAATAGAAGTGGCTACTGTCATCTTCGAAGTAATCCCTTTTCGCATCTGTTCATGAACCCCGCCTAGACACGCATAGGTACGTGACTCCGATCGCATTCAAACTGGCGACACTACGTGACCGTTCCGAGAAATAAATGTGTGTATAATCAAGGAGTGAGTACGGACATTCCCTGGGATTAGATTATTCACTGAAACAGATACCACTCCTGGTACTACACGTGAGATTACGGTTTTTGTTGTAGGTATTAACGAGGCAGACTTTGCACAATACCATTTAACGTGGACAGACCGAGTGATTGTCATTCATGAATGTAATTACACTTATCGCACCGTATCAATTCCATTTATTTATGAGAAAACAAATAAAGTATGATCCCCTGTGTTTGACTAAGCAGTATTTATTATAACCTTACACCGCGTTCAGGCTGTATCGGTACACCAGTGAACATCTGGTGTCCCCTGCGGGAATGTATCTTTAATGTTTCGATAGTATTTAATATTTATCCAATGTTTAGTTTTCTAAATTGTCCTAAAACCCTCTAACTTTCTGGTCCTCTGTTTGCGAGTTCTGTATTTTGTGTAATAGGCGGAATACATTGTTCAGTCTTAAACAAAACAGTGTAGTATTATATAACAACAGCGCTATTCTCTAGGCCCCAAGGTACTGTCCCCATTCTCTCTCGCCCTTAAACAATGGTTGGAGGCTCAAACCTTTTCCTCGTTGAAGAGCGATATTTGTTCTCCCAGCGTGAATTTCCCTCAGCCCGTATAGGTTGGCCAACATGGCCCGCGGCATCGAACCTACTGCGGCACTAATGTCCCTGGGCTAGGGGGGGCCAGCCTTCGCCTAAGTCCTGTCGTGATTCCCGCCCATCCATTAACCAACAACTTGGAGCGTACGTGGCCCCAAAATGGAGCAACAATTTCACTACCAATTTAGGGGCACCGAAGTCCTTGCAAACTCCTCTTTGACAATTTCGAAGCGCCAAGTACTTACTATATAGGTATAAAACCTGGCGGTTCTAAGAAACTAAGAAATTATTGCTACATTCTCTCAGTCATCTCGATTCCTGCAAAACAATTTTCTTCGCGTCAAAGTAAACCTTAATATTAAACGGTTGGCACGATAGTAGGAAAGCGTAAAAGGTTGTATAATAGTCCAACTACGGATCCTTTGTTCGTTTCAGTGGTAATTTATGTATACGGAAAGGAAATTTGCGCTATCGAAATCTCACAGTTTTTATCGAAAATTCCTGTTTATAGCGGTAATTTAATAGGGGAAAGAGGGTGGGGACCGAAAGATAAGTAATTTAGCTGTGTTGTGGAGTGCAGCGAGCCCACCGCCTCCGAAGAGCCGGGTTCACTTTGCTCGGTATTTAATTTAGTTGGTAATTTAGTTACGGGGGGGGCGCCCAGACCAAAGGCACAACTGCCGCAACTTGGCTGGCTTCTTACCAATGCACAATGTCATCGCGAAACCCCCGCTACCTCCGATCTCAAAACAATCATTTCGCTCCCTCTCTATTCCGCTTTGCCGACGCTGTTCGATCCGAACGTACGCGTTTTCCGTATTTTCAGAAGCGTCCGGCGTTACATTATCTCTCATCATTCTCGTTATTTTAAAGCCGGTGCTAAACAGACCCGATGACGGAACCGGTAAGAGTTCCGAAACGTCCGAAGTAGACAACGCCTACCGAGGGCCCCAGAAAGAAAGGGTAAAAACCCTTCCAGTAGAGCCCGCTCGGGCGGTTTCCAAACGCAGGAAAAATCCTTCCTTTCCTTTTATTTCCAGTGCTGAGAAAAAAGATCCTCTATAATGTTGTGTGCCCGCTTCTAGAGAATTCTACTATTTGACAAAAGGAATCACTTGGGTTTTTTCTGTCTCGTGTCTCTTCGCTATAGTTCTATACTGAGTGATCAATACCGTTCCGTAAATCTGTGAGATAACATTGCCTGCTGGAGGAAAACGCGAAAGATATGCCGTTATTAAAGCAATTTAATCGGCGATTATTTTCCCATTGCTTTGCGCACCGAGTTTCAGCCAATACTGAAGTATCCCCCTTTCGAAATTCTCATTATTTAAAATCGCAGGGTGAATTCAAATGATCTTCACGGTTACAATGTTACATGTGATGTTATCGTCACAAATATTGTATATAGGTAAATTTGATGCGAGTTATGGTTTTAACTGGGCATTAATGTTTGAATAAATACCGTGCGACCGCAATTTAACTAACGGCGATTGATTTATAGTCTAACCGTTAGAGCACTTACAGCAAAGCTATATATCTACGATCTTGCCAGGATACCGCTGTTTTCTCATTTCCGCTTGCCTATTTGATCCCATGCTAGACCGATTTCGGACTATAGCCAGCCACCATTATTGAAGTTTAAATTGATCGTTATCATTTGCAAACGGGCCTATGAAAGGAAAATTATAGGCGGCTAGACCCAGTGATGGTGCTCACAGAATCCACGTACTAAATGTGACGATAATAACTAATATTACGAATATTACGAAATAAAACTTGTACAGTTTTATTTAACAATACCATTCTTCTTAAGTTGTGGTTCTGGAGGGATGACAATAAAAACATGTTATTTCCGTGGGCATTAATATGAACTTTTAAACTACTTTTAGGGATGTTGTCCCTAACTCAGAAGACATAACTAAATGATCCGGATAAATTAGAAGTTCAACTTGCTCTCGGGTTCTCTCAATGCTCGAGCCCCCAGAATCGCAACGGTGGTAATAATCCCGGGAGCTTTATGTCCTGTCATAAAAAAACAAATTACCATTCAGAAGAACACAAATGAGAAAATCGGCTAACTGAACCCACTTCCAGTTTTATACAGCCAATGGAACGATGACAACAGCGGTATTTATTCACATCGTATGTCCATATTGTTTTGATTATACGATAAAGTTTTGTATTATGAATTTTTTTCTAACAAAAACTCAATTTTCTGTTCATTTAATTCATAATTATTGTTTCAAGCCAGATAAATTATGATTCCGCTATAATTAGGCCCATACGTCTTGTAACTTCCATCTGCCTGCTCGGTAGATACAAGTAAAGCCGGAGTATATTCCCATATTATCAATCATTCTTATCAACTCTGTTTCCGAGAAATTCTGGGCAGTGAACGTTTTGGAAAATGTTATAATCGGCAACATATTTTTATTTCTTCTACACTTTTTATTGCGTAATTATCGACTTGATCAATGTAATCATCTCGCCGTCGCCAGTAGCTCCTCGTCGGTAATATACTGAAATACGCACTATTACAGTAATTTAATGTAATACCCACGAATCTCCGTTATTAAAACTGTGGCGGTGGCATCGTTTGTGTTTTATAAATCCCCGCATCGACACACAATGCTGCATGGTCGGGCCGGGTATTTGCACAATAAATACGCACCCGTTTGAAACTCCAATTTGCAAGTCTCAGTCGGCGACCGCAGGGGAAATTATCATTTCAATCCAAACTTCATTGACAGTTTCCATTCCACCGGTTACGCTTTAATATAATGTTTGTGATGCGTTTCATATCCACTGGTTACTTAGGCCAATTATATGCCTATGTTGGGGCGTGTAACGAAAGCTCGATGGACTGTGTTTCGAGTAGGAGGGAAAAATTGATACGTATGACGGTCAGGGCGAATTATTTTGAATCAGAATAATGAAATTTGCGAAAGGGGGTAATTATGAATCTGTTCCGTATTTTCTGAGAGAATAATTCAATTGAGGAGAAACATGAAAATTAGCTGTTGGAGAGAGGAAAACTATGAAATATTTTGAGTATACTCATTTATAATCTTTTCCACCATTAATGAAAACCGTCAGCAATTGGGAAAGGGAACCCGAATACTCAAAATCTGAGTGACAAAAAAGTTAAAATAAAGTAATATTTCAGTATATAGACCGGTTTCCTCAATGCGCTATATCTGAAGGATTCCTAAGTTTAAAAATGTTAAATATTAAACCTACCGAAAATTGGCTACTGATTCAGTGTACTTCTTTTTAAGTTAAAGTTAAAGGGCTGTTATATAGGCCTGGTGGTGTTTCATTAAAGGGAGGGCCGGCCCTCGCCGGTGATGTTGGTGAAAGATTGCACCGAGTGGAAGGCGGCATTGTTAGCTGTCACGCGATACCCGCCGCGGCCACCTCTGGCCCCGATACGACCCCGCTCCAGACCCCTCAAATTGTTTTTATCGATGTTTTTACAAAATTTACCCCCACCCCCGCAGAAGATCGAAACTATACCACTCGGCTGTCCTATTCCCGAAAGGAGGCGCGCTCAAAAGAGGAGAAATTACTTTGTTGTTTCAGTCAGACAGCACCCAGATCAATATCATATGACGGTCCTTCCTTCGATGTCAACTGAATTTTTAAAATTATGTTACATTGATTGTTGAGGAAGGGGAAGAGTTATATTTGCGAAAAGCAATATCAAATGGACTTTGGAGTCAAATATATGGGAGTTGGAACTTGGACGAAAAAAAATTAGCTGTATTTTATATTTCTTGTCCCTAATGCTCTACAACAATTAGCCGGATTATCTTGTATCATTTTCGTTTTATAGTCACTGCCGCGATCTTCCTCACGTTTCTGGTCACGTAATATTTTCAGCTATTCTGTTTTCAGAGTAGATAAAAATAGGGTGGCATAAAAATAGAAAGATATAGGTCTGGTGGTATTTCCTGCTGTCAATAACAATAATATATATTGTTGCAATCAATGCAATATGTTACAGCAATATACAGGAAATTATGGAACGGTTTTCGGAAGTGAATTCACTTCAGGGGAATCTGACCTATCGTAAAACTCCTAACGTAGGATCTATCTACAAAACAAACTGGCAAATTAAAAAAAAAACAGAACTAATGATTTCACACTACTTCATAAAATTAACTGATTCTTCTTAATGTTTCAGTTGATATGAATCCAGTTGCCAATGCGCTAAATGCACATCGCGTAATCTATTATTTATAATTTATTATAAATTATTAGAGAATAAAAATTTCATAAGTATTTACTCGTAATACTCATTTTCACCCACCGTCCTCATTTTAACAAGGACGCTGTAAATTTTCGCGCCTTGGCAACAGCCAAGGTAGGCTTACCCGCATGACACATATTCGCCTTGCGCTGTCACGTAAGGCCCGCCCGCAATGCAATTTACTGCCCCGGATTATGAACATGTCCCTACTCGATACTTGGGCATTGACCTCAGTGGGCCCTATAGAAAATCCTTAATCCGTTATTGAAACAATAGATATATATTTTCATTATTCCACAATCTAAACAATTTCACTAAATAACATCCATAGTCATTATAATTTGTCGCTGCAATCCGGTATAATCAAGCGTATATTAGATTGCAGTTAGGATTATTTGATCTAATTTTTTATGCACTGAAATAATTAACTCAATAAAACAAGAAAACCTCAATTCGAATATGAATTATATAATATGGCTTTTTTCGACAAATTCTGGATGATCAATTAGTTAATTGGAATGTTCCATAGTTGTGATAAATTGAAATTATTTTATATCACTCCTGAATATGTATATACAATATATTAGTCAGCTTCAACCACCGTAATAGTTGTGTTATTCCGACTGCGTTCTGACAATTAGCTTGATTGAAACACACAATTCAGTTACACACATTCATTTCTGAAATGTTTAATTGCACACGATATTCCTTCAAAATAAAATATATTATTGGTTAATGGAATGTTAAACCGTTTAATGCAGTTGATTTTCGCACAATTGGCAAAATTTATTTTATACCTATCGACTAATTTAACACAAGTTCTGTATTTATTAACCTAAACAAGGAAACTGCATTCGGTTGTGAATATTGGACTGAATATGAGACACCGTAAAAATCATGTGGATGTTCGAATTGCCGTAATTCGAGTGCTCGCTTACGACAGGTCCTTAAACAGCGCTGAATTGTGTACAATGAAATAAGCGTTATCGAAAAATATTTTCCGTTCGAGGGAGAATTGTGTGATCTTGTAATATGAAAAGTTGTTAGTTGTGAAAAAATAATTTAAAAAATTAATTACAAAATCTGCTAATTCAAATTTAAAGATGCTTCCACCAATATTACAGCAAAAATTTTAATCAAATATTCCGGTTGGTATATATCGGATATACCGAAAAAGTCGGAACAGTGCGCACGAGGACCTCCCCAAACCGATTTGTTTTACAGGATTCCAACCGAGGATGGGTCAGTTGGCCGACAAAGCCTGCATTATTGGATATGGCTGTGTCGCCCTTTTACCTGTGGCGGGGTTTCTCTCAGGGAAAATCACAAAACACCGCAGTCTGACAACCGACAATACAGTCCCGACCTTCCCATTTTATATATATATATATATATATATATATATATATATATATATATATATATAAACCCAACTACCGTTCAACCGACCGTTTTAAAACCAACGACCCGCGTAACTATACGACTCCATACGCCGCCCCCATCATCTTCCCCCAGTCCGCCCCCTAATCTATATTGATGCCGGGACCCTTTCAGAATTTGTCATATCCTATATATACCGCCCACTTTCTCCGTAACTTACAACAGTATAACGGTGGTAAAGTTCCGAAATTATAACCCAACATCGAATTTTAAAAGTCTGCAGTCGGTTTAAGATCAAAACGAGGCGCTGAAAGGAAAACACTTTACCTCCAGAGAGAGAGAGAGAAGAGAGAGAGGGAAACGGGCGGTAGCGCCCGCACAGCGAGGAACTTTAATTGCACGCCGAGGTCCATTAGCAATCGATCGCAGTTCGGATTTACATACGAACAGCGATAAAGGCCGGGTGAGCAGCGAGAGAACAGAGAAAAGAGAAAAACAGGAGAAAATTATTAAGGGAAAATCATTCTTATCCCCCTCCCCCGCCCCTCTTTAGTTTTCCTCAAGTTTCCACCGTCGCACGCACGGCACTGGGTCCGATGCCAAAGGTCAAAAGGCCAATACGAAAAGAAAAATCGCCAGCTGACCGCCGCAATGCGGGAGATTTACAGATTGATGATTATAGTTTGTGTAGGAAATTTTTAAATGGAAGGAATCGGGTCTTCGGAGAATAGCCCTCCAGGCGCGTAGCATTTAGGCTACCAATTACTGTTCATCTCGAACCTACTCAGGCTAATTCCCAACTTACCGGGATTAGGTTACATAAAATATAACTAATATTACAGTCATTTTTTACATAAATTTCTTCCCCGCTCTTCAGCTCCTTTACCACTTCCTCACATCTGAGTCAAAACTAGATGTATAAATGGAGGTGGGGAAAGGTTCGTTGTTGTTTCGAAACAAAATGCTGAATCCAAACATGCCCCTGGACCCTGGAGTTAACAAACTTTGGTATCTAAGTATGAGATTTGGGAATTTCATCTTGTAATTACTACTTATATATATATATATATATATATATATATATATATATATATATATAGACATTCGCCGTTTCTCAGAGGGCGGAAATTACTAGTAAACTTCCAACTGCTTTACTCTATAGCTTGGTATACGTGATAAATATCTCCCGAGTATCTATCTACCTGACGTCATGTACGAGAAGACAATCGTCAATATCTGTTTGTAGCTACAATTTGAGCGTTTCATTGTCCATCGTCGCACACTTCGCATTGTATAGAAACGACATGACGAGAAGCCGATACCGAAAAAGGGTAGACATACTCGATGACACATATGTATCGTGGGAATACATCGCATAGTATACATAATGGGGGTTTTCCCCTCCACCTAAACGATCCTGGAGGGGATGACAAAGCAGTCTGAATGTAAAATTGGACGATTCCCTCGTGGGGCTGGCACCAATAAGAAAAAAAATATTTTTTAGCGCGACAGCAAAGAGAGCCACATATGTCACGAAAATATTGTATATAGTGGAATATCCCGTATTATGAAAAAAATAAGGGGGACATAAAATAAAAATTAAAATATACCGAAACAATAAGATTCACGATTAAAGAGAAGTACAATAAATGGTAAAATGAGTATTTTAGAGTAACAGTATAATTTTCCGTATAATTCTATTTTTGTCTATAAGTTATTATTTTTATAATTTTTAATTTTCATGTAGCACATATATGATGACAATGTATAGCTTGAGAAACTACCAGGAACATGTACATATTTGGAAGTTATGTTTTATTACTTAATATTTAATATAATGGCAAAATTAGGTCAGATAATTTTTCTACGTCTTTAATTACGCCATACCAAGAAAATTGGGGTCAATTCTAGTAGAAAAATGTAGGCTTGAAGCCCGATATTCTATGCGGGACTTTCTCCCTGTGCCCAATAGGGTCTAAACCGATTTAACCGCCGCCGCCGCCGCCGTCCTTGTTGTGAGGTTTGAAGCGGGGGCGGTGTGCTGGAGGGGGGGGGGCAGGGCACAATCGTCTTGGAAAATTGAAGGTATTTTAGGTTTCTGCATTTTAGGAGGAGATCGCGTGTGTGTGTGTCTGTCCCGGGTACTTTTCAGGGCTTCTTATTCAACCGTTTCAGCCCTTGACCTTATTTTCAAGCTTTGAGTAGGGCTCCGGACCTTTACCTTACTTTCACTTAAATGGGAACTTATTATAAGGGATAGGGGGGACCTTTGTATGATTGAATCGTTTATTTTTATTTCAAATTTGCGGGAAAATTTTAGTAATTCTGGAAGCGGCTCGATTACCTATCGACTTAAAGTGCCCTGATTATTTCGTTGAGTTTTATAGCGGCTCAATCCGGTGGGACAACCTTCAGAAAAAATATTTACGGTATAATTATCGGATCAGTAGTTCCTCTCTCTAATCTGAAATTTCAGATTCATTAAATCGATATTCAATCATTTCAGAGGAGTCTTATATTCAGAAGTCCTACAGAAACGATCTGTACTCGATGGAATAATACGAATTGCAAATTCAACTTGCTCAAACCGGTGCTTGACGAGTTTAACAGAGAGATACTGAAATTCTCATTGCGATGTCGGAAGGCAATTACTGCACTTCAACTTTACAAAGTTAATAAGCGGCTCTAACACGGTGTAAATGAAAATGATCGTCTAGGAAATAACTTTAATTGCTTCAATTATAGATGACACTAACTTTCAGATCTCACTAGAGTAGGTTTTTGAAAAACCCCTGTTACTTTCGTACCACATAACCAGCCATAATGATTTCATGCAAGGATGGCGCTTACGAAACAAAAACGAACAAAGAAGTATAGAAAAAGTTATCAAACTCTTAACAAGTAACCGAATAATAAAATTTATAAGGGCTAACCAATGGTATGGAATTCCAACGCAAATAAATGACTACAAATAAAATATCATGAAAATCTCCATTCCCGTAATATTTGTTTTCTAAATTAATTAGGTGGAAGCACAATTTTTAGCGTATTTTCGTTCCAGTGAGTACAATTTCGGCGAATTCACTTTTAACGACTGGAGCTAAAGTCGTCCTTACAAATTTGTTGTGTCTGACAGTTGGTAAATGCCTCGGTAAAACGTTTATTGATCACTCGCCTATTATCACAATTTCCTATTTATTTCGGTCCGTTTGACTTCTCGAGGTTATGTCCAAGGTCCAATTTCGGATTGAACACGCGACCCCGCGCCTGACAGCCCATAATATCTGCAAAGCCTCGCAGCGCCGCCTATTTCTCATTGTATTTTAATTTATACAATTCAGTAGACTAAAAATAAATTGTCATAAAAGGAATATAATTCTGGTGGATTACCGCAAGGGCAAGTCTCAATCAATATTATTTTATTCTCAATATTCTTTTGGGTATATATTGTATTATTAATGTTATTTTGAAAAGAATGTGTGCAATTATATTGTATGTCAATTTAAACCAGACAACGATCATTATTTCTGGGGCCGACAACAGGAAAAGTGGTAGATAATCCGCGTTTAATTTTTTTGTTATTCGTAAAATATTTTTTCATAAATGCCATTCATATAAGTACAATATACAGATTTCGGATGTACAGAGGAAATTATCCAGAGATTTATTGCCAAGAATATTTAGCCGTTTAATAGTAACAAGACCGCTTATTAACGGGAACTGCTGGATTTGAGTGTTAAACAACTTATTTAGAGTTAATCGTGTGTAAATCACGAGTGTAGAATCTGATAATTCGGAAGAATCCTGCAAGTAATGCAACTACACTGTACAGAGTATGTGCCACTGTATTCTAACGAACAATTCCAGAACATAGCCCGATAGAAATACTTTAAACAAACTTCAGAGTGAGATACACGTATTGTAAATCTAGGAAATGTTCTGTTACTACTATTATCACAAGTGTAGAATCCCTAAATTTCACGGAGCTGAAATAGTAGAGGATAAACAAAAAATGTAAAACGCAAATCAAGGTGAATTGCATCGGCGACCCTCGCAATTCCCCTACGTCGTTCCACGTTGGGCCGATGTGTGGAGGAGGGAGGGAGGGGGGCTGTTTACCAATCGGACGTCAGCGGAGTGGGGACTTTAATTGGTCCATGGTTGGGAGCATTGTGTTGTCGCGGCCCGCCAACCCATTATACGCCCCGGTCCCGAGTCGGGGGGTCAGAATAACCGTCGGAGGGGTGTCGGGTGGCGGACGGGAGGGAAATTATGTGGGCGACAGTTGGCAACACTACCGCCGCCTATTCCCGTAGGGGAAATTTTGCCGATTTGCCGATGATAAACATATTGCCCTCGGTGATACCCCCCAACCCCATTGCAAATATAACCAGAACTCTGTTTTACATTGTTGATGCCCGTAAAATCGTTTCCGAAAGGAATTATTGGATTTTGAATATTTCAATGGGACGACCTCAGATGAAATTAAAACCTGAATTATGAAAATTTGGAGGCACCATTCCAGAATTGGGAGGGTAATTGTTAGCAAATATTGATATTTTAAATGTAAAGAACTGATGAAATTTGTTACAGGTGTTACAAATCCCACTATTATGCGGATAAAAGTATTTAAATTTTGTCGGACAAGCTAATCTAAATATTGAAACCAGTGCCTGTAAAAAGAAACAACGTTAAATAATATTTATCTGGAATTAACTGAGAATTTTAGAAACTCTGAAATGTAGAAGCTTAATTTTTCGCTAAATAATGTAAAGTAGTCGTGAGATTCTATTTTGTTCCAATTATTATTACGGGCGAGCACACATGAAACATCTAATCCATCCAGAGCTTAATGATGGATATTGCAGATTGGGTTCGGAGTCTCGCCATTTAGCAGGAGGCCTCCGCGTAAATATCAAAAATGTTATTTATTTCCCTGTCGAAGTATATTATAACAATAGTATAAAATAAAACAATATATATGTGAGGTATATACGTATATATAACCAGCACAGAAAGCTAGTTAACTATGTGTTCGAGTTTCTTTAGTGCATGCAGTGGTAGTTGGTTTTTTAGTTCACTTTCCTCTAGCTGGCATGTGTGAACATTTTTGCTCTCAACACTGCCTCTTTAACCATTACATTGTTTTTCTGTTCATCTCAAGATAATGCTCGAACTAATTTTGAAAAGCATTTGGATGATATTCCGAATCACAGGTCAAAAGCGATACTATTATTTTAAAATTGCCCTTGTGTAGGGCGTTGAGTTTATTCGAAGAATTTCCCTTTCGATTAATACGCAATCTGGCGGTAGGACAAAAAAGTACAACTCCGCACCAGCCGTCGGGACAGGGACAAAACTTTCAAGTTGAATTTCCCCATCCAGCCCTTGCGGGAAAGAAAAACAGGGCCGGAGAGTCGGAAAGGGGGGAAAAAGGAAGAATAGAATACAACAGCGGGGAAAACTTTTTTAAGTGGAGGCTAGAAAATAAAGAAATTAAAGCTCTGGCGTAGTCCCTGCCGGACCTGTTAGACCCAATTCTAGTTAGGGCTTGGATTTTAAAAACTCCGGGACCATTACGAATGCAAATCCTTTTGTATTGTGTTGAACTCAGATTGTTATCGTTTAGTCCAATTTATTTTTTCTTCAAGTTCGTTTTTTAGTTGAGTACAAAGTCTAGCCTTACACAGCAGTACGGATTTCTTATTTTTTTTTGTTCAAAACTCTAATTCACACACTCGGTAGCATAACATACAGCTAAAGATCATTTATTGTTGGGGTAAATGTTCCTCTTCTTCCATACTGAAAATTGGTTGTATAATAATTCTATTTTTGCAATACCCTGTCTGCACTACCTGGTTTGGTCTTATGCTGTACCAGTTTTGGCTTCTCGCCATCTTTAGTAGTATTGCATCAGTAGGATGCTGGTGGGCCATCGTGCCTCCCTTATTAGACGCACTAGTAGTTTTAATTACGTTACTAACAACTCGCATGAATAATAATATTCTGAAATTATATATATAATATCACTCTTTTTATAGTCATTATCAGACTAATAGTACCATTATTGTGTAGGATATGTAGATGAATCAGTTTTGTGATACGCTCTAAATTGCCCCAAGAATAATATTCTAAACAATGCAAAATGTTTTCTATTAGTCTTAGAAATCTACATACTGAATACTTCCCGACAGCTCAATTTGCATTTATTGTACGAGAAAATTGGACCCGTAAACAGTGCAACACTGTATAAACGGTATCTTGAAAAAGTATGTTATAGGTACAAAATATTACGATAGAATTAATGAACCGGAATATTTACTCTGGAAATATAAACACTGCATCATATCTAACATGTAAATCCAATTATAGATGTATTAAATAAATAATAGATGTCTAAATGATTTAGAATGTTTATGTTCACTAAAGTAACATAAATAGTTGTTTCTATGGCAATATAAACAATTACACAAGGCCACAAATCGTTATTAAAATAATATGCAATATAAGAATATTCTATATGCATATGCATATATGATATGCAGAAAATATGGCAGATTTTTCCGTACAGGATTTTCAGTGTAAGCTAATGTGTAACATAATATTTTGTGAACTAATAGTGGAAACTACTGAATATCTTTAAGGATAATTGTTTCCCAAATATGTGCAATGCACGTAATGTAATGTGGTTTCTATTCTGGTTGTAAGGAGTATTATTATCCTTTCAGAGGGCTGAAAGGGAAGTGAGACACGCAAAATATTCATTGGACGGGATGGGGGTTGGTATAATCTGGTTAGGTGGGGAGAGATGGGGGAGGGGGCTGTTATTGAGGCCGCAGACGTTGAAGCAGACGGCCAACACATACAGACACACAGACACGTGTACAGACCGCCGGGAACCCATACTAGTACGGTGGTACGTTCAGAACTACTACTACTGGACCTGGGCGAAGGAGGTCCCAGCGCCGTCACGTTATACTGCACCGCATAACACAGATGTGCGGCGGGTCAAGACGAGACCGGGGCTCGTAAGGGGCACCGATAAAACGGTAGATTAATTCCCTCCGTTTCAGTTATTTACTACTGACGCTCCGTGACCGGTTATTATACGCTTCCGTGTCACATAAAACATACACACAGTGTTTTTCAATAAGAAGTATCACCCTCTCCTATATCAGCTTCTAGTCGACCGATTTTAAAAATGAAAATAATCTTTTTTCTTCTCCCACTCCCTAGTTTCTATAACAAACCTTACTATATTTAAATACTTTTATTACATCAGGCTCTTTAAATTATCTAAAATATTTTTCAAATGGAACGTAATTTTTTGCAGTAACGTGATCTCCAAAACCTCATGGCACAATAATAATAAATACTGTAGATTTCGCGTGTTTCTGCTAAAAAAAACCGGTCTAGTAAAAGACCAAACAAGAGAGGAGACAGAAACACACGAAATCTACGGTATTCCAACATCTCGCAGACCACAAAACAGGTATTTTAAACTAATAATAATAATAAACATTCTGGTCGCTTTACAGAAAACTCCTGACAGCAAGGTGTTTACTTGTGTGGCGAATATTAGAGACGAATAATTATTGCCTAACATAAACAATGTTTACAAACATTTATATAACTTTTGTATATTGTATAATGTTGTACGTTATTGATAAGATATTGGTGCTACTGAAGCAGAGGCCTCCGACGACGTCCTTACAGGCTCCGACCTAGGTATCTTTACCCGACCGTGGGCCTAACAGGTATCGTCCGTACGGTATAATATACATTGTTTTCCTCACCACTTAGACACCCGAGACGACTAATAATCTCCCTCCCTCTGCGGCGCAAACTCAGTACAAGCAATTGCGAAATAAAATATTCCCGTATAGTGTGACAAATTGAGGAAGTGAATGAAGTAGTGGCCGGGGACCGTGGCCTGGCCTCGTTCTCCAAACTTTCCCCCAACTCGGTTCACTTTCCCCGCAATGCAGTGCACCCCCTCCCCCCCCCCCCCCTACAGGGCCAAACGTTTTCGAACGGAGCCTACCGCTACCCCCTATCAATTTATATCCTCGACCCTACCCATTATTCAGATAGTTGTCCTAGTCTGTCATAACCGATAACGCTAAACTGGGTGAAATATGTATACGTACATATATCTATATAAGATTTTATACTATAAATTGCTTCATTTATGCCCAAAACGCGATGAAAATAAAGAAATATATGACAAATATAAATAGTCATGTCCTCACATGCAGTTTATATGATGAATTACTGTAATGTCCTATGGTGACTTTGTAGCAGTAAATAATGTATATTTTTTTAGTATTTATTCCGTCAAATCGGTAACTTCGTTCATTATGCTATTTTATATATATATATATATATATATATATATATATATATATATATATATATATAATGCGATTCCTACACAGTTTTGTAATATTAGAAACACTCATTATTTTATTATTTTGATTTATCTATCTATTAATATATTAGTGAGTATATATATAAATATATTTATATGCATATCAAAGTAAATTTTCCTTATTTATGTATCCGTACAGAAAAATTCACAGAATATTGTAAATAAAAGCCTTCAGATAATGCCTACGGGCTAACTCATTTCCCTTGTTTCCACAGGTATATATACGTAAGAATTTCAAACGATAATTTAAAATCCGTTAACGCAATTAAAGTTATTTTTTTTAAACAGTGTTCAAAACTACAACCGACTATTTTCGAACTGTAAATACAATTAAACCGAGGTTTGAATGAAATTCTGCCGAACACGTCTACAGTTGCAATTTTACAAAAACAGTAGACCAAGGAACCCCAGGGAACTACCCCTATTTCTGGTTGGTGGATATATTTTCCTTTCGGTTCTTGACCGATATAGTGTGACCTTAAAGTGATTAGCCTTAGACTCGATGGCCACACAGATCTAGGGGGGGGGGGCTAAATCATTTCCCTTGTTCCTATTGGGGTCGATGAGATTTCGAGCGGTCCCAAATTTGGCCAAGGGGGGGGCCACCGAGTGCTATAACCGGGTTTGTTGTGGGGCCGCAATGCGGGACTCAGGGCCCTCCGAAAATCGAAACCGAATTTCCATTCGTCACTTGGAGAAACGGGGAAATTTTTACTCCCTCTTGCCCCCAATATTCAACCCCCTCCGGTCACACTCCTTGTCCCTTCCCTGCTATTTGAACGTTAACCTACTGGGGCAACACTTCTCTATCACCACCCGATTATGGGCTAGGCCGGAACGAACCCAGTTGTCTGTCTTATAAACGGTAAGATAATCTTTAAAGAAAGACAGTCCGGCGTTCACCGTTCACCTCGTCTTCAACTATAAATAATTATCTTCTGATTTTACCTAATCGTTTTCGGGCTAATATTTCACGTGGGGCCCGTCTGGAGTAACACCGCAGAAGCAGGCCTCCACAGAAAATATAACAAAATTCTAAGATTTCCAACTGAAGACCCCGATTTGTGACGTTACACAACGAGGACTGAACGACCCTGTCTCGCAGACATAAGTGAGAAACATAAACTGAAGAATTTGGCCTCCCCCTAAAGAATAACTGAGAGATATACGCTAGAGAGAGATACCTTAGAGCCTAGAGAAACTCCTTTTTTAAAAAAATATAGGACAAAGGGAAGCTGAAAGGGACTATGTATACAGAATATATTACAGAATATAGAGTCCCCTCCTCGGGACCTTCAAGTGTATAAATGATGTACAATGATACTTGTAGAAATGCAGGCTCAAGTGTCGTGCGCATAGGTACAGTTCGTGCGAGAGCGTGGGAATAGAGGAGTCTGGCATCCGGCATTAAGGACATTTTTCCGATAAACCTCACTGTTTTAGAATATACTAGAAGAAAAATAATATTTATATATAAATATAGAAAGGTTTGTGAATATGTACTTCGGTATAATATATATAAAAAATATTTTTAAAATGTACCGTAATGAAGATTGTTGTAAAATGTAAATGGGAGGCTCAGACACTCAGAGGGCATCATAGGGATTATTATCCTAGAAAGAAAGGTAATAAATTTCTACCAAATAAAAGTTCTCACATATGCTTCCGTAAAGGAGAGACGTAAGAAAGTATTTTATTCGAATTTCGTTCAGTACTTTCTTCATGATTTTCCGTCGAAAGTAAACGGGCCGGAAATTTGTTACAACGTTCTGAAATGTGGAATAACGGAGATGTTATTTTAAACGGTGTATAAGGTAGGAATATATATATATATATATATATATATATATATATATATATATATATATACTGATGAAAATATACTGAACATATATTTCTCCTCCGACCACCCGTCGTGTGCATTCGAGAGTCGAAATTTATGGGTAGGGCACCGCCACGAAAAATACTGCCAAGTGTATGGCGGTGAGCTCAAATTACATTGTAATTAATGGAAATTCAGGCTGCCTCCTCGGGGGTGGGGGGGGGAATTTTAATCCCTCACCATTTCCAAATTATCGAGCAACACTGGGCCATTAAATCACGAGTCACGTGACCGCCAACTACCCCCTTCGAGTCAGTGTTCTCCACGAAACAAGTCAGGAATCGATTAGTTGAGAATAAAAAAGGGAAATGAGTACAAGAACAGTTTTCCACATTTCTACTATTCGATATTCGATTAATTTAGTTCAATTCCGTATTTATCCATTTATTCTTCTTTATAATAATATAAAGAGTCGTCAGTATATTCACTCTCTTCTGAAAATATTTACTTCCAATATTTACTGCAGAATTAGCTCTTAACGTAGTTATATTTTCACTTTGTCCAACGTTTCTGTTTAGAAATACACGGGATATTTCATATTCCAATACAATTATCCAATATACGATTCCAATTATCATTTACCACAATATAAACAATAGGATAATACAGATGTTATAAGTTGAATAATTCCAAAAATACACCCAAAGTCCCAGATTCAATGGTTTCACAACGAATTCAGTATCAAAAAAACAACATTTTTTTTTAGTTTTGGTTGGGTTTTTTTTTGGTGCGAGAGTGGGAGCGGACTGTATATCAGGATAGCAATGATAATAAATAGCATTAAAAAGGTATTTATATGGAAAAAATAATTCATTAAAATCATTGGACTTTGACATTAATTTCGGCAATGATTTATAATCTTTAGAATGAAGAATCTGTCCTGCGATATTTTTCAAAGTATAAAGTTATAAGGTCCTGCTTAAAAATAGACGAACGCCGCCACGAAAATGACCCGCGGAATATTATCGCACGAGTGGTAATATTCGGAACACTCGCGGAACTTTCAGTCAGCAAAGAACTCTGAACCGTCTCCGCATTTTTGAGTGAACTAAGTTGCACTGACCGAAAACTTGTGTAGCTGCAATCATGCATTAGTTGGGGGAGATTACCTCGGGTTTCTAAAACACTCTCTTCCTGCCCTGGAAAGCGATACGTCCCACAAGTTGTGTCTATAGCGCATTGCGGCTATTGCCGATCTGGGACGTCGGTGTGCGGAAATAGAGCAGAAGAAGTAGGAGTAGGAGTAGGGATATTTTGGCCCGGGAGGCCCTGTCTAGGCCGCCCCTTGCCAAAGCCCACGCCCCTTCCCCCCTCCAGAGGTCAACAAACTTACTTAAGTCTAACTTAAGACAATCTCAATCGGTCTTATATTTCTAGTTTATTGAGCAATGCAATTCCTAAATTCTATACCCTCTTCTAACTTCTAGTTTTTTCCATATCTACAATTCAAAACCCTAAGAGATATCGGACAATTATAATAATCTTTACTATAATTCTTAACTTAAATGTACCTCACTGACTAAATTCTAGAGGGCGTTCTAGAGTTCGCAATCGATGCAAATTTGGAATTGTGAAAGGAAAAACGCTAGCGACAACGCCAGTATACTCTTTGTGATTCGGACCGGTGGTCCGTTCCTTTACAACTGATTCCCGATAAAGCGCAGACGAGAGGACGCCTCTTCCCATAAAATCCATTGGGAGGGCGCCCGTCTATAATGAAATTAGGTCCGGGCCCTGAAACAGGAACTGAAAAGGAGACGATCCTGTGCGAATATAAATCCCGACCCGAATACGAATCGATTCGTTTGGAGCCTTAAGTGACTTCAGGAGGAATTTAGAGTTCATAAAACAAAACACACGATGCCATTTTCTGATATCGGTTATATTTATTACGGCATAACATGAGTATTACGACATGAAAAATTGTTAGCGGGACTTTTAGATTTGCGAACTGACAAAACGCCAAGATTTCGGTAAATTATAGTGTTTAGTTTGGTGTTTGCATTCTGTAGGCGATAAGAGATTACTTCAGCCCTCGGGAGCTTCAGCGTGTAACATAATCGAATGACTGACGGAGAATATTAAATTCTGTGAATGTATTAATAGAAATACATTTTTAAAAAATAAGAACAGGTTAATTTAGAAATGTGTAATACGATTAATGAACGTTGTCTATTTTTTGTAACAATCTTGGTCCTTTCTGAACGAAAATTGATATCGAATCGTTACTTTATTACTAAATGTATGAAATGCGATGGGGGCGAAGATCCGGCGTGTTATCGACAGATGGAGCCGACGTAGAATTGTAAGAGCGGTTGGATCTTTTATGTGGGTCGCGGTCGGTGTATGGAAGGGGGCGGGGTGTGGTAAAAAATAGGGGCGTAAGAAGGGTCTAGGTTTACGATCTGGAGGACGGGTTAGGCCAATGGTGGGAAGGGGGGGGTGGGGGAGTTACCATTTACGCGGGGGAAAGGAGAGTTACCCTTTACGCGGGGGGAAGGAACGGAAATTTACCGCTTAACGTATCTCGGCTCCAAACGCTCGGCCCTTAACCTTCCGCACAGCCAGAAGGTCACACCCGCTTAACACTCGGTTGTACTCGTTGGTCCCCTCAGTATCAACATTTACATCGTTACACATTCACTCATAATTATATTTAATTTTCGAGATAGCTACTACTTCTGAACACATTTGAACTAAATGAATAGTCATTAAGATAAGAGAAAGGTTTCGATGAAGGGTTCAATCACTGAATAACAACACAGAGGACTAATCTAAACCAACGTGTCGCCCCAACTTCTAATGTCTGTTTATTCTCTTAACGTTTTATATTAAATAATTACAATAGGGGAGAGGGAGATGGCCAATTCCCGTTAATACAGTCTTCGATGGCGTGTGAAAGAAACTCATACACAGTATTTTCTGCGTGTCTTCGTTTTTTCATGATTTCAAGGAACGCTCAAGGACAGTTGAATTTACTCCTTTGTACAGTTGTTCCAATGTTAAATTTCCCATTGAACATATTTATGTAATATCTGTCCACCGTAGGCGGACGCTATTATAGTCGAGCGGCAGTAATAATCTAAATGGAAGCATTATGTTTCTCGCCCGGTGACGCACGGCTTGCGATACTACACGCAATACACGGGAGTGTTGTGGGATGGTATCGGACATTAATCTGTCGGGTTTACACCGGGAAATTTATAAATTGGTCTTAATATAACCGCTGGTGTTTGAGACCTTTGAGAGCTTGGGTCGTTTATAGGTATAATATTTCGGAAATTATGGCAGGAGTAACTGCAAAGTTTTGAAAAATCAGGAATAGGACAAAAATGAAAAACAATAGTTTACCCGCTACTACCCTCCGAACAAAAAGTGAAGTAATTAGTATTTGAGATAAATACTAATATTTGGACCAGTATTTAAATCCCCACACAATGTGATAAGAGATATTTCATTTGATATGGTATTGATAGTTGTGACAATTTCTTTTAAAAAACATAAATTTTGTAATGAGTCAACCATTAAATATTAGTTGAACTAAAGGAAAACAATGTGACAAATCATTTACGTGATGATATCTTCTATTACTATTTTTATTTAATTATTATTTATCTATACATTATTAGATGTGTTATTTTGAATAATTTAAGAATAATGGAACACACTGATAATTCGCATTCGGCAATCGACAATCCAGAATACGCCCACGTCACACAATTCCTGGACACGATGACACTATAACTCAGTACAAGTAGGTTACGATAGTGGTACTAAACAGAGCGGAGAGCGCTAATTCGAGTTTAGTGCACACGAACTTTTTTTCCGTTGAAAACAAGTGGTGGACTAAATGGCGAATAAAAACTAAACTCCGCAGCCCGCTAATGACGCTTTGTCGGATGCCGTTAGAATTGTTGTTTAAAAAAGAAAAAAGAAAAAGAAAAAACAAGGCCGGTGGTCTGCAAGAGACTGATGGATTCGGTACCGGAGAGCGGGTGATGTTGGGGTGGGGGGGGGTTAAGCCGAACGGGAGCGGAATATTAACCGCTGTCCCACATTTTAGTGCCCAAACTGGCCGCAACTTGATTAGCCGTTATTTTTTTCACGACCCGTTAAACCGGTTGGTTATACACTCTTGTGCACTACAGCACTTGACGCCGATGTAGCGCACTTAAGGCGAATAGTTCACAGAGTGGATAATAATTCTCGGCCGGGTTATCTCCACTGTAGGCCCGAAATGGGCCTACTAAGGCGCATAATCGATACGCCGTTCATTACTTTACTATTATTTGAGTATCTCTATATAATATATCTTATCGTTGAGTCGGATGATGTAACAGAAACGTGCGGGAAGCAGACAACACCCGTGGGGCCCCAGAAGAAGACGGCAAAAACCCTTCCAGTGGAACTCCAATCACAGGAAAAGTCCCGTAATAGCGGATCTTCTCACAGAATTACGCTTATACCGGAAGTTTCGGATCATAATTTATAATAAGAACATCTTTTTTAATACAATGCATTATACTAAAATGGAAAACTGGATCCTCGTAAACAGAGCGCAAATAAATTTCGGGAAAGCTAATACACGTAAGGTCTGTGAGATAAGTTCAGTTGCACGTCGTGGCAGTTCAAGTACGGCAACGTTCGGCTTTTGTAGAACGAATTTCTATACATGATGATCTATGAAAGTATTTAGACTTCTTTTTTTTAAAAAACAAACAAGATTTAGCTCATATACACGGGATACTTGAAATAAAATGAGGGGGGGTGTTATGAAAATGCGATGTGGTTCATTAGGGAGAAACCGGGTTGTTAATAACGTGAAGCACGTTCCCACGAGTGGTGGGGTCTTTCACACCTCTAATAGGGGTGTGTGGGGGTGCAACGCTCCTCTGTGCAACACAATCCACCCTTACACGAATCCAAGAGGGGTTTTATTCCCGCTCATGAGTTTCCATACATCCTCTACTAATTTTTCTGAATTTTTTTGCGCAAAAACAAGAACAGATAATCGACGGACGAATATGAGTAGCTTCATATTTTTGAGATAAATATGACAGGAACTATCCTGCGCGTGAAAACAGAAGGATATGTATTAATAAACCTAACTCAGTAGTTCAGAAAGTGCAGCGCAAAAACATTTGAAAACTATATTTACTGGTGATGGAACTTTTTAATTTGCAATTGGAACAACTATTGAACTGATTAAACCAATCCGAGCTCCAACTACATTAACACAACTGTGATAATAGTGGTGCAAATGAAATTGAATAAATCTAATAATAGTAGCGGTATTAGGAGGAAACGTTGAAAAATTAAATGTTGAAACGAGAAAGAAGGTGACATTACCGAACTCACAGACCGACCGCATGACGCTGAGTGCGCGATGTGGAAATTAATTTGTCACGCCGAAAATCTTACCGTGGAAGTATCAAAAGAGGTGGAAGGGAATACGGGAGACCCCGGTGCCGGTTCCGAGATTCGTGCAGGTGATGAGAGGCGCCCGGGAAGGGTGCGAGATAAAGAAAATGGGAGGGAGAGAGACAGACAACGACGCGAGTGCACAATCTGAAGAGATTACCGGAGGAAAGGGAATAGAAGGACTGGGGATGGGAGAATGGCAAAAAAAGAAAAGGTACATGGAGGGGGGGCAAAAAGTGAAATGAAAAATGGGGGAGAGATAAAATGAAAAAGAGAGAGAAGTCGAATTCGAGGTTCAGATTTTGATAAGGTACCTTCGCCCAGTATTTTCGCTGGGACGAGATAGATAAAAAAAAGGGCAGAAATAGATTTTTTCCAGGAGTCCATAATGTGCGTTCAGATTTAAACTTAATATAAGGAGGGTACGAAAACCGGGATACAGTTTGTTGAGTTTGTAGCGAGAATCGAACCTACAAAGCTAATGGAGAATGACGTTACTATGCAGTATATATATATATATATATATATATATATATATATATATATATATATATATATTCCATCAGCGTTGGTTTTGTTTTTGAACCACTAGTCGATACCCCAAATAATAGAAGACTATGCGTCAATGGATGGATATATTGGAGCGTTTTTAGACCTATGTGGATAACATGAAATCATCTCGAGTACTTTTATACCCACCTGGATATAAAACCTTCTTATCTCAGAATTGATCACTTTTCTCTTCCCTATTAGACATTGTACACGAATGGTCAAATATCTAACAGTGCTATCGCGGTTGTTTCAACAATGGCTTCAGTAGTCCTGATTTCCGGTTCGATTCCGAATGTTGTACGCCGTCTTTTTTTTACAAGAAAGGTTGTTAACCAACGGTGGTATATTTTTGTAAGGAAGGAAGGGAGAAAAGTCAGTCTGAGGAAGGGCGGCTGGTGCGCACGGGGGGCATGCGCACGGGCCCAATGCAGTAGCCGCGGCCCGCCATAAATCAGTCCCAGTGCCCTCCGTCCAACTACTAACCTTCACACTACAACGGGTGCCTCAACCACTATCCCTAACAGCACAAACCTATACACACATATGCCGCCCTACCACACCTACCACCTACCTAATCCACTACTCCCGGGAACAATGGAATTCATCCCGCGTTGAACCTAATACAATGGATTGGAGTAAAAACATTAAATCGTTTACAATACAATACAGAAACGCCATGAAATATTATAAAACGTCAATTTTATTCCCTACGCACTATATAAATTCTGATTACTAAAATCAGCGAGGCGCCTAATTATTTCGTTAACCGGCTACCCGCTTTGTTATGCTAATCGTAACATTAAGGAACAACCGTAGATTTCGTGTGTTTCTGCCTCCTCTCGCTGGTTTGGTCATTTGCTAGACCGTTTCGGCTGCTCGCCATCATCAGTAAAGGTGTTAGTCACTTTGAATGTTTTTTGGGCCTTCTCACTGCACTGTCATTTGTACTGCGGTGGTTCTTACACTGTGTAAAATCTTACAATATTAAGTTTTTATTTGTTTATGAAAGCAGTCTATGACAGTGACAGTGTAGTGAGGATGTCCAAAAAACATCCAAAGTCCCAAAGTGACTAACACCGCTACTGAAGATGGCGTGCAGCCGGTCTAGTAAAAGACCAAGCCAGCGAGAGAAGGCAGAAACAGACGAAATCTACGGTATTCCAACCCCTCGCAGACCACAAAACAGATACTCTAAGCTATTTAAGGAACAACTTAATCCTACTCCTATAACTATTATCATAAAATAAAATACCGTAAAAATATAGCGTAGGGCAAAACAAGCGAAATGCGTGAGAAAGTTACGAATGAAAATCGCTTGTAATAATGATCACTTCCATTTTAGGAGGATGAAGAATGTACACATTCTGGAAGACCATAAGAATATGAGAAAAATAGAATTGCGAAAATTGAGATGAATGGCGCTGATTTAAGATTTGAATTCCTGGAACAGTTTTGGAACAGTTTAAAGCGAGCCAGTTTTAGATATTCAAGTGTATGACGTCACTACAGAGTGAATTCTCATCGCGGAATGCCAACCTACCGGACTCAGTAATTGCATAAATTACAATACAGATATGACAATGGGTATTAGGGAAATTCTGCAAGTGGGAATTTCGATACCAGGAATTTCTTCGGCGGCATTAAATGTTCCCCAACTGAAACTTCTCCGGAGTTGGAATATCCTTGTGCATTCAGAAGAGCACAGAAATAAGATTAAAAGTGACCCGAAGTGAAGAAATTCCAGGTTGGTATTAAATAACTGTCGTCCGAAAAAAAAAGTCCGGCCAAACGAGGCCAGAGTAATTTCCAATTTACCAAAAGCCATATTCCCCCTTTTCCATCGCCAAGGGTGGGGGATTCTGCGGGCGAAACTTTTCAAATAAATGTAAGTTTGAATGAAAAATCGCGTAAGTTTTTTTGGGCAGAGGAAATTGCAAGATTTCTCCGGTATCTCGAGTAGGAATTTCGGTAAGAGTTCTTTAAATTTCGACGCGACTAAAACTGAAATAGGCGACGCGATATAAGAAGCAGTAGTACCATCGATGACCGGACTCCCTTTTAATATTTCCCTCCATGAAACCGCCGAGAGGTTATGGGGCTACAAAAGCGTTCTGCTCCTCCAGTTATCGACTGTTTTAGAAGTCTGCGGTCACAAATAATCTAATTCGGTCGTCACTTTTGAGAAAACAAAATTTCACGAATAATATATGATTCCGGATACAATTTTAATAGGTCGACGAACGTACTTAGATGTTTAATGATTGCTATGTCCCTTCTTAACCGTTAACTACTATAAACTGAACATCACATGTAAATAATTTGGTTTGCCACTTGCTAATAGAAGTTTACCCAAGGGAAATATGTATAATATACACTATATCCAGCTATCTCAGTTAAAAGCAGTCCATCTTCAACAAATATAGAACACACTTTTGCTGACTATTCTAAGAGGTGTAGGCACGTCAGTAATGTATCTTTAGGACGGGTATAACCACGTCATAAACTTAGTCTCAGCTTCTGAGTACATGAGTAAGTCTAAACTGTCCGAGGACGTAATAAACTGACCCACAAATTTCCTACTCGGGAAAGAACGTGACTAAGCGTCTAACACTTACTCCACTGGAAAGGCGCTCTCACCCGCTCAATACTGAAATTTCTCTACAAAAACCTCAAACCTACACTAAACAATAGATCGGCCGAGGCAGAAAGATGTTTGCGTAAAATAAAACAGCGAACTCAACAGAAACAGATCGAAATAACGCGCTCAATGCACGCTTTCGGAGTGTACAGGAATCAGAATGTGTTTCTACGACTTATAATCAGATCCGCTGCCCGTTTCATTCAAACGTTTTTATCTTTACGGCCAGCGCCTTATCAGTCTCGTCAACTCTTGGGTCATAAATCTGACTGTAAAATTTGCCGTTCGCTCAAGTTCTCCGCCGAGGTGCCAAAAAGTATAAAACAGAATTCCGATAGGCCATTCGGTCGGGGCATCGTCATCGTCGGTTATAGGGAATTTTCGTCGAATATTAAATCTTTCCTGGATATTACAAAGCCGACGGTGTTCACAGAAACATTGGAAAATGGAGGAATTTAGTCTGAAGGGCGTACAGACACTATTCATCGGGCGTTGAATGCTCAAATTACGAAACTAGAACTTTTGAAGTACCACACAGTCCCGTGCGTTTCCTCTTACACTCGTTCCGTGTCAGTTCATACAGGGAAATTTAATTAAGGCCGGCGTTGAATTAATTTCGTCCCAAATTCAACATTTGTCTACCAAAAAAAAACAAACCTCCAAGTCCATTAATATAGAAACGAATTCTGAAACATTATTGGTTTGATACGGAAGTTTTTTGTTCGAAATGAAAATAGCTCCTGAAATTCCACCATTACACCTTGAGATACCTTTTATTTACGACAATTTTTCCCACATAGATGGATGTTTAAAACACCCTCTGACAAAAAAGAGACGGTAGAGATCGGTAACAACACCGATGACAGTTGTTAAAGGTACAAAGCGCACACTAAGCTTGATTTCAAATTTCATGTTTTTCCCAAAGACGTTTTTCCTAAGATGAAAAACCCACAATTTACTCAAGGTTATACAAGATATTAAACTATTTGATATAACCAAAGATATATTCGCTCTATAATAAAAAGAAATTTGCCTAACCTCTATTATTAAAATTAACTATTTTTCTTATCTTTATATGAATATTTTAAAATCACTTTTTTGAAAATGTTATCCCCACTGTTTATCGATTATAACGGATATTAAAGTATTTCATATAACCAAAAAATCCTGTATTTTCCATCTTAAGTTTTAATGGATTTATCGAAAACTAACGTTAACGATAAGCAAAGCTTATTTCTTCCGCGCTGATAATGGTGGTTTTGAATTGCTTCAATATAATTGCTATTAACAAATTAAATAAACGTAGTTACTGTAGTCGATGAAGTACAAATGTTGTAGAAATTAGTTTTTCTGTCATCAAAATCATCCGGGCGAATTGAAGGAGAGGTTCACTCCGGAATGGAGCCTTCAAGAAAAGAGACTGCCCCGACAACAACGCCCATTGTCCAAATCTAATTTGTTTTTCATTATTTAAACTCTCCCGCCGTTGAATTCGGCCCCTCAGAATTAATAGGGGGAAGAATTTGACGATGGGGCGGGCGGGAGAGTTTTCGTTGAATAGCGAATTTATACCGGACACGTCACACCACGGGCCAAGGCCGAGGGTGAAAAGGAAGCCGAAGGAGAGGGAAGGGGGAACTTACACTGTGTAAGTTGAAGTAGGGTTCAGGGCGCTGGGCGAAAGCTTGACTTGTCTAAGCCCCGAGACTCAACTCTTAAGTCAAAGTTCCAACTAACATTGCTCGCCCCCCCCCTCCCCCCTACTACGGAGCCGCTGTTGTAAATGGAAACGATTAAACCAATTTCAGTGAGGCCTGACATTTTACCCCATTACAAGTGGCATTTCAAGGGTAAATAAGCAGACAGTTTAATTTCTAGAGTGGCGTAAACTCAAATCGAGGATTTCCCGTTAAATATATTTTTTCGACAACAGTATCATATGAAATTACTGGACAATAGATCGAAAGTATGTTTAAACAATAAATTATTACTGAACGAAACTATACTTAAACTGGTTTGAGCGTACATTCTTAAACTGCTGGCGTTCGGCCAAACCGGCGAATATTAAAAAAAATTCTAACAGTCGAAAATATCAAGAAAAATAACCCATGTACCCGACTACGTCTCTAACTGCACCTTGCATACAAAAGAAAGACAAATACAACATAAATCGTTGATCTCTCCAATTATTATAGATTTAAGTATTTATTTACATCGGTTGCATTTATTCTAGGAACAACCATATGCTAAATATTCTCTTTACTCGTTTGTGGGGTCAGCGATGGCGTGAATTACTCATACAATATTTTATTTTGATCCAATCAGAGATCGGTTTTGGCGCCTCGTCGTCTCCATTAGGAAACTTCCTGTCTGTATGGACTTTACCATATGGAGTAGAAAGGGGGGCAGAAACGTGTTTTATTATTATTCAGACAGACAAAGCAAGAGCTCGAGGCACGCACTTGGACGTTTCAAACTGGCCATTTGAAATTTGCGTAATTGTACCGCATTGCGGTGCTCAGCCGGCCAGGTTAATTAAAATTAATCGATTTCTAGGTCGCCTATTTTAAGAGTTTTGAAAAATGCACTTAAACGACCTTTTCTGCGGATTTAGACTTATTTATTTCCAGCCCATTCCACGCACGGAAAATAAATGATAAAGAAATGCGGCACAATTCTACTTGATACATATATATTATAATCATTTATGCGTAATGAGTATAATGGAGTTGGTTCAATCGGAGAATCGAAGTCCGGTTCCAAATTATTTACACCCGGTTAAAATCATTAAATTCCTGAACTGTTTCCCATCCAATAGTAGTCAGTCGCCTGGTAATGACTAAATGATTATGAGGTTATATAGTTACTTGCTGTGTTATACATGCAGTAACAAAGACATGCTATGACAGAACTGTAGTCTGTCGAGACTCTAGTCTGTGTTAAACAAGAAGGCGTGTGTAAATAATAGACAAAACGCGAACGAATTGCGGTATATCCCTATTGTGAGATAATTAATAACTTCATAGAAGACGGATTTTTCTATTTAAGATTATTTCCATTTATAAGACGATTTTCAATGCAAATGTAAAAAAATGACAGTAAAGCAAAAGAGCGAGAGTAAAGGAAAACCGCTCTCTATTAAACTGTGTTCTAAGAATTTGGACGTCTACCGACTAACCAAAGTAAAATTTCCCGTTGCCGAGAGTTGGATGTGGGTTTTTATCGTTTACACTCTTCTTTTTTCTCTTACATTTCTTTATTCAAAAGGGAAGAAATTGTAAGAAATGCCCTACTGAATAGGGGCCCTCAATCTAACCCACTCCCACCCTCCCCCCACCATTTGATTTTACTCTGTTTCTCAAAATTGCAAGGATCATTTCCCTAAATCGGAATGCCCGTTCAAAAAGTAGAATTTTCTTTCCTCCACGCCGAGTACTTGCACCGAGTGGTTTTGTCAGAGAATTGTATTTATCAATATTTCAAAGTGAATTAGAAAAACGTTTTCCAACGATGAAAATAAATACTGGAAATCAAAGCGTTAACCTTTGCGGAGACAGGTTTATTTATCAATTTTTTAGTAGGGACGCGTTCAGTAGTAAATCGATTATCAGGATGATATTCAGATTCAGTATTATATGACAGAATAATCGATAGAATCGTAGGATCTAGTTAGAAATTTGAAAAAGGAATGAAAGAAACGAATGAATCCCGTAAGGAATGAATTCAAGCCAAAAACCTTACACACATTCCACAACCATTACTAATTCGAATCGCCTAGAATATATAGGGAGAAGACGATGCGTTATGGATGTTTCTGGAAGATTTTTCTATTATTTAGTAAAAGTGGCAAGGAATATAATTTGAGGGCTGCTTGTTGGCCAACGAGATATCACTCTGGCGAACTTCCGATTATTTGTCTTGTGTTAGACCGGTTTCGGCTCCTCGCCATCTTCATCAGAGTCCCATCAGCAGATTAGATATTTCCCTAAGTATACTTCATATTTACCACCTCCCCAACAAACAATATGCCTGAACGAAAGAAAGGGGCGTGATTGATACTTGCAACCGACTTGACGAGAAACACAAGAGAGAAATCCACTTTAACAATTGGTCGGAAAAAAAGGAAGCATATAGTCGTAAACCAGAAAAACGATGAAATAAGAGAATTCTAAACTGTAGTGACAAGTTAAATGAGCTTAGTGGCTTAAGTGGCTCACTAATCTACTGAATAAACGCTACGGAAGATGATTGCAAGAAACCGCGAGTGGACATAGAAGATTCATGCCCTAAAATGGTTCTTGAATGGTACATTTTTTCTATCATGACACGAGTATCTTATTCTATTTGTATTTTTTCCTTCTCACTTAAAACCTTCCTTCTTATGAAATTCAAAGTATTTCTTTCAGCCCAGTGTCAGGCTTTAAGTCCCAGGGTCCGGTCCCGAACCGTTTTTCTAATGCATTAAAAAAGAAACTGGCCACGAAATAAGCCATTTCTGGGGGTTCGGAAGTAAATTTTTTTTTCATTCGCGCCAATCAAACGGTTCGAAACGAATGGATTTATTCAGCGGCCAATTCAGGGCACGAAATTTATTGGGCTTTTAAGCTTTGCAGGAATTGCGGGCGAGAGGTCGGCCGGACGGGGCCCGAAAAAGGAAAAAACAGCCTGTAAACTCCCAAAAAGTGAAAAGAAAGAAAATGGAAAAGGTGAAAATGAACCGGGGAGATAAAAGAGTTTTGGCGCAACGCGCTTTTCATACAGGTTTCGCTGCATTGAATGGGCCGTCCTTACTGTCGCTTTTTTTAGAACCCCCGAATTTGTTTTCACAACACTCGCTCATCGATCTGCGGACGAAAAATCAAGCTTCGAAATAACCCGACCCCGAAACACATTGAAACATCAGTCGGACCCTGAATTCCATTGGGTAGCCTTTTATGTTAACTGTGAATTTGAATAACAAATGAAATAAGAGGATCTAATAAATTCGGGTATTTAAAAGCAGAATCCTCGATATCCATTACACGCTCACTCGCACATACTTTGTTAAAATGGTAGGACTGCACCGCAGGAACGTTAGCCTTTCCGGGTCGGACAGGATGTAAACCGCTGTTCACTCATAAATAGGCCGGCGTTATATTCTGAACATCCGAAATGTGAGATGATATTCAATAATGGATTGTATCCGCTTACCGGGCTATGGCTGGGGGTCTTTTATTATTTCAAAGACCCGAAACTTGATCTGAACTTTTCAACCGACGGACGTTCAAACTCCAAATGTCGGTTCTACCGCCCTGCCGTGAAATGAATAGGTAAAAACACCTTCGAGATTGGCCGTCTGCCGAAAGGCGGTCAAATATCGAGGCGGCCTCGGGAGAGAGATTCGACTGCTTTATGGGGGACACTCAGAAAAACTGTCTCGCTAGCATCCTCTTTATTTCTCTTGGTTTCAAACTAGACCGGTTTCAGTCCCCCCTCCCCTTACCTGAACCACTAAGGCATACAGTTAGTAAGATAGTGTGGACTAATAGACAGTCCAGTGAATAAACTGTATCCGCGTAGTGCTAGAAAACACTTATTTTTTTCGGCAAAAATATATTTAGAATTTCGCATAACAAAAACTATATCAATTTTTGGTATGACCCTGCACCAGGCTCTACTAACATTCGGGTACCACTGGAGTACACAACCAGGGGAACATTCACGAAATAACAATTTTGTATAAGATTCCTGTAAAAATACTGCATCTTATATCAAAATCAGTCTTTCTATCTTCTGCCTACATTCGCTCGATTATATATAATACTGACAAAAAAGGTACTGAAGGCGGCGAGACGCCGTAAGGATAAAAGGAGGGCAAGACTGGTGGTATTCCAAAACCTTCGAGGATCACCTAACAGATATGCGATATATAAAATAATAAAGTATTATTTTATTGAGGGACAATGGCTTTACAAAATGTTATATTAACAAATGCTTGAATGCTGTTAAATTTGGCAGAAACGCGGATACGATAGGAACATGAATACTGGCAGTGAAAAATACGACGACGACGCGATAAAACCGGTTTTCGATACCCGCCGGCATCGTGTAGTTGAACGCCGTGTGAAAAGCTATGCCCGTGTAACGGACGGGTATTGCGGGTTTTGCATATTCGAGCGGCCTTCAGGCTGCCGATAACAATCGCACATTAGTATGTAAAAGTATACAACAAGCGTACAGGCGTATATACTCATATTTACTTCTTTATTGACTGATAAACTTCGAATAATATGTAGAAAATATAGCGAAAAATTAAATTTTGTATTATAACCCTAGTATGTTTAGTTTAATAATACGTACAATACGCGCATTTCATGCCGTGCAATTTTTAAAAATCAAGCAAACGAAAAAAATCATATTCATTGACTTTAAATTTACTTTCTATTCACGTTTAAGCGATTCTTAATAACCCGTAATTAGTTGAATCATTGCTGTAATTCCGTCTATATTTCTGTTTGCGCAATAATTATGTTTGTATAGCTTTATTAATTTACTAAACAATGAACACATAAACAGACTAATAGTTCTAATAGGTTTTTCTTATCCCTGAAACGGGAACCTAATTCCAAATAATTTCAACTGAAATAATTATTCAGAATTTCCAGCTTTGAACAAATAAAATTTTGGTAACAATATAGTAGCGCATTTATGTTGTCGCCAATTTAAAATTTTCATCAATATTGACATTTTATAAAATTTCCTTAAATTGAAATTTTGTTATTGACACGAGACGAAACTGTAGCCACCAACGTACTACAACCAAACATTAATCTGAAGTGATTTCGAATTTTAGGAACATTAAAATTTCTCTCCCAGTCCCACTGCGTTAAACGCTTATTGTTATTACTAAACTGTATTTCAAATTACGCTGTGAAACTATTTTTTAATGAATGGACGCAAATTATAGATGAAATACGTAACAAAAAACGCGTTCAAAAAAATTACTCCAGAGCATGTTTTATTTTTTTCCCGTTACGTCATCGCCGATACGGTTCGATATCGTACTCAATATTTAATTTAGCTTGTTTTTCAGTTAAATAATTGGCCGAATAATGTTTCAATACGGTGTTGCCCTCCGGAGGAATAAAGGTACCCTGGGCAGCGATTTGCAGAAGGGAATTTTGAAGTTGGGCCGTAGTTGGGCGGGACGCCAACGCGGTGCCGGGAGCGCCACCGTCGGCAACCCCCACAGATCTATAATAAAACGCCGCTTACCGAAACTTTGTCTAGTTTCAAACTTACAAATTAACACTGTTTCGGCACTCATTAAGAATCAAAGAAATAAATTTAATTTAAAAATTTATATTTATTTATTTATATACCCATAAATAGTATCGATGGCTCGAGCATCGAGTCATAACTTTGATAACCCAAAAATGTGTTTGGGTTGAATTCACTTACAAAAACAAACGTGGGGCAGTTCCTCGTTGCACTTTTTCAGTGTATACAATTCGGCATAGTAATAAAAACACAATTTAAAAATCGCTTTAAATTGGTAATGCATTAGGACAGATAGAAACCTTGTAGTGTTGTTGTTTGGTTTGAACGTTGTTTACTCAAATGAGTGGTTGCTCATACCGCGGCTCCCGGTCCACTGGTGCTCATTTCGATAACGAGAATTGTATTCCGGGAAATTGACGTATATTGTATGTAATTAATGTCAATAATTGGCATTTGTAGGTTTTAAATTCGTGAAATAACATAAAAGCGCTATATTCGAACATTTGTATATCTATATTTATCTATCTGGACAGTTTTAATATAACTTCAACAAACTCCAAATTAGACCCACAATTTCAACTAATTCTAGCCAATAAACGTGAGAAATATGTTGTAGCGATAAAGTTACCATAAAATATAATAACACAGGAAACGTAACGGTCGTCTAAAATATCGAACCCTACTTTTCTACAAATTGACATTTTTTTCAATTTAAACGGGCGCTAAAGATTCCTGAACTAATGTTAAAGTGTACACAAATTTACAGCGGAAAAAATGTAATGTATTTAAAGGGCTTTGAGCATTCAACTAAAAGATCATTTTACCCAAACGTTACACTACACTAACGTACTCTTATTCTTTCTACTAGTTTCATTGAATCATTTCCTTATTCGGCTACAATGTCCCACATCCTGCTGGTATTTTAGAATAGAGTTTAAGGGGCTCCGGATGCAGAATATTGTCCGCACAGACAGTTTACACCGTACGGAATACCCGTTATATACTCCTTTTTCATTCTGCTCCCAAACCGAGGAGTGTTCCTGAACAGTGCGAGACCGATCGATAATGGAACTACAATTGCAATTATTAATTTGACATTTACAGCCGGATGATAATCCCGGTGTTGAAATCAAATGTCCCGTGAATAATTGTTGAACCCGTTTCCAAAACAATTTCTAGCCCGGCCAAACTTCCCGGCCTTTCAACGGGCCCGAGGAGTTTCCGGAGCGGTGCCGGCTAATTAATTCACGAGCGATAGCTAACTTGAGCCAGATGAAACAAATATTCCAGTTCTTTGAAGTACTTTTCAGTATGAAAAATAAAAAAAAAGATAGACATCTTGAGGAACGAACCCACTGACATAATCTTAATTGTTAACAATTGTTATTTGAAACTGATAGAAGGCGATTCAAACTATATTTTGAAAAAGGGCAGTTGTCAATCGAGAGAATTTATGGCCGGTTCCTTTTCCGGATAATTTCAAAACCTTCCCACTTTCGGAAGTCCAATAACATTATATATATATATATATATATATATATATATATATTGAAATTTTCTAATTTCAATTGAGCGGTAGTAACGGTCAGGAGGCAGTGATGGTCGCGTCTGCCGCTTCGGGCCGAAGGCGCTGTCGTCAATCTCCGATGCTTCCAAAGATTTGCATCAAAACTATTAATTAAAACCCAATTTTTTTCAAAATCAAGGGTTTCCTGTAGTAATAACTTATTGAAAAATGACAACTGTTTTTGTTTTTAGCCGAACGGGCTGTTGTACGAGAGCTTCAGCGTGTTCTGCCCCAGGGAACAGTTGGACTGTTTGGAGCTGATCGAGACCGAAGACATCCTCATCGACTGGACTAGGCCGATATTCCTCAACTTCACTCACGCCGACATCATGAACCGCATCGAGAACTTCTACAAGGACAAAGGAACTATAGAGAAGATTTGCGGCGACGTCTACGTCTGCGACGAACTGACCAACAACATCAAAGTAGACGAGTGAGTGAGCCAAGATCAATTTAACGGAGCTAACGCTTACTCCTGAAAGATACTTAATCGTTATTTCTATATACGATGTAACTTTTATTTCTACTCGTGATCTCGTGTCTCCGCTCGCTGGTTTAGTCTTTTTCTAAACCGTTTTCAACAGCTCGCCATCTTCAGTCATTAGGTCAGTGAGTCCGCTTGGGCCCGGATTGGTTGCCAGTGGGTATCCCGTCTGCACTTCATCTGTACTGCCCGTATGAAGATGGCGGGCAGCCGAAACCGGTCTAGCAAAAGCCCAATGCGGCGAGAGGAGACCGAAGATCGAAAAAACCACTGTATTCCAAGCCCTAGCAAACCACTGTTCCGCATACATTGGGAGAAACGAAGACGGTGGGAGGAACCTCGAAAAGGGAAAACTTCATTCAATCATTCGGAGATAGTGGATTGTTTGGAAAAAACCCCTGCGGGTTGTCCGAGTGCATCCGTAATAACGTTTCGCGTCCATGAAGCGTTCCGAATCCAACTGGTGTCACTAGAACTCTTATCGAGAGGACAGAATATTGAGAAAAGTACGGTAATTAAATGTTCGTTAAATTTTGTCGCAGACTGGACTGCGAGGGGTGCGAAGTGCAGGAGCTGCGCAAGGAACACGCGCAGGCGATTCACGACCTGTACCCGGCCAACGACATGGAAGCGGTGGAGGTGTTCGAGAGGCTGATCGAAGCGCTGCCGGCCTACGGGGTGTTCTCCTCGGGGGAGCTGGCCGCCTGGATGGTCCAGTCCTACTACGGGGCCATGTTCAGCATGCAGACGAAGCCGGAGTTCAGGCGCAAGGGATTCGGCATCAGGCTGGCGCACTGCCTCACAAGGGTGGTCAAAGCCAGGGGGTACATACCCTTCGTCGTCATCCGGCCCGAGAACGACGCCTCTCAGTCCCTATACCACAAGCTCGGCTTCAAAAAGAACTACCAGACCGTCAGGGCCATCCTCCGCCCCAACCCCGTCTAAGCCGCGTCCCCGCCACCCCTCGCCAACCCCCTCTACCACCCCCACCGCTCCGCCTACATCACTCGCCTCCGCTCTCGGACCGAATTACCACCCACACTACCGCCACTGCCTCCTATATCGTTTCGCGGTAATAACGCCGACGGACGAGAAAAGTAACGGATTTATTAGACCACGAAATGCGCGCCCCTGACTCGAAACGAACGCCCGCCACACGATACCCACAGTCGGGTGTCTCGTTCTATCTGTGGACTCGATCCGTCGACGCTTCCGCGGTAGTGAAATTGACGACCCGTAGTGCCATAATTTCACGCCCGATGTATTTTATCCGCAACGAAACCGACCCTCGGAGATGGGTTAGCTTCGAAATAAATAAGAAATATCGCGACACGCGCCTAGACGAAAGGTGGTTGGGTCCGCTCCGAAATCGGGTGGCGCTCTGAACCCGGTCGGTGCGAAACCGGATCCGAAATAAGCCCGTTTGAAAATAGCGCGGGACGCTTTTTATTTATTTCCTCGAAGTACGTCCGACGTTCGTTCGTTGGCCTAGTTTCGGTACGAATCTAATTCCCCCTTCGATCGGGAATTATAATATTCGTGTCCGCCCCCCGCCACCACGACGACGCCGCTCTCGTGTTTCCCACCGATTCGCCCGAAAAAGTCCCGGCCGGGTTTTTTCAACGCTCCTACTTTTTACTGCCCTGAAATAAAACTTTTATAAACCTCACGTACTTTTCGATTTTAGGTAACGCTGACATTTTTAGGAAGAAAAGTAAATCCGGAAACTCGGTTGAAATTAACGAAAAAACATTTCACGCGACCGTTAGATAAGTAGTCTAATTGTTCTGATAATATTATATTGAAATTGCCAATAATTTGAGGACTTCCGAATTCGGCTCGTATATATGGCCTTCATTGGGGTCAAAACGAAATTGAAAACTAATCCCATTGTATTCCACAAAATTGTTCGAATTTCTTTTGAAATTGATATCGATTTTTGGTTCAGTCGAGGATATATATTTTCGGCGATACTCGGTAAGACTTACCTCCGTCCCGAACAGGAAATTCGATAAATTAGACCCCGTTAAAAAATATTATTCGGCGGCCGTTCGAACGCTTTTCGGCCGTATCACAATTTCGTTTATTGCAACTCTTAACTACCACTTGTAGACAAAGACTGTACTTTATATCGATACTTCGAAATGAGTGTGAGACATAACGATACATATGTAAGAGATATGAACGTTCAATTAGCGTTATTGAGCCATTCAAAACTGTTGTAATGACCGCGAGCTTTAGGGGAGGTTTCAAAACACAAGTGCTTCGATGTATCGATACCTCTAACACCGACTCGTTTACTGTAACCTCAAAACTCCGTTAGGGACCTAAAGGTAGATTCATATTATTCAGTCATGAAACGTATCGGGCGAATACTTCACGGTGTTCTTTTAATGTTACTATTAGTCATTACAGTATAGTTTGTCTCGAGCATGAAGGAAGTTAAGAAATAATGAGTTCCAAGTGTCGAAATGGTTTGACCTTGATACATTGGTCCTGTTAATATGAATCTACCCTAGCTTATCAAGATCCTATCGTAAATACATAAAGAAAGTTTAAAGCCTAATTCAAATCTCAATTAATCGCAACATTTTATACTGTCCACTAATATTCAAATCGGCGTAATATAATAAAATTGACTTACAGTTTCGGCTACTCCGGACGTGAGTTCACCCGGGCGACTACTATTTTGGAATCACGTGACAAGAAAAACAGTCCCGGCATACAACGAACAATGTTAATATTTAACGTTATTAAAAATAATAAAGAACTAAACTACTTTAGCTTAAATTTTTAAATTAAAATGGCATTTAAATAGACTTCAACATCCCGACCTGACTCACCATCCCACTTTCTACGGGTCGAAATTTCCCTACTGTTTTCCCGAAAAATTCCCTACTTTCTGCCGAGAGCCGAGGCGACACATTGTCGTCGTTGATCAATTTAGGTCCCTAAGAAGCGAATACGATCCCGCGTTCGAAAACATAAAGGAAATTTATGATAAATGAAAGAAAAAAAATCGTAGTCGTTTTTTCATTTATATTTTCGTTTTTCCGTTCATTATTTTTTCATCGTTTGTTGCGCGGGGAAAACGACGAGACGACATCTTTTCGACGAAACGAGAGAAAGAGATAAAGCAAAGCTAAAGAGAGAGTGAAAGAGAGAGAGAAAGAGAGACACACATTAAGAAACTTTAGAAGAAGCGTGCGTTTCCGGTTAGCTCCAGTCAGTTGCCCGTCGACGTTTGAAGACAATCTGTGATAAAAAAATTAAAATATTAAAAAATATTAAAAAAAAATATATTTAAAAAAAGTTTGACCTTTGGAGTGGTAGCGGATAATCGAATTTAAAACCCGATTGGACTTTTTATATAAGCTTTTAATAATTGACAAGGAAAAATACAAAAAAATAAATATTACCCAATAGGTTATTTAAAATAGAATAGGTGCTGGGAGGCAGGCAGACATGTTTTGCATATATAGAATTCACTGGCGTTTCAATTTATTTTGGCTTTTTCATGAGCAGGCTTGGCATCCTTGGGATAATCTTCAAAAGTTTTTTAAAATATATACTGTAATCTTGTTCATGGTTATTTGTCCATGTAATCAACAAGTTATGCTCCCATTTTAAGAGGATTTGTTCTAATCAAAAGATCAATATTGAAAAGCAGTAATAATTTATTTCCCTAGAATGAATTGTCTCTGCAATTACTACAGTTAAAAATTCCACTAATTTGTATCTCCTTGTTCTAATTTCTGTAAATTCAAAACTGTTCTAATAATAAAATTCACTTTTTGAATTCAAACTTATCTTTGTTGATATAAAACTGCTTTGGTCTGGTGGAACAGAGGATGTTGCCAGGCGCTCAGAACACCAGTAGAGTTTTGTTGGGCACACAATCATGGAGGAATGTTTTGATTTGCCTAGTATGTTTATCCGATGGCTGGCTCTTGGCACTGGGGCGGTTCTCTGCTCCTTTCCTCACTTCCCAACATCCTCCCAATAAATCTTTCCCTATCCTAAAAACAAGAAAGAAAGAAACTCGGAAAACAAATTTGAAGGAGCGCACCGTCCTTAGGCTTCTTATGTAAATAATAATTTTTAAAAAAATACTATATTAGTGACGACTGATTTTATTCGTAGTTTTGTATTGAATGTTGTTTAAAAAGAAAAAAGTGATAAAAAAATGCTTAATGACATAAGAACAATTATTTGTCGTAGCTTTAATATAATTAAATAAAAAAATTATAAAAAAAATTATCCTTTGAGACATTTTACAACCACTCAAAAGGTCAAATGAATATGTATATAGACATAATAATGAAAAAATTATATGAAAAAACAAAAAAAAATATATGGGTGAAATGATTAAACTGACAGAGCTAACCGACCATAATTTGTATTATAACTAACTAATTGAACAATTCTATGAAATTTTTTTCCTTACCCCAAAATCAAATCCTTCAGATGAGTTTCTAGATTTATTGTTTGGAAATGTTATATCGAACCGGTAGCCATCAGTGATCTTTTTATTGGCAAAAGTCTTTCAAATTCAGTTTTTAAATAAAAGGTTGATTAAGAGTAAACAGTTAGTTAGTTTTAATGGGTGATTGTATTGGAGTTACCAGAATTATTCTAAGACCCGAAACTGTTTATTTTCTTAAGGAAAAAAATTTATAAAATAGTGTATTCTATTCATTCCATTAATTTTTTAATGTTGTTGCCATAAAATTAATTGGTGTCGATAAAATGTTATTTTTTGATGTTATTCGTACCCCATACTTACCAGCTTCGTACGTAATGGAGACTAAAAATATAGGTTCATTTATTTTCAGATTGTGTTTTACGGAGGCTGTGTACAGAAAAAAGATTAAAAAAATTGGAAAAATCTTTTTAAAAAGATCATTAAAAAATTGTAACCTTCTCCTTATGCTCGATTTCTTTTTTCTATTTCTCTGGCCTCTGTTTTTAACTTCTGTGCATACCAAATTCTGCTTGACATATTCGCAATTAAAGAATTGTTTCATATTTAAAACAATGAAAAAGCAAAAAAAAGTATTTCGCTATTCTGAAAATTAAACGCGTGTGACCACACAAATATTTGCCAGAGTCCTATTGCGAACGAAATGTTAGTTTGAAATTTTATGGCAGCAGCAAAAAATAAGCGCTACCAATTGTTGTAAACAGCTAATTATTATATATATATAGATGAATGTATTTGTTGAAAATTTATAAAAATTTATTTTGTTCAGTTTCCTCTTATACTTTAAATTCACTTTCAATGTTTTAATTTCAAAAAAGATTGTTTCTGTTTCATCGTTGAAACATTTTTTTATACAGATATATGTTCAAATAATTTATCTATCTCACATTTTGGCATTCACAATGTCACATTTTATGCATACAGTTTAGAATATCTAGATTAAAAAATGCTCTTAACTTCCTCTCATACACATTAATTATAAATATATAATAAAGAAAAACACTTAAAAAACAATATATTTGTAACTTACTACTATTATTATTAAATAGGAGTTTAAATAACCTATATTACTAATGTAATATTTTTTTTAGCTACTAGGTTTTAGCATTTAATAATGAAAGAAGCGCGTTGCTACACAAACCTTTTAAGAGGAGCTTTCAACTAAATGTTTCCTTAATTAGAAATAAAAATTCTATCACAAACATGTTGTTATTTTTTTTCAACAATAATGATCTATCTCAAAGGTTATTTTGTTTTTTCATTTAAATTATGTTTTTACATATATAAACAATTCATAAAACAGTGAAATGATCAATTGACATATCGTGTAAATTAAGGAACCCAAAACAAATTTAAAATAAAAATTTGTTAGTTCTAAATTGCTCAAGGCGATGATAAATTGCTGTAAAAAAACTTTTTAAAAGAAGCTCCTCTCTAAAAGGGAAAATGTTGTATCTAGATTTTAGTTGTTATCGGCAAATTCATTTCAAAATGTAATGTAATCTGAAGGAGAAGAAATGAAACATGCCTACAATGGAGACTGACAATTGTTCTGAAATGTCCTTTGTTTAATCAGAAGCAGGAAGTTAGACCAGGTTCGATAATTGGAAATGAAGAATTTATATTTTTTTAGGTTGTTTTTCTGTAATGATTTAGGGCTGTCCAGACAGGACTATCTTAAGAGAGGCCATGGACTTTGGTTCATTTTATGGAAAATTTACTAACAAAAAATATTTTAAATTCAGAACTTAAAATTAACATTGAACATTATTCTACCTACTGTTCACTTTTCATAATTTATTTATTTGTAGACATGAGATTATCAATTTATCAACAAATATCTGGCCCGTAAACAAATCATCCCCCAACTGTTCCAATAGCTTAGGTGTAGTCAGAGATGTCAGAAAATGTCTACAATCTCCATTACATAAGATAAATTTCACAAGCCAGTTAAATTTAATACTGTTAACAAATCTGTTGCAATTAACCTCAGTCTCTGTTTTATTATATTGTATCTAAAATTGATGTTACAATTGAAGATTAATGTTTATGTCTCTATGCCAAAGTCCTTGCGACCTTGCTTAAGAGCAAAGCTGAACAATATACATTCCCTTCCTTATAGTAGTGACAATTTCTTGAACAGTTTCAAAAAAATAAATTTAATCTGATCAAGGAGAGAAAGTGGTTATAAAACATCAGTTTGAACCCTCTAGATATAAAAAAAACAGAATTTTGATTTTATTTTTGGACTTACTATTCAATTAGAAATCAACATCAGGCATTTGAATTATAAAAATTGAAACTCGCTTGGAAGTTTAAAATTCGTAATCACTATAAAACATTTTCTAAAGAAAAATGTTACACTAAAATGATCGTCCGTTCAAGTCTGTACATCGCAAAAGTAAGGGGGAAAAGTGATTTATCTGATTTTCTTCTCCTAAAGCGTATTTTGAAATATAACTTAGGCACAACGCTGTTTTTTCAACCTGTAACATATTTTTATATATCACTTATATTATTAAAAAATGGAGAAAAAATGTTTAAATTTAAAAAATAAAATAGTAGCTAACGTTCTGTTCTGAATTTTTAATTCCGCCTGTGAAAAATCACATATCTAAGAAATAAGGTATGGATAGTTCTCACTTGTCGAGGTGTGGACAATGCAATGGCTTCATTGGAAATGTCTCTTGTAGAGAAGGAATAAATACCTTGGTTAGATAAAATAAGCTTTCTTTTTTTCTCAATCTAATCCTGGTTGCCTAATTTTTTAATATCAGTCTGGCAATCTCCCTCTCTTCACTGTACAATACATGCACCTCAGTAAGATGAAGCACTACTGGATGGTAGGTACTTATTTGTCAAGTCTGCATCAGGCCTCCACTTTTACAGGTAATTGATTAAATTAGTTCTTCTAAAGTAATTTGTTTACACTATGTATTAAGGAGCTAGAACAATCTAAATTCACTAAGCTCCAACTAACCCAGTAAACTTATTTATTGTATAAAAAATATAAAAATTAAAAAGAAAAAACCACAAAATAAAATAAAATTCTATAATTTTGTTCTATTGCACAATATTCTAATATTATTATAAGGTTATAATACCCTTTATATTACATTGATTATAATACATATGCTTACATTGATTACATAATAGTCCAAAATTTGTACTTATAGCTCTACAATAACATTGCACAAATGTAATGTGCAGACATTTTGTATATCCTGATAACTCCAGACAAAAGACCGATAATAGATTTTTTCCTCTCTATTTGATACTTAAACAAAGACATGGTAATTTATCTTCATTAGCACCAATATTTAGAGACCAAAATATGCTGTTTAATAACCCAATCATATAATTCATTAAATATATTAACAGGAAACATTTAATGTATTAAATAAGATACAAGTTCCTTAAGAGAAAGAGACACCTACTTTATTAAGTTTAATACACAAAAACTATTGTGTATAAAACAACTGCTATGTTATTTAAAACTGTAAATGGCTTTCCAAGAACAACACATAATGCAAACATATATCTGAACTTCATAAAATCAAACATAAATAAATAAATTTATTGTATAATTACAAATGTATTTTTGTACTTGAATTAAATGAGGGAATCAAACTGCTGACCAAATAGCCAAGACTTTCAAAACAATTATTTTAATTGCTTATTATACAAATCAAAAAATGAATACAATCACAGCCAACAAACATGAAACAATTTCGAGTTTCTGCCTTTATGTTCTAAGATTATTTTAACAATACATATTAGTCCAGAGGCATACCTAAAGTAGATGGGTATCCTTTCCAAGGGACTAGGTGCCTTCAATCACCATTCATGGGGCCACCCACATAATATTTTCAAAATGACTGTCTACTGATAAATAAACTATTTTTTAAAGGTAACTTTCACTGAACAGATTAATTAAAGTTAATAATTTTCAGATACTTAGATTTCAGATAGAATAGATTTCAGTAACTTTAATTGTATGCTTCCGCAGCAATCTGAAATTAAAAATTAAAACAATTAATTTCACAATAAAAAAATAAACCCCTGTGCAGAATAATATACACTCTTGTCATTATAGGGATAAAAGAAAGATTTATTAAATAAAAATGCATTATAAAATAAGTTAAAACAATTACATTTTATTTTCTACCCCAAAATAAATTTGCTTTAAAGGTACCCCAAGTTGAAACTGCATAAATATTTTGACTCTTAAGTAACTAGTATTTTAAATTATACAAATATTGACTTCTATTGGACATCTATCTGTGTGGGTTTCAATCCACACAGCCAATGGTGTGTCAACTGTTTGAAAAGTATACCACCTTGGCCCTTAAATGAGCTCACGTTAAATGCTATGCCTATTCTATCAGTCATTCACCTGTCGTATTTTAGACTCGAGATATTTGGCGATTGACTTGTCAGTTAAAATCAGTTTGTTATCATTAATTTTTCTCAATATGATGGGAGGACTCAACATGGCCAAGGCACACTGCGTCCTCTCTAGGCCTCCAGCCAACGACCAGTCAACCTCCTGCAGTGTTCTTGAATTAAACTGAGGTACTTCTTCTTTTTCAGGCTGTCCCTCCTTTAGATTAAATAAAATACACCAATAAAATTATTATAATTAAATACACCACTTCAGAAACAACTTCATAAAACATCAACATGAGTGTTTCACCCCTGTACCTTTTTTTTATAGATAGGTATCCGTAACATATATGGAAAAAGGTATCATTCTTTCATTCTTCCCATATGAAAAAATTTTGTTTTCAGGTTAAGTGTTTGCTAGATACCCAAATATTTCTTTATAATAATCAAAAGTTATTAACTGTAGCTAAATATTAATTTTTAAAACTTCAGATGCATACATTACATCTTATGGAGTACAAAACAAGTCATATTTTAATGTCACTCATAATTCCAACCATATACTCATTGTATTTAGTTCTAGTTATTAAAATAAAAATTCATCCATATTTACAAGCATATTTAAACATTCTTTGATGGGAAGTACATTGATAAAAGAAAATATGGTGAAAATAATTTAGGAAGTGAAACTAAATTTATGGTGAAATCAAATACATAAAATGGTCTTAAATAAAAAAGTTATCACATAATACAAAACTCACCTGAACCGAAATTTGGATGGGATGTTCAGTAACTGAACAATTGGTAGCTACTAATGACTGTGCGAAATTTCTAAACCATTCATCAATATAAATGGCCATTTCCTCTTTCATCCACCAGGTTAAAACAGTGATGACATGATCAGAACTCTGTAAACAGCAGCCAAATAAAACAACAAAGTCTCCAAATGGTAGATCTCATTTAATGTACACTCTATTGATTATTATATATTGGTTTGGTGGTTGCTGACATTCTGCATTTATTTAACCATAAAACAATTTAGTAAATTCTATTGCTACATATAATTTAAATTCTATACACACTAAGTGTACAATAGGCCATAGCAGACCAATTGACTTATATAATACTAAAAAAGATATTATAGATGAAATATTAATTCAGCAGACGGCTTATGAAAAGCCAATGTAATCAAGTTTTATTATTTTAACCTGTTTATAATATACTCTTTTCAAATAAAATAATTCTTAATTTCATTCACATACAATTGTTATTACTGATTTTTATCTATATACTTATGAAAGTTCAAATAAGTATGTACATACATCCTCTACAATAAACAATCTTACTTGGACCATAGGATAAACTCCTCTCTGTATTCCTTTGAAATAGATATCCCTGACCAGATCCTTCTTTTTTTTGTTGTAGGCAAAAATCAACAGAATCCTATATGAGGTTGCATTCAATGAAACATTGTCATCATAATTTCCAATATGATCATACAATTTTATACAGTAATCATTTCTTGAAGAATGATCACAGCAATATTTTATCAATTTGTCCAAATGAGGAACAATATCTATAAAAAAAGAAAAGAATTGATATATTAAAAATAAATTAACCAGTAAAATGACGAGATTTTTTAATGTCCAAAAAGTGTATGCTTAATAAAATGCACTGTCTGGAATAAGAGAGTGTTATTTATCATTGGTCAAAAAGTCACAAACTCCCAGCTTCGAGTTTCTTTTCCTAGAGAAGAAACAATCAAAATGTAACCAAAAGAAAAATGGATGGATATTAGGCGGCATAAAATAAAAATTAATAACTTATCACAAGACTCACTAATAGGATGAGTGAAACTCATCTGGTCCATAACAATTCTGTCAATGAGAAAACAAGAGATGTTACTCTTGTGACCTTTAGCAGGCATCATAAATAGGAACAGTTCCATCAGTTGAAGAATAACTTCAGTTTCTTCACAAGAATCGGACAGCAGATTTTTCAACAGACTAGTATCTAAAAACAAATCAACAGACAATAAACCATTTTATTGATGGAAAATTGTAAAACCAATGAGAACAAATTGAACTTCAGGATTCAGTAAAAAACAAAGGGAGAAGAGTCACATAGAAAATAAAAAAAATTACCTGTAAGAACTTTCAGAGCCCTTCTTGGATCATCACTGTGAATAAATATTTCACAACATGTTGCAATTATACGTATCTGAGTATAGTCACGAGTTAAGACCTAAAACAAAAAGTAATATTTACAATAAATAGAATTGTTATCATTATGTGACAAAATAGAAGAAGTGTTTTAAGAAATTCTAAACAGTCTATTCAAAATTTATCAGGTAAACCGAAAAAGACATCATGAACTCTGAGCACCAAACAATACACGGATAAAACACATATGTAATATAAATAATACCTTATATTTTGTAATATCCTCTGAAAAATAGACTAACATATTAAGAAAATGGTATGCAGTTTTCCATTTATATTTTTCCACAAACTGAAATACTATAGTTATACCAATATTGGTTAACATTTTATGAACAGTTCTGTTTCCCTTGTGTGGTCCTGCAAATAAAAAATTGTGTAAAATTATTTTGATACAAATAAATAAATTCAATATAAATAAACGTATAACATGGAAACTTATTAAATTCCAAGATAAGTGACTTATGTCACTTAAATAATCCATTATATAATGCCGGATAAAAATACAGTAGTTTAAGTTTATTTTCAACAAATGTAAGAGACAATGACAGTTCTACATTTTATGATTACACATTTACTACACTGTAAAGGACCATTTGATATAAATTTCTACAAGAGCAAATACGACCTAGGCCCTTTATTGCTCATGTGTCTAGCCATTTAAAATAATTTTTTATTATATCTTAATGGTAATTAATACAAATTGGAAGAATGTACTTTAAATAAAGTATAGTTTCAATACTTAATTAATTTTTTTTCTGTTTCCTGTGTGTTTTCTGTTTCATACTTGAGTATTGTATGAAAATATTTAGTGCAGATACTTTTTGATCAGATATAATTATCGCAATATACATTCTATAATTCCAAACAATTAGCACTTAATAATAACTGTTTGATCAAGTACAAAGTAACACAGATTGGTCAGTGCTATTTATCAGTGTTAATTATTACATTAACATGTACATGTTTTAATCTGTAAAACAGACCTAAATACAAATTAACACACCTGTTTCAAAGTGGTTGATAACAGTATTAAACTCAGCATAAGTGTCAGTTGCAGCAAATAGATTGTACAACTCCAATGATGCCTCATCTTCCCTAGCTGTGTTGGCAACCAAAAATTCCACAGTCCTTTTCCATTCTTTATTCTTCAACATGAGTTCAAAATTAGGAACAAAGTTATCCAATTTCAAGTTTCTGACTTCTGGAAGATTTTTTTCCATCACTGATTCACCCAAATCGGCCCTTTTTTGCATGTCAACTGAATATGACACTGGATGAAGTTGAGAATGAGTTGCTGATGTATCAGCAGTTTTGTTAGAAGAATGGCTCAAATTATCTTTTGCATCCAATGTCCTAGTTCTTTCTTTCATTTTCCTCTCTTCACACTTCTTCAGATACTCAGCCCTCGAAGCACTGACTGTTCCCGCCAAATTATCAAAAGGCTTTGTCGCTGTCTCTCTTTCATTATGTCTGACCAAATCCTGCTGCCAGTTTTGTACCCCCCTGGCTTTCTGGGTCGGTTTTTTGGAGGTATCAGGACAGTGTGCATCATTCGAAAAGCCCAGATCCTTCAGCCTGTTACGCACTTTGATATCCCAGTTGCACATACCACGCTGCATTAGATAATCAGTGAGATGTTCAAAAACACCTATGCCTATTTTGGCAATGCTTTCGGCATCCAATTTTAAGACCTCATTACAGATGGAAACCACGATTACACTGGGAACAATATTTCTGGAAATCAAAAGTTCATTGAGAAGGAGGTCGACAAGTTCCACAGAATAAACCATTTCTCTGATCATTGCTATCGGTTCGATGATTTCCCATATGTCCAAAAATCTGGCAGAAAATACCCCAATTCCAATCAGGAACCTGAAGACGGCCTAAACAAATTGTATACACACTCAATATTAATTTTTTAAAACATTAATTGGAGACAGAAATTAAGGAATCTATGACAAATACCCACCTGACCGCTGGTCTCCAATGGCCTTGACCTGATCAAATGGCGAACAATGTTATCAACGAATTCCGGAATCTTGACACCAGACATCATCAAAGCATCACTGAGCCAGCCCAAAACATCAGACGAATATTCGTTGTCATCGCATTCAATATTGAGAATATAAATACAGATGGTGTACATTTTCTTGATGCAACTGCTCAGGCCTTGAGCCCAAGCCATCGCCATCTGCAGTAGGCCTCTAGGCAACTTTTGACTCACACGCATGAAATATTTCAAAACTTCCCATATATCCTCATCAGGTAGAGACTCAAAAAAATTGGGCGGTATCTATTGACAATTTCTTTAATTAATTCCATATTGACATAATAAATATTTTGTAAAGAGAAGATTGCCGTAATGTAGTATTGATTCCTCCTTGAACCTTAAGTACATAAGTCGATGTAAATTATAATAAAAGAGGGTGAAATCAGTGAAAAGTTACATGTGATAAGGTAATTAATGGCAGACAGAGTAGAAAAGAACTGATATTGTAAATCCTTATGTTTTATTCAATATTAATCCTAATAAATTTGTTGTTTGTTGATGTGATGTTCTTTAAACAATAATTTACCTTATGTTTTAAGTGACATTCTTGTTTACTACATTGTTCATTATGAAGATATTCTTCGCAATAAACTTGAAACTTATCATGTATCCAATCTGGAAAAAATATAATGTTCAAATTATAAAGCAGGCTAATTTTAATTTTAAATAAATTGGCCAGTTTAGTTTTTATCAAACCTCTTTCTCGTTGAATTTATTTATCTGTTTTTGAACATTATTAGAAATAATAATATCTAAATGAATAATAAATAAAGGATAACAAAAAGAATAATTGCATTACTGCTACTCACTGATCATTGATATTAAACTACTATAAAACTTACTAGTTAAAGAAGATTTAATTTTTTTGCCATAATTTAAAGAAGATCTTGTTTCCTTATCACACAGTTGTAATTTAACATTTCTTTCTTCTTTCAATGATGCTTTCTAGACACAAAAAAAATAAAAAAGTTTTAATCTGTAATTTTTAATCTAAAAGGATAGACAGATAAAGTAAAAAGTTTGGAAGATTAATTAAAAAATGGACCCACAGTCTGACTTATATCTCAATTTTGTTTTTCTTTTTTTATTAATTGATAAAATAAGCTAATAAGTATTATACTGTAATAATATATATTGTACTCACTGTATCAGTATTATACTGTCCTTAACTTCATTATTACATATGCAGGCATAAGATATAATAATACATGTTATCTTATATGTTATGTTACAGTAAAATTAATATATTATATTTTTTTGCTAGTATTTAAAAGGAGGAACCACTACCACCAGAAGGTGATGGGATCTAAATTCCAGACTTAATCTAACTTATCACCTGAAGCACTTAGGCCCCCCTCCAAAGAGAATCTACCTACCTCCCCTTCTGCCACAAGCATATGCTCTAACCCCTGTTCATTTTATAAAATAAAAATAATTTTATCAGCAAATTAATTATATTGAAAACTTTTAACTTACATCAATCATAATGTGCCGAAATTCACCTATGTTGTTAACCTTCTTTTGACTTTTTCTAGGCATCAAACTACTGCCCGCAGGTAAAAGTATACCGTACAAAGGTTTGTTGTTTTTAGATACACTTTCTTCAATGAGAACATCATTCAACAACAGCGGGATAGGAATGAGGTCCTCTTCTTTGCCAACCATTCTAGAACATAATGTAAACATAATAAACTTATGTACAGAAAATACATTATATTTCAGTGTATGGTGGATGACCCTATTGTATAAAGTTTCTCCAACAATTCAAGTTTTAAAATTATAACAGATCTTCCAAATGATTCAGAGGTTCCAGCGGTGCACTGTTACTACTTGTGGAACGAAACTGTTTGGAATTAAGGAAACATATTCATTTCAAATTTTGTCCTCAAAATATATTATTTAAATCATAATATTCAAGTATTTGAAAGAACATTAAAAGGAAACTCAAAGCAACGATAAAATATCACAACTGAATCACTGACCAAGTCCACTTTAATTGCTGAATACTGATATTGATTAGGCCATTGAATTCCTAAAGTCAGTGAATATTAAAAAAGATTCACGTAATACATGATATTTAGAATTAACAAAAAAAAACATTTACATATTCTGCTGAGATGATGAGTCATTGCCATACGAAGGTAGTTTGGCACACATTTGTTTTCTGTCCGAAGCTTCAGGACTACTAGATCCTTAAACACATATAAAATAAACAATTTTTTAAACATTTTTTATATTTGGTACCTATTTCTGAATTTCAAAATTATGAACTTAATTTTTTATTATTACATATGAATTTCACTACACAATAAACATTCAATATCTGTAACTTGCACACACAACAATTTTGCATTAGTTATAAAAACAAATTATTTCTAGATATAATTTCTTTGATCCAAAAACAATCATTTACTTCAAGCTCAACTTTGCTTTTTACAAATACATTTACTATTTACCTTCATCGATTAGTTTACACTTCCAAAAAGATTTTCTTTCAGGCTCACATTCATCAAAATCTAGTTTCATCCCATCTATATGTTTGATTTCAGTTGGCTGTTTTACTTTTAGAAGTGCAGATGGTAATTCAGTTACATTTTTTGATGAAATGATTTTCTCACTATTTAACATTTCTTCTACTTTCCGTTGATCACTTTCATCCTTTGTATTAATAGTTATTGTTATTCTTCTTGGAGGAGACTTATTCGAGAGGTCTTCAACATTCATCAATTCATTTTCACTGCCAGTGGAAGCCTCATCTTCAATTGATTCAGACTCATACAAAGTCAAAAGTGGTTCACCCTCTTCATTCTCTGATGATTCACTTTCTTCCTCAGATATGCTTGACAATGATGTTATTGTTTCTTCTTTACTGGCTTTATTCTCAGAGTCAACAACATTAGTCCTTTCTAGCGGATTTTCTTTTGAATTAGAACTTCCATGAACATGCAAAGGATTAGTTCCACCCAAATCCAGTTCTTTGATCTTTTCAACACAAGCATTCTCCACACTGTTTGGTTCTGTTGTGCTTTTAAAAACATTTTCCCCAGCATGAATATTTTTGGTAATATCACTATTTTCAACATTCACACTTGATTCATTCAGTGTTACAAATGGCTTCTCGATTTCGTTGTTTACTTCTGTACTTTTTTCTTGTAAATCTCTTGAAAACCTTCTGCGAAGTTCACTTCTCCTGGCATCCTTATTGTTGGTCTTCCGCCTAACATGTAACATCCTAACAAATTTTCTATTCAATTTCATTATTCTATTTTTTCTTTCATTTGTAGGAGCAATTGGATTTCGTACATCAATATGAGATCCTATTTTATTACTAGAATCATTGCTTGATGATTTATCACTCCTTTGTTTTGTATTAATTCGCTGATTTGACAATTCATTATCTTCAGATGCATTCTGCCCACAACAAACAGTTGGAATATGGGGCATTAATAAATCACCACTTATTTCATTTATTGATTCCATTTCCTTATGAGATTGAGACGTTTGAGATTCAAAACTAAGCACATTGTCCATTTCATTTTCCAAAAATTTGGGATCACAACTGAACGAATTCTCTTTTTTGTTTTTGACCTCAGATTTACTAATAGTAACACGATACCCAAACTCCAGTTCATTTTCTTTGGCAGATTCTTCATTTGATGAAGGAGAGCAAATTAATTCTGTCATTTTAACTGATTTGTTGCTACTGACTGGAGATGGAACTTGCAGTGCTATTTTAAATTCCTGTTCTTTCATGTTGGGAACTGAAAGCTCCTGTTTTGAACTGTACATATCCGAGCATAAAATATCTTCTCTACTAATTTCAGTCCCAATTTTCTGCAATGACTTCTGGTTGGCTTTTCGAAAAGCATCAAATACCAATGATTTTTCAGAACTCTGATCAATATTCATCATTAAGTCAACAGAAACTTGATATCTATCTGTTGCACTGAATACATGACTCTTATTAATGTCTGCAGATCCAGTAAAATCAGAAGTATTATTATTTTCAGATGTTCTGATAGAGTGTTCTAAATGTTTCTCTTCCAGAAATTTAGTGGAAGAAGGTTTACTGTATAAATCATTGGCAACCACTCCTTGTGAATTGTCATACATTTTTGAAAAATTATCACCAATTTCAAAAGCAGTACCGATTTGATTGCAGTCAATTCTATTACCTTTATCATTGTAATTATATTTTAGATCTTCAAGCAATACCATCTCTTGATCTGAATCATCCTGGGGTCCTGATTTGTATGAAGGAGACTCCAGATTCATTTCATTGTCACTCATTTTCATTGAGCTTTTCTCACTTTCTATTTCTGAAGTAGTATTCCTGCTATCATGATAATCTATATTTTTTACAATTATGCCATCTGCATTACTTCCTTCAGCCTCATCTATATCCATCGATTCTGAAATAAAACTGGAAGAATTATTCACACCTATGTGTGATACTGGAATTGACCCTAGACTAATAATATTTCTATTTTCACTAATACCTTCACTGTGAATTGATCCTGAGCCTTTCAAAGTTTTCAATCCACTAATTACATTAAAGTTTTTTGAATTCAATAAATATTGATTCTTGTCATCATCATGAAAATCCTGCATAGAAGACTCCATTTCAACATCATTTGTGGTCATTTCATAATCCAAATCACCATCGTCAATGATTTGAGTTAAAATGTTTTCTGTTTCTCGTGAAACTCCTTGACTCAAATAAGCATTATGTTGCGGAGAGGCTTTTGCAGACTCTCCAAGACTTATTTGATCCAATTTGACCATCTTATTTTCAGTGGCTCTTTTAGTGGCTATTTCTGAATTATAAGGGTCTACACATTTATCTAAAATGTCTAGATTTCTAATTTTGTCACTGTCCAAAATATCTCCATTTTTTTCGGCATTCAGTTTCCAAACATTAAACGCAGACTGAACATTGTGGACTTCATGCTGCTTGTTTACAATGTTTGGTTCATCATTTTCATTACATATTTTTCCTATAGCACATTCATCAATCAGAGTTTTAGTTTGCAATGAACCAACTGTATTAGTTTGTGATAAAGTAAATTTCTCTACTGCTGTTTTATTTAAATTACTACTTGGACATTTAACTGTTCTTTCATGTTCACCCTCAATCATATTGTTATCATAAAATAAAGATTTTCTTGAATTTTCATGTTCATTGTTAATTTTATCAGTACTACTATTTTGATATCCTTCAGTGTCTGATAATATAGTTGAAGGCTCTTTATCTGACATTTCTGATAAACAGTTTTCATTTTTTGAAAGACTGGTACTTGCACTTTCATAATTTGAGTATGCTGATTTAACACTGCCTTTATGTTTTAAACCTCTGTCCTTCAATTTTAAATTGCCACCACTCTTGTTGATTTTCTCTTTTGAACCCTTACTTTTTTTAAATTTAAACTGGTCTTTTCCTGCCTTACTATTTACTTGTGGTTCATCCTTTACAAAATATTCTTCTTTTCTTGTAGATTCCTCCGATAATCTTAATCTAGGTGATTTTAATTTAGATTTCTGCAGTTTGGAAACTTTTTCTCGAATGGACTCTGGTTTTTCCTTCGCCAAAACTTCTGTCTTCAATGGATTTTGAGCAAGAGAGGAGACAACCGTTGGTTTCTCCGTTTTCTCGGTGGGCTCATCGACTTTACCCAACAAACTCAGTGTACTTTCACTTGGTGTAGCACTATTGGGCCCAATTTCAACTGATTTTTTGCAAGAGCTTGATGATTGTTGCAAATCAGCACCAACTCCACTAAATCCTGGCAATATTCCTTTTAAAACATCCAAATTGTTACCATACAGTGCACGTAAACGTAGGAAAGTACGTATTATGTTCAAATTCTCTGGATTGTTTGCAAGTAACTTGGCAACTTCATCTGAGCTTTCAGTATCTGCTATTCCTGGCTTCTTTTGATTTTCTAATGCTTGTATTCCTTCAATTATCTCACTTTCATTTTCCATCGCAGTAGTATTATCAGCTGAAAAAGAAATGGCAAAATAAATTATTATACATTCTTTGAGGTAACAAGTTATATAATTATTATGATAAAACTTAGGATTTTTAGGCTTAAGCTTTGATATTGTCTCAGAGTGGGCAGACCAGCTCTGATAAGTGAACTCAACACTTAATATTATGTACACAACAATGTAATATTAGTTACAGCATACCATGAAATCATATTCGTACATTTCTAATAAGACCGGGCTTTAAATTTTTCAACATATTATGATAGTATTGTTGTTAATCATACCTATAATGACTTATAAACTAAATATTTAAATGTTTACCCAAACAACCTGAATCGTATACTCTGTAGAGCTGATTCAAATTGAGTTGATCAGAGCTCTCGGGTGGTACCAGAGCTGGATCTTTAATGGTGGACTTTTCTGTTATGCTACTTGCTTCCCCATCACTGACATTGGGAATAGAGCCACAGGAACTGGGGCTAGAGCTACTCTCTATTATCATCTTCCGTTTTCGACCACTAGTCCTTCTGTTCCCTGATTCTGATAATTTTTTTGCCACTTTCTTTTTCCTCATTATATTTGTAATTTCTTTTTATTTTTGCCACTGGAAAACAATGACTTGTTTAGATGTCTTGAATAAGCAAACAGAGTTTCTAAAAGAGACTATTTTTTAACTTTTTTAAAAATGTTCTTCAATATGGGACTAACCAAGTTTGCTTATATTTACTTCAATTTACTGAAATAAATATTATGTTTTGTGCAGTGTTTGGCTGGGGGGTTAACTTAGGGTTTAATCCCAGAGACAGATTTTTGTTTCTACATTAGTGCATTAAGCTCAATTTAATCTCTAATTAAGCTAAACCTAAGCTTTATAATTTGATATAATGAATTGATATTACTATAAATAAATCAACATACCATACTGGAAACTATATTATATTATGTACATTGTATTAAGTCAATATGCCACATTGTTAGAGATTTATAAATATATGAAATTCAAAGCACTACAGCTTAAATATATTGATTTATTTTAACTATAACGAAATTAGAAATTCTTTTGGTGTAACTATACTTATCAAATTATATTTTTTCTTAAATGAATTGCAATTGCTTTATTTCTGTCTTTTTAATGGTATTCATCACTAATATGCTATCTTCATAAATGCTTCCTGATTCTTTGAAACTATTTAGAACATGATCTATTCAATTACTGATAACTCTATTAAGAGTTAACATTTATGAGAACAGGACATTTAAATGAAAACATTTCCTTTTTTAATAAAAAGATGTTTTCATTCCACATGTTACTGAAATGAGTTGAAATTATAAATAATAATCGAGGCAAGGCAAATAATAAGGCAAGACTAATGCCGAGGGTTAAGGTTCATCAAAGATACCGGTACAACCACCTTTTGTTCTGACTACCTGAATTGTGTTTCCAGCTACCGCCGATTTTTCACTGACTTTCCTTTCTGTTAATTTGTAACGGCAATCAAAAAATAAAACAGAAAATTAGGAATCCTCTCAGTTACAAGGGGACGAAGTTGGTCCAACAACAAAATAATTCACTGGCTCCAGAAGAATACCAAAAACCGTTAGCAAGACGTTAATCTTCCACTGTTGAACGCAGACGATACAGCTTAACATCCATCATCAGGCTAATCAACCGTCCGCAAAAAAATGTTAACTTTACACCTCTCGAAACATTACCGCCGTAATGTAATTTGTCCCCGCTCTGAATTAAAACACTATAATTAACAATTAAAAAAATACTGAAAGTATTCAATATCAACGTTTGTACTTCCTACCAGCGAAATTGTAAAGAAGATATTCCTCCAAATCAACTTCTGGGACGCAACTAGTAAATTATGTGCCAGTGTAGAGACAAAATTAATAAATACTTAATTGCACAACTCAAAAATATTCTGAAACGAATCAAGGGATTTAATATTACTACAGTACTTCGAACACTATCTCCTTCTGGCTATCCAAACCTTGGTTTTTAGAAGTGGACGAAGACTGTTTATATTCGTAAAATTAAGATATTGAACTTAAACAAAGAACCCCTCTGTTTGCTTCTGGAATCTGTATGGGGGGGGCGCACCAACTGATTTTCCGCCTTCGACCTTACATTAGACAAAATTAATTTAGAATTATTTTTCTTATATATTTCATTATCGTAATGTAATATAATTAATCATAATAAATATTATAACCAGTAACATTTAGTGGTAGTTAGACATGAAATATATAGTTCTTTTAAATTCAAAATATTTGTTTATTACTTATAACATTTAAAATACTTATAACATTGAATGCACATATAATATTTATCATCTTGGTTAAGTTTGTATCTGTAATTTATAGTGATGAAACTCAAAATTGAGGGAGGGAATTTTTATTACATTTTATTACAATCTGATATTAATTACTATAATGAAACGTGAAATAGTCACACTGATAGTAGTTTAAATATTAAAATTTCAAGGAGTGTGTAAATTTCATTTTCTTCAGGATGTATATTGCTATATATTTAAAACTAAAATATACTTCGAAATACTGAATTTATGAGTTTGAAAATAAAAAATGAACAATACCCATGTGCAAAAATAATAGAATAATTTAACTGTTTGTAATAAAAATGATATTTCTTGATAAGAACAATATTATTTGGTTGGCACCAGAGAGTAAGGTTATAATGTACAGTTTATTCTATATGTGGATTATACATTTTCCTAGTATTGAGGACCTGTAGAAATACTGAAAAACCGACTAAATAAGCTGTCATAGCTCTTTACATATAGTTCAATTATATTTTTAGGCAATAATATATTTAACTTTAAAAGTTAATTTTCAAAGTAAAAATGCTGTAATTTATGGTTATTTTTCTATAAAATCATTTCCTTAAATTGAATAAAAAACTTATTTTAAGTATTTTAAAGAACACTTTTTTAAAACAAGCTTACACAATTAAAGTAATTGACATTTTAAATAATGTCCTTTTCCAATAGTAATAACTGTAATGTTTAATTGACTATTTTAAAGATTATTACATCTACTTTTATGCCTTCTTATTTAGGTCCATTCATAATTTGTTTTTCCCAAGGGTGTTATGAATTAAGGCATATTACATTAAGTGTATCTTAACTATTCATTACATTAAATGTAACTGTTCTGTTGTTATACTTTGCATGTTTAGGTTACAGAAAAAATAAATTAAGTAATTACTTTAATTATAGGAATATTAAAAATGATAATTCAGAGGTTAATGACAAAATCTGTGTAAGTACTTTAACATGTATTTACAAACAAGAACTTCAAAATATTTAAAGCATTATTATTCACAAAAACATGCCGCAGTGATAGCTGGGAAATTAAGGCGTATGATGTTTTCCCATTAACAATATTTAATGACAATAATAACGCAACAAAATATTTAAGTTTTTTTCAAGACTTTTTCCCTTGTAAATTAGCAGCAAAATACTCCCAATAAGATGAACGAATTTTGTCGTACTTCTCAGCCAGTTCCTTACAAATCTGAAACAAAAATAAATATATTAATATTTCACTTGCATGAGTGTTTATTCCTGTAAATTGTGTTAAGAAAAAAATAAATTAAAATTTTTAGCTGTTCAACTAGATGCAAATTTTTTCAAAGTTGTCTACTGCAGTCTACTGGTAATTAATTGATGTATGATATCTAGGACTACTTTATAATTATCTTAAAGTAATATTAATGATAAAATTATTCAAAAATTCAAATATTTGTTGACAAACCTCTAATGCCCTAGCAACACATTCAGCTGAATCTTCAGTATTCATATTCCTCTTTTCAACAGCTACATCAACCATAAATGAAAGTAGATGAGGTGACCTTTCTCCAGCATTGTATACATTTTCACAAAACTTGATCACCCTCGGTTCAAGAAGGCCATTTTCAGTATGCAGAAGAAGCCTAGACATGATAAATAAATATAATAGAGATTAAAATCAGTCAAATTATGCAGAGCTACACTGACTTCTACAGAATTCTACAGCACCTTGTTCAGTTTCTATAAAATATATGGAAACTTTAAAAACTAATATCATTAAATCACTTTATTGTGACAACTTGTTAACCAACATTTCAAATTTTCCATAACTATACTATACAATGACATACATTTTATTTATTTATTTTTAATAAATGATACACAGATTTGTTTTGTTCCTATCTCTATGAACAAGCTATTTATACTGGCCACATTAAGCTCAATGTAAACCTATCTTACAGATAAATTTATGTCTGCAAAGAGAATCAAACCCATATTTGCCTCTGAACCTAAGATTTTTTGTAGGGACAATCCCCTTTGAAAATATGTGAAGAAAAATATTTGAAATAAGATCTACTATCTTAATTAGTTTTAATGTCCTAATTGTGTACAAATTATTGGGACTTTAAGTTTACTCAACTTTATAAGCCATATATATATATATTCTGTATATTACAATGTCTTTCTCACCCACGAAGATAATTCCAGGAACTTTCATTTTTTCTGACTTTATCAATGCCTTTCAAAGCATAGTCTATTTCTTCTTGCACGACATCTTCGGCAAAATCCTTAGTGTGATTCAAAACATAATAGCGTTGGTTCCAAGCTGAATTGTTTCTAATATCATCTTCCAGGAGTTTATTGGTGTACTCAAGCTCTTTATCAAAGAGTCTAAAAAGAAAAAAAAACATTAAATTTATGATGTTGATATCTGACCAATTAATGTTGATGCATGAACAAAAATTATAAAAGAATTGTCAACATATAAATAATTAATAACTCAGAAGTGTAATATGAAATAGATAACTTTGATTTTATTCCAATTTTAGTTATTGGACACATTTTTTAACAAATTGTAAAAAATAATTTTTATTAGTCATTTTTTAAATATCTATTAATAAAAATATGTATATTTATATCACTGAGGAAGAAGTAAAAGATTTTAATTTCGTGATAACACTTGTTGTATTGAATTATCCAAATAAAATTTTCTTGAAGTGATAATAATGATTTTTTCTTCAGTAGCAATACAAAATAGACCTCTAAATCCCATTTATAAATAAAAAATTTGAGAACTAACAAATCTGACATATATCTCTTCACTGAAGAACTAAAATAATTGATAGATTAAAAATAATTAAACAACAAAATAAAAAGTATTAATCACTTATATGTCCTGAGAACCCATTGTCTATACTGCCAGGCATGATAGTTCTTTGGATCCTGTTGTAGCATGTCAGAAGTGAATTTCAATTCGGTGGATGGATCATTCAACATCTGCATTACAACCATACGATGATGCCTTTAAAAAATTAAGGCTACATTATACATTATATTATTAAAGATTTGGTAAATGCATAATTGAAAGTGCCAAATGACACTGGGGTTTAAAAATAACTTAATTGAATCATTATTATATATTTTCTTAGATATTAGATATTTCTTTCATAAACAGTATATAATTTCAGTTAAAAATTTAAATTACAAAGTTAATATTATGAAAATTAATTGTTGTTTCTTTTTTACTATGAAATAGATCTTATAAGGATATAGAGGATATATTATAAGGATATATTATACAGAACACACAAAAGAAAGACAAAGAAATAGAATTATCCTTTTCCAAAAAGGTTCATCTCACCAAACTTGATAATTTTTTGGATTGTCTTCGATCATCTCTTTAATGTACTGCAATTCTTCCCTCAAGTCTTTGTTTAATTCCCTTAAAATTTGTCGCCTGAAACAAAAACCAATTTACTAAATACATAAACAATACTGTTATAAAACACACACAACGCTGTTATGCATTATAAAATACTTTTGAAAAAGGTTATTATATTAATATAAAATAAAAATAAGTATGTACAACCATGAGAAAAAAATGACTATATAATCTAGTTTGTATGTAATTTTGTAGAATTTAGGTTATAATCTAACTTATTAATTATGTATTTAAAGAATAAAACGTGTACTAAACAATTTTGACATTGAATGAAAGATTCCTATTTTACTGAGGATTGTACATACCAATCAAATATCTACAGTATACTGTTGTTACCCAAGCCAAAAAAATACATATTACATAGATAAATTAAAAAATACACGAACCTATACTGCCATACTGTATAATTGGCTGCATTCAATGCAAGAGCATCCTTTGTCAACTGCAAAGCCCGTTCGGAAATTTCACTATTTTTTAATATAGCCCTGAAGTAATCGTATACATCTCGGACTAAAACAAATATTGATTATTGTTTTTATTATAGCCAACATGAAGTAATTCTTATAAGAGAAGTATTTAGATGTATGATATAAAACTCAATTTTTTATATAATAAAATAAATTTTATAGAATAATAAATTTGTCTAACAAACTTTGTTGACAGAAAATGTGTTTCTATAGGCTTTTTATTGATTATATTCAAACCAAATTAGATTGAACTACCTTCATATAAAACTCCAAAAAGGGCACTATTTATTTGGCAATGATGTTATGAGAATTATCTTGTAAGCTCATATAACTCATTATATAACTAACAGTACATTCCGAATTATAAGTTTCATAGTTTAAATATATATATTCAAATATATACATAAGTGGGGATATATTATTGTTTTGTTTCACTATGCTTCTAAATTATACCTGTGTTGATGCAACTGCTAAATAAGGATAACATCTAAAGGTAAATTTAGTGGGTTACTTTAAATTTATTCACATTTGTCTGAATAAGCTATAGCTACAACTGGATGTGGTCCATCGTCCTGTGGAACAGGTGTTACATCTTTCCATTCTGGTCTCTCTCTGTAGAATATCCAGTCAACAAGGTCTAAGTCATCAGAACTGCTATCGGATGCCTAAGAAACAATTTAAATTACCATTACCACACTGATATAAAAATCCTTATTTACAATAAAATGTATACTGTGCAATACAAATTAAATAAGAGAACAAATTAAAACAGCATGATGAATATTCAAAAACAAAATGAAAGGTAACCCTAAAAGAGGCACCGGGCTTATACAATACAGCTTAGTCATGGTGTCCACTTACAATGAATAAAAATCAATACTAATGAGATATATCACACTGTGTACAGTAAATATTAGCCATAGTTTACACAACAAAACATGGCAAAACCCCACAAGTGAACAAATACCGATGAAGAGTATTATTTGAGAAAGATGAATAGTTGACAAGGGGAGAATCTAAAAAAATTCCTAACCGGACATTATGGGGTCTCAAGTTCAACAAGAAACTGTTTCCTCTAGCTCCTTGTATGGCTCCACCCAAAATAAATTTTTTTAAATTTATGGGAAACTAGTGCAATGAGGAATGAATTTTTATGATTCTTTTAGTCTCTTAGCTCACAAGGGCCAACACTACAGTTCTGATATATTTGGTTACTAAAAAAATTGTTATACATCTAATTTTAGATACTATAAGCCTTCTATATTTGAAGTACTACGTTATAAGATACGAAACTAAGTAACAAAAATTATTTATTAACCATCCAAAATAACAATGTTTTGATGAGAGAGGTTACTACTGCCTCTATTTAGAATTTTTTTAAATTGACTAACATAAACTTACGTTCTGTGGTGAATGTGAATCAGTCATTTCTGTTAAATGATAGACAATTATCTAAAAGAAAACACTGAACAAAAAATAGTACTCTGCAGTAGACTACGGCACACTATCACTTTGTAAGCAGAACACTTTGAATAACAAAGATAAAATGTCACAGTATGTTCAAGTCGAATTGCATTAAAAGCTAGGAACTGTCGGATGTTCTATCGTCGAAATAAATTAAGAGACACGAAGAAAGTTGAAATACGAACAGTGGGTGTCGCCATGTTTTCCTTATTACCCGTTTACTCCATGTGAGCTCTGGCTGTTATCTGACCGAGATAACTCGAGGCCGATACCGGCTCTTATTGAACAATTTTAAATTAAAATTCAGGTAAAAAACTAAACGGGTGGCGGAAAAATCGACGACAATTTTGCGACTATAAAAATTCAAAGAATTATAAGGTCGATCTTTAACCTCAACGACAGGTAACTTTTGTTGGAGACGTTGTTATGGTAACAAATAATTTGATTTTCGACATAAATACAAATTGTTACAGCACTCTCTTTTCAGATTGTCGATGCAAATCTAATTGTAATGTTAAGTAACAATAAAAGTTAATTTTTTATAAAGATGCGAAATTTATTTTCTTATTTCAACCTTAATATATATTATACAAACTTCACCATCAGTAGGGGAGGCATATTTGAAGTATGAGTCAATACTTCTTTATAGTTATTAATGAGCTATGCGCTGTTAATGAGCTATTGATGAATCTAATAACTGATTCAATAACACTCTTATATATAGTGTGTTTATAACAGGAACAATTACAATTTTAAATCCACTAATTTTCACAAAGTGATAAGATAAACTATTATGGTAAACCCCTAAAAACAGCTTTAATATACAGAGGAGTGAAGAATAAATGTTCACAAATTTTGCATCAAATTATTGATCATTTGTATTATAATTAAAATTGATAAGAAATTGTTTTGTAATATTAAAAAAATGTTTCCCTAATATATTACAATCAATAGAAGGTTTAAGCTATGAAAAAGTAACCTAACGCTTACATCTAAGAAATTAAAAAACATTTTGTTCATGTTTTATTCATGTTTATAGTTTACTCAAGCCTTTTTGTTTCCTTCAACTGGTCAATGGAGGATACTTATTGTTTATTTGACATCACATAGTAGGGCAACACCTCTCAGTATCCAATGGGCTGGTGTCAGCTTACAAGGCAACCAAAGAGCTGTTATGTATGTCAGGTCTGTGCGGTTTGGCCTCTTGTATACAGGACACTGTTTAAAATATTATTATATTGTTAATTTACAATTTCATTTAATACCTACATATAGAAATATATATAACATACATGACATACAATTTCAATCCACTTTGCTAAACAAAGCTGCAGAAATGGAATTTAGCCATTTCATTTTCAAAACTATACACTTATATACACACACATACAAACACATTTTTTTAATGTTTTGTTAACTAAGGCAAGCTGAGTCTATTAAGCTCAAATTTAATATTTACTTAATGTTTTCCTATTTTTCTTGCGCTGTTCTTTGAAACTCTGCAGAGCAGTTCTTTTGAGAATACTACATTCTGAAATTATATTATTATTCTAAGGAAATTACCACAAACTTTAAACAGGAGCTATACAATGTACAGAATTTAAAGTGAAACTGACAGAACAGTTCCCTGTTCTATATTAGCTTACAGTGTACAAATCAGGAGGTTTTGGATCAGTTGTATTTTCTGCAAATATATGGATTACAGGCATCAGGAGAAACAACATTTTGGGCACTGATTCAGAAAGTCGCATGTTCCTTCTATCCCAACCAGCTCCATCAAGAAACAAACCATAAACATAAACTCCTTCCTGTTAAAACAATAAGATTGCTATGAAAAACCAGTAATAAAAATACAAGAGTTCAAACATAGAAGGGGATTATGTCAAAAAATAGATAAATTGAATTTATTTAATTCATGCATTGAATAAACCATATTATATTTTCTTTTTATATTATTTGAATAATTGGTATCATAAATATGTTAATGTAAAATGCTATTATTTAAGAAATAGGCCAAGAAGTATTTCTATGAGCTATCTGTTCTGCAAATATATGAGATTATACATGAATATCAGCATATAACATTAACATATTTATTAAATCGATTAATAATAGTATATTAATTTTATTATAAATTGTTTGGCTAGGAATAGTTGTAATAACTCACTGCCGGAGGTACTTTAACTTGTTCTTTATTCAGTGCTGTAACTGCATTGTGTAAAGTTACTGAATCAAGAGCCCAGCCTTTGTGAGCTCTGGCTACTTCTTGCCTCATTGCAGTCAGGAAGCCTACATATTTAATTACATGTCAAAAATATTTATCTAATATTATGTAATATTAGAAATTTTATAAATATATTAATAATAGAGAAGTAAAAATTATTTAATCTTAGATTAACTTCCAGTGATTAAATTAACTTATAAACTTCATATCATTTAAAGAAAGAGGTACAAAAGCAGTACAGTTTGATGGAGTTTAGCCAAAATGGTGAAAATTTTACATTTACCTAATCACAGTAAAATAAAGGTTCAATGCAAATGTTCACAGTAAAATAAATGAGTCAGTAAACAGAATATACTTTTTCATATATATGGATTTTGATCATAGTTTTTTTAATGTATAAAGCCATCCATTAATATTACCTTGAGGATTGAAAAATCCAGTCATCCAAAACTGGGCTGGCCTTCCAACAAATATCCAAGTTGAATACTGGATACTCCTTTCCAGGAGTTCAGTGAACCAAAATCCAATTGAAGAAGATGCCCAAGAACCCTTCAACCATGCTTTTGGAACTCGGGCATCATATATGTTATCCAATGCATCTCTAAGAGCCTAGTACATATTCAGAAAAAAATGAAAATAAAGACTTGAAAAGATTTTATTTCTAAATGAATCATTGATAGGGCAGTCAGATCAGAGTATGGATAGAAAAAGGCAACAGTTATTTATCTAAGATTAAATGCCAGATATAACTGTTTAGAATTTCACTAATGAAATGTCTCTTGCTATTTTAAGAAGTGAGTAATATCTCTATAGATAATACATATAACAATTATAACGTACAATTATATATTTAGTTATGATTTTAGTAATAATTAATTTTCAGTTATAATAATAATGTTTTATGTATATATTTAATGTGAAAAATTATTTTTTTCCTAGTAAAAAATATTACCTCATTCATAATTATGGTTCCTTCTATAGCAAGAAGTAAGTCTTTTAAAGTTTTCCGCACATTGGACAAGACTCTTTGCATTCTGTCCAATTCTTGGCGTAAAAATATATTCATTGGGTTTAAAATGCCCATTAATTTTAGCCTGTAAGTTGAAATTTAAATTCAGAAAATGGTTAATATCAGATTTTTAATAATCAGGTTATTATGTAAAGTAATTAAAGAATATTTTAAATTAATATTACCTTAATTTATTTTAATTTAATGTTTTTGGTTTACTGTTCATTTAAATTTATACCCAAAAGGTATTATATTACAAAATAATAAAAATTTAATAGTTAAATTTAAGTTTTCTCTGACTAATGAATATAATTGACTACAAACATCACATATTTCTATAAATAATATTAAAATATCAATGACATTTACTTTAATACCATTTACTGTATTTTTAAATGAGTTATCATAAACTAGAACTTTAGTTGGTACAATTATGACTTAATAATATATAGCAACATAGATTTATTGATATTAATGATAGGAAAATGTAACAATTCTTAAATTGGATAAGGGAGAGGTTATTTTAGATCAAATATGTTATAATATTCCAAACCCTCTCATAACTTCAAACTTAAAAATATCTGTATTTTTTAACTAATTCACTTATAACTTTTTCTCAATAAAAAACAGTATCAATTTACAATAACTCCTTTTTTAAATATGCACTACATTAAGTTCTACTAAAACATTGATGTAATTATACCTGTCCTTAACTTCAAATGGGTCAAAATCTTTAGGTAATTTATGCAGCATGTCAATGGCCATTCTTCCACACACTGATTCCCTAGTTTCTCCTCCTCCTCCTGAAGCTCCCTTTGGTTGAATTGATAAGATAGTGTCAAAGATTATTTGGGCTGTGTTACTCTGAAATCTAAAATGTTACTACATCTTAATGTTACTCTGTGATACCTTTTGATGGAAATGTGACCAACTTGCATGGATTATTTCAATATAAGAAATATGCAAACAATGAATTCCTTTCTTTAATTGAATGTTGTCATATCTATCACCTTTTGCAGACATAATAATATTCAGAATGTTACAAATTTAATGAAATTAAAAATGTAATAACAATTAAAGTGCTATAGTACTTGAATATGATTTATAATTTAGGGAAAATAATTAGAAAGTAAATTCAATAGCATATTGATATTTAAAACATGGCTCTTTATATATATATATATATATATATATATATATATATATATATATATATATATATATATATCTGATAAATCAGTAAAAAGTAAAATCAGTTATTTCTTAATTGTCACAAATGTATACAAATTAAGTCATAATTTATTTGTGAACAATATCATTCTTAAAATACAGTAGATGATGTTTTGGATGATGGATTATTGCCATGTCACTACTTTATGGGTATGTCCTAATATTCCCAGTGTGGTCATCTGTATACTTAAATGGGCCAATATACAGGTAACAATTTACAAATATACAAAAATTCTGTTGAACTGTTTCCAGAGAAGTCAAATCTATCTAAAGTCTATAGAAGGGATCCCTTATTACATCCTCAGTGGGTAACATAGAATACATTATATTTTATTTACTCACGTAATATTTGCATTGGGATGAAGGCCGTACACTTGGGGCGGGTCGTTGTCCGACATCTCTTCGATTGCGCTCATGTACTCTGTCAACTGTTTGTACCTCAGTATTCCATAGCCCCTGTAGAATAGAAATTCGTCGCTGAAAAGCGACGGGTTGAACCAGACCAGCGCGAAAGTGTTCAGCAGCCTCTTGTCATAATCATCTGTGACTCGGCCTCCGTACTGCACTTCTCCAATCATGTATCTATGCGTTGTAAAATATTTTATAGTTGGAAACTTAAGTAGACGAAGGTTGGGGTCTGGAATATCACTTTTCCACACTCGTACGATATCCGTCGGATAGTGTAACGACGAGGAGCGTATAATTCCGATTTACCTTATAGTGACCCAGCTGACCTCGTCGTTTTTGTCCAGGACGTCGAGGTGGTTCTGAATGAATAGGGTGGAGGCGTACCAGTCGGCTGAATTGAATTCGTATGGTATATTCCACCCCAGGGGGCCGAACTTGCGCCTCTCCTGGACGACAGTGTGCAGGAAGGAGATGGCGTAGACTAGGGGTAAGTATTGGGGGTTGTTTGAATAGTCGAGGAAATCCTGGCTCATAGTACCGTACGTGCGGGTCAAACCGGCCTTAACTCCTGAAAAAGGTACAGCGAATGATGACGGTTTCCAGTTTTATATTAACGATAGTGGCATTCATTCAAGGTTATAGATGAAGAATTATTCTTCAACAATTAGAGCCCTGTAAATCTTAAGAAGAAAAAGATAATTTAAAAAAAAATATTCCAAATTATTTTAGATTTAAATAAATACTATCAGAATAATATAACGGTAATTCAGCAGAATTTAAAGCCTGAACTCGAGCGTTACCCTGTGGAGGCTCATTGGTGAACTTCAAGCATATCTGTAGTAAGTTGATGGGAAAACTCGGATGAGTTTCCGTTGTCATCCAGAGCCTGAAGTCCGGGTGAATAGTTTCAGCTTCGGTGAGCACGAGAAATAGCTCGCTCATGTACTCTATTCCCAAGTGGCAGTTCTGAAGTAGGACCCACCCGCCCTGTCAACAAAAAATGTATATATACGCAAATTTGAATGCTACAGTGGAGACAGTCATAGCGATTACGAGGTAGAAATATAATATTGTACCCTTTATTAAGAGTAAATGACCAGAAAATGTTGTTCCTAATCTACTAATAAATTTAGTTTTTTAAAAACTGTCTGTTATTTTGGATTCTTCCGGGTCGATTCTTGGGGAAGGTTTGATATTTAACATTTCTAGTCAAATCAAATACATTCTACTCACGTTCTCCATGCAGGCGGACATCAGCTTCCTGGCGTGAACCTCCTGGCCCTGGCCCATCGATATCGACTGGCACCTGGTCTCGTGTCGCTTCGCAGTCGTCTCGATCAGCGGCGTCGGATCCGAGCCCATGCTCAGGAAGCAGATCATCGGCGTCCTCGGTCTCGATTCGCCGAGAAGCACTTCGATGTTCAGGATCACCGGGCTCACGTAGCGTTCCCCCATTGACGAGGCCACGTATTTCCTCGACTGGGACAACACTCGATCGGGGCACATAGCTCTGAAAAAATACGATTAGTAGAAATACGTAATTAATCAAATTTAAATGGGACCGTTAAAATTGTTCGGTATTCAATAGTATTTGGGAAAATACCATAACTCCACAGGATGGCCAAAATGAAATAATTTTAATTCATAAAATTAAGATAGTGAGAAGTATTATATAAAATATTCCAAGTATTAGGGGGTACAAACCTTACAATCAGAGTTTTTCTGAATGTATCTAAGTTTTCATAATCTTCAGGAAATAATTCTTCTTCTGGTGCCGGCTTTTCAAACCACGCCTTCCAGATTTTATCATTGACGTGAACCTATATGTATTTAATTTGTTAAAAATTTCAAAACCTTTAGTATCAAGGAATTATTTGTGGATATGGTTTTATTTTGCTACAGCATGTCTGTGCCATTGAGCTCAAAAAGTGAAGTCTAAAATACGTTCAATGATAAAAATAAACGTTAAAATTATTTGATGTTCAAATTACCTGACTTAAAATTCGCGTGAATTGCTTGAGAGTTGAAAGTTGGACTAGATTTAGCCATGTAACATCGGTCAACCATTTGAACTGGGGTTTCGGTTCGACGGCATTCAAGTCCAATGCTGCTCCACCTGTAGAAATATTATTTTAATAGGGGCTCTAAAACCAACGTTTTAATAACAAATGAGGCCGTAAATATGTATATTTTTATTCCCACCTTTAATGAAATTTTCAAATTCTTCATAAGTTATATGATTGCGCTGTAGGTCCACTTTCAGTGTCAGAAGTAATGTGAACAAGTATTTGTGACTCTCGTACAGACCTCTCGCTTTGTACTTGAATATCTCAAAGGTGAGGTACTCAATAATAAATTGGATCCGTTTGCTGGCGAAAGGAGTTTTCTCAGACCTGAAACAGGCGGTTTCTTATTTTAATAAATTCGGGAAATATAATTATGTATTATTATATTTCGTCTTATTTCAGTTTTCAAAACGCTTGATTAATGACCACGACCGTCATTTTTTCATAACTTGTTTACAATTCTTGTATTGTTCTATAAGTTTGTTACTATTCTTCTTTTTCATTTACATGCATTACTATAACTAGCTAACACCTCCATATATTATTAAATATTAGCCAGTAGTAATAAGACACACCTCTCTAAGGAGATATCGAATCGCTCGAGGAATTGTACCAGTGAAGTCTGGTACATACAATTGACCATTGCCATTTCGACGACTAAAAAGTACAGTACGCTGCCTCTGGCCGCCACCGGTCTGAATTCCTCCCTCGCCAAGTTTATTTTGATTTCGGTAGCGGCCGCTATTATCAACTTCTGTCTCACCGACGCCGCCGTATCTTTAGTTACGTTAAGCACTTGAATGACCGTGACATCATCAACCAAAGAACCCTTTTGTGGGAAACAAGAATGAATGCGAGTTATACATATATACAGGTTTAGGATGAAAAGTGTTAGGTTTACACAGTAGAGAGATTGAAGTTGATGTTAAATTTTCTGTACAAACTAAACGTGAAAAATACCGTTCAACGGAGCCACTAACTTTGTAATCACGAGTCTACAAAATGGTCTAACCGGCGTAAATAAATTAAACTGAAAAAGATCGACATCCTCTGCAGGGTACCTCCACTGTGGTCAACTTGTGCAACAGATTAGCTTCGAGTTCTTTCATGTTTCTTTTATTCGAGGTCACTTCCTGCATCAGCGTCGTCCTTTCCGTTTCAAGTTCCCTCTTCTCCATTAGAATCACCCGACCGAGCAACTGATCTTCGAGACCTGCGAAAAAATAAAATATCAAATCTCATTTCATGAACAAATGCTTATAACTTTTTCATTTCAGCATGTAAACATATGTTTATACAGTGTATTCCACACTATATTAATAAAGTTAATTACAAACCTTTCATTGTGACAGTGAAATCGATTATTGATGTGCGGGCGGAAACTTCGGGAGTGTACGAAGGATTGGCAAGTTTAGTCGTTATATACAAACGGAAATCCTTGTGGACGTCTACTTCTTTATCGGCCAACTTGACCTATTTATTGCGGTTTATGTGTAAATTATTCATCCTGATTGAAATAATAATGATGATGAACTACAAAAAATTCAAAACTGAATATGACATATCGTAAATTTTCAGGGCCACTGCAGTACTATCAATATTTGGTTCTAAATCCTCGCAACTATTCCAAATTAATTTATATTAATTTAATATTAAATTTTTATTTTTTAAAACTAAGTTTTATGTGTATTATTACCTTTAGAGACGACCCTATTTTTATGAAATTTTTTTCTAAAACATTATCCAACACCGGATCCAATTCCTCGAGCACGTCTTCAATCAGAAGAGGCCTTCCCAGTGACAAACAATCCTCCAGATGTTGCCTAAAATACTTGTGATTCAAGGATGTTATCTAAAACAACGGTCGTGTTAAACTTCTTTAATGCTACCAATAAGACCTTATCTCAACTAAAAGTATTAAATATAAATAAATATATAGTATATAAAATAACTCTGGTATACCTGCAATTCAGCGTCTTTTTCCTTATTCCTGATCCAAATGACGCCCTGACTTTGCGGATCAATAAGCAGAGGGTATCGAGCTGCTTTTGTGACAATTATACCATTCTGAATTGACAGTTCATCGTTGGGCAAGCCTTGTAAATTCCATTCACCAATCTACAATTTAAGAATAGGTCACTTCTCTTCAGTTAATACGAAAGTACCTTCTCCGTATGGTTAAGGTAGTTGGAACCTACGGTGGCGGTGTCGACTAGGTTCTCGACGAGGTTGAGATCGGCGGTGACGGGCACCTTGCGGTTGAGCAGGTTCTGGTACCAGGACTTCTGCAGTACGTTCCTGTACTCCTGGTTGAACGGCCCCGAATAGGACAGGAAGCCGGTGAGCAGTAGGACGTCGCCGACGAGCCGCTCGGTCTCCGACTTGAAAGCAGCCAGCTGCTCGGTCCATCTCACCTGTTCACCTGACAGGCCGGAGATCAAAGCGGTCGCCGCGTTCATTTTGGCCTGACAACGGTCGGCAATCTCCTGCACCGCCTACAAACAACAATATAATAATATATCTAAAGATTACGACAGTAGAAAATCCAGGTATTTCAATTACTCCGACCGAAGCCCACAGATATTGCTGTCCGGACAATGCGGCACCCCTACATAATGCGGCATGCACAAAATAACGTGTGCGACGTCCATGGGCATTTACTGTCAGATAAACAGAAAGTAAAATATCAGAAATTCTAGTAACACACAAAACAGCATTAAATGTTCGTCGAAGGAAGGTTTTGGGGGGTTTCTCCTGGTTTGATTAGATTTGTTGGGGGTTTTTTGTTACTTTCTTGTTTTTCAACAATCAATAACCAAACTAACTCATAAACACGGAAGAAACTTCAGTTTCATACCCCTTTTTCTGCCATAGCCGCTTCGAATTGGGATTGGGCCGCTGCCAATTCCATTTCTTTCGCGTGCAACAAGTTCTCGGCTTCGTTCAACTCTTTTTGAGCCACGTTCAGCCTGTTTTGTTGCACTGCTAGATTTGCCTGGAAATGGAATTATATATTGTACAAACTTCGTATTATGTTGCTTTTACTGCTCCTTTCTAAAACTAATTGCGTGGCATATTTTTAAAAAATCTGAGATTATTTCATTGTCTGCATTTACCATGGATAATCGCACTAACATATTTTGCAGGGGAGCTTAGAATCAAACGAAAATACTACCCAAAAGTAATCAACATTTTGACTTTTCAATACTCTGCCACTTTTCCGGCAAATTTTCGATTCCCCTCTTGAAGAACTCCTCGAGATCACAATACATCTTCTTATCAAATTGTTGATTACTTTTGGGTACACCAAATACAATGCTAGAGTCGGCCCTACGAAGAACTTCGTTGCGATTCGCGACGAATATAATTAATACGGGTATCATATTTGGATCAAATATCCGTTTTAGGTTACCTTCAGCGGCAGGACTTCTTTGTTAACAGCGTAGAAATCGCTCATGGCCAAAGTCCACTTGAGGAGACCGGCGACATTGCCGCAAGCCTGCTTGGCGCTTTGGAAAGTGTACAGCGGGTACTTGAAGTACGGTTTAAGTAAGTCCACAGTTTCCCCGTTAATTTTGTCGCGGGGGAAATTTTGAAGGTTGAACAGAAACCTCGTATCTGCCATCACCTGTGAAATTGTATTCCATTACCGAGGGACAATTTGAATATGGGCTGGCCTCAAAGTTTTGGTTATTGTTCAGTTGTTTAGTATGGCCTCAGACCAAATGAGCGAGCTGAGTACACGATGACGAAGAGATGAATTTTATAATTTTATAATACAATAAGTAATAATTACCTTGAGCGATTCGGACCAGTTGGGTACAAGAAACGTTTTATCCGGATCCGCAGTAGTGGGTATCAATTTCTTTTGAAACAGCACCAGCACAGCGTCCATAATGAGCGTGATCAAATACGGCGGCTTTCCCAATTTTCGCACCGTAGCAATATCTGCCGCTTTAATTGTCTGGAGACAGAAAGATATGGAGATATTTATAAATACTATCTCAGTAAAACTAATATGAAAACGTAATATAATTTCCGTGCAGAAGCCAATCTAGTAATGTACTAATGTATTAATGTGCCAATGCATGCAATGTATCTGCTATTTTATTAGGATAAACGATTAAATAAAAAAGGTTGGTGGTTACCAGAAAATGGAATTATATACTTTACTACGTATTTGGTTACTTTTACTATTCCTTCCGTTATAAACTAAAGAGATGGGGGTGTCGTATTTGGAATGGGTTTTCGATCCTAGTAAGTTCATGTAGAGTACAATTTGCTTCATAATTATAACTCATTCAAATATAGAATATCATAAATTATTTGTCGGATTTATTGCTAAATATCAACAAGAAACTGAAAGCACTAGTCACGATCTATTTGTTCCAAGTTGATATTTCAATATTGTAAAACTAGTTACAAAAAATTTCAACATTCTGTTTTTATATTATAATAAAATAATTTACTAATAAAATAATACTACTGGTATGTTGTTTCTGATTGCTATGACCAAAGGCTAGTATGCCAATAGGATGAAGAATTGTAGAACAGGAGAGTACCAATAGAGCAGCTTCTGCTGCTTCTAGGGCGGGTCTTGCCGCCTCGAGTTTAGCTTCGGCCACCTTCTTGTCGGCCTCGATCGACTCAACAATCTGTGAGGCTCTGTCGGCTACAACTTTAACTTCGGCCTGCACTTTTTCAGCCGCACTCGCCACAACACTCACTTCGGCCAAAACCTGCCGGCGAATAAGAATTGTCCGTTACAAAAAACCAACTCCAGTTTTATAGTCGAAACCCTGTCAATTTTTTTTCCTTTTTATTTTTCCCGGACACCTCTATGGAAATTGCCATAAAGAAGTGTTGGCATTTTTCGGGAGATCAAAACAGAGGCATAGAATGGCAGGTAAGGTGAATCCTAAGCATCGGTTAGTCGGTCTTTCTCCAGCGATTTATGTGCAATAAATCTCCGAGGTTTCTTTAATTTGTTAGGCACAACATTCCTCACTGTAGCGGCAAGAAACCGACCGAATAATACGACTGAAATCGTTCAGACCTTTTCGGCGTTGGCGTTGGCAATTATAATCTCCTTCTCGGTGACCTCAAGTTCTTTCTTGAGTACGTCGACGCTGGCGGCCGCCTCGACCAGCTTCTTTAGGCCGGTGCTCATCTGCAGAGTCAGCGTCTGTATGTTCTGGTGACGCTGGGTGTAGATCGTTTTGTAGCCGTCGAGGAAAGACAGGAACGATTTCGGCGTCACGTAAGTCCTCCGCCGAAACCTGCGCAGTAGTTGTTTTAAAATAATATATTAGAATTAGTGAATAATAAAATTAGTGCAACAAAATCTTTGACATATACTGATAATATTTGACGATATATTTACATATATTATTGATTTCTAAATGTTTCGATCGTATACCTGTCGTAGTAGCGAATACAGGCATCGGCTACTTCATCTTGTACTTCGCCCATCAAAGTGATAAGCTCCGTTTTAACGCTTGGCTTGCAGACAATGTCGAAGTAGAAGAGGAAATGGTGCGACACCGCCACCAGGGCGTCCTTCGGCCACCTCGAAAACCAGTCCATCGTGCAACCCGATATCAAACCGGGGAATTTCAGAGAACGAGATCTGAACTTTTCACTCACCTAAATATAGCGATATATGATATATTGAGGAAGAGAATTCACATAGATGCAGTATAGAACGAGTAATAAACGAGTGGTAAACGTACGGGCGAAAAGCAGAGAACCAAATGCAAGTTCTTTCTGGACTGGGTAATGAAAAAATCGTAGAGGTTTTCAAGTGTGGGCAAACGCTTCGGATATAATTTCTTCATTATTGGTATTATATCGTTCAGGATTTCGTCTTGTTCATCTTTGGCAAATAAGTTGGCTATCTGAAGCAAATATAAAGACGATTGTTAAGTAAGGACGAGTGGCTCAACACTTACGATAGAAATTAAAAAGAAACAGACCTCTCCAGCGCTTAAAACGTTGTTCAAAAACTCCAAAAACGCTTCGTCCTTGATATCATTGTCGGTGAAGATGAACGATATGCCAGTGTTTTTAGCGCCGGCAATACGATAAAGATATTTGAGATCGTCCATAAAATTTCCAACGTTGTACGTTCTGAAAGTAATTTATCTGGTGTCGGTATTGTCTCATCTTATATATTAAAGATATATTAAACATTTACATAAATACTGGCAGTTATACAATTATTACATTGACGATAGATAATTTAGAACTTCTATTAAGTAAATGCCTATAAGAACATATTTCTTAACCTATGGATTGACTCCCTGCTAGTCCTAGATTTTTACCCGAGCCAGCTCCAGTGGAAGGGTTAGGTTAGGCCTAGGCTTGGCCTTATCCCCTGGGGTCCTCCCGGGTGATGCCTGCTTCCGACGTTTCGGAACTCTTACTGGTTCCATCATCACGATCAGCCGTCCAAACCCTTCTATTAGAGCTCGCTCAGGTGGTGTCCGAACGCAGGCACATTTAAGGCACTTTCTTGTTTGCCTTCATGCGATAGTCGAAAGTGTTATTGGCTTGACTTTCTCACCTTGTCAGAGTGATCTGGTGAATTTTATAATTGGCAATGTAGGAAGCTAGTTTGGTGAGCGACTGTTTGCCTGAACCGCCGACACCGACGAGCATCGTCGATCCCCGAGGTGTTCTGATAACGCGCGAGATCCTCATCAGATGTATCATAGCGTCTCTGAAGAACACGAGGTCCATTTGGCTACCGCGTACTATTTCGTTGTAGCCCGCCATGTACATGCCCAACTTCTCCGCCAGAAATTCCCAACTGAAAGTCATCAAATTGATTAGCGTTGACAAACCTTTTTACGAACGGAAAACAATAAAAATACATTGGACGTAGGTTCAGCAGAACAAAGAATAGACGTTTTCACAATTGACAAATCCATACGATAATAGGCAATATAAAAAGGAACTTGATATCAATGCACAGCATTCCTTCTAAAGAATATTTGAATGAAATGAAGATAATTTGTAGCTCCTGTATTCTTTAGTCTAATATAATTCATTATATTCATAGATTGAATGTAATTCCAGAGACATTTTCATTACCTGGGTATCATTTCATAAATTTTAGGTGCCTCCAATACGGCGTCTTCGGGTTCATCGCCAGTTGGCTCGGGGGCGTCCCTCAGAAAATCGACGAAGAAATATTCTTCGTTGTGGAACTTTTCGCGTATTTCCCTCGGGAAAAATTCGGCTATCGACTTCAATAAATTCTGGTCAAACCATTCTCGATCCTGTGCGTTGACAAACCTAAAACAAACGCTTACTATGATGATAATATAAATATAAACAGATAAGATATCAGATTGTCTGAGCTAATTATCTGCAGTCGTTTGTGAGAATCGTAGGTTCGTCTGAATACAGATGATCATTTTTTCAGATGACAGTTTATTCAGTATCATTTTTATTTGCTTTTAATTATTTAAATACAATTATTTTCCTAATGCGGATCAATTTTTAATAAGTAAGGGTTCTTTCCAGATTCAATGTCATGTAAAAGGATCAATATTCGGGTCATTGTACCCAATTCGTTCCCTCCTCGGCGATTTAGTTCACGTAAACTAAAGATTAATCATATTCACGTTTTAGACCCTATGCAGGTTTGTTAAAAGTACTGTTGCATGTACCTATCGGCGATGACTCTAGTGCATTCGTGCTTCCACAGCTTTAGCAACATCTCAATGTCGGGCAATTCGGGATCCTGGATGGTCAGCATGCCCTCCCAGATCCTGGACAAATCCCTCAGGTTGAAAACGTAGTGGAATTTGGCCGGCGTCGGGAGCATTTTAACTTTCGTCCTCTGCCATATGATCCGCGTCAATGGGACCAGTTTGGGCAGGAATTCGACGATCTCCTCGCGAAAACGCTCCGGACAGAAGTAACCTTGTCCGAGTACGCCTGCAACGGAACCGACCTATGTTGAATATACAATCAAAGGGCTTTGTACATCGAAACTATGGAAACTATGGTTGCCGCTTTATTAGACCTCGTCGGAAGGGGATAGGCCCACAGAGCGAGAGCTCTCTCCCGGCTTCTCGCTGTAAGATCTGATCTATCATTTGTATTACTGAATTATATTTGTTTTTCTATGAAAAAGTACAATCTCTTTCCGGCCGAAAATAATATATAAATATGTATTAGGGTGAGTAAAAAATTATCCACACTCTCGCTTTGGACAGATTTCAACCACCGATGAAGAGAATATGAATATTAAATACGATAATTTCCACTCTATTCTTAACAAATGACAATAGTATTAAAGGTCTCTGTAATGTATATTAACATCTGAATTATTATACTGACTGAAAATTTTGTCCATGGACTTGTCGGAGGGTAGGGTGCAGTTGAATATATTGAATCTCCTCTTGAGCCTGGGCGGTATGTCGTTGCGGCCCCCTCCAGGGTGTATCATCGCCGCGAGGAACTGGAGATCGACCACCGTGCTGAACTCTCCGGGCTTCTCCAGCGAGTAGAATCCCCCCTGTTCCATCAGCTGGCGGACTATCTCGTTGGTCACCTGGTCGCCCCACTCGTTGATCACCGGCATGTTGATGTCGTCTACGAAGATGCTCATCTTCCTGTTGTTCGGCGGCCCGTATGTCGTACCCACTCGTTTGTCGACGTAGCTCTCGATAATTGCCTGCAATTTGTGATTAATAATACTGTTTGTGTCGACGAAATGGTTCAGAGAATGTTTGTTTCAAAATGTAGATCTTTTTGCTGTAAAATACTTCAAGAATCAAGAGAGGGGTTCATAATCATAACAGATAATCCCTGCCTTTGCTTTATTTATATCCACTTCTTTTATGAAATAACAAAGTTCGCGCAAAGGCATCAAATAAAAAGCATGATCACAATTTTTCACCTCTCCTTGTTTTTGGCACGTTCAGCGGTATATCATCGATTGATTAACCAAACTGCTTATTGACAGTTTCTCTTTATTAATGTAATTGTGGCGAAATTCGGTAACCGCAGAACATATTTAAAACGATTTCTAAAATGCTAACATTGTCACCGTAAATTATTCTGGATACTGTTCTACAACACGCTGAAATATTTCTTATACAGTTTTTCATTTATTTAAAATATTTTTTCATTTGGATGTTAAGCCTTTCTTATCTTGTATTATACGCTAACCTGAAACATGTTTGGAGTGGTGGCAGAAGAAAAGTTGAGCGATTTCTGCAGGTGAAATTCTGGATCGTACTGAGACATGTAACTTTTTATCATTACCGTTTTGGCGGTACCCTGTTCACCTGAAATCAGTATCGAAATGTTGAATCAGCACCCTTGATGATCTTACTGCATACTATATATATCGAGAACTATGTTTCATACCTATAAGAAGTACCGCTTTACTCTGTTTGGCGATTGTATGAATCAAGAACGAAGTCCTCACGTTGTCTACGTTCGGAACCAGAATGGAAGCGTAATCCGGGACGTAGTCCGTTGGATAAATATACTCTTCAACTCGTAAAGTCCAATGTTTCCACTCTCCGCTGTCATCAACATAATATTCGAAAATTGATTCTGTCTCGTCCTAAAAGAACCGGATATAATAAATTAAACAAACATTGTAGTTATTCAATAACAGAAGCTGCCTAGTGTGTATGTCTTGTTCAAATTAAGGGGACTCGTTTTGTGGGTATGCGATGATTTAATGAACTGTATTAAATCTATGTGCTGTTATCCAGTAAGAAATCGAGATTTCTTTTTGGGAGTGTTTTCCCTCATTTTAAAAATTGTAACGCTGTAATAAAAAAAAACAAAATTGCGTACCAAATCCTTCGGCCACGGCAGTTTCGAAGGATGTTCTAGGAAAAACGATTCCAATTTCATTCGATCCTCGAGTTCGAGAACGGCCCCAAGACTCCACATCATGGCGAACAAGAACATCCTCTCTATGAAGATCTGAGGTTGCTCAACTGAAATGTAAATTAATTAAACATTAGTTTACTCCTCCCCCATCTATTGTATCGTAATGACGCGATGAAAGAGTTAAAATCGAAGAATACACTCACTTACTACCCCCTCGTCGTTCACTTTGCGTTCGAGAAGGCCCGTGAGGAGATCGGTGCACTGGCGTATATAGATGGCCTCGAGTATCTTCATTTTGGCGACCAACTTGGTCTGAAGGAAGGTGTGGGCGTCACCGTACTGTTTGAAAAACAACGGACGAAGGATTTCCGCTTCCAAACTGTCCCTTTTCTGAAGCCATCCCTTCAAAAAATAATAAGGACCGTTATATTTATGCAGTTAAGGAAGTTATTTAGTCGATCCCTCCAGTTTGTTGAAAACATTCAATATCTCATCATTGTAGATTATAGTTTTTCTTAGGTCGGTAAGTGGTACACTTAGGATGGCACCTACCAAACCTTTCGCGTGCCCAGGGTTCCTCTCGGGGACTCCCAATCCGAGATAATGTACACGTATATTTGTATTAATGTGGGTTGTGTATATATTATTATATATATGTATAATTATTAATATTAGTATAATTGTAGTAGTATAATTGCCTCGTGTATAGAGCAATTAGCTGGGGTAGATGGGTCGCACAACTGACGATTGTGTTTTTTAGGCCGTTGTCACTCGAGCGCTATACCTTCCGATACAATTCGTTTCGATACTGGTTCATTTTTTCCCCCCGGATATTTGGCTCGAACCGGTTTGCTACTCACGTCGAGTATCGGCTCCCAGCTGAGGACCGAGGACGATATGAAGACCATGCCCATCCTGGAGACGGTGGCCGGCGACGCGTTGTCCACGTTGTCAGGTTCGAAGACCAGCTTCGAGTTGGGCGCCATCACAATACGATCGCCGTTGGCCAGAGTCAGAGTCTTGTTGTCGTCAAGAACCGAGTTCAAATTTTCGATCCATACAGCGTCAACCGGGCCGTCCAGTACGATCCAAACATTGTCGGTTTTCTTTACCTATAATAATTTAAAATAAGCTGAAAATTATGAGACTATTTAATTTAATGAACAGGATTTATAAGGAGCATCAACGACCGACTGTAGACGATGGTATCGTATTGTGCTAAATAAATACACATAAGAAAACATGATTTATAAAAAATTATTTCTGCATATAAGATATTTGTTTGTGTGTCGGTTCCTTCGCAGGAGGGACACGCGAGAGTTGCAATGGTGTGTGGGGCCCAGCACATAAACTGCACCTATTACATACCAAATCTATTACAAACTGCAGAACTATTACATACCAAAATATAACACAACATCCCTGACAAGTACCACGTAATTAGCAGTACTTATAATGAACAGGATTTCCAAAAAAAAGCATCTTTTTCTTCATGATGCAGTTAGAAAAACTAACTGCCTACATTAGCGTTCGAACTATTCCGTAGAACAGAAAAAGCGATTACCTTTAACGATCTCCTCCATAGAGTTGAAAATATGCCGTCGGTCCAGTCGTTGGTAGCCACATCCAGTCTTCCAAACATTTGAGGAGCTGTTATCGCCTAAAAAGTACAAACTTTTACTCTATTTTCCACATATCTGGTAGTGAATGGTTAGAAAATTCGTCGCTACAACGTTCTATTTTGAAGCAATCACACCATTCTGGAATTTTTCCCTGTTTTATTTTATTTTCATCGTACACACGAAATATTCAAACTATATGTAAACGATTGAAAAGAATGTGACACATACAATAATGATTCTGTTAAATATATTTAATCAATAATTCAGTACTTTAGAACGTTTTAAAGTGTTTACCTTGGGATTCATCCTCATTTCCCTATGATTACGTCCGCAAATGGTCATGGCAGCCATTAAAACGTGAATGCAAGACGTTTTACCAGAACCCGTCGGACCCATTGTCATCAGTCCGTGACGTACCAAGGACGTCTCATACAACTGCAATTAGTAATTGAAAAGTACAGCGTTAAGTTTACGAACTGGCGATTTTAGACTCTAGACATTTTAACGGAAATTTCTCATTTTAAAATCTATTATCTCATCATATTTGTTATCCCATGCCAACTTTTAATATGCTTACGTAAGCATAGATCGATCGATAGATTTTTGTTGAATCGTTCTAGTTATCTGTATATTTCAAAAGAGAAAAAGAGAGGAAATTTCTCTGTTACTAGTTAAATACTAAGAGTTTACTATACCTAAATTCGTGAAATACCTGAACAATTTTCAAATTCCAAGGAGGATGATTGGTAAGTATCTTCTCCTGGCAAACAGTCGCAATGGCCTTTTGGAGGTCTTTGTAAACCGACGTGGTCAGTTTGAGACCGACGAAAAGATCGTCAATTAATGAAATGAACAGAGGTTCATCCTCGTCCACCAACTTTGAGACGTTCATGTCCCTAAAACAAAACTCACCGAACTGTTTAACAGTTTAATAGTTCAATTTTTGAGAAATAAATTTTGTCCAACATACCTCAACACCCTCATCAGCGTTGTGTCTTCCGTCTCCGAGGGACTGGCCCGTTTTTGCGCTCCCAGCGTCCTCAGAACCGACAGAATGTTCCTCAGTCCGAAATCGTAGTGGACCTGTTTGCTCAACTGCTCTTCGCACAGTTTGTACAGAACGAAGAATTTCCTCGACAGTATTATGTTGTCGCGGAAACCGCAAGAGGCAAGTTTGACTCGAATGATGATCTGCGGTCGAAAACAGATTGTTGAAACTTAAGGGATAAATTTGTATAATAATTGTCCGTCAAAAAGAGAAGTGAAAACAGTAGAGTAGAGTAGTACTAGCGACGTACAATGATAGTATTATTCGGTATCCGAAGCAAGATTTTCATTTGTGCCAACAAGACCACAGTCAACAATTTCCTTTAAATACAATATGTACAACTTACATGTCGATCGGGTACCATCATTGCGACTGTCCTAAACATAATTTTCAGATTCTCCGGCAATTCTTGCCTTCCCGCGTAGCCGGGGTTCATTGTCAAAAATATACCGAACTCCGGATTCATTTTGACGTTGTCGCCGTCGCTGCAATCATATCACCCACCAGAGATAAGAAAAAAAGCATCTAAGTTAGAAAATAATCAATCCTAAAATGCTAACATTTAACCTGAAAACAGTAGGTGAAAGTAAGTTGAACAACATTGATTACCATTATTAACTGATTCTATGGTATACGCATCAATAGTATAGTTACTTTTTGAGTAGTTGTAAATGACACTTGAATACTACCAACTAATTGTACTTTGTACATGAATTGTACATGAATTTTTTCTCGCGATCGACACCCTAAATACGCGTCTAAAAGAAAGAGACACGTTTTCTGCTTGGGACCATTCCATATAATTGACAAAATGATTTACGTACCTGAATATAAACGCGTCTTTGCGTTCTTTCTTGGCCGTTAGTACGATGTTGATCTGTTGGGCGGCCACCGAGAGCACGGGCAGCTCTATTCTGTTGAATTCGTCGAAGCATCCCCAGGAGCCGGACTGGGCCAATCCCTTGAAGATCCTGCCCAGGCCTCTGAAGTCCATCTGATCCGAACAGTTGAACACGACCACGTATTTGCCCAGCGATTTACCCATGTCCTTAGTCGTCTCCGTTTTCCCGGTACCGGCGGGACCCGCGGGAGCGCCTCCCATTGACATCCCTTTCGCAAGAAAAAAGACAATTGGCATATTTCACAATATTCCATTTTGTTTCAAATTACGATAAATCACTTAATTAAGAGATCTAATTAATATATTGTGTAATCCATTATCTGTTGTTTCATCTTCATATGCCGTGGTGGCATTTCTAATATGCTGCAATTTATTGAAGATTATGAGGATGCATTTCATGTGTCGTATGGGACCTTTTGTTGAGAATTATCGGCTCTACCCGCTCTAATACATAACATGTAAAAATGAGGGAACGCTATACATGTTACTTATCATTGGTAGAATATACGCCATTACGCCTCTTTCTGAATTTTAATTTTTAAAACTCACCTATGGCCTGGGCCAGAGTTATGTAACACCTATCGGTCAGTGGTGTGATGACGAGTCGATCGGTACAGCCCATAAACTCGTTCTGGTATATAAAAAGGACGTCGGTAATTCGTACGTGGCATTGGTCGTTCTCTTCTTTAAAGTAAAATCTTTCCTGTTTCAACCATTCGAAGTCCAACGGGTCCTTTATTCCTGACTGGTAGATACCGTCAAAAATGTCCCTACAACAATTCGTGGTTCATCGAGTAAAAAAATAAAATCATACCGGCTAATACTTAATTAAAACACAAATCCCTCGAGTTGTCCCGTAAAAGTTACCTCTGATGGACATGAATGGTGATGAGAGTTTCAAACTTGATTCTCTCAAACTTCCCCAAATCTCTGGTCGTCTGATCGATGAGCTGGTTCAATAAGGCCAGGAAATATCTGTTGGTTTTTCTCATTATCTTGGGATTGTTTACGCAATCGGCTAGGGCCGCCTCGCTGTCCCTCGTCCACAACATCTGTAAGCCGAGCAAACCGACCTGCACGACACAAATACGGTCACTCTAATAGCTGAATTTATATTTTCATCGCGCGAAAGATTTTTATGTGAATACGTCGTGTTCGGCAGCAATAGGGAAAACTCTTTATCAGATGCAACGGCGTTCTGATGCGACTACACCCGTACAACGGACCGGTGTGGCGGGTCTAGTATGACGAAGCGCCGTATTCGACTTACCGTCGCCGCGAATTTATTCCTACCACTCTTATACTCTGAATACATTTATAATGTAGCGTTGCAATATATAATAATAATTCGACTGACAACATTTAAAAGACGCGAAATCACCATATTAGGTACGAAAATGAACGGAGAACGTGCGAATAGAGCGGCAATAAGGAAATAGAATAAGTTGCTCACCTGTGAAGGGAACTTTTCGACCATCTTGAGCATCCTGAAGTCTGGCTCGCAGAGGTTGTCCCAGCAGGCGGATATGACGAGAGCCAGGGAGCGCCTTGCCTGCTCGAGCAGAGCCCCAAGCCAGTTCTCAACTCCCCCCTGGCACATCACGCTCTTCTCCAGAGGGATCCGCTCCCCTTCCCGAGAGATTATAGTCAGGATTCGATCGCGTTCTTTCTCGTGGAATTCAACCTTCGCAGAATTTCGCGTAAGAAGGATCGATTGTTCTTACAAACGAGTCATACCTTTCAATGCCGACCGTCCTGTTATCTGAGAGGAACAATGCAGTAACAGTGTTGACTGAATGCTTCAACATCACAGCCGACATGTATACACTATATGGCTGTATACACAGGCCACACTACATTAGCATTCGGTTCGACAAGAGGTTTTATATATTATTTAAATTTATTTTAATTGATTTACGAGCTATATACCTGCGCAATATTTTCGAAAATACCCAGAAGATGGGCTTGTATAGTATGAGAGTCCGAAGCCTGCCCGAGAATTTCCAGTAACGATGGATCCGAAATGAAGAAGAATCGCGGGAAAATCAATCTCTTTTGCTCGAGATATCTGAAATATAATAACTCTTACGTAAAATATATAGTATGAAAGTTGTAGAAGGTAAATATACAAAGTAGGTCTAACTACCAGAACCGCAAGAACGTGTGTAACCTGTGTTTTAATCGCATAATATCTTCAATACCGAATTACTTAATTAATTATTCATTGTCCAATAATCTTACTGATTAGAATATGCATTACGGACAACCTATATTGAACAAAAATATATTTAATATAAATATTGGAAATACGTGAAAATACCCCGTGAGTGATTTCTGACACGTTTCCAGTTGATCCAACAAACTGGGCAATAATGTTTTCATAGAGTCATCGCCAACGCAAACGGTGATCACTTTAACCAATTCCCGGGCTCGCACCATTATCCTCACCCACGTTTTATCTATTGTCTAAAACATTTAAAGGATTTGTCAGCGCGAAAATAAAATTATCGAACTCGGTAACGAAGTTACTACGACGAAGCCTAGATAAAGGCTTTATATATCAAATAGAAATATTACTTTTAATTTATGCGGCAGAATACCTAGAAAATGAAGCTATATTTACGGAGCAACAATATATAAATAGAAAAGGTTTCAATTTTTACCGCAAATCTTTTCGCTTCACCGGGCATCTGTTTGGCAATGTCGCCTCCGACGAATACCGCCTCCAAATATGTCCATAAATTCTGAACCATCAGCCATTTTTCCAATATATCTCCGGTCGTGCTCAAATTATAAACCCACAGCAGTATTTCCTTTTTGAACGGGGCGTTGAACCTAAAATGACAACACTTCTATTTAATACTGATGCTAACTTTTATTATTATTAGCATTTATTTATTTCCTAACGAAATAATTGTGTCGCTATCTGTAATTTAATACACACCTATTAGATGCCAAGGAATTAAGAATCATTAAGCTGTCTTCCAGTGCGGCAATGATCTCCTGTGTTTCGCCTCCTTTAAGCAGAAGTTCACCCTTGTTCTTGAAAGTTGCAAACTGCAGTTCAATTGGAGCCCAGTCCGCTTGCACTTGCTTAAGTTTAAATTCAATATCCTTTTCTTTGACGGCACTAAGGCATATGTCCTGCGACGGAAAATAACATTATAAAAAGGAAATTTCTGTTGGATTTTGCTGTTAGGTATTATTTCAATTTTATGTTCATGTGTTCAGGTCTCCTATTCGAAACAAATAAAATCTGACGCATTTATGTCTTACATTTCGCTACAAGTTTTTGAAGCATATTTCTGAACTCGTATATTGATTTCAATATTCGGGGCGTTCAACGTAGTCCTACGTCAAAAATGTTATCCATAGTATATCTTACTTCTACATCGTCCTTGTACTGCAACAGTGGTGCTTCCATGACGTTCCTGAGGGTGAAATCGTCGGCGTGTATGTCGAACTTGCAGTGGAGCAGTTTCTCGAGCCGCTCCCAGTGCCTGTCCTTCATCGACTTGTTGGCCATCATCTCCAGGAGGGGGCCGCACTCGTTGAAGTCGTCAATTTTCTTCTTCAGGTCGATGAACGCCGGCCAATCCCGCATACCTTTGGGCAGCTTGCGACACCTGCCGGCCCAAACGGAACAGTCGTATAGGCCAGAATTTACCAATGGGGCAACAAGTGAAAATCACATTCACAAGGGCAGTGGCAAAAAAAATTCAAATGTTAAATGTCAATAAAAATATGATATAGTTTCGATAACCCAATCGGATATTAAGATCTGAAGGCCGATTTTATAATTAATAGTGTTGCAAAAGTTGTACATACCACGCATAATGTAACGAATTTAATTACCGCATTTTATAGTTGATGCAATCTGTCTATTATGAATTGTACGGGGCAAAGTATAATACCTGTTCTGGTATTCGACCAATTCGGCCATAATTGCTTCTATGTCCAATTTGTTCCAGGGTATGTCGAAATAGCCGTCGATTGACCTGTTCACGACCAAATAGAGGCCGTACAATTTCTGTAGTAGATTGAACTGCTTCCTCCTCTCCTCGAGAATTGGGTACTCGGTCACCGGCATGCCGAACAGCCTCTCGCCGCTCGAATAGACTTCGTACTTGTGCCAGAGGTCGTCGAACCGCCCTTGGAACAGCAACACTCTGCGAAACAGAAAATGTTTTTTGGGGTCAACGACTTCTTGCGCTCCCATTTCATTATTTTCACATTCCGAATGTACGACGGATGCCACAAAACGCATTGAGAGGCATCCTTCTGCAGATTCTGTTATATATAACACCGGTTGAACAAGGAGCTATTTTTCGCATTCAAGATGTGTCAAAGAGAAAGGAATACCAGGAAAAATTATACCCTTTTTTAATAATGATACCGTTATACCATTATGCAGCTATTTTTCTCTATTCATCACTGTAGATGTTTCTCCTAAATCTTGTATACCTATCACTGGCTTCTTTGGCAGAAATTCCGTCGACCATAGGGCCATCCGCTTCGAAGTCTTCGTCAAATTGTTCCACATCTTTTTTAAATTTTCCGATCCCTTTCAGAAGTTCCTTTTGCATCGGTTCCTGTAGTTCACACAGTGTGAATTGTATTTTCTTTGACTGTAAAGAAAACGAAATTCCATTAGAACGGCGCTAAAAATCAAACAAATACTAAAACTTGTGTTTGGATTTAAGGCATTGAAAATGCAATGAGTAATATCTGGCACAAGAGACATTCCACAACTACCCAAAGTATAATAGGGCGAACATTTGTAATTGTTTCTGTAGACATTTACAGAAATAAACTTGGCCAAGAAATCATAATCTTGTTTGCAATTCATAAGTTACTTTTTTATCGTGATTTTGTTAAAACGAGGGTTGATTGTAGTCTTACATTAAATATTAAATATAATTTAATCGTTCTGATATAAAAGCACCTTCACATGTTAGATTTAATAAAATACAAGAGTTAACTAAATTCGATGATTGATTGTGTTAATTTCATAACAGAACAATCTTTCTATATTCTTCATCGACGGGGCTGCAAAATTATTTTAAATTCGCTTTATTCTAACCTTTTCTATCATAATGTCGAAGTTGTATCTGAGACCATATATGACTTCTAAGTCCTTTTCCGGAGGGGGGACTTGAAAATCGATGCAAATTTCATAAGCTTCTTCAGATGCAATCAGAGTCAAATCTAAATCAATGAACCTGAAAAAATAAAATGCCAAATACATTTCAGAAAGGAAATTAGGTAGTATAGTAATTTTAACATTTGAATAATACACATTTACATTGGCAAATGTAAACTCCAGCGTTTGAACACAAACTAACCGTTCTCTTATGTCTTCCAAGCTTTTCATTGCAACGGGAACGTCGTCAAGATTTACTATAGGATGATCCAACGTTGCTATTTGTTCGTTAATAAACATCATTAATTCGTTTACTTTATCGGCGTACATTGCATGAAGGCTTTGCCCCAACAAATTTTTACAAGCTCTCACTTCGACCAACACTCCCAACTTGAATAACTCTGCAATGAGCACAACATTTTGCTTTCTAAATCACAATTGCTAACTATTTTTACAATTAAAAATTTAAGTAAATTTATCACAAGAAATGAAGCATTATGTCGAAATTTTTATAAAGTATTGACAGAGTCGGTGAGTATTTCTGTGTGAGTATTTCAGCTCATTTCAGAGTTAAAGTAATCTCGTAAGCTTCCCATTATTACTGATAATAAATATAGTTCCACTGAAGCACCTTGATTTGCAGTCAATTCAGTTCGATAATTGTTATTGCGATTCCAGATCATAAGTTACATTAATTAGAATAATTACCCAGAGAGAGAAGTAAAGGGCCAATAGTTATTTCACTTTCGAAATTTTCTACTTCGCTGATTTTCGTTTCATAAAGCACGAAACGTTCTCGTATCTGACTTGACTTCGGATCTCGAGACACAAAAAACGCTAACTCTTCTTCCCTGCCCTCTGCCCACAGTTCTTCATAAGCTTTGTATTTCTAAAAGTTAAGATAAAAGTACAATCTCATGCCTAATATCACTTAAAGGCTAGTTGCGCAATTAAGGTTAACATACAAAATGTAACCGATAGATGTGACGCTCGTTTAGTAAATGAAAATGTTTAAATATATTTAAAAGTTGGTACTGTATTTCAGGTTTTAGAATTCGTTCTTGAACATTTCACCTTACGTGACTATAATGAGCGTATCACAGGGATCGGAGGAAACGACCTCCACGCTAAGTGAATGACTTACTTTCAAAATGCCTTCCACTTCTTTTGACAGAACTTCGAAAATTCCCTGAAGTGCCGCCGTTTCCCTGATCACGTCTTTGTTTCTGATCACTGCCGAACAGAAGGTGACCGTTGGCTGTCCCGAAGAGTCGAAAACAGGGGCCGTTTCCTCCAAATCGGGCATCACAAGATTCGAACCCAGTTTCGTAATGTCCTCATCCTCTACAACTTTAGAATTTAACGAGAATAAACCACAGATTGATGCCAATACATAAAATATAAAATCATACCGCCTTCGGATAAATTGGTGTTGGAAATGTAGAACTTTGTGCTGACAATGTACTAATTTATAATTAGTAGTAGATATTATTTACGCCAGCCTCATTAACCTAATTCATTTCAGCACCGTGTACTTTATTTTAGTGGCCATTATTATTTAAAAAAAAGATACCTTTAGTTTCCTTCTCGACATCAGCAATTGATTCGGCAGATTTTTTAAAAGACATCAATGAATATTCTAGACGTTCAGGAGCCGGTTTACTTCCCCAGGGTGCCAGTCTTCCGGGTATCAGTAAAACTCCAGCCACTATCTTATTATATATCGACTGCATATCGACCAGCGATGGTGTCAGCTTTATAACAGGTATTGCCAACACCATATTTCCAAGTAGCACAGGTTTCGCTGGCTTATTATCTCTGAAAACAGTGTGCCCAAAAAATGCAGGCAATTGATTCCCCAACTATTGTGCAACTAGTGTGCTACCAACACTTGGTACGCTAGATTACAATTGCATGGACAAATATATAGCGGGAAAAAATTAATTTTCATTCTATATTAAAGTGAGATGGAAAACACAGTGAATCATAGCGACATCTGCCATATTCTCCAGACTTAGTTTATGCTGACTTAATGCTGTTTACAAAATTAAACAATTTCCAACACAATTTCATTTGCATGACAAATATTTATTGGCTTTAATTTTTTTGAAAATATTGGTTTCCCAATGAAAAGTATATTATTTAGTATTTCTATACAATGGTTCAACAATGCTTGAGCGAGCTACAACCCCTGCCTCCTGAAGTCCTCACCACAACATTACGCAATCCCACTGGTAGTAAGTTAGTGGGTGACAATTCAAATTCTTTGTTCATTTAATGTTAGTAAATTCTTACTTAGTTATAGACAGGGTCCTCTTCCTCAGAGCTATCAATGAGTCGGTAATTGCTTTAATCATGGCATCAATGTAACATTGAGTAAAATAATTGAAAACATCCATTGCATCCTGATGCAAAGCAGTTGTATCGGTAGGTCCAGAACGTGGCCTAATAGCTGGAATATAATAAAAAGTAGTTTATATTTAAATTTCAATGCAAACAAAACATCTTTGATATTTTCAGAAATACACATGAATATTGCAGGCAAGCATAAAATATATTTATTTATGATTATGAAAGTATTATTTTTTTATTTGATGCACTCACAAACATGAAATCATTAAATCAATGTGCACAGAATGTAACAGTTATTTACACAGAATGTTTTGAATGAAATAACAGTTTAATTTTATTGAAATCCTGAATAAGATTTAACAATTGAATATTAATAAATGTCCTCATGTAATGATATAAATTCAAACATATTACTGCTTTTAAATCTTCTTCTATTTTCAAATCCTTCAAATGTATGAAAAATTTGATAAATTTAGTAACATAAATTAAGGAAAATTATATACACCAAAACACAGAGTTTTTCAGTGTAATTAAGAAGGTTTAATACAAAATATCATTGATAAAGCCCATACGATACTGGATTTCTTACTGAATAATGACCCTTACCTTTATGTCTCATAAAGTTATAGAAATATTTTTTTATTAAATTTTGAAAATGGTGCATGATATGATTATATTGCAAAAGTCATGTATTACCATCAGATTTCCCACTTAATTCAGCTTGTGATGGTGTTTTTATAACCACATTAATACTATGCAACCAATTGAATTTCTTGTTGTTGTCAATGTAGGGAGATTCTGCTTTTTCAATAAATTTATCTATGAGGTCAATCACTGCCTTTTCTGCATTGTCTGCCAGATTTATTATCTTCTTTTCACTTTCTTGTTGTAAATCTATGTTCATTTTTAGTAACTGGTAACAACTTAGATGTGTGGGATGTGTATAGACAAGTTTTATTTCTGATATTTGTTGTAGAGCCTCATCTATGCGAGCTTCCTTTATGTCCATTGCCTAACAGGTAAAAATAAAATTCATTAATGAGGGCAGAATACATATTTATAAGTTTAAAAATGAGTGTTATAATAAAAAATGTTATTACTTTTGCCAAATTGAATTATAAAAAAGATATGAATTTTTGGCCATTTCCAAATTTCGAGGCACATGCTAATGGCATTAGTAGCCATTACTAAACCAACTAGAATAATAAGATATTTATTAAATATAAAGTTTTTTATAAATAAAATATCTTGAATAAAATAATAGGGACTTTTGAATCGTGTTATATTTTTGCAATATTACAGAAAAAGTAATGTTATCTGCATTGATTATTTCTTAATAGATAATACACAGGAAAATTTGAAAATGATGTATGATTTTTGATACCACCATACTAGAATCCAACATAATGAAGAGAATAATAAATTCTAATATTCTGATATATAATGCTTTTTCAAAACCTCGTCTAAATATTACACTTTTATTAATTAAAGATAATAAAGATACAATTTCTTGATTTTTAGATGAGTGAAAATAATATTTCATTGAGATACTCATGTTTTAAAAGCTTGTTGTTGTAAAAGTTTGTAAGTTGTATGATCATATAATGTCTATATTAATCAATACATAATAATCAATATAATACTATAATCAATAATACTATAATAATCAATACATAAGGTCTTAATTTTATTTATCTAATTAATGAGGATACAATACCCTACACTAATACCCTAACTTAGGTAACTTACCTCCTTAATAAAAACTTCCAAATTTAGTAAATTTATTTCAATATCCTTCAAAGTATCAAGCAGGCACAGAGATGTCCATGTTATGGTAGAGGCACATGGCACAAAGCTCTTTTCAATTTTTGAGAGTTGAGGCAATATCAGATTGGAAAATAAATTTGGTACTGATTCCCTTTAAATTGAAAACAAATATGATAAATGTTATTCAAAATGTTTATCCTAATGTTGGCCAGCAATATTTAAACAATAATACCTGATTGTTCGGTACTTGTTGAAAAGGTAATTGGCAAATTCATATTTGTAGATAATATTATTCTTTTCAAATACATATATTCGAGCTATGTTTGGCACTTTACATTTCAACTTCATGAAATTTTCTGCTTCCAACAACAACCTAATTATATAGTCATCAAATGTCAGTTCATAACTTCCATCTTCCAATAATCTAATGATAGGCATATTCAGAGACTCTTCTATCTGCAAATTTAATTCTAATGAATCATGATTATTTGAAAATCAAATAATAATTTGTTTCTTTATATCAACAACAATATATGACATTTATTCATGTTGTATAGTAATAGGTTCCATGAAATGTTTAGGAATATAAATATTTAGCAAAATCTTTAATATTTTGTACTCAGTAACATACACTAGGAAACTCTCGACTCCAGGAATTGAGGTGTATCATTTCATAATGAACAAAAACAGTCATCAAAGAATTGTAAGTCATGATTATTTTCCGTGACAATGGTGATTTCTTCAGACATTCCCTATCCTGAAATTAAGAAAAATATAATTTTTTAGAACATTTACAAGGAATCTAAATATACCATACATTATTTATGCATCTATTTGGTATATGATTCATGACTTTCAGTTTGCTCTTCAAATCCTGCCTCCTTTACAATTTTTATAATGAGATTGATAGCCATAAATATACAATATATAATTATTATGTATAAAGATAAACACACACACACACACACACACACACAAATATTGTATTAATATTGCTATATGTCAATAATCTAAACTAATAAATAGTTATAACTTCAGTAATTCTTTAATATGCATGAATACCTTATATGCCTCCATCGAATTTGTTATACGATTTAAAATGGACCTTATCCAAATAACATTTCCAGAACATGGAGGTGTATTTCGAGGCAATGGAGGATCTGCCCTTAACTCATTGTAATCATCACAGATGTCTTCAAGTTCACTTTTGAACAATTCTAAAGCATCACTGTATACTGATTCCACTTCAAGGCAGGGCAATTCCAATTTCTCAAACCTATAGAAAAAAATATTGTGTCACAAATAAAATATAAATTTAAATATAATAGAAGTGTATTAACAGAAGGTTCCAGTCAAAAGTAAGTTTCATGAACTTCCATATTAATAAAAAAACAACTGTTTTATTTTTCAAAATCAAGGTTTAGTACTCCGTGAATAAGTAATAAATATAATACATTGCCAAAAATGTGACATCATCATATTATTTTTTATATATTTAAAGGTTTATAATTAATGAATACTTCAAAAGATAATGTTTTATATTATTAAATTTAATAATTTTTATAATAATTTATAATCCATTGAAAAATGGAATTGTAGAATTATAGAATTATGAAGTATATATAAAGTTATGAGATAAATCTGGTTTGACAAAGTGAAACCATTCTAGCTGAGTGATGAAACAATGAGCAATATGGTAATATATGTCCCATAATATAGAGGAAAATGCCACATATTTTAACTTAAAACAAACATGCAAAATGACTAAAAATACTTCACCTTTGAATAATCTCAATTGTTGATTCCATATTAACAGCTTGTTTAACTGTTTCAACCATGAATTGTCTCAAACTGATATCAGCTTTCTTCAGTTTTTCAAGTAACAATTCATAATCCTCGTCGAATTCAGCATTCCTAATGTCCAATTCATCATACTCCCTACTGGTAAGTGCATTGAAAATATCTGTGAACACCTTGCAATGGTGTTCTATACCTTCAATGCTTGATTCTTTCAACACTGAATATTCATACCTCTTATTCAAGACATCTAATATCTGAAATACAACACATTTAACTATATACACTAATTACCAGTAATGTTTCGATCATTTTATAATGTTTTAATGATACGAAAATTACACTCAAATATGAAAGTATTATTACAATTTTGTTTATATGCCATTGATTTTCTATATTTTTGTGTACCCCAGGAAAGCCGTCATCTATATCCAGCCCTCAATGTATTGAGTTACATCATGGGCTGGGATCAAGGCATTCTTAATAGGAAAATATTAAGGGCTATGCAGGGACTGAATTTTACATATGTACTTTTCTCATTGTTAAACTAACTTTATATGTTTATACATCCGTATAAATAGCCTAGAGACAAAATATACTATTCCATACATACCCTTTGTAACCTCCTCTTGAATGATTCAAATTTGCCAAATATATATGTTTCTGAACATCCAAATGGATTTTCTTGAGGAACATCAGTCATCTTTGTAACAGTGAGTCTATAGGCATCAGAGTAAGAATCATACATTTTCATGCATTTCTGAAACATTTGTGTTACATACATAGTTTATTTAAATAAACAACTAAACCTTAACATCTTTTATAAAATGAAAAAAATAAATTAACAGCCACACATATTTTATTGAAATACAAATAAGAAATATATTGAAACAGTTTTAATAAAAAAAATATATTTAATGGTACTGGCTGTTTCTTATATTACCTCAACCTTTTCACTGAAATTATGTGTATATTGTGCCCAAGCAGTTTTTGTTCTATTTTCAGAAAGGTAGTCAAGACAACAAGTCAGCAACTGATTTGTAATCTAAAACAAAGGAGTCGTCTTCATATTAATTCCAAATCTCTACATGTATTAATTTGCAGAGTACATCACATTTCTTAACACAATATAGTTAGAATCTGTTCTTAATAGATTTCAATTTTAAGGCAATAACCAGAATCAGTTGCTTAAATGCCCATTACATTATTCACTCTTTTTTTCTTTACCATTCATTCTAGACTATAACAGTGTTTCATCAAAGTACTAAAGGGAGTAGTTTCAGATTTAGTTAAACTGCTTAGCAATACATGACTTTGTTACAAAGGTACCATTGTAAATTATTTTTAAAACATGGCTTGATTGAGGTACTCATTACATAACATGTGCCTATACCACATCCCTAAATAACATGTTAAGAAAGAAAAAATATATCTCATATCTTAAAAGCATTACAGTGTATTGCTTTTTTTAACATTGTACAAATATTACACAATTTCAGCAATTCTTATTTAAACTATTCCTCAGAAAAACATAGATTTAACATATTTTTAAGAAAATAAACAGGCCAATTGGGAACTTCAAAGCAAAGTAGAAAGTTAAAACTTCACCCAAAATATGAAATTTCACACATATTTAACAATGCAATAGACCCCAGAAATAACATTAAAACATTTCTCAACCTTAATTATGTTCTACAGATCTAAAAACTGGAATTCTCAGATAAAAATACAAGTTTGAATTTATTAAAAGATCTTTTTAAATGGTTGATGACAAAAAAAAGGTTTTTGGTCCTTTTATATTTGTTCCTCAACACATTTATTAAAGAGGCAATCACAGAGCCAGTTGTAGCCACTGATAGCAGAAAAAGAGCTAATGAAGGATTATAAATAATGTTTACAATAACATGAATGTGTAGGTTTACCTTATAAAGATAAGCTGCAGCTTTGTCTCTAGTATTATAATAAGTTGAAGACAGAAATACTTGGCGGAAAGTGTACATAATATTTGGTAAATATGGCATCACATCTTCTGGACTCAGTAGCCGCATTGGAGTCCAATAGTTTCGGATAGCATTCAAATATTTTACATTGTCCAAAGCTTCATTTCTTATTTTCAATACTTCATGGTTTAACTCATTCCATTTCTGAACAAAAAATAATATTAAACCAATATAGGAAAAATTGTTAGCTATTTTTTTCCAAATTTACTTCCTCTTATTTAAAATGTGGGATGACATGATTAATATATTTTTTATGTGAATACAATACCTAATTATAATTAGAATATGAAAATCTTTTTCATTATAGTATCTACTTTCCTTAATATTATAGATACATTAAGCATTGGCTGCTTGGGCCCAATTATAATAGTTTTCTTTTCTAGGGAAAGCTATGACATACAATTTTATAGAGATTTTTTTTGTTTGGGTAACACAAATTTTTTTTTTAAATGCGAGTTTAAACTTCAGTTATTAAAATACCTCGCCTTTAAACCTTTAAATTAAGGCCAAAAATTATTAATCACTTTTAATTATAGCGTAAGAAATTCAATGTATAGAATTACAACTTTTCATGCTTACTGGGAGAAGACAAGAGTTGATTTCTATCAGGATCTTTATAAAATTTTCACATTCTTCACTATGGGCAAATTCAAAAATGCTACTGAACTGTACAACACGAGTGCGCCAGTATTCAAGTTCAGCTATTGGAGGTACTTCACCATGTTCTCCACGAACTTTGGATGCAGCAGTCAATGCCTATATAAGACAAACCAGAAACATTTTAAATAAAATACATCTAAAATATCTAAATATATGTATTGTAAATATATATAATATGAAATATCATTTCTCCAGAAAACCTAAGATCTGGACTAGAGTTTCTGGACTAGATATAGAACCCATTAACTACCTATACATAACCTCAACATTATTTTTATAGGATATATACTACAAACAATAGGTTAATCTTAATGTAACTCACTGAACGAATATTATTCATCCACTTAGAAACTGTATTTTCAACTACAGCAATTTTTGTCGGCTCACTGGGAATATATTGTTGATCATCTTTGTACAATAAGTTTTCAATATAGAACTCTTCATCAAAGTTTAGTTTCAGCCTTATCTCCAAATTTCCTTTCAAAGCTGCAATACACATCAAGTAATCTTAAGTATGAAAACAAATATTTAGTTATTACATATTACCTCTAAATAATTATAAAATAAAACCTAACAAGCAATTAAGAAATATTGCAAAAAAAATGGTATTTATTTCTTTAATTATTTTGTCTTTTATGACTCAATGAGTCATTCTTAGATATATTTGTGTGCACTTAATATCCATGAATACATAAACTATCTTCAGATTAATGATCTAGGATAGTAACATTCATTGAACCAAATGAGTTTGGTTACTCGATACTAATTCTTCAAAATTTGTCTTGACTTGACTCAATGTCAAGTTTATTTTTTAATTATTGGTATCATATTGTAATATAATGTATAATAATCTATATCCTACTACCCTTACTTGTCAGAGTTATGATAAATTAAAAATTATCAACAATTACATCATACTAAATAATTAATAAGTAGATTACAGTATGTCATCTCATTTTATTATATAATTAAAAGAAATCTCTTTTTTAAATATAACTTATATTTAATGTATGAAATTATATGTACTGAAATCATGTTGCTGTCAAAGTAAATGAAAACAAAAGTTAGCTAAGATAGACAGTTAAATTTTACTTATACAATGTTGAGAATATTCATAAAGTTTACCTTCCATATATCCTCCAAAATCATTTATAACTTCTAGAAAACTCTTTTTATTGAACTGGCCCTGAGGTGATTTATTCATTTCACCCCAATAAGTGGAATTATTTAGACATGGATTCAATACATGTTTTAATATAAATTCCAATCCAGCTGCTGTGCTCGTATCATATTCATCAATATTGAAACCTTTATAAAAATATTCCTATAAAATGAAATAGTTATCAATTTAACAACATTTAAACAAACTTTTACTCCACATGAAGCTAGGTAAATAAATGCATACAATTATTATGCAGTTGTAAGAATTTAACTGAAGTGAATTCTTCGTATAATTTCAGTATAGGAATGTACATTTATAGGATGGGCCCCATTAATACCCTATTCATTAATCAATTTAAATTAATCATATGAACAAGCATAACACATTCAAATAAAAATACTTATTTGAACAAGGAGAATTAGGAAGAATATTATAAAATAAACATTTATATTTCAGCATTGGATTGATGTTTTGGGGGCTACTTCTTTCCATCATCAATTCTCATGCCAACATATTATTTTGTACTATCATTTCAAAACTCATAAGTCACTCAATGGTACTTATTTGTTACTGGAATAATAATAGAACTTATTTTTTAAGATGAAATATTTTATTGTTCATTCATTAAGAACTCTTCTGGTACTATTAATTACAATTAACTTTGACCTGATTATAAAGAAAAGGTGATATCTTCTAAAACCTATAAGAAATTATATCTGTTCTTACCTCAATAAGACTTTTTGGCTCTGTATGGAAGTTGTTACGTGTCCTATAAACAATAACACACCCTGTGTCAATAATCCTATCAGTTCCAGTTGTTACAGCAATACGATATCTTTTATTTTTCCTGTAAGGGCATTCAGGATCTGTAACAGAAATTAAATTCCTAAATACTTGTTTACTATTCCCTTATTACATTTATACTTCCAAAAAATGTTTAAAAACTGTATTCATGATCAAAAGAGATAGGAAAAAACTACACTTGAACTATATTTTGTGTACTGGTCAAACAAGAATATTGTTTTAAATACATTCAGAAAAATATACTTTGTTGAATACAAAAACATATTTCATACCAGGATCGAAATAGACAGTTTGGCAAAAGCAGATTGCTTGTCTTCCACCTTCTTCAAATATTGAATCAAATAGTTCAACATGCTCATCATAATCAAGCACTCCATCTTCCACTTCACTGTATGGCATCTAATTTGAAATATTCAAAGTATGATTATCTAATACCTTAAAAATACTAATCATTTTTATAACATTAATACTGCTTTGCTTAATTAGCACTGTACATTACATACTTAGTAATATTGAGAGTGTAATAGCAAAATCCAACTCAATATGAAAAAAAGCTTATTAACAAGTTTATTGCTGGGAAATAGCTATAATTCGTAACATAAACATAAAGTTTTTATTCTTAGGTTACAAACAATTAATTCTAAGACTGTTTGAAAAATATATTATTTGTGTTAAGTCTGTAATTTCTGAATTATTTGAGTACATTATTGAATTTCCAAATTGACTAGGATTTGTGAATATTAAAATGTAAAACAAACCTTGAAATAAAATGCTACCATAGTCATTACAGTTCTGTGCAGTCCCCTAAGATGGCCAGCCCTTTCCATTCTGGCTGCATCAACCACAGGCTGTTGAAATATAACAATACTTATATAAATATTTTAAATACAATATGCATTTTATAAGAAGAAGTAATACCTAGAAAATACGAATCTAACCTGGTTGGCTTTAGCAAGTTCTAGAGCTATTTGAGACTCAGTTTTCATTTGTTCTCTATGTCCATACAGTAAGTGTAAGGCAGCATTGATGTTACATGGTGGCCTCTCATGGTCCGACTCCGATAATTGTTCTAAGACAGTAGTTGAAAGTTGAATATTAGATTAACAAATTATTTCTCATCACTTTATGAATAACTTATATTTACTAAAAATAAATTACATAATCAACTAAATTCTTACGCATAAACCAACATTATTTTTGTATCTTTGAAACATTGAAGAGGATTTCTAACTTAAAAATCAAGTTCCTAAAGAGCAGAGAAGGCCAAAATGGTGCTATGTGATTTCTTTAATTATTTCCTATATAATCTTTCAAATATTTACCATTTGCACTTTCTTCCACAACGGGTGGTGGTTCATAAATAGTTTCTACCAGCAATTCAGTTTGTGGCTCCTTTTTTTTGTAGGCTCCTTTTTTCTTTTTACCGCCTTTGTCTTTTTTCGTGTTATCGGCTTTCTTTGGTTTCCCTTTTTTTGGTTTAGCCATCTTCAGTATTAATTGTGTTTACCCTATTTCTTTTTCCAATAGTACGCTAATATCGAAAACGGCCTCCAAGTAAAAAATAAAATTGTAACGTAACCAACGAAGAGACCGGCCAGAAACGACAGGGTAATTATTCCCCTAACAATAACTGCTATTATTAATACTTCATATCGAAGACATTGCTGTTTTCCCTTTAAAATGTCCTCGTTGGATACAGAAAGCCGTTATATCGAAAACCCCTAAAACTCTTGTTTTAAGTTATGAACCGATTCATAAAGACATCAAGAGAAGTAGAAATCTCGTAGATTTAGTTTAGAAGTAAAGAGGAAAATTATTTACCGCACATTTATTTCAAAGTTTAGAGGTATATTTTAACTAATGGGACGCATATCATAAGTTATATTGGAAAGAAATATATATATTTATAAATAAATATACGAATAATAAAATAATTAAATACATACATTACATTACATTATAATTTAAAACAAGGTTCATTCGTGCATTTGGTATTTAGAAAATTCAATTACATTTGATTTAGTATCAAGTTGGTACAGATTATTGTTCGTAAGACAATTTAATTAAAAACGACAATTTGAATCGTGCGTTAATTATATTTTAATTTTCAGACTTATTTTTTTTACTCTTGATAAAAATAAAAAGCGCGCTGAAATCCAATACTCCGTACTCGAATTAATACTGCCTAATAAAAAATCCATAGATTCAATTTTACCGTAGTGAAAATTGACAGTTCGCGTATTCTTTGAGTTTTTTTAACATCGTTGACATCGTTACAACAGTGTTGATTGAAATTAATGAACTTCCGAATGTTAAAAATGAATGTACTACATGGCATTGATTTATTTATTGAAAAATATATCGTCAATTGTTCCAGGCTATGTATGCCGCATGTAAATTCGCTAGTGATGCGAGCAGCCACTTATAGATATGAGTGTATAACCACACCCAATGGTTAGGAGAGAAGGGATTCTCACGGCTTGTCTCCCACTTAGTTTTGCGCTGCCTGTTATCTTTCAGGCAAACATCCCGTTCGCGAATAGTTCAGTGTTTTTTCGCCTATTGTTCATTGCGGTGTAATTTTATGCGTGGCCTTCACAAGTGAACATCTGTACAATTTGTCCTACTCTCGATTTCGTTATCGAGACCGGCCCCACTGTCGGGGGTTTACTGTTCCTCTTGTTCTCGCCCTCACAAAGTAAGTACAGTTTTATTTGTACTTGTGGATATACGTTGAATTAATAGACCGGAAGGGTTAAGATAGGAACACCGACCGGTGTTTTGTCTTATGTATATTGGCTGTAAATACCCCTCTTCAATATACATGATTTTATTTACGCCCTATCGAGTATAGAAGTAATGAGAGTATAATGTTTTGCTATCTAGTTTATGTTTTGTATCCTGTATTTAATATTTGATATCACACAGCTGTCAACCCAAAATATTAGGTGATAAAAAAATGTACAGAACAAATGTCTGAACAAATTTACATTTTGTCTTTTGTTAAGCCAGCAGTCAGCCTGTTATGTGCTTATATTTCTATATTTTAATTATACATTACTTCATTTTTAAATTTGATGTTTATATTAGTTTAGCATAGCTAGATTGCATTTGGAAATAATCAGTTTCAAAGGGGGAATGACACATTTTTAATGTTTCTCAAACTTTTTATGTGGATATGAAAACTGGAATGGTCCAGTTTTCCTTTTCAAAATTCATATTATGTTTAAATGTTTATGCAGTTGTTCAAACAACAATCATCATAGGTTCAAGAGATTTATTTGTACATTTTTGTGCTACATATTTGTAAATGTGTTTTGCAGTTGTATATGAGAAAGATAGATACATATGATGTGTGAATTGACATCGTGTGTAATAATGCCATTACATGTGGGCTACAACATTATGCAATACATGATTTTTCTTGTAATAAATAATAAATCGCATAACATAATGTTATTTTTACATTTATAGGGTCATCAGAAGAAATCTTATATTAATTATAAAAGTAATGTATTAGTTTTGAATTTCAATTCATAGAAAAAAACTAATGTGCAGTCATTTGCAAATTATAATTGATTAAAAGTAGAGCTCAAATAACTCCAAAAAACTAAACTAAATATATCATTTAGTAGATCAATAAACTTATTCGGTACTTTAGTGCTTTTAATTAAAACATAAGATCTCAGGAAGACTGAAAATTATTAACTTGTGTTTTTTGCTAATTACAGATATTTGATGTTCGACCCTCTCATAATGTCTTAACTCAGTTTCATTTTAGCATAATTATTTAATTTATGTATATGTATATCAATTCATTTGAAATCCATGCTTGCTTTCAAAGCAATTACTTCTCGTGATAGTCATCAGTTTTAATGTAAACTGTCCTGGTCATGTAATTAGATTTATTATTAAATATTGACATATGTATTGAAAAATTGAATATTGAATATTAATAATTTGTACTGAGTAAATTAGCTTTTCTATTTAGATTTCAATTGGTCATATCATAAACTCCTAAATTGTTGGTAGTATTGTTTATGGTATGAACAAATCCACATTTACTGAAGGGCATAATTTGTTTGTTGAGTTATCAATGCCAAGTTTTTATCGAGTGAAAATAAATAAAAATATTGTTTTTGCATTTTTAGTAACTATGATATATTTACTTATCAGTTGATTCATTAGTAAGTAAATTAATATTATCTCAATGTTTTTTTTAGGTGTGACTAACCATGGAAGATATCGTATCATCATTGCATACCCTTGAGGGAAATTCTATTGGAGAGAAATTCAAGAATTTAAACAAAATTATTCTCAACCTCAAATCTAATGGACAACCACCTGAGTTCATTAACTCTGTTATTAGATCATTTTCTCCACAGAATGAATTAGAGAAATTAATTAAAATGAAGCTCATAGACACTTTTCAGTATACAGAAGAAATTTACAACATCATAAACAGTGGAGATTTATTCATGACAACATGGGCTTTGAAATGTGACTGGTTCTTTATCAGTCATCAGGGCAAAGACTTAAAATTTTTCAAAAAACTGTTTCCTGATTTGTCCTATTCATTAAGATTCAAAGTACTTAAAAAGTATTCAAAATTTCTAAATGATCAAAAGACTGGTGATCTTTTATTTGATTTTTTGAAAGAGACTTATGGATTACAGACTGCTACATTGGTTCTACCAGCTTGCAGTGAACCATTTGTTGAAAAAGTATTGGAGTCCCACTCCAAATATATATCAGCCAGTATTTTTACCCAACTGTATGATCTATATCCTTCACTTCTGATAAAATTTGTGACAAATATTTTAAAAAATATGAAAGGTAGTTGTGAACCATTTTATAAATTTGACACTGATAAGTATGAAGATATATTCAGAAAGATTGCTACTCAAGATACCCAACTGTTCATGACACTGTTTGAAGGTTACATGAATGACATTCGCTATTCAAAGTTTGGTTTAAGATTGATTCGAAGATTGGTTAAAACTGATATCAATGCTGTTGTAAAAAATGCACGACTGTATTGCAAAATCATCAGTTTGAAGCATATTGTAAAAGTGCTTTCAAGAGTCTCTGAAGAAAATGTCAAAAATGTACATTTTGCTCTAATGCCCAGTTCAGTGTCTGATTTCTTTGCAACCTGCAACAGCTTCTATCGGGAAGATTACATGGAATTACTAAACTACTTATCACCAGAACTCAGAGAAAAAATAATTGTTACCAACTTCAAACGAAAATATGGAGAAGACATATCGAATTATCTAAGTAAAATTCAATTAACTTTGGTGAGGATGTTACCTGCTAACATACAGGAAGAGTGGGCGAAATATCAGTTATCTAAGGTTACTAATGACAGTGATTTTAGTTTTTATTCAATGTTGCCAACTGCTGAGGCAATTTCTAAACTTAAAGTGATTATAAAAGGTGAAGTTCTACCCGACAGGAGAAGAGATATAATTGATGCTATGTACAACAGTGTAAAGCCCTTCAGTTATGACACAGTACTTGAACTTACCGATTATGTAGTAAAGAAATATCGAAATGATGCCTTGATTAGGATCACTGCTGTTGAGAAGTTGAAAGATTATGATTTATCAAAACTGGATCCAGACCGTTGGAAACCAATTACCGAGCTTTTGAATTTCATGTCCATCTATAATGACACATCACGGAATAATGATATTATCCACATCCTTTCAATGTTTGTGCACTCAAGATTAAATAAGAATATGGATGTGGATGAACAACTAAAGTGGATCTTGAAAATTCACAGTTACAGTTTTACTTTTCGAATAGCTGAGGGTACACAACACGATAAATATTGTCTGGAATGGTTTCTTAGTCAGATGAAAAATGAAACTAATTTTGCAGACAAGGAAGACTCAGTCACCACACTGTTCTTGGCCATTCACAGTTGGAATATGAAACATCCCAATGATAAAATTTCCTATAGCGATTGGATTATAGACCTGATTTATGATTACATTACTTCTGCAAGATACATGTATACCAAAGACGAAGTCTTACGTGCAATCAAGGTAGAAACACAAATTAAAGAAAAACTTTATGACCGTCTTTTCATGTCAACAGTCCTTTATGATGTATTGATGGATAGACTGCGCTTTAAACCAGCAGAAATCTTATCAAATGTTGACCGAATCATGGCTACCATGTTGAAAGATTCAATTCAATCATACAGACCATTTTTCATAAAAGTCAGATTGTTGTCCACACTTGGGTTGCCTAAGAAGGTGGTGGATATTTGCATGAAAAATTTCAATGATTCAGAAAATTTTCCTTGGGTAGTCAGGCGCAACTCTGTGTTTGTTCTATCACTTTTAATACCCACTAGTGATTATGTACAACTCGCCGTGCCTTACTATCCAAAGAAATCATCGCTAGAAGATTTCAGTACTGAGAGCCAGGACATCTTCAGCATGCTCTCAGAAATCATTTCCAATTTCAAGAATTGCAACAACCCTCAAGAATTGTTTGAGCCAATCAAAAAATTTGCCATTGGTGACTATTTGAAACTGGTTGTAGGGCCAATGAACTGCTTATTTTTGAAAACTGCCGAGCACAAGGTGTTGGAGATTGTTCTAGCCTGGCTGGATTGCCCAGTTTCTGTACGAAAACACTTGATACGTGCTTTTAGCCAAGTTGCACCTCTTGATCGTAAATTTTCATTTTTACTAGACCTATTTGTGCCTGAAAAGAATTTGACATTGAGGGTTTACATGTTCCAATACATATTCAAATACTTTATGTCTGAACCAAATCAAAAGACATGGGACACTCTGAAAACTGCCATCAGTAATTTGAAAGCCGTCGACAAAGATGGGATCACGTTAGTTATAAGCAACATCAGCAAAATAGAAGAATGTTACATTCTAGAATATCTTGAAATGATTTGGAACACTGTTCACAATACTGAAGGTATAGAACCAGAACGTGTTGCCCACTACGAATGGGATATAATTCATTCAATATCTAGCACTCAAGTCAAATATCTGTCGGAAGAGTTTTGTCAAAAAATGTTGTCGCTATTTAACCTTGAGATTTCCTATTCGCTTCAAGAGGGGTTGTTGAGTTTTTCAGTCTTTTATCTGGTTACTTCATCTTCTGAAGAACAATTGAAAGAACGATTTGAATTAGTGATGCGGATAATTGAACTCATTATAAAAAATGGTTGGAATGAATGTGATATTAAAAATCCACCAGTTTGCCCTGCCCGATCGCTTATAAAATCATTCATAAGTACATTAGTGTCAAGGACAAGTTCAGGAACCAACACAAAATCCCTCTTAACTATGTTTGAAGATCGCCTACATGGATTGATTGATGAAACAACTCTGTTTTCTGATATAATGATGTTAAAGTTGAGCATTGCCCTACATGAAGCCAAAGAAAACCATGTCGGTGGTGAAGGCAACACCTTTTCAACATTTATTCTAAAACTTGCACGAATAGTTGACAAGTACTGTCAAAAATTTGGAGGTGAACTTGTCCCTCTGTTCACATCACTCACCCAAACCGCCATTACATGGCAGGGCCTTGGTGACTATTTGTCTAAAAAGCCCCTCCTTACATCTGAACTGCTATTGTCTAATACTAATTCAAAATATTGTCAAATGATTGCTATTGAACTGATTTCTAGTGATGTTACAGCTTTGGAGAAATGCTTTGATAAGTACACTGAAATCCTAAACACCTTACATAAAATTGAAGATCCATCTGTAAAAATATATCTCAACAATCACTTGATGTCACTACATTAAAAGTTAAGCATTGGTAAAGCTTTTGTTGCTAGTTTTTACTGCCTGAATTTAGATAAATACTATTTAGAAGTGTCTTAACTGTAAGGGGCTGTGTATTAATGCAAATTTAAACATCCAAGGAATATATTAAAAGAGACTTTTAACAGTTATAATTTTTTTTTTTTTTAATTATGATTTATGTACCATCCATATTAATGTTAAGAAATTTTTCTTGTTATCACTGTTAGCATTAAAATATATGATAGAGGTTTATTTTATTTTTTTAAGATCAGTATTTTATTATATATACGAATTAAACCATGAAAAAAGTAACACAGGGTAAAATACACATGTGAATTATATTTGGAAGAGCGCAGAGTTATTTTATTGTTTTTCTTATACTAAAAGACCTATTTTGTTTTTTTTAAATTGTATATCACTGAAGATACAGAAGTAACACATTTAGTTGCATTAAAAAATCAAGAATATAGTGCTGGTTAAGTTTGTATAAATTATATAACAGAATTATCATATTTACTAAATGGGACTTCCATTATTTTTGTATTGATGTACTGATTTGTTGACACAATAAATCAGCATGTATGACGTTACACCTTTATTCATTAATTTACTACTCAATAGAGTGCCATTCCTCTCTGTTAATCCTTCTGGAATGATTAACTAGTTTTTTCTCTTTTTGGAGGCCTGCAGAATTTTAATTGTTATTTTGTTTAAAATCCCATGTTAAAATGTAATGCAAGGTATTTTGTGTTTTATTATATTTTTCTTACCACGTTTACTTCAAAGATTTAGTAGATAATTGTATAAAATGGGAATTTGAAATCACTTCCATCCACTACTTTTATGATGTTTTCATAAAGCTTCTCATTAAACTGATACAGTACAGGTTCTGATTAAAACTGCCAAAACAATTCCCTGAAGTTAAAGCAATATTATTAGAATAAGGAAATAAATTTACCAAGTATGGCTCTTTTGTGGTTTGGTGTCCACAAAGTTCAGCATAAACATAAGTAAAATTTCAGATAAAAAGTGATTAAATCTATACTAATACAATTAAATGTACATCATTTGGCAAATTTTGGCTCCTTTTTGTCATTTAGTTAATTTTCATTAAATATATTACTCATTCAATACCCGCCTAGAAGACTTTCAAATAGACTCTATTAAAAACTAAGAAATTTGTAGTTATTGCTATCAATTAAGTGCATGTTCCTTTAGTGCAATACAGAATTGATGCAGTGTTCACATTTTATTAAAAAAATGTATTTAATTTTTATCTGAAATATTTATTTACTTAAATGGTTAGAAATGTGAATATAGAATACAAATTTAATGTAATACTTTTTAGAAGTATTTTTTTGTATAGAATTGTGTAAAGTAAACATTTGTGGCACTTATATTAGTTAATACCAAAAATTTGGAGAGTATTAAGAAAACAGGAAGTTACAGAAAGTGACATGGTTATACTGTAAATTAAAATGTATGTAATAAGTGAATAGAGTATTGATGTAGTTTTGTAATTAATTTATTTTTTAAAATTATAATTTGTTCAAGAATTCTGTCCTTCCTTCAAAATTTGTTAAGTCCATATTAGTGATAATGGCTTAAATTATGAGTTTACTGGAATTATATGAGCTCCTCTTATATCTCTTCAAAATGATGGAAAATGAGGATACATTTATTTTTTTTGTTTTTAGACCTTTGGATAGCATGTTAGAGAAATTAAAGACTATAATAAGCTGTTTAAATTTCATAGCATCTCAGTTAAGTTGTAAGCTCAAAAACAGTTTACTGGTTTTAAGCTCTATTGTTTCTATTTGTTAATCCTTAAAATAAACAACAAACTTTTTGACAGGTAAAGTGAATAGAAAATAAATTTAGAGATGATAGTTGTTAGCTTTTTTATACATAAACTGCATTTTACTGATGAGGACTGTAAATCAAAGTGACATTAATTTTATGTTTTCATACTATCTCCTATTAATTTTCTTATTTAGAAGGAACTCTGGTTTCATCATATTTGTTTCCCTAATACCAATATCACAAGGATCATGCAAGAAGTGCTGGCTATATATACAAAAAATGAATATAATCACTTAGGCATCCTTGTTTGTTGATTTTCTGATGTTATAAGTTCCAATATTTTATTTTATATGTAATAATTATAATTTAATCGAGGCTTCACAAGGTAGTACTTCAATTATATACTTGATTATATAGTAAAATGAAACCAATTTACGAAACTTCAAACTGATCTGTACTAACGAAATCTTAAAAGTTTGATTATGGCAGTCCTTTTGGATATCTGACTGTATACTGACGAGTATTAATTAAAAAAAATAACATTATATATAAGACATTACATTGTCAGCTCGCCCTTTATGCAAAAGCGGGTTACGAATAATAGCTGTACGTCTGTTTTATTGTTAACCAGGCTGGCAAACGTGAGGTTAGGATATTTTCAACTAATTTGTATTATTTGGAAATAATTTAATTCATATTTAAATAAAACAATTGTTTTTATTATACGCATTAATAATCTATTGACTTTTACCTTTTTTTTAGAAAAGGAACTATAAAAGTTATTTAGTTAACCTATTGAATACGAGGGAGATGTTTCCTTGGGATTTATTGCGTTTAAACTGATACCTAAGGCAGTGATGACGCGTTGTATTGAAATCGAAAAATATTGTCCTTAATATTTCGGTGTATAATTCTAGAATATAAGAAATTCGTTATTCAGTTGAACCGAATAAGTTATATATCAAATAGGTGACGGGTTTTTCACAGTTAATACTTAAATTGTTCCTAAGTTATAAACAAACGGGTGGACTCTTTGAACAGGTAGTTGGTTTAGTCCTACATGAATTCTAAATTATTTCTTCAAATCTAGCCTTCAACAGGTTTAAATAATCCCTTCTGGCACAAGCCAGAAGAAGTGCATTCTACTAGTCCATTAAAATAGTCAATTATAAACTGTCTTTCACTCTATTCAATATTGAAATTTCACATATGAGATTAAATTTTTCACTATAATCTTGTTCATTATTTTGTCTGTCAACACATACAGCATTTGTTTTGAAATCTTATTTTCAGGAGAGCTTTGAAATAATTAAATTCAAATTTTCAGGCAGAGAATCCAGCCTAGATGCTGTCTAACCATTCAGAAGTGACAAGACAACCAAAGGTAAGAAGCTATAGGCCAAACATATATTAAATTAATTTCTCATGTACTGTTTCAAACACTGAAACGTTATATACAATAATTTCCAGTAGTTATTTTAATTTTGTTTTATTCCTTAATTATAAATTAATATGAACTTAATTTGTTAAAAAAATGTATCAATTCATTTATTACTAATTAAAACTAAGTGTAATTCATGTGACATGAGCAAGTAAAAAAACAATTTTCAGTTAGTGTAATACTGGAAATTTAATTCTTGAATACAGAAACAATAGTTTTTAAAGTTAAAAATTTAATGATTCAGTAACATTATGATTTATGTGATGCATGTAGAGTAAGTTCTAATATTTTATTTTCTATGTAACAATTATAATTTAATCAAGTCTTCCTAAGGTAGGTCATCAGATATTACATATTTTATTAATTATAGTCATACAAATGATGATTTGGATGCCATATTACAAATTGAGTGGAAGCAGATTTCCTCAAAAAATTCCTAAATGTTAATTCAAAGTAAATAATATTCAACATTCAAACATCATGTATAATATTAAATTCACAATTTAATATTATTAATTTCTTCTTAATTTTTTATCTTATTAAATAAAATCCTGGGTTTATCCAGGTTAACTTTTCTTTGTTTTTGAAATATTCAACAATAAGATCACTGAAAAACGATAACTGATAGTAAATTGTAATAACAGTGATATTCAGGATTTTCACAGTTAAAATTTTAAATATACTGACATGAATGAACAAACAGTAAATTCACTTTAAGGCTTCTATCATTATGAAGGACAATAATTAAAAAAAGATGCTTTATCACAATTTCTAATTTCATTTTTTTGTACATACACATGAATCGCATTCGAGGAAATGTCTGAATGTTTATTGTTAAATAATATGTGTTACAGGGTTAACAAAAATAAAAAACAATATTCGTTCATCACTATGAAATATTACCAAAAAACTCATTTGTTCAATTTCTATAACACACATATACACATACATACATACACACATTAAATTACAAAACTCATTTTGCCATTTTTAAAAATCTATTCTTTACAATCTCTTATTTATTAATCAAAATGATGTCGTAAATACATGGTATTCTAAAATTATATTTTCATTACTAAATTACATACACTAATATTTCTAGATGAATATATTATAGACATATAACTAATCATAATTTTATATAAATATAAGGTTTTTAAATAAATAATGTTATTTGTGGTATGTTGCGGGAAATTAACATTTGTTGTACTGTTTTAAAAAATTAAGCTACCAAATCAGTCTTCTAAATCATGTTTTGAAATTTCAATATTTTAAAATAATTTTGAAATAAATTAAAATTCTTTGTTCAATACTGGGTAAACAATGTGAAAGGTTCTTTCTTTAAGATAAGAAATAATACATATTCTATACAAACTGATATGAGCTAGTTACATTTTTGTAGATACTTTGGATATGTTATGACAAATCATTAATTTCCTCAACAATTTAACAAATTTTCATGGACATCTGCCATGGAATCCTCCGCATTATTTCTAATCAAAAACCAATGAAAAATATTTGAAGTACAAATTCATTTGTTTCAGAAAGGTACTGTGATACCAACCAATACAATAGTTTTTGTGTCATATAGAATGTCAATGTAATAACAAATATCAATTTTATACCAAAATCTCCTCTCCAAATAAGTTATTGTCTTTTTTCAACTGATCCAGCTTTTATTGTATTTCATCAAACTGGACTAATTTGTTTATTGCCCATCCAACTTTTTTTTTCATAAATAGAACATAACCTGAATAAGTATTATATAACAGTCCACTTACATTATCCTCGGTAGATGTCCATGTCATTCCATTTTTACATCAGCTTGTTGTTTTTCATTCTAAATCTTAATGATGTGTTATCTTTCCTCTGGGAAATTAAAAATGACGAAGGAAAGATAAAATAGAGCTAGAGAGAGAGAGAGAGAGAAGAGAGAGAGAGATTTATGTTTTACATCAATTAAATAAGGTATAACTACGTTCTTTATTTCTATTTTTCGTTCAATAGTATTTATGTAGGGACATTAAAACCTTATAATAGTGGGAGATAGTTAGAGATAGAAGGTTTTGGCGGGGGGGGGGTCAGTGCCTGAGAGGACAGGGTGGTTTGTTGCACATCCTTGTTTGTAACCTTCCTGTGCAATTGGCCGGCCTCAGCGATCTATAGATGTCCACCGCCCTTGTCCTATTTTGACTTGAATTTCCCCCGCAGCTCGGCCAACATGGCGACCAAGCGGACCACTCCTTGTATTCGCAATCTTCTGACCCTATTGTATTGTCCTCTGTAACATACCAATTGAAGTGTTTTACATTCAAACTATAACTCAAGCCCTATTAATTAGTATTATTTCGGTTCGTTTTTTATATCTGTTCTAGGCTATTTTTGACGCTGTGTCTCGCCACCATCAGTAGTATTCAGTTATAAACGAGCGATGTCTTCCGCGACAAGAACTTGAATTATCACTAACTCCCGCGTAGGATCGCGTATTGCGTAATGTTGACCCCATTCTATTCCGGGACTTTTTTCCCAGAACTCCAGGTTGATCTGCTGTTCAGAGTGTCAGTAAGAGTTCCGAAACGTTGGAACACCCGGGAGGTTTCCGAACACAGGAAAAATCCCGGAATAGCGTGCGGTCAGCCCCGGCCAACCGAGTTTCTTCCGACATTTTAAGATACGGTATGTCATATTTAGGTTCACATGTCTTATTTGGCGTAAATAAATTAAATAATGTAAGTAAAAAGGTAATATATTGCTAGTAATCAGGAAGTGACCGATAAGAAAGTAATGGTACACATACTTTGAAATGCTAAAACACTACATCTAATATTTACATTTAAGTAATTATATGTACATATCCGTATCTAATGTCTTTTACTGAAAAATGCAGAGTGCTATTTAATTAAAATCTAAAAATCTTTCTACATAAGTTATCTAAGTATAAGATAAAACAAGTTGTAAAAATATATACGCATACCAAAATAATCTAATACCTGCAACATTCAGGAGTACATTCCACTCAGTATTAGAGCGCTACAATTTCCTGAAGTTTTATTTATATCGGATATATTCATATCAGTATTGAAATTTCAAAGGCGATATATCCGAAACCCCCTAATATGTAGGTGCATGAACATAAATATCTCGAAAAAGTATGCAATGTCGATGCAAGTGCAGTATACTAAAATAGTGATGCTAACGATGTTCTAATCAAATCAAATTTCAATTTCATTGTGAGACTAAAACTCTTCTATCTCGAAACTGTGTAATAACGATAGTGCAATCAGTGCGCCAATATGCAATTTAACAACCAGTACAGTGCAACCAACTTGAGGAAACTAAAAAATCAATTTCTGACTTCTAAAGAAACAATTCTGTTTCAACCAAAGGGGACTAAGTTAGCCAAAACGTGCAAAAATTCTGTTTTGTATTTGGAAGTTATCTTATTTACAGTACAAAAAGAAAGATTGAAGCAAGGATACTTTGAACAAACAAGCACTAAAGATCTAAGATCATTAGAAATGTGACCTTTTCTACGCTAGGACAAACAAAAAATACTACAACATACAAAATTACAAACAAGAGAAAACAAATCTAACTATGCTCAATGATTCGCTTTGAAATCTTTTGTCAGTTTTTGCTTCTACCGTTTTCAGTAGTCTGTTTGGAGTTGCCCGACTGGCGGCTGACGTCGGTTAGATCGTCTCACTTTCGCCTTTCGATCGTTCTGTCTATCTGAAATTACACCCCATTCTTACACACAAGCTCACATACAAGCAAAAAATTCCTGTCGTCAGTGTAGGAACGCAAAGTAGGAGTTACTGTGGAAAATTGGCTGGTTTGATTGGTTGGAAAATGATGAATTTTTTTAAATATCGGTTAATACTTCAAGAATTTCTTTATATTATAATGTTATAATATATAAATTATTTTAGGATTGTGAGCCCCCGTCTTATTTTTGTTCCTCGACGAGGTTCTCAAATTAAAATGAAGAAGAATTGATATGAAATATGTTGGAGAAAATGTTCAACAACAATAGGAAAGTATTCTGAAAGTGCGCGAAAGTTTTATAAACTTCTCAATACCTTGGTTTTTGTCCCCATCTCCCTTACTTATTTCAATGGTGTTAGAACAATTCTTATGAAAACTAAGCATTATTTACAAAATACTAAAACGAAACGGATAAAACATATATAGATAATATACACACATAAACGAAAAGATACACCATATTTTCATATAGCCCCATTTACATATCCCATTTTTCAATTATGAATGAATTAATATGTGAATATGGCAATTTTTTTTTGAGCGTTTGTCATATTGCAGATGGCATCGATTTCATAGACTGCAAAGAAAACCTGTTCAATTCCAGTATTATAGATGGAAATTTGTAATGTGAATTAAAATACTTCGCATATTTAGGCGCCCTCAAAACTGATAGGGAGGGGAGATTATTTCCTTTCGTTGTTTAATACGTTATTCTAAAAGAACACAAGGCTAAGAAAGAATCTTTCAAAAGGAAGCAATCTGTTTACAGACTTATTTATGAGTTTACGAAGTTAGGCCAAATATTAACTACGAAGTTGAGCAACAATTTATGTAACACTCCGGTTATTTACTTTTTCATTCGGAAAATGAAAACCCATGGTTTACCTCCGTATGTGGTTCTGCTATCTTCTTCTTCGTTGCCGAAGTAGTCGAGTGCCTGTTCAGGGCCTATTTGTGTACGATAGAGAGAATAATGACTGTATAAGTGTTCGACAAAAAATATGAACAAGAAAAAAAACAATGAAATGAATAAATGAAATAATAAATTAAAACTAGCGGTATGCAGGGGTTTTGCAAACGATTTGTCGTCAGATGTATATCCCTATACTTGTTATCAATTTACGATGTAGATTTTGTTGGAAAATAATCTCGTTAAATACGTTGCTATATTACGGGGGATTGGAACATCACCATATATGATTTCGTGACAATTTGCCTAATTTGGTCTTGTCTCTATCATGAGTAGAAGTCATAATATCGAGTCCATTGCATTCACTTTGTTATAAATTTCAAAACTTTAACAGAGTTGAGCCAGCTAATTCCAGTATAAGAGCTTAGTGGCTTAAGACCAAATTAAGTGCCACAGCGGCAGAAAATCACAAAAGTGGGGAACAATTATCGAAAGCAAAACTGTTTGGCTTCCTAATTCATGTTATATGTCAAAAACTTTGTAGTGATCAATTCCGTCTCTTTATTATCGCATTGAAATATTGTATGAGAAAAATAATATTGTGTGTAATAATGAATATAATGAACAATTCAATTAAATTTGACTGAACTTAGTGGGTAATGTTGAATAATGAACGTAATAAAATACAGAAGGAAAATTTCCCCTCCCCCATGATATAACAATTTTCATGGTTATATAATGATCAAAGTATTTTCATTCTTCAAAAAGTAATGAACAACAAAAATTCTTAGCTACATAAACATATATTTGTTTATTTATTTATATATTTCATTTTTGTTTTCAATTTTTGATTTATTTTTTGGTATTGATAGTAGGAAAGCTGTTAATTTCATTTTCTGATTTATGAAAACAGTACCTCTGTTATTGTTACAGCTGCCCATATGACAGTTCTTCCTCTTTAGCAGTTTTTCCGGGCATTGTAATCCTCCGTTCCTTGCATGCCCCTAAAAAAGAGAAATTAATCATTGTGAATTTTATTTGACTAACTTGAATGTTATTATGAATAATTATTAACAAACACAAGCCTAAATGTGAACTTAATTTATACGCATTATAATATAAATGTATAATTTTGTCCCGTAAAAAAATCCCTTACAATAATACGTCTGCTTTTCTGTCGGTGGCCTCTGCCACAAGTCACAGAACATTCAGACCACTCTGTCCACGATGAAACCTGGCAGTCAACAACCGGTCCGTAGGGTCCTCCTTCCTAAACGGAAATAATCAATCACGAGAATGCTCTATTAATAATAGTTATAATTCCTTTTAAAGGAATATTCAAGAATAAATTGTAAAGCGACCATTAGCTTCAGAATGAAATGTTCCAATAATGAAAGTTTGTCCCTGTTAGTCAGCTGTTCTCTTGGCAGATTTCAATTCTGATAATCGTATTTTTCACAATAAAGAACACTTTAAATTAAACGTCACTTGGAATATAAATAATAGTAGGAAAATAATATAAATTATAAATTTATAAATAATAAAGGGAACTTACTGGCACCTGGCTCTGCATGGGTCGGACCAGCGAGTCTGGTTGAATTCCGCCGAATAGTTTAGGCGTCAAATCACCTGCAAAAATGAGTATAAGTCCAGTAGTGATTACTAAAATCCCAATTTTCCAGTTAATATTAGAGAGTTGTAATACCGTTAATTCAATTACGCTTAATAATATAGTCCATTTGAGTTTTCTTAGTGGCTGTCTGTTTACAAAAAAAAGTTACCCTAAATATTTTCAAATGTCCAGATAAGCGTTTTAAGGCTACCAATTTCGTTTTTTCTTCGATTATGATTCGTCTTTAGCACAATTAGTTTTAATTTAGAGAATAAATGTTAAGTATTTCAAAATATTTATGGTAATAATAGTCACTCGTGTTTATATTTTATTTGAACCCTCTAATCAACAAATTAGTGTTCCACCTGTTGAAGGATTAAGAAGTGAATAAGAAATCGAAATAAGAGCTGAATAGGACTCCTTTTTTTATTATTATTACATCATACGGTGATTAATGAGACAATCGCCTATTGCTTCAATATAAAAACGAGCTAGATATAAGCTGACTTCAAGACAAGAAATTCTTTCCTGCAGGTATAAAAACTGAACTGTATATTATGCTGGAAAAGTAGGTGAATTGTAAGATACGTTCAAAAATTCAAATTACATCAACCGATTGTTTTTAACTTTTTGAATGATTCTAGAGTAGTATATTTTAATATCAAAGATGGGAGACAGCAGATCGTGAGACTGATATATTATTGTATTCCAAACTTGTGTAGTGACATCATTATCTACTTTTGTAAGATACGGTCATACCTTCATGTTTATCTACTTCTGGATCGAATTTGGAGAGAGATCCTGTGAGGGAAACCCCGAACTGTTGAAGTCGCGTCGTCCTGTTAGATATAAGCTCCTCTGGTTAGGGCGGCATGTTAATAATGGGGAAAAAGTTTAAAATATTTTTCAGTTAAATTAATTTACCATATTAATTACCAGTTATTAAAACCATAATCAACCATTAGTTAATCATAGCATGCAACCGACTAAGTAAAGAATCCTCAAAGTGTCTTATATATAGCAAACTAAAATAGCGACACAGCATTCAGAAGTAAAAACAGAAAAGAGAAACAATTATTTGAAATTAGTCACCTTTTAATTCATTACACACCTCTTCGCACTCTTCTTTCTCGTCGAATCTATTCCTGTTGCCCCGGCAACCGCTATAAGCGAAATTGTGACACGAAAGGGTCATCACGTCGAAAAACCACTTTTCGAAAAAACCCCTGCAAGGGCCGACAACTCTCGGCAATTGGCAAGCCTCTGTAAAGCGCGACACGCAAACAAAACAACAACAAACATGCTGCTTTAATTGTTACTTCTAATTTGTTTTTTAATAATAGATTTTTATCTTGGGCACGCGCATAGATATTCGGCGACACAGTGCATTAGTACCACACATATCCAATAGTACCAACCATTTGAGTTGGTAGACATGCTTGCCGTGGCATTTATGGACAATAATCTTAAAAGAACAGGCAAACTCGATAAACAAATTTTGATCGATTCGCACCCCAATGTTATGTTAGATGTCTTTTTAATAATTCGCCAAAATTAAATCAGTCGTGCGGGGCATGCCGTTAGTAATGCTTAAATTAAACAAATATATTCAACAAGTATATTAGGTAAAAAGGTTAATTACTTAGGACAGTAAAGAAGAGAGAAACAATTTTCTCATATTAGCGACGACACTGATGTGTTATTTATTCGCGTCCTGGGGTAACGTCGGCTCCTCGGGAGTGCATTAAAAGGGGAATAACTTACTCTTAGCCTCAGCCGATGTAAGCTTGCAGGTGGGCAAAGAGCAGTCCATGTAATCGACGAGGTTGGTATTCTTCTGGCAGCTCTCCCTGTCCTGGCCGGGTAGCCAGGAGGTGGACGGCTTCAGACTGCGTATCCTCTGCCTCGTACCGTTGCCGCAGCTCACCGAGCACGTGCTCCAATCGCTCCATTCGGACACTTCGCATTCGCTCGGGTAGGACGGGCTCGCCACCTTCGTGTTAGGGAAAAAATACCATTCAGGATACGACAGACTGAATGCCGGTACGTTCTCGAAACGTTAAAGCCGTATGCCATAGGGGGATTCTTTTTCTATTTTTATTTTGCAGTTCACTGTGTCTATATCCATTATTACTATAATCGAAAACTTTAAAGTAAGCTTTCGATTAATATAATCGACCTATACATATTACCTCTTTAGCATTGTCAGTTTCTCAATACTCAATAGATCTTAGGTCAAAATGTGCGTTTTATTTTTTATCTATTACACAATCATCCTTTATAGTTATAGTTATAATTGCGATATTTTGCATTTTGCTGCTTCTCCCGATAAAGAAACCAGCTAGTGATGGCACTTAACGACGTAGGGGGAATAACGGTTGGGTAACAAAGTAGAGGGATTCAAGGAGTAAATCAGGATGAGGGGCGAAACGAGAATGGAAATTCAGCATCCATCTTTCCTTTGAAGTGTTAAATATTTATCAAAAAAAGTTTTAATGCAATGAAATTACTAAAAGACATTGCTCTTATTTTAATAGGGAGTACTAACTTCAGGAGGACAAGCGAGTCCTTGTTCGCCTGTGCATTCGGCAACTTGTTTCATCTTAATGCGTATTCTACACTCCTTCCAATATTTCTTCGATTTGAAACTCCTAAACCTGTAGAAAATAAAAATTTAAGAATGACGCGTTACTTTGAATTTTATTTATTGTTTTCACTGATTTTAAAATACAAATGTGCACTAAAATACGACATATTTTTGTTCCCGGGTATTATTATGTTCCATCATTCCTTGTCCACTACAGGCTATCTCCGTTTTATAATTGTTTCTCGCGACTCGAATCTCATCAACTTGAGAGGCGTCTCAATTTCAAGGAGAATACAAAATTACCAACACAGAGAGGGAAAATTTGGGCTTTGTTTATCTTGTTTTAGTATTCATATGCTGTTACACACACAAGTTTTGTTGAAATTTATAATTCAGAATAATTTCAACTGAGAAACGTTTCAAGCTCCAGTGTACTCGTTAGATTTCAGTTGGGCAGTCCGTTCATGAATGACTGCCTCATTGAATCAATTACATGAGTAATTGCGAAGTAATATCGAACTATTAATTTAGGATAGCTATTGGGCGATCCGCGAGTGTTTGAATTTAAATGAATTCATTTTCCTCAATTATTGTATTTAATCCTAAGAACGGCGTCGCAATTGTTACCGGTGTCGATGAGGGTGTAGATTCGTGCGTCTATACCTAATGTGCTTCGTATAAAATGCTATAAATAAAGCATTTTTTCTTATAATTACCTATAATTATTTGATATAAGTATTTAATTACCTATTCTTTTCGCCTATACCGCAAGATACAGAACATCCTGACCATACGCTCCACTCAGTTGTTGGGCATTTTTCATCGCTCGATTCCAATTCCGGTTCAATGTGGCTCTCATGTTGCGTGGGCCTAAATAGTGAATAGCATGTGTTATTCTTCAACAAACAATTATTTCAGCTTAATGAAATCAGTATAGAACGTCTTTGCGCGCTTTATTGCAGTGGAGTTTCCATTAATTCAGAACACGATTTAACTTTTCCTCCTGAAAATTAAGGTGTATTACGCTCCCAAGCTTATATTAAGGTTTTTATTTATGTTTGACTTAATTGCCATTTAAGTACCAATAAAGAGAACCATTATAATATACAATAATTACTGGAAATCAAAGATTACACGCAAATGATAATTATAGTTGTCTTCGTTTTATTTGGTTGGTGATTTTTTCTTCCTACCTTCCTGTTCTTTCTTCTTCAGCAAATATCGTAATGTAGGCCTATTTATTACCCTTATAAGATATCACTACTCATGTGATTTTCTGTTTCGCGTATTCGGTGCTAACGCAGGTCGGTTTCGACTTTAGCGCCACCTTTCTTAGCGTTCCAGCAAAATACATACAGACATTCTAGTGCGAGCATTCAGCAATATACTAATAATGGGTTCGTGTCTCGGCAGACGGCATACGTGAGTAGCTCATTATGTTACTGAAGGAATACTAATGACGATTCAGAAAAGCATATCTATGTTAGAACGGAATAGGCAAGTGAGGAGACCTTCCAACGATTTATAAATTCAATAATAAATATGTTGGTTTCTTCTACCTGCACTGGTGGGGAGCGTAGCAGGTCTCCCTCTTGGTCAGTTCCCTGTTGCAGCTGTTCTTCTCGGCCTCTTGTTCGTTTTTGTAGAAGCGCTGTCTGCTCCTCTTGCCCGACCCGCATGTGGCAGTGCACTCGCTCCAAGGCGACCATTCCCCAACTTCACAGGCTATACACGGCAAAAAATTTATCACTTATATATCCATCTCATTTAATTTTTCCCTTTCTTTATTTATCAATTTACCTTCATTGTTGCTAAATTCTTCGTTTAAGGAAGTGCAACTCTTCTCATACAACCTCTGCCTGGTTAAGTACAGCCTGGCCAAAGGCTTCATTTCCTCGCCTGAAAATATTTACTAATTATTTATCAAATTAAACAAAGAAAGAATTTGAATTCTTTTTTTATGAATTAGAAATGCTTTTCAATTTAGCCTCAGGCTGTAAATATAATTCATGAGGAATATAACATTACCGGAGGGATCGAAGAACGGCGATCTCGGATCGTTGGGGAAGGTCGAAGTTATCTTCCTGATGTGATCTCTGGGCTCGGTCGGCATGTCGGGAGACTTGAAATTTAAAATAAATTCAAATCAGCGAACATTTTTCTATTTTCTATTCCCTTTGAGGGGTTTCTAGCAGTCGGGGACAAGCGGCACGAAATAAAAGTTACAGAAAACCGAGGCAAGGTTTAAGCCAAGCTCTCGAGCTCAGATTATATGAGATACTCAAACATTGAAGTGGAGTACTAGATGGTACTATAAATGGGTTTACGGTCCATAAAACAAACTATTATAACAAAAATGATGAAGGAATGATTTCGGGTCGTTGTCTAGGATTTGGCGGCAGATGGTGTTGGACAGAGGCAAACTGTCGAGGGAGAGAAAATAATAATTATTGGGAGGACCAATAAGCTGAAGTCGGGCTGTGTTCGCAGAGAATGTCTAACAAATCCGCCGGGTTTTAGCCCGGAGTTAATTGAGAAATGTATTTTCCTAGTAAATTCAGGAAGGGGAATTATGCGGTTTGAGAGCCTTAATGAGTTATTATTTAATCCAAATCATTAAATCTTTTCCAGATCCTACTAACTACTAAAACGTGAAAATGCGGGCGAATAAAGAGCAGAGAATTCGAGAATTCATTACAGATAATAAACCAACGGCATTACACCCAATTTCTTGTTGGCTCAGTATTCAACTAAAAGCTCTATTAAAAACATAGGTTAAATTTCCAGTTTGAGTTTATTTTCAATTAACTCAAGTTCTCTCACCTGCTTTCCTTTTGAAACACGTTGAAATATGTGGAGTCAGCCCTGGTTATATGCCTCAGTGTTGGGAAAAATTCTGAAGTATCTCTGCATATTTACAGTACCTCACAATATCACTATCACGAGACCGCATGGGACCAATCAGGCGACTGCAGAAAATCATTTACAGTATGCCTAATCTCGGCGCTTTTTCCCAATATTGTCGGCACTCTTAATTTTCCAGTTGAGAATAAGTCGAGCAAAACTCCAGTTTTAATTCCCTTTTATTATTTCCCTCCATTCGACTTTTCTTGAGTATTATACAGTAGCAAAAAATAAAAAAAAACAAAGTTAAAAACTCTTTCCGCCTATAATCGCCTGGAATAAGGTGAGGGAAGTTCTGCAGGTAATGCACGATGTATTCCTTTATTAAAAACGGGCAAGAAAAAAACATTTCCTGTGGAAAAAATGTAATTACCCTCTAAACAGTTGGCGGCCCTTCCTGCGGAAAACAAACAGCTTGGGGCTTTTGTTTGAATAGTCTCACTTAATAAGCGGGGTCTAATTGATGCTGTAAAAGTTTGTTAGCTTTTTTTTCCTCTTTCCTGTGTGCTGTCTGAAAGAACAAACTTTGTACACTATTAACTCTACTCTAGCCTGGTTGGTGGGGGGGGGGTCCTAGAATTACAAAGTTTACACGCTGGGGGCGGAGTCGAAGTTAAAGTCAACTTAAAAAGTTCTTTTCTGTATAGTGGGTGGAAATCTGAGCAATCCGACTGTTGGCATTTGTGTACCGGATAACCCTTATCGGCTACCCCATATCTTTTTAATTCCGGACAACTGAATCCCAGGTACAGGAGCATTGATTTCAGGCATTGAACAAGAAAACTTTTCGGATATGTTATATAGTTCAATACTTCAAGAGGGAGAGAATTCAGCCAGGGATTTAGTGAAGGAGTGCTGTGAACAAAGTCGAAGTACATGTACGAGTGTGTATACACCCTCACATAAGCAGACACAACGCACACACATAAGGGTGTTCTGAAAATAGGATTTCGTTATCGTTTTATTCATGAATGTGAAAAAGCCCCGCGAAGGTAGATTGCGTATCAGCGATACAGAGCCGTATAATGTTATTTTAGATAATTTAAGGTGTTATTCTGGGAGTAGGCGACGGTTTGGAATATCATTATCTCTGGCGATTTTCCTGTATTTGTAAGTAAACTATGGAAATTACTAATTTTGAGCTTCCCATTCCAGATATTATATAGAAGTTAATATACCACACTCTCAGTTACATCAAAATGGCAATGTACCTCACTAGATTGGTCAAGTGTATGCAGTCGTCAATTTTTTATTTTAATTTAGCCACCTTGGAGTTTGGCCACATTACTCTTGGCTACATTGGATGACCGATTGGATAAGGCAATATAACCTCACAACCTGTATATGGATACGGTCCAATGGAGATTACAGAAAAGAAAATTGCAGGAGAGTTAACTGAAAGTAAATGATTAGCTATCGATTGATTACCGTGTAAGTGATGCCGCTGTCGGTGCCCGCATCCCACGGGAAGAGGTTCACCGTCGCCGTCTCCAACCAACTACAGTTTCCTAGGCACAGCTCCATGCCGGACACGCCGACTATCCAATCCGGTGAGGGATCTGCAAATATTGGATAACCCCGTCAATATACAAAGCACAAATACGATAGGACCTCCTGTGAACTACAATTTTTATAATTATATTTAGTTTAGATGACAAATTTTATCGCCACTCATTGATGGTACTCCTGCTCCAGCCCTTAATCACTTTCTGTCTCTACTTCCTGATTTGGTCCTATATAACTAGTCTGGTTTGAGCGTCTCGCCATCGTCAATATTAAATAGTCTTTCGAGACTGTCGGCACTAATAGTCTGGCTGTATTCTATTATATTACTAGATGGGATTCTACCGGCAGAAGATCGGAAGAATGATGAGGGCGAGAGTCCTATCAATAATACATAATGTGATAACGCGACATTAACCAAACACAACAGCGGCAGTAAACCAGCGGTGACAGTACTGACAGGATGCTTCATCAACAGCAGCCCTAATGTCAACTGTACATTGTATTACTGACTGAGACGAAACCGTTTTAGCTTAGAACTAAACAGGAGAGAGGAGACGCGAATATCTTGATCGAATATCGAAATGAATAGTAATTTTTACTCTAAACTCTAATTTTGTATTCAAATTTTAACGAGAGTGTTGTTACTCTTGTCGTATTTACTATAAATCAAGAAAGAGTGCCCGAGCGTTTCGCTTACCTTCCGTCAATGGCTTAGTCATCCCGACTTGTCGACCGAAGCGAGGATGGAGGAAACTTACACCGGTGTGGACTTAAAGCGTATTACAGTTTATATTATGTACAGGACCCCCGTAATCTGTTGCTAGTTAAGTTAATATGGCTTACCGATCATGGAAACAAGCGATATTAGGTGGTGTTTGCTGTCCACCCTGAATACAGCGTATGTTTGCCCAGTCACGTTAGGATAGCTGATACCTCGTGCTTTTATAATCGTCCTGATGTTCTCAGACTGTAATAAAACAACGGTCGACATTACACAAACACACTATTGTAAATGACTGTCTGTCGATAAAAACTAAATTCAAATCTTAATGACCTGATTTTTGAGTTCAGCTTCAAGCATTCTGGTTGAACCCCTTTCGGCCACTTGTTTTAGTCCTTCCGATGCTATACCACCGTATTCCCAGAACCTAGATATACAAAAATATATTGCGAACAATTACTCATTATTCAAATAGCTCTCTTGAAATTGTGGAATGTGTGTTTGACCGGAAAATGGCAATTATTTCATTATTACTAATGTCGTTACAACATACGAAACAACTATCGTGAACACCTGCGAATATAAGTTTTTATTGTCCTCCAATTGACAGTAATTGATGCCCTAAAAGTAACGGGTCGTATTCTGACGATCGTTAACAGACAATATCTGACAGAAATAAAAAACGATAAGAAAAGGTTATAGTGGAGTTGTTCAATTACCTATATGAATTGGTGTGGGAAGCGCCGATGACGTCACTAAATCTTGGCACCCAGCTAGAGTTGCTAGGGAAATCTTTGGGATGAGTATGCCTCGACCAAAGACCTTCGAAAGTCACCTGTAAATTTATATATTTTACTAATATATACCACTCAATAACTAACAAGAAAGAGGCTGTGGTATTGGGAAAATTATCCCATTCATCAAATGTTATATATCAAATTCTGGTTCGGGGTTTTGCTAGTCCTTTTACTGGTGTTGACTGAATTCAAAAATGATATCTTCTTAGGTCTTTTAACCATGCACCCTATGACTGTTTTACTACAATAAGACCTGCTTTTCATTCCTGAAATTGTCTTGCGTGTTGGAAATATTTCCTCTCTTGGCACCTGAATGTTAAATATGTATGTATGTATGTATATATATATATATATATATATATATATATATATATATATATATAAATGCGTGTACATATAGAAGTACCTCGTACTTGGCCTCGTCACAGGCGCAGCACTGGCGTTCTGAGCCCCCAGTGGACTGCGAATGTATGTCGTAGTTGAAAAGGTGGCTGCCTGACGGTGGTGCAGCCTCGCACAGGGTCTTGATCAGGGTGCCCTCATCCTCGTACCACACTGAACCGCTTTCTATTACAGTCGCCCTAGAATCACACACGCAGAATAAATTATTCTGTACTGACCTAATTAACAAACTGTTCACGAGGCGGTAAATTGCGCCGTACAGTTCAATAATTGTTCTGCAAGCGGTTTTATGAGTTATAATCGAAAACAAATGCCTACATTTATATCTGTCGGCGGATTAAGCAGGATCGTTCGGTTTGTATTCGAAAAGGTCGTTACGAATTTATGCACGTTTTGTTTAGGGGGAATCAATCCTACGTCCGTTTTATTTACAACCGGAGGAAATCCTATTTTAAACTCAACACGAGAGCGCATCTAGCCCGCTAATTATCAGAAACGGATTGATAATTTCGACTGCGCGGAATATTCATTAATCGGCGGTGTTGTTAAATTTACCGTGGCCGAGGGATAATACTGGATTTACTTGGACAATGGAAAAATTCCCGTTCATGAATACGGTCGAGCTTAGTACAAAATAGAGCGGGATGAGAGAATGTGATGCATGAACAAATAAGCGTTAACAACCGAATCCGGATCGCGTTTCCATTTATTTTCCTCAACCATACGTAGTCCAGGAGTGTGAATTAATTTCGCCCAACAGCGATCCTCAAGCTGTCGTTTAATCGCGATAGAATAAAATTCGAGTTCCAGAAATTGAAAATGGAAATTCGGTCTCGCCGGTTTTATCTGATGGCGTTTTAAGCGTCTGCATTTTTCCGAATTGATCGTTTGTCGGCGGCCGCCCATTCCGCAACCGCGTTCAGATTGAGTTACTTATCGCTGATTTTCTTTCCTAGTGATATATGGTGGGGATATTTCCGAACGGTTGGTAACGCTGCTGGCGTCGCGTTACGTAAACCGCTTATCGGTTAATGGGATAGATTCTGGAGAGAAAAGAAAGAAACCTAACCGACTAATCTATTTTTTTTATGCCTCATAGATCTCTAGTTATCATAGCGTGACCGACAAGAGATAAAAGGAGACGGTATGCGTCTCAAAGCGTTCCATTGTCCACAATCGAACATATTACATTAATTCTTCGTTGATAGTTGGCATCAGAATGGACTCTTTATGTTACTACTGTCACATTCGTAGGCACAATAAGCGGTACAAGAAGATTACGTATATTTCGTTGCGGTTTGTTTCAAGAAATTGATTTGTAATATTAATGAAAATTAAGCTATAACATTTTGTTGTATGTACAATAAATGTGCTGGTACGAAAATTCAGTTAGTGTTATCGAGTTTGTAGGTGTTACTTCATGCTATTTGTACAGAATACCGCGAAAAAATGTTCAATATGTAATGATGTAAGAAATAATTGATGTATTGGAAAATTTGTACTTCAATTCTTAATTTTATGTTAAAGAGAATTTATTAACAGATTTTACGTTTGCTATGTAAAAGAAATAGTGTATCGCGATATTCTGTCTGCATAGGCTCATGTCGATCCAATACTGTTTTGGTGTTTCTTAGTTGTTGAGTTTTTCGCAAATTTCTTTCGCTTTGTTTCCACACAATCATGGAAGGCTTCCTCCTTCAGGATCGAGAAAACTACGGTATTCCAAACCAACGTAGATAACATAGATTTTGTATTGGAATCTCTCTTTTGGTTGTCTTGCTCTCAAGACTTTGAAGCCCCCGCCGTTGGTTTCTCTGGGACTCTTCTCCGGACAGCAGATAACGCGTATTCCAAACTGAAAATAGTAGCCTGTCATACCTGAAGATGACGCAGTGCGGAATGGGGGACTGGGAGGCGGGAGGCGCTACCCAGTAGACCTGGACCTCGGTCTTTGGCTGAGTGTTGGTGTGGGTGATGAGGTTGTGGCAGGTGGGGCTGTAGCGCGCCGCGGTGTCGAACAGGAGGGTGAGCGTGCCGGCGCTGGCAGGGCCGCCGATGCCGCCCCCTTCCGGCCCCCTCACCGCCGGCTCAACTGTCAGGCTGAAACCCACGAATTTCGCCTGACCGCTTCCTCTACCGCCGAGGCCCTCGCTACCTTTCAGCACCACTGTAAGGCATACTACATGTTATGACAAGAACTGAGTACTCGCGATAAAAGACTACTATAAAATTTCTCATTGAACCTTCACAATTATATGTCCCACGTTTCGCCGTTGATGCACAGGAACGTCTAATAATTTATGAATCTCGGATTCTTTTCATCTTAAAAAAGAAAATATCAACTTAAAATACATTATAAACCATTTCCTTTGTTAATATATTTCAATGATATTTCAATAAAACATTGACGGGTACGTTTCTCAACGGTAATTTTTTTTAAAGTTTGTCAGGTACTCGGAAGGAAATTTATGCGACGTTCGAATTCGATTGTTACCAGCGATAATGCGAAGATTTAAAGCGAAGAAGTCGGAAAGCCTAATTAGCGTCGGGGGAATTACTTTGAAGAGTCCGGAAAATTGCGAACGAATTAAGAACGTCTAGCAAATGATATAACACCGGGGGGAGTTACACGGAGTTAATTGGTGCGACCAACTTACAGCGAGCGAACCCGTCCAACCACCCACCGTCATCCCCAATCAATTACAATTTATTTCGGTCGGTCGCAGAAAAAAAGAAAAGGAAATAGTAGGGGGGAGGGGGGAGGGACAGGAAAAAGGAGAAGAGAAGTGTCGGGAAAATCAGATCTGTCCGAGAAAGTTTTTTCAAGCTCTAGTGCACTTCATGTCTTTCTCGCTCTCGGCGACCCCGATTAAATAACCCCAATTGAACCGAAGAATGTTTCTTTACCATTCTGTTCGTCAAATATGTTAATAAACTTAAACTTAACAATCATATTTACTATTAATGTATTCTAAGTAATTTATAGTATTTAGTACTAATTTCATAAGATCCAATGATTGTGTAAGATTGTTCTAATCCAATCCAATCGGTTACCATCAGCAAATATGAAATCACTGCAACAGTTATAGTGTTGCAAATCTTCGCGGACGGTACCATAAATCAAGACTATATTAGACTCGTTGTGAATATAATAAATTATAACGCCTTAGTCGGCAGTTTAACCGCAGGCTGGTGCCCTAGTAGGAGTAAGGGGGGTCGCAGTTAAGGGGGTCCAGTTGTTGTGGGCTGGATACGTGCCCTTCAGACCCGACCTTACGTTTTAACCCCGGCGCTACGTTCCTTGGCCGTTATTTGCACACGTTGCCCGTCCCTAAAAACCCCCCGCCTCCCCCCGGGTTCTACCCTGTCTGCATATCAAACATTTCCACTTCCGTCCCCTCGACGCCCCACCGAAACTAATGCTTGAAATGAAGGATCGTTCAGGTCACACGGAGTCCTTCCGCGGGGGGAATTAATTCTGGGTTTACGTTTTTGCTGGCCTTCTCAATAAAGTGTTTCTACCATCGTTCCGTCGATTTACGGTCTCCAATCCCCTTGCTTATGGTATTCGGTGCGGATAGGACACTTTATCGGCTGCTAGAGCCGGAACATGGCTAGAATGTGGGTATTGCAAATTGATTAATCAAGCGAATCAAGGTGAATTAAGAACGAGAAGATAGATGAGGATAGAAGACGAGAAGTATGCGGGATAGGAGATTTTACCCCAGTCCCATTCCGATTCACGGTGCGGGTGAAGGGTTTTTCCAACTCCTGCATGTAGAACCGTTCTGTTAATTTTTATGCACCCTGTTTCCTTCGGGAACTGAGATTTCATCTATTTTTTAAATATCTCCTATCGTTTCAACAGTACCCGCAATGACGTCTAGGCAAATAGCCAATCCGAATTAACGGTAAAGTCCATCTGGATATATACTTCAAAATTGTGCCCAAAGAATAGTGCAAAGTGAACATAGGGTGTGGAAACAGGGTGAGGGAGGGGTGGGGGTAATAAATAATAAATCCACTTATAGGCTCCAACCCCGGTGGTGGGTTTCTCTTTCTACAGGACGGGCTCGCTGGGCGGGTGCCAAGCGGTGCTCTCAGGTTGGCAGGATTGTGCCAGATAGCGAGGGGCCAGGGCTGCCACCCCTCCTATAATATAATATGACGCTAATTGACCTGACCTGGTCCCCGGCTCGTGGTCCGGGGGGGGACGGACGGACCCAAACCACAAACCCCGATGGGGGGAACGAGACCATTGTTTAACCACAAATCATTATCACAGATAACGCACACGGGCATGCATCGCAGACACACATGGACGTTAAATCAACATAATATAGATATCTGCGTGCAATAAACATATATACCTTTCTATATGTTAAAAATCCGATTAAACAGGTGCTAGTAAACACTGGTGTCTAGCAATTAACTTATAATAGTTATAATTTATCGTAGGGAGGTCAGAGATGCGATTCTCTGAGTGATGTATTGCAAGTTATTGAAAACGAGCGATTAAAATGTTCCCTTTTCTTAATGGAGACGGAAGAAGATAGATGGTCTCAGAGATTGATTCGAGGAAATACAGAGTGCTGAAGCCGGCCAGGTATTCCAAAGAAAAGCAGGATAATACGCCACGAGGACTCGTTAAGATTATCAACTCGTGTAGAGAAATATTTTTAAATTCGGGTTACAATAATTAAGTAAAATACCTGCATACCCTTTGTCCTAAAATATAGCCAACCTACAGCAGTAGTAGTAATTTCATGTTTATCCATAACATTCTTACATAGTTATTCGGACTGGTTGGTGATGACAGTTTAAACAAATCATGAAAAGAAACTAGGAACAAGCCCAAAAAATTACATTGTACATAGTTTTCACATGCATTTTTGAGAAATAATTTTTAATGACCAAGGTTTCACTCTTAGTACTCCTTAACTAAAAATTGTTCATATTCCATTGGGGAATTAAGGCGTTTTAATGGAAACGCATACTTCAAGTTCCACATAAGATTTAAACGAATCCCCCTGTGATTTATTATTCGATGACACCCCCGTGTCTATTAATTATACCTCGACTCTTTGTTGCGCGTTTTTCATTTTTTAGAAAACATTCAAGGACTCAGTCGTTGCAAAAGGTATTTTTATACAAAGGCTCGTGTTTTTACTCCTCCACGCGTTCGCCTGTGCTGTCAGCATATAGGTTTCATCGTTTCAAAGGCTGACTAGGTTGAAATGAAAATGTATATTTGAAATACCCATATATTCTGTGAATATATGAAAACTGAAGGTTGCTTCCCCGTAATGCCTCAATATTTTGTTCGTCATTTGTATAGTTTTATCAATAATCAATCCTTGAACTGAGACATAAAAAAATGAAAGCAATACGCTCCACCGACCGTGATTTATCGTTTTTCCCAGTAATCTATCCTAGTATCATTGCTCATAGAATATTTAAAAATTCTGTTTAATTTCATAAACACGAAATATTATCGTGTTATCAATTTATCCTCTGTCTCTACTATACAAATCTCAGTTGGTTTTATCTTCTTTAGTATTTTCTGTATTATATAATTTAAATGTAAATAATTTAAATTTATGACAAGGAAAGTTCATTCGGAATATAAAAATCCATAGGAAATTACAAATCTATAAAATATCATATATTAGTGTTATGATGTTAGGATCCATTTTCTAAAAATACGGATTACTCCATGAAATTGATAATAAGAGCAACAAAAATCATTTTCCACGTCCGATATCTAGTTGGAATATTATTGAAAAATAAAGAAAAAATTACATTGCTCGTGTATATTATGATAAAGAGGGGTCGCCCTTTTTTAGTCCCCTTGCAGAACTATTTTTGTAAGAACAGTACCCTGTCGTTAGTGGAATTTCATTTTTTCTGCTTCCTTTTTTTTATATGCCTGGAATTATTTCTATCGTAATAGCAATAATAAAAAAATATAGAATATAGTAAAGTTTGTTTCAAGCATAACACAATTAAAAAATTAACATGATTACAAGTGGATAAAAATTAAACACTCATTTATTGTGTAGGCAAGAGGAAAAACCCGCCATTCTCCCGGAAACTGGTATAAATCCTTCTTCCGTCTAGCTTATGAAATATGTATTGTGGTTGAAACTCCATTTTCGGTGTACTGAAAAATTAAAACTGCGATAAAAACCCGAAGTTGGTTTTTACGCGCTAACGTCGCTTTTGCGATCAGAACGGGCTATTTTGCGAACACCGGTTATCATATTTCTCTGACAGTCACACGCTGGTCTTTCCTTGTTCATTGTGAGCTCTTTTACAAAACATTACGTTCAATTATCCCCCGAGTTATTTCTGTAATATTTGATCAGTCATTTGGCAAATCCTCTTGCTGCCACCTTGTGTATTTACATTCACCTTTTATCCACCCGTATATAAATTTATCACGTTTAAAGAAATCAGGTCCTTCTGGGGTAGTGAACAAAGTGAATTAGAACTCGAATATGGAAATTGTCGTGTCAAATGCCAGGATTTATTTCTAGGGGAAAATATGACCGTTATCAATTGTGCCCAATTTGACCACACAATTTCTATCGTAGTTCCAAATCAAACTGGAAGAAATAATAGTCGAGGGATCATTTGTGTTTCAGGGTCAAGGTTCCTCTGTGCCATTCCTATTTGGATTTGTATGTCAATATTAGGAGGCTAAATTATAAATGTCAAATTATCGATTTATAAAATTGATAACCGAATTCAGAGCTATTTGAATTATTCGTCTATTTATTAAACGATAAAAATTAAACAAAAAAGAAATTTATGGACAGGTGGATGAATGCAGTCATGAAGAAATAACAATTCGGAATGTTACAACTCATTCCTATCTGTTCTTGCTTGTTTGGTCAAGTCCCAAACCTGAGTTCGTAGAATCGGTGTGGTATATTAAATTATTTTTACTGAAAAACCAATTACAGCAGTTTTCAACTATTTTCTTTTTTATCATCATGGCAGTACGGCGTATCTCATTGCCAGTAGCGACGGAAAATTCGCCGGTAATTGATAGTATGAATCGAATTATCGAACGAACAATATTTCTGTAATCGTAATTACAATTAGAAGAGCCAACAAATACCAGAGTAACATCGGAAACACGAGTTATCGATGTTTATAATCAGTTATAAGAAATGATGCTCTAACGTTTTTACATTACGCCACATTTCTGGGATAAATAGTTCTCTCTTGTTAACCTCTGCCCTCTATTAATTAGTTTTTAATTTCTACGTTTTAGGCATATATTTTTTTAAGTAGTCTTATTATTGAAATAGGAAGGAATAATTCGAACGACTGAGTGTTTTTATGTGGTTCTTAACAGAATGGAATAATCCAAGCTGTTGTGGTTGGATTATGCAGATCCAGGACAGCAAGAGTGATGATATTCTGAATAAATATTGCCCAATTAACGCTGCGAATTAATGGCAGAAAATACAGAATTACTTCGTAATTTACGAGTCCCTATTGATCATGTCAACCAGGATTAAACAGTGGTGCCACAGACAAAAGAATACAGGAAACGCTCTTGAGTAATTATGCAATAATTTTGCACATTATAGCAATAATGTTCTATAGGAAAAAAAACATTTACAATTCAGTTACTATGGATGAACGAAATAATCTGGACCGAAGAAAAACTCTATTATGTATACTGGAAAATTCGTTTTTAATGTAATCTATTCAGGCATGGAAATGAAACGTCTGGAAATTACATTAAGCTTTTCTTTGACCGAGAAACGATAAAAAAAAGACGGAAGGGCCCATGTTAAATTGCTCAGTGGTGAAAGTAGATGGAAAATTAATATTTTATTTTATTTCATTTATAAAATTATAAGCAACAATTTTATTGAAGGTCATTATTGTTTCTTTTCTCTTAAAAATTGAAACATTTTCTCTGGGGCCTTAAGTGGGGGCCTTTTCTCCATCCCTTGGGTTTTGGGTAATTGATTATAAGGCCTTAGGAATACTTGTCGTATGCCAGGATAAGACGTCCTGTCGTGTATTGTCACTCAATTATGACTATAATTGCGACAAACTATAGCGACCAGTAATCACTTGAATGGCGGTGAATTTGTCGTTTCAGAATACCTCATTCGTTGACTAATAAATTGGGATTTTAAGGATCTCCTAATACCGGGTTATCTTTTCGAATCTCGCAAGATACGCTTTCGGGCACGCTTTTTTGAATTTATACGCGATCATGAAGTTATCTCCTTAGTACCGGTCGTGATATTAATTTGATAGGTTTACTTTGGTTATTATCGGGGTCAAATTGTTGCCTTCGCTTCAACTAATTTCTAGTTTGGTATACCGTAGTTTTCTTGATCTTCCGCCGGTTTGGTGTTTTGCTAGACCGGTTTCGGCCCTCTTCAGTAACAGTGTCGCTTTTCGATTAGCCGCGAATTCGAATCTGAATTCCGATCTTATCGGAACGAAAAATATCTAGCCATCTCGCCAAGTCTCGGGATAAGTTTTGTGGGGGGGTCTTTAATTATGTCTTTATTTATGTTCCATGGTTCGGCCGATCCCCGTCTGTTCATCGAATACAACAAACATGAATACCCGTTTTCAGCTCCTAATGCGCCCGTTGCAATCTTAAACGGGCGCCATCGCATCCCGTGCAACAAGCGAAACCGGGAGTCGATTCGAAGTAGACGGCTTAAGAACGCTGAGAGGGAGGGGGCGGGTGAGACGCCAGCAGAAAAACACTAGCCCACAAAACCCAAAAATAGAATGGCCGCGCGAATTCCTAGAGTCCAAACAAAAACAACAAACCTGAATGTTGGCCCAGAGCCCGACGTCAAATGCACAGCAGAGTTTCGGACCCCTTTCAAAAAAGGGATGGAAGGGGAGGGAGGGGGTGCGGTTTTAGTCCTACCCGGATTATATAAATATCCAGACCGGGAAATCCTCTTTCCTAGCTCAGTACTAAGATATGGCTTACTGTAAGCAAAAGCTCGAGATAAGTAGGGACGTCGATGTAAGGGGCCAGGGCCAATATAAATCAATTACTGTAATTAATGCTGGGATAATGAATATAGGCATAGAGGAGTAACAGAAGTCGGTGGTTCGAATCCGCCCAGAATGCCATATATGTTATGTTCGTAAGTAGGGATCTATCCCAGTATCGTTGCTCCTACTTCAAAAATATTTCAAAATTCTGTTTAATTTCATAAACACGATATACTATCATGTTATCAAATTATCCTCTGTCTCTACTATACAAATATTGCTGACGAGCATTAGTTGGTTTTATATTCCACTTTACTGTGTTATAACTAAATTAAACTTGCTACAAGGAATATTTCATAAACTCAAAATATTAAGCGAGGGCTTATTATATCAGTTCGCCTTGTGTGAACTTATGCTGATGAATTTCTGTTCCTTCACACGCCCGTTATCCCACACCGTTTCATTATGGACAGCTATCTTGGCGGCCGCTGTAGGCGTTATACCCGCAATTGTCATTCCCGGGAAACAGTTGTCCAAATAGGGAAAGTATTATATCCAAATAAGCGAATTCATCCAATAAATACTATAAAGGTATTCCATATTCTTGGAACAGAGGTAACACTCCATAACCTGTAATGTTGCGGGGACAGAATTAGATGTGTTTATTGAGCTGGGAAGAACTAAAATATTCGATTACGCAACTCGAAATGACGGCTTTACATGTGGAGGCGACCTGGCCAAACACAGTGTCCCCTCCCCGTCGCACTGCAGAGTTTACCCAATTTATGATCGTTACATTTTTTTTCAACCCTCCAATTCTAAACGGATTTATGCATCCTGGCGCCGAGGAGCCCAGGACACATTTCTCAATGCCGCCTGCGTGACTGTTCAAAAACATTCGAACAGCGCTAACCATAGAATTTATAACAACGGTAAATAAAGAATATTCAAATATACAGGAAAAATTGATATCTATATTGTTTTTGCCACAAGCCTTTTAGGGATAAGGCTTCTCCCGCATAGAAAAGAGTCCCAACCCTAGTCCCTCGTTCTACGTAAATAATGTACATGCCTATGAGTTAAATTTTTATTGTAATTTGTAAATTAAAAATTATTATTGCGTGAAATATAAACACGGAATTTCTTACAATATACATAGAAACGATAACGATAACTCATATATACCTCTTTGCGGACCCTTCTATTTTTATATAAATGTATATTTCGTTTCCACTAGTTTTATCTAAAATAGGACATTCTTTAGGAGCTACATTGTCTTTAAAAATTCCTATGTTATATGTTGGTACGCAGAGTCATAAGTTTACTGCAACTGTATACGAAACTCGATACAACAGCAGTGCACTTTATTCACACGATGCCTTTTGTAATGGCGTTATACCTTGTTAGTTTGTGCCACGGCGGGTGACAGTATAATCCAAGTATGAACGCTTGACGACCGTTTATATCATCGCTATGTTTAACTGGCGGAGACACGTTATGGAGGAAATAAGCCAGAACTGAAGAGGATGATAAATTCACGGGTGAATCACAGTCGCCCATGCCCGTGCTATTTTCGCCCTCGAGGTGAATGAAGCCCGCGTAACGGTGAACGAACTGCGACATCTTCATTGGTTAAACCATTTTTCTTGTCAGAAAGTTTCGATTTTGTCAATTACAGACTATTCGATTGGCAAATTAGGGTCTCCTTTCAAGATTGCGAAATTAATGTAGAAGGTCAGGAGTTGGACCGTTTCTACTAAATGGAAGTGATAAAGGCCACTTAAAGTTATTTCCGATACCTTGTAAAGAGGGAATTCGTGAACCTTCTTTGCCTCGGACACTTCACTTTTCCGTTTACGATCTATATCTGTTCTTTTGTTTATCGCATTTCTTAAAATCTGTAAAATTGTTCTACATAAAATGTTGCAACTAATTCGTTCCAACTATTTCCATGGGCTAAGAAATTCCTAGGTTGTGAATCGACCTTAAATCAACTTGACTAATCTTGACCAGCGTGTCGTCCAAAACTCTCTTCTAGTTTATTGTCCTATCCTCTATACATTATAATACATTTGGGAGAGGCTAAATGCAAGTGTCCGGGGGTGATCCGTTAATACCATCTGTTTTCCGAAAGGGTGGAAAACAATTTCGATTTGCAGGTTTTTATATAAAATTCTTTACTATTCAGTCACGTAATAGGTAATGCCCCTCCCCCACCTATCATCGGTCAGACGGCTAGAGCCAGCTAGTCAGCGACGCTATTGATCTATTTATAGGTGGGCGGCCGTAAGCTGTAATGGAGGGGCAGGGGGTTGAGGCCATCGGGCTGTACGTTGGTCACGGACTGACGCGTACTTGCGTACCAATGACCGTGTAGCCATTAAGCACACCTCCGCTGTGGGCAATCACCCGCCTACACCGTCGGGGAGTCAATCGCATTGTTCAAACGCCTCTTGTTAATCGCTAGTCGAAGCGCAGTTTTTCCCTTGTGAAATTGCCCAAATTACCTTGGAAGTGGGGGTATAACGGATATAGGCGTGGGCCAAAATGACCGTGCATAATTAAACGGTGTGGGATAATGAACAGAAACGCATTGGTGTAACTATAACTGTATACAGGGTCATGAATTCTCTAGGAAACAAAATTCTTATACAGCACCCCGCAATGATTTTCCTATTTTAAGTGAAGTTCAGCGATACAGAAAATAAACATATCTTGCAACCCCCTGAAATTATACTAAATAGAACATAATCTATTAAATTACGCGAGAACATCAATGTATATTATCAAACGCTCAACATTTTTATATTAATCCTACTCCAGCATAAAAATAAAGACAATTTAAAAATAACCGTCGTGTATACAATGTACGATTTATTAAACGAATTCCACTGGTATACCAAATCCCCCCTCAACGCCCTTGTCTTCCCATTTAATTACAAATTAAATTTGAACTTAAATAAAACTTAATTTTTGACTAGTACTATGGGACTGCCACGCCCGTTACATTTACAAAGAACCTTTTAGATCCGTTTGCTTACAATTAGTAAATTAATTAATGCAAATTGAGGTCGGTTCCGGTCTTTTTAATCTGTCGCTAATAGTAAGTAGGGCGGCTTGCAATTTGGGAAGGGGTGGACGAAGCGGTTTAGAGACGGCCGTTCGGAGGGCAAGAACCGACACGAAAGGGAAAACACCACGACCAAATTACTCAAACGTCCACACACCCACCGACCTTCCTTTTGTCTTATTAGTGCCTCCTCTAATTCAATTCGTACCCTGTATTTCAGCAGCGATACTTCACCAGTGCCATCCTACTTCTCAGAGGAATTTTCTAGAAATAGTTTAGAATTCAGTTTAGAAAAGTGGATACCTACCTATAGTATAGTAGTATAGTGAAATATTACCTATTATATATTTGTAAGACTGAAATCAGATACCTTAAACAGTTACCGATGTAATCTATTTGTTTAAGTCAATATTGAAGAGCGACAGAGAAAATACAGCAACCGAGATATTGTCCGTTCGTCTCCTTTCTTCCATTTTGTTTTAAACCGTCGTTTAATTAATGAGGCCGGTTAAAAAGAAACCGCGGACCGGCCCTATCCATTATAATTTGATATTGATGACGGCTTTCAATTCGGCGAACGAGGCGAGGAATGAGGGGCTGAGTCGGACATTGTTCTGGGCCTGAATTGCTTTGAAAGATATACCCCCGTCCCGCCCCTAACCGCGGCCCCCAACCGAAAAGACGAGAGGAGGAAATGAAGAGGGGGAGGGGTGGGAAGTTAGGGGCCAGAGGGGGGCAATTACGTAACCGCCCGGTAAACTAACCCCTCCAACCTAAAGTAGTGGGGAGGGGGAGAGGCTGTCGGTTAATGACAATAGAACGGCTCCGGGTTGAGGGGAGTGGGGATTGGGGAATTATTTCAAGTAGAACTAATTAGCCAACTGAGCAAACCATCGAGTCCCCACCTCCCCTCCTGTCCTATTCAACTGTCCTCCCCCCACCTCCAACCACCGGCAATAACGCTGGGATTTGCCAAGAGGATGGATCGTCGGGGAGGGTATCTGTGGCCTCTTGGGAGGGGGGTCCTTTAGGTAATTAGCCGGGGAGCCATAATTAAAACAAGATGCAAATTAAGTTCAATAGTCGAATGTCGAGTGTCTCTCCGCCCCCAGGTCACCGTCCACCACCGCCCTTGTGTATACACAGAGAAGAAGGACCACTTGAAACGACTCGTCCGAGGAGGGGTTTCCTGAAGATAGCAGGGGGCATTTCTTTATAGAGTCGGTCCTAATGTCTGGTGTAGGACTAAAGATCCTAAAGACTACTTGGTGGCTTTGGAGTTATTAAATGAATGACGATTTTTTGCCTTACACGACTATTTTTAACTTGAAAACTAAACATACGTGTTGGCAAACGTAGTAATCATGAAAAATTATCTTTTTTTCATTTCAAAACACAAATTTTACGGAATTAAAATATTTGTGAGGGGGGGTTCACGAGGGCTTGTAAAATGGTAGGATAGTATACTTTTTTGGTCTATTTTGTTTTAGGTGTAGTTGACTGGTGGCAGATTGTTTGATCGGAGCGGTAGTTGGCATAAAACATGGGCGAACTGTGTTTTATTAAAACACACATTCGTTATGTTCCCCACATATTTCATTAGCGAAATGGATCTGTCGATGGCGAAAAGCCAAAACAGGTGTAGTCTACCTACAATAATTTGGACCCAATATATTGTACCGAATAATTATTAGGTACAATAATTAAATGGGACCATAATAATTATAAGTAATTATAAGTATGATGCGGTTAGTAATACAGATCTAATTCAATACAATTTACATATAGAAAATTACTGTCAAGAGAGAGATTAATAAAGTCAGTCCAAGAAAAAAAGGCAAACAGATTATAATCTAGGTATTAAATATCGAAGAGGGGACAGTTATGTGGATGATCGATGTCTGTTTTTGAGTACAATGCTTGTTGTGTTGTGTGTATGTGTTGACTTCTTCGCGGTTGTAGTCGTCCTTGTGTGGCCCACGGCCAAAACTATTGTGCTCGTTATGTTGGCATCACTGACCGTCCAAAACGCACAGCCCAGTCATTGGTTTTGACAAGGGGGGGGGGGACCGGCGTTCATATTTAGCCGATCGCTTTTTCAAAAAACAAAACCGCTTACATTTTGTATAAGCGCTAAACTGCGAGGCGAAATTGCGAGGTTTAGAACCGCTGGCAATGTCTATAAGCGTCCTAGATTTATCCATTACCTACTGTCACCATCAATCTTGCGTTCGCCAACCACCGGGGAATACCACTATAGGTGGGCCGGTGTGTCCAGCGACCCCGCTAACCCGTCTCACGTTAACCCTACGTACAGATTAATTACACACCTTCACATAACACTAAACAACAGTCCTCACAAGCACTGTGGTATTACCACTGTTCACCCTGAACCTAACCGACCCCGGAAAGTGTCATGACAATTAACGAATTCATCCGGAGGTGAAACTAACTTCCGGTGGAATCGCGTAATACTGTAGTAAGAACTACGGTTAGCATGGTTTCCTGCAGACCTTATTAAAAATCGGTTTGAAGCGCTCAGACAATTCGCAGGGGGGAGGTTCTGGTCACAAGAACCTTCGCTCATTTATATATTATTTTTAGGCTTACCTGTATACTTTTCTCCGGGTACATAGTTCGGGGGGTTGCCATGTATCTCTATCCTGAACCTGTTTGTATGCTTGGACCTCGGGGCCGAGATGGACTCGGGCGTCCTATCGCAGGGCAGTGTCGGCTTCGGTGCCGTCAGTACGGAGGCCGCGTAAACCTCTTCAACTTCCGGCGAGTCGTCCTCCACCGGCAATCGTCCGCTGGCCCTGCCGCTCACCGCTATCGAGCACGAGAGCGCCATCACCGCCAGGATAACGGACCTGGTTCTGTCCGGCCCCATCCTTTTCATCCCTTATCCTGCAACAAAGGAAAATAACTACCTCATTTATTCAAAGGTATTAGCGTGTTCAAGATTCTTTTTTTATCTTGTTCATTTTTCCCTTAATATAATACTCTTGTCGGACTTATAACCTGTGTGTCATACACATCTGATTTAAGCAGATTTTATTATGAGTGCTTGTGGGTTTATGCCTGGGCGCCTTATTATAATTGTATGTACAAAAGGTTTATTAAAAGCAGTATTATAAAAAATGGTATAAGCAGCTAAGGAAATAAACCTCAGCCCCTACTGTCGTAAAATAAAAAAACTTTCAAAGAATAACGGCCGACCCTATCATAATCAGTAGGCCGTGTTTTCATTCTGTCATCACATTAACTTCGATTCAGTTAATCCGCCAACATTCAAATAGGGGCTGGCAACAAGTTGAACGATTGCACTGTCTCCTCTTTACAGAGTGCTCAGTGCGACCGGCGTATTAAGAGCGTCGAAATTAAACTTAAGGAACAAAAATGTATTTCGTAAATATTCTAACCATTTTAACGAAATACGCGAATTACATAATACAGTAATTCAAATTTTCTCTACAGATACATCAAAAACTCGAGTAAACAATGTAAGCGCGAGACGAAAGCGAAACATAGTTTGAAAACACGGGAGGTATTCGGCAATTTCAAGAATGCGAACCCACCATTGGGATAGCGGCTGCAAAGCCGCTTAGGCATGTAATGCCCGCTATTTTGATGCGAAACGGAATAATAAAAGAGTTTAATGAATACAAAACAGAGTTCAAATCGAACACAAGTCAAAAGAGGGATGAGGGAGGAACGAGAAATCCCGTATAAACGGAGCCCTGCGGGAGCGTTTAGTTGTTTCATTTCCATTGGCCCCTACGCGAAATTCCGTTTTACATTTTTAGCGTTCACATTCGGAGTTTTTACAGCAATAGTTGACACAGAAGGGCCAACCCTGAAAACGAATTCAAGCCTTGGCCCTTATGGCGAATGTCTAAAACTTTCACTAGAACTTAGATTGCTCTCGGTCTCGACGTTCGAGATTAGATCGCCCGTTCTAACTTCCGTATCAAAAACTGTAGGCAAAACTGACAATTTTCATGCATACCCAGACTTCGGATTTGTCGGGTGGACTTAGGGAAAGAAAATTAAAAAAAGTCAACTGAAATAACAATTGTTTTCTAGCGAATATACAGGAGTTTAAGATCTTTTTTAATTAGTTTAATTTTGTAATTGAAAGTTAATTCGGTCCGATACAGGGATTCGAACCCGTTCCGACGCGTTGACTATTCCACCGTGGTCCCTATCAACGTTGAAGGTACCAATTTAACTGACTTCAGACACACCGGGGATCGACGTAAATCTCCTGGGGGATTTAACGGTGGGGCGTTGGCGGATTGTCTTGGGTGCCCGACAATTACACTTATTGGAACAAATGGAAACAGCGAGACGGAGGGGATTAGGGCGCTCAAGCTGAGGGAATCTCAACTAACCTGTGTCTCTTTGTACAGTCCCCTAATTCGTAGGAAAAAGATTTCTTGGGATGAGGTACAGGAAGGGGCGCAGTGAGTTGATTTAGGCCTAGAAGGTGCGGTGAATTGGGTGACATATCTCCCTAATGAAACATCACTGTTTTAAACTAAGATTAACAACAAAATTTTCCCGATGTATAAAATAATTAACTAAATCATGTGCGTCTAAATTGTCATGCAACGCACAATTTCGAAAAATCTCAAAGACGTCGAAGATCTCAATAATTCCAGTGTACCCATTAATCCTGTAATAAGATAAGGATTATTCCATTAAAAACAGAATTACTAGGGAACCCTCGTGACCCTTATCAATCAGTATCAATTCATTTGACCTTGATTACGACTGAGGGAAACGGACGGGCTTACTGTTGAAATGTCGTAATCTTTATGTTTTAGACCATTGATAAGACCGTAATGTTATATCTCTGTAGTTGGAGTAATAACAGGATTCCGGATTATGGGCCGAGACGCTTAAATATCACTGAGGGAATGCCACTGACGATGATGAATAGGCCGTCGATGCTAAAAATATATTCTTATTTCGATTGGAAAATGTATTCGCTCTGTTTTCATTATATGCTTTATTTATACAACAATACAATTTTTACTGGGCCACTCCAAAATTTTAAAACTCCATTCGTCTTTTATCTTCGGAGTAGATTCCAAGAATGCATTTTCGAACAGGACTCGTCGGACGATAAATGCCTAATGGCAGGCCACTTGGCGCTGAAGTACGACTGGGGAATTGGAGTTGAATGAAAACATAATAAAAAAAGACACGTTTTATGTATCTAACTGTTTGTGAACTTCGCGTTGTGGCTAATTCGGAATGTTTTTGGGAAAGCATTAAAATTCATGGTGGTCTGACTGAATGATGGGACCGGGGGCAATCAAAGCGACGCGCGACAGAACGCACAAATTGCTTCCGAATCAGCGTCAGAAAACTACCACCGCTTTTTTAACAATTTTCGTACCGCTTTGGATTTCCCTTTCATTTCCTCGTTAACCTTATTTTTTTATTTTAACATTTCTATATTCTCACTCCAATCCGAGAGATGCCCCACTGAGCAGATTGGTCGTCAAAAATCGTCGACAAAATCTAATAATAATATGGTCATATTCAAAAATTTTCTTTTTATAAATAAAAAAAGCTTTTAAAAGCTTTTTAAAAAGTAACGGAAACACTTTTAAACAAAAAAAACACTCAAAATTAAATTCCGCCAACTCCATGCCAACTCCCGTTATAGTTATATACATTGCCAAGTCAGTCCATTTTTCTCGGTTGTCGAGGATTCCAATAACCTCTCGCAATAATCTAAATTCGTTCGATATCGAGCACTCACCTATAAAATGAAAAACATAATTTACGCTCCAATTGCAAAGCGCGCTTTCTTTTTCCAGATGAAAAAATTGCAGCTTAAGATGTCTAAGCTTAGAATTTTTACACTCCCCAGTAATATCTCCGTTTCATTGACCAGCGGTAAGTGGCTCTCTTTAATATTACCTGCAAAAGCATCTAGATTTTCGCTCAAATGAAACCGATTAATGTACACCCATTCCCGCGAAACACCATAGTTATGCGCCATAGCTATCCACTAGTCATATCAAAAATCTTTTTAGGAGCGCCTCCATAAAACTACCCAGTTACGTGTTTGTATATGTATACACGGATCAATTTCTATAACTGTAAAAACTCATGTTTTCCAAATATAAAAAAATTATGAATACATTGAAATAATGAATATATATGAAGAAATATGAATACATTTGTATATATTAATATCGTCGGTTAAGAAAATAAATATTTCAACGCCGAAAAAATAATATACATCCCAATTTCAAACTGCGATACAAACTTCACAACGTCTACGAATTTCTTGAGAGTTAGTCAAGGCATGATTATTTCATATTCCATTTTCCACTTATTTTTTAATTTGAATTATTGCAAATACGTTGTATATTCGATACGTACACGAAGGTCTTACACAAAATAATATTTAGCTTTAGCCAAGAGCTTTCATCGGTAACATGACTCGGGTTCAATTTTGAAACCTTTATTATTATGAAGCGGGTTTGAATGAATTAGAGCCGATAATTCGCGTCCAAAAGTCTCGACGGCATCAGCTTTCAGGTGTAAGTTGTTATGCAAAATACGTAAGCATAATTTACTGTTCAATTTCGTTCGTTAAAGGGCGTTCACGTTTGTATAACAGGAGGTCAGCAGTAATCCGTGAGTGATATGACATAGTGTGGTACGTAAAAAGGTTTTTTGAGACAGAAAAAATCAAAAGTGGAATAAAGAACAGTTTCTTTTCATTTTTACCGAGTATTAAAACAAATTATGAAAGATAACAGATATTTGGGGTGCCGAATTTAATTATGGCGGAATATCGAAAGTATTATTAACCCAGTCTAAGAATGCGACGAGCAGAATTCGTGACGAGGCGTTCGATGGGGGACGGCTTAAAAATGGAAAAACTAGTTACTTCCAGTTTCGGAGGGATGAGGGCGGAAAAAGCATGAAAATATTTGCCGGCACAGTTGAATGGAAAGTGGGATCAAGTTGAAGCTCGGACTGAGAGCCGCTAAATCTGAATCCATTAAACGTCCGAAGATGTATTGACACTGAAAACTTTTTAGACCGATTTTTTTTTGTCGAGGGCGAAGTTTATTGCATGAAAGTTTTCCCTGCTCATTTTTCACCCGCGGAGTGAACTTTTCCACTCAGGCTCTCGGCGGGGCCTATGGCCGGAGGGGGGGATGGACCGTGAAATTTTCCGAATTAATCATCGGACTATCGACTTTGGATCCGCATTAGTCCGAAATTCCAGCCGCTAATTGATTTTTAGCGTTGTTTACTGGCGAAGTCTGTGTTCAGTCCGTTATCGGGGCTCCTGTCTCCCGTCCCGCCCGCCATCATTATCTCCTTTCCGCCCGAACGGTCCTCTATCGCGTTCGGCTCTATATCGCGATCGGCCGATTGCGTTTGTGACAAAATTTGAAAACTTGAAACTACATCCCCGGGTGTACGATAAACGCCGGTGACGATTGAACTCTCGTAACGGCTCGCGTCTCGTTTAATCGCTTGAAATTGAAGGAAAACTTCCCTGTACTCCTATAGAACTCAGTTCGGTAAAGTGCAGTTATATGGCAGTCGGAATACAAAAGTGTCTAAAATCCCATACATCTATGTCCCCTGGTTTCTGTTACTTAACCATTACTGAACAAAAACGGAAAATATAATTGGCTAGTTTTATTTGTTTATCCAAATTTTTTAATTATAATCCGCTATTAAAAAAATACGCCAACTAATTGTTTATAATTGCAAAATAAAACAGAATTCTAAAAGAAAACAGAATTTCAAATATGTTTTATTATCGCGTTGAAACAGTTGTAAACATTCGTCATCGATATTAATTATTGTGTCATGGTTATTGCCAAAGATTAACTACATAGAATGACGCAATGAAAAATGGTGGGGCAGCAACCGCAAAGCCAGAGTTTTTCAAAGAGTTTCCGACTGTATATCTTTTTTGTATACATTACCATGACTCCATGAGTAACGTCCGTCTCCTTATTCATTTCATTCTCCATTCTGGTCGGCATTTGCGAGAGTTCCGTCTCCTTATTACGGATATTCCTATTTCCTAGTTAAATTTTTCTTATTTTTATTTTATTCAAGGTTTATTCAGTCGTCTTCTCTGGGCCATTAGCGCCGATAGACGGCACTCGCATTTGTATTACTTTTTTTCCCAAGTGCCCTGAGCGATGTTCTGAAATAGGGACTTAGTCTTTTCGACGAATAAGAAAACATTAGGGAGAAAAGAAAATAAGAATAGTAACGAAGGAAATTATTTCTTCGGAAATGTCTATATCCTAATATTTTAGGGCGTTTGGATTGTTTCGTTCCATTACGCGTAGAATTTATTCCATCAGTTATAGAATCTCTGAAACACCGGCTAACAGTTGGGGCGAGGGGTAGTCTACGGAAACAATATAATTTACATTCATGCATTATGTGAAATGAGCTAATACTAATGAGGAACCACGCCGTATTATGTATTGGTACAGTAAATATGTACAGGTCAAATTTAAAATTAAAACAAGCTTCCAAGTACGGACATAAACCGAATGAAAAGAATTTAAAAAAAACTAAAATATGTATAAAATTCTGATTTATAAATCGTAGTCAACAGTAGTCTGACTGCCAGTAGTAGGGTCTATCGTGAACTATTGTTACATTGTGGCCGGTTATCTCTAATCCGAGCGGCGTTTGAAAAATGTTCGCATGGTTCGACCTAGACATTCCGACCTCAGCGGAGATTACATCTGTTGTTTAACTGTTATTGGCCGGTTGTGCGGCGAGTGTGGCAAACGTCACACGGTCGAACGAAACACATGGAGATGTTTTTTCGACTCTCAGTACCATCCCATTCGGTGCGCCCTAGGCTTTTGCCCGCGTCCGCTCATTAATTCTGGTCTCGAGACCACAGATCTAATGAAGAAAGATGATTCTGAGTGTGGTTCCACCTTCTGGAAACTTTCATTACTCTAATTGTTTTGTATTAAGGGGACACTTGATGCGAGCTGTGTCCATTCAAGGGCACACCTCTCTGGTGTCCCTAGCGAGCGAGAGAGACGAACAGAGGAAATACTTTACAAACGAACGGGACGAGATAAGTAGGCAATCGTAAATGCAAATGCTGAATTGTGAATTTCGGTTGTATTCGAACTTCCATTTGATATTGCCTCAGATACGACCACTAGGTCGGCTTAACATCGGAGTTGCGACGAATGGGCTCAAATACCGTATTAGGACAGCGAATAACTGACAATATGTTTGAGCCTGCCAACGGATGGAAATTAATCTACAGATTAGTTAGCGAGGACATGAGAGCGAAATTTGCTGAGTAGGTAGTCAGTTGATATGAATAACTTATTACATATATATGTATATTACTTGTTTATTACTTATTTAGTGAATAAGCGCGTGGCCTGCTACCGCGAAGCAAAATCCTCGGATATTTACGCTGTAGCAACACAGAGGGGTTTTAGTCGGTATGCCAAATAGAGAATCCGACACTACCGGGTCACGTGACAGGGTGCTTTTATAAAGTTGGCCTTATATAACTAAGAGCACCAGACGGTTTTAGTATTTTAGAGAGGAATATTATCAATTACCAGGAAATGGTCCGGCGGCTACCAAAATCAGATATCGTGCATGGCGTTCTTATGGAAATGAACAGTGTACACAATTTTGTTTCATGAGAAACAAAACAAAGAAATATTTGAATAATGAGCTTAATTTCGTGGACATATTTATGAAACATTTAGGATCAAGCTGTTGGATTTCTTATCGAGCAAAATAAACTTCATTAGACTCCCAAGTAAAAAACAGGTTCACACGGTCGCACAACTCCGGAGTACTTCGTCGGCTGTAATGATCTGTATTTCTTTGAAAGAAAAAAAAATAAAGAGATTCGTGCTAAGAACTATTTTAAAATTGTTATTTACAGTAACGAAGCTATACATCAACTGCATAACCCAGACCGGTGGTCCTCGATCAAGATTATTTTCTTAAAAAGTTTGAAATAACAGGAAACAAAACAAAGGTGTAGATGATATCTTGGAAATTGCATGTTGAAGCCTAGCAACGACACGAACCTGAACTGAAAGGTCACGAAGGACATTTATTTCAAAACAACTATTCACCATTAGAACTATACTCTGCGAGGCATTTCGAAAACTTTTCCAATACCCTGGAAGGACTCATTAAGGGTATCGAAGAAGAATTTAACCTTTCGTGAAATAGTGGTTGCCGCACATTTATTCAATAGAAGAGGGACCATATTTAAAATGGGGGCAAGGGCAAGAGCAGCGTTGGGCGAAGTCGTTCCGAGAAGTAAACGGACCGTAAGAAATGTGAATTTCCACTGCTACTGACGTATACAAAATGATGAACATTGTTGCGGTCTGGCGCTGATTCCGTTTTTGAAATATCATCACAATTGAGATTTTCCGCCTCCAATATTTTTAGTTAAGCGTTAACTTTATCGAAGAAATAATACATTTTTAACATTAATAAAGAATATAGCTTCGGCAAAGGAGCGATTAATACGGTAAACATATGCCGCTAATGTTACAGCATTATTAAATTCGACAGAATACCTCATTAGGTACTACTGCAACTAAAATTGCAAAATCTCAACAAGAAATAAGATTAGTATATAAGGTTTGTTACATATGAGCCCCTCTCACCGCCAAATGCACGGTCGATACGACCGCTTACAGGTCAAGAAGCTGGTAAGGAAAAGTTTTAGAGGTTTCGATTCTGTGGGGGCTGCGGGTCAGGTTATACAATGTCAAGAAAATATCACGTCCGCTGGGTTCTCCTATCAACCGAAAGGAAACGGGAATTCGGTTTAACCATGCCCCAAGAATTAAGTCATACGCGTGGAGGACTTCGTAAGTCCTTGGCAGACCCCGCCGGGCGAAAACCACCGACCCGGAAAATCTGGACGATTGTTGACGTCGGCCCAAATCGCGGTATAAGCCCAACAACAGAGGAATAACATACAGAGGAAATCATGTTTGGAATTAAACCGTATTTTTTTGTGCCTCCTTCGGAATTTGACGGAATTTAATGAAAATAATTATTTTCAGTCTTATATATACGCCAGCATATTGATCAAGTGTAGTTAAAAAAGTTTCAGTAAAAAAACAGTACATCCAGTTCTGTTCCACAACAGATATGCTGAATTATCCCGTTGTATTACTATCGGGAAGCATCTGATGGCAAGAAGCCGAAACCTGTACCTTTAGTATAGGACTAAATAGAGGGAATGGTGGCATGAGTGCCATTAGAACCGTATGTGTGCTATTAGAAATTCCTCACTTAAAGCAGGATTTATCTTGAAATTTTCATATTCATCAATGAATATGAACATACTCATTACTTCGTAATGATAACAATGTTTTCACAGGGATTTAAAAAAAATATTTCATTCACCAAAAAGGTATATATGCTACGAAATGGACGTTTGGACTGAAAATTAAAGGAGTGATAGCATATTGATTACTTTTTTATTAATTTATATCTAATATAATTACTGTGAGTTATCCGCGACCGGAGTGCCAATGATTTGCATTAGTACAGCGTTACAGTTATATCACCTAGTACTATTAGTAAAATTATGACATCGGCAATTCTTTTCTTTTTCCTTTTTTCTGAAAATAATTTTTCAAAGTGTCGCCCCGAAGTCCTGTTTTATATCCGGGAGAAGGCACCTTGAAATCGCACTGTGCTCCAACCCCATAACAGACCTGTTGAGCCTGAGTTACTGTCCCATAACCTCGGGGATTGTCCCGGACGGTCGTGTAGGGGAAGCCTTCTCGGCTTGTCCAAGTAAGCCGCTTTGTTTATGCCCCTTTCCCACTTCAACCCTATAAACTCCGACCGCATACCACACGCTAATTAATAATAACCCAGGTTCATAATTAACGTATACGGTTTAATTAATACTGTTTCCTGACAGGTAGAATAATAAGTAAATAAAACATTTTCTATTTCCACAGTGAATATAATATATATATATATATATATATATATATATATATATATATATATATATATATATACACACACACACACACACACACACACACACACATAAATATACAATCGCATATGTCTGGAAATTAGGCCTAGTGTTGTAGGTAAACTCAAAGCTGTACCAAATAATGAACTAACTATGTTTATTTAAATTAAATTTCAAATTTACAGACACATTAAGAATCGTTGTAAATTCCAATCGAGCGGTGTTGGGCTAAATACTGCCTGTACTTAGTACCTTTGCACTTTAGGCTTTATAAATAAGGAGAAATAGAATAAAATAATGGGCATCTGTTACAAGCTCAGAACTAAGATGGGAATTTACTGGCCGCCGGGTTAATAAATCTATAAGAAAAAATGAGTCCAAAAATATTTTATACCCGTAAGGGCGGAGACATGGCGGCTTTAAAATATTGCAGAAAAGATTCGACGAAAGGAAAAGGGAGAATGAGGGATGATGAAACAATAGCGTTTAAAGCGAACGTAATTTCCCTAATGACGCGTTTCCTCGCCGTTCTCCTTGTCTGAAGGGCCGTATATTAATAGAAAAAAGTTGTAGTCCAAAAAAAAGAGCAGTCTGAGAGGAGGAGGGAGGGCGGGTGAGGGAGGGACGTGCCCTTTGTTGGACAGTAAGGCTTTTTGAACCGAAGGGACATTAATCTAAGTGAAGGCCAAAGAGCAACCTGATATAATGCTTTGTGCCCCCGCTCTTATATTATAGATATATTATACAATTTTAACAATGCTCTTTCAACATTGCTATCGCAAATGTTTTAACAATTATACTTAAATTAATACCAAAGCTTTTGTACCGACTACGGACTTGGATCTTATTGTTATATGTAGGTGTCTTATTCCACGGGCTTTGCTTATTGTACGACCCTCGTTATTTAGGGGGGAATTTCAATTTTCAGAACAATACTATCGAATTCTCCGTTGGAGGCAAGTCAATATGCAATATGGGAGGAGGGCTCGAGAAATATCGAAAATAGTTGGAACACGGTTTCTGTAGGCAGGGGGCGCGATATTGTAAAGAAAGAAGTGGGGCAGGGGGAAGAGGGTGACTGGGTTACGATCGGAGAGAAGTAAAAAGACAAGCAGGGCCCCAATCCCGGCCCCCTTCCCCATATTGGCCCCGGGAACAATGAGCTAAACGCATTGTTGGCCCTATTTTATGCTAAGGGCCGCCTACCCCCAAATTTACCGCTCTCCAATGGCAATGGGTCCCTCACCCCTTACCGTCCTACTCTGGACACAAATTACGACCGCCCCCACCGCTAGGTCCAATAATAAAACAATGGCGGGAGGGGGGGTGACAGGACTATATCTAGATATTACAGGTTTTTGGCTATACGAAGCGTGGAATACGTTCTCTAAGCCAGCGGTTCCCAATCTTTTCAAGCTACAGGACCCAGTTCTATAAGAGAAATAAACTGGTAGGCACAAGGATGAGTCGAAAAGTACCGTTCTGGCGACTGTAGAAGTATAATAATAACTTTTGACTTAACCATATATTTACGGTGTAGACGGGCTACCTAACCTAACAACCTAAATAAATAAATATTATAATTATAATATAAATTTTAGAAGATTATAGAGGAAATTCTCTACGCTTCAAATTTAGAAATTAATGTACGAGCCAAGACATGCTATCCCTCTCTTTTTCTCTACATATAAGGTCTTTGGGGCAGTCAGTGTATAAGGTCGATAAAACAGAATTTGTTACAGTCCCATCGTTTAAAGGAACTGAAAAAACTGACGCCCAGGAATTATAACCTGATTTTTTCTTTCCTGAGTACGTTTAAAAGAGGGCCGTGTTAAATAAAGTTTTGAGAAAATGTTTGTTAATGAAGTGTTGTTTTCTTTCGGCCTCTCTTCCCTTTCTTTATCGCGACTTCCGGGAATCTTTTTCAGTTGAGTTTCGGAGCGGGTCAGCTCCAGGTTAGGCGGAATACGGAGGATGTCATGTTGGGAATTCTTGAATAAAGAATAAACAGTAGGGGTAGGGGGTGGGGGTAGCTTTTCATAACTTTAATTTCATCTGGAGTGCTCCAGGGAGAGAAGGTCGATAGAAATTTCCCGTTTCCAGGACCTGCAGTTCTGGGAACAAAGCGACGGCAGTGTACATCCTGAAAATTTCGGAGAACAAGGCTTCTTGGAGGCTGAAATTTGGGAAAAGTAAATGTTTTTTTTCTGGAAGTCAATGCCTGGTAGAACAATTGGTCTTGTTAATTTAATATAACCGGCCTCTGCCCGGTCTTCGTCCTTTTAACCTGGCAGAACAACCATGACCAAAAACGGTATAGCGTGATGTAGTATGAAAAACTACATACCCAACATGATTTCAGCGACATATATTTTCTCTGTCAATTTCCATTCATTTATGGTACGTACATGAGTACAATGAAATGGAAGAATAAATGGAAGAACTGAAATATCATCATAAATTTACAGCGCCAGAAGAAAGCTAAATAAATGGGAAAGGGTGCAATACCTATAAAAAACCTGCCTGCGATGATCCAAGTGCCTTGCACTACTGGAAAAATCCAAAACTAATATATTAGTTTAAAAAAATATTAAGATATATTTGAATTGCAGAATTTTGAAGGTATATATTTTGGTAAGAAGCCAACGTTATGTTCAACCATTCCTGCATTAACGGGAAGCGTTTATTTTGCAATGCGGAATTTAAGATATTTCAAGTATATACGACCCTCTCGGGCAGAACTGCCTGAGAGCGGGACAAGGAAGCGAAATTCCAAATTACTGGCATTCTTCCTTTGAGAAAGGCCAAAAAAAATACTGGAGTTAAGCTCTCCTATTCCGTGCTGCATAACTTGAGAAAGTTGGGGAAATAAAGTCAATTTTTAAACCGTTTCTGCCCACCCAAAATCCGTTTTCCAGTTCGGTAGTTGCGGCCCCTTTTGAAAACTTTACGAACAGGAAATATCCCCCAATTGGCTGATGCAAATTCAAGAGAAGGAAAAAGACAATACGAAACCTCTCTTAGTACCTCCAAAGAAATCCCTTAAATTAATTGTATAAATAGAAGATATATAAGCTAATTTAGTGCTGAAAACTGAAGTAAGCACGAGAGCTTTATTTTCCCAAAACTACCGCCGTGGGTGGGCCCGCGGGTAAGGGAGATTTTTCTGAAACTGAAGTCAAACATCAATCTAACATGATTGATGTCGGTTTATAATAGGACCGACTGCGGACGATGGAATAATTAGGGTATTAGGGAGTTACGGGGGGGGGATTGATTGGCGGAAGGGTAGAGATAACCTGGCCACCAGATGGCGCCAATAGGGAGCCTGTCACTAGCACAGTCAGAGTGCCGGCTAACAACAACGGTAAGCGATAAGCCCCACCGCTGATAGCGATAGGACCCCCGAGCCTAGGACCTTAAACCGACCGAAAATTAACAAATAAGCTTTCAGAGCGAAACTCTGAGTTCATCCCGACGGTCAAGAATAAAGCCCGATTAAAACCGTCGCCTTTCGGGAAGCCAATTGTATTGTATCACTTTGGGAATATAGCGCTAATTCCAGTTGGTTTATTTTGAATCGAACACAAATGTTTGTATATGGTTTATGCTGTTATTTGCGGCACACAAAACACACCAACGAATATGATGCTAACGCGATCCTTCGGGAAGACAAAGGCCAAATATTCTATTATCGTTTGGAACGACATAATATCAACAATAAACCAGCGGTACCGGGAAAACGGAGTGATATTTCTTCTTAAGGCCGGCATTCTGAACGATCGAAGCTTGAGACTGTTGAAAACCTAGGGCTGGGAGGTTTTGCCGCTACAGCTTTACAGCGCGAACCCGGCTCCGTCGGACTTATTTCCTCTTGGGCACCTCAAGGGCCCATTATGTGGGGCTTATTTTATATTTTATGATCCCGCTATTGTTGGGAATACAAAACACACCAATGAACAAATAAGTATCTTGAGTAAGTGCTCGGCGCGGGACTCCTATTACCGCCCCACGTTTTAGACTCGTTTTTCAAAGAAAGGATGCGGAATTTTAAAGGTATGAGGTGGATACTCGAAAATATAATTTCGTTTTGACCTCGCGTCTTTTGTCGCGTACAGATACACTATGAAAAGATAGACCCTGTAAGATAATTCAACGATACGGAAAGTTGGAGCCAGCGTGAAATTACCAGCGTCATTAGGGTCAGAAATGTCATCGCAGTAGACCCGTCGACGCTATCTTGGAAATTAACCGGGTGCGAATGAAAATTTGTAAATTTAAAGATAAGGCGATGTTGCAAGGAAAACTATTAAAGTAGCTGCTCCACGAATAAATTCCACCTGTAGAATTGGCCTAATCGAAAAGTCAGGAACGAATATGATGTCGGTTTAGAAATTAATACACTTGTAAAGGCAATTTCAATAAGAATAATAATTCGTATAGTTGTTTGTCTCGTTCAAAATTTCTATACTTATGTTAAGTTATGAAATACAGGCCTTTTTATAGCTCTAATCACTAACATATCCAATATGCAAAACAATATGTGAATACCGTATATATATAACGTATTTCTAATCCCTGAAACAAACTTGGAGTTTCTTGATGGGTTGCCAATCAGCGTACGCCTCACGCTTCAGTGGCAGACAGGGCCGACAGGGTATTACATCGACGGCCGAGACTCCTAAGTACCCCATTTTATCACTCAAGGAATAAAATTGGCGAAAACGAGGCGCCGAACCCGGTCTAGCTCTGTAACAGAACAGCACGAGCGATTGGAACGGGAAAAATGTCAGCCTGAATCGAAAACATTCTGGGCTATTAGATCGGGTATAAGAGTGGTGGGTTGAGAAGAAAGACAGCATTAAGGCATGAGAAGCCCCATGAGAAGTCTATTTTTATAGAAATATTAACTATTTGCCGGTATGAACTAGGAGAATTATTTTAGAATTCACAAGGTTTTCAGAGCGAGTATGAAGAAACGATCAACTCGAATAGTCGGATGGTATGATTGATCAAGTGAAATATCGTTTCAGAGATTTACTGCTCTTGGGCCAGAGAAAAAATAACAAGGAAGAAGAAGCGGATGATGAATGTAATTTTCCATGAAGGAGTCTTCGTAAGAGAAAGAGATGAAGAGAAATTGAGAGGAATGGCGGTCAAGAATATTCACGACTGTTTTCTTCCCCGAGGATTTTTTCCCACTTCTGAAAACGTTTAGAGCGTTCAAATTTCAGGTAATTCAGTTATACGACTTTACGTTATACTATACGACGTTACTGAGGGGATTCCCATCCCCTATCTCATATACCAGGGTATTGAGTCATTGTACAAATTCTGACATTAGTGTTCACCCCTTCGTTGAAGTGAAACTCCATATAATGGGTACTTGAGGTACCCAAAAGAAAATCAGACTGAGAGAGGAATTTTAAAGTTGCTGTAGCAATACTCCGAACTTAAATTTTCAAAAGTCTCGAGCTTTGATTATTCAGCAAGCCGCGCTTAAGAAATATCACTCATTCGGCTTTCGGCTCCACGAAGGATCGTTATCATAATTTCAGTAGCCGATTTTTGAGATTTGAAATTTTTTTTCATGAGTAGAGAGAACTCGGATGCTTCCGCTGCAGGCTTTTCCGCTTGGATTCCTGCTGATAACGATGGCTCCAGGTCTGGTTATTATTTACATTCTACAGAAGAATTCCCCTCCAATGAAATAACGTTGTTTGAATTCAATGTAACTGTTTACATTCTCTTTACAAACATTTTAAGCCATTTCTGTCCAGCTATGAGTTATCAGACTTGTGAAAGTAGTGTTCTTGTCATTTAGATATTTGTTAACTAAAGCTATTTCTCCCTTTACTTATTGACGGTCCTATACTGCAGTTCGGAATATTCCGAATCTAGGTCTTTATATATATTGGGTTATATTCTCTATACTTCAAATGTAATATATTATCCATTGAGATTTCAATATTAACCTCCAAGCCAGTGACGCATAAAAAAAACTCTAAACATGTCGAACATGTTTTTGACAGGTTAATACAGGAACAGAAGTTTTTATTTGAATATTCAGAGTGCCAAACCGTTCGAGTCTCAACGAAATACAAATCCCTTCGAACAAATTTTATTCAGGAATTCAAGAATCCGTGTAAAGTGCAGCAGTGTGTTTAAATCAGTTCCTATTACGGCATTTGATAATACAAGTTTCAACAATATATTTTTTATCGATACTCAGATATTTGCAGATCGTACCTAGTTTAAAAAAAAATTACGAACCCGAGCCAGGAACGAGACAATTTGAAATGGGCACCTGAGTTTACAGTTTATAACAATATAGATAACAAACCAGTCACTGATAATTTAAGTATAAACAATTTAGTTACTAAAGATAACATTTTTGATTATTATTTTTATTTGAAATGAATAAATAAACCCCCTGCTACAAGTTTAAGGAAAAACGGATGAAGAGAAAATTAAATTTAGTTGTTTTCAGAATTAAATTACAGGCACCTCTTAAGCATTTCATATTCTTGAGCTTTTTAAAGTTGGCAATTAAGGAATGCAAATAAAAGATGAAGCGGTATTGTCCCAGGTTACGTGTTATTCGGATGCGTTCTCCTTTAATTTAAAGCCTCCCCCCTTCTTCGTCCTAACAGAATTAATCCGTCTTTGTCGCTGGAAAACGTCTGGCAGTTGGTGAGACAGCGACACACTTGTTCCCGAAGAAAGTTCGGTCCGCGGGCAGACTAAGTAGCGTGCGAGTCCATTAAATCTGCAAAACTTCGGTGCAAAGTTCGGTGCCGGAGCACGGCCGCAACTGTTAGCCTTCCTGGGTCCTGGTTCCACTCTAGATAGGCATTCACTTCCAAAGCCGGCTTCGTGTACTGAACACTTTCTTAAAAATAAGCGGCGATACTATACATTCGTTACAAATGCAATGGCCTGGTCAAACTTTATCTATTTGGGAACAAATAAGTCATAATCCCAAGAGGTTACGCGATCCTAAGAGAAGTTAAATTCTGATGAATGTAAGTAGTGATCCTATTTTATGTACTGACGAATGTAATGTGTTTATTTCGGGTCCCACTTGAGTTTTTGAGTATGGGTGATACGATATTCTGTCTTGTGAGTATCCGAAAAGCAGAAAACGTAGTGGAAATATTTTTAAAAGCAAATATTGTTTATTATGAAATAAGTTTAATTTGTGTGAGCGTGGCACCTTATTGTTCCAAATTTATTCAAGCTGTACGTGTATAAAAATTTAAGAAGAAAAAATGATAAACTTTTTAATTTAATTTCTCGGTCTGTGATATTTAATTCGCTCTTGGAAAAATGATAAAGCCCCGAGCGCGGAAATTTATATCTCTTTAAAGTGCTGACTCTTCCTCTAGGTCGGTTCGGTGTAAGCCTGGGGGGCGAAAGCACCCTTGGGTTTTCACATTCCTAAATGTTGCAAGCTGAGTTGAATTTCGTAATAACACAAGGCGTCCAATGCGCTTGTCCAAAACGCTTACAAAATGTAAGGACTTAGTAAAAGCCGCTGAGGACATTGCGCAATTGTTTTTTCAATATTTCTCACAATTTCGTGGACACATTGTCGTCAAATCCCAAAGCCCTATTAACGCGATTATTTTGCCACGTGCACTTTGCACGTTAGTTTTTAATTTTATCTGTTGAAATGAATTGAAACAACAAGTCATACCTTTAAAATCGTCGAAAACTTGTGGCATACAATATCGGAACAAAGTATACTTGATTCTGTGCCATATTTTTAATTGAATTTCTTATTATCAGTACGATCCAGAGTGTTGAACTTTTCGCTGTCTACATTTCAAGGAGATAATGAAATCCAAATTTCTTCAAATTTATATCGTTCTCTGGTTTACCGCTTAAATATCATTTTGAAGGCTGGATTTTTGTTCAATGTTTAAGCGCTCGTGTTTCAATACAGTTTTTCTAAACGCCGGTATCTCTAGCCAAATGTCCCCGTCAACTTTCTTTTTATTCAACCCCAAATTGGTTTCCGATAGGGCAGGACCCACCCGTGGTGGTGGGGGGGGGGGTGCCAGGGATACCCCGGTGGACGATCCAGACGGGGAATATTGGTACGGCATTCCTGGCTCACTGGGCGAAACATGGGGGACAAAATCCGATTGGAATTGAACCATCAATGGGGAATCAGGGAGACCGTGGGGATAGGCCGTGCTAATCATAACTGATTATACGGTATCATCAATCTTGTTACCTTCTCTCCGCCTCCACTCGCTTATCTGGCTTAACATGTTATGTTTTAGTCTTTCCCTATTGTCAGTAGAGTTACGTCAGTAATTCTCTCGGATTTTGTAGGATATTTTTGACATCGATCGACAAACAACGGCAGCTGCAACTAAATCAGGGTATAATTACGTCTTCATGAGTGTTTTAAGTTGGGCATTCCTAAAACCGACCATCATCGAGAACGGGGCGTTAAATTGTCCGCGTCTCGTAATGCGCAAGAGGCCTCACACGCGATGGCGGTTTAATCGTCCAAATTGTCACTTCGTTAATCGTTAATTACGAGCGTTGTCTGTAATTGATTCAAAACAGGGGGCGAATCGTGCGAGTGAAGAGCAATGCGACACAAATGTCGGACAAGTCACGCCAGCTTCCGTCCCTGGTGCGTAAAAGGCAGCCCACTAAAAAAAAGACTAAAGATCAACACTAATTATCGACGCAAATGGGTAATTTCCGTTTGGGTTATGAAGTATCAAAACACCCTATTAAGAGAACAGGTTTTTTGATCTTCTTACAAGATTAATTTCTGCTTGCATATCTTTTACAACGTCACTGTAATAATATTGTAACAGTATTATCTCTCTATAATAAAAATAATTATTATATGTTTATAAAAAAGAATTTTTTTTTTGGCAAATTAACTCGATATTTGTACTCAGGTCTTACAGATTATTAGTTTGTTCTAATACTGAAGGAGAACAGGGTAAAAGTTTCACTGAAAAGTTCAATTTCCAGAAGACTCGTACCGAAACTATGCGGGAATTCTGTGAAAACGGGGCAAGGATGACTTTTTTTTATCCGTCCTCTTTTAATTGTTATATAAGAGAAAAAACATTGACTAATTAACCCAGGCCAACTAAACTAATTAAAGTGAATTAAAGCACGGCTGTATGCACTTCAGTATTTGCCCAATCGATATTCATTAAGGACCGGCCGGCTGTCTGCTAAGTCTTATATAACGAGTGTGGCAACCGAGCCAAATAAAATTCTCAGCCTTTAATATTTCACAGTATATCCTAGGCACACATCGACTGTCTTTATTTGTTCTTATTATTTTTATTTTAAATCGCGACTACAATTGTAAGCTGCTGATTCACGGCGGACGGACCCTTTCAATCTGAATGTATCCTACGGTTAGAAACACATATCCGCGAACAAGATTCCCGTCGGAACAATGTTCATAATAGGAACATTACGAGAAATGGTTGTACAATGCTTCAAAAGAAAAGAAATTGGACAATCGCATCGGTTTTGTGCATTATAACGTAAATTAATGTGAACGTTAACGTATCCTATTGGAACACTTGCAATATCTTTATTTTAAAAACGTCTACAAGACCGAACCAGTACCTAATTGAATTCCCGTCGACAACAAAAATTGTCTCCGAAATAAAATACAAAACAGATTTAAAAACCTCATTTTGGGAGAAATTAAATCTGATTAAAGTCACGGATATGAATAAAATAATGTCGGCCAACCAGGAAACAGAGACAGGAAGCTGCCCCAACAGAAAACAATCATCTTAACATTTCTTTATCCCCCCCCCTAGCCCTACGGCCAATTTCATTGCGCCTAATTATCAATTAAAAATTGTCTGAAATTGTAAATTTTAATTGATCACGAAAAGAGATCATATAATTAGAATGCCCCCCCCTTAAGAATTCATTAGAAATCATCATTAGACCGACCCTATTAAACAACACAAATAACAGAATAAATCCCTCCTTCGATATACTCGCACTCAAGATGAACAACTTAGCACAATCTATAGACCGAGCTAACAGTGTTACTACAAAAACCCCACTGGCCGAGAAAATAGATCCTGACAACCAGAGCAGACAGGATGCTGAGTGTTTTATTGACGGACTACTACTGAAGATTGCAAAATGACAAAACCGCATGACTCAATCAGGAATTGGAGACAGAAGTTCGCATTTATGATGATATTCCAAAACCTGACCCCCCCCCAGTTTGTAATCTAATTATATAGCACTACTGTATAATAAATATTTACAGTAAATGCAAATCTGTACTCCAACCAAAATTACAATACAGTTAATTACTAATTAAAATCAATTACACACTTAGAGAGAAACTGTAACGTGGTGATGGTGCATCGACTCAATAGAGAGTCCGCCTACTGTGTCCCCAAAAAAGGCTGATTATTAAAAATTAAACTAGACGTGTACTACAAATGTAATCGAGTTAATGAACCAGTTATCTTTCTTTTAATCAAATATAATTTTAAATTGAATGAAACATGAAGGCCTCTAAGAGGAGGAAATTATCTTCCATTTACAACTTATCCCGAAGCTACTCTCAATCATACGCTTCGCTCCTCCTATTAGCCCTCCTTCTGTCGGTGTCGATGACCAGGCTTTTGAGCCAGGGCGTTTCACCCTGAAATTATTCCCTCCCGGGCGAAATATAAATTGAGATATTAAGCAAAATTGGGTCGGCTGTCTGTCCGACGTTCAACTTTCTATCAATTCGCGTTCACATTCCGCGCAGTTGTCTGCCAGAGTTTGTACTCGGGTTAGGGGCTAAACCGCTTCCAAATTACATTAACCCCTTCTCCATAGCCTCCTAGATATAATGTCTAAGATATAACGCAGTTCGGCTCTGCCAAGTTCCCTCTTTGGACTTAACTGCCGACGACAATTCCAATCGGTTTTCGGTTAATTGAATTCGAATTGAGTTTCAGTTAACTAAATATGTGTAGCTAAGTCGATACGTTTAAAATGCTATTTAATCTCGTAAAACTTGCGGCGAACAATACAATTCAGAAAGAATGGAATTTGAAATGAAAACTATAAACGAAAAACATCTAAAGTATTTCCTGTCTACTGTTACTCAAAATATTAGTAACGCATTTATAATAAGGATGGGACGCCGACATTCCTAAGTATCTCGCCATATTATAGACTGAATGATACTGACGATCAACCGCGCGTTATTACAATTTTCTGTCTCCAATCACCCGTTTCATCTTAAACTAGGCCATTTTTCTAAACCTTTTAGCAGAGTAAAGCACCACTGCGTCTAAATAATAACAACGAGCCAAAACTACAATAGATCTTATAACGAGTCTATATTAGTAAGCGAGTGGAGGTGGCGGATACCAAGAATGATGGCGTATTTCCGTCGGATTCACCCTAATTTCTCGTCCAACCTGAATCCAGCAGGCGGGCTGCAACAATCGGACAATCAATCTTAATAAGTTTCGGCGCGGGAATGAAACTTGGCTAAGCGGTTTACCCGTTCTCAAAATACATAGACTCGGGAGAATATGGTGGCGCAGTCTAATGTGTCAATTTTAAGGGTCACGGGAACCGACACTTGGCAGCGCTCGCCGCGCTCGCCTTCGGACCAAAAATACGACAATCAACCGAACATTGTTCTACAAAACAACTCTGCACAATGGCGAAATTCGGCCAGTTTTTGGCCGACAATTAGGCCATAATACGTAATCCTGCAACATTACTAACGAATACTGACCGCGGCGAGAGGTCGAAACTTAAAGCCGTAATGGGGGAGATGATGTTCGAACATATCGCAGACCCACAGCGACATATATCCTCGAAAAGGTTTTCCTGTTCGCCTTCCCAAAATGCCAACCCTATATTTAATTTTATAACCCCTTCTGAACATTTTTTTCGGTTATTAAAAGGTATGCAGTGATTTCAACTACGGAATTTCCCTCCAATGTCCCCTTTTATCTCTACCCGACTCCCTTGTATAGGCAGTTGTTCAGGAACGACCTAACGAACTGAAACCAGATGGGCACACTGGAGTTAGTGACACGAATTCAAATCTTTTAATCAATTTAAAACTTCCCCCTTTTAATCAATTGAAATTTGCAATTTAAGGAATATTCTGTCCCTCACCGGAGGATCGTACCGAGTGAAACGCTACGATGCCGCGTCCGACTCGATTTCCTCCGATCGAAATTTTGAATTTTGAATTGAAGTCCGGATCTCTCGCAACTCTGGCGTACTCATTAGATTTCGGTCCGGTAGTCTGCTCCTGAACAAGTCGCCGGTAATAAACGCCAGATTGGGTCCAGAGTACGATTCATCGGGGACGGAAGGTTGTTCGACTGAAAATTTTAATTGAAATGGGAATGCTACGCTCATATAATTTTGAAAGATCTTTACCCAATCTCCACGGCTTTTCAGATATTACATTTTTTAATTTATTTCATTTATTAAATTTCTAAGAGTAGAAACACTACAACGTCAAAGATACGGAGGGGATGAAATATCACGAGGGAAGTGGTGCAGGTCGAATTGAAATTGAACTAGGTATTTACAGGCGGTGGCTTAAGTGCAACAAATTATTCATTCCAATTGATTCAATTATTTTATTGTCAAGAACTGGACAAATAATAACGGTTTATTGATATTGGTAGCTCGCACTCACTACTAATAAAAAATAAATTAATCCGGGAAATAATTTCCTTTAATATATTAATTCATGTAGGTTGGGAACAGCCGGCAGGTATGTCGAGAATAACAGTCGTATAAATACTAATACTCATCATCAAAAAATCATCTTAAAATCATTAAAACTGTTGATATAACAACAGTGAGATTGCAGCCTGGTTGGTTATCAGTGAAAGTTTTGCTCTCATACTCTTTGGAACACTTATGGAGACAGTAAAACGCAGGAATGATTCTAATAATAATAGCTATTAGTTTACTCATAAAACATAATGCACTAATATCGTCAAATGTTAGCAGCCTAAGGAAGTACCATTGCAGAAACCATGCAGAAACAGTTTTGCCTATCTATTTATAATAATTATTGAGCTATTGTCTTAACCTTATAACTGGTTCAATTTACATCAATCATAAATTTATGTTACGAAGTATTTTAATTATTTATAGTCATTTAAGTAATACAAATTTTAAATACAATTATAAAAAAACTGGTGCAAAACGAAAATATTGCCCACGTTTTGAGCATTTCATATATTTTATCCTTTATTCCTCCTCAAATACATATTAAGGGGGGAAAAAATTTTCCTCCAGAGACTAAATAAATAAGGGCTGGTAAGACCGCCTTAGGGATTAAGCATATAAATGAATGGGGTCGTGTTTAGATTCATTTTAGAGCACATACACGCTGAGGGTCTTAATGAATAATACGAATATTTAAATTCAGGGCACACCAGTCGCATATGGATTACAATTAATCTTTCTACAATACATAAAATTGAATATCTAAATTAGTATATATATAAATTATTGAATATATTGTTTTCTCGCTTGAATGTGTAAAATTAAAAATACGTTTGGGTAAATTAATAATAGTTATTATTCGCTTATTTCAACGAATTAGAACAAATCATTTTTTTATTATACTCTAGATTATTAGAACGGAGCTTCTAGCTTAATACCGTAAGTCCAAGTAGCCGATAGTTAAGATAGTTATCTTAGACGCTTATCTGTTTGGTCCAAAGCAAGACCGGTTTCGGCCTCTAACCATAACCATAACGTTCCGATAGCAGTTGCTAGATACTCACCGCCGTCACTGCACTGTTACTTCCCATTCCAACGCAGTCACCGCAGTAACAGTGGATAAAATCTGACCGTAATATTTCTCGACCAAATGGGCGGGAAACAGAAGATCGCAAGGGCGATGGAATTCCAAACATATGCCGCAAAATTCGATCAGTCCGAGCTGTACAAAGACCCAAGGACAGAAATAAAGGAACGCAATACAGTAGAAGTTTCGTAGATATTTCGTGTTTCTGTCTCCTCTCGATGGTTTGGTCTTTTGCTAGACCGGTTTCGGCTGCTCGCCATCTTCGGTAGCGGTGTTAGTAACTTTTGGCACTTTGAATGTTTTCGGGCATCCTCACTGCACTGTCACTCGATCTGTGGTGTTTGTCTGTTTGTCGTGTGTATATATAGGTGTGTTGTTATAGTGTTTTTGGGGGGTGTTGTTTGTCTTATTTGAGTTGAGGGGAGGGGGATTTTTGTTAATCGGCTGAAGTCTTTGTCGGATTGTCGGTCAACAAAAAGGGGGGGCGGTTGGGCGGTTGAGGTCCTTTAGTAGGATTAGCGGGGCGAATATATAATATATGACGCAGACCACAAAAATGGAACGCAACTTACGAGTTGGCCTCTGAAGAAACGCAGCCGGAGGATGTAAGTCTTCGACTCGTCTTCGGCAGGACGAAGGTAGTCGGTTAACTCGATTCACTCTACCCCTTCCTCCTTTTTTTTAAACTACACTCCGCGAATCAATAAAGTTAATAGATTGGAGATATGTACGGATGAAATAAAGAATATATTGTTCTATCGTCTGTCTTCAGGTGGTCTAAGAGTTGGAAGAAACAACTCTGTTCGAGCTCTAATGGTGTACTGAAGAGAGGGCTGGATGGGACTGTTGTGTTATTGCGCCCCCACCCCCAGTGGGGGCCTGCCCCCACCAACTGCCAGCCGCCCCCCACTCTCCGCCCCCACCAGAAGGCGCACAAAACGCACACCACAGACATTTAATATCATACCTCCCTCCTGCTTCATAAAACTATCAATCTTGCCGCCGATAAATATAATGCATCGTCCGTATCGCCGCTTTATCAGCCTCAGGAAAGACATGATAGTAAAGTGCGTTCGAAAGGTAAATCCCGGACGAGGGCAGTTCTTTTTTTTTAGTCCATTGTCCCTTCTGACGAGCAAGTGCTGAATTTTGTCTATCGAGTGTGCCTGTACCTTGAATTTTGATCTTCGCTAGGGACACTTCCCTATCGATTCCGAGCAAAAAGCACCTTTTATCGCCGAGTTAGCCGAAACTGACAAACGGGAAACAGATAATATGAAACTCAACCAAGAAGTCGATTGACGGTTGATATTGAATCTTGATGTTGATCGAAAATCGAGCGATGTTTCTGCACTTAATAATTCGCTACTAACGAGTTGGCCGTAATTGTCCCGAAGCCACTATTTCAAATAAGTTGGGCTCAAATCAAATCCATGACCACCTCTCGAACCGCAGTCATCACTCTTGTTTCGAATATAATGTATTATTGCGATTACGTTTCTTTTTAATTTCTAATTAAATTTGAATACAGCTTTCATAGTGGAGGTTATTCAAATTTTAGATTAAATGTAAATTCTCTCAGCCAACGGGATTCGATGCTTGACCCAAGTCACGCGGAGTGGGAGGGGGGAAAATTAATTTTCTTTAAACTGGTGAGCTCCGGTATACTCATTAGAACTAAGTTCTGTAGTTTCCTCCGTAACGAGATAAGGAACAACAGAAAGGTAATTCGGAAGTCGCTGGTGATTGGGCTCCCGAATAGCCTAGCACGAACCCCCGAAACTAAACATTATAGACAAGAGGAAAATACAATTACAGTACAAATACAATATTAGATGTTCTGTATGCATTTAATGAATTAAATATATTTGTAATTTGTTAAATTTGTAGCTCAGCTAACATACCGCCAATAACACGGACTAATGACATAAAGAACATAAATCATATCGCCTAATTAATGGATTTTTTTTTATTTCTGAGAGTCAAAGGAAATAGAGGCGAGCCCCCACGCTTAAAACTATTTAAGTTGGGGGAGGGGGCGCCTCTGTATCAACATAAATGCCAATGGTCCACAGTTTGTCAAATGAATCAGAAATCCAAGTACCTATCGTAGTTAAAACCAATTTTATTCATTTCAGTGAATGGAATGAGTATTATATAAGTCCTCGGAGTTATATTAGAGTCGTAATTTTTCCGCTTATTAAAACAATTTTGTAGATACTATAAATTAGCCATAGTCCAAATATAATACAAACAAAGAAAATACAGCGAGCGGTATACATGTGTTACTGCCATACCAATGAATATCGTAACAAATATCTGTTACCTATTTAAGGATATAGGAATATTTGTAAATTAGACTGTGTAGAGCGCCGGGTAAATTGGAACCTGTTCAATTTAAACGTCAGCGAAATTGTATTTAATTTACATTAAATTTCCTCTCGCATATAGTGAATACGAGCGGTATCAGCTTACTCCTGGAGCACGTTACTTTCTCTGTAAACTAATAACGCATACTTGCTATTAAGAACAGTACACAGTACAGATAGTGTCTCGTTTACGACTTACCTACCTGTAGGGGTACAACGGGGGCGGGGATAAACACGGCAGATTTTAAAACTGTTTACGCTTTACAAAATCTTGAGAGGCTCTCGAATTGAATCCGGTATTTTTTTCATTTTAAAACTCACCGCCCCAGTTTTAATGGTCCGGGCGGTTTTGATGGTTAAAGGTGGGGCGGGGGCGGGGAGTCGCGGTTAGAGCGCGGCCTCTATCTCTCTTAGTGCAAACAATGTGAATAATGCAAGCGCTTAATTTGCATATCGGATAAGATTCAACTCGGGCGATGGAAGGCCCTTGGAGTGGGCGTAGTGGGGCGGGGAGTCCGTTCTTTTTTTCCATTTTTCCTTTTTAAGCCGCGTTGGAAATAGGCGGGCGGGGGCATTGTTGTTAAAACCGCTTTAAGTGGGGTTTTACCAAGTTAGGTGCATAGTTTACGGGGGAAACTTAAGAGGCGCCGGAGTTAGGAGGGGTCAGTTTTCGGGCTAACGATTTCAGGGGGTGGGAGGGGGGCTCTAGGTAGAAAGAGCGCCCACCCCATCATATTTTATCCGTAATATTCTACGTAATAGCTGCCCGAGGCAGAACAGTCTCGACGGCCACCCCTGGCGGCGGTTTTAGAGCCGGTTATGCCTCGTAAGCGTTTACTGAGTGAAGGGTCGTGGAGAATTGCCCACAGGAAGTTCCTCGTGCAACCATATATTGGAATCGATTTGTACTTTGTTTCCTTCTCGGCGCTATACACATAATTGAACTCTAGGCGAGGCTTGGTTTTCTATTTAGCGGATAATGAGTTTTTTCTTTTCGTAATTCATTTTTTAATACTTGCTTCGTGGGCTGTCGCCGGTTTGTCTTTTGGTATTATAAGCTGACAGACACAGCTACTGATGATCCAGAACGCTACGTTATTTCTTTATAGGTCATAAATATAATAAGTACCGAGAATCGAACCAGGTTCGACACTTCGCACCGCTCCAACCATGAAGCTAAAATATTACAATATTATACCTAATTTATATTTATTTAAATATGCGTAGAATATCGTAGACAATATAAAAATATCAATACATGTACACCACGAAGTTGTACCGGACTTTTTAACTGGTTAATAAGAGCGGTAGCGCGATTACGCTTCGACCCGGGTTCGAATCCCGGTGTGAATTCAATTACTAATTCGATTTGATAACGGAGGAACGCGTAAACTAACTTGTACTAGTAGTATACTGAAAACAATTCTATGTGGAGATTAAACAGACCGTCCATTTGTCGCCCAATCTCCTCTTATAAAATTTAAACTCGAAAAATCCCAAACACATTCTATTAACAGCGTGTAGAGAGGTAAGCCAAAAAAGATACACCGCCCTCTAATATTTAAAGGGCCGTTAAGTGAAAAGGGGAAATCGAAACTCGGCCCACCTCATATAAAAGGGTATGGGAATAAACGAACTGACTAAGGGTTTTAACCTTCGAAGGTATAAGCTAACAATATGAATAATGTACGCGTTTAATTTGCATACACGATAAGATAAACCCAACCACCGATGTGTGCAAACCAACCTTCACAATTTAAGACGAACGGTTTCTTCACTCGGATTTCGTTCAATTTTAACAGAGGAGTTTTATGAGGGAATACATCCTCCACCTCGTGACGGCTTATACCTAGGAATTATATTTGTTATACGAGGATCATTCAATAAGTTAAAAAAGGATGTTGTTTTTAACTCGATTAACGATATTAACCTATTTACCTACATACATCATTTCAGCCTATCACATTCCTAGTCTCTTGAATCTCAGCTTTATAACAAGGTGAATATTTATAAACAGGTTTATTTTGGTCATATTACTTGAAACAACTGCAGTTTTCAGTATCAAATTATTCGACTTGTACAAATATTTTCATGCATGCATGTCATATAATACATACACCTCAGTGGCCATTTAAAACAAGCAGCTGGTCGAAATGCACAGAGGAATATTACCAGTAACCAAGCGACTTATTTTGTGTCGGTCAACAATTTATTTTTTCCAAAATATCCAAAAAATCGATTCCATATTTATATATATTTTCTTCATATTCCAAAATCCAATATTCCCACCGAGAGGTTATCGGCTGGAAAAGTCAATGCTGATAAACAATCCCCGAATAGGGCGGGAAAAGGTCGGAGAGAGAATAGGCGCCGTGTAAACGAAATCTTCGCCAAGTAATATTTCCATCTTGATAGTTCCGTACGTATGTTAGTAGTAAATAATATTTATTTATCGCTCGTGCAATATTCTGCCTCTAGTCGCCTAACTGGATCCTAGCCAAACTGATGAATATGAATGACATTGAGATAATTAACTATATTACGTAACGATAACGTACTCAGATAACAGTGCGTTATCGGTTTTAGGGGAGGGAAGGGTTTACTACTCCTAATAACTGCTGTACTTACAGGAGGCTCCCCTTAATCTTGGGAAGGAAATGACATAGGATTGGTTTAGTTGGTCTATTTCAATTAGGCCAATAGTAGCGTCAAGTTAACCTAGATTATCACGGGGGTCTTAAACTAGAACTGTTCCCCTGTCAGTTTTTGGCCCTGAACTGTAACATTTTCGTGCCCAAGGCCATCGTCAGTAGCATTTCGTTCGTCGGGTACTTGCCCATTCCAACCACCGTCCTGTTCAGACAATAAAAAGCAATACAATGGTCAATTTTTATATATTCCGCTTCCAGGAGGGGACATGGCGACTAAAAATAAGGTGATAGGTGAACAAAAGAAAGCGTCCGGGACGGGTGCCGTGGGCGTGGCCAACGTTGGCGGCGTACCACCTGATATAGACAACAAGATAGAACAGACGGCCCCTTCACATAACCTCATTCCTCTGGACCAGTACAGACAGGTAACAATTTAACCTTCTTCTTTCTTACCAGTAGACAAAAAGGAAAACGAAAATTCACAGAAGGATAATGAATTTAGAGGTGTCGCTCTGTAGGTAATTATGATATCGAATGAACAGAGTTGAAGTTATATAACCCATAAACTCAATAAAGGTTCAAAAAATTTAGTATCAGAGAAAGGTGGATTGAGGCCTTTGGTTTCGTTGCCACTAGGGAACAGTCCAAGTTATTTGTAACCTGCCAAACGAGAAAATATAATTCCATATAATGGTCATTTTCTCTTACGAAAATCAGTTTGCTTCATCGCTAGAGATGATATTCAAATATACGAATACGTTTCGCTAAATATTTGTGGACCTGCCTGTGCAAAAGGTTTTCACCGCTTAATTCCAGGAATTCTATATCGGGAATTTTACATTTCTAAATAAATCCTCGTTGTTCCGGATTGGAGGTTGAACAGTGGAGGAATGTCGACCGAAAGCTAGGCCTTTCGATGCGGCGGTTTCTCCGACTTTCCGCCAAGGGCCCGAATAAAATCCGAACTGGTCCGTCGTATAATTCAGACGGGAACAATGCACCTTCGCTTAGTGCAAAGGGCAATGGCCCAGTTCACGCTACCCTTGTACACGTCATTTTACGAGATGACAGAAAATAATAAGGGTGCAAACAACAATATAAATAGACAAACAGTAGACAGAATGCAAAATCCTTACAATTTAAAACGTGGAACAAAAATCAAACTTTTCTTCGCATTTGTATATGAAATCAGTGAAATATAAAACGTATATGAAACACTGAGAAATATAAAGGGATGAGGCGGCAGTGTCTTATTCCCGTTAACTAGCCGATAACAGATCGGGTGGTGGGGGAGGGTTTCAACGTTGGAGAAACTTTCTATTTGGTCAGGGTGGGTCGTACATCAATAAGACGTATAACCGGAGAAAAACGTGGAGATTCCTTTAATTGGCTATAGATCTTCAATTCCCCCCCCCCCGGGCATTGCCCAACTCGGATAGTTTTCCGAACTTCAGAGAGGCTTCAGTGTTGCCTAAACTGACTGCCGAAGAGAAAAAACGAGGCAACTTTCACCTCGTCTCGTCTCTTTCAATTAACTGCCCAATTTGCGGAAAAACATTTCCCTTCGATACCTGGCCTCGATTGCGGCTGACTTCATGACCGGAAAGACGAAATTCAACGAACTAAGCGTTTGAGTGTAATTTGAATTTAGTGAAGTATAATGTCTGAAGATAAGTGAGCAGCTGAAACCGGACTTCCATAAAACTAAACCGGCGAATATATCGCGCAAAATTATTTTTAGACTGCTATCTAGTTGTATCGCGTGTATTAGATGTTGTTTTTCAGATTTCGTTCCTTTACTTCGGGCTCTTTTTTTATTTTAAACTAACTACTGAGTATAGGATAATTAAAATCGTATAGCGGGAAACGTATGTCAGGCGGAATAACAGAGATTGCAATAAAAAAATACAATTGAACCTAATTCCATCTTTTCTATTATCTCACATCCAGATTTCTTATTTGTTAAAATATTATATATTTCTACTTGAAATGTTCAATTTTATTTCACGTAAATGCGTTTAAGGGGCCATCAATTTAATGGTTCAATATCGGGAGGAGTGCCGTTATTCATGGCTTGTCTGCAGTGGAATTTTTATTTCTCCGCCATTATATTGAACGTGCTTTATGTCTCTACCCTTGTCGCACACAGAATCAATATATATTGCAAGAAATTTATAAAATGGACAGAATGGAAAAAGCGAGTAATATCCTGAGTTGTGATTTTATCTCCACGCATGTGATGTGTGAAATTTCGCACATTTGAAATTGTTGTTTCGATCTTCCGCCTCCCGTCATTGGTACGATTTTGCTGATGAAGATGGTGGGCTTGTGAAATCGGTCTGGTAAAAGTTCGGACCATTGGAGAGGAGACTGAGAGTCGGAAAAACTACAGTAAAATACGTCCGTCTGACTCAGACAGAAAACGTCTTGTGAATAAATCGTAAAACTTTCTGTTGGCGGTTTCAGTCTTCTTCGGATAGTGAGGTACGAAAAGAGGAAGATCACTCTGATCTTCCTCGCGGGGAAACCGGAGGCGGAGGAAGCGAAGCGTTGGCGGCAACCGGGAGCTGCAGGACGAGCCCGGGTAGAGCCGAAGAGAGGAATAGCAGGCAAATTGGACCCGCCACCAACCAGAGCGATAAGTCACCATCCAGGATACCCAGACCTCTAGTACCACCAAGTCAGTACTTAACAGTAAATAACATTAGTTATTTTCCTTAATATTTTAAACTATGTGCTTAATATTTGATGGTTTGGCCGAACCCTACAGTTCAAGTCCGTATGTCCGAATTGGTTTCAGGTATAATGTTTCACCTTAATAATTTATTTGTAATCATAGTTTTGATCTATTCCAGTCCAGTCATAAATTGTACATGAGGCTTTTACTTTGTGTTGTAAAATGACAATGTAGTCATAAATTGTTTAATGTTGGGCACCATTTTTACGTATACAACATACATGTGTTGGAACGAATAGAGAAATATACAAAATAAACCAGATATAGCATATAACCTGCTGAAACATTGACAGAAAAACCGGATCTACTCAGCGAAGTGGAGCCTAAATACAAGGCGAGTGCCGCCGGCAGTAACAACACTTCTGGTAGTAACACACCCAGAGGAGGATCCCTGATGCAGACCAAGGGATCACCGAGGAATGTACATCAGCCCCAGTCGCAACAGCATTTGGCGGTGAGCCCTCCAGCCGTCAAGGGCCTCGAGGCCAGGTACAAGATCCAGATGAAGAAGTACAAGGAGACCCTGCAAGCATTTAACGCCCTAAAGGTAGGTTCAGAATGGAGTCTGACAAAAGGTATGAGGTACATCATGCTGAGACTCTCTGAGCACTACCCTTGCATCGTCCTCCCGTTCGGATTGCAACAAACGGTGGCGAGATTACTAGAACCAAATTAGCATGAGGAAAATTAAAATAGACTCAGGCTTGGTTGTACCTCCTTGGTGGCGTTATCATTTTGTACGCCATTCATAGACAACAGAAACCATGTTGTCCACAAATTTCAGGCGAAAGTCCAGTCGGAGAAGGATCACTTGGGTCAGATGAAAGATCAGATGGTGACGAAACTGGGTATAAACCCCGGCAATATACCGGAGCCGTCCATCAGACCAGCGGTACTTCCTGCCCCGCCCGCACCCCCGCAACCGCCCCCCGCCTCGCCAAGATCCAATCAGCTGTCGCCGAGGAAACAACAGCCCAAACAGGCCCCAGGTAAAATATCCCCTCGTTCCACATCATAGGCGCCGAATGCTCAGTATTAGCGTAATTAGTAATATATAAATAGGAAAAAGGACAGACAATTTTATAGATAATGCTTCTAACTTTACATTTTTACGCACTTAATTAAGAATGTAGTAAATATAAACTTTAGGTAACGCCAAAGGTAAGAGGCGGTAATTATAAATTTATGACGGTAAGATGAAAACGGCGCTTGGTCATACTAGACCCGCCACACTAGCCTGTTGTGCGGGATTGCCGCGTATAGGCGCCGTACTGAAATGTTTACTTGTATTAATTGCTAGTGTCGGCAAATATTTAAAAGGGGACTCTCATTTACTCCTGTATTTAAAACTGAAACTTCTTCTGTACCACAATAAATATTTCATGTTCTCTCTGACACGATATTTTTCCTTCTACGGCGAAGGAATCTCGCAATTTTCATACTGGAAAATAAATTAACTAGGTATTTTTTTATAAAGTATTTTCAGTTTAAATTTAGAATGTTCCAGTCTAAAGACCATCGGCGCGCCATCTATTAGGCGCATTCCACACTCATCCAAGCTTTCTCATACAGTTCATAGTCCATCCGTTCCTTGAATAATGATCCATTAATGTTTCTCACCACCTCCAATAATGTATCTTACTGAGGCGTAAGAATAAATAACTAAATTGGCCAGATAAATAAATACTATGAATAGATGTAATTCTTAAGAAAAAAAAGAAAGAGAGAAAGCGAGAGTGGGGGCGAGAGAGAGAAAGAAGAGAGAGGGGGGGAAACGAAATTGTCTTACTAATAACATTATCTTTGATTTATTTCGGATTCAGGTACTCCACAGGGTCCATCGGTGCAGAGGCTAAAAGCGAAGATTGAAATTTTGGAAGGAGAGAGAGCCGACCTTCTCGAAAAACTGTGTAGCCTCAACAAACACTACGAGAGTCAAACCAACTACCTGAACAAGATCAAAGAAGAAATGGTAAAACAAAACGATGTAAATAACGCATGTGTGGAAATTATTTTTGTCCCATGTGTAAATCGAATTTACATTCGTAGCGAAGAAAGTAAGGATAATAACAAGTATGACGCGAACGAATGCATAATAAGTAATTTAAACTACAGGAAATTATTACCTCGATTTTCAGAATTAGAATTCTTTACCAAAGCAAAAAACAACGGTATTCGTATTATGACTTATCTAGGCAAGTATTTAGACTAATTATACTCCAAGTATATATATATATATATATATATATATATATATATATATATATATATATATATATGTGTGTGTGTGTGTGTGTGTGTGTGTGTGTGTGTATAATGTATACATTTCAGCCCTTGATGGAGGATAACTACAAACAATTGGCGGACAGCGTGAAGCGGGCCGAGGGCTGTCAGAAGTGCCTGGAAGAGAGGATTGTAAACTTCTCGAAAGACATCGAAGAACTGTCGGCGTCTTCGAACAAGATGTCGATTATCAGGAACAAGTACGAGAAAATCGCGAGGGAGTAAGTAACAATCTTTCTGTACCAGAGTACTTTATAATTTGTTGTCTGTCAAAAACAGAATGTTGAGGGGAATTTTTCTTCTGTTCTTTGCGATCGTTTGGAACGCCATCTTTCGTTCTTTTCTTCAGTCCCAATTTTCTCCGAAAAAGCGCCCTGTCAGCACTTGCACTGTAAGCAGTTCCAAACCGTCGCATCAAATCCACTGCTCGGATAAACGAGGGAGGACCCAGTTTTCCTTCCGTTTATAAACTTAATAAAATCAGGTTTGGTCATTTGCTAGACCGGTTTCGGCATCTCCAGTAGCAGCGTGAGTCACTTGGCACATGGGACGCTGTGCGGGACATCCCGTTGTACTTACTTCACTTCTACTGCAAGTGACAAGCGTCCCACGTGCCAAAGTGACTCAACCACAGTCTACGCTACAACCATAAAACGGGTATTCCAAACTTAAGCTTATCGCAATTTGAGATTAATCCATTATTCGCCGCCTGTACAGTTCCGAGGCTGTCAAAATTCAGAGAGAAGAGGAAAGAGCGCTTTACAACAGAGAATACCAGCTGTTCGAAGCGGAAAAGAAACAATTGGCAGAGAAATATCAGCTAGAAAATGCAACAAGGTAAACAAAATAGCTCGCTACAGCCGAGCGAATTCCGTATCACAAAAATACTAGTAGCAATAAATCTACAAGACGCACAATTACAGTTTAAAATGCGTATAATAACTGGGTTCAAATTGTACAAATAAAGAAGTTTACAAACGGGCTACTTCCCAATAATCATCATATGAAAGTATCATTTGAAATTCATCGGGAAAATAAATGTTTATAAAACCGCCCAATGGAATAATATAACACATCACCTTAAACGTAGATCACATAGGTTATCATTTATCATTTCGGACTTGTGATGTTTGGAATTTATAATGTTTGCTCAGTCCACCCACTCTGGGCACGCTAAGTGTGGTCCGACTCTTCATTCAATTGCTCCTTATGTCCCAGGCGAACTCTCATTATGTATGGGCACCATGTTAAGTGGGAGCCACGTAGAGTGGAGCCTAATGAGTGGTCTGCAACCGCATGAGTGGCCATTTGAGCCCGTTTCAAATGCCGGTCGGTAGAGGACCGGATTCGTTTCCAGTGCCAAATTTAAATGTATAGTGATTGGAGATCAAGTAACTGCAGTTTATGGCTTGAAGGGTTTCAGTTGTCCATTATTTTGTTTGCCTTTACATTTTTATATTGTTTGAAATTCTCGGTAGTGTGCTGGTATAGTCCAACCTACCCGAACTATTATATCCGTGGGCTTAACCGCGTTGACGTCGAATTGTAGAATTTTTAAAATAGATAAAATAAATTCTGAAAATAGGGCAGCAATTCATATTGGTGTAGTTATTGTAAGCACCGGTCTTTGGTACCAAGACCAGTTTCGCTGGCTGAAGCCGCCAGTTATACATTGTTAGGGCTTTTCGTGTAACTTTATATACAAAAATGATTTCAGGAAAAAGCTGCAGGCCACAATCAACGATCTTTGCTCGGAGAAACGAGAAATTGAAATCAAATGTCAGAAACTGCTGGAAGACATTGAAGAGCTCAGACAGTCACAGATATACAACGAAGTAAGAGGTAAACATGTCCCTGTTTTTTTTTTAAATCTCTATTTTGCCTTGATAAGAAATCTTTTTTTATATTTATTAGACAATGGGCCGCTGTTGCTCATATTAGAAATAATTCGATCGAATTGGTTTCTTTCCGAAAATTAAATGGTTTAGTCGAGTTTTTAAGATATAATAATAATCACTCGGGTAATATATTTTTTTCACTTGTTTACTCGATCGTAATGTAAACCGGGTTCCCCATTCCACCATCTTCGGTATAATACATTCGGCAAATTCCTCCATGCTGGGGCATCACTATCACTAAACTGAGGGCAATGTTTTCCTCATTTTGGCCGATATTCTGTCTTCATTCGCCGGTTTAGGCTTTGACAGTCTAGACATCAAAGAGACTAATTTGCGGAATGTGCTACTGAAGACGATGAGAAGCCGTGACCGGTCTAGTATGTAGAGCAGGCAGATGATCGCGAGGGCGATGACACGCTGAACCTACCCACGGCCGTTTTATTACTTGCCAGGCAGGTTTGCGTCAATACTGAGTTCTGTTTTTTCCCGGATCAGTCAACGACGCCAAAGAGGCTTCGGCCAGCGACAAACAGACAATAGAAGATCTGAAAGCGCTACTGGCCGAGGCAAACAAAAACATCAAAAACATGGAACAGGCCATTCTAGAACTCAACCAGAAGGGCCACCAGATGGCAGAACAGATCATGGAATACGTGAGTACGACAACACTCAAATATAAAAATGATATTAGAATACGCGTTTTATATACCATGGTTCTGAAAACCCTGGTTTATAAATCTCCTTTATAAATCTCTTTTCAAATTGGATTAAAAATGTTTTTAATTCATTTTGTAAGAATATGTTTCTTAGAACACAGAGTTTACAATAGCTTGAAATGTAAGGAACCCGCCAACGGGAAAGGAACCTCCTGGAGGGTGGCATCTCTGTGCCATTTCTTGAGAACAAGAACGTTTGCCGCGGCTTTAATACAAAACCGAAAAACACTACTGATTTCTAGCTACTTGACATTTTTATTTTAATTTGCCACATAGGAACTGAAGAGGACCTGCGAGCAGAATCAGGCGTTAGATGTCATGCGAAAGGAGTTGGCCATAAGAGAAGAAGAAATCAGATGTCTCAAGTCAGAGTTGACCGAAGTGATGGAGCGCCATCTCAGGCACCAGCAGCATTTGAACAGGTTATCTTTAGCAGACGACGGTCGTTCAAAATTCGGTTGCGCTATTCAATTATTCGTTCCGATCTTAAGCTAGATCGGTTTCAACTTCATGGCACCTTCAGTTGCAAACGTACTGGTTCCTGCAAGGGTGTCCCCGACCACCAGATTGGAGGCGCATGAGCTTGTTGTTCGTAAGAAGCTCTTGGAGCCCGAGGCGATCCTAAGGCATAGCACTTTTTAGCACTAGGAAAAAACAGTGCTTCAATTCAAAGGGACAACTTGGGCGGGATCAGAGGGCAAAGCCTTCATCTACCACAATGATATCCGTTTTTTTGTAATCTTTTACTGGTTAACACAAAGACGTTACACTGGAGTATTGTCGTTTTCATTACCTACATCGCTCAAAATGTACATTAATTTTTATGTTTTTCTATAATTTCAGCAAATCAGAGCCGATCAAAGATACAGGGGAGTACATGGATCAAATACTACGGGAAATGGATCCAAATGTTCTCAGAAAAGAGGTGATTTAGTACAAATATGTGACAATGTTTAATCCCCCAGTCGAGTGCGGCGCTTCTGGCTGCAAGCCCGCACCACAGAAGTGTTGAGCGTTTAGTATCACGGCGCGCCGTTCGTCTGAACTTAACAGCCATTAAATGTATCGCTCTTCAGATCTTCTATCCTGTCCAGATCACCCTGTCTACACTATTACTTCGTATTAAAAAATTATACGTGGTGATATACGCCAAAATGTTACCCTAAAAGCTGACTATATAAAAAATTGACATTAAATTCTCTATCTAACTCGAGCACAACAGCAAACTGACTGGGTGTCGCGGCAGGTCCTTAGAGTGCACCAGGTGTTGGGGGCCGTCTCCGAGGAGAAGGAGGGTCTGGAGGCGGCGCTCAACGAGAAGACGTTGCGGGTGTCAGAGCTGGAACAGGAGGTGACCGAACAGGCTAACGCCATAGACGTCCAGGCCGGTCTAATCGGAGTTCTATCGGCCAACAACGGCCACAAGTCGGTCAGCATCACCGGCCTACTAGATTTCGTCGAGAACCACGCGCCAACAGATCGTCAGGTATACCTATACACAGAGGTCTTCCTAACTCACTTTAGCCTTAGATTCTGAAATAATTTGCTCTTCAGGCGAAGAAGAATTTAAGATTTTGGAACCAACTGGGAGGCAGTATTTAAGACAGTAACATTAACCTAAAATAGTATTAAGTAAAGAAATGGGAATACATTAAATGAATCATCTCATTCTGCACCGTAGTAGGCAGTATTGAGAGCAAAACTTTCACAAATGCTCCCCTGGAAAAGGAACGACTAAAATATTTAATAAAAAAACCGTTTCTATCGGGTTTTAGATAAATATTGGTAATGGATTGTGGTTGGACAGGGGGCCCGAAGTTACCAGGCTTTGGCTAGGAGGCTGCGCGAGGAGTTCGATATTGCGGCGGCCCCGGTTCAACAGGACACGAACGAGGATGTCCCACAGCAAATCGAGAGGGACAACGACCTCGTCGAGAACACAACCCCGTCCACCTCCAGCACCGATTTGGTCCGTATATTAGTTTAGCCCGACTGATACCCTACTTCAGTCCAAAATACATCGTCGAGGACGTTATCGGCGAGTAGGAAACAGGGTTACGGACCAGTTGTTGGCACAATTTCGAAGGTAGAAACATGCTTTCATGCCAGTTTTGAGCTCAATTTTGGAGGTAGAAACAGGATTTGAGGCCAGTTTTGGGCGCAATTTCTTTACATTGCTAATAAATTAATAAAAAAAGTTAACAGAGGCCCACCCGATGAATTCTGTTTTATTTCATTTTGATTTTTGTTTTGAAAATTTGTAACGTTTTCAAATAGCTCACTAAATCAGGAATGTTCTTAATAGTGACTTCCAATTACAATCCGTTTTACCTGGTCCCAGTGCCATTGTGACGACCCTTTGGGCGGCAACGGCGACGTTCATCCCGAGGTAGAGGAAATGGGTCCGATGACTGTGGAGGAAGAGGAGGAGTGGTCGGCCGATGAGGAAGCGGTCGGTAGGAGAAGACTGTTGGAGGGGCCGGCGTCCGGAGCCTTTCCGGCAGGTGGTTCGAGGTCGAGGTCGAGGTCGAGGAGCGGTCTGAGGGACTACGACCGGATGGTGGCTGAGCTCGAGGAGAAGAAGGCGGTGATTGGCCGGCTCGAGAGGCGGATCAACAGCGTCGAGGGGGCCCACGTTCAGTGCGCCAAGAAGAGGATCAACTACGAGTCCAGGATAGCCCTTCTAGAAGTAGCACTAGCGTCAGTAACACTATAATCTCTCTCATACCGGCTCAGACTAACAATAAACAATACTAATCCGTTGCATTCTAAATTATTTTCTAACTAAAGAACGACGCTATTGGTTTGGGCGATACTTGAGTACTATTTTATCCACCAAATCCCTTATTAGGTCTTAAGGCAGACCAGTTATGTTCTTTTTTTACACATTAGGTCTTTTTGTGATGCCGAATATTATCTGTAACTCTATTGTTCTCTTTCCGACAGTTTCCACTGAAGAATGAACGAATCCTGCTCTGTGTTGAAGTAGCCACGGTAAATTGAAGCTTTTGGGATTATGAAAATGTATCGTGAAGAAATTTGGAAAAGAAATGCGTAAATGGTTTCAGAAACGTCGTTAAAAAAAGCACCAAATAAATAGCCTCTTGATCATTATTCTCTTTCTTTATCGAGTAATCACTATAATTTGTATCGCACACATTATGTACTACGCATACGTGGGACAAGATTATAATAGCAATATTAATATTTCTATATTTTGAAATGATATACATATATGGCAGTTAATATGGACTTAAGTAGCAATATATTATTGAATTATGGTAAATAAAGCAATTCATGCAGTAACATTATGCTGCAGATTTTTCTGCTTGATTTCAAGCGTTTTTTTATTGGGATTAACAAAAATAATTAATCGTTTATGTGGTATATAAGTGAGGTAGTATTACTTGTTTATGACAGCCCATACGAGGAAGCTCCAATCAATCAGTCTTGCATTCCAATTGAGTTTTATATAAAACTGCGTCCATAAACGATCACTCCCGTTATATTTCAGGACACTTACTGTATGTAATACAATTCTGAAAAACTGTAGGTGAAATTCAGGTGACAGGGTAAATTTTTGTGTCGCCATGGCAATTTATGAAACAATTGGGTAATTTTTTATTTTAAAAAGATTGAAATTAAATGTAAAAACGAATTTGCTTATGGCCGACCGTCCCTTTCATGGGATGAAGAGGGAAGTACCGTATTGAGAAGTGCTCGGATTCTGCATCTTCATTGTGTTTCTATGAATCGGCCGTGAGTAACGTGATTTAAAACGTTGAAATACTAGCAACCTCCAGGAGTTTATAAATAGCGGTGACGTCATGCCCACTAGGAGGCGGGGCCCAAGTCATTCTTGCGTCGAAGTGGGCGGTTGAGGACTGGAATCGTGTGTTATCTGACACTTTGACGATGAGATTAGGAGAGATTGTTTAGTTTAAATAATATAATGAACGAAAGTTGCCGCGACCAGAATTAAGATTGATAATGGTGCCAGCAAGAGATCGGGGAGGGCCTCTGAAGGAAACAGAACACGGGAGCTCACTCGCTGTGGTTACCAAACACAAGATATATCCCGAACTAGCGCCTGTTCTTCCCACAGATCCCACCGAAAGTTAATATAATACCATTATTAATGCAGAAAAACAATTAAATTGCAGTGGAGGGGAGGGAGGGCGAGGTGGAGCCTCGAGGACGGGGGAGATAAAGTGGACCAACGGAGGTGATGCCTCGGCAAAGCCCAAGAAGAGAGTCAACTGGCCCCCAGAACCACTCCTCTGTTCCATCAACCACATACCGAGAGACCCCACCACCTCATCACCATCAAAAACGAGCTGTAATCTATTTATATTCACTTGTTCATATCTATTCGCTCTAGTTTATTAGACCTATTTTGGCCAGTCTTGCCTTATTCTGTCAGCGTTCGGCCAGTCGATAAGTGAGTCATTTAAGCATAATAATTGTCGTTCGAGCCCATCTGAAATGCGACCGTATCATTCAATACACTACTAAGCGCAGAACTATTATATACTGATTATACTATCAAGGAGGAGTTGACACCTTCTCGGCCCTATAACACCAATCTCAGTAACAACAGTACAGTGACATTGCAGGATTCCCTTCCTGCAGCCAACATGCTCCTCGGCCTACTCCTTTGATATAATTTAAAATTCAAATGTATCCCGAACATTGAACAGAGTCCTACAATTGTCCGTGCAGCGAACAAATATTTGTTGCGTGACAGGCGCGGAAGAGAATTTCTTGGAAAACGGGGAAAACGATGACTGGAATTATCGGTCGCCGAGATCGTGGAGAGAAGTCCGAGAGAAGCAAGATCCGGGCCTTACCTCCATGCTAGCGAGGTACAATTACCAGCTCTACAGATACAAACACACCCTTCTAGATTTCAACAGGCAGAAGGTAAAACAATTTTCACAATTTTTATATAATACGGGAATAATAAATTTACGCCGACGGTAAGATGAACACGGCGTGTGGTCACACTAGACCCGCAACACTAACTGATGTACGGGTTTGCCGTACTGAAAATTACTAAAAGCCGCACAGGAAATTGCAAATTTATTTTATTTAGAATTTAAACGCACAGACATTACGCATATTTTCCTCCATATACATAACATGGTTTACAAGCTAGATTGGATTTGGGCTTCATCACACAGTTAGGTACTTTCAATTCAAATTCGCTATTCGAGGAGCTATTGTCCGGCTTGAAACCGCATCACCCTAACAACGAGCGGCACCCACTCCGATAAGTCCCCTTATCCAAAAGCTAATTTCATTATGCATGGAAATAATTAAAATTTCATTTGATCCCGAATCACTTGCGCCCAGACTACTCTGGAGTTATTTAACTTCAAACTGCAATCAGTTCAAGTGTAAATCACAAATGAGTTTTGTTTTACTAAAAAAAATGTATCTACGGCACTCCTGTCGTGATTTCTCTATTGTAATTCGTTGTTGTAGAGGTACGTTGAAAAAAGTCGGGATCGACTGATTTACCTGCGGCGACAGATCGTCGATATGGGAGGCTGCGTCACCCCGCCACCGTCGATACAGGTCAAATTCCGTGGTATATCCGAATACCATTCCACAATACCGTAAATGAAAAGTCCATCATATATTGTGTTTATACAATATTTTACGCAATTAAATTATTCTGTATATAGTACTGTCTATGTTAACTTTAGAATTGGATTTTAATATGTCTGACCTATTAAGAAGTTGTAAGGATGTTGGTCCGAACTCAACTCTTAAGCCTACATTACACAAAGAAGGCGATTGGAATAAGTAAATTAAAACGAACCGATTATTTGTTGTTCTTGAATTTAAACACACGTATATACAATATATCATATACAATTTATCTTATTACTGCCGTTTAATCAACAGAACAAACCCTTTTCGGGACGCGTATGAATGATTATGTTACTTAGTCATAACTATTCACCTGAATATAACTGGTCGTGTAATATTCATTATAAATTGAAAATTTTCAGATCAAACCATTGATACAGGGTTGAACGATGAATTGGAGAAGCTGAAATCTCACAATGCCTCACTGCTTGAAGATTTGCAGAAGGTATATCATCACTTCTATACAGTTTTCCAACTGTAAATAAGCTTCGGTTTTACGGGAACGGAACAATGACAGTGTCAGTGCTGACGGGAAGCTTTTTCGGCAATAAGTAACTACCGCGGTATACCGCGGTACTATAGTACCTCTTACCGACTGTGGCGGTTAACCGAGACTGGACTAGGTAATTAGCCGGACCTCTTTCGGCAGGTTGTCGAAGAAAACATCCAGTTGGTTGAACAGCGCGATTCGTTGGAGGCGAATTTGGACGAAATAAAAATGAAGATGGAAATGGACGAAGAAGTCAGAGGTAAATCATAATCTAATAATCTTTACCCCATACGATACTTCCAACTAAGGATTAAGCTTGCATAATAAAGCAATTAAATCATACTATTAAAAACAACCTGTAAACGATAAACCGATTTCTGGATATATCTAGTTATATATGTATAACTATCGAGCCGAAATAAAAAAAAAAAAAAATAGAATGTTACTGGTCGAATGGGCGCCAAAAATATGGCACCGCGGCACTCGACCGATCAAACGAAAGCAATCAATTCAATCTAGAAAGATGAATATTAATGGCGAAATATAATTGAGGATGTCAGAGAACGGGACGGACAAAAGCGAATATCGGGTTTCAAGTTTTCAACCACGAACTGAATAATTCAGGCGATATTATTATTGTCACTTCAGAGAGACAGCATCGATCTTATTTATATTAATAATTAACAATCGATAGGATTGCTTAAATCTGTTATACTCCAGAACTAAATAGTATAAGATATTTTATACGCCTACTCATTGTCTGGAGTGAGATGTATGGATCCGGTGACCTACTGACCAGTTATCGAAGAACATATTACCGAATATACGCGGTACTATGAATTGACATGACGACAGAGGTTTCGGGCGGTGTTGAAATTAACCATTACAATTTTGGCCGGTTCCCAACCGGGCAAAGCTGAAATGCGGCGATCCTCTACCGACGAAATTCTATAAACAATGGATAACACGCACGCTCGCCCTCTATTCATCTCCAACGGAATTGGAGTTGGGGTAGTTCGATCATAAGGGAAGTGGGAATGTAGCTGAGGAGCGGGCGAACTCAAATATTACTCTAATAATTACTCTAGTAAAAAATAACTCTAATATTACTTATATTTTGTGTATATTTCAGGCCCGGGTGCATAAATTGGAAATCACCCAATGGCGGTACTCTATTTTGTTGTTGTAACTCGTCCTCGACGAGTCAGTTCCAATTGCTAGGTCTTAAAAGGAGTGACGGACGCGTGACACATGACATGTGACACATGATACGCTACAGTTTGATTGTCGTTGTTGTTTAGGAAGGCCCCTATTAGAGGACGTGTCTCGTGTTGCGGACATCTGTTTGGATACCTACCCGACAATAATAGACGGACTCTTGACCAAGAAGGACGAGCTTAAAACTAAGCTGAGCAAAGAGAAGGAGGCCAACGAAAACCTCACCCTCCACCAACAATCACTTCTGGCTCAAATCAACGAACTGGTATCTATTATAGTATTAGACGCCTTGTTAGTGTTTAACCGTATTCAGTAGGTTTATGTGTTTTATACATTTCAATAATAGCAATGTCACTAACCATTATATACAGATCTGGCAATAGAGTAGGAGAGAAAAAATATTACTTCATTTTACATATGCCAACAGGCGAATTTATCCGCCTGTACGAGTTAAAAATTTGATGAGTTGTTGAAATTTAGATCCGACAGATTGCGAGTTAAATTATACAAGGCCCTATATAATAACAGGGTGGAGGTAGAATACAAACATTAATGCTACCAATTAATAATCGATCACCCACCTCCCTAAATGGTGACCTTCGGGTCCCACTCGAGAGGAGTTCAACGTCAATACGGCCCTGAATATTATTTGGGCGGCCGTTTATTTTTGAAAGTATTTCCAAAACGAGGCGATATTCTATTACACCGATCGTCGTTAGATAAACGTATAGATTAAAATGGCGCATTTCCCACGATTTTTTAGAAAAGAACTAAGGCTAATGAAGACAAAATATGCAAGGAAGTGGCAATGAAAAACGCCGAAATTCAAGAGCTGAAAATGCGCTTGAAGTGCGTATATATTAAATACGACCGGTAAGAATCAATAATGTTATTATCTAATATACTATTATAGAAATAATTGTCCTCACTTAATTCTAACATTGCATTTCTGAAAAAGTTAGGGGTGGAAAAATAAATGCGATATATGTGTTATCTCATTTTAAAAAAATTGTGTACAACCCAAAGAAAATTATCAAGAAAACAAGAGAGGGCCTAAAAAGCGAGAGGAATTTTTTATAGTTAAAGCGATGAATTTAGTGAATGGAATAATGCGGAGTCTTACAATCTCTTTTACTTTCAGTCCTGGAAATGAAGCAGGAGAAACAGGCCCCGACAGATGCTTGGACTTGTCAGGCGACAGCCACTCAATTGTAAAGCAGGTAATTAATTAAACATTAAACGCGTCGATTAATTATAATTTACATTTCAAATCACAACCGGCCCTTCGACTGTCGTGTGTGTACAGACTTCGTGACATTTCAATCAAGCGGGAATCGTTAATCAAAAGAATTGTTTCATTTAGGCGAGGATATATTTATTCTCACATCAAAAGAAAGGGAATTTTCCCTTTCCAAGAGAAAAAAAACTGAAACGGAATACGCGTTAACTTCATCAAAACGTTCAAAGCCAAAAGTAATTGAACGTTGTTCCCTTTACAGAGGGCGCAATACGATTTTCTGCCTACGCTCGCTATTTGGTCCCAAGTTAGACCTGGATGTAGCTCCCGATAGCGTTGCTGTTTCTGCGGAATAAATATGTTATCATCGATAGGAAGATAGTCAATTTAAAATATAAGGTCTAATTATGAATTGGAAGTTCAGATGTATCCAGTACATCTTTTGCTAAACAAACTACTTAAATGTGTCCCCCAACAGGTTTCTTAAATTTTTAAAAATTTTCCTTTTTTTTAAGAGGAGGCTAGAAAGGGAAGCGCCTGATATTTTTCACGCTACAATATCGTTTTTCGTTGTTCTATTGTTGTCCATTTACTTTCTCCAAGTTGCTGAAAGCCGAGAGCGACTACAGGGAGGCCGCCGAAGAAAAAGAGTCCTTGGCGAGGAAATTGGACGCCGCCATGAAGGAACTGGACCGGATTAAGGGGTCCGAGGCCCAACAGAGGATGAGACAGGCCGAAATCGTAGAAGAGCTTAGACACCGCAACCAGCAACTCGAGAAACAGTCGAAAGAAATGGCGACAGAGGACAACGCTAGCGCTAGCCCACCAAAATCGGCCGACTCTAGACAGCCGGTATGTACACGTATGTACTTTGGTTCTTACATGATGACAGTCATTAGAAAACATTGATTTTCGTTTTCTATTTTATCTATAATATAAGCCAACAAAACATTTATACGAGGTGAGCAATCTAATTCCCACGAGTAGCTCCACTGGAAGATGCGCTTTCTTGACTATTATTTGAGCAAAAGAACAAAAAGTTACACTCATAACCAATTTAGGGTCTATATAGTCCAAGAGGTCTATTGTGTTTAATCGTCTGAGGAATGAATTTCACCGTGAACCTGTTTCGATTCGGCCCTCTCCGGGTTTCTACGCCCCATGCTCCACCTGTCACGTGACTAAAAATACGAACTTCTCAGAAAGGAAGAAGAAATTCTCGGACTGTCCGCAAATTTGAAATAGATTCCACTTGAAAGTATCTCGTGCGTGGCCTAGATTGTCTGCGATAATCTGGGAAACGCGCCTCCCATTCTAATTCCGATCCGCTCTAAAAATTCCGAAAGGGACCCAACAATATTGAAACCGACGGCTGAGTTCCATATAGGGATTTTTTTTTAAATGTAGGCCGAAACAAAACAAAATATCAGGCAAAATATTTCGAAAACTGTCAATTAAATTGCAATATGAAGAACGCATCGATCATTTATTTTTTGTTTTTATACACGCCCATTTCGACAGTGCTCAGACTGCAAAAAGTTGGAAAAGCAGACAACTGCAAACGAATTTACGATACGAGATATTGAAACGAAGAACAGAGAACTGTCCAGGAAGTACGTGAACCTGAAGATCCGCTACCAGGATCTCCAGGCGAAATGCGAAGACGTTCAAACCAACAGAGGATGGCTCTCGAGGATTTGGTCGTAGCCCCGATTGGGTCCATTCTCTTCGTAAATTAAATTAAATTTGTGCTCTCAAAATATTAAACATTCGTTGTTGTTCGAGAAACTTATCAACGTTTATTGTACTATCCACTTTCTTAAAACCTTGTTTTAAATAAGCGTAATTTTGTGTTACGATTACAATTTTTTTAGGCATTATAGACAGAATAAAACTGGCTATATTAACGTTTGTAGTAGTAACGAAAATGCATTTTCTGCTTGAAAGATCCGGATTTCCAGTCCAAATAACAGAGTAGAAAACACTAGGCTAACTTAATTATTTATTTTATTAAAGCGCTTTACACGTATTATTATGATTTATTTCTAACTATTTATATATGACATGGAATTTATTTTTTGCACGTATTTATTTATTTATTGAGCGTTTCTAAACGATTAAGGTACATATAACTTTCACCTGTCGCGCGTTATGAATATATAGATTTACATTATTCATCTTTATTTCAGTCATTACCAAGAGTTGGCTCATTACAGGTTCGTATCCAGAAAAATATTATCTGTACCATGTATTGAAATAGACAATTGTGGGCCGGTTTATAAATAACAATAAATATGAAAAATAAGCATGAGTCATTCAATATCAAGGCCGGGATCGGTAATACGCAATTGGTTAAGTTGGCAGTACTTGCTGTCAAACAGCTGTGTGTGAATTTGCCGTTGTGTGAAATAAAGTGTGTCGGAGCTACAATACCGGATCCGGTCGTAAACCGAACGTATCGGTTCAGTTAACCGATTATTCAAAAGTTAATAAACGTAAGAAAACCGGCGTCTCGTTTCAGCTTACATCGGCCGGCTAACATGTAGCCTTATTTTCGACCGTATCTCGGTGCTGAGTCTTCCGACGTCTGGGTAAGTGCTATGAAATTTACGGGTATTTTAACGTTCAAATGATAAAAATACGAGCATTTACTTGCCGGAAGTTAATTTTCTACATTGATACGAACGCCTGCCGATGTCTTCATAAAATGACAATGACCGTAGATAGCGTAGTAAACGTGTAAAACTATGTTATATTATATTCCCCGAATAATTTAAAAAATGTTAACTGTTGATAGTCATTTTTAAATGTTTACTCCCAACCTAGTATATTTTGTCTCCTAGAAAAATTAGATGTGTTGTATTTATGTAGAATCCCTATTCTGTGACCTGCAACATTGTACGGATTCTCCCATAATATGATCTTGTTGTATCATTAACTTATTTGTAGTATGTTATACAGTCCTGCTTTTGTACCCAACACTTCCTGTAGAATTCTATAGCATTCTTGCATCTTTTTCTATATCTAGTTTTCTCATAACCAATAGAATATAACTTTTTCAGAGTCATGATCCGATGAACTTTTGATTGATTACCTCCAGGTTTTCAAAAATTAAAATGAAATGCCATAATTATGAGTTGTGCTTTATGTAAAATAACTTTTTCAGCCTAAAAGTTGAACACATTCCTACCCTAGAACTTAGGTAAAATGATATAATTTTACTCAAAGTTATAACAAATATTTTAAATGGTCGTCTCCGGTGTGCTACATTCCTTACCAGTGTATGATTGGTAAAATAAAATGTTATACCTTGTAAGACCCCTGTTTTGGGGCTCTATACAAATTCTTTATAAACATTTATATTTTTCTCGTATTAATTTTGGTAAATACACAGTAGCACATATTTTGAATGGCAATACCAAGTTAAGAAGTTCTTGATTGATATAGATTTTCTTTTTGCCTCATAATCAATATTTTGTAGACATTAAGAAAAGCATATACATCAGTATATAGAAAATGCATGCAGTTATAGAAAATTTCTACATTTAGCAATAACAATTATGGCATTGATTAGAATGGCATTATTATTGGTTTATTATTGGTAGGGCATAAATTAGGACCTATTTTGCTTATTTATTTTATTACTTTTTAATATTTTTACAAACATATTCAGTTTGAAATGAAGATATATGTGTTAAATGTATTTTATATTTAGGAGATACCATTTTTTAAGTCAATAACCCTTTATATCTCATATTTTATATTTTAATAGTTTATTTTTATTTCTTTTATATTTTTTGGAAGTAGTATCTTTCAAATTGTTATAATGTTTTTCTCTTTAATGTAATAGTTGGTCTTTATTCAAGTGCTGTTTTTTAAGGGCAATGAACTTTGCCCTTTAATTAGGGCTTGCCTAATTTTTAAATTTGGATTTTTTTTAAATACTTCTTTCAGGTAATATATTTATATTAAACTTTTTTCACAATGCATGATGTTTTCTGTAATTAATAACTGCAAATTGAAACAAGACCTCACAGATATGCTCAAGTACATTTTGTCCTGAACTCAAGTGATTTTCTAAATTTTTGTAGTACTCCTAGTACTCTGAAGCAGATTTAATGTCTATTTATGGATCTGGACTAATCAACTGCAGACATTTTTCAAATGAGAATTTCCTCTCATTTCATAACTGGAATATATTACTTGGTATTTACATATTGATGTGTGTATGTTTATATATATTTATATTTTGTGTATATATATATATATATATATATATATATATATATATCTTGTTGAGAATTGGAAATGTACAAGTATTTGTTGCATATTGATGGACATTTTCATTGTACCCTTTCTCTTCAGTAGTACTTTATACTGGGAGTTACACTTGGGTAACCCCATTACTGTTGTGAGATCAGGTGAATGTAAAGCATCCAGGTCAGCTGTAAAGTGCATTTGTGTAATTTCCTTAGGCTGAATGAAAACAATATTAAGTAGGTTCAGATTTATATTTGTCCAACTCTATACCTGATAAAAATAGTATATCAAACTTTGAAAGATTTTGTATGAATTAACTAGATTAAATTTATTTATGAGTGTAATTTTAAACATGCTATATTTTAAGGAATGATAGATATATTTTAGAACATTTTTCAATATGTTCAGAATTGTTAATCCCATTCATGAACAACTGCAATGGTTTTTTCTAAATATTAGGGTTTTTTGTTACAACATATTTAATATTCTTATGCTTGAGTATTCCTTTCTCCCCATAAAGTAACTATTTTTTATAAATACATATATTATGTTTTATATTATTAAATTTACTTATGTATTTATTTTGTAAGCTAATAAGTAAAACTTCACAACAATAATAGTCAGTAATCATTTTAAAAACCAGTTCATAAGAACTGATTTCAAAATGCATGAACAATGTTCATATAAATAACAATGTTTATATGAAAACATTGTTCCACTTGCAGATAATTTATATCATTACAAGTTTGGATGAAGTATTCAATATAAATATATAATGTACCAAATGGAACATGTATTTAAAAGGTAACTGAAAATAATATTTTTGTCAATTTGCCTGAGCATAATACTTTTCCATTTCTTTTGCCCTTGGAACATATAGGTTGCATTGATAACATGAAGAATAACAAATGGGGTGATGTATAACAGACTTTCCGTTAAATGCCAATTAATACACTAACATCTGATCTATATTTAGTTTCAACTTCCTCCATTTACTGCAAATGTGGTCTAGTATTTCTAATATAATTTAGTTTAAAAAATAAGAACAAATGCAATAGTGTTGACTAAATTAGTAATTATAATAAAAGATGAAATATTAAAACTTAACTCAGGTATCATCAATAGCAGTTAGACCCAAGATTTGAACTTAGGTTTCTTGTCTTATATGAATTGATATCAAGATCGGCAATATTGTTATTCTTATGAAAATGTATTTAAAACTACGAAGTTTCATAATACTGTAAACCTCTAAATCATACAATAATTATTTTAAGTGATTTCCCAATTTAAATTATCAGAAAAAAGGAAATTAAGTTGCAGAATGTATTATATGAGATTTATTGAATAAAATATTGGAAGACTGTTTAAATAGCTTAAGTCCTAAGTTGTAGTCTGTGTATATAATTATTTACTCTAATTTTATCATTTATTTTTCAATTCATTGACCATGATTATCAGGTACATAAATATAAATACTAATTTTCATTCAAAATAGAACAAATTATAAATATTGAATAAAGTTTGTTTTACTAATGAAAAATAGGTCTAAACATTCGTATGTAAATTATGCAGGGAAGTTTTCAGATATTAATTATATGCTCAAAGTGGTTAAATTTGGATGTTATACACAAATTTACAGATTTAGCCCTCACTTTTTTGCCCCTAGGGATGAAAATATCTCTTTAAACTTCTTTTTTTCTGACTTGGTTGCAAAGAAAACAGTCAGATAATGTTGAAGGTTTACTGAGATTAGTAAGAGTATTTGTACCAATTATTAAGCATTATATTTTTCATTGTCTTACCTTTTCTCTAATGATTATTTTATTTCAGTGATTGTGTAATCATCAGGAATACAAATAGATGACTGTGTGTTATATTATTATATAGGTTATATTATTTCATTGTAACTGTTTAGTCTAATCTTCTATTTGTAATCTATAATTCTGTGTTAAAACAAAACCCAGATGAGTGTAATTGAGACTTATTTTTTAAGGAAACAACAAAAATAAAGTTAGCAATATATTTTTTTTAATTTAAATTTTGTGATATTTGTGTTATTCTTAGGATTATGAGAAAGGACCATGCATGTAAGAAGAAGAAATAAATGAATAATTGATTAACCCGATAGTAATCCAGCTCTAATTTTCTAAACATTAAAGATTGACTTAAATATTCACTTTGAAATAAGTTAAATTATTAAATGATTATAGAATAGTGATTTATTCCTAATTAGATATAAAATTATGCTAGTGACCTGATGTCCCAGCTTATAGAAAGACATTGATTTGCACCATTTGTGTTTCAGAATCGGCACCACTGCCATGAGAGAAGGCTGTCCGAAATATATCAATATCAGTGCAGGGGGTCGTGTCACCGCCGTCAACAATAACAATATCAATAACGATAACAGATGGTGTAAATTGGGGCGAGTGTGTTGTGGTGGTGTGGAGGTGGCAGTGGCAGAGTGCTGTCCAGCTCTCGCTATGGAGTCATGACGAACCCTCCTCCTCTCTGTTGTTTAGGTCTTGCCTTCAAACCTACAGGCATTGGCTAGATCGCACGATAACACTCATAAGCGGACAAATATCTGGTATTTTTATATTACAATTTAGTTCGTAACAACAAACAAAAATAAAAGGAGGACTTTTTCTTTCCGAAAATAGACTGTATATTATAGCTTAATTTGTACAAGCTTTGAGTTGGAGAACAAAATAAATCCGTATAAATATATATATTGCCTTAAATTAGGGATTTGTGCATTTGTTGTCGGATTTAGACGTACATCGGTAGGTCGCTACCCCTCCCAAATAGAAAATTGGAATTTAGCCCCACACAACGCGAAATCGTGTCTCCTATAAAATATTTTTTCTAGTTTCCGTGTGATGTTACCAGTCGACATCGTCCGTACAACCAAATTGTCGTCGATAATTTTTTGTCGAGAGATTTATTTTTAGAAAGTTAAATGTAAAGAAAAAAATTAAAAAAAAACGGCGCCAGAATTTATTTTTTTGGAAAACATTCGAGGATTTGATAAACGCGACTATTTTTATAACAATTCGGGCTGTAATGTCGGATCCGAAAGTCGGAGAGAGGGGCAGGAGTCGAGATTGGAACAGGAGCACCGGTGGTGAGGCGGAGGAGGACGATGGCAAACTGAGGAAAGAGGAGAGAACAACAAAGGGGAGGAAAGATGATGAAAGGGAGGACACCGTGATTTGTTACTACACGAGGAATCCGAGCTCGGCGAATAACGCCGATGGGGGAGACGACAGCTCTGAGTCAGGTTTCTCCTTGACTCTGAGTCCGACGAAGGGACTCAGCACCACCAGCGCCTCGCCTTCACTCTTCAGGCTGGCACACGACCCACCTACAGAGGCCACTGCCACCGGCTCTTCCTCTTCAACAACTACTTCCACCACTACCATAGCCACTCAGCCTCCACATTTCCTTCAGGTAACTGCCAACAAATTCGGGCTAAAGAGATGATCGTTCTGAAGTCTTGGAATACCGTAGATTTCGTGTGTTTCTGTCTCCTCTCGCTGGTTTGGTCTTTTGCTAGACCGTTCTCAACTGCTTGCCATCTTCAGTAGCGGTGTTAGTCACTTTTGACACTTTGAATGTTTTCGGGCACCCTCACTGCACTGTCTCTGTCACTTGTACTGTGGTGGTTGTCTGTTTGTCGTGGAATACGTGTCTCGTTATTGTGTTTTGGGGCGTGTGGTTTGTCTTCTTTGTGTTGAGGGGGGATGTGGGATTTTTGTTAATGGGCTTAAGTCTATGTCTGATTGTCGGTCATAAAGAGGGGGGGGGGTGTGGTTGTTGGGCGGGTGAGGTCTTTTAGTAGGATTATCTGGGCAAATATGGCGTCGCTTTGGGAATTATCTTTTAATTTATAATCTTGTTTTGTTTGTGGATATAATAGAGAGTATGGAGATATTCAAATACAAACAAAACAAGATTATAAATGACAAGATAAATTCCCAAAGCGACACCATATTTGCCCAGATAATCCCACTAAACCACCCCCCCCTTTTGATCGACAATCCGACATAGACTTAAACCCATTAACAAAAATCCCATCTCCACCTCCTCAACACATAGAAGACAAACCACATGCCCCAAAACACAATAACGAGACACGTATATATACACACGATAAACAGACAACCACCACAGTACAAGTGACAGTGACAGCGCAGCGAGGATGCCCAAAAAACATCCAACCTAACCTAACACCTCTACTGAAGATGGCGAGCAGCCGAAACCGGTCTTGCAAAAGACCAAACCAGCGAGAAGAGACAGAAACACACGAAATCTAAGGAAGATATATGTTTATTTTGCTTCTGTTAAAATAGTAGAGCAAAAACAAATTGTGGTGATATCTACAACAAGAAATAATACTGCGATTATAAATGTATGCATCAATATTAATTTTGAAAATCATTTTAATTTTTGTAATAATTTTTTTCCTTGTATTTCTAAAGTGCACTGTATTTCTTGGCAGTGGGTTATGCATTGAATTATAATTATTTATTAGTATATCGTATATATTATATATTATAATATTATATCAAAATTTGAATGAAATGAGCAGGGAAAGAATTCGATAAAGAAAAAAATAATCTGTCAGTAATTACTTACTTATTATTAATTAGAATCATTTTCATGTCTCCGGTTTACAAATTTTAGTTTACAGAACCGCATAATTGTATGAATTCATAGTAATATAATTATACACCTATAAAAACCTATTGTTAGGACTATTGTCATGGTTAATCTCGGCCAAGGTTGTGAGTCCTGATAAGGCAGTGTTGCACATAAAATACGGTTTATATTTTGTGTGTAGTAATTATAAGACGTTATTTGTTTTGCCCACTTGATCTTATTAACAGTATCGAAACCTCAGTTTTCAGAGATTCAGTTGTGCAGAAGCCATAAATTTTCTCCAGGCTCATTAAGTATTTTCCGTGCCCACTAAATTTTACTGTTTCTCTCGTGTTGCATTCAGGATGGATTCACGTCGGCTCCTGCTCTGAGTATTTGGTGCGATGAACAGGAACAACGGCATGACTTATATCACAACCATCAGCCACAACATCAGCATCATCACCATCAACACCACCAACAGCCTGCTTCGTCTTCAACACTGCCTTCTCGCATCAACTACACCGTCAATGAGGCTGCTGCACTTCAATGTAAAGCAAAGATAGCAAGGTTTTACAGCCAAGATGCTGCCAGTGGTAATTTCATTTCATATATATTTCTTTTAGCTGAGACCAGAGTAACTTAAGCCAAATTAAACACGTGGAGAAAGGAGATTGCAAGAATGGTTAATTTTTCTATAAAGGGGCAGAATTTAATTTCCCATTCTTCTTTTACTCTTCAGTGCAAAAATAGCTGTTATACCAACTATATTGGGTCAACAACTCCCAGTATTTTTTATTATTAAAATTACATAAATCTATAATTTTGAAGCCCACAGTGGTTGAATCTGAGTTTCCTAAATCAAGCGCCAATTCCTTTTATTTGAGAGAAAAATCAAGCAAATAAATATTTTGTCCCTCAAACAGGTGGGGAACTGAGGGTGATAGAACCCCTTTTATTGAGCGGTAGCAAAGGGGATGGAACAGGCGTCGTGAGGGAAGGAGGAAGTGGCAGACGGGCCAAGCTCAGAAGGGAAAACACTACCACTTCCTTGGCAGCCATATGGGGAGCTCCAAATAAACAACCATCAACAATAAAGAAACTGAATGCTGTTGTGAGTACAGAATTATTGCAGGAAAATAACTGAAACGCAATCAAAGTGCGAATCGTATTTATCTTTTTTTTGTTATATTTAGTACCCTGTTTATTGGCACAATTTAGGCAAAGATACACTGTCAACATTATTAGTCTGCTAGAATAATAATAGTCAGATATAGATTCCATTGAAAACTAAAGAATTTGAACTTGCAACTTGCCCTTCAACTAAATATAAAAAGCACTGACTCTGTTGATCCAGTTCAGTGACCAAGTGCAATTCACATAATCATTTAACAATTTCCTCAGCCCTAGGAAAATAATTGTTTTTCTCAAACCCACTGAACTGCTCACTGCCTTGTAAACAATATTACTGCTTGGTCCTTCTTACTAATAATACAAGTTTGATACTAAAAAACTGATTATAAATGTATACACCATACAAGATAAATCTAAACATTAATGAAATAAATAAGAACAAATTATACTGGCATTAATTGTCTTCAATATTTTATACATCTTCAATATTAAAAGTTTGATTATTAATTTTTAAAATCAGTCAATTTTTTTCTTTGTTCAACATTTCTTAATTTTAATTATGTATTTAGGGTTAGTTTGAAAATGATGCTTAATTAATGATTGCCATGTAACAAGCATGATTGTATCATTCAATCTGTTTAGAATAAAATCAAGTTACAGATATCTTCCTTTTGTCAAGCCCAGGATGGTATATCGTATTCTTAAATTTTCACTTGATTTATATTATTCCATATTATTATTTACTCGTTTGATATAGATGATATAAGTACACTTGAATATCTTCTCTGAAATTTGAGAATTCAACAGTTTCATAAGCGAAAAAACCTTCCATCCAAACCATACGGGGTGTAATAAGCCGGTATTTTTTTATCTCCCTATTCAGGCTTATTAAAATTTCTTCATGAAACTCCAATGCGGTTCTTCTTCCAACGGTAAGAATTTATAAGAATATATGAATAATTTTTTTTAACGCTCAGAGAAAGCCGAGTTCGTGGGAGGAGAGTGTTCTGGTGGAACGCCGAAGGAGTTTAGCGGCGGCTGTAGCTCGAGGCTGGAAGGTGGACAGGCCCAATGTGACGAGTAGCGGTGGAGGAGGTGGTGGCGGTATCAGCGCCAGCAGTATAATAATAGGCCTGCAGCCCCTCCACCAGCTGACCACCGCCATAGACACGAAGGATCTGAGGTACTGCTTCCAGCATCCGTACCTCAGGCTCTTCACAACGCTCCTCGTCACCTTCTGCAATTTCCTCCTCTTTGCCGAAGACCCGATTTCCCACAGTCAGGCAGGTAGTCTACCACTGTTGATATAGTTAATTATGATTTTATTTTAAATACCAATTTGATCAAAATCAGCCTCTATATAGTGTTCATTCTGAAGCATTAGTTGAAATAGGTTCATGCCTAGATCTTTGCTTGGGGGATTTGATAATTAATTATCTAGAAAGTCAAGAATGATTGATAGGTGTATTGATGGATAATATTGTTATTTTGTGTTCTTTTTTTCTCTAATAAAAATAGTATTTTTATCTACTGCACTAAACTTCCCAACATATGATGTGGGTTAAACATTATGTGGGTCATGAAATTCTCAAAAACATTCAACACTACTAAAATAATGTATTAGATTTAAATCATATTTGTGTAATGAAGTTAATTTTATTGTAGTCTCTAATGCATAGAAGGTTAAGGTTAAATTTAAGTAAAGTACTTATTACATACACATGCGTATATGTTATTTAGATATTTTTTATTATAACATTACAAATAATGCATATTTATTTTAGATTAGAACTAAAAATAGTTTGTCTGTAATGTAATACATGATAAATTGAACTTGAACTTGTTTTACGTGAAATTATAATATTTCTTGTATAATTTTACTTTCAGAGTCTGTAGTACCTTTGGCGGGAAATGTTTTTAGTTTTATCTTCACAAAATATCCTCGAGATTGGCGCTGGGCCCTTGTAAAGGTAGGATATGAATTAATGAAACAGACTTCAAGTTAAACATTCAGTAGTTATTAGATTATTCCAAACACCCTCCATAAAAAATGTAAATGTTCAAAAAGTTTCAACAATATATAAGAGTAAAGTAAATAGTTTTAAAAGCCCTTTTACAGTATAAAACCTTGGTCTTTTAATGTCGCTGAGTTGTTCAGAAATAGAACAAATTTTGAAAAAATATTCATCCCAAAGATTTAAAAAATTAGGTCAAAATCTATAAACTAGCGTTCCCTTATTTTACACCCTATGCTCATTTTATTGAATTAAAAGCACGCTATATTATATTTTAATGATTTTAAAATACCATCTAATTCCTCTTTGTTGCAGGTGTTGATGTGGATACTGGCTATTTTATGTGGTCTTGTAGTTGGTAAATTATTTGTACACAACATTATTTTTGGAAGGTTATTGAGGCTCAAAATGTTCAGGGATGAACAGGTGAGTTGATACGTTTTAATTTGTGCATTTTAATTTGTATTCTATTACACATAACATTATATTGAAAATAATTAATTATATATTTGTATAACTAACAATTTTCATAACAATTCAATTTGTATTAAATATATTGAATAATAATTCAATATTCAATTTGTATAACTAATATTTGTACTCATTGTGTATCTAGGGTTCATGGATAGCAATGTTCCTTACTGTGATTCTATCAGTCTATACCTTTTCCTATGTCTACAACATTGTTCTCTACATATTTAACAACAATGAAAATTATATAATTGATAGCAGCATGGGTGTCACCAATTCAACGTAAGTTACATCCATACACTTATTAATTCGTAGCTTTAGTGATCTCCCACTATATGTGATATTGATGTTATGGGTTTATAACAAGAAGGGATGGACTGGGTCTAAGGTAACCATAAACATTTCCCCCATTAGCCTCTAAGGCTGTAAACATAAACATCCCTCTCCCAGCCCCTTCTAACTTATGTATACATGTCCCGAAACCCATTAAATAGTTTAATAAACACTATGTTAATTTATGGTATTTGTTTGGAGGTCTGTGAGATTTCATCAATGTTTTTGCAATAAAAATATTAATTAATTCTCTAATATCTGACTCCTTATAATTTTTTTTGTCTCTCTCTTTTATTGTTGCAACTGTAAAATGATACAGTGATGTTTTTATTTGATGATACAACTGTGTAATGATAAGCAACACTGATACAAGCACTAACTACAATGGACAACTTAAATTTTATTTTTATTTTTTTATTTTATTGTTTTTTATTTTATTTATTTAAACATTTAGGTCGCATGGCCACGTCCTTTTCAGGCGTCTGTAAGGAACATTTGGGATGTCGGGCCTTTATAATTTGTTCACTTATATCTCATATTTCGTAGCCCCATTATATACAATAAATGTATCCATGAGGTTATGTAAAGTGGTAATTGATAAAATTGTTTGAAGGGTGATGAAGGCTTGTGCGTGTGGTACTTGGTTGGGGGACCTGATCACGTGGCTGATGGTAATGGACGTGATGCTCCAGGATAATCTCTACCCGGAGTGGGCGGTCGGAGTTCGCAACCTCTGGAGAAGCTCCAACCTGCCGAGGATACTGGTCTTCTGGTGCGGTTCGGCGTTTGCGACCACTCTTGTCGTTACTCTTATAGTCAGCGACTACATCTCCTGGGACAATCTCAACAGGGACTTTGTTGCCAGTACAGGTTCGCCTTTCAGTCTTTAAGTTCTCCATGAATTTAGCCTCAAAGTCACTTTTATAACCAGGGCAGAGGAAGAGTGTATTTTCTCAATTTTAATTTTTTTAATCGAGTGAAGTATAATGAGAACTTCTTGTATTGTCACAAATGCATTTTACTGCGAACAGAAGTCTCTTATTGAAGGATAGTTAATAGTTTTAGATATTACCCAATATACTGGAATTATTTGAGCTGCACAAGAAATTAATTCAAATTTATGACTGAATTAAAATGCAAATTCGTGGGCCAAATTGACAGACCTAGTGACAACTTATTACCCATGTTGTTAGTATTATGATAACACAAAAAATGTGGGAAGGAAAATTAGCTTAATTCATTTTGGGCATGAGATCGGTTCAATTTTGAATTGAATTTTTCATGAGTATTTTATACAGTTTATTTTATATAGGCAAAAAAAGATATCTGTTTTGAGTGTATCAACGGGAATTGGTTTTATTTGATATCTTATTACTTTAATTACCTAAAGTGCATTTCTGAATGAGGTAGAATAATCTTCTGCTTAAGAGAACCATGTCTATTTCTAATTCTTGGGATACATTCCAGTTTATATGAATTTATGGAACATTGATATTATTAATCATGAACTTCAAATTAAATGGCTCTAATTTATCGATTAAATAACAGTCCACTAATTGTTCATGTATTTTATTTCCTGTGGTTTTAAAATTCAATTTTTTCATAACAGAATTATCGAGGGCATTCTTGGCTTCTTTGATTCTTGTGTTGGATCTTGTTATAATGATGCAAGACTGGGACTTTCCACATTTCACAGCTACCGTCCACATCAACTTGCCTGGTTTTAGTGTTTCTACATTGAAATGGAAATATGCTGAAGTCAATCTTACTGGTAAGATATAAACTGCTGGATATTCAATTGTAATACATTTATTAGTTTATTATTTAAATATTTATTGAGTAAATAATAATTATACCTGTGGGACCCTCCATCCCAAGACCTCATTTCTGTTTGGCAGAGTTATATTTTATACATCTATAATCAGCTTAATTTTTTAAATTCCTCATGTCCCAAAAGTGTCACCATTGGGTGGGTTCTTTTATCAAGTCCTTCACGCACAAAACAATACACTCAAACAATGTACTAATAACTGTAAGTAGTTGGTTGTACAAAAATAAAGGAAATAAAAAAACAATTTTTAATTCCAAACTACAGTTGTTTAAGTTACACCCAGCAGTATCTTTTTATAACTACTGTTTAATGAGTATTGTATTTTTATTAATAAATTCTAAACAAAATATAGAGTTATATATTTCTTCTTGCAGGGAAATGGTTCAATTACGGTGTCATATTTTTGGTCATGATGTTGGATTTGAATATGTGGAAGAATCAAATATTTTACTATCCCAGCAAATTTGGACAGTATATAGGTAATTAATATAGGGTTGTTCAAAAGTGGAATTTTCCTACCCATACACATTTTGATAAATATTAAAAGTCTAAAATATCTTTCCTTCAAGTTCTTTTTTTTAAATTGGTTTGTCTCAAATCATCATACATACCGTCAATTACTCTAGGAAACAATTGTATGTGATTTTACAAATTATATATTATTTTGTTTCAGTTTATATTTTTTAGGTATAGTAATTTTCATAATTTATTAAATTCCATATCATATTTTATTAAGTTCCTTAATACATTATGTTGGATACCAGGTCCCAATAACAAGATACACACAGTTGTAGATCAGAATATCTTGAAAGCTGGAAATATTACTCTGTGGAGCTGGGAATCCAGATCAAAGATAAACCAGACATCAGGTCTACCGTATTATCATGGTAACCACTTTTATCAAGTAAACCTTATGTTAAAAAGTACTTTGTACATTAAAATATCAAAGAACATTAATTGCATGTAAACTAACTTGTTAGTTAACTTAATGCAAAGGTATACTATGATTAAAAGGATAATTACAAACTATTTGTTTGCATGAAAAGTCTGTGTAACAAAAATTATTTGAACTGTTTGTTTACAAATTTTGCTTTTTTTAAAAATAAGTTCATTATAAAAATGCAAAAATATATAACCCACTATTACCTTTCCTCTACTATTATTTTTCTGTTATTCTAAATCTATTTCTTAGTCACTATTATGAAATATTTTTGATCATTTTAATTTAATTATTAAAAGTTGTTTCCAATTATTGAACATTTGTTCAGTTTCATAAAAATATCTGTAGAAATTGAATTATTATTAAAATGTTTACATTTTGTTTTGTTTATTCCTTTTTGTTTTTAGAGGATATGAAGATGAATTCAATGTTCTTGGACTATCCTTTAGCACTGAAGTGTACGGCTTTCATTCCTTCAATTGTTACTCTAAGTCTATTCATATCATTGGTCTATCTCTATGGAAGGTTCCCCCATAAGAAGGTATATTGTCATGAAATCTTCTGCACAGCTATCTCTTAATCTTAATAGTTCCAGGTAGTAATCTGTCTTCATTTACGCCCTTCTTCTACCAGCATCAATTTCAGTTCCATTATGATCAATAAGTATCAATAGGTATTGAATTTGTGTGGCTATCTCTCGAGTGGAGAAATGTTTCTATGAAAAACAGTGTTGAAATATTTGTTGCACTCAAATGACTTTTGCACTGTGGTTCACAAAATAAATTATTGCATTTATTTAAATTTATCTTTCACTTACTTATTAATTATATACAAAAGTAGACATTATTATTTATCAGGTAAGTTTTAATAACTAATTATTCAGTTAAAGCTTGTTAATATTTCTGTATAAAAATTGAAGGGACACTTATTAGTGTATAATGTTTGTTTCAAAATATTCTATACCGCAGTCTATATTCAATTTGTTATTTATTTTGTTGACAGGATTCAAATGGCGATGTGGTGTCAGGAACAGGAGGTAACGGAGAAGCTGGAGGTGGAGGAAATGATGCAAGTGCGATTGGTGATACAGTCACTGTTTAAACACAACAATAGAAAACAAAAGGAATGAGTTGGAGATATCGTTCGGACGGATGGACTCGGCAGAAATGAGTGAGATGATTTTTCAAAAAAGAAATCGAAATCAAATTCTACTTAAGTCACTTAAATTCTAACTTAAATGCTACAGTTAATATCTGTAACTGTACTTAATGGTAATCGATGGGAAACAACAGTGGAAAACTAAATCTGAAGGGAAATATTAGTTGAACGGTGTTTCAGAAGTACCGTTACTTTCTTTTCATGCATGTTTTCACATTGGGGCAGCCTTAAAAGATTCTTACTGTGCATATATTAAACACTATTGTGTTTATTTATGTTTCTTTTAAATTGTTGGCACATCTATTTTTTTGGGGCTAAAGTGAAGAACTACTTTGAATTTTCATTAATTGAGTATGATAAATAATTAACAATAAAAATACTGATGATTGCAAGTATTGTTATGATCTTCCATTATTATTCCATTGTATAATATATGAATCATTGGCCTCCCATTGTTGAACCATATATTTTCATATGATTTTAAAATCATATGTTAGGAACTGTAAGCAGATTCTAGGTCTTCCATTGTTTATTTTGGTATCGTTTTTACTAACTTCCACTATTTGAAAAGAAATTGTATCCCTTGTATGGTAATTCTTTTTATCTTTTACTTCAGACTATAATTTTATTGAGCAAAAAACTAATATCAGTTTGAGCTCATTTTCAATGCATGTTATTTCATTATCAATATCTTTTTCATTTTTTATTTTATGCTTTGTATTTATAATATATTAAGGCTTGCCCTGTTGCCATTGTGAAAATCTTTTTAAATTTTTATTTATTCTTGGGCAGTATTATTAATTTTTGATACTTAGAAAATATTTTTTCTGTTGTATCATTTTCTAGTCGTATTGAGTATTTATCAAAAATATTCATGAAAATCAAGGAGTTACAGTTATTTTTAAGAAAAAGTATACACCTGGATACCTCCAAATATGAGTATCTCAAAGGTAACAGTTATTTATTTTCATATTTCTCTCTTTTTAATCTCCAAAAAGGTTAGTGAAATGCAGTTGTTTACTTGTTGCTTATATATTAGATGCTCTGATGTGCCACATTTGTTTCTCCGTCCCAGGTTAATAAAACTTAACCTTTCTATATAATGCTTGAACAGACATTGATTTTCTGTCGCCATTGTATATAGAACAGTTATTTATAACTGAGTTTTTACACAGTATTGGAGTCTCCAGTATTTTGGTTGTGTCTAATGACAATTTTATTAGTTACGAATAGTGGTCTTGTCTAATGAAAACAATGCTATCATAGATGGAGGGATACGGTTCTATGAAACATTTAGTTTTCTGAAAGGATTATTAATTTAAACATCAGATGATCAGATCTTGATGTATCTGATCACCCTACTTAGATATGACATAAATCAAAAATGCTTATTTTATATTTATACACGATCAAGTATTTTATTTTAATTCTATTTTAAACAGTATCATAATAGGTCGGTTGTTTTTTAATATTAAATTTAAGGTTGAAGAGAAACTTCTTGGTATCTTCTAAATTGTCTGTTGAAAATTGTGTTGTTATAACTGTTTTCTGTAATTTTACTGAAGAATTATTTCAAGAAATCAGAATCATTTAAATTCAAAACTTCACAACGATTAATAATTTTTTTTATTTTTAAAAACATTTTGATAGAAATTAATTAGTTTAATGTACATAATTGGCAAATTCATAAGTTGTTATATTTTTTTATAATTAAGCCATTTTATACATGTTCTCCTTAAAGAAAAAGGAAAAATGAACTGCACCGATATTGTTGAGTATTTAAAATTTATTTGCAGTATTACATACAAGAAATCTAGTCGGACATTTGAAACTTGTGAGAAATCTGTCATTGTGTCATGGGTTAGGATATTTCATTATGAAATAGAAGAAACATTTCATCTTTTGTCGGCACATAGAAATTTGTATTCTGAGAGTTCACTCAGAATTCAGATTTGCAATTACCGATCTCAGTTAGTCAGTACGTGGTGACGACTATTTCAAACTGTCATTTGAATACAAGAAATATCTGCAACCCACACACGCTTTTCATCTATTCAGTCTACTGGAAGAGTTTAACTTTTTTTGTTGCTTCTAAGTAATAATATAAAGTTATAGGCTTAAACATTTTTTATGTTGCTAAGATCTTTATTTTCCTGTATAATAATAACCTGAGTACTGCTGTCATCGTGAATTACTTAAAGTGCAAAGTTTCTATTAATATTTGCGCCTTTCTGAAATAAATGAAACAGAAGGAAAATGAATAAGTGATATTGACTGTTTCATTACGAGAAGTACTTTTCTGAAAAAAAAACCGATTATGATAATTGAAAATTTGATATTGATGTGTATTTACCAATATCAATATCCCACTCCCATTGTTGTTTGTACTTAAATATATATGGGTTCCTAGTTCATATTTAAATACGTCCTGTAAATATTAATAATATAGTCAAGTAAATATTTATATATACATATATACTAAGAATAAATATAAATAATTATCATTAATCACGATAATATATTTTTTGGAAATTTTTAAATTTAATTTTATGATTAAATTCTTTTCCAATTATTTTTATTATTTTATAATTAATTGAATGGGCAGGGGGCCACTGTCTAATAGTAGTTGGGACATTGAAGACATTTTTGCCAACATTTAAAAAAATGTAATGTTTCTACAATCTTGAGTAATATTCGAATATATGTACCATATATGAAAGACCACAACTACCATATCCTGTTTTTTCAGTTTTTATAGCGTTAAAAATTGAAAGATGAGGTTACAATGACAGAAAAAGGTTTGGAAAATAAGGATCCAGAGGAGTTATTGAAATCAAATTTTTACAACCTTTACATATCAGTCTATTTCCCCCCCTCCCTATAAACTTAATTACACTCAATTGAATTAATTGAATCTAACTTATGAAATCTGGAATGAACAAAAAAAATTGATAGACACTGTATTGTTTCTCCCCCTGGACCTCGTTTGGTGTAATAAATTTGTTTGCTCGGTTGGAAGACTCTTCCTGTGTCATGTATATGAATGTCACTCAGGGCGACACAGTATTATAATATTTTTATAATCACATTGGTCGACAAAAAGTTTTCATTAAGAAAAAAATGAAATTGCAATCAACTACTTTTTCTCTAAGTCTGAATTGAATAGGATAATTTTTCTGAATGAAGATTAAGTTAACTCTCTAGATTTAATTTCCTCTCTTAAATCTCTCATATTTATGTTGTGAAAATTTGAATTTTGTCGACCGATGTTATGTGGGACCCAGAAGAATATAACTATACTTCCCTGTCGGCTATCTTTTTCTAAATGGCTGTATCATAGATAATATTAAACTTATACTTATTAAAAAATATAATATATTAAGGTGTTTCTAATATAAAGAACAAAACTGAAATCAAACCGAATTTTTAAATATATAACAACACTTCTTCACTCGTTTAATTGTTAAGTAATTGTAAAATATAATCAAATTTAAGCCGTGCCAAAGATGTTTTATGGAAGATTTATGTTCTCAACAATATAATAAATCCTTCATAAATTTACATCTCCAGTATAATAAACTGATAAATGTCTACTTCGAGTGAATCTCAACTTTAAACCGAATTCCTAATTGTATTTCAATAATCTTACTACAGAATTACTGTCAGGAAAACATCGATCTGTCTAAGACAACCTGAGCTTTAAATGGTGATCTCTACGTGAATATTTAAAAATTGTAATAATAGCGTATTCAAAGTCCCATATACTGACAGTGGTTGGACCCCGAGTGGCCCTCACTCTTGCCCCCCTTCTTAAAACTATTATTTCTTGCCATTTTTTAGACATGTGATTGTGCACAACTAAAGTTACCACACAGTAACAATAATAATAATAAACGCTGATGAGGATTCAAAATATTTATAATATTGTAAATAAAAAAATATTTAAAAAATAAAAAATCGAATCTCTCCCTCAAAAAAAAAAGAAATAACAGATAGAATTGTTTTGCCACATTTTTAAATTTGGGCTTTTAAGTACCTGATTTTTATTTTTATTTCTTTTTCCAGTTTCTAGCCAATTTCTGCCTTTAGACAGCCAATTGTTGTGAATGTTTATACTAGAAAAAAAATATATATATGTGTATATTTATCGGTGTACTTTATTTTATATATATGTACATATAAGATATATATATATTTTTTGTTCTTCTCTTGCATTTCATTATTTGAAAAATGAACGATTTATTTTCTTCTTATTTATAATTAAACCTGGCTAGTTCCACTTAGTCCATTCACCTCTGCAATATCATTTCGTCCGGATAACAGTTTGTTATTGTTTTTTTAACATTTCGCTGAATTTACTGTAAGACTCTCTCCCTCTCTGTTGTTGTTAGGTACGTCAATCCATTTTCTGATTGTTTAAGCCCGAAGAATGGGGTCAGGAATTTTTTGTCTGCCTCTTTTCAAACGTAAGTTTATCCACAAAATGTTTTTCTATTAGATTCTGAAGATTTGAACACCCGTAATTAGTTTAACCTGTAAAACTTCATTACATAACCTTGCGAAACTATATCACCAGTTTCTTAATTTACTGAATGATTAAAATTATGATTCAAGCTATCATAACAATTTTGCATAGTCTGTGAGTGTTTCTTGAGCCCAGTTAAGGCAGAACTAAATTTTTCTGTTAGCCCCCCTCCTCTTTATCTTAACCTGGCTAGTATGGCTTTACTAAATGGGTGCACTAGGTCTATAGTGCTTTAGAATAGTTCAAATTATTTCATTTTTCTGTTTAAAGAAAGATTGTTTTTCTTATTTCATCTTGGAATTTAAAAAAACCAACTTCTTGTCACAAATTTAAAATTGGGCTACTTAATAAAATGAGGGCAAGAAATCGTATATTGTTTTGTATGTTTTACAATTGTTCCGCATTGTATTTCTGGAAATTTCAGATTCAAACCTACCGATAAGGTAAAATAACTTCAAAATAAAATGACAAAAAAAAAGAGACACGCCGCTCAGTTTGCTCAAAAATCTCTCATTGCCTTTGATATTTTTTTACAAAAGAATAAAGAATTTTACCTATCCAGCATTTTGTATCGGAAATAAACATTGTCCAAAATGAATGCTGGATCTGGTGCCAGAGAGAAAGCAGTGTGCCTTTCCAAAATAGAAACAAACTCGGTAGAAACTCTACTTCCTTTGTAGATTCACATTTTCTTTTACCTTCTTTTATCTGATATAGTGGGATGTTTTTCCATTTTAACATCAAAATGCCAGTTGATACTGTTCTATATTTTCTGTGTGAGGTGGTTCAGAAATTTAAGTTTTTTAAATTAAAGATAGGATCGGTTGTTTATATATTTTTAATTAAGGTTTTTTAAAGTGAAAAATATTCTTTTATCAGTCAAATTTCACTTAAAAATATTGTAATTGATCTTGATTGCCTACCAGATTGAAGAGTTGCTACCGTGCTTTGTTTCTTATGTTTTCAAATTTCCCTTTTTTTCCAACATTGGAATACAGTACAATATAATTCTGAAATCTCTGTTTAATTAATTTTATTTTTTTTAAATTTTGTATTTTTGATATATCCATTTTATTGGCACAATTTATCATATTCGTCTTCTTCTTTTTTATTGACGGTTTATATTAAGTAAGAGTGAATTTGTCAAAATTTGAAATTTATTAATGAAATCATTTAATAAAATCAGAAACAAATGAGTTAAAGCTGTAAAATCATACCGCGCTATATTTGTAGAAACACGTATTACTGTTCAGTTGTAAAAGTATTAGTAAAATTTATGGAGATTAGAAAATAAAATTCAAAAAATGAGAGCATATAATGAAATTTTAGCCGAATCGCTTTTACAATGTGGGCTTTCCTTTTATTCAAAAATTATAGATACTACTATTGGTAGTAGCCGTCAAGTTTTAGGCAACAGTTCTAGAGAGTTTTAAAAAAAGAATAAATCTCGATAGTTGATTCAGAATAAAAGAGTTTGCCTTAAGTTATTTAGAATTTGGACTACATCCAGATGAGTTATAGGTTATGCCTAGTAAAGTTTTTAGATCTGTTGAATGGAAGAAAAATGGTTTTGTTTCATACAAAAAATCTTTCTCTGTAATTAAGGATCCATCTCATTTTTTATGCATATATGACAGATATTTAACTTCATTTTAATTTATTTACTTGTTTTTTAAAATGGCTTCCATCAAGATTATTTTCCATAGTTGAACACGGGGAAAATTAGATTGAATATTTGTGTCCTCTGGCTTCTGTATTGATTAAAATATACTACTAGTGAGTTTTTTTGGAAGCCAGTTTAGGACATATTTTTAAATATGCAATTTGTTTTACCCCCAAATTTATATCAATTATTTGACACTACAATATTGTTATTTCAGTATTCCTGTCGGTCCTGTTTAGGAGTTATTTAATGTTATAATTAAAAGTTCCTCAACTTTTTTAACGCTTTACAAATATAAAGCTCAGTACATTGTGTCATGTGCAAACGTTTCAAGTTTTTTGTATTGGTCATTATTCATTTTAAAATTCACATTTCAGCCATCATATTTCTTTTTTGGCTCACTGTAACAAAGAAGCGTTTATTAAGGTTATTTTTCAAAGATTAAATATAAAAATGAAACTTGTTATACTTAATGAAAATTATTGTTGTCTAATTGTTGTTATTGTAAATAATCTATGTTTTCCAGGCTCTGAAAAAAAGGAATTAGTTCTTTCTTTTCTTACTCGGTTACCTATTTTTAGAGAAACTAGTTTATGTTGTGTTCTAATATAGAAAAAACCTGTGATCGTGTTAATTTGTCTGTTGCAATTATAATCAAATGAATTTAAAGAAAGCGTTGTATATTTTTTTATGTATTATATATTTTGTGTATTATTACAATGATCAATTCTGTTTCGTGGCACAAAAAAATAAAACGCATCATATTATGTATTGTTGAATTATACAAAAGTATTTATAAACATATTCTAAAAGTTATATATTTTTTAAAATGATCGAGCGAACATAAGTGTGCCCTTTACGCTTATTTCATTTTGTGCTCTTTTCAATATCCGATTCTAAAGGCAACACATGTTATTGATCGTAGAAAACAATATTTTTGGCCAAACGGAAACAATATCTATGCTGTCACAATTTTTAAGAGATTATATACTTTTTAATCTTAAAAATAGGTACTACAGAATTGTTGCAAATTTGTTGTGTTTATTGAAATTATAGAATTTATTTTTGTGAATTCTCCGGCTGAAAATATTTTCTTCGTTAATAGCGATAAAATTTCGTCATTTGTAATTATGGTTTTCATAGGAGCTTGAATCACGATTCACGGAGAGTAGAAAATAAACTTACAGCTTAACATTTCAATTTGCAATCATAACAAAAGTAACTGTGGGCAGTCGAGATTAAAGCTCCGATTTGACTTGATATCTGTGCACAGATATCCAGATATATCCACAGCCCACTCTTAGTGTAAAGTCTTCAGATTGCAAATTGAATTTGGAATACTAAGTTGGTCCGTAAATTGACTCCAAATCGCTTGATAGATTTCAAGCTGTTATAATATAATAAATAACATTGTTGTGAACAGTTTAGAATACCTGTTTTGTGGTCTGCAGGGGTTGGAATACCGTAGATTTCGTGTGTTTCTGTCTCCTCTCGCTGGTTTGGTTGGTGTGGGTGGTTATTATCCTTTGTATTATATAGGTATATATTGTAATATTATATTAGGCTTAAAATATCATTTTTAAGCGTATATAAATGCTATTTTGGCCCTTTTTATCCTATATTCCGTCCATGGTAGTTCCAATGTGAAATACACTTGTCCTATAAACGAAAGTTAAAAAATCGAATATTTTTCGATGCTAGCGTCGCGGTGCTCATGCACCCAATGAACTTTAGTTAAGTGCAAGCTGCAGAAATATTTTGAAATAAATTAGTATAATTACCTCATTTTCATGTAAATTGTTTTGTTCAATACAATGTATATATATATATATATATATATATATATATATATATATATATATTGTTCTTGTTTCATTTTATTTTAATTTTAAAAATTGTTACATTTTTATTCTCACAAATGATTTTCTACCTTGCTAGGGTGGAGATCAGACATAAATAAAACACAACACTCGGATTTAATAATAATAAACACTAATAATATTCAATAATAAAATACTTCTAAAGAAGGTCTCCTATTTGGACAATATTTTATATGTAACGTTAAATCATGAAGTACCCTACAGTACTTATTTTTACCAGGTATGTCAAATTATTTATTTTAATTCCTTAAGAGATAATATACATCAAGAATATAAATAATTAAAGTGAAATATAATTTGTAATACCTAGATAGATTTTTCAACTTTCGTTTACAGGTCAAGTGTATCTCACATTGGAATTACTATGAACAAAATATAGGATAAAAAGGGCCAAAATCACATTTAAAATACGCTTAAAAATATAATTTAAGCCTATATGAATGTGATTTTGGGCCTTTTTATCATTTTCTGGCCTTTATAACCATGTTTTTCTTGCATTTTTTGCGTCTTCAATGGTTTACAGGCTTTTTTATTAGTTTGTGCCCTTCTGAAAGTTTTTAGAAAAGACAGGAGAGGAGTCAGAAACACACAAAATGACAGTACTGTTGTGAAACTTTTTCAGGACTAACTTTGAAATTTTAAGGTGTTTGTATTTATTTCAAAACTGTTATACAACTTAATTTTATTCAGGGCGTATATTATTTTTTTAAATTTTACATGTTGCATTGAACTACAGAAAAAGCTTAGCCGCGGGTGAGGGTTTTCAATGCCTGCCATCAGCATTGCTATTCTCTCGAGCTCCTCAATATTGATTGAATTCTCTTTAGATTTATATACAGATCGAATTATCTCAAAAGTGCGCTTCTCCTCCTCAGTTTGAATTCAGAATTGTTAAGTTTTGGTTGATTAAAGTGGCCTCCGCCCAGATATTTTTCCTTTCAAAACAACACTAGTTTTTATAGCGCACTATCAAAATTTGCGTACACATTAAATGAAGTTGGAGGCTATAGAATGCCCACTGAATATCAGTGGAGTTTAAATCTGTAGTTTGAAAGTCCTGGCCTTGAAAAAATTAGCGATGTTTATTCAGATTTTTATATATTTATTGTTCCTCTTGATTGTTGTAATTGAATCTTTCTCGAACTGTTGATATACAAAGCTGTTATTTATGTGAGTTATTTATTTGATGTTTTCAGTAACTGTGTTATGAATATATGTGTAAGTGGAAAACAAAAATTTTTTGAACAATGTAAATACACAGGTGTAGTACAATGCTTTTATGTTTAATAAAAATATTTTGTAAACTCAAAACCGTATTTATTTCTTTACCTAGCATTTTTCTCCCTCGTAAAAGCTTTTATTGGCGTTGACTAGACCATCTTACTGTGCTAATACTTATGATTTTTATAATTTATTTCGTACAAAATTGTTTACTCTTCAAGTTACATGCAGTGAACAGAAGTCCTGAAGTTCCCATTAGGATATTTGAAAGGTTAGTTTAGTTATTGTTTTGTGCATGTTATATTTTGTCAAAGACAATAATGACTCAGACTACAATAATGCCAGGTTATAACTATAGATTGGTGTTGGGCTCAATGGCCACATTACCTGTAAACATATTATGATGTATAAATATTTACAAGTTATTCTTAAATATGCACCATGCGCTATTATTAGAAAAAAAACAACTTCATTAAGCACACAACAAGACCAATCTTGAACTGAACAACAGAGGCAGGCCATTTTAACTCAAGTCGTTGAAAAATCCTGTCCAACACAAATGAATCAAGTTTATTCCTCTTCAAACCAGGCTATATTTAGACTGTTGAAAGAACTCATTTCTTAATCACACACCAGGGGTCAAACCAGTGACTGTTCTTACTATTTTGACTTATTCTCGGGAAGCAGGAACCAAACAAAGTAAATGGTCAGTAGACTACTACAGATTTGAATTTGTTACAGGCAGTATTTCAAATATCTCAAAAACCATGTAGAATATTGGACGAGAATTACCACCAGGAGGCGTATCACATTTTCCACACTAATTCATCCGGCAAATCACCAGAATAAGTGTTTTCAAGGGCCATCAAACCAATGAGTTACAATATTTCAATTGCATACTAGTCCCAGAAATGTATTTCTCGTATGTATACTTTACAGTTGAAAATTAACATTAAAATAATTTTCCAACCTTATTTTGTTTTATATATATATATATCTGTTTAATAAATTTATAAAATTAGGTAAACTATTACACAACAATATCCAAATAAACTTTTTGGATTTAAAAATACAACAATAATACAACCATAAGAAAGTCTCAACATTCAAACTTAGAGAAAAAAAAATAAAATAAATGTTTCCTTCTACATATTATTGATAACAGTACTGTATTGAATACTGTCTAGCTAATTAATGATGCACTCCATAAATACAAAACAAAGCAAGCTACATTGAACAAAGATATTCAACACTGTTTCTTGCATTATAACTTAGGCACTATAACAATTAAAGAGACTGCCCAGTATATTTTCTTCCTCCCCCATTAATTAAACTATCGACTGTTGTACAAAGACATTAATTATTTTCGATATATTTACATTCATTAGTGCAAACATTTTATATATAAGTTATTTCATCTTTTAATTACTAGCTAGTAAAAACATTTTCAAATATATATTTTATATATATATATATATAATAATTAAAGTAAATAACATTACAAATGGTGTAGGGATAACAAAAAAATACATTCCTCTTCTTCGCTTTACATATATCTTCTGTTTAAAAACTCTTCTGTTACGAGCAATGGCGACTCATCACTCTGCATCGTGATACTTTACCCTGAAAAAGTTAGTACAGTCGATTAGAATTTACTGTCAAAAAAAAAATGGTAGCCATAACTGAGCTGAATGTTGGTAATTTGTATAAAAAATGTTGACTGATCTAGTCTAAAAGCTTAGCGTGTTTGTGTGACCTCTGCTTGCCGTCATTCCTTTTGCTGTGCCGGATTCTGTTGGCGTGCGGCATGAGCGTGTAGCGGTCTGTCGGCACTCTGACAACGCGCAACTGTTTCTGAGACACTTCCTTCAACTAAACAAAGCGAAACAGAAACGCTAATTCAACAAAGCGAGGTCGGCCTCGTCGTCACCTCCGCATAATTTCCACTGACAATTATCCGGTATACCGTTGGTGTATTTTTTTTTTTTTTTAACTTTATTTATTTTGTACTATCAACTGTTACAGTTATATGTACAATGGCGGTTGTTTGGGTGATTGGACTAGTTTAACTTGTATAAAGACGCCATCCAGTGATGGTACTTTTGGCTTGTCTCAGTCCTACAGGAAGTCTCTGGGCCAGTGGCGTTTAAGCCGTCGTGGCGGGGATAGTGGATGGGTAGAAGCGGAAAGGGACTGAACGAGCGGGTTTGGATGTGGAAGGAGGCGGGAGTGGAATTTAAGGAAGCGTGATTTAGCGACTTCGTCGACTGTCGGTATGTTGAGGTCATTATGGATTGTTTGGTTAGAAACATACCGGGGAGCATTAAGGATGGTACGAAGGACTTTTGATTGGAATCTCTGGATGCGGGCGATGTTGGATTTCTTAGCGGAACCCCATAGCTCTATTCCGTAAGTCCGTGTCGGTTTTAAAATGGTTTTGTATATTGTAAGTTTGTTGTCTACTGTCAGTTTTGATGTCTTTTTCAATAGAGGTCTCAGCAGTCCAAATTTGCGGTTGATGTCTGTTCTTTTGAGACGCGTATGAGTCTTTTGTCTATGTAGAGTCCCAGGTAGCGAGCCTGCTGTTGGATGGGGATAGGAGTGCTGTTAAATAGAACAGGAGGGCAAGGATGTCGACGTAGTGTGAAGGTGACGTGAGCAGACTTAGAGCTATTCACCTTCACCCTCCATCGTTTGCACCAGGACTGGATATTGGAAAGGTGCTCTTGGAGATTGATGGTTGTAGTTGAGGGATTTTGGTTGGAGGTGAGGACGCAAGTGTCGTCAGCGAATGTGGCGAGGACTGTTGAAGGATATGTGGGTATATCAGAGGTATATATTGTGTATAGGAATGGACCTAGGACACTACCTCGAGGAACAGACGCTTCGATTGAACAGTAATCGGATAGCTTTTTCGCGTATAACACTCTTCTATCTATGTAATACTAAAAAAATACAAACAATTACAATTCACCTTTTCAACCTTTTTGAGAAACTTTTCCAAAACATACGTCCCCTCTAGGCTGTCCTCAGGCTCCCACGTGCTTTCGTGTACGGAATAACCGCTCCATTTGACTAGGAATTCGCGTGTGCCATTCCTGTGTATTTGCATATCTATTATTCGGTCGATCTGGAGGGAAGAAAAAGAAAAAATTTTGTTTTAGTACCCGTTCGCGTATCTGAATTATAGTTTAGTTAACTATCCATTTAAGAAAAAATATAGCGAAGTTTTAAAACTACAGAGGGGCAGATATCACGTGATGTCTGCAATCGCCGGTTTGGTCTTTTGAGTTTCAGCTGCTCACCAGCTTCTCTAGCTTTTCATTCTAGCTCAACGTCGGCTCAATAATTACAGCGGATAGTAAAAGTGCAGACAGGATGCCCCGCAGGCAACAAAAACAGGTATTTCAAACGAACGCAGACATATTTAAGTTATAAACTGAAGAAGGAACGAGTCAGATATTTGTTTACTGTGATAACCCGACACATTATACAGGATACCATTTTCCTTAAAAAATTGCTAGTATTAAAATGCAACATCGTGTATTTAAACTGAAAAGCTGAGGCCATTGGTTGGCTGTTATTTTTCAAACAAAATGTTTAAAACACAAGCCCTAACAGTCAGTCTTTATTTTCCTTTTGTTAATCAATCTAACTTTGATAAATCAACAGCAGTTAGTTGCTTTAAACAGTAAAAATAACAAAATCTTACTTTATACTCTCCATCCTGATTGGCTTCGGGGCCTTTCGGGGTCTTCCTCAATGAAGCGGCAGATCCTTTCGATGATCTAGATTTCTTCGAGAACAAAATTAAACAAATAAATGTCATTTTTTTACTTATCAGTAATCTAAACAAAACAAAATTAGGGCAAGTAAATGTATTTTTAAGGTTTCTATTTCAATTTTTAAACGATGGACATTTTTTATTAATATCAGAAAATATATATCTAATACACCGAACTCTATAAATGAGTTCTTGATTGTGCCAATAAAACTTTAAGATATACAACATTACAGTATCTTAATTAACAAAATACGGTATGTTTCATTTAACTTATTTCTCTTTCGTACGCTTTATACACAATTGTCTTTATTTAAAATTATCAAAGCTTAACTAGGTTGTTTTATTTGTAGTAAAATAGAAAAAATTCAGGAAAAGCAATTATATATTATCAGTATGAAATTTGATTTGAAGGATGATAACAGAATCAATTTCCCTCCAAAATAAACAATCCCTGATATTGTCAGTTTTCTGTGAATACGGGATGAACATTTAACTATATATATATTATTTATTCGTTAATTTATTATATCTACGTTATAATTGTGTGCGGGTATACAACCTTCGCTGTGACTTCTTCATCGACTTGTTGCTCTTGGTCACTGCTTTCCTCCTGGTTTGGGGACTCTTCATCATTGAAATCTTCAGTCTCCTCCCTCGGTACACTCTTCTTCACCGATCTTCTACTTCGGCTCATTTTCAAAATTTTCCTATCATATAAAATATAGCCGGTGTTATTGTATACTTATTGTCGGATATAAATTTTCTATAATTGCGCCGCGCACAAATTAAATAAAACAAATCGACATCAGTAACTTTCAGTTCATTCGGATTATTTGTGAATGAACCTCGTTTAAATGTCTAAGCGCGACAAGGTTTAAATTTGTACACCAATTTTTACGATATATATTTTTAAATTACTCGAGTCTATTTATAACTAGAAACTATCACTTTCAAATTAGGCCATTACTTACCAAATCAGTTATATTGTCCTTTGTTGTATAGATCTCAGAATTCTAAAATTAAATAACGGAACAATTAAACATACTTTGTCAATAAAGAATACAACACAGAATAAGTACACTCCTTTTGTTTATACTTGTATTTATATACTAAGCCTTGACACGGGTTTGTTTATATGTCATAAGTGGTCAATTCTGGAAATGCGCAGGGTATTCACTATAGTTCATTTATTTATACATCCATCCAATAGCAATATAAACTGGAAGTTGAATTTGATTTAGTTATTTCTGACAAAGACTAACCCTGCTCAGTGGCAACCTGACAACGACTATCGATGTTTGTGCCAATTAAACAGCAAGTTTACTAAAATCGCAGACGGGGCCGTCTATTTATTGAGGGCCCAATTGAATTTGGCCCTAATTGAGGGTAGCGTGGGAAATGACCGTTGGGCCTGCCCAATCCCTCCTTCCTCGGCCCACCGAGAGACAACACCGATTTTCCCTCCATAAACATATCAACGTTTCGGATCCGGACCGCGACAGAATTGTTCAAACGGCGGTAAAACATTCGACGGCGGCCCGGAGTTGGGCACAAAATCAAAACACTTACGAGACATAGAGACGGCAATTGGAAATACCAGAGTCGAGTACCGCGTCGTCAGCGGCGGCGGCGGCGGCGGCGGCACTATAAACAAAGCTTCGGAGGCGACATCCACCGGCCGCCTATTATTGCCCCGGCACAGACCGAACCGGGCGCCAGATTCAAATATTACCAAAAGCACGTCTCAGTGCTCGCCGCCCTCTTCGCTTTGAAATTGAATTTCCGGCGAACAGAATAAAAAAAAAATAAAATACCGCAATTCCGAAGCAGTTCGGTCGCCACCATTCGAACCAACGAGTCCCAACCGACATTTTGCGTTGTACCGACGATACAATTCCTCCAGAGTGAATTAGCGAGTTGATTTTGGGAATGCAACAAGTTTTCAAGAAAAAGTACATCTGCCTAACTAATTACTTAAATACGATTGTCGTATCTGTAAAAATAAGACTTTCAAAACGGTAACTTAGGAAAAAAATATTATTTTGTATATAGTAAAATTGATAAAGAAAAAGAATAAAAGCGATTCCATTTTATGTTAGATACGGCGGAACTTGCTTTATTATGATAAATTTTTTAAAATAAACAAATCGGGAATGAACGATTAGATTAGATATACGCGCGTACTACCTGCATTTAAGTAGCCGCCATATTTAACTGGCGCATTTTCTTTATTTCTTACACCTTCTTCGATAGTTCGCCTGCAGTAATTTTGGCCGGTTATTTATTTAAAAATAAATTATATACGACGCGAAATATGGAAATAAACGCGTACATACCATATAAATCGTTTTACAATACATCCCGATACAAAAATTATCAATATCTGCAATAAAAACACTTTACACCTTTATACTTTACAGCAAGCAGATGACTACCTTCCTTGAAAACACACACATATAAACATATACATAAATAGACACAGTATATATAACATTTAACCTACTCTTAGTTGGAATTTCTTTTTTTCACAAATATATATAGAATATATCACGGTGAATATGAATAAATAGAAATAGATTGAAATTTAATTGCGGCACTTACTGTTCCTATGAAGGTGTTCTATTTCAAATTCACACTGTTGAAACTTCATAATGCACTTTCACCCACTGCAGTAATTCGTTGGATTGAAATGTTTGAATGAAATATGAAAAAGTTATCTTCGAGGTGATTAGTTCCTGTTTCTCGCTGAAGACAAGTATGCACTGTTTTTGCAGTCTTCCTTAAGTCAACTGATTAATTAATTGTATCAAATTAATTAAAACATATTCAGTTTGCTCCAAAGTAAATATGAAATGCCAGGTCTAATGAAAAAATATGATATATAACTTACCTTTCTGGTGTAAACAATTAAAATTAAATCTGCAACTGGAAATTTGCAATTTGATTGTATGCAAATACAATCCCATTCAGTTGATTTGATGAAGTCATCATAGTTTTAAATCTTTCTCTTCCTCTATAATTGTGATTTAAACATATTTCATAATGTGTATTATAAAAATTAATTCATTGCTAGAACATTCACATTGGCTTTCCTAATGTCTGATATGAATATAAATTTGCAAAATATAACATTTCATTTTCATGATAGCACCAATCTGTAATTGTTAACTCTGATAATAAATCATTTTAAACTGATAATAAATTACTAATGAAACAACAGTTAAGGCACCCAGGGGTTACCTCCACTTCTACATCTAGTTTAGACATAAGGGAAGTGGGAAAGTAGCTGAAGAGCAGGAATTAAAATATATGTAAAAAATAAATGTAATAGTAGTTATATTTTGTATAACCTAACCTAACCTATCGAGGCCTGGGTGCATTGACTGAAAATCAGCCAATTACTCAAATATACCATCCTAAACAGGAATATGCCATCCTAAACAGAAATATACCGTCCAAAATATAACAAAAATATCTATAACAAAGTTGATTAATAAGGCTAGATGTCAAACATACATAATTCACATTAGGAATATGCACAGATATATATAAGAGTTCACCATTGTTTTTCTGAACTTTAAATTCAGCTCTATATACTGATACTTGCAAACTAAGTGAGAATGCTTTGGTTAATTTTCTGGTTGGAAACACTTAATTGGTTGTAGGAAATTATATGAAAATGTACAATTCCTTTTTTTGCTTAATATTAATTGCATATTATAACTTTACTGCTCATCCAAAACAACTTCATATTAACATCCATCATAAGCATTTTTGTAGCTCGTGATAGCATCTTAAAGTTTACCAACTCAATCAACAAAGTAAAATTTATTTGCCCATGCCTTCAGTAACAAACTAATGATATCCTTTCCTCTACAATATTCCTGTAAATAGAACAATACTTCCTTTGCACTAAATAGTTGAGTAGAACAAAATTCATGATTTGAAAATATCAAGGCACATAAGTACACAACTATTTCATGTTCATTTTCACAAATAAATTTGCAAGTAACACTCATTAAATATAGTTGTAGTGTTTCATTTTTACTAAAGAGAAACTGCAAGTGAGACAAATCACTACAGTATATATAGTCTCGTTATATGTCTTAATCTAAACAGGGCATGGTGTGGTGATCTCAAGAAAAATGAAATCAACAATCACCATTGATACAACCAGTATCAGAATCTGTATTTACTTGGCCCTAGACATACCATTGATTATAACATTGGAATTATAGATGCAATAAAAACATTCTATAAGAATCTTTTTATATAATTCATGGTACAATCCATTACAATATTTTTATAAACAAATGTACTATACTATACACACGCACAGAATTAATGTGTTCTTCAAATATTAACCCCCTGTCCTAGAAAAAAACTACATACCTATAACATTATGTAATGGAATAATAGAAAAAAAATGAGTAATATATATTCAAATGAAGTTTAATATTTCAACCAATTTCATATTTTAAACAGATTGATAGTGCAAAATACAAGAGATTTTATAATAAAACACTATACAATCTGAATAAATGTTAGCAGGAATAAAAATATACAAAATTGGCTTTGTCTCCTCCTTCCCTGTGGCATATAAAAATGTTTCTTCACCAACACGAACATGAATTGGTTTCTTCACCAATAACAGAACTGTTTATGAGTTATTAATATTAAATAATCAACACATAATAATGAACACTACACATTAGGAAGAGAAGACAAAATTAGGTGGTATTACAAATATTAAAATATACATTACAATTCTTCATAATTTCTTTCAACAATCCAATGTATTTGTACACTTCATTATATATTTGAATAATATATAAATTTAAAAAGAAACCTAATGAAAACACATTAAACATGGTATTACTCTAAAAATCAATGTAAAGAGAAACTGTTCTACTACCTTGGTACTGAAAAATGATGCCAGTTCATAATCCAACACAAAAAAAACCTTAACATTTCACTATTACAACAAAATTGCCACAAACATAAACTCAAGATTACTGTTCTCATTCATAATTCAAACAATGAACACATTTGTATTGTTTTTGGTGTGTCATCATCACAAAATGTGAATTTGCCTGAATCTTTCTTTTAAAACACTTGTGTGATATTGACTAGTTCTTTCCCTAGAATGTTAAAAAAAAAGGAAAGAATCATTAGGAGAGAAGAATTATTATTAGAAATGAATATAATATCAAATTACCTTATATAAAAATTGTCAATACACTTCAAATTAATTTGTTTTACTTTACCTGATTTGCTAAAGTGAATCTTGAAAAAGGTTTGGGGTGAAAATCACATTTAGAACACCTTTTTTTAAAAATAAAGGAATGTGTGATTCATTAAAAGATCACTCGCTTCTAGGCGCTCAATATGAAAACTTTTGGAGACTGAAAGATCATAATAATTTTACTTGAAAAAATTAAATTATCATTAATAATTATTGCAATGTCAAAAAACTTTGCAAGATTAAAATTATGATCAAATATAAACCTTCCAGTGTCAATGGTCAGTCCAAACATTTATTTTTAAATTTAAATATTTTTCTTATATCTTAGATTGACATTTGCATACTTTCACATTGCATTTTATATGGTATTAATTATTGGAAATCACAATTGCAAACCTTGGTTTGAATTTTTCTTATAAACAAATAATTGGTCAGAAATTTGAATTATTAAGATTTTAGAGGATTCGAGGATATTAAAATAAATTTAATTTCTGGGGATTAAAATAAGGGAAATAAATTAAACAAAACTTACTTTAGCAAGGAATTCTGTAAGAAGATTATCACAATTGAGGTTGCTCTCCGGTTCCCAGGTGTCATCCTTCTGTGAGTATCCTTTCCATCTAACAAGGAATTCTCTTTTCCCCTTTTTCTTCCGCATAGTTAAAATTTTTTCAACCTGAAAACAATCAAATCTAAATTACAAACATTCAATGTAATTTTAACCCAGACCATCAATTTCCCAAATCAGAACTTGTTAGCTAATAAAAATTCTATGAAGATAGTCAGGCATAAATATAAAAATGAGTAAAAGATCAAATCTTGTGATTTTCAGTTAACACTATTGCACATAATAAATAAAGCAAAGGAAATCAAACAATATTCTTACTTCATATATATCCTTCTTTTTTTTTCCTTTTGGTGATTGTGCTTTTGTTGATTTACCTTTGGTGGGCATCACCTTTCTAGGTGGCTGAGATTTCCCGCCCTATTCGTAATTAAAACCAATATAAAATATATAAGGAACATATGGTAAAGTTTTCAAAATAAAGTTTAATTATACAAAAAACAGAATATATTCTAAAGCATTCTATTTATCTGAAGCATTTACATGTTAGAACACAGCCAATTCTTAAGCATGTTAAATAAATTTCTATTAAATCTCTTTTATTGTAATTTATTTATGATTAACCTATACTATACTTTTATTGTTCCAAAATTGAACAAAGTTACAAAAACATTTCCTAGATGCAGTAGTTTATCACTGGAATAATAAAATGAACAGATGGAATATTACAGTGACTAATCTATTTGAGCAGTCATACTCTGAAAGTTATATAGGTATCTCAGATTCATTTTTATTATTTTTTATGATTAAACAAAGTACCTCTTCTTTTTCCAGTTGATTTTGCCTTGGTCTTAGCAACTGTTTCTCGCCCTTTGGAGATATCTCTTCAGATTCTAAATTCTCATCAACAGCCTCAGTTTCCTCCTCATTTTCAACTTCATTTGTGCCTTCTTCTAGCACATTCTAAACAGAAAAATATCATAATGTGCATTCATCAAATTATGGAGTGCCCAGCAGAATTGAAAAATAAAACTGAAGGAACCCATGGTCTGCAGCTGACCAGAGATCTGCACTCTCTACTTGATTAACATAACCATAAAAATGAAACAGACAATGGGTAGGAATAGCGCTTAATATACCAACATTTTTAAGAATAAAACATTAATATATTTCATGTCTTTCTGTCTCCTCTCGCTAGTTTGGTCTTTTGCAAACCCGGTTTCGGCTGGTCGCCATCATCATTAGCAGCGTTAGTCACTTTTGGCACTTTGGATGTTTTTTGGGCATCTCCACTTCACTGTCATTGTCACTCGTACTGTGGTGGTTGTGTGTTTGTCGTGTGTCATTTTTTTACATACACATATGTACATGTGTGATTTTTGTTAATTGGCTTAAGTCTTTGTCGGATTGTCGGTCAAAAACATTTTTAAGAATAAAACATTAATATATTTGAAATAAGTTAAGGAAAAATAAAATCTGTTTTTTTAACTGTCAGACAAATGGCCTCAGAAGTACATAATTTTTTGCTGTATCTTTTCATAAATATATTAATTATTTATACAATTCAAAATTAGTGAAAACTTTCTGGATCAATGAAATAAAATTCAATTTTACAAAATACACACACCTTAAATTACCATTAAAAATATATAAAATATGAACACTTTCCATAATACAAACCTCTTGTTCGTACTTAGAATTTGATTCTTTTCCTTTCTTTGCCTTGCTCCTCATTTTTCCTCCACTCCTTTTTCTAGCCTTTGTAGGCCTTTCAGTTTCATTATGTTCTGTAAGCTAAAGACAAAAACAATCTCAAACTACATTTAATTATTTTTCTATAGGTATTAATGAATTATGTATGAATTAGGTACGATTTCAATTTAATCTTAACTTAACATAGACTAAGTGCTGGATTGTAATAATTCCAACTGTATTTATTAACTAAATATTATATGGCATTGACAAAACAATGAATTGTTCAACAAAATTGTCGGTTATTACTTAAAATTAATGTTGTATTTATTCTGTGAAAGTATTCAAAACAATGACTCAAATATGGCAAATATAAAAGACATAATATATTATAAGAATATAGATATGTAATATCCTGATACCCATAAGCAATCATTAAGCAAACCATATCATAATCATACAATTCACAAAAAATATCCTGACCAACCAGTCTATCTTTAGACTGGTTTCAAAATGAAATTACCTTTACTTTGTTGTTGGCAACAGCTTTCAACCTGGGTGAAGCTGCCTGTCTCTTTGTTGCAGCAGCTTTACCCTTTGTTCCAACATTCCTCTTTTTAGCACCACCTTTTGGTATTTCATTTTGACCATCATCTTCCTCCACTTTTGTGTTCTCGTCTTCAGTGTTGACCTTCTCCTCACTTTCTTCCTAAAGAAAAAGAAGCATATTAGAGCTGTGATGTGGATTACATTGATTACAGAAATTGTTACCCATTCTCTTATGCCCTATTAAATATTCCTCAGGTTATACTATTAAATATGAAATTATCAGTGCATATTGTCTAAACCTTGCCCTGGAGATTATCACTAACAGAAGAAGCCAATAGTGAACAACTGCATTTGGTCTATAAGTAAAGATGGAGTTGACCCAATACCACTCCATACTTGAAATGCGTTATATAATAGTTTCTTATATTTCTACACAATAAAAATGATGAAAAATTCAGTTTCACCAAATCGGGAACCCCACTTTAATAGGCTGAACACCTATAAGTGTGCTACACATTTCCTTAACCAGAACTTTTTATAAATACCAAACTGATTGATGGTAGGTACTAAGCTGCTCAGGTTCACACTAAGAACTACATTTGCAAACGAACCACTTAATAATGTTGTAATCAATGGATATTCCAACCAATCAATATTATAATATCAATAGATATTATATCCTAACTCAGGAGTAAAACACACCTTCAATGGCTGTCATTGGATCAATCATCAACTAGATGTTTGGAGCAAAGGGAGAACACTTATGCCGCATACTTATGCTGTGTCACTCTAACCATTAAGCTATGCCAAACCACTATTGAAAACTTCAACATTTCTTTAAATTTTAAATTTGAATTGACTAAAAGAGAAGAGCTCAAAAACTCTGGTGTAAACATTATAATTCATGTGAATACAACTTTCCTGTTTCTAGTCCTTCCTCTGATTATAGTTCTTTGTAGACCGATAAATTTATATTCAAATATAACAGATGCCTCAGGAAATTTTTGACATTAACAGTGGAATTTTGTAAATTCCTGTACAAGAAAACATTAGCTCATTTTCACCATATATAAATGAATGTAATATATGCAAAAAAAAGGCAATTACAGTTTCATGTTTGGTAGCTGCCACTTTTTTTGCTCTGGCTCCTGCCCTTGCTCCTTTCCTAGCACCTCGTTTAATGGGTTTTTCAGAAGTGTTATTTCCATCTTGCTCAGCCGTGTCTGTAGCTACATCCTTCACAACATTAGAAAAATTATATTTCAATTTTTTTCTCTAGATGTCTGATTTCTTATGCACAGTGTAATTTTAAAAAGGACAAAACAGAGTTTTTTAATACTTCAAATAAAACTGCATACACATATCATTGAAACAACTAAATTCAAATTAAACTTCATGAAAACTTAACGGGTCCAAATCTTAATATTACTGCAATAGTTTAATTTTATGTGATCAAATTTAAGATTTGTGTAGAAGATTGAAAATTTCACAACGCAATCAGAAAAGATGAAGGAATTATAAAAATTACATCCTCTTCAGCTTCATTTGCTTCTTTTAACCTCTTGAGTGACACTTTGTCTTCTTTCATGCTTCTTTTTGTCCCTCGCCTTGGTTTCTGAGCAGGCTCATCAAATGACTAAGAAAAAAAAACTGTGTTTACCAACAGAAAAAGATATAATCTGAATTAGAAAAAGAAGATTGTCTACTGTAGGTGCAAAACTGGGTCAAAAGAATAAAATATTCAACATTTTTATTAAGTTGCTCTCTGTTGCTTTAACCATAATATCTTTAAAATTACTTAGAGGAGAAGCAAATAATGTGATATGCCATTAATTGGTCTCCCACTGCCAATTTTATTTAAAAAGGTGATCAATAATAGTATAGAAATCAATGCATAATACTTTAATGAAAAACTTAACGTTTAATGCCCACACTCACTCGGATGAGGTAGATGTTTAATTAATTATAAATTAACAATGTTTTCAATCACATTATCAAAAAAGTGGATACTCATTAAAAAAATAGTACATGTTGTTTGGATCATCTCAAATGATTTGATGAGGCAGACTAAGGATAATCCTTTTTGACAAAATGAAGTAGAATAAGAGAAGGTGCTCAAATTGTAATGAATGTATTATTATAGATTTCGTGTGTTTCTGTCTCCTCTCACTGGTTTGGTCTTTTGCTAGACCGGTTTTGGTGTACTGTCAGTACAAGTGACAGTGACAGTGCTGTGAGGATGCCTGAAAAACATGCAAAGTGCCAAAAGTGACTAACACCGCTACTGAAGATGGCGAACAACCAAAACCGGTCTAGCAAAAGACCAGCGAGAGGAGACAGAAACACACGAAATCTACTGTATTCCAACCCCTCGCAGACCACAAAACAGGTGTGTTAAACAAATGTATTATTGTTTAGAATTAAAAAGACTGTGTTTGTATCAGGGGTTAAAAATACAACAAAATGCTTTAGATCAATTACCAATGTGTGTGCTGACAAAAGGAAGCAAAGGAAACATGGATAAGGGTGGAATTGAGCATAAGAAAGGCTAAGAGAAATAAAATTCAAAGAAGGATCTGGTTGTTTTTACAAGTTTAACTGCAAACAAACAAACCCAAAATATTGTACACAAAGCTAAAGTTCCCGTGTTAAGTGGCACAAGATATGATAAAATTTTATGAAGCTCTGCAATGGAAAGTGTTGTAATATATGTGCCTTGCATATTATTTTTTCATCATATTTATTTTCCCTGGAATTAACCCAATTGCTGATATGCCTGGTTTGTGATACAGAGGGAGTGCTTATTTCTCCAATTACTTATCCCTACTTACAACTAACTTAGAAACTAACATCCATAGCACCTCCAACTTCTGGGTCCCAAAATGCCTGGGTAGATTGAATTTGCCAACCTCTGGGTCTCAAGACATGCTCTATGCCTGAGGCACTGAGACTTCCCATATAAATTTAACAATATTCCAAATTAATAAAAGCTCTACTAAAAATACAGAAAAATTAACAAAATTAACAGTTTGAAAGCATTATTAATATAGCAAAAAGTCACTTACTTTCGCTTGATCATCGTTGCTAGCATTTTGAGTATCGTCGTTCCCTGTTCCTGAATTTCCATTGCTTTGATGAATAGCATCGCCAGACAGTTTTGCAGCTTTACCTCTACCTTTTCCTCTTTTAGGACTCATTGTACACACTGATCAAACATCAAACAACCTAAATGTGAAAATTTAAAACTATGAAAGCAAACTATATTTTAAATTATACTTTTATTTAGATAGTAATAATGAAAAATATTCAAACTAAAATGATCTGGCTTAATATGTCATTTCTTCAGACCAAACGAATTAGTGAAAAAGATGGAGTAATCATGTTTGACTAGGAAGATCAAAAAATCTGTCTGGAGCTCAATCTGGAGAATCAATTTTTTTGTCTTTTTATTTATTGTACATCAAATTATAATTTTGTATACAATGTATACTGTACCAGAGAGCTGTCACAATCTGAGCTATGAAAACATGATTCAAAAAAATCATTCTTTTATGTATGATCTACTAGCAGTTAATTTGTTACCATTTGTTGTGTTTTGCCATTTGCTTTGAATGTTTATTTTTTGTATCTCCTGCTAAAATTATGTACTTTAACAAAAATGAAACATCAAGACCAAATATTGATGCCTTCGGCACGGATACCTTCTTTTCAAAGACCTTATAATTGTGGCTTTCTCCTATGTTGATAAACTATGAAATCCTATGAAAATATTTTTTTTTAATCCGAAATAACGATATTTCACCAAAGGCGGATGCTGCTTTTTACAGACTATTTTGAGACAGCAATTACGGAACAGTGGAACGATATTGCCACAGAGACAATAATCTTTATAGGACCTAAATTAATACTAGCAAGTTATATGTACTTGAAAAAGAAGGAGATGAGTTACCTAATAACCGCTTCTGTAGTGAGATAATCTTTATAAAATTATTTGAAAATAATTTCCATTCAATCTATAATGCAAACTTCACACTATATGTAAATATTGAAAAATGATACAATGAAAACTATTTCACTTATGTTTCGATCACAATCCCTCATAAAACTAAGGATTTCTTTTTAAAAACGTTTCACTCGTGGCTATCGCAATAATTTTTCTATGCTCGGTGGTGTTAGCAGTCTAACATGTTCACGGCCATAACCTGCTTCATGTGTCAAACAAACTGTCATTTCCCCAGAGGCAATTAGATAAGAGCAGAAGTGGGAAAACGAGTGAAAGGAATAGAACGAAACGTGCTCGAACAGGCCCCAGGTGGGGTTAGCGTTGAGGGCGGCCCAGCACCCATTAACAACAATCCGCCAAAACCTGACCGCCACCATTGCTTACTTTCGTAACGGTCCCACACCTGACGCCCGATCGAGAGGGAAATATAACCGCCAGAATATTGAATTCCAATGGGAGAAAACGCTTAAAAATGTTTACCTTATTTTATTTCTGATGGAGTACAAACACACAGACAAAAATTCAGGATAACACAAAGTTATGGACTCTGGTAATAGTAGTTACACTTTTGATGAAAGCGTACCCAAGTGAGTCAATGCTACCAACTGACAACGATTCAAGTGACTATCAATTGAAAGGGAAGCCAAGTACGTTACATTACCCTTAATCACATAAAACGTGGTAAGAACGGCTTATTACGACTAATAAATTAATAGCGTATATTAGATTACATTGAAATATATATTTCCTTTTAGGACACTGATTAAATGAATACCATCGTCTAAAATATCTAAACGATAACAGGAGGGTTTATCGGTTAAAACCGGCGAAAGGTATTTAATGCGCGAGCATTGGTATACCAAAATACATTTATAATAATAAATACAAATGTATGTATATAGCTGATGGCAAAATAAACGACAGTATAAAAGAGCCCTTTGTTTGCCTAGATATTCAAAAGATAGGAATTTTCATTTTTTTAATATTGAATAAAAAATGTAAAAAAATTGATAAGTGGAAATTTCAGGAATAATTCAAGTCAAACCGATATGGATGTTTACAATTTTTAAGGATGCATAAAACTGACAGTATTGTGGCTCATCGTCGCTAAAAACGGAGACCAATTTTGTTCTCAATTCGTTTTTTAGTATATAGGATATAGGAAACATAGAATATTATGCGATTTTATAGGAAAGGATTTTTAAGGTTCAGGAAAGGTTAATGAAAAGGTACAAGTATTATGAAATGTCCTCCTAATGGCACGCCGGTGCCATGTTGATCGTATGATTTGCCACATGGATTGAAATGATATTACTGACAGAAAATATAACTCATTAGCTTGAAACTATGTCCATACAAAAACCAATGATATCGAAACGCGTTATTTAACATTAAATCGTATTGAAATGTTCGAAAAACATTACCCAATTAGGGAGAAAAGGTACATGAAACATATACATTAAGTTCAGAATTTTTCTTTGATAGCAATACATTTGATCAATATTTATTGATTTTGAATAACCACATGAATTATTAAATATTTAAGCTAGCGTCTATTTCTGTTCAACGCATACACGTAAATAAGAGTGTTATTATCACAAGAATTTTTTAATTCTTTAGAAAATTGTTGTTTACTATATTTCCATAAAACGCAGAATACAGGACGAAAACAAAGTTTATGCAAATAAAAAAGGATAAATGTTTTCCACACCGTCTGAAGTTCTTTCGACGATTTACTAAAGGTACTATGGCGGAAAACTTGTATTAAATAAATATAATGATAACAATGATTTTAAATAAATTATTTTCGCGTTATTTATTTGCGTACGAGTAACTATAAGAGCGCTGTTCTTGTTTTGACGATTGGAAAACTTCTAAGAAATCTCAGATTTTAAAATTTCCATATTAAGGAAAAACCTACTCTTATTGTACAGAAGGCAGTAAAAATGAAGACAAATCTAATTTTAGAAAAATAATATATTCCATAAAAAAGTGAATTAACAGTCAACATAATACACCATTCGTACAACACCTTAAATCATCTCCTCAGCTCATTCTCTTGGTGCAAAAGAGTCAACGAAAATAAATTATTGCCCCGTCAATATTCTTAACGTGAAAATGCTTCTGGAAAATGGCCAATTTTTAACATAAACAAAATTAAATATAAATTTAAAGCATACAACGATCTTTTACTGAAATAAATAAAATAAAATTGTATTAATTAAACATCAAACCGTTTGATCTAACCATTCTGAAAAAATAAACTCAAAATACCCTTTCAGTAAATTAATTTCTCAGTCTTGATTCAAAAACTAGTTCCATCTCACCTGGCTACTACATGGCCAGTTTTAGTATACACGACTCGATGGATCATCACAAATCGTAGGCCCAGTTCGGGTTAAAAATACATTTGTAAATTATTAATTTGTTCGGGTTACCCCAATGGTTACTCTCATAATTCAGTAAGTGATGGCGGCTTGGGCATACCTCCCAAGCTGCTTGGTGGGTTGCTCCATTCCGCGAATCGACCAAGAAAGGTAGCCGAAGGAGGAGGGCCCTTACACCGAGCTAGAAGCCCCCCCGCCCCCACACAAAGTCAAATGTGCTACAGTGAAGTGAAACCTGTGAATCTGCCATTTCAACTACCTGTACGGAGTGTGTTTAAGTGTTATAGTGCTAAGGACCGGTCGTATACTGGCGCCAATGCCTCCAGTGCACAGTGCAACGACACCAACAGTGGGGTGCACAGTGTGTGTGAGTGTGTTTGTGCGAGTGATTGAAGAGAGTGCAACTTAAATTTCTCTGGTTTTTATTATGTAACTTTCCCGATTACCTTTATGAACAACGTGAAAATATCCTTTAGCCATAATACTTATGTGCATAGAAAAATAAAGTATTGGCATTTTGTATTTTGCGATTCTTCCGTGCAATCGCTCCTATGTCAGCACAACTGAAGGTGGGAGGATAGAATGGAAGGAGTCCGTGCTTCCTTCGGAAACGAAGAAAAATATCCCACCATCGCGTCGTCTACTGACCCTGGCTGTGAGAGAAACCTCGCAGAGGCTCGGAGCCTGTTGTCTCCGGCTCTCAGCTTTGTATGTAATTTATTCTTATTGCCAATTTATATGAACTTTGTATTTAATTTAGTTGAATACATTGTAATTCTTTTTTAAAAAACGGGTTTGCTAGCTGCCACAAAATAACTTGTACACATATACTAACAGTTAAATCTAATCATATCTACCCCTAAACTACCGAAACTACTACTATCTTCCGTACTCTGTTCTTCGAATAATTAAAATAAATTAATAATTCACTTATAAATAACATTAAAAACAAGATTAGGCAAAATAAAATCCCTGTGTAGTTGAACTACAAACACAACCATAAAAATCACCCTTTCTCCGTAAAGGTCGTGGCGTATCACTTTAGATCATCCGATCGGTCGTCTAAAGTTTCAATATGGGAATAGTCAAGGGTCGTTCAAAAAACATTTCAATCCCTCGACAATTCCAAATTGACTCAATCCGCCAATTGCAAAACAAAGGAAATAAACTACAGAAATAAGAATTACTAAACACATCAAATTCGCGTATAAAGGAAACTGATGCGAACGTCATGGCGATACATAGACGGGATCTCCTATTTTAACTAGGCCCATCTTATAGAGCCCGATGTATATCCCCATGACTGGGCTGTTATGTTCGGCTTCTCTCAATTCTGGATCTTTCAGCTGCCGATATCTGAAAACCAAAATTTACAGTTATTTACGGGTCGGGGTATAAGAGGAGGAGAGAAAGAAGAGAGGAGAAGCAGCGAACCATTCACAAACCACTCTTCAAGTATCTCAGTACCAGCTTCCCTCGGTGGGAGGCATCATCTATTGGTAAAGCCCCGAGTACGCCACTTCTGTACCTGTGTGATACTGCGGGTACAGAAGGTAGACTATTAGTACAAATTAGAGATTGTACTAAGATTAGAGATCACTGCCCCTAGGAACCTGCCCCAAGCGACATTTAATATGATGAAAGCTGAGATCATGGGACATAAAAGCCGCTGAAAAATCTCTCTGCTCCTCCGTATTTACTAGCCCCTTTTAACTCTCACTTCTAATCCCTTTTAAATCTTCTTTAATACGATAACCGCTTGAAGTATATACTTTACCTCGCAATATCGCTATTGTTAATCCAGCAGTACTGTATTAATAGCTGAATGCCATGGGAAATGAGCGAGAAGCCGAATCTGGTCTGGCTTATATCAAAATAAAATTGCGAAGATATAATGAGCAATTTTATTTTGCAATTATAATCATATAATAAAGGCATCTCTTGCCCGATTAAATGCGAGAACGTTAATTTCATAAATCACAATTAGAGACAACATTTTTAATTGCAGAAAAGAGAAACAGAAGCAACATTTTCTTATTATTTTCATCAATTATACTTACTTTCTGAGAGTTTTTATAGGCTCCTGTCCTGGATGACGTTTTCCCGTAAAGGGATCCACGGTGGTAAATGAACACCTGAAAGAGTAAAAACTCAATAGTAAACTTTCCATTCGTGGCAATTTTAATTTTAGGGGAAGAATGGAAGCACGGATAGTTTTCAACGTTATTTTGGAAATGCGAGGTTTTGCCTGGTTTGGAAATTCTCGTCGCAGTGCTGCCCGATGACTGATTCTGGAATTGGACTATATCTATATAGTCGAGTATATATGGCGAATGTTTCGTCTCATAGGAATGTGAAGAATGCTCCTTGCAAATCCATGTCTCACAACGTGGAAGCGAACATGACCTCCCCGTCATTGGGAGGAACCTTGCAACCCAAGGAGAAAAGGAAGAAATAGGGAATTTCTGGAAGTGGAGACATTTGCACCACTCACTTAATATCGTATTTAAAAGAGTTGACACTAGAGGTACTTGATTTAGCTAAATTGTGCCTTGGGAAAATGGCAGCGTATAGAGCCAATATTTACAACGTTTGTGTATATGGCATATGGTATATGGCAACGTGTTATGGATAGATCTTGTGACAGCTCCGACCGGTAGCATCTTCAGGGCTACACATTCGACGCCCCATGAATGCCAAAAATTTACGATTAAATTAAATGGGTACAAATTCCTACAAAGAAATATTGTTAAATACAATATTGCTAGTCTACCTGGTACACGGTTTGAAGTTCCTGAACACCGCGTTATCGCCAATTTTAATCCAGTCGATGTTATCCTCTTTGTAAGGGGGAAGGCCTTCTATGACCAAATTGGGCCTGAAGTGGAGTGGGGTGAATGCGGCCCCGTCACCAATAACACGGTTCATGTCGTCTATCGACGATTTGTTGATCAGCAAGAAACTGCTCAGATCAGAATAAGCACCCTGAAAAAAAGAAATATGAAACAAATTGTTTTTAGAATACCTGTTTAGTGGTCTGCAAGGGGTTGGAATACCGTAGATTTTGTGTGTTTCTGTCTTCTCCCGCTGGTTTGGTCTTTGCTACTTCGGATTCGGCTGCTCGTCATCTTCAGAAGCTGTGTTAGTTAAATTGGCACTTTGGATGTTTTTTGGGCATCCTCACTGTACTGTCACTGTCACTTGTACTGATGCCCAAAAACATCCAGTGGCAAAGTGACTAACACCGCTAGTGAAGATGGCGACCAGCCGAAACCGGACTAGCAAAAGACCAAACCAGCGAGAGAAGGCGGAAGAACGAGAAATCTACGGTATATACATTATTAAATTGTGTGGCACACCGTATCTTCGTTGCGGATCCTCTTGTACAGTTGACCGTGGGATGATTTGGCGTCCCTTCTCTGTTTGATGCATTCGCCCCAAAAGCCCATCCTAAATCCAGACTCCTTCTGCAGCATCGCTCTTGAGATCCATGCCGCCACCTCGTCCCCGCAATCTACCGCCGGCAGTTTCTCCTTCCACACTCTGATAAAACAAAAAATATTGAGAAGCCTATACGCAAATATTTAATGTTATTTATCCGTAAAAATAAAAACTGTTTTGCACATTTGCCGCAACTACACTAAGAACCTAAATTGATCAAGGGTTTCAGCCACACCCGCGTGTGATAAATGTGTACTAGGCGGCACAGCAACGGAGATAGAACCATCCGCTGCTGGAGATCAATTCTGATTGGGGAAGCCTATAAAAGGATTGGTGAAGTTATGATGAAGGAACGGGACTGGGCGGACGGGCGGGTAATCTACCAGTTCGTGCCCAGAGTGACCTCACTTGACGCATGAGCTCGTTACCTTGGTAACAGGTCACGGTTCGCTCAATAAACATCTACACAGTGCCTATCGGACTACTCGGAATGGGCTTGTGGGCGGGAGGAGGAATGGCATCACGTGCGAGGAGGAACTACGTGCAGCTCTACGATGAGGCCGGAACAGAAGGTTCGTGACAATGGTGGGAATCGGAACCCTCTTTGAACCCGAGACGTTATTAAAGAACCACTTTGGAACATTCAGAGTATTCGCAGGAAGGGGTTTTCCCAGTGGTCCGGACGGGTGGATGGGAGTATTCCCTCCGTGAGGTTCCCTCCGCCCTAGGTGGACGACCCGGACCCGGAGAGGTGTTTTGTTAGTCTTCAAGGTGTGTAATATTAATGTCTTAATATTAGCGAGGGGTCTTATTTAGTGTAATCAGGGTCGAACCCTGATGATGGAACCAGTAAGAGTTCCGAAACGTCGGAAGCGGACAACACTCAAGAGGGCCCCATTCGATGGAACCCACTCGGATGGTTTCCAAACAGCGGTGGGTCAATCCCGGTTAACCGACTTTTTTCACACATCGCGCGATCTCACCTCATGCCGGTCAGTGATAATAGTGACAATTCAAGTTCTGGTCGCGGAAACCATCACTCACTTATTAGTTTCAACTTACGTTACATGTGTTGTTTCTTTCTGTTCCAGCGGTAATTTCAGTTCCACACTCCCCTCTCCAGGAATTGAAAATACAATTCTGTCATCTGACTCAAGTTTGGTTTGGAGAAGTACCATTTTAGAGTGCACCTTCCCCGATATGAATTCTCCCGACTCATTGTAGACAACGAAGAATCTAAAGCCGGAAAAGAATTTATTAGGTTAATTAGACATTATTACAAAGTGACTACTGGCATAGTTAAATTTCAGAGTGACAAACCCAACTACTTGGTACTTACCAGCTTCTTTTCCACGAGCTTTCGAAACCACGAGTTCGCTTGCCAAGCACTAGCAAGCACTGTCCGCCACATAGTTTTCCCGAACCGAATTTATAACTCTAATTTTAGAAGCGAAAGGCAGAATAACGAAATGAAAAAACATTGGTCATCTCCAGGTTCCGTAATTAGTTTACGAGGGACAGTATTTTTTTTAGTTGAGACTCCCTACTGTTTGGCACGTGTGGAAGTTTTGCGAGGTGACTGGTTCATCAACCCTACATTGATGTATCAGTGATGAATCATCGGTCTGATGATGGTACCGGTAAGAGTTCCGATACGTCGGAAGTAGACAACAGCCGGGAGGGTAAAAACCACCCCACAGGAGCTCGCTCGGATGGTTTCCAAACACAGGACAAATTCCGGGATAACAGGGGGTCAACCGAGGTTCTTGCCATTGTATTACGCTACCCCATTTATTATTTATATTAGTTTACCTGTCTCTAAGAGCGATGTTCGAGGTGAAATGACCGTCGATGAGTAAAGGGAGATCGTGTGTCGACGCAGCCCCCATCGAAGTGCACTGGGCTCGATCCAACCTCTGGAATCGGCCCGACTTCACAGGATAGATAAAGATGTCTGACAAAGTTCCAACCTGCCGCCATCTCGTCCTCTCGTCGGGAATCTCGTCTCCCCCCTCTTCACTCTTTTCTTCTTCCTTGTCCTCCTTCGGAACTCCTTTCAACTTGTTCCAGACCATCAACGTCGCCACAACTAGACCGCTCGCAAACAGTGTAACGATATTGAATCCGATCATCGAGTCAGTTTACCGCTCCTGTACGTGTCCTCTGTCTGCAGGGAAAATAACAGAACAGCGTTATAATCATAGCTTAAAGTAAGGTAGATTTACGTTCTTTCGTCTCCTCTCGCTGGTTTGGTCTTTCGCTAGACCGGTTTCGGCTGTTTGCCATCTTCAGTATTAATATGAGTCACTTTGGCGCATGTGGTGCTTGTCCTAGTATAGTTTGTCTTATATATATGTACGCACTCAGCGGAATCCAAATACGGACTGAATGGAGGCAACTGTACTAATAAGTATACTGGGCAAATGGGCACGTCCCTGGCAAGTTTTATCCCGAAAGCTGGAGGAAAACCATCGACTGATCCTAAGATCGGAGTGCGCTTGCGGGTAGCAGCCGGGATTGCCCGGTCTATGATGAAGCTAGAAGAGATGTAGTGGCTCCAGTGGGCGTCGGAACGTTTTTCGAACCCGAGACTTTATTAAAGGAACACATTGCAGACAATTCGCAGGAAGGGTTTTCCCAGAGCGGTCCATCTCTGGACGGGTGGACGGGGGATTTCCCTCTGCGAGATTCCCTCGGCCCTCGGTGGACGCGAAGATTCGCGGGAAGATTCTGACGGCGGGAATGGGAGCCCACGGTGTGGTTCAGTTCAAAACCACAGGTTGATGAACCAGCCGTCAGGCAGTATTGAGAGCAGAACTCTCGCACATGCCAACCAGAATGGAAAATAAAAATAAATCACTAATCTACGGGTGGAATGGTACTGACGACGGCGAGAAGCCGACACCGGTCTCTAGCATAGAACAGCCTGAGGGAGTGGACACGGATGATCGCAAGAACGACCATTGACTCTTCGTCGGAGGCGAAAAGTGTCACTTCGAATCTGTTTATCTACACCCAATTTTCTAATTATTCTAAACAACACACAAATAAAAAGAGTATCATCACTGTGGAAGATGAAAATAAAAGCGATTAATGAGAGAAGTTAGAAATAATAATTTGATAAAATACCCGAACAGGAATGATCCGCCCACCTTTCTATTTTGTACTGCCAGATATTACATTTATTAGAAAGTTCTCTAACAGTGAACTGACACTGACCCTTCACCACGCTCCCAAACGATAGCCATCTGGCCTACTAAAGTTAATGCCATTACGGTTACCACCACTAGCGGTGTAATTTCCACAGAAAATGGTTGTAATATTCCATGATTTTGGATTTTTTCAGTCTTCTAACGCTATTTGATCCTATATCGGTCCGATTTCCGCTGCTTACCATCGATACTACCAACAACCGATGAAGTTGCACTGTCCTGTTGCACTTTCAGTACGTTGTTAAGAATAACCGTAACTTCGGATTCTCTGTATTACACAAGGCCATTGTATCGTTTGTGCCATTTTCTTATCTTATGTTTCCACTCGCTGATTTGGTATTATGCCAACCCGGTTTCGGGTTCTCGCCATCAAATCGACAGTAAATGTGACTGTCACAGTGCAAACAGGTTGCCCAAATGAAACGGTAACAGGGAAACAGGCGCCTCACTGTTGAAGATATGCTACTGATTATGGCGAAAAGCCGAAACTACTCCAGTATACTATCACTAATCTATATAGTTTAATACTAATAGTTTTAAATAAGGACTTACTTATATGCCATTACACAATATCACAACTGCTCTTTCCTTTGTCTATCCGACTAACGGGGTCCTAAATTACTTAGTTATTATTCTACGTTAATTTAAAGGAGAAAAATTTTGTTTGTATTCATTCTTATTATTGCGAAGATTCTTACTTTTTTCTATGGGCTTAGGACCTCCACAAACTTTATAATATGTTTTGTAATATTGCAAAACATACGCAAAACGTAAAAAATGTTAGAATTACAGTGATAGGGAAAAGGTAAATGCCGAGTGTAAAGAAATAGATTTGTCTCTCAAGACCGCAAAACGAAATTACAAATAAGGCTTACGTAAGTGGTTGATTGCGTGACTTTCAGTTTAACCGGGAATATATCTATTCGTGTGGCCTAAATACTCCTTGCACACGGACCCTATGCGATGAACGACGAATGACTTGGCCCAAGATGGAGGCAGTAGTGAGTTCGATGAAGTTGGCTCTCTAAAATAAATAGCGCGGTATTACTGACAGCGTATTAACGAATACCCTAACCTGGGCGATGGGCGAGAGGAGGATGTGGGAAGGCTGCGCACTCGGTCAGACGAATGGAAGGGGGCCACGGGGCCTAGGTGTTGGGGCCGCCTCCGTTAATCTACTATTTCTAGTTCCAAGATAGAGCGCTGGCGAAAATATTCAACGACGGCCGTATGAAAATTTAGACCAATTTCGAGCCGGAAGGAAAATCCTAATCTCGTTCAAATACGCAGTACGCATACGTTTGGGGCGATCGAAAGACCGGTTCGAGTTGGCCTACAGCCAAAGTTCCCCAGCCCAGGAAGCAAATGATTTACGTTTAATTTTTAATATCGATACTATATTTTGTAATTTCGTACATGTCCGCGTGACGTAAAAAGAATATGACCGCAATTGGGGATAGACTGCTTTATGTCCTTTATCTAAGACATTTACCTGGCCACTTTTTACAGCGAGAAACAATAAACGGTAGAGAATCATTTTTGAAAATAAACCCTGCTGTTGGGTGGGGAAGAAATATGAAAAAGCGGAAAATCGAGACTGGACTTCAATGGTTAATTGTTCAAATTTGCATAAGTTGGATTTATTTAAGAATATATCGAACAAATATTAGAAATTATAAAAACTGTTTGTTTCGATTAAAAATAACCTTCCAAGAGAATTATCCTTAATAAATATATGTCCGTAGTTTTCTATAGTAAAAATACATGTAATCCTTTGTGCCTTCTCTAGTAAAAAAATAATGTACAGTAATTGCAAAAAAACAATAACATTGCCTTATCTAATCTAGTAAATTACGGTGTTTATTTTTTCCTGTAATTACACATGTTATTAAATTTGTCGTACACAAACCAAAACCTGTTAACTCACTGGCTGGAAAAAAATAAGATGCAAATGAAAGTAAAAGAAACATTTTTCTAACACATTTTAGATATCATCAATCCCTTATACAGGAAACAAAATATAGAAAAGCTTTTTTTATTTATGAAAGTTATATTTAAAGTTGCAATAATTTATGTTCATAAAAACAAAAATTAATTAAATATTAAAAGAATTAAATATATTTCAGTATTAAAAGTATAATGTAGTTTTCATGTACAGTTTCAAACCCTTGCAAACCACAAAACAGGTTTTCCAAACAATTAAAAGTATGTTTCAATTGATTAGAATAAATAGCATTACTAAATAAACAAATAAGTCAATGAATTTTAATAATAAAAATCAAGCATAAAGTAATAACATTTTAAGTAGTATAATGAAAATGTATTACTACTAATATCAATAACATAATAATGACGCTATTATTATTATTTAATTTTTAATGAATTCCTTATATTTTGATGATATATTAGAAAATAAACTTTGTACTTTGTAAGTTACTAAGAATTTGAACTGTTATGTTCATGCTGTAACTTCAAGTAAACACTAACCAAATTCCATATCAATTTACGAACATTCCTCAACACCTGAGTAAACGAATTTTCAAAAAGCTTATAGATTCGATATCTGAAAATACAGTAGTAAAATTCAAAATGCAATTTTATAAATGATATTCTATTCATTTGATGATATTACTTCAACGAACATAAAGAATACATGTAAAAAATCAATTAAATTTGTCTATAACTATGGTCGTAATAAAAGATAAGCTAATTGATTTAAACCTTTTGTAAATATTTAAAACCGGTTTATTCGTATATTTATTTTTAAAAAATTGCACCCCTTCAAATGGTGATATGACTGAATTCAACTCATTTTTTAAAAAAACTACGTAATGTAATATAGAAGAAGCGAGCCCTATATAATAGGGCTTCTTTTTAATTAAATTTTATTTACTTAAAAGTTAAGGCAAAATCAAACAAATATACAGAGACATCTAACAACGGTTTTGAAAACTTCGTTGGATATTGCAATAATCACAGAGGTCACAATTACTAATTTGAACTTGGCGAAAAACGCGGATTTTTTGTTTTCAACGCGAGTGGCGTGATCCACTCTGACGCTCGAAATCAGAATTGTCCCCGGTGGAATTTAAAATTTCAACAAGTTCCTTTAACAAACCACGACTGTACCCGGTTGCAAATCGAAACGCGGTATCAATACCGTCCCAAATAAGGGGCATGTTCAAATTTGAAAATTTCGAAATTCGGTCTGCCTCTGCGATTATTCACAATTATTCAGGTTTTTCGGAGGAAGTAAAACGGGTGGGTATCTTACCTTGGCAGTAAAGAGCAGAGGGAGGCTGCTTGCCTCTGGTCGACACGTGTTCCGTCCTCTTGACTGGACCAACGTTTCCACTCGTTCCCGCTCTTTTCGATCACTTCTAGCGACCAGATAACGCCCAGTGCTACGCCGTTGCTCGACCGGCTCCTACGATCGCTGCGACGACACTCCGGTTCGTATTGATTTTCGCTATCAGCTGCAATTTGGTCCGCCACTATTTCTGAAACGACGGGCTACAAGCGCCTACGACCGCTCCGGTCCGAGCCTGTAAACCTTACCTTCGTTCAAGAACTTCCGGGAGAAAGCACAATATTCATTTATCTATGTGGTATTGTCGGGTAAAGTTTACATAAATAAATCCCGACAAGCCCCCGCAATCTATTCTAATCCATAACGGCGTCAGGGTTGTGTGCCTTGGTTATATATAAATTGCTTGAATATTAAGCAGTGCACAAATTCAGAGTATAAATAAAGCATAATCCTGAATTTGATTTATTTTTCAAAAAGCGTTTTTTTAATTTTTCAAATACCCATATTTGTACCCATACCCACAGAATTCTATTCGTTGCACTGCAGGTTATAAATATTATAACCTGTTGGGGTATATTATAATGCATAACAATGCAATTGTGTTAATTATTTTGAAAGTTTGATACATAAATGTTGATAAATTTGGCGAAATATTTTATAAGTAAATAAAATGAATGTTGTTTTTATATTTGAGTACTAAATTTGTTTCTCTTACTTTAACTGGTGTATCAAGAAACTTAATCTATCTGCTAGCTTTGATTTTCTGTATTGCAGTGATATAGTTAACCCCTGTAACCTCTGCTTGGGGTCTTAAATAGGAAGCTGGCCATTATTGATACAGTAATAATCATAATATTATTATGATGTTGCCCTCTTTTACAGGTTTTAAATAGGTCGTATAATATGGCTTTTGGATCGGAATCAGAAGATTCAGAAACCCGAGTATCTGTTTTAAATTTTACTCGTGACATTAGTTCTGAAGGTAATACATTTGTTTTGTTATTAAAATTTGCAAATAATAGCTTGGAAATGAGTTTTTTCTGATAACTTAGTATTATCTCTTCCTGTTAAATATTTTTGAAGGATATTTATATTATTTACTAATATTATCAGTATTTACCAATACTATCAGAAATATTTGCTGGTATTTCTGTTGACTTATATTCCTTTGCTGGTGATATAACAAACACATTAACTAAAATTTCAATTCTAGATTCAAAATGAACCATTTATTTGTGTACTATTTGTAATTTCTGTGATAGGGATGTAACTGAATTGAAATGTTATACATTGTTTATACATTATCAGTTTATTTTGTATACTGAGCAATAGTGGATCTTTTATTTTATATATAAATATCTTTCTCTTCTTTTTTACAGTTCAACCAATATGTCAAAATGGCAAAAAGTATGTTTGTAACGAAGAAGGCTGTGGGGCTAGTTTCTCAAGGCCTTGGCGACTTTCTGCCCATAGCTATATACATACAGGGCAAGTAAGTCATATAACCTGTTGATCTTAAGATTAAGTAAAGTAATTTCAGCATAGTAGCCTTGTTATTGGTAGTAAGTCTGTACAGCTGTCTGCATTTATTAAATGCCTATACCTATAGGTATATGCTTGGGATTTCATTTGAAACAAGTCATACTGTCTTACACTTAAATAGTCAGTCTTGGCAAAGAAGAGTTGTAAACAAAATCTATGTAAATAAAGAAACACAGAGCATTTCATTCTCATTTGTCTTATTTGTCTTTTTTGTTTTGAGAAGAATAGTTTCTCTAGAAGTATATTGTTTAAGTAAATGATGGTGATAATTATTTTAGTTGATGTGGACAGAGACTTTGTATTTACTATTATATTTGTATATGTATTATATATAGCATCAATAATTCCAGAAAAATTTCACTTGTGACTACAACGGATGTCAGAAAAGTTATACATCGACTGCTCACTTGAAACGCCATAAGAACACGGCTCATTCAAGTGATGAGAGCTCAAACAAGGAGTCATTCAAGTAAGATCACTTGATAATGCATCCCAGATATATACCAAGTTATTGTGATGAAAATTACAAATATAAAACTCATTGAATTTATTTAATTTGTCAGTTACCTTATGAGAGAAATTTTTTAGATGAAGTGTCCTGTCTGGAAATGATTTCTCTGTTATTATTTAAATACCCTTTTCTTGTTCTTAGCTCAAATGCATATACAGTTTGCCATTGATATATAAATTTATTATTATGTAGTACAGAAGTAAAAAACAGTTATAGGAAATACAATCTAAGAATAATTCTTGGAACAAACAATTCAACTATCAATCAGTAAATACATTTCATTGACAATTAAATGAATAAATACATATATATATATATACACACACATACACATTGTAGATACCAGTTTTGAAAACACTTTATTCACAGATGCAAATATCCCGGATGTGAGGTGGAACTCAAGAGTAAATTTTTGGAGAGAAGGCATTTCAAAAGAGTCCACGTTGAGCAACTGTACACATGTTCAGAGTGCAATGAAAGCTTCAAGAAACGTACGCGACTCAGAGAACATATCTATACACATTCCAAAATACCACTTTTATCGTGAGTAATTATTTCATGCAGTGTACATATTTTCTTGTTGTATTATAACTTGTCAGTGCAGTTATATGCCCCTGTGAATGCATCATCTGTTTTTTCTTTTTGATGATGGAATGATAAAAAAATAATCAAAAAAGCACTTGTTTTATCTGATTAAGAAGGCTTATTTTTACCAGACTAATTTATCTGAGTTAAATCTTTGAATATATTGGGATAAGTTATCAATGGAATTTGGACCATTCTGATAGTCAAAAATCAAATATATTTTCTTTTCTGTAATTTTTTAAATGACTGTTTGGACCATGTTATTTAGCACATCATTGTTCAAAATACAATTGGAATTAATAGTTTCCTAACAGATCTTGTATATAAATACAAACATAATATTTGTTTTGTTTAAATAGGTGTGACAAGTGCAATAAAGAATTTTCTAAACCGTCGGATCTTAAAAGGCATTTAATAAGAGGACATAAAACGCATACCTGTGAGTTGGAAGGGTGCAATGAAACATTTACAACATGGAGTCTCTTCAGGAAACATTGTTCTTCTACCCACAGACCAGGTGAAATTATGTTCAGACAAGTGTTTTTCTATTTCAATTTGTTTTTACTATTGTGCATGGTTTGATGAAATTACAGAACAATTACTAACAGTATAAAATTATAGATCCCACCAATTTGAAGAATAATGTAAAAATATTATTGTTAAGGTTCATTCTGATTGTTAGACTTCATAAGAAATACATCTGTATATTCATATACATATAGATCTAAAGATTATATTTATATATTTGTTATATTTTATTTTCCAAATAATACTTGGACACCATTTTTTACGTTTACATTGATTCATTTAAAAATATTTCCAATTAAAATGGACTTTGTGTTAGATAACTATCATTCACTATACATAACATAGTACACTATTCCCTATGCTTAGAATTGGTATACTGATTAATTTAATTGCACGTACCTTATTGATGTTTCATGTTTGAAATTTGAAGAATACAAAGTTTGCACAATTCTATAACTTTTATTTTTGAAAAGTGTACTAATTATATCTGTAAGCATTATATGGGCCAGTTATAATGGGTGTCATTCTTTCTATGCCTATTATCATTTGACAATTTTGAAGGACACACTTCCAATTACATTCGCATTTTCTAGTTTACCTGCAGATTACATATCTGTCTACAATGAATGTTTAAGTATGTTCGTGTCATTCAAAAATATATACCATGAATATTTATAATGTTTTACATAATGCTCCTAAAAATTTGGCACAATTTTAACCATGTCAATCTTTTGCAATAGAAAAAAATGTTTAAAAAACTTATAATTTGTGCTACTATTGGATTTATTTTATATGATTAAGTATTAATGGTCAGAACTTTATTTGTTTGAGGGAAATATATAATTTATTTTGATTATTTTTATTGAATTTATGTGTCATATTGTAATTTGTGAAGTTCTTGTGTTGTTAATGTTATGGGCTTCTTGTACATTGATTTGTTTAATTAATTTTGGCAGAGTTTATTTGTGATCATTGTTCAAAAAGTTTCAAACGTAAACCCGATGTGAGAAACCACATTTTACGTCACCTCAAACGACAGAAAACAGGAAAGGAGGTATCTTTGAAACAATCAGCAAAAGAAATTGCAAGCAAGTCGAAGGAAACAATTGTGAAGAAATACATTTGTGAAGTTGAAGGCTGCAGGGCTAGATTCTCGAGACCTTGGAGGCTCACTGCCCACAATAGTTATGTTCATTTGGGAAAGGTAAAGTGCAGAGAATTCGCAATTTGTAATTCCTCAGTTCAGTAGTCCAAGTGTTTATAATATTACAGTAATGACTGTTTCAAGATATCAGTAAATTTTCATTGACCCCTGAAATTAAATCTTAGTTTAATTTTTGTTTCAGAAAGGTTTCCCTTGCGAATATGAAGGTTGCAACAAAACTTATACAACTGAATTTCATTTACGCCGGCACAAGAATACAGCACATTCAACACTTGAAGCAGATAATGAGATTTTCAAGTAATTTTTCTATTAAAAATTATTATTAGTCATAATAATAGTCTGGAATGAAATTTCATATGAAAATTAGGACATTTTGATAGAAACTTCACGACTGTTAAATTAATTCTTGATTTGCTTAAACTGATTTAATTCTCCAACTGTGGTGGACATCTTGAAAATTCGATCTACTTAATACTTTCAGATGTAAACATCCCGGTTGTGTAATTGAACTGAGGAGCAAATTCAGCCTGGAAAGACATTTCAAGAGGACACACGTGAAGAAACAGTACGCTTGTACAGAGTGCGATGAAAGCTTCAGAAAGCATTCCCAGCTCAAGGCACATACATACACTCACACTGGCATCCCACCATTGTCGTGAGTAATGTTATTTTTCTTAACTAAAAAAAAAATTTTTAGGTGCAACAAACCAATAGAAAATGAAGACTGGGCCAATTTAATTTCAGGACTGGTGTTAATTGCAACTAAATTCATTCATAAAATTCATTCAGTATGATAGTGCTCATATTTGGAATGCCAATGAAAATATCTTCTGTAGAACTGTTCATAATTGTTGTTCCTCTCTCCCTTGTTGTGAATATTTTATTTTCCCTTATTTTATTTGGCATACTGAATAATGATGGAAAATAAAAATTTGTTTTGTTCGTAGATGTGGGACTTGTGGAAAAGGATTTGTTCAACCTGTTGATTTTAATCGGCACATGAGAGGGCACAGAATTCACACCTGCCGTGAACGGGGCTGTATTGAAACTTTCCCAACCTGGAGTCTATTGCGGAAGCATTGCGCTTCTGTTCATAAACCAGGTGAGTGTCCTCTCATCAATTTATCTCTCAGAACAAGATTATTATTTAATAGACATAAATTACAACTGTATTTTTCTCCTTCTCTGACATTAGACAGTGGAAATATTGGGGCCACAGTGGCTTAGTGGAATGAGGAGTAATTTCAAACTGCTGAGCCTCCCAGCTAGTGCTAGATATTTAAGAGACCGGTATCCAGCATGTTTATGTTAAGAGATTTATTAAGTATGGTTTAAATTGCACAGTATGTATTGGTATTAGGTTGTGCATAGTACATTTAAAGTGGGGAAAAAATATGATAGTGTTAAAAGTCTCATAATTACAAACATTATTTTTACTTGTTTAAAACTCACGGTAGCTGAAGATGTACTTAAAATAGCAATACAGTTTATTAGTTGTCCTCCCTGATAACTACAATCAATGAAATAAAAATGTTAATTACATTCTATTTGTATAAAGAAAAAATAATAATAATCTCTTAAGAATAATAAATAGCTGAAAAACATTTAATTTAAAAACAGTGCACGAAATGAGCGACCCTATTTTACTTACATGGCTCAGGTGAATACCCTCTGTGAACTTATTTTCTGTTTTCCAGAGTTTATCTGCGATTATTGTTCAAAAAATTTCAAACGCAAGATTGATCTGAGATACCATGTGGTGCGCCATCTCGAGGTTGAGACCGGCAGGCGGATGAAAGGCAGAAAGAAAAATTACCTGAAGACGTACACTTGCAATATTTGCCAAAAAGAGATCAAAGGAAATGTATGCTACCCTGTTTTTATTTTTCCTTATTGAATAATTTTGATGCATGTAGCATGCATTTGATTCCTTCATAAATCAACCACGTAATTTATTCAAATTAATGTTTACTTATTTGCTAAGAGAATTTTAAATAGTGCCTGAATTCTATCACTATAAAGAAAATATGTTTCTTGTCATTTTTGGAAGTAGTGTCCTTTCTGATATCATAAAAGTCAACAATATTTTTGGTCATAAATTAAGGCTCAATTTGATGTTTATACTTTTTATATAAGTTATGCATTTGAACATTGGGAGAAAATTGTTAAAAAAAATAATGTTTAACTTATTTGAAACTTAAATATTTAAATGTCATCAAATTGAAAAAGAGATTTTCTTAAATCTTGTTATTTGACTTGACCTATCACTGCCAAACATTATTTATTATTTCTAAATTATTGTAAACATTTCTGCTGTCACTATATTTGCTTATTAGGATATTTTCTTAATGCAGTAAGAATCTTTCATTTAATTCAACAGTCTTGTCTTAAATAACTAAGAACAGTTCTTTTCTAATATTTAACATTAACATTAGAAGTTATGTGTATATGTAAAAAATCTTAACTTATTACAAACTGCATTAAAATAAATCAAATTTGATGATCATATATTTTTATATAAGTCATGCAGTTTGGACATTGTTAAAAGATTAACTAGTTCTGAATTGGCCCATGTTAATGACCTCTGTTTCTTTTTTCACTTCAGTCTTGTTATATTTAAATCAACATTTTTGTTTTAAAGAACTGATAAATTTGAACAGTCCTTTTTCCAGATATTAAAAATATAGCATTTTAATAAAATAATTGTAAAAAATAAAAATTTTAAATTTAAATTAAAGCATATACATCTGTTTGTATATAATTGTATAACATTTCTCACTAACTGTGTTAAAATAAACATGGTTGTTTGTTTGTATCAGGCTTCACTGAAGCGGCATATCAACACGATGCATAAACGGACAGCAGAGGAAGACGAGGTCAGGAGGAAAAGGGCAGAGGAAAGGAAGAATAAGGGAAGGGCCAAGAGGAAAGATGCCGGTATACCGAAACAGAGCCTTGCTGGAGTATTGGCCGAAGTCAGCCCTCTGCTGCCCTGGGACGTTGAGAAGAGGTTGATTTCCAAAGAGAAACTCATATCGGCTCCAGAAGAGGACGAGAGAGAAGTGAGCGAAATCATTCTCAATCATACCGACTGGTGAAAATCGACGTGTAAAACATTTATGCAATGAATGACCAGAATTTCACTTATCACCAATTTACAGTAGTTTTTATTGTGGTTATAGCCTCGGTTATCAGGGGTCCATCCCCTGCTGTTCCAGGTATTTTCCTGTGTTTAGAACCCATCTGACTGGGTTATTGCCTTTCCTCTTGGATGTTTTCTTCTTCCAACATTTTATAAATATTCTAAACTGGTTCCACCATCAGTGTTTCTGAAAAATAGATCAGATGGTAACCGAGGTTCTTCCAACAGTAGTACTTGATCCTTCTGGAAATTAGTAATAATTTATGCAATAAGTTTACATTTATACAATGTATACCTTTTTTACTTTGTTATGACATCTCTTCACTTTAAATTTCACAATGAAAAAGTGTTCATTAAATGTTAATATTTGGAATTATATTTGTAATGTTTAATTATATAAAGTCCTACCATATTCCCAAGAACTTGTCTGATAAAACTTGTTTTTGGCATTCATATTTAGGTTTTGTTACATCTTGAATGTAGACCATATAGTTTCTTTGACGTAACCATCCCATGAGGACAGTCATCTTCATTAACAACCTTCCAAATGAATACAGCATACTTAATGCAAAATTATATGTAATTTGTCAGTGTGCTCTTTAGTGCTACAAAGAATTATGTGCATAATGGGATAGATTGAAGAAAGAACCTCAAAATTAATAAATAATAATGCAATGTTTTGCCGGTTATTAAGGCAAGATTTTAACAGCAATAGTAATTTGCATTGTCAAAGCAATGTTTAGAACAAACTTTTATTTGGATTATACAATGGAATATTGTTTTTTCTTGTTGTTTTCTGTCAGTAATTTAGATTTAACAGGCTTGTGTTTAATGAGTCCAAATTTTCAGTTGAAGCTAAATTTAGTTCTCAACATTTCAGACCAATTTACTAAAAAACTATGTGGGACCAAATTTCTGGTGACTTCATTATTCTCCTTTGCCTGGAATCTCTCTATATATATGTGCATGTCCTACTTTTAGTTGAGAGCAGCCTTATAACTGTGTAATATGTAATAATATAGAAATATTATATTTCTATCATCACACTCCAATCACACTTTATTCAATGCATTCAATTTTGCTAATAACAAATAATGTTATTATATGTGGATAGTTAATGCCAACTGATGCTCCCATGTTGGGATAATGCTTGTTTTAGATACAACAAAGTTCAATTGTTCATTTTTCATTAAAATAAATACACGAAGTAAAAATGCATTTCCTATGCATTCACAACATTTTGTATATCTGAAAATAATTTATTTTTTTCTTTTCAGATCACTGTCATTGGACAACAGTGACAGCTTTCTTGTCGAACATTAAAGCAAACAATGTCAGTTTGAATGTAATTGACTCTAGTCTTCCTTATAATTTTATATGAGTACTACATATATAACATTAATGTACATACAACAATGAAAATAAATTATTTTTTTAACTGTTATTTTTTATTTAACAATTGTATTGTTCATATACTTTCATATATTTCCCCAGTATTATATATAACCCACTATTAATTTCTTTATGTTGCTTGACTGAACCGAAGGAAAAAAAAATTGAAGATGAATAAAATAAAAACAATAATTGCAGTTGATATGATAATAGTTGCTCCTATTACTTAATCACCAATCAGTCAAGTTTGTTGCTTGACTGAACCGAATGAAAAAAAAATTGAAGATGAATAAAATAAAAACAATAATTGCAGTTGATATGATAATAGTTGCTCCTATTACTTAATCACCAATCAGTCAAGTTTTTACTCTTTTTATTATTATAAAACAGATTGTGCTGGAGGTTATAAAGTTGAAACTATTGTTTAAACTTTGGACTCTGTGCAACTGATCATTCTGTACAAGACAGAATCCTCATAAAAATAAATTTATTATACCTGAGTTCTATAATTGGGAAGAAAAAACAAAAATGAGAATTTTTTATTCATCTAAGCTGAATAAAAACAGTTAACATTAACAGTAAGAATTCCATTTTTTATGCACAACTATATTTACACATAAATAGTCGAAGATAAATTGTACTAAGATAATGTTTAATAACCAACTACATGATTATTTATCATTAACATAATCTGCTGGGTTCTTGCGCTGCATCTGGTGGAATTTCTTTTCGGTCTCAGCAAATATCAAGTAGCCAATGACGAAAGCTGAAAAACATTTAACATTTAGTAGGCGCTGTAGTTTTCTTAAAACTACAAGAAACAGTTTTTGGTACAGACTTTATTTTGTCTATTTGCATAATAATTATTATCACAATTTTACATACATCGAATTTACTATAAACTGAACAGACAGGATGATCCAAATAATATGAAAAAGATAATATAGGACCTAAACAAGGACCTCTGAAATTGAACTAAATTAAAAAGTTTTAAAAGGTTTATTTAAATTATTAGTATATACTTTTTAAGTATATATACAAATTTATTTCCCTCATATTTTAAAGATGAAAAATGAAATTTTTTTGGGGGATATTGAAACATAACTCATTCAATTACTACGTCCCACTTGCCTATGAGGTACTAAAGCTCTACACAATTGCCATCAAAAGGATTCTGCCAATAATCTAATGAGATACATAGCATGTTGACTATAGAATTGATATGCTGCCTACACTGAGTACACTAACCCAGTGAGAATTCTTTATGTAACCTACAGAAAGGTACTGTGGATGTCTAGCACCCTAAACCAGTCTAGCTACAGGACAATAGGCTCTGGGTTAAGATCCAGTTTAATGCATATTTTCCTAACTTTTAAAACCCTAAATGTGACAGGATTTTGTATAAATCCTCAGGACCACTCAAACAGTTACCTTAAAAACTTGCAACAGTTAAACGTCTTAATAATCCATAGGTATTAAGGATGAGCACACTCAGTGCATTAAGCTCTACCCAAACCTAACTAATGGAACTTAGTCTAAGTAAGTATATAATAAGTAATACTTACGAGGAACAATTTTGAAAACGTTGCCTTTGAGCCTTGTGAATACATTTGGGATGGACTTGAAGAACCCGGCGAAGGCCCTCTGCTCAAAAGGGCTCAGCCTGTAAGAGATGATCCCCCGGATGTGGGCCAACTCACCAAAATGTTTGCCGTTCACCGAATTTGTTATCTTCATTTTGTATCTGACAACAAAAATCAATTTCCCAATTAACAACAATTTAATAAATATTCGCGATTCCAATACTGTTCTTTGTTGCCGCACTGTAATAAACCGAAAAGCTGATCACATTTTTACACAACAAATACAAGATCGAACTTGCCTATTTCAAGCCATTAATATGTAATGTTGACTTTGAGCTTTATGGAATATTATAATTGACAAATAGTCACGGTTTATTTAAAATATACGTTACCTTCTATTAGAGAAGAAAGGTTACCAGAGAGGGCTAAGGACAATCGAAAATGGGCCCAGATGATCGAAAAGGCACCAGGTTAGACAACCTTATTTAGCACGAACCAAAATATCTCTTTATACGCAATTCTACTCTAACTTCCAATTGGAATTTCAGCAAATAAAGATATTCGAGATTTATGACCTATGTTTCCCTACTTCTGCTTAAAAGAGTCTACTGTGCTGTAATAAGCACTCTGGTTGCAACAGCAGTGCACACGTGGTCGTTACATTTTAAACGTTGCGCAGTTGTGTGTAACACAATCGGACAAACTTGAAACAGGTATATGATGTTAACCAGAACAGTGATCCTTGTCATTAGGCTTCCATTATATTTAAATGCCTATTAAATTTTAATGCATCAATGGAAAATACGTTTTATGATTTATTGCACTACCAGAAGATTACCAGTTCGGAATGTCCTGACTCTTTACTCTTCTTTACCTCCTGACTTTACAAGTTTTTAAAGTTCTAACCTTCGTACATTGTTGCCAAATAGGTGCCATTCCTTATAAATATCTATCACCCCCATTTGGGTGACTTAATGTATATAAAAAATTTAAACGATCCGGTTTATCAGAATAAAGCATTAAGTAGTATATGTTTCTGCTTAGAACTTCTGTTGAGAATCTATTATTTAATAGACAGTTTTAAACAGAACTTTTTGTATACAAGTTTAAAAACTGATTCGTCCGATCATAACAACTCTTCAACATTATTACAAACTATAAGAAATTTTCCATCATTTCAATTTTCATCACAAAATGCTAACGACGTCGGCTATAGGATACATATTTTCACCGACTAAATTCCTACTAATGTCAGAAAGTATGTATAATACAGAAAAGGGCGAGAAGCTGTCCCTAGACCGACGTGGGCGAAACATGGCTGCCCCTCTATCCGACATTCTCTCATTCATTCATTCATTTTAGTGGGTGTAAAGAAAAGTGCCAAATATTCCGTTAAAAGAGCGTATAAAATTCCTATTATGGCCGGGAATGGATATGGTAGGTGTACCGCATGCTGCGTGATGACGCATAAAATCAAAAGGGGAGGCGGTTCCATATCGATCTGGACCGTCTCATCGGCCACTTCTGGCCCCCCCCTCCCCCACAACACCGCCACTACGACAAACATAATACATACGGTGGTATGCAAAATACAATGAAATCATCAACGACCCTACATATGTTAATTCGGTACGGCAATCATATCCCTAACGCTTAGTACAGTAACATTTACTGTACCTTATTTACTGCCACGACTCGTTGGGACGGGGACAGGGCGCTTTACTTGGAAACGAGAGTGTCCCTGACTTTCAAAACTCTCTTACGTACCAATAGGATGCTCGGCTTGGAAATGAGGAAAAGTACGATTTTCGGTATATGATTATTCGATTCGCTGTTGAATACAGGGTTATTTTTTCGCAAGCATTGGAAATACAGCTTATTGAAAAACAGAGTTAACTTTTTTATTTATTGCGCAATCAACAATCGCATGTAATAAGTGCAATGAATTTAAGTATTGTCCTGGCGTGGTTCACATGATGAAGAAATCATCTACTGGTGATCCTTTCCTGACTTGTTAGTCTAGACAGAGAACATCCCTGGGCAAATTGTGTTTAAGACGCCGGGGAGATAATGGATGGGTAACGCAGGAAAGGGATTCGACGAGAAGGTTGGGTATGGGCAGAAAGACGGGAATGAATTTCGGGAAACCGACATTTTATGACTGTTTCGACTGTAGGTATATTGAGGTCTTAGTGAAGAGTGCGATTGGAAGCATACCATTGGGGCATTGAGGACTTTCGATTGAAATCTCTGGATGCGTGCAGCATTGGATGTCTCGGTGGGCCCCCATAGTTCGATATAGCTTTGTATACTGTCAATTTGTTGGCTATAATAAGCAGATGTCTCAACAGTTATGACGAACGGGATATGACTAAAACTTCTCTTCACATGTACAAAACTACTGAAAGGCGGAACGAATGTAAGGTGTATTATTGATTGGTCGAGAATTTAAAATGTCCCTAATTCCCAGAGATCTTGAATGAGTCACGATAGCGACCGGGGAGACCGAACGTGTCCCAAGGGATAAGCATCCTCCGATTTATTGCTCTAATTCTTCTGATTATCGGGAACTCTATAGAGTTGAACACGTTGAAATCATTAGATTCTTGATAAACATATCAACAATCATACATCGACAAGTATGATGTTATCATACATATAACAAGTATGTTTTAGCAATGTGTCTGCAAATCCGGACTAGCCTAGGTCACAATGTGTTCAGATAATAGGTATTTTACTGCGCTCATGGCAATTACATGCATTCCTTACAACCCTTATAAAGGCTAACAGGAACTTGGAGTTGGGCTTAATGAGGGTCAGAAGGCTTGAACAGACGGAGGGAACAAAAAGGTGGAATGTTTCATCGGAGGGAATATTTTTCCGTTGCGGACGACCGAACAATATAAATAACGGACGGCTATGAATACTAATATTTTCGTATTTGAATAGCGGTCGAGAAGAGCGAGGAGGGTAAAAATGAGGGGGGAACCACCCCACCGGGGGTTCGGCCCAAATAAAAACGTCTGCAATTTGTGATTCTCTAATTTCAAATAGAATTTTGTTCGATATACTATTTTGAATTATATCTGTGGACACGGTCTTTACATATTTAACAGATGCTCAGAGACGAAATAACAGCAGGCCGAAGAACGTCCAACCTCTTTAAAACTCCGTACGTGTTGGAGTGCGACAGTGAACTACGTTAGAGGGGCGTCAACATAGAAACTACAAATAGCATTGAATATTTGTATTGTTAAAAATTGTTGAATGTAATTTCCCCTCACGTTTTTATAGAAGCTCCCTAATATTTGGCGCTATTCAGGGAACAAAAAGGTCAGCTGATGCCACACCACGTCTATAGAATGGGGCAGATGTCACACGCTTTTTTTTGCACAGAACTCAGGGTCTACTAACGAAGTAAATTACACGATTCGCAAACACGGTTTGATAATCTGAAGTGACTCATATTTTTTCTATATTTAGTAGCAGAAGCAAGTGTGCGAAATTCTGAATTTTGTTTTAACGAAAATAATTTTTCGTATCACAATTTTATGATTTTTGGTTATGGGTGTTAGACCCAATTGTCTGTTTAGACGTCTCAACTGAATGAGGCTCACAAAGTGGCCAGCTTACGCGACCCAAGTGACCAAGCAAAAATAAGATAATGGCCGAACAGGAAGAGAAATACGCAATGAGACATATATAAATGGGAATTTTAGATGGAATGCGTAATTTTTCTGGTTAAATACCGCAAGATCCCTTGGCATTGTCGTTTCGGGGGTCCCCTACGAAAGAGGGGACGGACCGTTATTTCACAGGGGGGCTTCATATAACAGGCAGGTGGACATCCAACTGTTTTTCTCCTTATTCAATAGTTGAAATATTTTATTCTAATAATTAGCTCGATTGTCTACACTCGCCAATTCGATTTTGATCTAGACCGGTTTCGACTGCTCAAGCATGGTCAGTAGCATTCCGTCAGTAGCACTACGAGGTACTAACGAATGTCGTTACTGTAGTAACAGGAGACAAGATCGCAATAGTTTGTTATGACATTACATAACAGACTAGCAGACCGCAAAACAAGTGCCTTAAATTAATAAAACACAAGAAAATAGACAAACAATAAAATAGAAAAATAGACCAGTGGGAGTAGTTATTGTTTAAGTTTCATTTAAGTTACGATCTGTGTTACCATTTTTGAGTTTAATCAGACACCTGAAACAGATTAATGAACCAAATAATGCTCATGATAAATAATATTATTTAAGTTAACACACTAGACCAATCTTAAACATTTATTATCAGTGTTGCTTCACCGAAAGGTGAATTCTGCGCGGAAAATGTTTAAAGATATTGGAACACGTTTCAAGGAGAGGAAGTTACGCTGCCGCAGATTGTGTGGTACCAGGTGGCGGAGACCGGTCGTTCGTCAATTCCGACCATTTATGGTTTGTTAAAGTGTGTAAAACCTTCTTGGAACTACCAGCTCGGCACGAGTGGACAATTCGTTCCGGTTAAAATTCAAACAGACACTACCGCACAGTCAACAACATAATTTCGGGCATTTCATTCGAGAAAAGATCCTTAGGCTGTCAACCCGTACAGTGTTGCAGCTGAATTTAGTTATGGCTAGAGATTCTTAAATAGTTAAGATACACATTTTCCTAGTTGCAACTGATGTTGAAAAATTAAAAGAAAACTCATCCGTGAACTCTCCCCGTAAGCGATATTAAGGGGCCATTAAGCGGTCAATATTGTGCAATATCGGATTTTGCAAAAGTTTTACTGTTGTATCATTTTTCGATTTCTAGTTCCAAAATAACACCTACACACACGCATATATACAGTCTATAATATTATATAACAGCGTGAACAAAGTTTAAATAAAAATTTTTCAGTGGAGAAAAAAAAACAGCCAGCGCAGTGTTGCCATTTCAAGTCCTCCGAGGGGCAATCTACGAGCGGAAAAATTCCCCCGCGACTCACCACCAGTGTTGCCCCGACGGTGGAGCCGAACGAAATTTCCCCCGGGCGTTCATCCCCCATCCGAGGGGCTAACGCTACCCGACCACGGAGACTATTCTAATATAAGTGGCCGCCGTTTGTGCGAGTGAGAAAGCACTATAGGGCTCTACTGTGGGCTGAAAAGAGAAGCCTATACTTATATATATTTTCGCGGGGTCTATTCGTTCCCCCCACCACCACCGGGCGGAACAGTGGCACTAATAAGTAGGGGAGTACTACCGAGAGGGGGAGGCTACCAGACGCGCTCCGCCACTCATTGTCAGTGTCAGTCGCCTTACCGTTCCTCTCGCATTACATACACACACTTCTGTATTATTATTTTTCAGTCATTAGATAAAAGAACGTTGCCCTTGTTTTTCCCCCCTATAGTCGTGTGTTGAAATTTTCAATTCACCCTGCATACCAAGTGTGAAATGTTCAATAAGTGAAAACCGGCGCACATTTCTTTTTTGGATTTACGATTAGACCGGCAAGGTAAGCTCTTAATTATTTTTAAAATTTCGTATCTTTGAATTTTCGAACTCTTGCTATTGCTTGGTAAGTTGCGCTTGTTTTGCATCTCCGTCGGTTCGAATTCAAGAGTTTATGTACAAGCAAAATGTAGGGGTGTTTTCGGTGTTTCGGCCACCTATTTCCGTGGGGGTCCAGAAATGTCGAGGTAATCGTCGACATTATGATACAAATTTATATACTCCCCATAAAATACGGTATTGCGCGATTTTTCAGCCTAATAGTCTAGTCGCAGCAACATTTCGACAACGTTAATTAAAGCTGAAGCGTAATGAAATGCCGGCAGCCAATACGTTAGGTTATTCGACGATAAAAAAACGGTCTATCGCTTGCTGCTTCGATTGAAGTTTTTCGACAAGTATGGTGACATTTATTTTACGATCAGTCGTGAATTCCGGACCTCCGCACCCGGGCAGATACTGTAGTTCTCGTTTTATGCTTTTGCGTACAGTGCCGGAATTGTTATATATATTTTTTCATATAACGCTCAGTTATTACCGGTTGGATGCGAATGCGTAGGGTGTATAGGTCGGGCGAAAGGCGGTGGCTTCGCGAATAATCGATAGCGTAGGGTTGGTAACCCCAACCCCCTCCCCCCCGTTCCTCCCACTCTTTTCACTACAACTCCCTACTATTGCCACCCCTGCGTCCTAAACTCGACAGTATTTTTTTATTATTTTTCATCGGTGGATTACCGATTCGTGTAAATAATTTTCGAACAGTTTCAACGGCTAAATGTTTCGGTTCAGAGGGGTGCTCGCGCTTCACGCTGGTACGCACTTCCGTATAGCATTCATTTTTCTCCGTTCATTCTGAATTGAAAAAAAAGAAATGAAATTAATTTTAAGTTAAATAATATGCGGTAGTATGGGCAATAGATATAATCTTGTCAACGGGAGGGGTATTATGTAAATGCGGCCGCGTTAAGAACTTGATCTGAGTCGGCTAAAATCTCGAGTGGGAAAGCCAATCGGCCGATCTTCTCGCATGATGAGCGCACAGTGGTTGGTTTGGTTACAAGAATATAAGTTAGAAAAGCGAACAATATTCCGGTTGTTTCAAAATTCCTGCTTTCTTATTTCCTGTCGTTTGGAACACAATTTTCCACAATCTGGGCAAATCCTCGGATGAATGAAGCATCCTGTCTGTTACACGCCGGCAGCGGACATGCGTTACTCTGGTACTTACTCTGTCACTGACATTGTCGAAAACCCGAAATCGATCTAGGTTAATTTCAACTGAGACTGTGGAGGAAATCGCAGAAATGAATACTTCAACTTAATGGTTTTTCTTCCCCCTTAGCATTAAACAATTTCATCACATGCTATCTTAGTCTAGTCTTAATCTAGACCGGACTAGGCTGGTACTAGCATCCTGTCTGCGCTGTCACTACACTGTTACTATAGTTCTCTAGCTGCCACGCTGTTACCTACTGACGATGGCGAGAAGTCAGAAACTGGCCTAACATTGGACCAAATGAAGGAGAAGAAACGGAAGAATAACGAGAGAAATATTTCAACTGCAATTACGAGTCATGCGTGTCATTCATACATTTGTGTGTACTAAATATAGATACGAAACTGACAAGATAAGTGCAGTAATGCATCTTGCTATTTCAGCGTTCCAACTGATTTCAATCAATCAGTCCCATTCTATCTATTTCTCCAGAATATTTTTTCTCTTTATATCAATAATGTACAGCATGATACGTCAATGATTTATTGGTCGGCTAGGATTTAGAATGCAATCATTGCGATTTTTTGTCTGCATTAATTCTTCTCAGGGAACACCCTCAGGGATGTAGAGCATTCAGAATTAATGAAAGGCCACAAACGATACAGAACGGATTGAATAAGAAACAATCTACTCGCCAAATTGGTCTCGGCTCCTCGCCATATTCAGAGTATTCAATAACACAGTGAGGAAGATGGCAAGAATTATGGTATTTAACCTTTTATTCTACTGTTCCACGTAAATATATGCCATGGAAACACACATCAACTTATAAAACACCTCGACAATATATTTGGGTATATCTTATAAAGTAATGATCGAAGCATAAAAATTGTAAATCCTATCGCATAAGGCGAGTTTCATTCAAATTCAATATTCCAGGCTGGTTACAAATAACGACAGAAACTTAATCCTCCGAAGGGTTATATATCTCTGACCCTGTTCTAAACTTTTGTACTGGATCTCTACCGTAATGGTTGTCACGGCAACGGAAGAGATAAGCCTGTCTGCGTGGGAGGCCTCTGTGGGGGAGACCGGGTGGATACACCGCCGCTCGCTCTCCCTTTCACCGAAATTCACTTCCCTTTTCAACTACCGACCTACGCTCAATGCTTACGAATTGGCCTGCTGTTATACCAAAAAGAACGGACAGTTGTAAATATATGGAATTAATTAATTCGGGGCATTAAATTGGGGAGCTCATGGGGGTTCGGATTATGGCCACTCTTTGGAGACGAAGTTCAGCGTATTATGGTCCATCTTATAGTTCATTACCGAAATGTACTGTTACGTCGACGGGGCATCAAATGAGCATACTTACTGCAAAAAGGAGAAAATATGTTTATGAGAATCACTTATACTCTCCTCAAACCCAAACTTTCAACACTTATCGATATTCTAAGTGATATTGCCCATCTACCATCTACAGTCCTTAACGTGGAATGCGGCTTGTTAGGTGAGACTCCACTTTATGTCTGTCATTTATACGGTTGGAAAATTATGTATATGCGAGGCTGTATAATTCCCTTTCCCCTCTGTGTTTCGGGGGGGAGGGGGTCCCCTTTTGGCCGGTTGCCATGACAGCGGTGCTGCCCGCTTCCGGTAATGTCGGTATGGTGGTTCACTGTTCCAAATCCGCATCCGCAGTAAAAAAAAATAATGAAATCCCAAGAATATTTCACTTTCACTTTATTCAACGCCTTAACCGTACGGTCTATTATGGCGGTCCGTATGCGCTGCCGGTTCGATTTCTGTAATCGAAAGTAAATATTGGAGCTCTTACGATTCTGGAACGGTGATTGGAATTGAGCCCGGCAGTTTGCCCCATATCCCACATCCTCTCCCTTCTAGAGAAGCACGGATGTACGTAATAAGGAGTAGATTCGGGGACTGTGTAAAATCAAAGGGACATTTGGAGCTACTGTGTATATATTATATGTAAAAATATTGTATACATTTAGTGAAATAAAGATTATTGTAAATGAAATGGATTAGGACGTCGCCAGTGGTTGGGGCCGAGCAGTCCATTCCCGATTGAATTAATTTTCATTGAACTGCAAACTTTTATTTTATTTTCTGAATAATTACGCACACCAAAAATTCTAAATCTCTTCTATTACTATTTCTGTCTATATAATGGAGATGATTCTAGGAGAAGACAGCGACATTAGGTAGAAGCCCATGAACGCAATCGAATATTGGACAAAAATTGGTTCCTCCCCCTACCGCGATTAATTATCGAAGGTGGCGATAAGCCGCTAACTATCGACACGCTATCTGCAAAATACTATAATCCTCTCACCGATTATATCTATCGTTAAAAATTTTAAAAAAGTGCAAGCGATATATAGTTTTATTTTGAATCTATCGTTAAAAAAATGGTTATTGTCAAATAAGGGAACTCTTTACGAGAAGGCGTTCTTGTCCTGTTCTACTGCCGTGGTACTGGTTATTAATTTGTTTAAAACGATTTTGCGCGAATAAAAATGTCTGTTAGGGGTTGCTACCTCCAATTCGGTATTCCAGATTAACTGGGAAAAAAATTCAATGAGGTCGAGAAGGTTTTGATGTTAGGGGATAGAAGATTTCATGCCTTATCTCGGTCTCATCGGGCAATCGAATTTTCCCAGCCATCCAAAATCGCCCATCCGAACTTGGGTTTAACAATGTGTCCTTTATGTCATTTTTATTTCTGCACCGGCCCGGGTTTAATTCCCGGCTTGTAACTTGAATGATGATGCATGTAACACCGTGCGTCGTGTGGGACTAACATTTGTTGAAGGACTTCTATAAAAATATAAACGAAGTAAAATTTATGTCTGCTGATACCAATACCAGTGACTAGTATCACATTCTCACAACCCTTTTTCGTGAATTAAATGGTTCCCAAAACAAATTCATTACTGAAGAAAATTCTGTCCCATTCACGCCGAAAAATCCATTAAAATGTTGATTCGGATCTGACCTACGAAATTCAAGAGTTTTAGAAATATCGACCTTTATTTTCTCTTGGATGAGGCTAAAATATCTAAGAGATTAAATATCCATTGAAGAATGGATTAATCTTCACAAGAGATTATAAGTGTAGAAAGTTTTAGTGGCTAATTACAATTGAAATTCATTCCGTTCTGGCCGGTATCCAAAATGTAATAGACTTCGCTGTTTAGAGTGTTTCTGAATTCGTTTATACTTTTAGACGTCTTCTCTTTCAGAAATTCGGTCCAACAGTTTGACTGTTCATTTTAAAATTGATAATAAACAAAAATAGACAAACATTTTAGGCAACAACCCACAGACGATAAAAAACTTATTGGAATATCTGAATCCAGAAATTGATCTTTTGAAGATAATATGATGTCAAAGATAATATAAGATGTCAAAATATTTTTTGAATCGCATTGAAGCCAAATAATATCGGATATTGAATGTCTAAGTTTGGATCCGATTTGTATAACTGGACTGTCGCCCCTGTGGCAGGGCTGGGTTTCCTCCAGTGATTAGAACAACACGTGTTGTGGAATAGTTCCCCTCAGTGGCGGTCCGCTCACACAAAAAAAAACACTGGGCCAGAGTGTGTTCCCCCAGCCCCCCCCCCCCATTTCCTGGAGTGCAGTAAGCCCCAACCAACAGCTGGGCCCTCCAGTCACAAACGCCAGCCTATTTAACAAACCGGAGAACAATCGGCCCTACCCCTCCCCCTTACCCCCTACAGCGAGGCCGGGCGTTTATGACCTACCTCTTTATTAAAGCCTGACTTTACGAACGACGGGTGAAGGCTCGCACAACGACCGGAATGAATCACGGCCGCCAGGAGGTCGTCCCCGCAATATTGCCGGCTACGCGCTTTAAACTAATTTTAACGACGCTTTCTCGGGAAAATCGGACTGACGTAAATTTTATCCCACTGTGCAGATTTAACGTGTAACATCAACCGTCGCGCATATAATTATCGAGGTTATTTTTGGCCGGACCCAAACCGGAACCGGTTTCGGCCTAACTAAGTCGGTGGTATATTTAGCGTATAAACTGATATAAATGTTGTACTACTAATAGTAAAAGTTGCATTCGGTCGTCTAGTTTTTTGCAGAACTGAACATCAGATCGAGTTAGCACTATTATTAGTAATAGTTTGTATGCGTGTGTACTGGTAGTTTTGGTGAGGACTTCTTGTAGTTCATTCTCTTTTCTGGGTGGATGTGATAGTGTTTCCCCAAACACTGCCCGGTAACTGGTCCATTAACCTTAAATTCTGAGCTGATTTTCTTTTCCTCATCGTGCTTACCGAGCACTGATTATGACTGTATTATGTTGACATGGAATTCTTGCCCATATGAAAATATGGGTCTGACCACGGCGATAGTGCTAACCAAGTCCCGACCAGTGGACTTGCATACAGTTATAAATGCTTAACTGGACTTCTCTTTATATGTGTTCTCCTTAGGAAGTATACAATAAACGATTTCCCGCGTGTCTTAGTGAAGGGTCCTTTTCCTCCCGTTTCAAATTAAGTGTCCCGTAGTCCTAATGAGTTGCTTAAGATGAAAGATTCGGGAGGTAAAAAAAAACCTTCCATGTTTAAGCGTCTAATAGTGCGCGCTAACAGTGGCCAGGACCGCTTCGCAGCTGTGGAGAGTTTCGGACTCCAATATGACCCTAATTCCTGCCTAATCTACCAAATCCCTTCCAGGCACATTTCATGGCGTGATCCCAATCTTTCGGCTCCCCGCATGCTCAGTGCTAATGATCGGGCCCGTCCGCCCCCATGAAGGCACACCTTGAGCCCAATTCCTGCCCTCTGACAAGGAACAGGAGGCTCAAGTTACAATCCAGTGATATCGTGGTAACCCGCCATTCCCCTCTACCTCAATATCTCCAGGTTTATCTCCTCTTCTTCTTGGTCTGTGTGGCTCCAGCCACATATATAGTGCATTTAACTATAGCCACATAAATAACGCATATAGCACTAAATAACAACCGTCAGCAACTTGCAGAGAACGAGAAAATATAAAGAATATATTCAATTATTTTTCTATCCATATTTTATTTTCTCACTATGTTTATATTTTACCAGATATCACATAATCTTGTATTTTTGCTTTATATCCGCTAGCAGAAAAAATTATAGTTCCCTTTTATATTCCAATTATATTCCTTCATATTTATTTTTTTTCACGATATTCAAAATTCTCCTTAGAGTGTTAGTTCTCGTAGGGGAATATTAAAAAATATTTCCAAAGGACTGTGGGAGGGGGTAGCATTCAATTCGTTTCCGTACGATTCCAAATAGTCCCTGTATTTTTACGATCCACTTCAATTATAAATGGAGATAGGTTTCGAGTGTTTGGCCGACTAAGAATAGAAAACCAATGGGAGCACTCCTATCGGACCTTGTCCTGTTCAACTACCGTCGTATTGGGGGAAAACATTACCCGTGAGCATACCATTTCTTAATATTTTTCGTCGAAAAACCATCATTGAAGTAGAATAATATGGACATTTCAATTGATATAATCGAGAACGGAATTAACTCCGAAACGCTCGTATAGACATAATTTTAATATATTAGTATTGTGAAGAAGGCAAAATAAAAACAGATGAATGGGAATTAAAGAGAGGGGGTCCTAAAATTAAACGTTAAAACTCAACTACTCACTGTGTATACTTATTTTTAGAGTGTATATGTTTATTTATATATATTATACATTAGAATCCAAACTAATTGGCCTATTCGAATTAGTATTTCATATGCGATTGCACAACATGACAATAACCGCTTAACTCATGCTTAACTGTTTAAATTATGTATATTTCCTTCGGAAAACGAATATTGCAAACACCTATATATAATTTTAAATGCCAATTATTATACTTTATATTCTTGATTGTACTTTTTATCCGTCTCCCCATACTTAATATTGACTATAAATGTGGTCTGTTTCTAGTCGGTCGTTCATAATGTGGGGCCCTCCGATTTATTTTCTCTTGTTCTACATTTCGAGTCGCTGTGGAACACCTACAAATTGTCTACAGATCGATTTAGACCAGTTCAAGCCTAAACAGTGGGGCGACGCGAGGCGGGCTGTGATTAAATTAAAACGGAAGCGCCGTTTAAACGGGACATTTTAACGCTGGCCCGACTGATTGGGCCGCTGGCCGTCGGTTCTCTGATGAGCTTTTCCGGGCTATAGCTACAGGCCGTTACCAGGCTCATCAAGTCGTATCATTCCCCTGTTGGGCTAGTCTATGGCCTTTCACATCAACACAAGAGAGGGTCAAGGGGGCTTATAATGGTCTATATATTGTCACCGAAGTTTTATTACAGTCCGAGGTGTATTCAATGTTCGCATTCTCACAGAACAATTATCGCTTTATATACATGAAAAAATATTTCATAGCTTTAAATTAAGAGGGCTCCAAACAAGTTGGATAAATTCCCGGAATCGTAATACTTGTCTATTGCATCTTTCTTTTCTAGACGCACACAGTATTCCATATTTTAATTATGATATTGAGAAGTAACATCACTCCTGCGTTCTTATTTCTCCATTCGCCGATTCGGCCCATACTCTAGACCGGTTTCGTTAAATTATTAACATTCATCTCTCTCTCAGAACAGCTCTTGAACAGAAGTTTAAAGGAGTTAATTTACTCTACAATTGAGTATTCGTCATCGGATTGTTTAAACATACATATCGTGTACATGCCGGTGTCGATCAATGGAAAAACATCGACACGAAGGATCATAATTTAATTTCTGTTTTCCGTGTCTTGAAGCCGTCAACTTCTAACAACTATCGATCGCGCAAGGGGAAATTGGTAGATAACTATGAAAATGATAAAATAAATAAAACATGGCGTATGCTCAATGCTCTCATTGCTAGTTTCATTTTCAAACTAGCTTCGAACGGGATAAATCGTGGAAATTATTATCGCTCATATATGAACCATATAGACTCATGGATAGAATTATAAAAAAATGTAATGATACTTTTTTAAAATGGTGGGAATAAACTGAAGTATATAGGAGTAATAAACTATACCGGTTTTGGCTTTTCGTCCACAGTCAGTAGCAGTGTTTCACTGAATTTATGTTACACCACATCAGAACTGTTACTATAGTCATACTATTTGTCGCACGGTCACTTGCGATTTTCACAACTGTTTGCTGTAGTGTTGCAAGTTATGGTACTGACGAATTGCTACTAATTACGGGAAAAGCCATAATCGTGTAGTTTATTTCCCTTATTGTATTCTCCTATTAGGTCGACATAAGGGAGTGGCGACAGCGGATAGAAGCGGAATAATGATATTTCAAACCTCTCCGACCCCCAAGGAAGTACCTTAAATTAAGAGCAATAAAGTTATAAGGCGACCGATTGAAATGTAGGGCGTCGCCGGTAATGGAGCCCATAATCTTTATCTCCCAACGTTCATGTATAGAAACATAGAAGGCCTATGAGTAACGTATGTTCTGTACAAAGCTAAAGAAATAAAAAAATTAATTTGGTGTTCATGATGTGATAAGAGCCCTACGTATAGGGTCGATTATGTATGTAATGGATACGAAACTTACAGATGTTAAGAACATTATCTTTTTATTTACACAAGTTATAATATTGAATAATAATTTGAAAAAATGAGAACCATATGATATTCATCGATTGAAATATGAAGAATAGAGAAATATAATACTAGTTCGTATGTCGCTATTACACATTTAATTTTAATGTTCATCCGAAACGTTTAATAAGATATTTCCCAAGGATCTTTAAAAAAAATAACGAAAGCTGGGCATCCGTATTTAATAACGTATTAAATTTCTTTTTTTTCTGTAACATGTTGCGGACAAATGTATACATGAACATATGGTCGCGGTGGACCACACGGTGCTCTCTGTATATTCACCTCATTTGATTATCAGCTCGATGATGAAATCCATCTTTGTATATTTTGTATTATTAATAAAAATATACATAATATTATTTCTACCGAATGTTGACTATTTATTTAGAATAATCGGTTATAAGTTTCAAGGTAATTTAAAATCAGTTTATAGGCGATAATCCGATAACCGCCTAGCCATAATCGTTCGGAAATTTAATTTTCATCATATTTCCACTGGAATAAATATGTAAAAAACTCTATTCCAATAGAGTTATACACTCTTTGGTATTGTCGCAAAACAGAGCGCATACAAAAAAAATAAATTATTGGTTTACACTCACAGGGCAGCATTTTGAACAAAGACCACGATATAAAGATCAAAATTGGAATGATAAATTTCGATGAATTTTTCTTCTTGGTTAATTCCAAACCATAAACGAAGGTTCGGCTATAGTCCACACTGTTATAGTGAAGCCAATATAACGCTCTCTGGAGGCGACGAGCGGGAATACTGCTATTGATCAGTTTACTCTAAATGCCTGTGCGAGTTCCGTCTCGCTCTTTTGGTTAGTCCGTCAGTTCCAATTGATTTTTGTACGTCGGTTGCATGACACTGGTCACACGCATTCTTCAGAAACAGTCGAATTGTTTTTCCAAAACCTGTTTTTTTACTGGCTAGGTTCAACATTCGAAGGCGCAAGGAGATAGTTCTTAGAAGCAGTGATTTTTAACTTATCCAGAGATCAGATTTTACTTTCCAACCGCAATATTATGTATAACGAGTCACGCAATGACTCTTTATATACTCACAAATTTATTACCATTATTTGCAAATGTTTACCGATATTGGTACTAATGTTAAGAGCATACGCCAAAAATGTATTGAGGTAGGCAGACATGTCGGTAGCCCAGTCCCAGCACTCATAGTCAGTGTTAGCATCTCAACCTAATTTATTTAGTGCCCCAACACGTTTTTCGGCAAACGAATCTAATGTAAAAAAATGCAATTGCACAATATAAGAACCTATTAAAAAAACCTAACCGAATTCATTAACACTGCCCGAATGCACTTGAATAGTAAACGGTTCCCCCGGAATTACAGTTACGCTTCAATTTACGCCGTATTCTGAACAACAGTGACAACCTTCGCGTGTTCCGGAACTTTGCTTAGAGTTGACTGATCTGGTTTTTATAATACAATCTGCCCACAGCGTTGAATTTAGGACGGCAACGGTTAGAGCCGCTTCCCCCGAGCAAGAAGAGTCTTGCTAACGCCGCCGATTACGATAATGAAATAATGATCGTGTCGCCTCTCAGTAACCACCGTTATGACAGTCGGTTTGAAAATGTTTCTTTAATACTTCAATATTGTTTTACATAACTCGCGCCATAACTCTGCCCTCCTGTTTAAGAATAAAGTTAAGGAAATAACCCAGACTAGCTCTTGGTTGCGGGACCGAATTGTCATTCAGTTGGAATGTTGAATAGTTAGTCTATAATTCAGTCTTTTCAGCACATTATATATACATGTATATTTATACAACACCCTAGAGGGCCTCAGAAGGAAAGGGCAAAAACCCTTCCAGTGGAGCTCGCTCAGGTGGTTTCCAAACACAGGAAAACTTCCTGTGCAGGGGGGTCAACCCTTGCTGCCCGAAGTTCTTCCTACAGCATTACCCGATCCCACCGGAAGTTAGTCAGTGAAAGCACTTTATTGTTTCCTACACTTGAGTGCTGCCGATGTGGAAAACCGGTTTCATCTGAGGCCGAGCCGAGAGTCATTTGGCACTTTCATTTCAATCTAGACAATGAAATATTTGCGCCTGTTTTTGGGAGAGGATAACAGTGTTGAGAGAGGAAAAATCTCGCTCTAAACAACTGGTCGGATGAAGTGATTACGCGGTGTTTTCGTTTCGCAAGACAAACTGGGGGAAGAGCTCCCGGGCCAAGAGGGAAGCCAAAAATCGGTAGTCGGGCAGTTTGTTTTGGCGGTCGCACAGCTTTACGTTCTCGACGTCAGAGCCGATCGCGAGATAGCGTACACAATTGAGATTAATAGTCGGTTTATATCTGTTTACGGTTGAATGATTTTTATGTGCGTTTCGATGCACGTCCGTAAAACGCGTACTCGACACATTTTGGCGTCCACATAGACCCTCCCCCCACTGTATGTGGGCATATCTTAATTCATAATATATTTCTCTCTGATAATAAGTAATATCCTGCAGTACCATAAATAAAGCTTCTGATTCGGATTATTTCAGTGCTCTTGATCCAAACAATTTTTTGGACTCTTCTCCTTTGTTCTTGAATGTTCCTCTTCAGTCTAGAATGTTTGGAGCTTCACTTCACTATCGGTGTCAATTTTCGTGGGGGTGGGGACGGCTCTCAAGTAGTGTCCGACACTTAGACGGCGTCCTGACAGACAAAGAATAGGATAATGAACCCTCGCCCCCCTTGTCGCCCCGAATAGAGTTCTGCAGTATGATTGCCACTTCTCTTGGAGTGTTTCTAGCTCCATACTCGGACGCCATGAATAAACACGTATTAAATGTGTTCATAGAACAACTCCAATAATAATGCCAAACGAAACAACAGGGCAAATCCCACTTAACAAATCAGATTGAACAAGCATGTAATTTAACGATAATAAAGCGGGCCCTAAACTCTTATCTCGTTGTCTAGTTTTCCTTCGAGGTGCATTCTAAAAACTCGCAGAGCCCTTACTTAACAGTAAGGGACGAAATTTGCATCAAGAGGAAACTTCGCAGCGCTTGTTGGCTCTAGAACAATTCATTTTTAACAGATGGAACATTGTCTTAACCCTATGGGTTTTCCTTAAACAAGTTTGCTCGTTAAACGAGAGGATGTTTTTTTGTAGTTGATGTTCGACAGCCGCCTACGCATATTCAATACCAACTGCACGAAGTAGTAAACGAAATAATGCGACGGACGACTGTATGGGATTTTTCAAGTCCTTATTATGCCTCTCACAAATAACACAAACGCCTTTATTTATTAGGCTATCCTATCGTAGGATATGTTTCCTGCTACCAACAGTCAGTCTATATCTAAGGGCCCAACCATGTCACTAATCTGTAAGGGCATTTTTCTGAACCTTCAAAACACTAACTTGCTACAACCGGAAATGAGGGCGTTGACAATCACTATCGTCCTAGTCCGACTGACCCATTATGTTTCCTTGTCTAATTGGAAAAAGAAACTTTTCCTTATTTCATTCTCTTTTCCGGTTGTGAAAGTTTGCTCTCAACACTGCCTGGCGACTAGTTCTTTAACTTTAAGTTCTGAACTAATTTGCCCACTTCTTCTTAGTGGCCTTCGCCAATCTTCGATAGGGGAACTTTTCCTCGTTTCCGTGCAAAGCACCCTATCGTTGAGGCGTTCGCGTTAGTGGGAGAAACCTCGCAAAGGGAAAACTTTAATCCACTTGTCCGGAGGGCAAACAGGACTGCCAGTAATGCAGTACCAGCTGTATATAAATATTGTACAGTTTCATGTACAAAAAACACTGTTAAACCACTGTATTTCGCCGCCCATTATGGAAATATTCACTTTCGAAATAGTTCCTTCGTAATTATTCTGTTATTGTAAGCTAGACAACAAAAAATACGAATATATAATAAATCTATTCCAAATTGAAGGATTGTTGCTGGTCGCGTGTTTCTGATTTTTTTCTCGAGGTTGTTCTCTCTTGGAAATAAATATTTTGAATGAGAGCTCCATTCGGCTTAAGCTAACCTTCAGCTTCGATATGACTCGAAATTGTAGCGATTTTCCCATTAAAGATTGTTCCGATTCGCAATTTTGGTTCCGTTCCAGCGTGGAACAGTTTTCGCCAAAAAATTCATTAGGCGATCATATTATCCCTTCGTTGTAAACTCTCTTTTCGCGATTCTGGCGTGTATTAAATTCTGTAATAAAATATTTGATCCGGGTTCCCAACGCTAGCTGACACAACGCTAGAACATCTGTGAACCAGTCCCATTATTGTCCGGTTTCTGAACCCGGACGCGATCACTCTACTCCGTACACTGTGTGTAATTAAGGTTGAAATTTTTATTAAATTAAAGAAAGAAATAATCAAATTTCCATTTGTAACAGATTATGCAACAGCGCGTCATTAGTTTAGGCGGCATGTACTCCCATTTTATTATATCGTTTTCAAGAAACATAAACAGAAGGCTGAGTCAAGACTTCCTTAGGATAAGTTTTCTCGTTCCGAAGTTGGTATCCTCCTTTTACCCCCAGGACCTCTATCCTAGGATTGAATAATCTAGCGCCAATTGAGAATAGAGGAGGAACTTACGCGTTAATGGGCGCACTGTAAGAGGAACTGATAAAAAATAAGATAAGCGTAAGGAAATTAAGCGGAAAACACGCTGGAAAAATGGAACGAATATGGACGATCGTTAAATAAGAGAAATACGAAAGGAAGGGGGATAAAAATAAAATTTGTTTCATTCCTCGCTTAATTCATATTTTGGTAAAAACATCGCGGAAATGTTATTTTTGAATTAATATAGCAAATAAAATTAAAAGTAATTAAGTTGTGCTATTCTTTCCCCCCTGTTCCATTTATGTTTCTGTCAAGTTACCAATGGAATCAGGTTAAATGACTGTATGTTTATACTGTAAGTAAGTGCCGGAGAGGTTAAGTACCAAAACAAACTGTTCAAAACCCCGTGAATAGTGTTAAGTTCGTTTACTATTCGAGCTGTTGGCGTCTGGGACTCGAACAGGTGTCGCTCGATTGTTCGATTAGTCTGCTCCCACCCCCTCCTCCAACCCCTCGTCCCTTCGCCCAGTTAGTCTCTCTAATATTAGACCAAATACAGTTATATTTAGAGCGAGACCATTCAAACTTCTTTCTTTGCCGTTAACACGCAAGCCTTATCCTAAATAAGACCCCTCCACTTTATCGACCACAATAATATACAGTCAAATACCGTCCCGAGCGTAAATTTAGTTGTGTAGGAGCACCTGTTAACACGGTTAGCAACAGGACTTCTGAATTGATATTATTGTCGTCTTACTCCTTAGTAAAATATTAGAACATGATTACGTATGATTACGCGCATAATCTACAACTAGTCTAATTGAGATAGATGAAATTCAAAATTAGAAGTAGAAATTTTGACCATCGAATAAATTTGGTAGTGAAAGTATTTGTATATATCATGTATACATAAGTAAATAAGCATAATAAATGTGAGGAACTGCGAAAAATAACTTTTATCGCAGTAATTTTACGTAATCTGTTATTTCCGGATTTGTTCACTGTTTAATATATATACATAGACTGTTTAATCTTTGCTGTTATTTTAATAAAGTCGATTTTGTCATATGCGATATTTCATTAGGCAACACAATGACGTGTTGCCGGGAAACGTGATCGTCTGTTATCAATATGTAAATTCACCTAATTACATACCTACAATATCAGTTAGTTAATAAATTATGTTTGGTGGCCTCCGTAAATTCTTATACTAGCTCATAATGCAATAATGCAGTTGTGGAAGCGGCTGATTACATCATGACATTTTCGGGGTGTCAGCGAGGGTTTCAGCCGGATTCAACTGATACTTTGTAGACTAATAGTAAGGGAAAATGGGCAGTAAGCAAAGGTAAGGAAGTTGGAAAGTCGCCAACTTGGAAGATTTAAACAGGATTAATCGACTCAATGAGAATAAGATTCGATTTTTGGTGTTTGTCAATATTTTTGACAGTTTGAAAAGGACTCGAATTTATCAGAAATAATTTTTCCCGCGATTCTGCCCAAACGTTGTAAAACCCAAAGTTACGTTATGGATCAGTTAGTCAATAGCCCGACTTTTAATCATTTCCTTGTTACATTCGTGAGGTGGCGCTTGTTAAAATTCGACTGCGATCTGTCGCCGGAAGTACGCACGTTCGGGAGCATCGTTCCGAACCCGACCATTTCCGGAGTTCATCAATGACCTGCCCCCATTGACATTAGCTAGCCAGCCACCGTGCCTAAATTCAATATTTGTTTCCCGGCAGTTCCATATCCGTAATCAAAATGTCGAATAATAGTTGAATCTAGAATTTCAATCTGCGCATAATATACCGTCTAACCGAGTATTTTACATTTATTTAGCCATCTTCAATTGTCTCTGAGAACAACTGAACTAGATGGACCCTAATCTTATCCCAATGGTGAAAAATTTTCAGGATCTTTTACACTTTTAAACAAAAATTTTCTATGAATAGTTTCATTGTTTAATTGGTTTAATGATCTATGAGAGAATATGAAACTGACTACATGTCAGATTATGTATTGTCATTGTATTATTACACAGAAGAAAATATTATAGTGTGGCCATAACCTGAAGCGGAGGGGGCAGGGAGGGCAAGACAGAATGGAATGAATCAAAAAATAAAAAGATATCTAGTGCAGGACCAGACGAACGAGTGGTTCTATTTTTGGCCAAAATAGGGCCACACGAAAAAATCCAATATCTCAAGCGCAACGGGGCCAAAGCTTCTTATTTGGTCGTTATTTTTTTAATATCGCGGCGTGTCCTCCGAGGCGGGCTTCCTGGCTCCGTTCAGTACTGAAGAAATTCTTCGAATGTTTGAAGAGATGCCCTACGGGCACCGACTATAAATAAAGCACAGAAAAAGGCTGCCCTCCCCTCCAGACGTCTGCGAAGCCTCGTAGTCCAGCCACTTTGTTCCAGAATTGAGTTGCCGCCTCTTAAGACTGTTCCAGTTTATAAAGCGTAAAATACCGTGCAGCATCATATGTTTTTTAGACATAGGCAGTCGGCGATGAGTTCTGCTAGTTTATGTAATATTTCAACTCGTGCTGAAAATTTCTCCTGTAAGGTCGTATATTCGAAAATGCCTCCATCACCAGAAAAAATATTAAAAAATTTCATCCTAATCCTATGATCCAAATCCTATTATCTTCTTATACAATACATCCTTACAGACCCCTGAAAAGGAAGCGGCCGCGTCATCTTATTTAAGTTCTCCTTTCAAATCATCGTGGTGCACTAACGTACCGATGGGACGTTGCTGACGATGGCTAGAGGCCATGCAAAATGTATCCGTACCCCAAAATAACTACCTTCAAGTAATGCAGAGTAATATTTCTTTAATTTCGGTCCACCGATATTACTGTTGCCTTCTTAAAGCGGTAAATTTACAGTCGGTTAGCATGCTGATAATTTCCTTCCCCCGGGAAATTTCTTATGCAAATTTATATCGTCGAGCCGAATCGATAAAACAAATTACCTAATGAAATTGAATAAAAGGAAAATAAATAATTTATATTTACGGCCATCCGACTGACAGCATCATGCTTAAAATATACGAAATAGAAAAATACTAGTTATATATTGCAGAATGACTTCTTACGTATATTAAACTTTTTTAATTAGAATACAAATTATGATGGTTTATTTATTAAAGAAATATTTAATTAACCGATAAATGAGTGGAATAAAAGACATTACCAGTAAACCGCCCACTGTTTTAAAATGTATTCCATTCTCAATTACCGTAGTAGTCATATAAAGAAATGTGAAATATTATAAACTATATTGTCTAACTGATAACTGGTCCACTATTAGCCAATAGGGTAAACGATATTTTAATCGTTGGGACAACACAAAATAAATCTCGGTACCGTATTGATCCGCCGATTCGTAAGTAGGCCAGTGCCACAGCAAAGATATTCATATTTCATAATCGGTCAAGTTCCCATGTTATATTTCAATTGGACTTTGTTAAAAATGATGTCTAATACTATTATTAGTTCAGAATTTAAGGATGAAGTATCAGTTGCCAAAATCGATTCAAAAGGATTGACTTCAACTGCAAAATTGGAATTACTAACGATTTATTAAAACTGAAATGAAACCTTTGCTAACAAGCTCAAAATTTACAAACCATATTGAAAAAGATGTGTACATATGGTATGGAACTATGGCTGTTCATCTTCGATAATTTTACAGAATGCAGCAACAAGACGACGACGATACGGCGGGAGGCGGGGGCGGCGGAGGGGAACAGAAGGCCGAAGAGATCATCGAGCTGACTTCGTCGGCGGACACGTCCACGGACGACGAGGACCAGGACCAGAGCCAGCGGGAGAAGCGGAGCCTGAAGAAGAAGAAGAAGCCGGGGCGGCGGCTGGGAGCGGTTCGGGAGCGGGGCGGGGGCGGCGGAGGGGAGGACGGGGCGGTGATAACAACGGTGCGGAGAGGCGGAGGGGCGGGGTGGGCAGGGGCGTAGAAGTGGAAAAGAAACGGAGGGCCCTGGAGGAAGCGGCCGCCACCCTGCTGGACAACTGCGACGAAGACGAGGAGGAACGCGAGGACGAGGACGGACCCCATCCGCCCAGGCGCCGCAAGAGAAGGGCACCTCCCACCGGCGGCATCAAGATACCGGGCTTCCTAAAGTCAACTTCACCCACTACCTATAACAAGGTACGCTAAACCTTCATTCAATTATCATAGTAATAATCTATTAGTAGTGGTGTATTAGTGAAGGTCCGATGGTCCCTGGTGATTCTCTGGTCATTTTTATTTTACCTACCCTTTAGTAATATACACATTGCGGCTACCGCTGAAGAGGATCCTCTGTCGTCAACGGCATATATATACATCGTTAAAATACAGTAGGTTAGTGTCAAACAACTCCTACCGTAACAGTATGGAACAACACCCCAAACTGATATACATCCATACGAAGGTTAAAAATTTATAACAGAGAACGTGGGGGCATATAGGACTCAGAATAATAATATCATCAAAGAAATACCACAAAGCGATATCACATCCACCTCTAACACACACACAGACATAAGGAAGGTGGGACACTCGGATACCTAACGAAATAACGGCCGTCGACACGCGTAAGAACCAATGCATAAACATGTAACAAACTAACCAAACCCCCAACAATGAATACTATAAGTGCATAAAAATGCTCGATATAAGAATGTTGTATTGCTCACAGGATGAACAATTATTCCATTGAATTAATATCAGCATTGCACAGAGACCGGGCACGAGCATATATCCAGAGCCCAACACTAAACGATGGGAGAACCTACACAGCCGATGATGCCCCCCGATGGCTATTGTCATAGTCCGATAACAGTCACAGCGGTCTTCGTCGAATCACTCATATCAGTCATCCGCCATACCAGTCTATCATTACGAAAAACAGAGGGAGAGAGGTGGTCGCCCGTTTGTCCTAGCCTTTAATCGGATGCACATTCAGGTCACCAGTAATTTGTCGGTAGTTAAATGGCCAATTTATAAAAATGGCGGCTTGAAATAATCGAAAATAAAATTGAAACATAGAACCCTGAACAGTCGGCTAATTAACGAGTTCTGTTGGGTGGTTGTGGACAATTAATCAGTTTCCTTAAACGACTCTTAAAATATAAAATGTAATTTATTATTTCTAATCTATCTATATATAAACTATTAAATAGTCTCCTCTAGGGTTTCCTAGACGAGTCCCGAAATAATGGGAGAGGTGGGCTGGTTCACTATTGCACCCATCAGCGTTCGAAATTACTGTAATGACAAGTGGTCGACACCCGATTCGGCGGGCAAAACCGCCTCCTGTCAAAACGTGACTTAGCTTAAGTCTAACGGTGGAGGTTTGTGGTGTGTCTATGTGAAGGATGTCGTCGGCGAGAGCGGGGACAGGACGACCCGGCCGGCTGACCACAGGCCCCAGCTGCCGCCCAAGCCCCAGGACCATCGCCAACAACAACAGGACGACACGGACAAGAGGTCATCGACGGCCCCGCCTCCCAAACTACTAATGATGAACGCCATCAAACTGCCGCTGGCGTCGGTACTCCCGAGGAAGCTGAAACCCACCGGTAACAAGGTGAACAGGCTAACGGCAAACAAAATATGTCTGCATTTCACGCTCTCCGCCCGTCCAGACGGGAAATCGGGTTCTGGATATGATTCCGGGCTTTGGAATCGAAGCTCGAAGTCAAAATTTTAAATCAATCCGGTTAGTTGTCTCTAGACTTCCATAATTGGGTTGAGAGGCGGCTATAAATGTTTCTAATATTGCACTTACTCTATGCTAACTATGAAGCCCCCCGTCAGGACTGTCACTGCACCTCTACTGTCGTTGTTTCTACTTACAAGCGCTGCAAGTGCGATCATGCACTGCAGTAAACGGGGGATTCATCGACCGACAACAAGTGCCCGATTGTACGGATTGCTACTTACGTTGGCGAAAAGTCGAAACCGGTCTAGCTAGAAGATGGCAAGAGTTCTTTTTAGCGCTATCTCTTGTCCTGGACGGGTGTCCGCTTTTGGCTTTTGTCAGTAGCATTCCATCGCAGTGTCTGTTGTCGGACGTGTACAGCGATGCGAGGATCAAAAACCTGTCTACGATAGGACGAAATTAACGAGCGGAGACTGAAGATCGCGAGAGTGATAACGCCGAGTGATAATCTATGGATTAGTTCTAAATAAATATGAGCATAAAAGCCGCAGTGCTTTGTCCCATCAATGAACAGGTCCGTTACATGTGATACCTGCCATATTAGCCTTTGCACACCTGCACGAATGACTTCTTTCTTTTGTTTTTTCGATTCCTAGTATAGCATTCGTAGTCACTGCAGCCAACCAGCTTCATGCCGTAATTGCTCATCGTTTTAGCACAATCTTGTCAGCTTCTGTCTCCTCCCGGTTAATCGGTCCTAATCTAGACCGGTTTCTACTTTTCGCCATCCAGTCTGTAGCATTTGTGAGCAGAATTTTGTCGGCAATATAATGCACTGTTTATGTAGTGAGCTGCACAATGAGAGTAAGATCGTACTTTATTAAAGTCATTATATACCGATTTATAAAATGCAGTAAAATTGCAAACAGTGTAATTCTTTGATAGCCGGCTTACGTGAGTATCACAAATTCGCTGACTGAATGCTACCGACGATGGCGAAAAGTCGCAACCGATCTAGCTAAAAGATATCCCCCTTTAAGCATTTTCCTTCTCGTTATCGTTAGTACAGTGGAATTTTTATTTATCTATTATTTACGTTTTAAAACCAGCAAATGTAAGAAGGCTGTCGAAAAGAATACTCCCCGATCACTAATATGTTCAGTTATATACTGGAACAATAAGCTAAATTCAATTGGCAAAGAGCGATTCGACCAGTGCATGTTCCCATTCCATTGATTAGGCCATTGTTTTTGTGAGTTAATTCTGGTTTCTATTCCGCGGGTTGCACACATTCTTCCCTTTAGCTGTTGGAAAAACGAAAAGTGCTCTTGTTGTATCTCAGCCTATTAATCTGATTTAACGTTCAAGCAATGTAAAATCGCGAAGAAGGGGACACAGTTTGTTTGTTCCATTATCATCAGTTTTCAAAATGCCAAAACCATCTGTTAGACTTTTCCAATAATGGAAGAGATTCTTTATCCAAGAGACATATAAAAAGAGACCATTATTTTGAATTTTAAAAAATGTGTTTTCTTTTCTACTATTTATTCACCGTTATGAAATGTCAATACTTCATTAGTCCTTTTGTTTTTAACTAACGCTACCAGTGTACCATAGATATACGAATAAATTTGAACTCAGTATTGTAAAACATTGCCTTTATATCGCATAGGATAAAATTTAATATCGGTTTGGTTTTAATTTCTGTAATCATGTTTCATATGCAGGAATTAGAAACGAGAGTGGGACCTGCAGGTCTGGCTTCAATGGAGACGCTGGACGATTCCACGGGGCCAATGGACGGTGAAGACAACATGGAGAACGTCAAGCTCGACACTGTAGACGTAAATATTCTAAACACTTAATTTTGTTTTAAAATGGATTGTTTGGAAATCTCACGAGCTTTTTCTACCGCCTATTTTTGTTGATCAGATCGACCCGGAAAAAGTCGGTTTCGAAGAGGACACGGAATCCAACTGGGCGGCCAAAGACTGGAGACACCAACTGAGACTGCTAAAGGAGCACAAATTAGTTGTTGGTAAATGAAGAAATAATCTGTTTTTCTCTTTATAATTGTTTCAATTTCTACGATATGTCTGATCGTATTCAAGAAGCTTTCATTCGTTGGACGCTTAAAAATATGTACGGTCTAAAGCCAGCCGCTTTGTTTATCCGGTCTATTGTTTGCAAATTGTGAGCAAAAAATGCTTCTTTCTGGGTTTGAAAACCTTGACGTTTTTATTGAAAATCGATAAAAGTCCATTAAAAAATATTCGATCGAATCCAATAAGTATTAGCCAGTAAGTAATGAACAAATGGAAGTATATTTATTGGAATCTCATAGAAATATAGAAAGGAGCGTAAATATCTATTTTAGTTATTAATTACTCTAAAGTTTATACAGAATTTATACATTAAATCGAAAATATTTCGGCTCTTCAAAAACAGTGTTTGAAATCCGTCATCAACAACTAGGTCTCACCTATAAGTGAGACTCAAGGCTGATACCATTCATAATTTGAATACATTATATATATATTAATTTGCACGTATGATTTCAGGAGGCCTACTACTGTTTCTAGTGCTCGTATTGATAACAATTCTAATCGCGATATTCGGTCCCAGGACGGCCGGCGCGAGGTCGGCAGCCTCGTCCTCTGCCTTCACCAATAGGTACGCGACCGCGGTCACTTCTTGCGGTCCCGTCAAAGGGTAAGTTTCATGACTTATTTTATTGCCTGAATTACAGTAGAATTGGCTAAATCGCTATAAGTATGTTTTTATATAAGTTTAATTATACGTAAGGGCCACTCTGCTGCCATGACGGGAGGGCTTTTTTCATTCAGTGATTGGAGGGAGTGTTAATTTTATAATTTCAAAATAAGGGGCCAGTGTATAATTCCAAGATCTCAACTGTCAAACCAGAAATAATTAAGGATTAATTTGAATTAGATTGATTGCCCATATAAGCTTCTGTCTTTCCCTTTAACTTGGGAATAACGAATCCTGTCAAGTTTCTAAGTCGTACCATGTGACGTATAATTAGCGTTACATTGTCTAAGTCCACAAATACTTAGATCTCTATCACCGACTAAATTTGGCCAAAGGATAATTTTCAACGCCGAAATGAACAAACCAGGTGTGCTATAGCTAGAGTTAAAATGGCATGCAAATGTGGTTAATAACAGTGGTGGGTGGGGTACTTACGTGTGCAGGAACATTAAAATGTTGTTTTTGTGGTGTTTGGACGTTCTGTCTGTTGTTGCAGAGTGCTTGAGGACAACGCGGCCTACGTGTTCCGGGGTATCCCGTACGCTAAGCCGAGCACGGGTCGACTGCGGTGGTCTAGGCCGGAAGCGCTGACCCTCTCCGACTGCTGGAACGGGACCCTGGACGCCACAGCATCTCAGACTCCATTCTGCTGGCAGCAATTCGCCAACGGTTCTCTAGACGGAGCCGAAGACTGTCTAACCCTAGACGTTTACACTCCCTACGTCCGCTACCAGTCCCCCGTACCTGTAAGTTATCAGCAACGTCTTTGTTTTGGGGTACGCGCGGGTTTCAAATATTATCATCGGGAAAATCCAGTTCCTATCAGTAATTTCAGTTTAAGTATTTTGTATCCTTTAATACTATATTTCATACCAGGCGTGTCCAAGTCATTGTTGCGGCCATATTGTGTGACGCCATGTTTAAAAGTAGTCGGAAATTTTGTTAGCGTTAAGTCTCTTCCGATTAATCGGACCAAGCTTAAGTTTCAGCGTTTTGGAAAATACCAATTTATTCCCATACCTATTTCACTGGTGAGTATTACTTGATTAAGTAAATATACATATTCGGGCACAAAGATAGCTCGCAGCCAAATCTAACGTCTAAATAACCTTCCCGAGTTAACCGAAGAATGTAATAGAAATCGAATCCCAATTCGTTAGTTATTGCTTAACTACTATGAAACCCTTTAAAACATCTTACGTACTCCGATGTACAATAGTGTGTCATTAAAAAGTAATCATACCAGTTCAATAAGGACTGTATTCATTCAGCATACTAGGAAGCGACGGGAATTGGTGAAACTTCGAGCGATTGAGCCTAATCTATTACCGTCTCCAATAAAATAATTCTCTTCTAATCGACCTCACACTAATAAGGAGATATAACAATCGAGATATAACGGTCGTCTCTGTTTCTTAACACTCACATAGTCCGCGAAACAAAATTCGGAACTAGACTGATAAAATGTCGGTTACCACTGCCCACTTGATCGCGTTTACCTTTTACGGCCCCTATTGGTTGGAATTATGGCGGCGTTGCATTCTTCGTTCGGTCAATGATGGCGGCCATTGTTAGGATTCTAAGAAATGAAAAGTTATCTCGTTTCATTGTTATACTTCTCATAAAACGGAGGAAGAAAGCGGTAAAATTATCATCAAGCGGTCTCAATCAACCCTGTATCGGTAATATAATTCTATTCACACCTATATAAATAGCCGAAGTACGCGATACAAGTAGACCCTTAATTTTTTTTCAATTTGTGTTAACAAGGACAAAATAACGTAATAAGCGAAAGGCGCCAATGATTTAGTCGACTTTGATACGGCAGGTAATCGTCGTGATCGGTGCGGAAACTCTTCTCGGCGGTTCTCCCGGTCGCCTGCTTCCTTCGGCGGCCCTCAGCCGGGTCAAAGAGGTCGTCTTCGTTCGGCCCAACTTCCGGCTCTCTGTGCTCGGTTTCCTCGCCGCGGAGCCCCTCTCGACCTCCACCTATCCCCGCTCGAGCGGCAACTACGGCCTGCACGACATCGTCGCCGCCCTCACCTGGGTCAACCTCAACATCAGGCACTTCGGCGGCGACCAGGACCAGATCACTGTCTTCGCCTACAGGGCCGGAGCGACTCTTATCACCGCTCTCACAGCTTCCAACAAAGTCAATGTAACTACTTTTCATTTTAAAGTTGCAGTTGATTGAAAAGTTACAACCCTCATTGCAGGAGCTGCTCTCTTACCAAGCACTTTTCAGTTTATATTTGCAATTACTGAAACATTACAACCCTCAATGAAGGGGCTGCTTACTTACCCTCTACTTCTCAGTTCAAATTTGCAACTGATTGAAAAGTTACATTCCTCAATGCAATAGAACTTATTCTATCCTATTTCACTGATTAGGATTGATTACACAGGCACCATTCTTTCCTTGAAAAGTATTTTGTAAAAAAACTGAAGATAATGTTAAAGAAATTAATTGATTAATTTAAAATATTTATGTGGGATATTGAGCACAAGGTTATCATTTGCATCATTCTGTGTCCTTTTCCTTGCTTGGTACTTTGTACTTTATTACTAGCACAGTTTCAGTTTCTTACTGTGTATGATTTTATAAATGCATTTATATGATTTCTCTGTAATATAAGTAAGATCAGACAGAGAATCAGATAGTTTTTGTAATTGAATTATTTATTTTAGGACTGAAAAATGTAGGCACACTCTGTAACCTTTATTTAGGTATGCTCAGTATTTGTACAGTGCAAACCATTTTCTATTTTCATATAACCCAAAAATCAAACAAGAAAATATTCAGCTCTCTTTTGCTGTTAATGAGAGTTTTGAAGTAATTAATATTTCAGTGAGTTCTATTAATTTCTTATTGATTCATTTCAGAAACTGTTCACTCGAGCATGGCTTTCAAGTGCATCATCGGTATTTCCAAATGTAACTCTAAGGGAATCAGAAAAACAATCTAAAGGCTACCTTGAATCACTTTCATGTAGTCACAATTTAACTGCAGAGTGCCTCAGAAGTCTGGTAAGTGTTAGTCAGAAGTGCAGTTTACATTAAAACCTTTTTTCTAATCGGTTAATGCCTGGTACAAGGTATTTTCTGTATACATTTTCTGGGTATAAATCCTGCATATTCTCTTGGCAACCTCTCCAGTTTTTAGCAAGTTAAGAAGTACTGGTACAACAGCCTTTGTTTTTCATCAATTGTATTGCTGCTGAGTTTTGTTTTTCCCTTGAAGGTTTTTCTGTATTAAATGTAGAAACATTATCCTTCAGGAAAACTTGTTTACAGATACTTGGAAATTATTTTGTGAATACAATTTTGGTTGCCATACACGTTATTTTATTTTACAATGCTAGTCCCTAAATATTAATTTCTCATTTATTTATTTATATATTATTTAAAAATGTGCTGATATTTACTATTCATCTTATTATATTATTTATTATTCAATATTTACTATTTTATATTTAGTGATATGACTTATTTTTCTTACCCATCATCCTTTGAGAGTATATGTTAATCTGGAAACAATTTGAATGTTTCTTCTAGGATGTTGAAGAGCTTTTTGATGCAATCCCTGACTCTTGGCGTAACAAGGAATCAGAACTGGGTGATATATTCGATGTTGAGAGGCCTCATGGATGGCTCGTTGAAGATGGCCACATCATAAGGGAGAACCCTTTTGATTTCTGGGCCAGGGCCAACACCTCGGTTCAAGTTGTCATAGGTCTACTTTTTAACCTTATTCCTTATAGTGCATTTGTGCAAATATATCAAATCCAAACTAATAATTAATAATAAGATATTGTATGGTATGGTGATATACTAAAGATATACCAGATAAACCAGTTGTTGATTCAAGTTATTTTTACAAACTTTATAACTTGCTGTAAGTATGTTTCTTTGAATAAAAATTTGAATTAATTAATGACAGGAACTCTAAGTGAATATTAATTGAAAATTGGAGCAATTAATCCAAGTATTTTTTTTTATACATCATGTATTATTAATACAAACCATTGACACCCAAGAACAATCTTATTAGTGACAGGGAGGAATGAAATATTGCCCCAAAGAAGTGATGAGTAATAGAGTTAGATGTTACATTACTCAAAATTCCAAGAAAAATATTTATAGAAACTTTTTTCTTGATGAGAGAAATAAAAAATAAATCATATTGAGGGCTGATTCATGGAAGTAATATAAATTATTCTTCCAAGTGTACAAATGAATCAGTAATTTTAATGAAAGCCTTCAGTCAGCAGTTATAGATTTGTAACTTAAATTATTTCATATCAATAATATGAATGTGCTTATAATTGGCCACACAAAGAGACATGCATTCCAAAGTATTAATATACTTTGTTATTAACTATTTCTTTCAGTTTTCTTGACAGTGACACCTGTGTTAATGGATACAATTTAAAACACCAACTGTATTTTTCAGGTACAACGGCGTTAAGTGAGACCACGCCCGAATCTGGTCTAACTTACAAGAAGTGGAGCGAGGAAGAAGTGATGAGACGCCTGCAGAACACCGAGATAGGTCATGAAGGTGCCAGCGAGGCGCTCATAGCGGCATATTACAATGAGAGCATCGTTGAGGCAGAGCAGGACATCAATGGAGGAGCGGGAGGCGGTGGCATAGAGGCAGCCATAGCTGACGCACGCACAGTCTGCCCGCTATACAGGACCCACTTGCAGATGCAAAACTCCAAGTTCTATCTTGTATCTAAGGTATAAAAAATGAGGAAACATTATACTGTTTCACTGATTCCTGTCTTACAGTCCAAGAACAGTTTCAAAACTGATCCATTCATGCATTAATTCTTACCACTGTAAAATCGATTGTGCAGGGTCAAGCAGGTGATGATGTAGACGCTATATTGGGTCGTTACAAGCCAATGACCCGCGAAGAGCGGAGTTATGTGACTTCGATCCAGCGCATGTTCTATCAGTTCGTTGCCCAGGGTCTTACCAACTACCAGGCGACCAAGACAGTCCTCCACGCAGATACAGGACTTGTCTCCTCTTTCAGAAGGCTCACCAACTGTGTTTTCTGGGACACTCACTTTCCTCACTACAACTTCTCACGCATCGATTAAAATAGGTAATTTAAGATATTTATTATCTACACAGTTTCAACTTTTGTTGCAGTTAGAGTTAGAACAGTGTTGGTGCCAATCTCTTGCATCTTCAACAACCAATATTTGTAATTGCCTTACTGTAATAAGGAATGGGTATGGTTAGGACCAATTCAGTGATCCTTACTTTTCTTCTATTGATCATGAAAATTCTAGAATAATAGATTCTCTGAAATATTTACATACTGTAGAATAATAATGCTTGAGAGCGTGTGTTATGTCTGATTATCTATTTGTTAGTCACAAATCTATAATTGCTGACCAAAGCTTTTCATTAAAATCACTCAGTAATTTTATGCTTGAAGGATTAAGTTAGTGCATTCAATTTAATAAAAATTAGGTAAATAGGAGTTATCAGTAGGTAATAAAATCTTGTTGAAGTTTTAGGAAAATATTTATTCTGTTTCATTATTATTAATTGCATTTTTTGTTTCTCATTTTAGGTTATGTATGGTGATATGTATGGAACATTATTTTGGAATGAACTTGCTCTCGTTTTCTCTCTATCTCTTTCTCCCTCTTAGCACAGTTTGGCGTACCGGTAATTTATATCGATGGTACAAATTTATTTTCTTTCAATTTAGCTTCAATACTACTACTGAATGACAATGTCATGAGATGTCTGTCATTGAATTTTTTTTAAGAGGATTCATTCTTTAATATTTGTACATGTTCTGTGTTCAGTATAGTTGTCAGGTAATATTTAAACTATTATTATTATTATTATTAGGACCATTTTTTTATTATTGTGCAGCACATGTTGTTGAAAAAATCTTCAGTAGTTTTTTTATTGATGAAGAATAATATTCAGACGTTCACTGTTCTATCTGTGGAGGACTATACATAACATAGAGAATATTGCACAAGATGGAAGGTTTCATTTTTCTGAAAGACTGTAATATTTTCCGGAATTACTAATGTATAAATAGTTAATATTCAAATGGAAATGAGCTCATTTTTATTCTTGAATGACTGAAATGTATTAAGTGCAAGAACTACATAACTGAACATAGGATGAGGCCATACTCTAATAAAATATTTATTATGAAAGAATGAATTCTTTGGATGTAATATACTGTCTCGTTTGAACATAACACATTGTTGGATCAGAGAACACAGGGGATTGAAAAAATTAAAGGATATAATAACCACTGCTATGCTGCTATATATTGTGTGTTGTCAATGCTTTCCAGAGTACCTTTTAAATTTTATTTGCTCTGTAGTTTATATTGCACAAATGTGGGTAAAGAAAAATAACTGTGGCATTTTTATATTCTGTAACTTATTTTATTTGTACGAATGAATTAGAATAATTAAATATCTCTGAGATTGTGCTCCTTCCCTTGTTAGATCAGGGTTTTCAACCTGTGCATATTGTTTTTGTGTTTGTATTTTCTGTTAGCACTTTTTTGGTTATTCATTATAATTACTGATTTGTTTTTATGATTAAAGTAAAGTGCCAAATTTCCAATTCATTTTTTCTAAACAAATGCAATACAAGAAGGAATTATTTAAAGAATTACAAAAAACATAATCTTTAAATTAAAGATTGTAATTGGGTGAATGTAATTAATCTTGCAAAGATAAAAATTAATTCTTGCAATCCCCTTTGTTTTAAAATTAATGATTAATTATATTTACAATTTAGTATAATAAAAGCATCAGTTTCTTTTTGCCGTATGGTTTGAACTGTAAAGTGGACAAACTGAAATTAAAAACAAAAAAGAACTGGATCGTTTTACGTTGTAATTGAAATGATCAAGTAATGTAATATATTGAAGCCATTTTAAAATTAGGAGTATATAATTTAATCAGAATCAATATTGCATGAAAATGAAATAATGTGCCAATATTTCAGTCTGAAATGTATCCCTCAGAATTTATTAAAAAACACTTTAAAAAAGTTCAGATGCAATTAAATTATTTTAATTTTAATGTAACTTAATTATATAACAAAACATGAAAACAAAACATGTTTTGAGTGCTTATATATATATATATATATATATATATATATATATATAATTATATATTAATATAAAAAAAAATTGAAAATACTATTTAAAATTTAGATATTTTCTGCATTACTGAAATATTGTCCATATCAAATATGTATTAAAACATTTTGAAATGTTGCTTTTTTAAAATTTAGTGTGTGAAAAGATTACAAGAAACCAGTGCTATGATGCTTTGAAAAATACAATTTTGACAACCCCATAAACAGTAAATTTCAATGCAAAAAGAAATTAACATTTAATATTTATATATTTATGTTTACAATTTATAAAAATTATTTTCTTTTAAATAAAATAATCAGTATGGTTAATATTTCATTATTTTTAAGAAACTATAAAAAATTCAAATTGAATAATATTTAAATTAGAACAAAATAAATTGAAATTGAGTTGAGATTATAAAAATTTCACTTAGGCCTTTTTTATCAAATTCCAAATATTTGGCAAGCTATATAAGTAAATATATACTTTGCCAAATTTGTCGTACTGTAAAGCTCAAGTATATTTCCCAATAATTCTTCAGTTGGTTTTTGACCTTGTTTAATGGTTCTAAAAAATATATATATGTATAAATAAATAATCCAGTTATCTTCTTTGTAATATAATAAATATATCAATACAAAAAAAATTAAAATATTTCCCCAACTAAAGCTATTTATTTGTGTTTTGACTTTCAACTTTTCTTTAATTATACATGGTTGAAAATTCCTGTATTAGTGACTATTTCTGTACGAATGGCTAGTATAAATAATAGTTAGTTAATTTTATGACAATAACAGAGTTTCAGTAAACAAATATTTACATTCCACACAAGCCAATTAATCAATTACAGTCACTTATGGTGATTACTTATTGTAAAGCCATCAGTATTTAGACAGGCTCTGTGTGTTATTAATCAACATTAGCAGTGCAATATTTTGGTTCGAAATTGGAATACACAGATTTTTTGTTTACAATAAAATACAAGTTTAATTTTCTTATTTTAGCACATTTGTTTTTAATTTTCTTATAGTGTTTATCAGACAAATTGCTATGTTAATTATGATGCCAACGAAAATTCAGCCTTGTAACTTTATGTGGATGCATACCACACATAACTTCCCAGTCTTAAGGCCAAATGATACATTAATAAATGATCTGTCTGTTACTGAAAATAAAGCGTATTTTGAAAAATTTATCTTCTACTTCTATGGTCTGATAAGCTGATCCATTCGTTGCACAACCCTGTATATCGCATATGTTCTTTTAACCAGATATTAGTCCTGAATACAATTTTATTTCTGCACCTTTATTCTACTTCCTATATTTAAACACTTTTTACTATGTATTATTGTTTATGACGAATGGCCAATTAAAAAAACAAACATTAATTCCAGATATATATGGGCTAATCCATCATTCAAATGATGGTTGATTTATGTATTTATTTAATTCAAATTTGCAATTGGAGATGAAATGACGATGAATTGTGATCATGCAGCCATATAGCAGAGGTGTACAGTATACCATAAACATGGTGTACCAATTAATTTGGGTTTCAGCTCTGCTGCCATTGTGGTTTTTTGTCCAATTGCAATTTTAATAGACCTGTAGTAGTTAACTAATTCTAGTAACTCATTAGGTTTTGCCCTTTTTTTGTTGAATTAAAAAACTATCTTCATTAATACCACATATTAGAAGAATTATTTAAGTGGCCAATAAGACTAAATGTGTTTTTAAGACTAATTCAAGGTGATATTTTTCTATACACCATATGGGGCGTGCTACTGCAGTTTTTTGTAAATCTCCAAAGAAAAATGTAGATTTTTTGTGGAGGCAAAAAAATACGAAAGAAATATGTGTATAAAATGTTTGGAATACTTTTCATGTGTACATTTTTTAAATGTTAAAACACTGTTTGTAACAAAATCGCAATTGTATTTTGTACAAATGTAGAATCTAGTTTTTTGTAACGTGTTTATATGCTTGTAATAAAAAAAAGGATTTGATAGTAACTTATTTAGTATATCGATTTATTAATTTATTTATTTTGTTTTATATATTGTAATGTTTTTAATGAGTCGGGTGAAAACCTTTTTAGTTATTAAGGTAATTTTATATTGTTGCCGTATATGTATAATGACAATTTGTAAAAATTAAGTGTCACATTTAAGATCGTCTACTGTGACGTGAAATCTAGGCCAAAATAAATTTTTTTTAATGGGGTAATTTGTTATTATTTTACCCACTCTACCCTCATTGTTGTACCCATATTTGTTATGGGTACTATCAACTTAAATTTGCAAATAAATAAAAATCTAGGCTGCTACTTGAAACTTTTCATCCAACCTTTTTTCTTTACCCAAATATCCACCTCAATTTATTTGCTCCTTATCCTAGGTCTACCTACCCTAGGTACCAATTGTATTGGAAAAGGTAGCATGTATATATCTGCAAATTCAATCCACAGTGGAGAACCAACTAAATTTTCATTCAGTTGCAAATTACAAGTGAATCATCTTCTGGTATTTCTTTTTCCCCAACCAATATGTTACTGTTCTGTTATACTTTCAGTGCTCTGAACAAGCTTGTACAATAGTGGGAGGGATCCATTTAATGATGGTACGGTTTAGTGTGTTCTGTTCTCTCTGATCAATTCTATTGCTATCTAATAACATTCATAATAACGTATTACTTCATAGGATCACCATGATGATGGTGTCCTGAACAGGGAAAAGGTCAATGTCTTGGTAAATTGTTTAAGGACTTTAAGATAGTACACACTGTTAACAAACTAAAATATACCAGCAATGCAGCCAGTAGCCTGAAGAAGAAGATAAGTGAAATTGGGGAAAAAAAAGAATAAGGCCAACAGACTTGGGTCATTAAATAAATAAGAAGGAATGTATGGGTTTCTTGATAGTAAAACCAACAGACAAACTTATTGCTTGTCAGTCTGGAAATAGGCCAGTTAGAAACTTGGTGATAAAAATGTATACACAATGGACTTGTGGACCAGCATATTAGCTGAAATAATGAGGCATGTATGAAGTACATTATGTATTAAAGTTATACACAAAACTCGACACTAGTGTACAAAATAGTAACACAATTTGCCAATATAGTCCATTATTCACTTTTTACTTAGTTTGAAATTTATGCTTACATTACGATGTAAGAATACACCCTTGTATACAATAGAACATAATTACAAACTATTTTCATTGACACTTGACATTTTTTAATTATTAGTTAATACTTAATATGATGATATTGTTCTAGTTTGATACCAACATTTGTAGCACTGAAATATATTGCTAATACGGTATAAAATAGTAGTAATGTAGAATTACGGTGTCTTGAAAAACCAAAAATTTGTTGATCATTCTTTAAAAATACAAATGATTTCTTAATCAAAAATTTCCAGGGAAAGTAAATCCCCTTGAGGTCTGTATTGTATTGTATAAAAACACCACCCAAAAATTGTGATAACTTCTTCGATACAGATCCAAAAAGCAATATATTTTAATGCTTAAAATACTGGCACTAATATGGAACTGATACTGATTGTACATTTACAAAATGTTTGATTCTTGATACACATGTCCTTTTTTAAAAAGTAATTCTATATATATATACATTAACTAAACATTCACCGTTGCTAAATAATGACACTGAGAGAAAATATGACAGTATGGCCTCCAGAATGAAATTTGGAACCTTTACAAATGATTTTTAAAATACCGAGCCAAAATTATTGGGATACAGAATGCACATAGTAAAGATGACATCAAAAAGGAACACTGGCTCATTGGTTTCCATTAAACTTTCGGTATTTTGTGTAGAAAGTTGAAACCTGAGCTACACTAAGTCCTGGAACCCTATTCCGGCAGAGAAGTTTAGCAGAAATTAGGATTCCATCGCTTGAGGGTTAACGTTTTGAATAAGCGTTATGTTGTCTCCTTTCATCATGATCCTGCCCAAAGGCCGTCTGTTCTTCGTTTTCAAGTTGTACTCCTCGGCGTCGTCGAGGACAAGGTTCATGTACTCGTCGAAACCGACAATGTGGCCCTCGATGCGAAGATTGACGTTCTCGTAGAGCCAAACCTGGACACGGGACCTGTTCTGCAGATACCTGAATATAAGGTTGATGGGCTGTACCATCACCTTCTGGATTTTTTGCGGACCTTTGTACGACATTTTGGTGAATACAAAATTAACGTTTTGAGTCTAGAAAATTGACTGAGCACTTAACTACACGGGCGATTATAAGGACGTTAAAGAACGGTTATAGTAAACAGTGGAAACAACGCCGGACGAGCGCGTGACGAAGCCATAGAGGTATGCTACTTATCCAACATACTCAGCAGATTTATAATATTACCAAATTATTTCTCCAACTCGTATTAAGCGTAAATATTAATTGCTAAATAGATTCAAAACCTCGAAGGAATATAGATTTACAGTGTCTATAAAAATATTGTTTTGCTTATAGACTATACAGGAAAATATATTTGATTGGTTGATTTCCGTAACCATCTCATTAGCACTTTTTTAGCGCCTCATTTTTAATATATAATATTCATTCTTAGATTGCGTGTTGTATCTTCAATTCATCAATTTTTATACACAATAGATTAATGTTCTACAGCAACTCCATAAAATACGCGATTTGATTGGTTGAAATATGACCTGACTCCACCGCCATTGTGCACATTTTTGTTAGTAAGAAATAACTTTACTTAGCAATTTTTAAATAACGATGGATCCATTTTCCGGAGGATCGTGTATCGTGTATCGTGTATCGTATATCGTGTGTACGCTATAGTACATTCAATGCGGGCCTTTTAAGTGAATAATTAAAAAGGTGCTACTTTTCGTGCAAAAGTTGAACAAAGCCCGGCAGGTGGGGAGCAGGATTTCAGCTTCAGAAAAGCTGCTTACACCTTTATCAACCTTATGTAATAATATAACTGTTAATATTTCTTTATAATATTATATCTATTATCTCAATACATAAATTAAATTATTTATAATTTATTTTTACAGGTAGTGAAATGGAGGGTCACATTTGCTTTCTTCCAAGGTATGCTCACTTCAAAAATATATTATAGAATGTAAGGCGTTTTCATGTATTTGATTTTCTTCGGGAAAAAGGATATTTCCAGAACAATAATTTGCTACAGCATGATGGCAAGTTATTATATTATAGAAATATTTATTGTTATCACACATTAATGGTGGTGGGCCAGATGACTAACAAAAATAAATTAACGTTTTTATTTTTTCAAGGCTATACTGTTAAAATAATTTCTTAAACATTAAGTAAGTGATAAAGGATAAATGTAATTGAATGGAAATAACTTATACCTTGAAAATGATGGTTTCTTAGATGTGCAACTGATCATTTCCCTAATTTTAAACTATACTCCTCATACTAATTCTAAAATGAGATGGTAAAATTTTTGATAGGACATTATCATTCAATATAAGATAATGCACATTGTAATAATATGATTTAAAAATATCAGATAAAAAATTGTTAGGTGACATCAGTTTTGTAGTACACATTATGATATTTTTGTTTGACCACTATGAGTAAATATGACAACTCAAATTTTGGGTTACATTGTTAGAACAATGTTCTAAAGTAACTGAAGTTGGATTTGTGTAATTCAAATACCCCAACTCCAACTTTCATGCATTCTCCTTACAAGAAAAAGATTATTTAGGCTAAACTTAGAGCTATTAACATTCTGTATGAAATGTATACAATAAGTAAGAAGGAATTTAGAAAGTTTGAAAGGAAATGAAGTTTTAGGTGAACATTTTTAGTGATTACTTTCCCTTTTGTATCTCTCTCAACTCTGACAAATATTTTTCAATATTTTATCAAGTAAACCACCAAACCTTCCTATGAACATATTAAATAACATTTATTAGAATCCTTGAGATAGAGGTGTTAATATAGCTTTGAGTTTAATTTGTTTTATTCTTGGCAAATTTAGAGTCATATTCATTTGCATAAACAGGAATATATGTGTATAAATAGATAGATGGATAAATAGGTAGATAGATAGACAGATAGATAGGTAGATACACATTGTTATATTCAAAAATGGTTAAAAAAAAATCATTTCATAATTCCTTTCCTTAGACCCTTTTGTGTATTGAAAAAAATTTAAACTATGACACTCTTATCTAGATTTAGGAAACAACCATTTAGCAGAACAAATGCTGAGTACAAAATGAAGGTCTGTTAATTGTTAGAATGCTTATTATCCTTTGTTTGTTCTTTTTCCTCTTGTATAGAAAAAAATAGACTGCTGTTATCCATTATACACTTGGAATGGTCATTACTGAATTTTAAAGCAGAACTTAATAATTCACATAGCATTGGTGTATTTTGTAATTGCTTTATATTTATTTGCTGTGTTGGTTTATATTTGATTGTATTTATTATTTTCCTTTCCTATTTCCTTTTGAACCTACGTATAGCTAGTCTATTTATTTAGGTATTCAAGAAGGACTATATATTACTAGTAGGTATTTTAAGTAAAGGAAACAGGGAAGAGGTAGAATGTTTAAGAAATGTCAATTGTTTCACTGGCACAGTTTCATTATAAGTAAACACTTGCTTTATGACAGAACAGAAAATTAGGAACAGTTAAGGAACTCTTTGATAAATATTTAATACTTGCGTTACATTTTATGTAGCTGTTGTGGGTATACAAAAACATCAAACAATTGTTTAAAATTAAAATATTTTTTAATTACTGAAATTACAAATAACAAATCATACTTGTATGTTGTCAATATAGAAAATGTGACTATAGAATTAAATAGTTTTGTTCACCAAGAACTATATAAAAGTTCTGCTTCGTGTAATTATTTTCTTTAGTTATATTCCATACATACATTATCAATATTTAACACTTTTCTGATCAGAATGTTTTTTTCCAATGTTCAATAAACCATATAAATGTTTGTATAATTTAGACTCTCCTATTCATTTATACAACATTGTTTTTTCATTTCGGTCTGTTATATAATTATTTCTGTAGGAAAAACAAATAGATGTTAGTATAATAAAATAACAAACATAAAAAAATACATCAACCAAGAATATCCTTCTTAAACATTCATTTAAAATTAAATTACTGTAGTTAAACTTAAAGAATTTAAAAAGATCTTAATTATTTAGAAGTCTAAAAACAATATTAATCTTGATGCAATTTGAGTTGTCAGTATAATGTGGCAGAACGTGTTCTAAGTTTAAGCCACAAAAAAGTGTTTTTGTACCTGGAAGATATTAGCCACCCATCCATTAACGATTGCCTAAACAAGATCACACTGTAACGATTTAAACTTCATTACCAATCCAATATAGAAGCATAAAAAAATTGATGTTTCAACACTTCAATGAGTACATGAGTACAAGTGACCTCAGAACAAACTTGATGTTCAATTTGATCATATAAAATTTCCAAGGCTTGGCATTATTTTGGAGGCTTAAACAAAATTTGAGTTTCCTTTCTGAATATACAATTTTTATTATATGTGATTATGTGTAATCATTGGATCATTGGATGCATGATGGTATTCTTGATGAAATGATTGGCTTTAGCAATGACCTGAATCTAAAATCAAATTCCTGACTGCTAATTGCTTTGTTTTCATAAGTGAAAAATATATCTTAGAATTTGTACTTTCAAGTTCTTCTGATATATGGCTAAAATTAATTATGAAATAAAGTGTTTGATGGTAGAAATAGAAGTTAATAGTCTATCTGTTTTTGTATTTTCCTCTCAATACAAAACTGTATTGGTAAATTGGTAGGTTTTGGCAATTTACCAATGTCAGTAGCATTCTGTTCATAATGGAGTACTATTCACTGCCTGTGATCTGGTGATGAAGACACATGCTATGGAATTATTCCGGTGTTGTTCTCAATCAGTATCCCAAATGTGTCTCTTATTAATAGATTGCTAGAGAGGGGGGCAAACAACTGAAACTGGTTTAGAATAAAACCAAAATGTGAAAGCCAGAGGGGCAATAATTAAAAAAAAGTAAGCTATCGTTGTTTTATTTTTATTTATTACTTTCATCAGTTACTTTATTACTGCCTGAACTTATTTTCACCAATGCAAATTCCATATTGTAATTTATAATTTTATTAAAGGAATTGGGATACATTGAAATCTTAGAGTTGACAATTATTGAATCTGTAACAACAAAATATTCAGTAGCCTACCAGCCATATAGAACAAGTTCTGCTTCATTTACTTATAAAATTAAGCTATTTGAACATTTCATAGAATAAAATAAAATACTTTCTGTAATGAAGTATAATAGTGCATCAATTCATTTAAATAAAATACGAATTATTTACACATCATGTGGTTATAATTTTTAAATTGCAAATATTCCTTATTCTTTACATATACCAACAATATTCTCAAGAATATATATATTTACATTTACAGCTCTAATTTAAAGTATATAATGTTGACTGCATTTGTAATGTTTTGTCATTTTTTGTTTAAACAAATGACATTTTTTTATTCAGCGGGACCTATTTTAGAAAACAAGAGTTCTTGGTATTTGCAAACAATTACTGTTGTATCTACTCCAGTATATAAAACAAAGTTGTGTAATAAAGTAAACATGTAATAATGTTACAACTTTTTAATCCTTTAAGAGAAAACTTCACTTAAGAATTTTTAATTTATGAAGTACTTTGGACTGCAAATTTTTCCTATATTTTTATTGTTTTGAAGTAATAAAAATCAAGGAATGAAAGGTTAATAGAGGGAGAAAAGCTGGACTGTATTTTTACTTTTATTATTTAAGTCCTCTTTCAAACTACATATCATACATAAATTTCTCTTTTAAACTTCACATTTATAATAATCATGTCATAAATAATAAGGAAATGGAGTGGAAACAGTAATTGGTTAGAATTACCAACATTTCTTGAACCATCTATTAACTTTTATAAACACAATTAATCATATTCTCACTGTGCTTGAAAGTTCAAAGTTATTTTGGTCCTTAAAGTCCCCCATTAAGAATTATTCAGCCGAATATAGAAAAAATTCGATTAAAATATAATCTACCTTATGTTCAGTTCTGAAGAAATTTTTACACAAAGTTTTGTATACTTCAATGCATTTTGTTTCCTCGCTTTCCTTTTACAATTTATCATATTTAAACTTAACAAGAAAAAAAATCACTACAGATTCTACTCATGAAAGTTCTTCTCATATGTTTCTTCCGCGTTGATGGTATTATTTACAAAGGGCGCCGTTCTCCCACTCTCTCTCACTCGTCGGCCAGATTTTCTCGTTTGAGATCTTTGAGAGTCTTGTTTTATCGTTATATGTTTTTTCTTTTGTTTTATTACAAATTAACAAAAACCGTATTCAGTTTATTACTGTTTGTCAGTTTAATCGTTTGAACGGCGGCGTACTGCTATCAGCTGTTTGACGCCTTCAGCGATGTCTGATGGTGGGACATGTTGTTGTTTAAATCCCCTGAGGATCCCGTACTACTTCTGACCGGGTTCTGGAGTACGGGCGACGACTGAAACAAAACAAATAGAAGGATAATCATTACGAAAACATTTTCATAATCTTAATTGAGGACACGGCTTTTGGTGCATTTAGCATTTTGCCCATCCGGATTAAATATTTGGGTGGCTTTGGGTGTGGCATTGAGATTTTTGCGAATTCAACAAACACATGGTTTGAAGTGAATGAAAAATATATTAAGAACTCGATACTATTAGGATCAACCTACGAACGAACTTTCTTCGAATTTAGTAAGAGAATTTAGTAAGAGCTCTTGATAACCTATGCATTACTAACATAGGGAAATATACCATTTTTCAATCGGGTTAAAGAATATATCATTTGATAAGAATAATTTGTTAATAAAATTCAATTTATTCTGGGGTTGAATCGGAAATTTATACATAAACTGAGAAGAAAGACATCATGTACTCATTTTGGAAGACATTTTAGAAGACTAATCTGATTAATCGTCATTGTCATATGGGGGATAATACGCAAGTGTTAAATTTAACACAGGACGAATACTTACGGTCAGTTGTCCGTTGGCTTGCCTTTTGAGCATAGCCATTTGGTTTGGGTTGTAGGCCATGTTGGCGAAAACCAGTCTTTCTTCGTAGTCGTATTCGCAGAGGATTTTGTTATCGCACAGGTAGAACCTGTCACCGACACAGAACCTAAACAAGCCGAAATTGAGAAATACATTAGTTATCGTTTCATTATATTTAGATACAGTCAACATCAGAAAGTTAATGTTAAACTTCATAAATTTATACAATGTTAGTTTCATTATTAATGAGGATACATTTATATGGGAGGAGTATTTCGTTAAATTCTTTGATGGAGTATTGTGAAGTCTTCATCGTGTTGGAAGTTATTTAATGCCATAATTTAATTATTTGATCTTCTGGAAATAAGGCAATTTCGGCTTTTGAGATGTTCCGGTTTCGCCTATAGCGTTCTGATAGTAATGAAGTGAGCACGAATACTTTTAAGTTGAACCTTCGATAAAAATTATTAAGCTTTAAGTTTTCTCAAGTAATCAAGGTTAGCTCAGTTAAGCGTTTCGGTAGAAGAATAAGTGGATGCATACATCCGGAATGTAGTCCTATTTCCAGAATAGTAGTCAAATTGCTGCGCTTATAGGACCGTGAAGTGTTACAAATTGCAGTTAGTACCGTGTTCCGGGTTAGGGCGTCCCAATCAAAATTATTATATACTTTTTTCGCAAAAATAATTACGAAAAATTGGTTTGGTCTCTTCCCAGATACGCAAAAAAAGTGGCGGTTGGAAAGGAGAAAAAAATTCGAACGAAAATTAATGGGCAGTTTTCGCCAATTAAGAACGCGTCCCTAATAGTCGGCGGCCATTGGGGGAAACTCAGTCAACCACAATTACTGGCTGGCTAACAACTCACTTTTCGCAAGTCCCATTACCGAACCAGTCATTTGAGACCTCTGCCTGCCCGTAAAATGTTCAGCTTCACAGAAGTTGCCGTTCAATTTTACTTTTTTAAATATAGCTATTCAAGTATACGCTACTGAGGAGTTCATCGCTCTTGCGATCTTCCCCCTCCAATCGTTTGATCCTTCGCTGGACAACTTTCGGCTTCTCGCGATAGTTCATTTCAGACTTTGTCGCGTTTACAATCAACTAGACACAAAAATCAGAAAAGATCTGATGACAGAAATACGTTTACTGTGTACACTATACGAACAATAATGTAATCCATCGCATTCTGAAAATTCTCCTGCAATAAAAGAATTTCGAAATCCGTTAATTGGCTTCCAATTAGATAATATTTTTTCCCGTTCAAAGCGGTCAAATTTTAATTTTAAAACGAGCCTCGAATCTTTGATAAAAAAAGGTGAATCAGAAGACGAAGTAGATTGGAACCATCGAAAAATCAAACGAAGTGACCCCTCCCCCCCTGGCCCCTCTTCCCATTGTGCCAGACTTATCTGTTATAATTGATACTCGCATCTACTATTCATTAATTCTTTCTCTTTTCTTCTTCTTCTTTTGTTGCGTGAGTAAATAGGAGGCGAGCGAGCCCATTAAAACAGTTAATACTTTATTCAATTTAACCCCCTCCACACTCCCCCTATTCCAATTTTTCTCTGTAGTCACCCCCAACGGTCTCATTCCTTCTACCACTCCGGGTTTTTTTTGTCCTCCAATTAAAATCCTTTACTCGCGATTAGAGAACGGAATCGGCGAGACCTGTGGGTCGGGGACAAAAGAAAAACTTTTCAATTGTTTTTCGGATTTTACTTTTGTATATTTTAAGACGAACTTCGAACTAGGAGGAGGAGGAGGAGGAGTCCAATTATGCGGGTGGAGACACGAAAAGATCCTTTTTTTTAAAGACAAGGTTTTACGGTTACTGCCATGAATAAACTGATGATTTCAACGTAGACCAATCAAACACAAAAAGTTACGATATTTGTACGCTAGGGTCTGGAATGTATTCAAGCTTTAAACGCGTAGTGGTAGTACTGTGTATGGTATTGTTAATAGTTTCATATTTAAACTAGTGACTAATAAGGTTGTTTTAGTGCATCTATTTATTTTACATTTTTTTTCAACAACAGCCCTAAAAAAATGTTGATTCCCTGAAAAAAGAATGTAGGCGCCTTCTTTGTCCGCCCTGTGTAAATGAGCTGGGGGGTCAGATCCTGTTTGTGCTTTCTGTTTGTATCTGTTTCCAGTAACGTTCTCAGATAGTTGGCTGGGGGGAGGAGGAGATGAAAGCTTTTGTTTGGACAATTGTTAAACAGCGGGTAAGGGTACCACCAGCCCGAGGATCTAATGTTAAACAGGTCCCAAAAAAACAACACTCGGTTCTCTTTATTTTATTGACAAATCCGGGATAAAATAAATTTAAATTGGACCGCAGGAGGAGGCACAATTTTAAAACTCAAGTTAACAAACAACAAACAGCGCCGAATCCTTTACAGCCCTTCTTAGTCGTTATTTTTCGGCTTAATTACCATGTTTATTTTAAAATATTTAGATAAAGGGGTTCAAAATATCAGGACATTTAGGTGTAATTTTCTCTCTAATTCAGTACTGAAGAAATGATTGCTAATCATCATCATGATAGAAATCCAATGTTTTATTCATACATTTCACTGACACGAGTTTGGACTTTAGAAACTTAATGTTTACCGAATCTAGAACTTATCTGGTACCATCAACTACCATCTCAACAGGTGGTAAATGTTACCTAGCAACGCAGTAGAGGTAGTTTCGGCAGGAGTTTTTGTAGGCAGGCGAAGGCTATTGGGGATGGCGAGTGGCCCAAAACACGGATAGAATCAACGATAAGAAATCGCACGAGCGATATTCCCATTTACTGTTTGGATCAAGGGAATTTACGGAATATACGTCAGAGAATATACGGAACTGGTTTTATCCTGGAATTCCAGAATTTTTGGACCGGTAGGCAGACGGTTAACGAGAAGGGCACACACAATGCCGAAGGGACGCAAACGCCTCCACGAGGCGGGACTGGGAAGAGGAGGCTTTTATTCAGACACCGGGGAAAATGCCAATTAGGGAGTCACAAAGAATTTGTAAAGGGCGTGTTTGTGTGCACGTTTATGTACACACACATACATATTGTAATCCCAGATCTAAATAATGCGGAATGAAAAAAAATCTTGACGGTCAAGCGGCGTTCCATGATATATTAAACAGAGAAAGGACAGTAGGAATCGGAAAAGGAAAATAAAGTCCGTGGGAAATGGGGAGGGAGAGAGAGAGAGCAGCCGCAAAAGCAATCGACGAATTGAAAGGGAAAGAAGGAAGAGGGACGTCAAAACTGGAAGGAATGCAATTTTCATCCGGAAGTGAATTGGCAGCTCGTAAAACCTTCCGTGTGGGAGGGACCCCCTCATTCTCCTTACCCCTGAGGAACGGTTCTTACTTCGACCGGAGAAAGAGAAAGAGACTCAGCACCTCAGAGTATATTCCAGTACAGGGTACCCGACGCCATAATAATACGTCCCGATAATAGCCGATCCTTGCAATTCGAACCCGGGTATTGAAAACGGTAACCGGCTTTTGTAGTTTATTTTTTGGTCGAACGAGCTCGCCCAAACCAAATACCATCGCGTACCGACTATTATTCCGAAAATTCTTGTTCACAACTGACTGACTACACTGTACAGATATAAAGATTTGACACTCCATATTTGGACACATGTGCTATAGTTCTACTAGTATTATATCACCTAATGTCCCACTAAAATTCCTTAAACGAAGTGGCACTACATTAACTTCGCTGTATTATTCCAAAATTATAAGCGATGATAGGGACATAAGCTACGTTCAAGAACCCTCATTTCCGTTAACAGTACGCCGTAATGAATTAATTAATTAAACATACTGACGGGAATTTTCCACGAAGAGAGAAATGGCCGGCGGAAAAGCAATCGAAGGAAACGAAAGGGGGAGGGGGGTGGGTAAAGGAGGGACGTCAAAACTGGAAGGAATGCAATTTTCAACGGGAAGTGAATTACCGGGCCGTAAAACCTAGCGGTGGGCCCGCCCGCGCCCAAACGTAGGTTTTCAATTTGGGGGCTCGGTGCCGGCCGAACAGGACTCAACAGTGTCATGTATATTTCAGAGGAAGACCGCGCCTGAGGTCCTGCAGGGGACGACGACGAGATTGTTTCTCCAGGAATAAGAATATAGGAGGAGGAGGTGGAGGAGGATCGGGGTGGGGCCTGACAAAAGTGATATTAAACATGACTGGGAGGGGGATGGGAGGGGGGGAGAGAGCGCGTTTACTGGCCGCTTGGGAAATCACTGCCCCCGGGGGCGGTGGCGGGGGCGGGACTTCACCCTGTCCACTGTCCAGGCACAGAACTCATTATTGAACTGCTCTCCTCCACCTCCTCCTCCTCCTCCTACTCCTCTGAGGAGGAGGTGGAGGGAGGCTTCGGGCTGCCTCTTCTTTTGCATGCCTTCCATCCCCATACACACACACATACACACACACACACGCACACGACCACGCACAGGGTGGAAGGGCCGGCCAGGGAGTTTCGATCCAATCTGCCCCGGAGATACTTTAACCCTGGGAGACTCGGACATTGGAATTGGCCGGCCTCCCAAAGAAGGCCGAGGGAGAGCAGTGCCGACAGTTCCTTGACTCCTAAGTTATTGGGAAACGTGTCCGCTAGATTAATGCAAATATATCTCTGTGCGTGTTTAATCTAATTCGCGGCCAATTAATTGATTTATCAGTTGTCTGCGATTGTTTATATACTGTACATGTAATAGAAACACTAACGACGAATGTACATCTTTGTACATTTTACAAGGGTTTTACTAATCAATGCAGGATTCAAACCGTAAAACAGAAAGAAAGCACCTAATGCTGTTATACTCTTTCGCCAGTGCCCTCTATAGTAGTTTTAAATTGGGCACTTTTCTGTGTAAAATTGTGAAACCTTCCCTGCCCGTAGCGCTCAGTGCATGAGTCTATGCAAGGAGTCATACAGGAAAATTAATAATTTCATAATTACTCAGATTACTAGAATTGCTAGGAGCTCTGGCTCATTAACCATGGTCGCAAGCTGTTGAATTACACGTAAAGTGAAATATAAGTATGGCCCCCACCTGTGATTGCACTGTTGACAGGCGAAACATTCCAAATGGTAGACGTTTGTTCTGGCTCGCATGACCATCTCGAACGCAGGTATGACTTTGGAACAGGCCGAACAGTAACCCGTGCTTCCGAACAACCTGAAAACAGAATTTTACGGTGTACAATAATAACAGAGAATACGTGAAAAAATCGGGAGAACTGAGGAAGAGCTCATTTAACGCGGAAGGGACTCCGAACGGAATAGGGGGGAAAGCATGTCGGAGGCTTTAAACATAACCCCGGGGCATAAACCTGTCGTTTCATGGGGAAAGCATAAATTACGCGATGCAATTTTGCTTATGATTTGCTCCTTGTATCGTCCATTTCCCGTTGTGCAACGCGCAGGAAATTTAGTTTACATCGCTCCCTATTAAAGACTACATTACGAGCAAACTCGCCCTTTAAAGGAGACACCAAATATCATGATTTCATTCAAATAGCGTGGAAGTTATTCGTCCATTATTGTCTGGACAACGTTTGTGCTATTTTATGTATAAATAAGGCAGATGTATTAATAGCAGATCATACTATTTCAAGACATTTCTAGGGAATTCGAATAATCGTGAAATTTTCTATCTATTTGATCTTAAGTGAGACCTGAGATTTTGGTTTCTCCACGTTGCCAGTGCCATTTCTTTAGCACTAGGAAGAATCATTTTATGCATATCCCCGCACTGTTCACTGTGTGGTAGTGTTTTGGGATAATAATAACTAGGTGGTATTTTTAGATCTCTATGTATTATTATAACATTGTATACTGGATAAATGATGGGCCAATAGTGGACATCCGAAGATATATATTCGCCCGATTGGATTCGGGTTTCCGATTGGACGTAAAACCGCCGCGGCGGGGATATTAAATTCTTACGACTGACGAAGCTGTACACTGATATTGGACGAATTCCAATGAGCGCTGCCTCGAGTTATATGAACTCTGCTCCGCAGTCGATTCGAATTTGAAATTGAAAAAAAATTCGTTCCGCAACCGGAATTCGCACCCAGATTCCAACCAGTAAGCGATCAGAACACGCGATTTCAGACTCACTGGCACCTGAAAATGTATTCGCATTATGCATGGGATTATCATCTTCCCGTTCTGCAGTTCAATCAGAAAGCAATTGTTTACTGGGAAGAAACTACCGAACTGAATTCTATTCTAGTGTTCCCTGTGTTACATAATACTAGTAGAAACGTGATTGGGATCAGACTGTCCAGGAGTACGCGAATTGCCGTAATTTGCTGAACCTCGGCAGAAACCCATATTTTATTTTTATTTTCTAAACCTACACTCGAAACAAATTAAACTGATCGTGTTATTTATATAAAGTATTATCCAAGATCTCGTCACTACCTTCATAGGTTTAGGGATGTGTTGGCACGTCCACACACAACCGCAAACATACCGTGTTCTGGAATTATTTCAACTATGAAATGTATTCAAATTTGCAACTGAATGACTCGGGCGCCGACCCGTCCGATTCTGCCTCCAATTGCCCAATCGCCTTAAGCCGGGCACAGGTGAAATATTAATGGAGGCCGGCAGGCAATACATAACGTATGAAGCACGCGGAACGGCGAACCGTCGTCCGGCCGGGGGATGAAAGAAGGAAAACCCTGGTCTGGGCGTGTATCAAAAACAAGAACGGGCGGCGTCTGGAATATTAAATTTACAAGTCAGATTTAATCATGGTAAAGGGGGGGGTAAAAGCACGGTCAACCCGCCCTGCCGGCCAATTCACGTTACCTCCAATGTTCCTTCTGGCTCACCCTTCTCCCAATATTGATTTTCAACCTTCAACATCATTTTGGAACAACGTTCCCAGTCTTTGTCCCAACGCGTAAAACGAAAACGATGAAAATTGTAATAGACGAAATTTCCTATGGAAAAAAACCGTTTTCCGGGGATTTACGTATTGATGAAAAGAAGAACTGATATAATGGACAAACTGAAGAAAGTACACTTGCAATACATGGACATTAATAATTGACTTGTAATACTAATTGTAAAGACAAACAGTAAAAGAACTTGTTAAAACCCAATAATAACACATCTTAATTGTTGTGACCGATTGTTATCCTCCAGGAATTGAATTCCGAATAGCCCCCAAGCACGTGATTGGTATTTCCATCAGAACAGTTGTTTGAAGTCAAAACTAGGCGAACCCCCAGTTTCATCTATAAGTGTAACACACCTGAAGATGTTAATGTTTTGAGAATTATGAGTTAAAAAAGTATTTTAATATTATTCTTATTATTGACGGAATATTTACCTGAGGTAATCTCTTCTACAGAGGATGAGATTTGCTTTTGTGTAGAGTGTTGAACCGACTTCGCCCAGCCGGCAGTCGCAGCAGCCACACTTCAGACAGTCCTCGTGCCAGTACATGTCCAGAGCTTTTAACATGTACCTGATAAACAAAAAATAGGCATCCCTTCGTAAATAAGTCACAAACGGTGTAGGCAATGGAACAAATAAAATATTTTCCAGGGTAGAAAAAAATCGATTTCGTAAGAAATGGCCGAGGACAACCTCTTATCACGATATACAGTACTGACGCACTGGGAAATCAGTGGTCAGCCTGAAACACTATTGTCGAATGTAGGTGCAATACATTTGTCATAATTTATATTCATTTCAGCTACACGTTTGGGATTTCGCGAGCGTAAATTGAGCAGTGCAAGTTTAAAACAAACAAAATACCAATAAATAGGGATTAGACCCGTGATTAGAAAACGATCATATCCTGAGTTACTGATAAACTGTGTTGAAAAAAATGGATTAAAAATTATTTACGCTCTCGGATTATTCCGAATTTTATTAGCTACCGTTAAATTAGCGGGAAAAAGTATAGATTGCGAACACAATGTAGTAAGTGCATTAATAAAGCAAATAGTTCAACTATAGCTCCTATAATAGTGATAAAATGAAATAGTAATTTACCTTTCGGAGATTATTTTCCCGCATCCGGCGCACTCTTGGATACCGGTCTTGCCCTCCATTTTGTGACCTGAAACGAGTCAGTGGACAAAAATGTAATTCAATTATACACCAGGCGGTAAAACAGATTGTATTTATTAATTAAATAATAGGAACGTTTTAATTTGCTTAATGAAGATTAAACACTCCACGAGTATTGTTATCATTGCTTTAATGAGATCTCGGCAGCGTCGAAATTACACCCGAGAGAGAGAGAGAGAGATTAGTCATTTATAACTGGGCCTGTATTATTAAAACGGATAAGTCAATAAACAGTTTTAGATAACGAGGCAGGAGTAGGGAAAAATAACGACCTCGAGTTAAAACTGGAGTAATCTCTCTAACAAGTTAAGCCTTAATCCAGGAATTAAGGTGACACAAAGATAAAAAACGATTCGTATGACGGTACACGTACAACGCGACCGATTTGTAAGAGATTACATTTTAAGCTAATAAACCGTAAGAGATGTTGATGTCGGTTGTACTGTATATGTGGCGCGTCTGAAACTCTAAGCTTCGATACTTATTTTACGTCATTTACAAAAAAGGACATATTTTCAACAATGGTTAGCTGTATAACTAACCTTAATGCTATTTAGAGAAAAAAAACCAACATACTGCTTAAATGAAACAAATATAGTCAAATCTGATGTATTCGAAGGGGTTATGAAGTTAATTAATGAATATGGCTTTCTTTCGATAAATACGCAATGAGGCATTAATATAGCAAATAATTATTGCTCTTGTATAAACCACAGATTGCATTTACACGATAACAAAAAGGGGAAATCGCCGTCTGCGATTTCAGGATTTCCCCTAAAACTATCCTTTTCCTAACCAGTCGTCATACTTAGGCATCGAGTCACTAGTTTTAAGAGCGGAGTTCTTATAAATGCACTTCAGGTGGGAAAGCGGTTGTTCAGAATGGAACTACCCATCTGAGAATCAAGAAGTTAGTTTAATGGAAATTTGCAATTCAAGGAAAATTGAGGGTGGGACTCCGAAGAATCGGTTCCGATATAGAAGGCCACTGGTTTGATTGGGTGGCGGACTGAAATTGTGAACTGCAAATATCGACCGATTAAAAGTCCAAACTGCTCGTTAAGTCCCAAATACTCACTAGACCCAATAGAATGTCCCTAAGCCTCAGTATAAGTAATGTTTTAAGCCTGAAATGGCTATCGACCACGGGGAGGATCTCCGTTGGCATCGAAAATTCATCGAGGACGTAAAGTATACTTTATCTAATAAAGGTCGGGCGGCTAATTAACGGCGATTAAAATTGGATCGGGTGAAGGAAGAATGGACAACGGATTGGCTAAAATTTAGAAGGGCATAGGCGGCGGTTTGACTAAGTGCACCCTAATGGACTCCTAATGAATTATACAACCTATATAGAGGGGGCTCTCGTACTGACCTCGTTTCGCAGGGTACCGTTAAACCGATCTATTATGGAAAATTTAGGAAGGTTAAAGATGAACTGGAACATTCCATCGGCCGATGAGAGAGATAAAGACTCTATTTTACAGAAATAGTGATTACGGAGTAAAACAATTATAATACATCATTGAGTCAATAAATAAATAAATAATAGTCAGTAGAAATTTAATCAGTAATAATTTGTCAGCTCTGTCTTTCCCGCTATTACTATGAGAAAACAAAATTGGTAGTGAGAGGGTTAAATTAGCCTACCATTACTCTCCATATTGAGTAGTATTAACGTAGATAACACCGTGGGTGCGTTATCTTTATTCCGGTGTGTAATCGTTTCAACCTTATCGAGTTTTAATTGTTTCTATTAATCACTTGACATTTTTTTTCGGGGAATTATTACCTGCATGTGTTTATTGATAATTGTTACACATCAAAAGGGTAACTTATTTATCGGGAGAAACAATCTATATATAAAAAAATACTTTCCGCAATTGTACTTATAACTATAAATTGTTGTTTGTAAAAAGGTTACTGGAACTTTTACGTTTACTGACCAATAAAAGGAAGGAGTACACGTGGCCGACTTCATAGCCGGCACGAAGCACCAAGTAGTAGGATATATTTAAATGGTGGTAATAGTTTACAGACTTTATTATTGAAAATTAGGCCTTTTTTAAGTTCACCCCGACTGTAAGGGACACAGGGAGGCAGAGACGGAAAAAAAGAAAAATGGGGGGAGGGAAAAGTAAGTGAGTTTGGGTAGGGTGACAACGAGGGGGTAAAGCGGCCTGTGACTAACTGTTTGTAATGGTCGAGGCTACTATCCTGCGGGATAGGACGGGAGTGAGGAGGGATGCGGGGAGGGGGGGGAGGACTCTCCGCCGGGAAACGCTGAGACGAAATCAATTTCACGGGAAACTGAGCTTTGTATAGGTCGGCCGATTGGGCGCCCCCTCCACCCCACCCCCTATACATTTTATGGGTCCAGCCCTCTCTCGCTGTCTCTCACTCTCTCTCTCTCTCCCTCTTTCTCTCCCTCTCGCTACTAACCGCGGTTAACTCGTTAGGGCTCGTTTGGTTTCCAACAGTTCTCGCCTCGTTTTCCCCCTATTTTATTTTTTTTCTCTCCTCTTCCTCCCAGTGTGTCAGCACGGCGTTCGGCCTTGCGCTGCAGCGGCTCGACCCTGTTTGTCCCTGACTTCCGTGAAATGGGATATATAACCGGGTCTCGACTTCGAACAATTGAGACGCGAAAAATGTTCTTAATGGTCCAGCGATCTGTCTACCCTCTCGTTGTCAGCAAAGATCCGGGGCGTCTGCGTACCGAGTAACGTGATAGAGTAGCGACGACGCTTAAGAATAATGAGGAACGGTCAAACTAACAGGACGTAGAAACGGGAAAAATCAGTAATTAAAATAAGAAAGCATAAGAAATTAAGGCGTTATCGAGGCCTTGTATTAATCGGCAGGATTGAATTGGAGCGAATTTGTACGAACCACGGCCTTTCAGGAAACGTGCAGCCAGAGTATTAGAGAGTCAGAAGGTTGGGAACATGCCACTGCCCGTTGGATGAGGGATATCTTCCACCTGAGCGGACTCCATTTCCTTAAGAAGGCAGAGGAGCTCTTACGACCTTCGCAGGGGGGATTTTCCCCTAATATTCAAAATCTCTGGACCAATCCAACAATAATGGTGAGGGCTTTTTCATCCCCCCGGACTGAGTTTAGGTACTGAGGAGTTAGAAACTGGCTTTTTTTTAGTTCATTCTCTAATTTATTTGTCGACTTTTAACATACAACTGAACTATTGCTGTATATAAAAGTACTCGATGGCCAGGAAAACTTTACATGGAAACGCACGATTAACTAATTTTGATATAAATAAAGAAGATATGCGGTCGTATGAAGGATGATAATAATTATAAGATTACGTATTTATAATATGCAACATATTTTTAATGATATGGGATTTCAAGAGCAGATAAGGGTGAAAGACAAAAGACAAAAATATAGGGCAGATTAACACATTTTTTCAGATTCGGAGTGTTAGCTCCACTGTCGTTAGTAGCATTCCGTTATTAATGCAGGAGGTACAAATGTATATTTATACCCAGCGATCCGTTCATGAAAATTTAGTATAGTATTTGTCTAATATTTTTCATTTTTCTAATTTGTACTTATTTATTTGTGTACTGCGTTGTGAGACAATTTTGTTTTTTAAAAGTACCGAGTATACTATTTTAAGAAAATAATCTGTAACACAAAACGACTCTTATCGTGACAATCTAACATGAAGGGGAAGGAGAACTTAGCTCGGTTGAACAGGGTTGGCGGCGTATTTCCTCTTCGGTTTTCGAATTAGGAGTGTGTATTCGGTTTGGGCAATTGGTCGGTGGAATAAAGATTCAGTTGGGCGTGAAATTGATTTCTCTTCGGCTCTCCGCCATCCTCCCGTGTCCACCCGCACCCCTCCCCCTTACCCCCCGCCACAACTCCTCCCTACATCCCCCTCTCGATATAACTAACGGTTACCGTCCGACAAAACGTACTTAACTTTTTTCAGAAAAGGTTTATATGATCTCGATCCTCTCTATGTTTGCCAGAAAATAATTAACTCAGCGGATAAATTTAATTATATATATATAGCGAGAGAAAGCCCTTTATTTGATTGCTTGAAGAGTTGGTCGATGTTCGGGTCCGACATAGCTCAGACAGTAAAAACGCATCTCCGCTCTGAGGGACTGACCCACATTCCGATTTAACGACGATTCTTTGACGAAATTTTCATTCGATTTTCAATTTAACGGACATTACACACAAAACTGGATTAAAATTTGGTCAGTTGTCCAGAATCGGGACCTGGGACCTATTCTAAACGCAATTATTATTGGGATCTTCATTTTCTGCCCAATCGTTTGGTCTTGTGCTCATTTAGACATTTTAAACTATTCTAATTCCATATCGATATCTCGTTATGATGAAAGTGCTGACAGGATGCTAAAACAGTTGGCCTTAATTGAAGTCCAGAAATATTATTGTTTATTGGACAAGAACAAAAGGTTAAAAAATTTCCGTCAAAAATGTTTTTGATGGTTGAAAGTGTGGTACTTGTTCAGAAGCCACGTTAGGAAGACCCGTCTTCGATTTAGTTTGCGCCTCGAGTTCGGTTTATGACATTTCACCGATATTTTTCCAGGACATAGGATAAACTGAGTATTTAATAGAAAATAACTCAACCGGGCCTTACCTGCCGATTGAGGCCGACGGAAGCGGTCCTTTAGAAATGGCAAAAAGCCAAAGAGAATATTGAAAGGGGACGAGAAATTTGATTCGGTACCGGGGACTTGTGTGTGTAACTTGTGGACGGGGCGGAGGGGCTTCCGGCGGACTGTCGTAATTGTATCGGAGTGCTGCGAGTGGCCGGCTAAGCCTCTCCGAAATCGAGGAGCCGCGCACCCTCACCCTTACCCGATCCAGATAGGCCGGATAATACTGTTTTCAATTGCAAATTCGACCTTACTCTCCAAACCAATTTACTTGGTCCGCCACCGACGGAGACCGAGGCAATGAGAGAATGGCGCCCCTCCCTCCCGGCCCGTTGAGTCTAAGCTAAGCTTCGACGATACGAGCGACGTTCAGAAATATAAAAGAAAATTCGGTAATTTAAGCTATCCCCTTGCCCACATCGTAAATCGTGCCCTAAAGCATCCTGCCAGCACGATTCGTGTTTTTAAACACGATGTTAAATACGGTGTTGTAAAAACAACAATATGTTGTTTTTATGTTTCCTTCATATCCGGCTCGGTCATGTTAGGCTACGGTCCGGGGACATCTCTGGACCAGCGGCGAAGCCGTGGGGGGATGATGACTGGATAATAGAGGAGAAGGTTTGAAAGAGCAAATTAGGACGAGAAGTACGACGGGAATGGAATTTTAAGTACCCGGATTTTATAACATCGATCACTGTTGGTATGTTTGAGGTCATGTGAATGTTGTGATTAGAAACATACCAGAGGGTATTAAGGTGGAGTTCCGAATTTGGGTTTTCTCTCGTCCTAAATTGTTCAATGGAATTCCGAATAGCGTGTTCGAATACCACAAATAACCATAATAATAAGTCACACGGTGCTTTTTCGTAAATATTTCACTATATCGCTGACTGAATAAGGCTACTAAGAGCAAGAGAGATAATAATGCACTGATTAAATTCAAATTAGCGCCCATTTGGTTTTAAATTAGACCAGGGTTTCGGCCTCTAGCCATTGTACAACATTTGTTATACTAAAAGCAACACCCGAAGAATATAGGGAAGTACAAATTATAATTCTTTATTTTTCTGGATTTCATTGTGTAAAACAATGATTATTCCTGTGACTAGAACATAAATTCAGTTGGGTTAACAGTGTATGTGTAATACAGCTGAACGGGGTTCGGAATGCCATGAGCTGTGTGATTCACTGTCCGCTCCCGGCCGGGGGGACAGGATACAACGGCCTAATTACACATTCAATCCCCGAGGAATGGTATACAGCTTAATAGTGGCTATTAACATAATCACTGTTATTATCAGTACTTGATTTAAACCAGACAGGAAAACAATACCATCAGAGCCCCCCCTCCCCCCCTAAGGGCTTAAATAACGTACCGGCCTTTCTCATAATTATCATATGAATAGAAGTGACACTTTTCCATGGGACAAATAAACGCTGTTATTTTATGATATTTTTCTGAATAGGTAGGGCTCTGTCTGCTGCTATTCTGGTACGATTCAACCCTAATTCTGTTTTCATAAATTTGTTGTAATTCCATGAAATTATATAGAGTGGAAACGGGTCTAACACTGCATCTGTCAAGCCTGAGATAGTAACATCCTCCCGGCGGGCGACTATTGTGTTCTCGGACATCACGGTGCCATATAAACTACTGATTTTGAACTAAATGTTGATAAGTTCCTAAGCAAACATGCAATTTCCTACTTTGCCGGCGGGGAAAACCGAAACTGCGACAGATTAATATTAATTTGTAGAATATAAAATAACGGATATTTTGTTCATTATTTAGACTGAACAGATGGTAGGGCCAGAATAGAAAGTTTGAATAGAAAAAACAATAATTTAAAAAATCCCGCTCTCAGTAAATGCCCAATTTGTAAATTAAAGTCGGTTAGAAGGCTGGAAATCCGTAATCCCGCGGGAGTAATGGCCGCTAAATCGACCTTTATATCGACAAGAAGAGCTTCGTTAATATACTGCCATTTAGAAACGCACAAAAGTTCTCGCCTATAAATCGCGTTTGTATGTAAACTGAATTGAGCATTGGGGACGAATTAAAGGATTATACGAGGTCTGTAGGATTATAATTCAATTGGGGGCAATTACTCGGTTGAGTCCCTGGGACTGAAGCCGGGGGCGGGAAGGGGGGGGCTTCATTTAAACATTGCGGCCCCGATACGACGAGGAAAACCCGGAATACAGTTTCAATTACCCTTTCCCAGGGTGAAAGGAAGGGGTCGGCGGGGGTTCGGGAGGGATAAATATATTCTGAAAGGACAAGAAACAATTTCGCGTCTCGAGATTCGCATCGATTGTATTATTGTGTGTGGGGAGGGGCGGGGGGGATTTTCAGGAGGGACGGTTGCGGTCACACCAAGAGCCCACAAAATTGCCCGTACTACGATAAATTTTCTAAATAACTCTTCCTATAAAATCGTTTCTTCAATAATAGATTCGTTTGTTAAAACTCCTTAAAATATGTTTATATTGTCTCGTTCGTGTATAGTAAATATACTGTATACATCTGAATAATGATTTCTCATTATTTACATATTCGCAATTATTAAGCGATCATTCCTTTCTTAAAGAATATAAGGCAATACAATGACCTCTCACCTCTTTCTGTTTCGAAAGTTCCGTTTAGACACTACAGAATTATGAAGATATTGTATTTGGAGATGAATAAAAATTTGGATTTCGATACCTCGAGTTATTCGCGTCCCGTTCGCATTATATACGGGCACCTCACCACCTATATCGGGAGCGCCTAAACTTTATCCGGAATAAGTTCTTAAGGAACTCGAAGTTCCCTCGAGTTCAACAGAGTGTTCCTGAGTTATTTGAGCCCCGCTCCGCGATTGGGGGATGCACTTGAGATGCAATTAATTGAAGAAAAGGGAATCCGGCGGTAATCTCGCTGAATTTATTTTTTCAAATAACCTTAAATACCACTTATATATCGTCTTATGTATTCATATGGCTATTACTTATATTTAAGTAGTGAATGATACCATGTAGCGATAGTAATTGGCCGTGTTTCCAACCGTAAACAGTTTTAGTATAGTTGGGCGGGGGGCCTCAACTGAGTACTTATCTAAAAGGTTTGTTGATCCGGAAGGTGGTGTAAACACAGTCAGTGGGCTTTAGCCACGAAAGATTACGAAGAGCAGGTCTCTATCTCGGGCCACCCCCAGTACGCCCCTACCACCCTTCTTATCACCGGTCTACTTTCCCTGCCCCCTCACTATACTTCAAGGGCGAGTTATGGCGCGAAGACAAGTCGTTTTGACAAGTTTTTTCTCCTCTTTTTCCAGGAACGCCGCCTGGAATCCTTCAAACTTGTTGACACTGGGGGGCGGTTGGGTTATGTCGCAAAGCATGTTGGAATATTTAGAAATGAAACATGCCCGATTCTTTCTACGTTTGATTAATGCTGAAGAATAATGGTAATATTGTTATTAAATTTTTCAATTGATCAGTTTCCTAATGTGGGTACGGTCTTACCATCGATGCTATATCGGAACCAACTACCGATTGAAATTTAATAATAACATTTTTTCATTACATCTATATGTGTAGATATATGCAGATTTAAAAAAAATAAAAGATATTCTGCTCATTTAATGCTAAATCGGTTTCTCCTGTTGCCATTTTGAGTAGAATTCCGCTGGTAATTTAGGAAGGTACTCACGTTATACTTAAGTTTTATTGTAAATTTTGTTGTAGGAATGAGGGAATTCCAATGCGGTTTATATCCCTTTTTTGCCTAGCATAATGGCGGCGGGAATACAAGCACTTCGAGGCTATTTCGGACGATATTTATCTTAACACAATATTTTACTAAGTTTCTCAGCGATAAGATATCGACGGAGCCGTAAGCCCGGATAGAAAAAGCTATCACTTTTTGCCTCTATTTCCGACCCTAGACGGACAGACGAGCGCACTAGGAAAGGAGACGGCCCAAGCATATATTTACGGCACACTAACAGAAAAAAAAACGTTTTTTTTGTGCGTGAGTATGTGGGCGTGTATGCTGGCCACTGTCAATTCGAACTGTAAACAAACAACGGAGGGAGGCGGCGTCCATTATCGCTTTTCCAGCAGGCCCGGAGGGCCCGTACGGGAAAATTTTGTCATCACGAACTGCCCGAGTCGAGAGATTAATATTCGAGCCCGATAGAGATATCTGGATATGATTGGGACTGAGGCACGGGACTAGGGGAGAACTGAAATGAGTTGGTAAAATGAGGTGTGTAATACGAGGAGCAGACAGACCCATTATCGCCCACCACTGTTCCAGTGCCCACGCTGAGCCATTAGGACCAATCTTGGACGAACAATTTATAACAGCCCACCTAGCATATGCAGATGATTTAGTTCGTGTTTTTATTTCCCCCGCTATCATTTTCCCCTCGGAGTTATTAATTCTTTTATTTAACTATACGCTACAAATTGTACACAAATTATCCTTAATGGGGGTTGAAACTATAATGAAGTTAGGTTATTCATATACAATTTTATAATCGATGAGACGTTCTACAAACGAATCGTGGGTGGAATAATTCGTAGGTCAGTTCTTCTAGGTTATTATGTCGATGTATGCTACTGTGGATGGTGGCAAGCCGTAGTAGTTGAGTAATCTGCATGCCATTCCGTGAAATATCTTTGCAATCACCGTCCGAGTTCAATGATCGTATTTGTCTGCGCACACTGTAGGGCCAAGGTAGTATCAACTTGTGTTTTAGTGCTCGGGACGTCCCTAAAGTTCATAATATATACCTACCGGATTTCCGTCAACGAAATAAATCATTGTTTCGCTGTTGGCAATCTCAACATTACTAGCAATAATTTCCCAATGAAATAGAAAGAAATGAAAAAAAGTAAATTCCATTATGGTCAGTACAGATTATGGATTTAACGACCCTATGCGGCGCATTACGCGAGGAAAAATATATGGACTGGTGTCTTATTTATATGGGGCATAGCCTATCGAATGGTTCCCCTTCGGGTTGTAAACATTATTAACGGTAATACATCTGTCCCACGTAACACATTATTACACGCCGGTAATATATTTTTAATAGATTTTTCTTTATACTGTCTGATTTTCCACACTGATTGTACGAGGACAATCGTGATCACAGGACACGAGGGGATTGGGTTGATCTAACGTGTCTAAATTGTAATAATAATCGCTTAAAATACGCTGGGTCCTGCGATAAACACAATAATATAATAGAAAACGCTGAGAATTTATTTTACATTCAATTGGGCACTCACACACATGACACTGCGCTTAGCAACTCGTAACGTGAGATCACTTCACTTTACACGACACTTGTTATGAGTACACTGTTTCACTTGAAGTACATGCGACAGTATATGACCGGTTGCATTACACCATTATTCCGATAGCGCTATGAATAGTACATTTACGCCAACATGTTCGCTCCCTGTCGACCGTTCGGGACATGTTTGGTATCCACTCGCGATCGTTTCCCATTTTCAATTGATTGAAACGTGGGCACATATGAGAGGCAGGCAGTCGCATTTCGCGGTGAGACAAAATACAATAACGAGAGCAGGCCCTGACGAAGGGTAGATCCGATCGTAGATTTGTAATCGCTAGTAATGGGTGCAGAAAAATTTTCAATTGTAAATTGAATTGAGAGGAGCTTAAGAATTTACAGAGTTCAGTTCTGCGGTTCGCTCTTTAAATAAATATATCCGGATGAAGTACAAATACAAAACCACAGCAACAAGCTCAAGTGCAATGGGTGTGACAATTATCTATCGTTAATAGCTTTTTTTATGTTTGTAATGCCATTTTCACACATATCAGAAATTAATGGTGGCAAGTTTGTTAGCAAAAAAAATCATAGTAACTGTGACAAGGCTGACAGGACATTATTAACGGAATGCTGAAGGAGGGAACTGATAACGGCGTGAAGGTAAAATTCTAGGTCTAGGCTTGAGACAGAAAAACATATTTTTATTTGAAAAAAATTAATACAAATAGGCCGATATGCATATCTTAGAGTGCAGTGGTGTTCAGAGTACAATAATTGCTGCGATAGATGGGATTTCCTCGTCCGAATTGTCTATTCGTTTACTTTTTGTCCGTCCCTTAGTGGGGAGGGGGTGAGGGGGAGAGGGAAACTTTAGATACTCCCGCGTGATATGGAGAAAAGTTGCGAAGGGGAGGTAAGTGGGCGGGGTAGAAAACTCAGGAGGGGCAGGAACTGAGAGACAGGGAGACAGACGGAGAGAAGCGAGAAACGGTGTTGTTGACCGAGAAAAGTTGGGCCGCTAATGGCAGACCAACATCCATCTTCAATCTGTGCGCCCACCAACTTTGCCAGTAAGTAGAGTAGCCCGCCCACTACTACTAGTACTCCATCCACTTCCGGCCGATACAGAAGATAGCCGATAGTCGATACCGCCAGTTTCCCCACCCCACACCCCAGGAGACCGTGGGGGACGAATTTTACAGATTAATTGGAAGCTCGGGTTCGGACCGCTAAGTGGCTTTTAACACCGCTCACTTTCGGTCCGCCCCCGTCACAGCTCCGGCGTTAAGTGCTCTGTCCAACCGAGCTTAGGAATCCGCACGCGAGGCTAAAACTGAGAGCAGGCGTTACAGAAGATTACTTCTATTGCTCGACGACAGATCTAAAACAACAACTTCTTCATTTATCCTCTCCATTGTGCGTCAACTCGCCACTGCTCGAACGTATAAATAAATTTCTGGGACCATCCTCACCAAATTATTCTTGTCATCTTCAGGTTCTCTTAACTGAAAAATCATCTTAAAATGTTCTCTCTACAAACGTCAATTTCCGGTTGAACATCTAATTTAAATCTACAAATCCGTTCTTAAATCAAAATTAGAACAGATAAAAGAGAATAATTTTGCAGTCTCTACTAGGTTTCACCGTCGTCTGAAGCACTCGCCCAGTAAGCATGCACATGTTACTACCGAAGTGCAACTGATAATGGCCATGATATAAAACAAAATCAGAAAATCGCTCATATGACGGCGCCGCGAGGCCACGAAAAAATTGCTCGCTGCAAGATTGGTATCAGTTTTGGCTGGGATAGCGGAATTATGTTTGTGTTGTAGTTCCGTGAGGCCGTCTAATTTTTACATAAGCTCCACTTTCCCAAAAACATTCATCGGTGTTCTATGTTTTCAATAATTGAGGCGTGGCCGGGCGTTGAACTTTTACTTACAGGCGTTTGTGGAAATACAGCCATCGATCATTATCGGACGTTATCTGTTCTTTCCTCTTTTAAGTTGCAGTTTTGGCTCCATCTTTGGGTTACCTGCAGATTTAATCATGAAATTTGTTCTTTTTTGAGCCTTATCGTTAGGATCTAACCTGTACCTTCAGCGTCCCGGCTACGATTGGTTCCCCCCACGATGATTCGTCAGGGCTGTTTTTTCACCCGTTTCCGAGTAAAAGCATTCTCTGTCGCTCTACTCTACCACGTAGGGGCATTTTTGTCGAAAGAATGATTCCTGAGGTAAAAATATCTTCAGTGTTTTTAGGCGATAACTCCATGTAATAAAGTCAGCGTATATCCTGATACACGGATTAACAGGAATGATTTACAAATCGAGACTATCGTTCTGTACGCACAGCGGTGGGGACAATCTCTGAAGACTGGGAAACACGGGCTATAAGGGGGGCAGGAAATAAAGAATATGGGCGCGGATTCGACATCGGGGTGAAGAAGGGGCACGGCGAAAGGAGGAGAAACGGGGGAAAATCCGAGAGTTAAACAGGAATAGGAATGAAGGAATAAAAGGGAAGTGGGCCTCGGGGAGAATGGCGAGAAGGGAAGGGAAAGGGCTGTGTGGAAAAGAAAGTTACATGATTTTTATTGAAGGCCCCATTTTGCTAGTGGCCACCCGGACAGAAAACATTATTTGCTTTTATTCCCCGGGGCCAATTCCCGGCCGAGATCCCGTCGGATCGGTCCAACAGTTAAAATAAGCGGCCTCCACCTTATTGGCGTCATATCTCCCACCCATCTGAACACCCCGGCAGAGTCGATATTCAATATGCTCCAGTCTTGAAAAATGGCGTCCATATAATACGGCGGTTTATTGCCGTTTGTTTCGATGGTAGGTTGCATTATGGAAAAAACGTTGTAGACGTGAATAATACGGTTTGTTAAACATTTTATGTCATTTCTGGGTGTTCTGGTATCTAATCATTGAAAATACGAACACAACTACCAGTCTTGCCTCCCACCTTTGGCCCAAACTTATACCCTCCTTAATATCGATTCAATCAATTAAAAGTGGAAATCAACTCCAGAACGAGATATACATGAAAGAGTCACCGGGGAAGGCCATCAAGTGCCAATGGGGTCAAAGGACCAAATTTTCATTCGATTTTGCATTTGAACCGATTATTAGTTGGTCTCAAATAACACCTGAAAACTCTGTAGCATTTAATTCTTCATTAATTATAAACTGCTCTTATGGCATCTCGAGTGACCTATATTTAGAGGACTTGACGAGACCTACATAGGGCCTTAGATAGGTGAGGAGGGTGCTTAAGGGCTGTATAAGGAGCAGAGTTGAAGGCCATTGCGCTATTTATCTCTCGCCCCTCACACGTCCTTAGTTTGTCCAATTAGTAGCCTTTTCTAGCCTCATGTATTAATTTCTTGGAGGTGTTTATGTTATTCGATGTGGCCACACATTATTGTTGTTTTATGATATGTATGTTTTGAAAATTTGTTTTTTTATTTGGAGGAACCAGAAGAGTTCGAACGTACGGAAATAGTCTGATTTCATACAGCAGAGTTTTGGGTATTTGTATTAACAAATACTGCTCTTCTGTCAAGACAGAGGCGAGTAGCCGAAATAAATCATACCCTAATAAAAAAAAAATAGGCCAATAGGGACATCCGCTCCTTTCCAATGTTCGAACGTTGTGAAGTTCACGCTAGTTCGAAGCACCAGGTTGGTTGGGAATGGAACCCGGCCTTAGCGAGATAACACAATGTCGCGCCTCGGGATATATGAAACAGATAACTCAAAATGTCTAAATAAATCTAATTCTACCGGACCCCTCTTGTTTATTTTGGGCTCTGTCCGATAAGCCCCGACCGATTAATAATCACCGGAGTTGTGTCAAATCGTCAACTTAATTTATTTGTACAGTCATTTGACATCAATTATGATACGAGTAATCGTACCACTCCAAAACGTGGCGCATCCCCCACCTGTAACCGGGTTGTTGTCCTCTCTCGGCTTACCAATTTAATTCAATATATTTTTAAAAATTCCGCTTGGTTCGACGAGGCAGTTCATATTATTCGGTTCGTGCGAAATCAAATCAATTTAGTAAACAATCAAATTTGTACAGTGGCTACCGTCCCTGTTTATTCAAATATTATGATTAATTCCGTGGACGAAAGGCAAGCCACAAGGCTTCGGCGGTAAACACCAAAATAATCTGTAACAAACGGACACAGCATATATAAATATACTCTAAATCCCATGAAAATAACGCCGTACGCCGTTATTTACAAAAATAAATTACCTTCAAGGAAACTTCTATTGGAAAAGTTTTAATCTTTGGAAAATTGTCTTCGATAAAATATGACACGACTGAACATTTTTGTTGAAAAAATTCGTCGCTCCGATTAAACACTTAAGCATGACAAATTACCTGTCTCGGTTTTAATTTTGATTTCACACTAAATCAAGGTGCTTCGCACTCTCACCCTGGTTCCCTCCGGTAAATATTAACACACTGGCACCTCCTAAACCAGCCTGTAAACCTGTGGGTATAGAAAATCACAACAGTTCTTACACTTTTGGCGGACTCCAAAACTGTTTCCTTTTTTGAATTGATCATTGTATTCAGCGGTAGCTTGAAATAAAATTAAGGGTAACTCCCAATTTGAACATCCAGAAGGCCGGGGGACTTCCGGTTTATAGAAAAAAACAACTTTCCAGGTTTTAAATATTGGACGGAGGATATGAACGAGAGTGTTTAGCTGTAGAGACTCGGCGGTTGGGGAAGAGCGGAAAGTGTAATTAGCGCGTTGTGTGTGTGTCCTCCACAGCTGGGAGCATGTGGCGTGTGGCCGCGTCCTCTGTAAACATCGTCAGCGTTGCCATGGCGACTTACCGCGTCGACATCTGGCATCGAACTGGGATTCGCCTTTTATTTTTCCCCCTCCGCTACCATAGAGCAGTTCCCGGATCCCGACGCCCCCTCAGGGAAAACACAACTCGGGATAACGGAAATTCCCCATTAGCGATAATTAGGATGCCCGCATATCCTGCCCGCTTGTTGTGACATTTTAAATTTTTAACAGCCCGCTTTTTTTCGTGGGGGAGGGTTCAGCCCAGGTCCTAAACATCCTCCAGACTTTAATTTCAGTCAAAACAGTAGTTAAAATGTAACTTGTCAGGCGTCGCCTTAAGTAGTCGCTTAGGCAGCTGTACAACATCCAGGCATCTAAAATGAAAGCGGATTCTAATGTTCACTATCACTTTATCCCAATTTATAGAACATGACAGGAATATACTAATAACTATTGTATAAATACTTACGATTGAATGTTATTTAAGGTCCAATTGGGCTATTTTCATACCAAGTTGAGTACAGGTAGAATTTTTATTAATGCGCGTTAGACTTATTATTTTCCCTGAAAACGATCATTCCATAGACCATGTCATCCACTAGATATATTACTGTTGTGTAGTGCTAACGTGGACGGATTTTGTGGACAAATCATCTGGAATTTTGATCTGGAATTCATTCAAGAACCCCCAGACCGAATTTGCGTGTCGGAAGCGGATTGAAACAGTAGAGACTACATTCTTCGATACATCAGAACCGGAATTGGGACAAGTAATGGTTTTATTGTTTCTTTTTTTCCTCCCCCCTCGTGAAGATTGGATGTCAGTCCGAAGTTGGGTAGAGAGCGGCGGCGGCGGTATTGGTGTGAGCTCCTCGAAGCTTTTTTCTTTCTCGCCCGTTAAAAGGAGAGTGGCAGATGTTCGATATCCAAATAGAAGCAGAGAGAGAGAGAGAGAGAGAGAGAGAGAGAGAGAGCTTGGGGCCTTGCTCAGCTTTATTGCATACCCACGAACGCTTTTATACTCCTTTTGGCGAGGGGGAGAGTATAGTACTACGGGCGTAAATATAACATGGCGGCCGGGGTTTATTTTATTTATTTATTTATTTTAATTCAATCACCGGATAGAAAGAGTTTGTATCTGGCTGAAGCTACAGCCGGTAGCTGGCCAAGCTATCCCGGATCACTTGCATTATTCGATCACAACGCACTTTTTATTATGTAAATCAATTCTCTACGAGAAGTAGAAAGTTAATAGTTAGGCATTTCACAACAACATAAATAATTGTATTTATTGATTGGTATTTATTGATACAAATCTGTTCGTTTACTCTGGCCGGCGGTCTACCAACCAGTCTTTCAGAACTGAACCGGCCCTGTACATTTTATTATTATACGGGACAAGTATTGTAATCATCATTCTCCGGGTAAGAAGTGTCGGGGGTTATCACCCCCCCCCCGAAATTTTCCACGTTATGAGATAACTTTCTGAAGAAAACTTTTGCAATAAATGTATGAAAAGTACTTAAGACACGCTAAAACATATATGCTGTAAAGTATCTCAGAAAATTTGATAATCCCCCCAACAGAAATAATCTCCGTTGTTACGCAACCGCAATCCTGCGGTCATCATGCTCCCAATGGGGTCTACGAACCCAATTGCTTCGGATTCCTGAGTGTACCCTCGTTGGACGGTAGTGGAAGCAAATTAAGCAAGTCATCCCACCACTGTGTGGAAATGAGATCGAAATAACTAATAATAATAATCAAATTGTTTCAGAATTTTCAAATACCCGGTAAATAATATTACTATTACGCATGTTAATTGTATAAATGCAACATTTTTTTCTATAAATATTCAGCGTTCATAATTGACGCTGTTTAGGGATAACACATATTCCCTCGAACAGGTTCAATGAGAAAGCCTATACAAAAATATAGGTTCACTGACCTATTTGATATAAATTAGACCGGTGTCAGCTTCTCGCGACATTTTAAGTAGTAATCCGCCAGGGGGTATAATGAGGTGCATACGCACCTGTCGCCTGCCGGTGATGCAGCTTGTAATTTGAGTACTGTAATTTTTATTTTAGATCGTTATTTATTTACAAACTATAATTAAAAATATATCAGTCATTTATAGACATTTTAACATACACTGATTGTTGGCGGCTACCAACAGTCGAGCACATTCTAGTAGTCTACGCAAGTTTTCTGTGGGCGTGTGATTGCCGCGTGTATTAGTCTATCCGTTTCACTCTGTGTGTGTGTGTGTGTGTGTGTGTTCGTTCGTGGGCTAGTACGTGTGTGTTTGAGGGTAGAATCGATATGTCGACAGCAGGTTGGTGGGCCAATTAGAGGTGGCTCCTCCACACCGCCCCCGCCCCCGCTCTGCCGTGGGGGCCCCCCTCGTGTCAGATTAATGGCACGGCCCACACTGACAGGTGCCCCCCCTCGCTTAGACGCACCAACACGGGCACACACGCGTGCGGGTGATGCGGCCTAACGAGGCCGATTCACACCGAGGGGTGGTAAAGGCGGGGGCGGGGGGTGTCCGGTCACTTCCCGGTAGGAAGATCTCCTGTAATTGCCTCCATTATTATCGAGCCCCGGCTTCCCCCAGACAACGTATTACAAAAACTACTATATTTTATCACCACTTGCAATTTTCGGTATTCATCTAGCGCTATTTCAGTGTTTCATATAATCAATAGTATAGTGAGATCTACTATAAGTGTCTTATAATACGATCCCGCACGATTTCTTAAATGCTTAATTCTCAATTATTTAAAAAAAATTCATTATAGCTATTATATACAGACACACAAAATATACCATATAATCATAGACCCACTATGTGTGTAACCTTGAATTAATTTAGTAACAGTGCAGTGTCGGATCTGACATCACTAGTGCTATTTTCTGTCTCCAATCCAGCGCTGTGGCTTCGGCTACTTCCCATCTTCATTGAAACACGGTGCGGTGCATTCCACACTGTTGTACGTATCTCAATGTATAGCTGGTAGAATGCTACTGACGATGACGAACTATCCGAAACAAGAAGTCTTTTTGTAGACAGATACCATGAATACGAAACCGAAAATCGCGTGTAGGATTACATAACAAACCACAAACGTCCACAAACGAAAACATTATTTAAATTACTGTTTATTATTTCATCACGTGTAGTTCGTATTACAAGGCGCCATTAGGTTATGGTCACGTACTGTATATACCGTATTCGGATGGGTTATCATCATTCCATCAGCATTATTATCCTAATAAGGTGATGAAACGAACAGACAACGGTTTAGACCGCAATCGACGTTGACGCAATCTTAAATCTGAGCATAATTGAATGATTATACACCCAACCCATCTTACTATACAACTAATTCGGGTTCTGTATAGTGGAGACGAATTCACTGTGGTATCAACGGGATATTGATGTTAGTACATATAAGGGTACATAATTAACATTACCCGCGCGGTCTACAGCCGGTTATTTGGCCTTAGGCGTGTAATTACCTGAAAGTGGTGATATGCCGAACTCAAAGGTATTACAATGAGTAAAATAAGGAAATGAAAACAGGAAACAAATCCGTTCTCCTGTTTGTGAGTTCTAGGTAGTCAAACATTAGCAATTGTGCTGCGAAACCCATAGTTCTGTATTTTATTATCTATTTTCCTTATAATATAAACGACCCGTTATTATTTTTGCTCCATTTACTGGTTTTTGTTTTCGCTTGTTAGCTATTTGTTGGAAAATTATCTGGTGTCTGTAAACGACCAAATTCTCTACGGCCGTCTCTGTGGAATGGTCATATCTGCCGGGGGGAGATCGGGTAAGATGGGACGACAGACGACTGTTGGGGCATTATATATATCTGAAGTACATAGGAAACGCATTCCGCGGACAATTTATTGCGACGGGTTGCGCACGCATCCCCCTCTTCTGGAAACAGGGAAATACCTAGGGAACGCGGCCAGGGCTATAACATCTATACTGTAAATGTGACCTGTATAAGCCATACTCTCGACTGCCCAACTAATTTGACAGTGACTGTATATACCGATTTAACGATAAAAATTAAAGAGTTATAAGCACACATACGTAGTTCTATTAACGAGATTGGCTCTTCAAAAAAACAAACAAATGCCGCGTAATCGCATTTCAACCTTTGTCTTATGATGAACTATACAACAATTTTAATCTGCCCAGACAAAAGCCCCCTTCCCATCAATATGGGCACGGGGGGAAGGGGAGACAGGCGCGCGTGTGTGCGTTCACGGGGTTTAATATGAGCCAGGAACCGGCCCGTGTGCCTATGTGTGTGTGTTTGTGTCTGTGTATGTGTGTGTATGTGTGCGTCTCTCGCTAACTTATTGCATCAATATGATATTACGCCCATAGCCCTTAGGGCTGCCCCGACCCCACCCCCGCCCCTACCACCATGGCACTATAATAAAGGCATAGCTCTGGAATAAATGCCCTTCTGTCCCTTCCCCTGCTCCACCTCCTCCTCCTCCACCACCTCCTTCTCCTCATGCTCCTTCCGAGCTAACATCCATCCCGTTATTGTAATCAATATTGAAATGACGTTGGCATAATTCTTCGGTTCGGTTATCCGCCAGGAATTACATCCGCCCATATCGGAAGATTTAAAATTTTACGAACCACCCCAGAATAATAAACGAAGGATATTCTTCAACAAATAGCCGTGAAAAAATTCAAATTAATACCTGCCGCCTACTTGCCGATTTTAATATAATTTCTGTATTTTCATAATATAGAATAATATAGTGTTCGTATGGAATTTGCGAAGAAACAATCTGTAGTAAAAGGGTTATATTAGCATTTGATTATACTTTTTGAGTTGGAGGGTCTAGGTTTCGATCACCAAGTAATTTGCCACGAGATCCAGTCTGGGATGTGCGGAAAGGTCGAATCCCACCAAAACGATTTCACTTTACGCAATAGAGCCGCTACGGCTAGGGGGGCAAAACAGAAAGGGGAGGCCCCTCACACCCAGATAACCATACCCCAAAGACTAAAGATATAGTCTTAGTGTACTAACTGTCGTATACTGCCCTCCGACGCTCAAGTGAAAAAGTACAATATAAAAGTGTAATTTAAGGCCAAACCTATACATAAAATGTATATTTAAAAATGTACAGTTCTGTGAGCATGTGTTGGATAACAAAGTGTAAGCCAATGTTCTTAGATCGACCACAATGCACTCGTACACGACTGTCCGTATGTGCGTATAGTGTGAAAACAAACATCACTTCAAAACGAAACAAAAAATAGTAAGGTTCCAGAAATAATGATTTTCATAAATCTAGATTTTATTTACAATGAAAATGGAACGATTTTATATACAATACGATACCGAGTTTATTCGTCAGAATTTCGACATAGCATTTAAAATGTCGTCCCCCCCCCCTTAGGCTCCTATAAACAGATTTTAATTACAATTAAACCATTTTGTAGCATTCATTTAGGGAATTTGCCAAGTATTTCGGATGGGGTCCAGTATCCCCTAGTAAGGTCCGGCCAAACTCTCCTCTCTCAGCTCCTATATAATTCATGCGGGGTGGGGGCAATTTCCTTAAAAGGAGTAGAGCCCCACGCCCCCTCCCACCACCCCCGATCCCCTCACCCGCCCGCGGGGTTTGTTTCAATTTGTTTAATGGCAATCCTGGGTTATTGCCCGAGCCACACCCCGGCCCCACCACTCCGTCTCCTCCTTCCTATATTGGATTAAAATATAATCACGAGATTAAACATACCCGGGGGTTGTTACTTTTATAGCTTCGCCTTGGCAGCCCTCTACCACTACCACTACTACAGCCGGCTGCTGCGGGGTGCTCCTTAAACAACCAGGAGGGAGAATTTAATAATTGTTCGCCAGGGTCCAGAAGAAGAATTGGAAGAGGAAATAAGAAAACTTAGTCCCGGATTTATACATCAGTTTTGAGGACACCTGGGGGATTTTTAATTTTGAAAAGTGTTTTATATTCAATTTGGACTCCCTGCAAGACGCGTCAGATATAGCATTTAACCATTACGATGATTTATAATGGAATTAATCCGCTACATTACCCTGCCATTCGCTTGTTAAATTGTCGTAGTCTATCGTGAGGGTACGGAATTATAATCCTAAATGTCAATAAAGATTAAAACCCTTCCAAATAACAATTACTTTAGCCTCAGAAGGGGGATGAATTTTGTTATTCGTTTAATTTTATTTGGCTTCCACCTATGGTTCGGGTAAGACCCTTTAAAGGGGCGCTAGCCCAGAAGGTCTGTACGTTCATACCTTAGTACTAGTAATGTGGGGGGGGGGTTTATTTAGCCTTATATATTTCCAAGTAAGTAGGTAACATTGTTGCGATAGCTCAACTAAGTATTTAGTTCGCTGGAAGATAAAACGATTCTAACATTTTCGTTATTAGAGCCAATTGCAGGCGCAACAGTCTGCCGTGCGTTATCCCCCTCCCGGTATTTCACTTTCCTTCTCTTGTTTCTTAGTTATATTGCTTCGCCCTTAGGATTGTGTGTACGTGTGTGCGAGCCCGGGTGATTTGGGCCGCGAACGACGCAATATGTAAGCAAATGGGAGGCTATACGTCAGGTAACCGGCCCATTAATAACGGGGCGGGCCACGCCGCCCTACCCCCCTCCCCGCTAAAAAGCCCGGGGGGGGGGGGCTCTAAAAGCCCGTTTTCATACAAGAAATAAGCTCCATTTTATTATATGGGGGGGCCGCAGGAGCGGGGCCGAGTGGGAGTGGCCCTTTGTCATGCCCCCCGCTACGGCCCAGACCAATTTCATGAAAGTATTGAACTCTGCCCCCCCCCTCCATAACCCATCACCGTATCTACCTCTCATAGTGTAAAAGGAAAATTGAAGGTTAGAAATCTAATCTTTCTTTTTTTCTCTCTACAGGAACCAGTAAAAAGAGCGGTGATAGTCACCGCGAAAGCGTTATCGGTATTCCGTCGAGGGTATTCAATCCGATAATGGAATATTGGCGGCCTACCCTTACGCAAAAATAATAACCAGCTTTAATATTTCTTTTACGGCTATTTAATGAGCGCTTAGTATGATTTCGCCCGCTCTACTGCGAAACTGTACCATTTCGAACGTTATATTTTGATCTTCGGACATGGTTAATGTAAAGATTATTCTTCTTCCTGTTAATTTGTGTTTCTTGTACAACAAAGGATTACAGGATATAAATATCAAAGATTTTATTGCCTGCCATCGACAGTACTTAAATACAGGGTTAGTTAGAAGTTTCTAATTTCATCTATTGATTGATATAAAATTAGAATACACTTAGAAGCGACATTTGACAATTCAGACATTCTGTGATACATCTTCATAATTATGATGTGAATAGTAAAGTATGTCGTTAATTTATGGGGATTAAATGTCATAACTGAGGGTCTCAGAAACTCTGGACATTATGATGGGTGTTTGCCCTTGGGATATGTTGTGAATATTTCGATAGTTTCGGCTGGGGGGAGGAGAGGGATGATTTTCCAAACCGTGTAGGCAGAAAGGTCGTGTATCGATGATGTATGTGTTTAGTCTATCCAAAACAGATCTAGTGTCCAATCAATGAAGCTTCAATTACAGTTCCCAGTGAAACTCTCCTATTAGCTGTCTTGATCAGATCGGATTGCCAATCGAGTTAATGGTAATACGAATAATGTACAGGCTATTGAAAACAGGTCAAATCAAAATCTATTCTACAGCAATGATTTTGGCATTTCTATGAACCTTGCTCCTTTTCGAGTCGAGGCAAAGTGATGAACCGTCATATAAAAATTGGGTTTGTGAAATAAATAAAAAATTATACCTATTTGGCTTAAGCCTAAATACCGCTATGACCTTCTAATCTAACAAACAACAGGCTCTAAAATGAACGTGTAAATAAATTTCAGAAGATTCTCAAATTTGACGTTCCTGACCATCGGTGATGTCCAACATTTATATCAATGATGAATATAACTTCAGTTACAGACGTTACACATACCCATCACGCAATTATTGGTTACCGCTTTATAAATACGGAGAAAAGAAAATTGTATGTGAAACGTGTAAATTAATAATGCACGGAGCTCGAGGCAACTCGTAGGGGCCGAAAAAAACATAATTTTTCCAATAAATAAATAAATAAGTTTTTCGAAGTTGTCAGAGGGTCCCGGGCCGTGAAAGTTTTCCCGAACGGAAAAGCAATCAATTTCCATCAGGGTATACGGACGGCGGAAAGGGTCGAGGCTCCAAGGCCCCATCCTACTTTCCATTATACGTTTCAAATAACAGACGAAAACCCATCGTGGCGGCCCGACAAACGCAATCGATAGCCCTCGCTATTTATTCCCTCCCAAAACCAATATACCTAAGTAACCGATCCAATATCTCGGTTCGATAATCGACGAATTGGTTAATACGACTCCAATTAACCTCTAACAGGGCGGTGCCTGATAAAACCAGAATGGGATTGTTGGGAAATCAAAAGTCAGTACCATTGGATAATTGCCATAGAATATATCACCCTTGATCGTATGGAAATGAAATATTTCGGTAGGTTGAAAAGCGACAAACGTAACGAAACTGTGGAATATCACTGCTCTTGCGATTTTCTATCTCCATTCCCCCCCCCCCCGTTCGAATTTAAGCTATATCGGTTTGGAATTGAATCATCGTTTTTGTCCATTTATATTAACTAGTCACGAACGGAAAATGGGATTAACGTTGAAATCGGACACTTGTTACAGTTATAATATGATTTGGGATAAAAATGAAAATGAGGAAAAAATCATTTAAGCCTCATATGATAAGTTAGCACTGGGGGTGTTACATATCTGATAACACAACATATAACAAGAAATGTCCACTATTACCGAAACCGGTTTCAATTATAAGAACGCCTCGCGCTATAACAAATAATCCAAAGGCATAAGACCTTACAAAATACCCAGTCTGTGAACTTTTAAAGATGAACTTTTTTAAAAGTGTTTCGCTCTCCTAACTGTCACTCTGTAATAATAAACCGTATTCGAAAATAGACAAACAAGGCGGAAAGTAAGGCATAATTTATTAAACCTTTCTTATTTTCTCTTCTACCTTATTTAAACAAAAAAAAAAATAATTCGACCCAAGAATGAAGGTGGAAGGGTTGAAAATAAAAAGAAGAAGGCTTTAAACAAATTACTGTCGCGGACGAACAGGGACGGGAGATGGGAGAGAGACTCCCATTAAAACTTTTGGAAGAAGGCCAAAGTGAATTGCGCGAACAAAAAGTGAAAAAAAAATAGAGAAAGGAGGCGGAGAAGAAGAAGGAATAAATTGTTTTGACGACTAGGAGGCGGTGCCGCCGCCACCTACCTAGTGCTCCTAGGTCTCACCATTTCCACCTATACTGGGAAAGGGAAACTGACTTCCGTGGAAAAAACTATGACAGGATTCTCCTGTGTCCTTGGGGTCGAGGCTGTTGTGGAAAATCTTATGATTCAACGTCGCAATCGATCTAGTACGGCGTGTGGTTGTCCCCAGCGGAGTTGTACAACGTTCTTAGGCACCATAGCTTAGGTCGATTTGATATCTGTATCGCTAATTAAATAATAAGTTTATTGTAGATGTAACAATTTCCAACAGCGTAACGTTTCTTAACGTTACACAGAACATTACTTCATGTCTCATAGTAGCCATATAAATGTACATTCTAGGACCTATATACGGCCTTTGGTTTAACAGCCTTATAATTAAAACGTCCGGAAGGTTTTGTAGTTGCCTTGCAATTTGTTTGTGTGCATATGTTTGTACTAAATTAACCCATTTGACATTATCGGGCCATAACAAATATGACAGTTAAATACCTCATAATCCAAACGTTCCATCATCCAGCTTGTATGTTACGGTTGTGCGATCGAGGCCTGTAACCGGTGGGAGAGAGACTTTATTTAAAGCCGTGAAAGATGTAGACATTTTAAATTGTATTTTATCCCACATACGATGTGGTGACTTACCCAGTAGTTAGAGTTCTACGCCGGTTAGGTTCACAAAGCAAGTGGCTCATTTTTTCCTTTTATTTTTTCGGTTTGCTCTGGTCGGTTAGCGGTTTCATCGGTCGGGGGGAGGGGGGATGAGTTGGGGAGGAGTCGAATGAAAATTGTTTCCATATAGGCATCGAAGAAAAACCACGGGCGGCGGGGACGGGGGGGGCTTTCGCGGAAAAAGGGTTTTCCAACAACAGATAAATTTACAGGAAAAATCCCGCCAAACCGAACCCTCCCTTCCGGCCCCTTCAGGAGGCTTTTAGGCAAATTGGAAATATACATGTCGATACCCCCTCCCCCCATTCCTAAAAGTAGTAGCAGTAGTAGCAGCAGTCTCCATACTTTGGAAAACGTATAAATTGTGAGATAGGATCGGCCGGCACCTAAAGAGGTGGGGGTGCCGGGCAACGCGACCCAGATAACGTTTTTCTACGTTCATAACGAGATTTGGCTTCGGCTACAATTTTTACCCTTTCGACGCGATTTTTTATGTTTTTAAATATTTATGCCCGAATAGGTGTGACCCCCATCCCACATTCGCATATAATATATGGGATTTGAGAGATGCAGGGCCAGAAAAAGGAGGTTGTTCCTTTCGAAACTCTCGTATAAATATTTCGATATATATAACTGTATATTCAATATATATTCAATACAACGAATATGGCATGCGGCATACTGAGGAATAGTAGAAACAGTCGAAGTACTCCCGAATACAGACATTAAGTTGATTAACAGAAAGCGAATCTCCTGGAGCGTAAACTCCATAATAATTATTTTTTATTCAGATAAAAAACAGAAACAATTCACCCGTAATATTTTTTTGTACGTCTTCATTCCGGGACGGCCGCCTTCCATGAAATCCGCCATAATGTCTTCATCGTCATTTCCTCTCTGGGGCAACTTCCGTTGTTTTTCGTCTTCCTTTTCGTTTCATTTTGTTGTTCCTTCGGGTCTAATTTCTACAATTTGACTGAGTAAAAACTATTTTTTCGGTAACGGGGGCGTCTAGCCTAATTTCTCAAGTATTTTAACTCCTCGGACGTCGGAAGCGTCCGCCTTCGTAATTAAACTCCGTTACGGATCTGTGAGCGCGTTCGGGTTCGACGAAATTAATAAGGGTTTTCAAGAAAGCGCTCTTCTCCCCCGACGGGATTACACCGGTCTACAATGTCTTCGTCCCTGTCCGAAGAATGACGGTCTTAAGAAAGCAAAATTAGAAATTTAATACCTTTACATTACATGGTTACAAGCCCCTTTTTCATTACTGAAGTAAAAGATAAAATTTAAAGGTCGTATATCTTTTAAATTGAAAACGAATTTTTTCTTTGTTATTTATCCCTTAGTCCGATATCGAAATATTACACTGCAGTTAGAGTCAAATTGGTCATATTCAAGACAGACATTAATATTCGCAACTATCGCTCGAATTTAAATAATAATAGTTCAGAGAGTTTTCTTATAGATTTAATTCTCTAGGGATCTCACACAAGTTTATATAAAAAAAAAATAAAAACCGGCCTGGTTTCCATATCGTTTCCTGGACTCACTAAACCTGGAGCCTGGAAACTTGAAACTCTAAACATTCTCAGGAACACTGGAATTTCTCACGTACTACGATGGGTTAACCAAACATAGGGCTCAGGGCCGGAAGAGGACCCACCGCGCACAACATACATACACACACACGCACATACATAGGCACACTAATGGCCAAAAGGAAATTTGTCACGTTTTCAAAACATATATACAGTTGGCATGTGTGTGTGTGTGTGTGTGTGTGCGCGTGTGCGCCTGTGTTTCCACACGTGTGTTGGGGGTCGGAAGATTGAAAACCCCAACGGTTCATCATGCGTTTTTCAGGCACATAAATCCCTGGCACTACTGAAGTGTTACTCCCAAGTGTGAAAAGCAGAAAAGGATTTTGTCCCCGCCAAAAGCCCCAGGTACCCTTCTTTTGGGTACAACAAAAACTTCAAAACTTATAAAACCGGCTGTAAAATCATAAATCGTTGAAATGGGGTTACTTTAATTAGTTTAAAGTATCTGTTTACTGCTGTGGGGTACGGATAACGCTAAATTATTTAGGTTAATTTAAAATCAACTACAACTTTCATGGTAATTTACCGCATTTGTTACCATGATTATTGTCCCGGAAAATAATACGTTAAAAACAAATACACATGTATTTACGTATACATCTTTAAAAATAAAACGAGAATGAATCAATTCAGTAAAATAATTAAGTTTTACAAATGCTTTCAACGAAAATAATATTGTTGATTGACAATTACATTTCGGATATGCTTAGAATTTAAATGTCAAGAAAAACCGGTTGATCTCTTGAATTTTTTAGCTGCTTTCGAATAGGGGCTATTTATTTTTGTGTTACGACTATTTGTTTACTTGTATGACCGAATCCAATTACTGCAAATGGCGTTACGTGCCAGCCGGACGGAGAGAATCGACGTCCGCGCGGACTCGTCCCCTAAAGTAAATTGCAAAACGGAATGATGCACAATAAAATGGTTACAGTTATGTAGTCTCTCCTACAACGCCGCCGTTTTCTCAACACGTTGCGAAACAGTTGTTGGCCCCTACTGCTGAAAATCAACTCGCCGCTTCCTCGCGCTTGTGAAATAATTACTAAACGCTGGCTTTAAACTGAAGCCAGAGTGTGGCGAAATATATAAAAACAGAATAAAGGAAGTAGCTGCCGTATTTGGGGGAGAGGGTTTGAAATACCGCATTCGTGCGATCCCGTTTCTTTATAGACAGCAATGTGTTGAACAATAGCATTGTAGATAAGCTGGAATTGCCCCTAACAGACTTAGGGTTAGATCACTAAGTCTGAAATCCGCCTGAGCGGACTCCGTTCGAAGTGTTTTTGCCCTTTCCTTCTGGTCCTGCTCAGGTCTTGTCCGCTTCCGACGTTTGGGAACTCTTACCGGTCCCACGCCTCTTCAGGGTTAGAGATTCTTCCCACAACATCACGCGGTCTTACCGTAAGCCAGTCGGGTGACAATCACGTAGCAGTCGACTGAGATTATAATACTGTGAGAATGCTACTGACGACGGCACATAGCAATATATAAATTAACACGACCGCCAGAAAGAAGAGATTAATAATGATATATAACACGTACAAACATGAATGAACCTAAATGGATTATTGTTAACACATCAGCCCACTTTATATTATTAAGTATTATAGCCTGGTAACGCCATAGCTGTCGTAGATCCGAATGTTACATGTCCGAGAGAAATATTACGAGGCATTACCAAGAATGGGGCAAGCTGTTTTTGACATTACTCAACCAGCACCATACACACTGTACAATATATGTCCTGTAATACATAAGACTATTTATTTGATTGTTGTCCAAGATTTAAGGCCGGTGAAGGGAAAAAGGACTTTTCCATTTCAGAAATTAGCTTTCGGCGGAGGGGGCGGCCCGGTTGGAGGGTGATTCCAGTTTATAACGTGAACGTGTCGGATTTGTTATGCCGTCCGTCCTACAACACCGTCCTGTGAAACATTGAAGGGCCTGGGAAGGGCCTTACGTGGCCGTGCATAAACCTCTAGCTTGCCGCCCTTTCAATTCGCCCTACGCCCCCCCCGTTTTCGAAAATAAATAGACCCACAATTTCAAGTTCCTCATTTTTGAGACTACGTCCGGCCCAAAACTGCCATTGCTCATGTTTAATCTTAATTCAGGAAAAAAAATTGTCCTGAGGTGTAATCTCACCACAGAATAATGCAGAATCTACAGTATTATTATTTCCATCGTTCTTTATTTAATCGTGTTTATTTTATCGTTATTAATCGCTTTATTTATAAACTATTGATGAATATTTCTCAATTTGATACGAAAAATTTTCAATATTTGAATTGAACGCTCAAACCGGGAACAAGAACTTTCGAATAAACTTGTAGAATATTTATATGTAGTGAGAATAGGTTTATGGTAATGAATTGATACTAGTTTATTCTGTATCAGGATAATCCGTAAATGCTGTTGTTTCTACATTTTGCTCAAATCGTGAGGTTTTTTCGTTCTTATTATATTATTAATATTACTTGGAGGTAATCATAATTTTTGAAATCCGTGGAACAAGTTCGCAAAATTGTATTTTTATTTCGTATAAACCGTCGTTGAAAAACGTCGATGAATCAAAGTAGCAGTGTAATTGGGTTTCAAATAAACGCTTTCTTGTTCCGCCGAATCCAATTTGCGTCAATGGAAAGTTCCTATTTTTGTGCTTCGGATATTTGTTTTCAAATTTGATCAAATCCAATCACCGGCGTTGCATAACGCGTGGCCGGCAGTCGGCGCGTGCTTCCGCAGAATATTGCATAAACTGGAATTTTAGGCGTAAAACCGTACCATGCGCGTATAAAGGCAGCGGCCGTTGTTTGATGGGTTCCGGGCAGTTCAACGCTCAGCGGCTCGATCCCTAACGGGGGTTCGTTCAGTGGTGATTTCGAATTGATTCGCGGGAGGATAGGAAAGAATTCCAGAACACTCTAATAATGTAATTGAGCGGTGAAAACGTAATTTCAATTGTATTACAAATATAAAAATAGTTCAAGAATACAAGTATAATTATTAGGACTCCGTAATGTAAATACGCTTTTATAGAATTTTATAGATGCGCATTCTCAAAAAAACCGAAAGAATATATTTTCTGAACAAACACTAAGAACTAAGAACATGCCGCGGCAACAATATATTTAACGACTATTGTTATTGTTAATTGACACGCTCAAGATAATTGTTTCGACCTTTAAAATTGTTTTCTGACTGAGTTTAGGAGGGTCGGCTAAAGGCTAGAACATTCTCCGATGAAGCAGGAGAGCAAATTCGAAATTCTCTCGTCGGGTTGAGAGCATTTCATAAATACATTGGAAATTGGGTAAATTTAATTCATGAAAACGTCTTTTGTCGAAGGAGCCTTTCAAGCGGCGCGTTGTAATTGTAATCGGGTTGTTGTAAATTCAGGTTGAATAATTGAGTGAAGGAAGTTTGCAGGAGAGATCGGGTCATCGGGAATCCCCGCGAGGGTCATTACTGTCCCTCTGCCCGTCTTAAATTTACATGTCGCGCCCATCCTAGAACCGAAAAGGAATAGGAATACTAAGGACAAAAAAAACAAAAAATACCGTGCGGGTTGGCAATGCTACTCGGTTCCCATGTGTTTCAAGATTTATAACGTGTATTTATTAGGGAGAACCGCTGCCCGCCTATGGACTGTTTGCCATGGGTTTTCCTGGAATTCTTAATGGCCTGCTCCGTCCATCTTACCATTCACCATGAAAATAATTCTTATGTCATCAGGGGAAATAAGTGAATATAGTTAATCCAGTTTTGTTTTTGATAGCGCAAGAAGATACATTATAGTTTGTTATGCCCTCCAAAAATAACTAATGAGTCGCTCTATAATTTCAATTCATATTTTTTCTCTGTAAAAAGGCTAACTAACTGAAAACAATTCAAAAGTCAATCGATAAATATGGAATGGTTTACATAATGCCCTTTGAGTAATTGTCGATCACCACGTCGATTTAGATTCATTAGCTTCGTGAACAACCTTGACCAATCAACGCCGTTTCTGCTGATTGTTGTTTACGCCCGTGATCTATAAGCAATTAAACGAAGCGACGTACAAAGAAGATGGACCGTATAACCCTGGTCTCGAAAGCCAACAACATCGGAACGGGAACATTATATATAAGATCTTGTCATAATGGCGGCACGTGGGTTCGGGAAATGAGCGAGTGAACATTTGAAGGCTAAATTGAAAGGATTCCTTCGCAAGTGGAAGAGGAAAGATCAAAAGTGCCGCCGCTCGGAACGCTCCCTGTGAGGTTACAGACCACATGTCGCGCCCACTCCTACAGATGGCTCATTACAGGCTTCATTATCGCTCCATTATCAACAGCCCACAAAACAACATACAATATAAACTATTGGCCTGACGAATTACATTATAGCCTCATCTTTAATTAATAATGTTGATTACTAATAAGAGTTTAATAAGAGTTACCTTGATTGGTAATCTCTTTTCATTTCATAATTAATAGAATGGTTTTTAATAAATGTCTGACTCCACTCGCTTATTTGGTCTAATTCTAGACCTGGGGATTCGACTTACAAAGACAGTACAAAGACATCATATTAATATGTAACTGCTACCTAATAATTCCGTATGTGCTCAAAATATTTCAATATAATCACTACTGTCAACTAAAAGAGACAACTACCTGAATTTAACACAAACACTGTTCAATAGCACGTAGCATGAATTCCCTCAGAGTTTGGCAGGAACTCGGAAACCGGTTTAGTGTAAATGAAACGTGTCGTGGGGCAGATTTTGGCCGGTTACGAGCAGGCCGTTCGTAAAGGAACGAGGCGGCCCCCCCTTCCTCCCTAACTAATTGAAGGGGTTACTTATTGAAGCTGGCGGGGCCCTAATGAAGTCCATTTAACAGGTTATTAGTGGAGAATTGAGGCTCGGGGGTCCCTCCAGGGGCGGTGGCCCTGGAAAGGGCCTTTTTGTCAGGTACCTTCCAGCACAAACGGGTTTCACCCCCTACCCGCCCAGCCGTCTGTTCGCCAATCGGAACCTAACCCTTTGTGTTAACGTTCCCGGTTGGTCATGATTTTTTCTTTTCACTTCATTAGCCTTTACTTCATTAGAGAATAAAATAAATATTCGAATGTCATCTGCGTCTTTATCTGTTTAACGGGAGTTTCGTGCGGAAATGTAAATACTACGGCGACGAGCAAATAAGTTTCAGTCGGTCCTAACCCGTCTGCTTGATGTATCGTTTCCGAAATTAAGTACAAATGCTCAAAAAAACAGCAATGAAAGTTCAGAGCAGTGTAACCAACGATCTTTTTTTATTGGTTTATGTGTCGATAAATTTCACTTTCTGATAATTTAATTTCTGGGAAGAATAACCTAACCACCTGCTGAGCATTGTTAGTTCACAGGGGCACGGTTTCTGCGTCTGTTACTGATGAAAGCTGCGAAAGAACTGGATGAACTTTTCGGTCTTAAGCATGAGCCGATATATCGGCACGGCGATTCCTTCAGGAAATGAGAAACTCGCCCTTCCCCACCCGCTCCCCACCGGGACAACCCCTCGAGGTCCCCGCAGTCACCTCTTTCTCTCTCCACTTCGCATTCCTCCTTCTTTCTCTCTCCCTTTCGGCTCGCACACAATTTAAAGTAACGGCCAGATATAAATCGAGAATCAGTTTTTTAAATTAGCCTCCACTCCCCTCCAGACGCAATTCCCCCTACTTTTTACTGACAATGGGCCTCCTGATTACGTTAGGGTGTCCCTATCGAGAGAAAGAGAGCCTCTCTCGGCCAGTCTCTGTTCTCGGTCTTGCTCACGTGAGAACCACGCCTCTCGCTCCACGTCAACTGGGATCGCGCTAATTTCCTTTCTCTGTCTTTTTCGTTCGGAAGAGAAAGAGAAAGAAGGAAAGAAGGTCGGGTGAGTGAAAGGGGGGTCAACCCCCGACCACCCGGTATTTCCCTCTCGCTCTTACTCGTTGGTTAAAACCGGTGAGAAGGGGAGGAGGAGGAGGAGGACCCCTCCACCTTTCCTCCCGAAATTCCCTCTCTTCTTTACTCATTGGATAGAAGGAGAGAGTAGGACAGGGAGAAGACACCCTCCCACCGAAAGACTGTTTCTCTCTCTGTCTTACTCATTGGATAGAATGAAGCAGAAAGAGGGAGTATAACGGAGAGGGGGTTCCCCTCCCGTCTTGTTACTACCGCTTCTCTTTCTGTTTCACTCATCGGATAGAATGAGAGAGTGAGATTGAGAGCTAGAGAGAGAAAGAGAGGTAAGAGGGGTTACCCGCCCGCCACGAGACTGTTCCCACTCTGTCTTACTCATTGGATAGAAGGAGAGAAAACGATCGGAGAGGAGGAAGAGGGGGGATTCACCTACCCCCCCTCGCCGTTCTATCGCCATCTCTGTCTTACTCACGGGACAGGACGGGAGAGTAGAACGGGGTAGAAATAGTGGTGAGGGGTTTGCCCCTCCTGCCGACCGACTGTTTCCCTCTCTGTCTTACTCACGGGATAGGGCGAGAGAGAATGAGGGAGAAAGAGAAGGGCGAGAGAGTAGGGCAGAGAGAGCTCTGATTGCCCCACAATAGAATTCAATTAACCCGAGCCGCTTCCCCCCTCCCCGCTGGCGCAATTTTGATTGTGCCCACCCCCCTTTGCTCATTCCGACTACCGTTTCAAGTCTGACCCCCTGCACTCCCCTCTTTCTGCCCCCTCCTCTCGATTGTGGCGGTTTGGGAGGCGGCGAACGAATTTTTTCAATTAGCCGAAATTCCGAGGGGTGGGGAAGGTGGTGGCATTCTCCGTCGCCGGTAGTTGGATACATACCGCAAATGGGATTCTCCCTCTTTCACCCTCTCCCTCCCCTCTCTCTCTCTCTCTGAGTACTACCCTCTGTTTTATTATTATTTCCAACCACCTCTGTGTGATGGGAGAGGTTTAGATTTTTGAACGGCGCAACACCCCCGGCATACGCTGGGTTTTTTTGGAGATGGACGGTTTATGTTCGACTCTTTCTACGACACCATCGTGTTTTTTGGAACCTATTGTCAAGATTTGACGTCATATACAGATAGTTTACACTGTGGGACCTCTTTTTTCAGCGCTATTACTTTTAAATGTGCACTCGTCCAAAACCGTGATATATGCATTTACCCAAATCAGGGAATTCAATTCTATCCCTGAATCCTGCTCTTATTAAATTTGGGCGTCTCGCCGCTGGTGCTTGGTGCGGAACCAGTCATTAGTGCTGAGCAATGAGCTGGCTCATTGAGTTTTTGGGTTATTTGAAATTGAATAAAAATATGGCTCCCCAATGTTATTAGTTGTTTTTTCCTTAGTTCTTAACTGGTATTATTGGTACTTGGGACAAATTTCTCTTCAGGACTGCTGGTCAGTTAAATTTCCTTCGAAATGATTTTTCCCGTGATGATCAGCAGTCTTATAGTTTTAGAAGATATAGTCTACGACTGCTGTCTTTACAAATTTTTCTGGTTTTATCCTCGTTTCTAAATAAACACTGCCAGCCTCTGTGTTGCCATGTGGAACACAGCGTTTTCGTAATCCTACTCGGTTGTTTGTTGGTGGAAACATTCAGGATGTATAAAAATCCGTTGTTTAAAAGACCGAAAGCGATCTTAATCTTAAATCGATTGGCCACCCTTATTCCGAATCTTTTCTCATTATATTTTGGCATTCGGCCAACTGTAGCTAGAGCCACCGTGTGATGTCTCTTCAGCGATTATTTCTTCAGGATGAACCCTCGAACTGAATTCTACCGACGTTTTTTATGTTTCGGACGGTGGACTTGTAACGTTTAAATCAACTGATAAATATCTACAGAAAAATCTCCATTAGTCAACTTATTTACGCGTAAATTATAAGGAATCGAACCCCGCTTCTGGCTCCTATTTTCTTACTTTTTCTTACTCTAGATAACTTTGCTGGCTCTCGAGTGGTTTCAGCTATTTATAATCCAGTTTTTTTTTCTATTATATTGACTGCGCACATGTCTGAAAAATACCGATGCTGTCATTAACTTGTTTTACGGCGATTTGTTCCCATTAGTAACGCGGTGCTCTATCGGACATCTGTCTGTGCTCAGTCATGTGGCCCACATGGCCCCAGGAACGCTCTCGGTCGGCGGAATTAAAACTTCATATTCGACTCGCACTAGAGTTATGTACATTTTTCCCAATTGCTTTGTTATTATAGCCTTACTACTTGGTCTATTGCGAATTCCAATCCTGAGGTCTTTATTCGAAATAATGATGGCGCTATTAACCGAACGGTGTATTCGTTTATCGATAATAAATCGTAACATGAAATAATATCCATTGAAAGAAATTTAACTTAATGAAAATGTCGTTCCTCTTGTTATTTCCTTCCCTAACTTATTTGGTCCTAATCTATAATTTTGGTTATTGGCATATCATTACTTACCGATATCCTTGTTTGTAAATCGCTTGCAATTCTATTGTATATTGAAATTAGAGTTAAGTGTAGTTATATTTTAGCCGTTTATTTTTAGTAGTTCATATGCTGTTAAAAACAAACCTTGTCTTAATGAATCCAGAAGTTAATATACGAATATCATTACCCGTGATTGGAACATTTTACTTTCTTCAGCTTATCTCTAATGTCACTACAGCGATCATAATTTTAACTGATAAACCTATGAACACAACCGATAATTACAGGAGCATTGAGACTTATTGCTTTACTGATAGTTTGAGTGATTATTACTACCTTCCGCAATAATCTTCTGCGCGTAGTTCCCTATCAGAAATGTGATTAATCTGCAACTTACCTGAAATAAAGAACAAACAGTTAGTAGAATATCAAAGTATTATTACTACATCAAGTACAAGTGCTGATATTATCGACAACATACGACAAATAAAATGCTGAATGTGCAGACGGTGAATGGGAACTAAATTTGAGTTTCCACTCGCCAATTTGGTGCAGTACTTACTGATGTCGATGAAACATCCCGTGAGCATTAGACTGTTTATGTAGCTGGGCAAGTAAGTACTTCTCTAAATTAATGACGCACTAGGAAATACTACCGCCAATTTAATTCAAAGGAACCTCTTGAAGGGTACCTTGTAGTCTGAGCCGCCAGGATTTGGTCCCTAACTAGACAGGAAAACTTTCCCAAATGCTAACGAGACCAATTAAATAACAAAAAATGACCACCAAACGGATTTTGAACATTTTCAACTAGTTTGAGAGAATAATTAGAGGTATTATTCGTGGCTCCTCGATACTGTCATTAACTCAATGAAGTACTTTAACTTATATAAATAAATTATGGTTGTTTTCAAGGTACTTGTTCGGTTGACATCAATTGTGCGATTCATTATAGGTATAGAGTTTTCTAATCTCCTATTATAATGAATCAGATGTTAACTTCCTAAGGGGCTGTAGGGCAGAATCTCCGAATTCAAAAGCATTTTATACGTAAGGGCGACAAACGAATATATCATATTTTACAGACTCCATTAAAGTAGGAAATCTCGTTTGCGGCTACGGCCGTGGTTATCTAAAGTTAATCCAGAGCGAGGGGCGATTACGTTTTTGGAGGGCAACCACCCTCCGATAAAACCCATCCGGGGTAGGGATGCTCTGGGAGGGATGGGGGGGGGGTTCTGTCGGAAAAACAATAATGCGAAACCGAGGGGTCGTCCCATCGGGAGATTTCCCATTTGCGGTTCGAATGATACTACTGAGGAGGGAGGGAGGAGGGGAGGCACCGCTCGCCGCCACCTCTAGGGCCCCCCTCGCACGAGCCATCCATTGTCCGGGACTTAGGGCCAGTTGTACGACAACGTTATACGGTGGCATAACTTCTCCGGTCGGATTGCATTATAGAACCGGCGGTCTCCTGGGGGGAAAAAGCTGGATTATTTTTAGTGGCTTTCGTTTCTACGTCGGATTTCCCGCACAGTCCATTTGCGGACAGGGTTTTTCGCTTCGCGCCCTCCCGAGCAGAATTCGCCCCGCGAGTCACACTGTTCATATTTAGGAGCTGTTACTTATCGCGTGTATAGTACGCCACAGACGATAACCCTCGGAGAACACGATTAGTTAGCATTCCTGGACGTTAGCCCGTTAGGTTATTCATCACTCTTATGATCTTATCTCCCCGCCTCCGTACGTTAGAACGGGGTGTCGGCATACGCTGTCAAGTAGTATTCCGACAGTAATTTAGTCAGGTACTATCTGTGTACTGCTTCTACGTAATAAACGATATGTGCGAAATCAGCGAGTGAAGCAAGAATATTGCAAGATATACTAAAATTTTGTTATACTAACATTTCTTCGATTAACTTTGGATTCTCTTGTCAGGAGGTGGCATAAAAAACATATGGATACAAAAATTCATCATCAAATTCGAATCCTCTTAGTTTTAAATCGAATTTAAATTGAATGCGAGATATTATCTGAAATAACATAAATGCTCCGTAGAAAGTAATGGGCAACTTCTGTTTTTTTGATAAAATTCGGACGTTGGGAATTATCCTGTTTTAAGGAGTAAGTAGATGACCCGTCTGTCGCCACCGGCCAATTAGAGCACTGTTCCCAACCGGGTTTTCTCGCTACTTCCCAATCCCATTTTCTTAGATGGTCCGAAAAGGGGCGAGGGGCGGGCGGTAGTGGAGCTTCGATCTTTTTTCCGGTCTTTACCAAGTCCCCCCCACTTTAATTGTGTTCTCTCCCGAGTTCGGTGTAGGAAAGTGGAATGGAAGAACGCCGCTTATTGGTTTCCCCTGCGAGAAGGAGAAGAAAAAAAGTAAAGGGAGGAGCGGGCCGATGTGAAATGAATCGTGAAAAAGAGAGCGAAACTATCGCTCTGGGGTAGGGGAAAGGACTGGAGTTAATACAAAAAGGGCTCTCGCGAGTCGAGCAGAAAATTAGCTAACGAAATTAGGCGGCCGATCACCGACCATTTCATATCACAATCAGAACGTCGGTTACACGATCCTATCTGGCTGGCCAGAAACCGATATCATGGGTGACGGAACGCTACTCAAGGTGGCGACAAGCCGGTCTACCACAAGACCGAATCATGGGAGACATGAGATGGCAGGAATGAGGATATAAAATTTCCCTACTTTACTCTCGTCACGCGTATACGTTAGACTAAAGGAAGGGGCCGGCGGTTCCCAGCTGGGAATTTACAGTATGTCTACTGAGGGAGGTGCAAAATGCCAGAGCCGTATAGGCCGTGTCCCGAAACGGGATTATTTTTTGGTGGCTGGTCCAGGTGGGAGTCCTGTAGGAGGAGAGCCGGCACTATGCTGAATTATGCATGAGAGGGAGAGAGGACTCACCGGGGAGAGAGAGAGAGGGGCTACTACCGGGGAAACGTCCTACGCCAAACCCTCCGCACAACTTTGAATATACTTTGAATTGTAGCCCACCAAAGGAGGAAATTTCCGATCGATAACATTCTTTACCACTTTTAAATTGGGGCGACCTCAAAGGGACACACAGCGAAGCGTTCGTCCTTCGCCCATTATCATCATTACTGTTGAAGTCACTGTTGTCAATGGACAGTACTGTCAGATATTACTACACTGTTTTATAAATATCCAGTAGATAACATTCTTTCATATGGCATATGATATCTATAAGAGAATAGAATGAAGAAGATTGAGATGTATTCTGTGTTCATCACGCTATTTGGTGTTATGCCAGACCACGAGTTTCTGTTTCACCCCATCGTCACAGTAGCATTCCATAAAGAAGCATCCAGCCATTTACAGTTATGTTTAGTGCACTTTACACATATCCGTCTAGATGTTAATATACTACAGACTGTTCTCGAATTGTATTTGGGATCTACTGTCGGTCTATTCGAAATTGCGATTTGCCGAACATCTGGTCTGCCACCGGGGTTCGAACCCGGGATTCGATCCAACAACGTTCCCGTTTATCAATCACAGATGGTAAAATGAGCCCTGGGCCGGCCACGAACAGATGTTAGTACAAGCGGAAATTTGAATTGCTTTCGAGCTGAAACCGAGTAACTCCAGGACGCTATAATATTCCAGTAGACGGGGTGGTTCGATTTTGAGGAACTTTTCATTTCAGTATTTGTAAAGCTCATTCACATACTAGTGCATGATGCGCTTATATTTTTAGTTCTGTTCAGTTATTACTGTAGTTAGTTTTGTTCTATGCCGTGGTTCTAATTGGCGGGTCTGCCACCTGTGCATAGATCTGATACCCCTGCGGGCCATAAAAAAACGTTTTCATCACGAATAAAGCGCAGATTCAAGTGGTCCAACACTAGGGTCTAGATTCAAACAAAATGAGAATAAGGTCCCTTACATATTGCAGTTCAAATATTCGTGTTTATAAATGTAGAAAGGCCTGCGGACCGGCATATATACGATATTCTGTGTATATTTAAAGAAAATAAAGTATTTGCAATATTTTATTATCGGAGTGCACCGATTTATTCAGTTCCAAAAACGAACTAGATTCTCTATTTGTCTGAATCTAGTGGCGATACTTATTTTTTTCCTATTTCAGTCCTTAATAGGGATTATTTACAGCTATCCGCCCAGATAGTAATCTTCATCAAACTTTTCACACAATGCGGGTTTAACTGGGCCACTAAACAACGTTGATTGCTCGGAGGCAATAAAATCGGGCGGGGGTGGAGTGTTGGGCCGGACACGTCGATTAAAAATACAATTACAAAAACCAATTGTGCGATAAACAGATAGAGTGGAGAGATTCATCTCCCCCCCGCTCTCTTCCTCTCATCCTGCCCCACTCTCTCTTTATACGTACAATGAATGATGTAAAACGTTCGTTGTTAATCAAACAAGTCAATAATAAAATATAAAATGCGGAGGGTAAACATTTAACGACTGGAGTGGGGCCAAACCAGCTTACTGAATCCAATTTCACGAGAGAGCATTGATATTAGATAGAGTTGGAGGGGGGGGGGGTGGTGGGGACGTACTAAACTCAACACTATTAATAACGTGCACCCCAAAAAAGTTCTTCTACATCGGTTCTACCCTATATCGCATACCATACTTCTCCTACCGCCCGCGTTTTGCCCTAATAACTTATTACCTTGGCGCTTATAACACTTAGTCATCATTACGGTAGGCGACACACACTCGCAAAAGGAAGAAACATTATTGGGGATATTTCGGTTATGTCGGTATGTTAAATTGCCCGGCATTACCGGGGTAATGTTTTTTCCTCACGTGGTAAATTTAATGTAACGAGTATGAGGATATTATCATATATGGAGGATGGAGATTAATATTATACGCGGGGTTATATCAGATAAAAAATATTTGATTATATTGGAATTTTGTTGAACCAGTAAATTATGCTTAATCTCTTATAACGCGAGCTTACTGCCAGGTGGCATCAGCTTCTCAAGAAGTATCACCGGACTTTTTCGCACACTTTTCTTTGTCGATCACGCCTGGATATTTTTTATTCATTCCATCCCGTTTAGCTTAAAAAACCTTAAATTACTGGCTGAATGATATTGGCGCTGGCGAGAAGCCGGGATCCTTCTAGAAAGGGCAAGCGGAAAATCTCCCTACATAACTTTATAAGTTACCAATGGACTAAAAGCGTTGGAATAACTAAGGGTGGTTCTACAAATGTTGCGATTTTTGTGTAAGGCAAGAATTTTATGTTCCTATATATCGCATTTTTAAAGACCGTTCTGCTTCCCGGTAATCGATGTGGGTAATCCCCTCACCGTATGAATGGCGTTGCAGGAGATGCGGTCCAGTAACAAAACTGATTGAAACTTCTTTCGGATTTGTTAATCTTACCAGACGTCCTTGACCGCGAACTGAGCTTGCTGTACGTTAATAAATATTCATAAAAATCGTTATTTATTTCTAGTCTCTAGTTCTAGAATTTGATAGAACACCCTCTTCTTATCGTAAATTATTATAAATGAAATTATAAATTTAATAATAATTAAATTATAATTAAATTTCTCTCTCACTCACACAATATCTACCTTTCACAGTCAATATTTTAAAATGGCGTATTAATTAAACTCGAAGTAATTAAAACATTATTTAGGCCCGGGGATAATTAAATTTATGTATAAATAGAGGGAGAGATCCCATCGAGGAGAGAAGTACTGATAATTTACTGCGTACTGGCGAAGCAATTCATTAAACACGTAATATCTCTAAATCGAGCCGCACATTTAATTTAGACATTATTTGATAAGTTAAACATAATATTGATTCCTGGAATTAATCCTCATTGCTACATTTTTTCCACGAAATTCGTTGGATTAACTATTAGTGGATCCCGAATAACTACAGAATTGGTTTGTTTCACAATTTATTGTTTTGTTATCTTAGGGTGATTCGTTCGAATGAACCACTTACCAAATATATATAAAGGCGTCCATGTTATGAGAATATTTCAGGGTTGAACTCCACGCTGAGAACGGTTTATGGAGTACTAAACTGTTCGGACCAAATATTGCTTCTGTTAATAATAGTGCTGATATGATGCTTCATCGACAGTTTCATATTAATGGCTGGTTGGGGAAAACCCGAAATCGTACTGTGTTAGGATAAATTAGAAGAGGCAATTTTTTAAATGTATGCCAGCCTGTTTAGCACGTCCTAGACTTTTACCCGAGACCGCACATTTATCCAAGTATCTCAATAACATACTTCTAAAGAGTAAGTGCGGCTGCCACCTTCTCGACAAGATATTTCATAGGAGAAGTAACACGGAGACGTACACGTAATTCCTTAGTGCTATTAGGGGCGTTGTTCAGTGTTACGCATTGTGGTGTAATTGTTTTGCATGTAGGGTGCAGTTAATATGAACCAAAAATTAGACAAACATAATCATAAGTTCAAAACCCTTGCGGGATCAGCGACTAGGCCTAGGTAATTAACTTAAATTAAATATATTTATGTTTGGAGGATTAGGCGACCGGCCGGGATCGTGAGTTCTTCCCCGTCTATGCGCTATGAGTTATTAAACAGAAAAGAAAAAATAATTGGGAGCAAGAACCCAATCGTCCTCGTTCTTTAAATATTGCCGGGCGGGACTAAACCACCCCCTCCGTTCAACCATTCCTCTCCACCCCCCCGTCCATAAGTCGGCCTTACACAATTACATTTATATAATGCAATTTTCTCCCGGGGGGTGGCGGTGCTGGGAAATGAACAAAAAAAATATAGGAATCATTGTGAAAACCGAAAAAAATTAGTCGAGGTCTCTCACACACTCACACAACAGGGGCGTTACAGCACAGAGTAAGAAGGGGTTGGTTGTGAAGGAAGGGAAGGACGGAGGGGGTGAGCTCGTTACAAATTCTATTTATGCTGGCTGGGGGGTGGGGTGGGGGGCAGAGCAACCCCCTCCCACCCCACCATACCCGGCGACGAATTAAAACGCTACCCAATTTACCGCAGCAGCCCCTTCACAGGGCCCTCCCCCTCCCCCTCCCCCCTCAGGCAGACTCGCACAATGGAATGGCCGGGGCCTCGACCAACAGAGAAAAATAATTGCCTTCATTGTATTATATAAATTGAGTTTGGGAACAATCATAGTTCCACCCCCCTCCCTTCTTCCCTCCGCCAACCCCCCTCCGCCCTCACTCTCTCGCTCCCTCCCTTAATAAGCTGAACAGAGAGAAATTCAATATGGAAGGGCGGATTACTCGGGCGGGCCCAGGGCGGAAGGGCTGCCTGGAGCCAGGCGCCTATATATTATTACTTTCCTCCTTAATATGAGGGGGAGCTGTTTTTAACCGAGAAATATCGACCCGTGAAAAAAGGAACGGGAAAGAGAGCGGGAGGCTTAAATTGTCCCGTTTGTTACGTTTCGGCAACGCTCCTGAACCTTTTAGGACCGAACGAACGACAACCGCATAAAGGAAATGTATAATTTACCTGCCATCAAATCGTCTCCCGGAATTCTTAATAATCCTACTCGGTAAAGGGAATGTTTTCGTGATATTCATCAATTGAAAAGTATCGCGTAATTATGATTATTTTCTCAGAATAATAGAGTATATTTCGTACTTCCGTTTGCTATATCATATCGTGGCCACGAAGGGGAATTACTAGAAAATCTTCTTTCCTTACAATTAAATACATAATATAGTGAGGCACTTTACTAAGAATGTCCAGATTGCTATTGCGGAAACTCAAGGCCCAGGACGAGGTATTCAAATCATACAAACAAATATCTTACGTAATGAAACGAGTTATAAACCATATATCTTATATTAAACTGTAAACCCGTGGAGACGGTGCACGCGTGCTACCAGAACAATTTTCAGGATCCCATTTCACGATCCGTGGGAGTAGGGAAATTTTCTCTCTGCACGGCATCATTTTCCCATCGAGATTTCCCATTAAAACCGGGCCTGGATACCGATGGGCAGGTTAAACTCTTAAATCCAATCGGTTTCCATTCGGAGTTAACGAGAATTTCGATTGGTAAATCCTCAATTTTGACTTATTGCCGGTCTCTCCTCGCGCAATTACCATGAGGAAGATGATCTCGAGGGCGAAAGGGAAGAGGGACCCTTCCCGCATTACACCAATATTACCCGGTGTAAGGTCGGCGGTGTATATGCCCGCAGCTCTCAGGCCCATTACGGTAGGGGCTGCAGAACAAGATTAACTGCGACATCATCACCAATTTCTGTCTACATTCGACAATTTGGGCTCGAGTTACTCGACTTCACGCCGTCTTCAGTAACCATTCGATCACTGGAGTTTCTATGCAGGACGCCTGCCCCAATGAAGTGTCTTGCAAGCACTTCTTGCAAACGCACCCCATCGGAGCCCTAGACAATAGACTGGCCGCCGAAACATATAAATGACACCATTTCACATTTTATATATCACAACAAGATAATACACATGGATAGCGCACGATTACTTATCAGTGTAACATTAAAATATTGAACATAAAAGTGATAATACATCACGACTCTGTAAGTATGCTGAAAATAAAATGTTATAATACTGGAAAAAATTTTAAATAAAAAACGAACCAGATAATTAGGTCCGAAGATAACGAGATAACGATCGATGTTATAATTTATGCTAATAAATTCAGCACGCTGTATAAAATTCTGTTCGGTGGTTCGTTTCAAAGAACTGTTTCTCGACAAAGTGTTCCCTGTAGTTGTGGCGAGTTGATGAAATATAACAGTGTGTAGATAATGGGGGAATGATTGACGAACTGGCTGCGGTATAATGTTTTATATTATTATTTAATACAAATGTATTGCTCGATTTCAAATAAATAACAAAACGCTCTGGAGGATACCAAAGAAGTGTGACAAAGAACAGTTCTGTACAATTGGTAATATCGGCTGGGCGGTGTGTGGGACTCGAAGGACGGCCACCGTGATTGTGGTCGCCGGTGTCGCCGCAAGGTGGCCGGAATGGAAGACGATCTGTGGGCTGTGAGGCCGACGCGGAACCCCGGAGCCCGTTCACCCGATTCAAATGGAAATCAAATAACCGAAATGGGCATCGAACTCGAAAGAGAGGACGTCGTCCACCGTGTGTAAATTGGATCGGGTTGGTCAGTCACCGACCGCTGACTCCATCATTCCCACCCCTCATCCTGCCACCCCGACTATTCTTCCTATTAGGTCGCCCCTCATAGATTGGCCCACTCAACTGCGATTGCGGTTTCTCAACCACTCGTTACGGCCTCGTGCAATTATATATAAACTACGGGGGTTAGCGGGGCACACAAGTGCTTCCGGTCTTTTAAGAAGTTGATCGAAGTTTCTTGAACGTAAAGAAAAACCCTCCGCACCCCTAATAAAGTCCTGAGGAAAGGGAAGGCCCCGGAATATCTGCCTTCTTTAAATGTGTGGTCTCGAGACTACGAGAAATCAAGATTAATGAGTGCCCTGAGGCGAGAGATAAACAGGATGGAATTAATTATAACAATGCCCCCCATTATAATAACAAGGGGCTTGAATATCAAGATTTTGGTTTTCAGCTAGTCAAGTTCGGTGTCATCTAGTAAGACTCCGTTTTTAGAGGACAGTAAACTGAACACATTACGGCAAGTAATGTTTTTGAAAGATATAAGTAATAATAAATGTGTGAGTCCCCTTAGAATCAAATGTTGCATTCACTGAGAGTTGTACATAAGTCCAATGGTAAAAGCCACACGTATATCATATTATTATTATGCATCTTTAATTGTACCTTGTTAATTGTTACAAATATTAGAGTAAAAACGCTGAGCAAGTGTACAAACTGAAATACTTGTACAAAATATCACTTTTTAACGCCATAAGTTATATCTCGTGCAGTAGATATGAATGCATTGAATTTATATAATACCTACAGCCACAAGTTTAATAACTCCCCCGTGAAGTTATTTTAGGCTCAGACCAATCGTACCCAGGTACGATTCAATTGATCGTGGCTCAGAATAAAATATATATTATAACTTCAAAGTCCTACATAAGTTATTATTCATTGCGAAAACCCGGTGAAGTGAAACAAGACGCCTCACGTGCTGCTGGCACCTGTTCAGTGAGCGCTAAATAAAAATCTAAATATAGAGCCATATCCAATATTGTCGATGACGAAAATTCGAAACCGGTCTACGTTACAAGTCAGGGCAGACAAAAAATAAATTACAAAGAAAAAACGAATTACTTTATACATTTGTGGAAGATAAGAATCCGGTTTACATATTTTGGTGAATTATATTTGGTTAAAAATAAATGGGCCCCTTTACTCTGTCCCGAAGGAAGACAGTAATAAGAATTGATCCGTTTCAATTATGATAAGTATCTGGGTTTCGTGAACGGCATTTTGAAACATTTAACTGGGCACATTCAGTCGCATCGGTATTTAGACCGATTATTTAAAAAAAAAGAAAATATTTGACCGATTCAATTATTAATTATCCGCCGTTTTGGAAGAAACAATAGCCGGAATTGACACGAATTCAGTTTTCGGCGCTTTTTCACGGAGGGCCGTAATTAATATAAGGACTCAGAGGGGGGGGGGTTATAATTACCGGTGGGGGAAGGAGAAAAGCCCTTCGTCGAAAGTTTAATTATTTGTTTTAAAAGTTTTCTATCTTCCGCGGACGGCGTGTCCTTCCTTCTCTAGGGCAGGTTAAGTTTTAATAATATTGAAGAAGCCCGCAGAGAGATAAAGTCCCACTCTCCGCCTCGGCCCAACTACCAGAATAGTTAGACTGTGAACGCCGCCCAATTAGCTTAGCCGGCCCGGTATTCCACTAACACCTTGTAGAATACTGCTAGAAAATTATCTTGAAGCGCTTCCTTCAACTAGGAATTCTCGCCTAGGTGGATTTAATTGAGAGATTATTTTTTTTCAGCTTTTACTTTCCTTAATTACCGTGATTAATTAGGAGTCTCGGGTTTTAGATAACCATCTCTGGGGTGGCCTTTTGACCTTCTGTAATTTATTGTTATACGGAAACTTTGAAATTGTAATAAACTCAGAGCGTGAGTTTTATTTAAAATATTTATTTTTATTTGGCTTTTTTGAAACTATTCTTTTATCTGACGGATGAAACATCTGTTTTGGGTTATCGACGTTGTCGGTAGAGATACTTAAATTTGATAGTAATTGCATTTTGAACGACCGGTCCAGTGATCAAATAAGTGAATGATAACAGAGTTTATAATCACACGATCCAATTTGATAATACAATATATATTTATAATGAAAGACGATGATGGTGTTAGGCTAGAAATGACGCTCGGATTTCAGTCAATGCCAATATACTCCGGTTTGTACTACAACAAAAGGTTATGTCCAACCTAATAATTACATTTAAAAATGGCGAACCTAAAAAAATTATTATTATTAATGAGTAAGGAGCTGTAAACTGTAACCGACAGTAGTGCAAGGACAAATAAAGAAGGAAAATCCCGAAAGGAGGTTATGGTCAAGAAGAAGCGGTGGAGGAGGGGTATTGGGAGTGGCTGTCCCGTGGGCCAACACTGGCACTAACACCGACACGGGAGGGGGGCCTCCTCCTCAACCTCCCTCCTTCTTGCGCTATCTACATCCGCGATCCATTTTCAATTTTCAAGCCGAAATTGCTTGGGCGAGAGACCCGAGCTGCCCCCCTCGCCACGACAAAGATTCCACTTTGATAGACCCCGGGAACGGTCGTGGGTGGCGGCGGCCGGAGGAGGAAGTGGGGTCGGAGGCGGGGGCGGGATGGGGTTAGGGCCACGGCTTTTCTTTTTACTGCCCCCATTCTTGTTCACCTGCATTACAGGAACTTCCACACCGACTGCATACTGCACAGGAGCAACAGTTGTCGCCGTGATCATTTAAAAAATTGAATATAAATATTTATACGGGCCATAAGTAAACCAACGGACGGTTATTTCAATGTAATTTATTCAAGGAACGTAACGATCTGAAACTTGTTCCTGAGGAAGACGTTCGGGCTTAGGTCCGAGGAATTATTACTTGTCTGTGACAGATAATACCACAGTAAATGAAATTGATAGCTCTCATAACATAACGGGAACAAAACGAAGTCCACATAACCAGGGTCGTTTTTACGAAGACCAGTTTTCAGATATCTCTTCAGCCGTACGATAACTTTATATAAATATATATGTACGTATCTGAAATAATGTATTTATTTATAAAAACCAATTTAAAATAAGAACGCCTCTGAGCCCGAGGGCAGTAGACACGTAGATCTAGCCGGCTCCTGAGGTGTGACAATATTATATCACATATTTTATCGCGATCTTATTTATTTAAATAGAAAAGAAGGCTCGAACAAAGTTGTAGGAGAGGTATACTCACCTCTGAAGCAACAGTTGTCCACTTTAGCATGAAGATTATCTTTAAAGAAAACCCCCCGCCTCTCCCACTCCCCAGCGCACAACTTTATGCACTTAGCCACTTTAAAAGATCGTGCTCCTCCACTTCACACTACACCACCAGGCGATATAACTAAGACCCCCCCTTTTGTACGAGGCCTTGGCTATCGGATTGATTGTAAAAAGCATGTTGCGGCATATGAAATTTTAAAACTGACGAATGTTCTGGATGTCTGGAGAAAAAACACGTGTCGTTAACGATGGTAAATAGATAAAGAAGTTATGGCGAAATATATTTGTAATACCGTGTCGACCCTCGGTTATTTAACGACCGAATCGCCCTCGTCGGTTTCGACTTTCCATCAACGTCAGTAGCTGTGAAAAACGATCGCGGTTTCTCCGACGGAGCATATCGTTCTATTCCAGTAAGCGCAGTTACCAAATTTAATAAAATTTTTTTCTCTGATCCAGCAAAAAAGAGGAACTCGTTTTCTTCTTGTCGTTGAATTTTGAATGGTCAAATACGTAGTATTTGGGACACGGTTATAGAAGATAAAGTCATCATATTACATTCGCTCTGACAATTTGTTTTCTCCCTTAGTGCCAGATATACATTACATTGCCCGGTATGGATGTACCAGTATCATTTTGTTAATAACGCAGTCTGTTACTGAAATATTCAGCTTTAGGACTAAATAAACGCACATACCGCAAGATATATGAGAAACAATCGCATCGGTGGTGGTATTCCTAAATCTGGCATGAATCCCAAGGAAGACGTTGAGTTATATAGTGGCACAACTCGGACTTCATTAAAACACTAGTACGATAAATCAAGTAACGTTAACTTTATATTGATATATTGACTAAATTACGCTGGATATATTAGAAATACTAGAGGCAGCAGAATTATCAACCGTTTATAAATAATCTTAGAGTAACATAATAAACGAGTGGAACCGCCATCGCAGAATTGTTCGGTCCCAAGATTCCTGTTGCTACAGTTACTGCCCTATTAGTATATTACATGATAATTACCCATTACGTACTGTACCTGAATATTATGATTCAACATACGTGAAAAAACATATGCTTTATATCATATAGGCTTCTCAGACTGAATAATAATAATAATTATTATAACTATTCCCGAGAGGTTTAATCGTACACGGTATAAATTTCCAGAAGGACATTGCAACAATAATAAGAGAACATAATGTCCAATAATAATGGGGGGCCGAAACGCGAGTGTGAATTTGCGAAGAACGACCGCAACGGTGGCGGTGGACCGCAGGAGCGGCATGAATGGGAAAAAAACTCCCCCGGGGCCTTGGGGCTAATACGAGCCGAGATACAAAAAGATACTTTGCGGCTGACAAACCGACTACTGAATTCAGTAGTAGTGGCGAGGTTGCGGTTGTGGCGCCCCCCTCACCCTCCTCTCACTCACTCCCTCCCTCCGTATCACCCTCTGTCTGTCTGCCTGTCTCTCTCTCTCTCTCTCTCTCTCTCACTCTCTTGGTACGGCCCGAATTTTGATTGGACTCTCGCAAATCGATTCTATACATCATCGAAACGGTACGCACTAAAAATGTACACTTTTTTTTTCAATTACCGAAATTTGTTTTTGGACGTCAAACGAAATTGCCCGCTGGAATGCATTCGGTGGCTAACGGTGGTCGTTATGAAACAAAAAAAGAACTATCATCGATTCCCTCTCCGCTGCCCCGTTTGGTCTTGGGGCTTTTTTTCTGCCATCGATCATTACAACACTACAACAGTTGCAAGTCATAGGCGATATTACATTATTAGAAACTAGCGTAGTTCTGAATATTACTAGATTTAGCTCGCATACAATTCGCAAAACTCGTGCATGCTTTGAATAAGGACTCTCATTAATACAGCTAGGAACAAATACATGTCAAGTTTTACGCAGTAACAGGTTGACTCCAAACGTCCAAGATGTTAACGAAACCTTATTTAAGGCCGAAGGAATAGGGCTGAAATTTCGCAATAATTATGATATTCTAAACCGTGGCTGACCACCCTGTATTAATGACTTCGCAGGAATTCATTTTGCGTCGGTAGAATCCTGTCTGGAGTGTAATACTGAAGTATTACGTAGGGCGATGTGCCTTACACCACGGGAGGAAGCCTCGTTTTTTTTAAATGCTTTAAACATATTGCGCTCGCTCGACCACGCGATGGAGCCTCGCAAGTTGGGCACAGCCGGCAGAAATGCTGAGAATTCCAGACGCGGCGTAATGATAATAAGTTGTTATGTGAAGGAGGAAGCGTTTTGAACACTGGGTCATATGGGCGTTGGGTGGAACTGACGGAAGGTTTCGTCACGGCCGTCGGAAACAAAGTGACGGCCGATAGAAATTATCACTAACTATTCCTCAAGGACGTTAGTGGCCTGAACTAGGGTACAGTATAGTTTCAAGCTGGTGACAGCCGATCTGGTTCCTTATGCGATGTTGCTCTTTTGTCGGCTTCAATTAACTGTATGCAGGCATAATAGTTTTCGCAATACGGAGATTCTCGGCCGAGCTCCGCCATAGCTCCAGTGGCTGTATTGGGACAATCAACACCAATAGGCCGGACATTGTTCTGGTCGGCGGTTGACAGGAAGACGACCGGCCTAATAGATATTCCGGTGCCCTTGACTCGCAATCTTCGGCTAGAGTAATTTGAGAAAGTTAATAAGTATGTGGCTGAACAGAAGAAGGACATCTGCTGTCTCGATTAGTTGAAGTCTAGTCATCTCTGCAAATAGAGACGCTTCTAGAACTATTGCATTCAGACAGTTTCAAGTATAAACAAGGGGGGGGGGGGGGGGGGGGGGGAGTTACCTTATATATTTTTTCTAATTTTTATTTAATAAATAAATAAATTGTACAATGATATCCCAATATACCAAGAAAAATAATAAAATTTGATAGTATATTTGTTGTAGTCCGTAATCGGTAATTGACGGCTAACCGTCAATATATAAAAACTGGCACATACACAAAGTAAATACATTCCCTCTAATGCTTTTTCGATTACTGAAACTATTTCCGCCGAGTCTGTCAACACAGGCCTGGCTCTTATCTGTAAAAATATCGGCTTTATTGTGGTTTTAATTATGCGATTGTAGGGACATCGATCGTCACGAGTGGGACATTATCGCCATGCGGTCGTCCATAATATTATCTAACGAGTGGTCTGGAATTCAATATTTACGCTCATCGGACATATAATCTTTACAGTGCTGCATGTCCAGTATGATGTCTGCTATTGGGAGCTTTACAAAAATTGGTTACGGATAAAAGTTAAATTGTTTTTGTGGCCTGATTACTACTAATCGAGAAGAGAAACCGATTTTTGGTGTTTGGTCCAACCCGTGATTTTTGGAATATAATCGTACGTCAGTTGTTTCACAATACATGCTTAAAATTCATTCCAGTTTGTCTCGAGTTTTCTAATAAGCCATCTCCCGTAAAGTCAATAACGAGCACTCGCTTTCTTTCAGTACGGCCTTTAAAGCAACGATTACAATCCCGCCCCCCCTATCGCTCTTAACAGTTTAATTCGCCTCTCACAGTTAAACTGAGGCCAATCGAATCCGATTTATGACTTCTTTTTCCCTCTACCTTTTTTTTTTTGAAAAAGCGTTCCTTTTACACTCGGTCCGTTCGGTCGTAATGGCCCAATGAAAGAGAGAAAGCGTGTGCGTGTGTGTGTGTTTTTGTGAAAGTGAGAAAGTTCTGTTTCCATGTACCTACGCTTACGCCAATGGCCACTCATTAATTCCGATTTCTTGGCGCCTCAAGTCAAAACATCTAAAAAACATGGATTTTCAGTCAAACTCTTCTGGGTGATCGGCAACATTGAAGTGTGTATTGTTAATGCTTTGGTACTTGCCAGGGGTGTTGTTTAGTGTTACATGTCGGCGTGTAATTGTTCTCTACGTAGGGGGTGCAGTTAATGCCTTGGGGGTTGGTGAGTGGGAGAGAGGAGGGAGTGTGAGTGGGCCTGTCGAATATTTCGTCGCCGGCTAATGCTAGCCACACCAAAGCACTTCTATATAGCCAGCTCTCGCCCAACCTTAAAACCATAAGCACGAAACTTCCGATTGCCTTCCATTCCCAGCGCCTAATTTCAAGAGACCCGCTGATTGGCTCGATTGTTCATTGAGAAACGCCACATTTCAAGTGGTAGAACTGTTTCTCCCTCTTCCCCCACTTCGATTTCAAATACGCCTGGTCATGTCACGTGAATGTTGTACGTATTTGTAGCAGCACAACGCAGAGCATCGCTATTTACTTAGATTGCTCATTTGTATACACAGAATATAATTATTTTCTAAAACTATAATAAACGTATAGGGAACATAGGGAAACGCATTTTCATGTACTGTTTTTTAAGGTCCCGCCTTAAGTACAAGAAAGCGGGGGGCTCCCTAAGTGTTTCAAGCGTATAAACTGCAGTACTGTTACTATATTACTTGAAGAAGTACAGACTGAAGTGCAGTGTAAATATACTGGTGTACAGGATTGACAGATTGTAATATACGGTATTGGGGTTTTTTAAGTACAATTTATTCCCTATTACACTTCACTACTTTAGACCAAAACCAGACTGAAAAACACACGCCAACCAAGCCTAACATATTGCCTAGGCCCCGTGTTGGTCGAACCGAATTTTCCTTCAATTGTAGGCAAATCGCAGGTATTTGTTTTTAGCATTCAGGATGTTTTGGAATATCGCCAAATGCACAATAGCTTTGTGCTATTGTCAGGTACATTCCGTCAGTACTTACGCAAGTAAACTTTCGATGATGCATCTTGTCAGGACTACTACTGAATTTATATATGATTTTCATCCCTTTGTGTTGTTTCCGTCGGTGTTGTAAGTTTAATTGTCGTTTGGGTTTCGAAATGTTCGTACCCGCGTTTATTATCTGATATATCGCCAGTATCCTTTTTAAAGGCTGATTAGGGGGTATATATAGAGCTTTAGTAATGTTTTCGTTATTTAAAAAATTGAAATTAAGATTTAAATTAACATAACAATATTTAATTCTGTTATCGTATATATTTGCATACGTCGCGTTCCACCCCGGCTTAGCATTTCCATCTATTGCAGGCCAATCTCCGTGGGGGCACATTACCGCTTTTCAATCATACGCGATTGAAGCAGCGTCGCGGTCGTTTTGAAACCGGTTTGCAATCAACGGAAATGCCGCGAAAAGCACATATTGGTTGGTGCTGGTACGCGCGGCAATGAGGCACCGGCACACGTGACCCGACGGTTAGCCGAGCCAATCAAATCACCCGCCCGTTCCTCCATATATCTGATATAGTCTCATTATGTATGACCATGAATAGAATGCCAAATTCGAAAACTTGACTAATTTACTTGCCGATAGGAGACAGGCGAAATTAAGAATTCTGTAGATTCATAGTATACTCTGCCGACAGGAGCTTTTCTAGTCTCATAAAAATTATAACAAAATTATCTGGCTGCACAATAAATACTTCATAAAAAATACTTCATCGGCAACAAACTTATGTTACCTTACTATATTTACTGACGGAATGCTCTTCACGATGACGAGAATTGAGACCGGCTATGTAATGAAGTTTTTCCATTTTTAAATCATTAATAACCGGAGTAATCTAGGTATTACTGTTAAGTGGCTTTTAATACAACCATCTAACAAGGATTTTTAGGCTTTGGAATACCTTTATGTGGGCTGCGAAAGTTTGGAATACAGATCGATTTTCTATCTCTTCTTGTTGGTTTTATCTTTCGCTAGACCGGTTTCGGTTGCGGCAAATTCAATATTGCTATTGAGATTTGTGATCACGGTGGTAGCCCAACGGTAGGAATCACGCTATCATCTGCCCACCGGTTCAATAGTTTTCCAAAAGTGTCCCTGTCTCACATCCAACCCTCCCACCAGTGGCCGCCCCTACAGTAGTATTCCTCTAATTGGGCGGTGCTCTCCATGGTGTCTGGCAGCCTCGGGGACCGGAGGGGCGGTAACAATTACCCCGTGTATTGTTAATAACGCTAAAACATAAACCGGCTAATTAAAGCCAAAGTAATTCGCCCCGGGAGCAGAAGGGGTGCGGGGGAGGGGGCGCCTAGCACAGCCAGCGCACTAATGAACGTCGGGTCGTTAGCGTTACACCCCCCTCCACCACCCCCACCGCCTCCCTACCCCGCACCACTCAACCCCTAAGCCTCATAATTAGGCACAATTCATGCTATTGTAATTAGACGGCAGGCGGGCGGCCGCGTCCTATATGTTTAGTGCGCACACCCATTTTACCAGCACTCACACGCCACACCCCGCCACTTCCCAATCATCCAGAATTGAAATTGGGAATTTAACCCCCTCCCCCCACCACCGGCCACACTTCAGCCCTACGACTCTCTTACCAGCTTCGACGGAGATGGCACAATCCACTGCCGATATTAAAAATTTCCTATGTAGCGCCGGACATGGGGAACACAGTCGTAGAGGACACAAGCGTACATTGTCCTGTAAGAAAGCTGAATTTTTCAGTGACCCAAGAGACATATATGTAGTATTCTTTTATATCCTCGTAAAAAGCTCTGTGGAACGGGGCAAATTGGCCGGGTGTTCGGGAAACGGCGTAAAACTCCGGTAGAGCACAGTACAAAAGGCCTGCGTCCGTCCCCTGGACTGGGTTAAACATGTAGAAACTAGCAGCCCCGAGTGCATGGATTCGTGGCCAACGTTCGACGTAAAGATGTTTACCTCGGGTGGAAGGGTGCGAGGGAATGTGCACTCCCCGGGGGACTAATGTTACTCCGGTAACGGGCGCCCCAGCATCGAGACGCCGCCAGGATGGCTGTTCTGCGCGCCTAAACATTTATACGCGGCCCAGACAAACGTCGGTCTCCGTTTAAACTATTCATTTCAATATGCAGTACCGCCGGTCAACGGCGCTCCGGATCTGTAAAACGGTCTCGGAAGTACTAGGGCTAAATTGACAAAATAGTGAGAACGCATATGATGTATACAGAATATAGAAACGTGATGTTCTTAAAACATCCGAAAAGGTTCACTAGTCAGAATATACTGCCAGAAAAACCGGAGTCATGTTTCATTCCTCTTGAGGTTGAACAGAATTTCAATATGAATAACAATAAATATCTTATTTTCAAAACAGAAACTACGTATAAATGTAACGATTGCGTCTTAGATAATAGAATGTTGGGTAAATTTCGCGTATTCTGTACAGTCCCGACGTCTATTATGGTGCTATTGGCTCCGAATCGTCTGTTCGCGCTATGACGGTTGTTGTGTACGGATTGTTTGTCAATCGGCGGCGGATCAATTCTGTAATCCCGTTTATGATATATCAGTAGGTCCCGAATACAGTTGTAAACGGGGAGCCCCAATTCCATCTCTCGTCTCTCTACTGCTGGACGGCACGTCATCCCGCAGTAAACTACACGACCCTATCGTCCATCTTCACTTTTCCCATGCTTGTACTTTGTTTTTTTCCTCTTCTGTTTTTAATTCCCCCTTCCCTATTTTATCGCTATCGACCCGGGCGGTCCTGTGGAAACATTTGCAAGCAATACAAGTTTTCTACAGTTTTCACATACATATCTGCGGTTGTTATCTGTCCATCTTTTCTATTCTCGAAAGGGTTCTATTCTGAAGGGTTTTACTATACATAAAAAAAATATTTTACTATACACTAATCAATATATGCCAATAAATTAATTTGTATTGGTCAATCTTGTTTTAAGCTGGCTCGCTAGGGTTTCGGCTGCTAGCCGTCGTCAGTAGCATTGCGTTATTAATAGAGAGTGAGCTGGCCACCATAACTCGACGAACGGGAAACGAACCCGAATGTAATCTTTCAACACATTGCCCAGGTGTTTATAGTAGGACTATAAACAAGATAATCACAGAATCGGATTGAATGTGTTATGACCCCGTGAGAGTTTCGTAGGTGTATCATGGATCGAAGTTCCTTAAAAATCCCATATCTCGATTTAATTTTTCAAGACTTAGATTTAAAGCGACAGGAAATGGAAGATTGTGATAACAACTCCCTCTCCTCCCCCTCCTCCTCCTCCTCCAGAGAACAAATATCTTAAATTCTCTATTAAAATCCGTTTTCCGGCGGAAGAAGCCGATAAATATATGGAGGCAATAATGGAGATTTCGTAGTAGAAGGTTTTGTGACAGGGAAGGAAGCGGTCGGTCGCCGGGGGGTTCGGTTATATGGATGTGAATCGATAACTTGTTAAGGTTGTGTAAGCTCCCTCCGGTCCAGGTCTCTCCCTCACCCCTCTTCTATTAAAATAAATTAATTGGCGAGTACAAACACGGCGCCTCCTCCCTCCAACCCCCACCACCACCCCTTCCACCGAGCAAAATATACTAAACAAACAAATTATAAGCGGCAAATGCCGGAATAAATTAGCGTGTGGCGGACTGGGCAATCAATCAACCGGCAGAGGAACCGGCCCGCGCTCTCTCCCTCCCTCTCTCTCTCTCTCTCTCTATGTTTGCCCAGTATTAAAACCAATTTAAATGCATTTTCCGAACATAACCGCTTCGTTATTGGGGACCCGGCGACAAAAATAAAATGAATGACGCTCTGAAACCGTCAGTTTGGGGGGGGGGGGTAGGAAAAAACCCCCCCCAGACCGGTGTACGAAACGTGAAAATAAAAAGGATAAAAAACGAGACTCGAAATGAGATATTTATCGGGGCTGGGCCTACCCCCGGGGACAAACAAACACAAACACGAACGACTGTGTACAACCCAAAAAATATTCGGTATGGATGGGGATCCCCGGTTACATTAATATACGTCCGGGTGATGAATCACCGCCAACGGGATTTCAAATCGGAGTATTATACTCGAAATGAAGTAATAATTTATAAAAAAAAGTCTGGTTTGTCGTACACTGGGGACATTAGAGAAATCGTCCTGGGTGTAGGGTTAGACAAGTGTATACTACAAGATTTTAAGCATATGTTTTATACAAAACTTCATTTTTATTACGATTAAAGTTACCTCGTTTTCAGAAAGTGACCGATTATGTAATGGCAGAAATATACTGTCGCGGTTAAAAAAAAATTCGAAATCAATTGTTTTCGAGATGACATGTGCGACACATCGACCTCAAAATTTCATTTAATTAAAAACATAACTTTACAGTAATAATAAAACGCCTCGTTTGAAAAACATTAATTGACGTGAATGCGTCGTCGATTCGGCAACAAAAGCTACACTCTCAATCCAGAACACTCGGTTCTGTAATTAAAAATGCCACTTGTGGTAATTCATTACAAGTTTTACAATGTCTTCCTTTATTAAATAAAAATAAATAAGAAGGAACACTTCTCTATATGTCAGACGGACGGTCATTACAATGTCAGAGTTACAGAGGAGAATTTAATTAATTTTTTCATTAATTGAAAAATTACGCCATTCCACCGATGTCTGTCCGTACGAAAGATGTAATACATATAGATCGGACTTCTTTTTTCAGTTTGGAAACCTGGTAGTCGAAACCATAAATTCTCTGATTTTTTACACCAGATAATTTAGGTGGAAGACTATTTCCTTGAGTTTCTTGCAGTAGTGGACCAGCGAGCAAATAACTTAATAATTATTTAATATATAATAATATATATAATTTTGCCTCTAGTGTATTTGGAATGGATTATTTGAAGGAAGCGTAAAATCAACTAATCTAAAAACCCATTAAAACTGTTAATCAATTGAGTGAATTATTAAAATTCCATTAGTGACACAGAAAGAGATTTAGAGATCTCCTTTGAAAATTATTAACCAACTCAATTACAAAGGCCAATCATCGGAGTAACCGATTGCTAAGAGCGTGTAAACACTTAAAAGACTGTGGGCGATTAAATTTAAATAATAATTGAACACTGTATGAAGCATACTGTATAATACTAAACCAGGACGAGACGAGTGAAACTTCAAAAATGTCAGGTTCATTTTCATGTTGAGTTTTCTATTAACTACTTTTTATCCAGTTCTTTTAAAATTTTTATCGAGCCTTACGGGAAAAAACCTCCCCCAAATGCTCTCTTCTTCCAATTTTACACTACGACATTATTTGCCACTCTCTAAGTGGGATTAAGTAGTTAAAACTATCCCGTTTTTTTTAAACCATCGAGCTAAACCCATTCTGTCCTGTAACTCCATATGGTAACTATAATATAACGTTATTAAATTTTTACACATTTAATATGTAACTCCCCTGACAACTGAGGAACGACCCGAGTGGCCCTCTTGGAAAAAGGTTGGGAAAGGCTGGGTTATAAGATCTTTACCTGTCACTTTTTTAATGAGATGCAAGAAAGACTTCCTCGGGAAAAAATGATAAAATTTGTAATTTTTTGTTAAATTTTAAGAGGTTCTTGGACAAGGCTATCCAGCGCCTAGGGAAGACGTTACTCATAAGGCCCAAAGGGTACAATAAGGGTGATTATTAAGCATGACCGCTGCGCAGGCACTTTTGATAACGATTCCTGTTATAACTGTCACGAACGAAACTGTTGCTTCACCGGCATCCGTGAACACCTGCATTACTGACGAAACCGAACAGGTCTAAAAAAATAAACGTTCACTCATACGATTATACGCTTCTGTTTGTCTCTGAATTCCTCGTTATCGATTTTGCCTAAGGGTCATTAGCATTGTGTAATATAATTATATGTGAAATATAGTGAATTCTGCTGACTATTCAATAAAGTTTTGTTGACGTCAGCACATTGTCTTCGTTATATCTTAATGTGCATTTAACGAGCGAGATCCTCACACCAAATGTGATTAAATGTGCACTTCTCAGAGATATTGGTGACAGGATACTTCCTGGGGAACATAAATCCACATTTTTGAATAATAATGTTTTAGAAATCATCTTCGCTATTCCAGCATTAATACTGGCATGATGTCATCCTTTCGTCGAAACCGTTCAATGATAACCACATTTGCGTAACTATTAGATTATATCTAATAATCAATTTTTTAAACTGCTGTAAACTGTGGCAAAAGTTGAAAGAAATTAGGAGAGTGATTGTATGATTGAGTGGTCTTGAAAAAATTACCCAGAAATAAAGCTAAAGGGTTTGTTCTCGTTAGCGCCACTTTATGGAACTAATGTTCCTGATTGCGATATTTTAGATTAGGTTCCCGCGTAGTATTTGCATTTTAACACTTTACTGGCAGCGTCCATTCGGCCTACTTTGGAGTATGACAAACTGAGAATAATTAATGGATTAAAATGCTGAAGATTCGCTGGAGTATATTAATTCAGTTGGGGGGAGGGAGTGAATTCAGAGCAATAATTCACACCGCATAACCGGGGGCCTTTTAATAGTTGGCCCGTTTCGACCCAATTCAGTCCGCGGCACACGTGATTGGTAGCAATATTATTAAAATTCCCACTTTAAAAACGAGAAAGCGTTTCAGAATAAAGAGAAGAGGTTTGAAAAAAATTGTTCGCAAAATGTCGGGTCCTTATGCTAAACTCTGGACGGGGGGCGGGGGCGGGATGAACCCATGCAAATTCGTAATGGCCACCGACGTAATAATAATTTCCTCCCCTCTTATACTAGTTACAATACTTATGGCAACATCCAGTTCAGGCTTTCTTCTTAATAAAGTTCACTGTGCGCTTATGAAATTCAATTTTTGATAAGTGAATTCTCGGAAACTTACATCGATTATGAGAAGTATAATCCGGCGAGAAAAATATTGCAACACTGAGCCGGGATTGAGATAAACTCAATTGAGGGTGTGCTTTTTTAATGTCGAGAAATTAATAACGATATCGCCTTCGTGTTTTTTCTTTTTTATTAATTAGTCGAAATGTAATTTAAAAAATTTCAATCCGATTTTATGACAGCTGCCGTAAATCGGAGTACACAGCCCTCGAGGGAGGACGTCACAATGCAAAACCATTGAAATATCGTTTCACAATGACGTTTCTACTTCAATTATTACAATAGGAATTTTCCGAGATCCTCGACAGTCCCTTAGGGACTTGACCAATTTACATTCTGCATTCATCAGTAAGATATATTAGTATTATATGAGATATATCAGTAAGAGATATTAAGAAATGTTTTTAGGTATTTCTTTGGTACAAACTGTAATCTGTGTTCTGCTATTCCAAACCCATTTTCTACTCCCGAAAAACTGTTTTGTGAAGAAAACCACGGCATTATTGTAAAATGGATGTGTAGTTTAAATATTATGTTAATAAATAATATAATAATTAACGATAGGCAACACAGTTATTTAAAAGTGGAATTACACTATCTCCTAATTAACTTTCCGAATTGTGTCGAATTACTGTTGAAGTAGATTAGTACTATTAAAATACACTTAATTGATACAAGAAAACAATTTTTATCTACAAAACGTAAATTATGTTCAGAATCGAGGCAATTCCCCACACTCGGCTAAATGACCGAAATAGTCATAATTGGGACCATTAAGGGGACAGTAAACTGACCTATTTATTCGTAATTCAGATTGTTTGTAAAGGGACTGTGGGTATCGAACCCAGGGAACGCAAGATGACGAATTATCAAGGTGTTTACACCACTTTGAAAAATAAAAAGGGAAGCAATGCTTATTCCGTTCTAATAAAGTTGATTTATGTAAACTAGCTCAGACAGACAAGCACAGACCAGCGATGGACCCAGAGACGAACTCATGAAATTAGAAACACATGACTAAAATTATGATCCTATTTCCAATATACATCTATATTAAAATATAATAAACTTGCTATCATTAATCGAGCGAACATAAATTAACAGAAATGTAAGTCGGCATAACGTCTTTCTTATTAACATAGTTAAATGCTAATTCTCGGTCGGATCTCTATTAAAATATCTCCTGACATCTCAACATATTTCAATTTTCTTCTCTGTGGTGTTATTTTTCGTTCTGGTAAAAACAAAACTATGGAAAAAGTGTAACAAGAACAATCAATTGGAGAGTTTTGTAACACGAAAAGAATGGAATACTTTACCCCACGCCCCCCCCCCCCCCCCACTAGCGACCCACCCCTCAACCCCCTGCCCAGCCATGCCGTCACTATCGAAAATTCATTTTTCGGTTCCGGAATTCATTTCTGAGCTTTTCATCATCAAATTGGCCATTTGGAAAGAGCGAAAGAGAGAGAGAGAGAGAGAAAAGAGGGAGCGATGGAGAGAGTGAGGGAGAGGGGTTACGGAGTCGAGGGGGGGATAGGAGGTTTGACTGATATTAATGATTCATGTTGGAACCTGGGGGGGCTGGGCGGGGGTGCAATTTCATTAGTGGCGCCCCCTGGCGGCCGGCCCCGGGCTTTCGACTAATTGCCGCCAGATGCCGCTATCGCGTTCACTCCAACCCCACCCCCTGAAACCGCCCCCAACCCCCACGACCACCTATTTGTCCCCGCGCCGGTTAATCCAATTGATTGAAGCGGGAAAAAGGGAGAATGGAAGGAAAGAAAGGGAAAACCGAACGGAAGATCGATTGCATTGTCATGTTTAAAAAAAGAAAAAGTTGTAGTCGGGGCAGATTTAACCAGATTATTTTATTTATATTTATATGCTATCCAACCTCATTTAAAACATAAAGGGGGGTATATCTCCATCACCCAGTGGGAAAGCATTTGATGGACAACGATATATCTGGATTGAAAGTTTTCGTTGCTAGAAATCGAAACCCTATTTAAAACCTTATTTTCAATTCCGGATGTTTTAAAAAATAATAAATAATCCATAGCATTTTTTTGTAGTATACATATTACATTATATACATTATATATATATATATATATATATATATATATATATATATATATAACTTTTTCGGGTGAATATACCGTAACGCTAATTTCCCGATACTGGTACTCGAGCAGCTACTACACCATTCACACGCATCGATCGTGTTTTCGTACACATCGGCGTTATTATGAAATCGGCCTTATGCCGCCGGGGGCCAACAATAACACCGCTCGGACGATAACTGTTAATAGTACCACCCTCACTAATCCCACGCCGAAAACGCTCGCCGAGTCGGCTCATATATCGGCCTTATGCGATAAGATTAGATTGCATTTGTGTTTGATTCGGGATTTGCCCAACTAATTGAACAATAATGAGACTTCGCATCCTCGTATTTCACACTGCAGCGCTCGTAATTTGATCCAACCGAACGATACGCGCAATATTTAATACATTCTACTGAAAATTTGGAAACTTGTAATGTTAGTAATACAGAAATAAGCGAGGCCTATCCTCGACAAGAAATAAAGGAAATGTGTCTCTTATCGCCATATATGTAGCAGGACCGAATAGAAACTGTTTATTTCGCTATGTGTCATTTATCTTATTATTATAGACGAAATGCGAGGGCGCCTCGAGCGGCTATGGGCTAGAGCTGAAACTAAGGACCGATTCCCATGTGATCCAGACGTACGGATGGGTTAACGTCCGTCACAATCAAAGGTAATGGGGCCGCCCGCCTATTGGGGCACTCATATGGGTCCCGCATCGGTTCAATGAACCTTGAATGGGCGCCGTTCGGTGTTCCCCGCGCGACACTAATTGGTCACAATTATTGCCCACCTCGACGTACGGAGCGAGCGGCTCCGCCTGCATTATTCATGAAACCCGGTGTACACCCCGGTTTGGACACCGCCGGGCTCAGTTCTGAAGACTTCATCCGTCTGTACGAATCGCCGCCTAATATCTATTCGGCTATCGCTCAAAGCGTATCTGCCAAACGCTCAATCGCATTGAACAATCGCGCCTCGTTATGATCGCATCTCGACCGAGACGTCGAGCCGTTCAGGACTAACATCGTCCCACCTACGGACAATAGCTGTACAATAAAGATTCGATTTCCCCCCGCCAAGTGTATGCAAAGTGATACAGTGAAAGCCCGAAGTAGGATTCACACGGTCAAATATTACAACGTTAATAAATTATTAACGGAATACTACTGACGATGGCGAAAAGCCGACACCCCCTAGGTGGTAAATGGCCTGTAATGAGATTCTATATATATATATATATATATATATATATATATATATATACATATACATATAACTAAATCATCCCCCTCTCGGTCCGCCCGCCTCTAAGTGCCTCCAGTGGATCACTGCTCTAATGTCAATAGTGCGGAACTGCAGTGATCCAATGAGACGTACTAATTGCAGTGTTAAGTGCTTACTACACGGGTTTACAGCATTGCAATATTGCACTGTATTTTACTAAATTTACATTTACCTCAACATTTATGAATAAATTAGTTGAAATTTGCGCACCGAGTGCGAAAATCTGAAACTGGTTAATTTTCGGGCCATATACACAGTCGAGACACATGATCGCTAGAGTTGTGATATTCAAAATCCTCGCAGAAAACACAAATATCTTAAAGTTAGTTTACTAAATTTCTAATTCTAGTTAGTACTTAATTGGTAGAATTGTTTGTAAATCTGTTATACACACCATTTGAATTCCTACCCACCTATTATCGTGTTGGTCTTTTAATAAAACGTTTCCAACATACTTGAACTTGGATGCAATGAGCGTCCTAAAAATTCATAAAGCATAAATTTCATTTTATAGGAATAATAGCTCCGTTGCGATCAAGCACATAGTAGAAACCGCACTTACGACTGTCCTGTGTCGGAAACGTCTGGGAATATTTCCCAGATGTACACTGCGGCGGAGTTTCAGAATAATTGTCAAAATTACTAAATTACCCGCATTTTATGTAGAACGGGCCAATTAACGATAACGTGGCGTTTGAAGTAATGTGCACCTTGAAAGACGTTCCATTTAACAATTACTCTAAAACCGCTCATTGAAGCGAATTGTCAGAAGAACAGTCCTGAACATAGGAAACGGTGGAACGAAAAGAAAGGATACCGTTATTGGGCTCAAATTAATTATCATGTCCCCCGATTTATTGTTTTAAGAATAACTTCTAATAACAATGTCAGCATACCGTAGTCTACATAATGCGTCAATATATTGCTGACAGAACGCTACCGACGATGGTGAAAAGCCAGGACCCTAATTTAATACTTCTACAATAGTACAACCGTATATGCTTATTTTCGGTTCACTATAATTATCATTGAAATGCCAAATAAATGTATTTAAGTTTTAATTGCCTCTGCACCATCAATCTGGTGCAAATTTGCCCATCCATCAATTTTGGATTGTTTTGTTTGTTGTATAATTTTCATACGACAAATAACTGTCAGATAGGTTCGATTGGTAGATAGACGAGCCGCGAGATTGAACGATATTTCAAAAAGAAACCAGATTTAGAGATTTATGAAATAAGCCAATATGGTGCAGTAAAGAAAAGGACGAAGTATTTCTGTCTTGAGATATATTTAACTAATCTTATCATCTTATAATTTAACGTTTTCAAAACATACCCATCACTCTCAGTGATGTAATTTAAACATTCAGAAAAAAAACCATTGCGTACGCCCGAAGGAATACCTCGAATCGCAGTTCCAGAGGTGGATGCTTTTAAAAGGAGACGGATGAAAACCTCAAAAGAAAGTGGGAAGACAGATGGATGAACTCGAAGCATGGGCGGGTAACCTATCAGTTCTTGCCCAGAACGACCTCTCTCGTAACCACCCACGAGCAAATAAATTAGTTCAGACCTACATTTTAAGGAATCAGTCACCACTTAGTATAAGGGGAAAACTTTCAAAAATTCCACCCACAAGAGGGGATGAATAAAAAGAAACTATCAAGAGTAGATCGTGTTCCCTGGTATATACACATTTTTACTACTGATGACAAGCCGATTGGCAAGTCGTTTTGCAGAAAGAAACCAGAATAAAGTTGGTACTGTAACCAACATAATTTTACAGAATGTTGATATTATAGTACATGGTTATGAACATATCGTCAATCAATTTTGGAGAAAATGAACCAAAAAATTGAAACAAAACTAGCTCGATCAAAATTTGAATTTATACAGAAAATTGTTGTGTACATAGATAGACCCAAATTTCGATTCTGGCCACACGTGTTGTTGACTTTAGGGTTCGACTCACCCCTGAACAACACCGAACTGTCACTTATAAGTCACAATAGGTGTGAAACTAACAGTAAATCGAGAGGTACTTAATAGCAGGTAGCGGTTTCCTGGAAGGTGTTTTCCAAAACGGTAGCCAACAAACAATATGTCAGGCAATAAATACTATCCCCCCGTATACTACCTGCCGGCGGGGACAATGGCTCACCAATTATACCGTCAGGTCTCACGACTTCCACTGCTAACAGTTTCGCAAATCGCCATTTGAATTTACGCCTTCCAATAGATACCGGAGCACTGTTGAGGCTTAGGTACGGAATCCTTCGATTGTGTGATTGTCGCCATCGGTTTTGTATTTGTGTTTTAGTGAATATTTTTTTATTACGAACTGCAGGTTGCGCAGTTTTCTCGGTGTTCTGTCGCTGACGGCAAAAACCCAAACCAGCGACAGGAGAAAGAAGGTCGACAAAATTACGGTATTCCAAAATATGTGTACCATATAACGATATAAACTTTATATACAAATACATATTTTATATTTGTATACATTATATAGAAAATAAAGTCAAATATGAAGAAAATCCCGGGAGATAGGCATATTATTGTCAATTTTTCGCCAGTATCGCAGTACTACTTAGTATTCCATTAACACGTAGCGCTAACATAACGAAATGACCAATTGATCGAGCAACCTGTAATTCCAGAATCCAGCTTGGAAACCGCCACATTGCAGGCCCAGTCGACAATTGCCTTAAAATATTCGTAATTTCATTTCCAGCCGGCGGTTTTCAAAAACAATTTCGGCCGCTCTATAAGAACAATATGTAATTTCTGTAACACCGCGCGGGTTGTACGGAAATCCGTATTGAATTATGTCATTAGTAGGTAGGAGGTTAGGGTGACGTGACCCCGTCGTGCGCAATTACTCATGCAAATTCCCCCCCTCATTTTCCATTTACATTTTTAACCCCTCCCCCTCAACCAAGGCCCAACCTTTCCCCGAAATTCCACAACAATGTCTCCGATCCATACTTTCTCCAGGTGGAACAAAGAAATACACCACAAAAAACACGCTCTGTATTATTGAAGACAATTTAAATTATTCAATCAATTTGAAAACGTCATGGAGGAATATTATAACTCGTATTGTGTCTTGTTTTCATGGCATAGAGCATCGGGCGTATGATAAGAGCTGTCCGTACCTTATCATCCAACTCATACCATTTTCCAGGGAGTGTACCTGAAATACCGAAACTGTGTCAATACTAGTGATTCTAATTTTTCTTCTGCTCAGCAATTTTAAAGAAATTTTCCTTCTTAATTGAATGTAAGATATCTGAGACGAACTTTATTGTTCATGCCTGTAGGAAGGTTCAATTATCCGTATAGATTCGTAATTCATTAAGAAGTAAAAAATTCCAGGCCTGGCGACAGCAAGATTAGAGAAAAGTTAGATTATCTCTGTAGTATTTATAACGTTTCTTAAGCGCTGAATTTTGTACTGTTAATGCCTTAGTGGTCTGGAGGGGTGTTATAGGCGGGCGTGTAATTGTCGAGCGCGGCAGATAATGAGGGGTCGCCGGACCCCGTACACCGCCGGAGTACGCCCCGCCCGGTGTCCGGCCGATAACGAACCCTTTTTTTAAGTACGCGAGTTCCACGTATAATTATTCGCCTCCGAGGGACGGGGGAGAGCGTTCGACGCGTCGCGTGGTTCATATTCGGTATTTCCGGTTGTGACGGCGGCATTAGCGGAGGTGGATATGGATTTTGTGGGTGCCGCGTGGGGGGGGGGGGGGAAAGGGGGCTCGCAGAGACAGGAGGTTCAATTAAGGGAGCTCTCTCTCCCTCCCTCTCTCGCTCTCTCTCCTCTCTCGGTAAGGGTGGCTAAGTTGGCCCCTATATCGGGGCCGGGTGGGGGACATCTCGTTACCCAGCCGTTAACGAGCCCGTCACCCCCGTCCACTACAATAAACTCCCAGTTCTACTTCCACTTCTTCTTCTCTTTGCAAAAGCCCCGTCCCCCCTCACCAACACCCCTCCGGGCCTCTCACCAAAATAATTTCTCGGCCCCGACATCGTGGCCCACTCTCGCCTTAAATAGAAAACTTTTAGCCGCCTTTCCGACCATTTGTCATCATTCCGATTGATCAACGCGTCTCTCGGATCGATCGAGGAAAAATGTTGAACTCGGGTGGAGCCGGGATGATCCCATTTTATATTTTATAGGTTGAGAGGCGTTAAATCGTTAGCGGACATATTCTCACACCTGCGTATTTATTCGTGTAGGAAATCCCCCAGTAATCTTCCAGCCCTGACGTCATAAACGTGATTACTATCCGCAATATCGAGGGTTTCAGACCCGGTCGACCCTACGGTTATGGATTTAGATTAAAAAGAGTTTAATGATACTGCTATCGTTTAAGAGAAGGTTCTTGACGGACCGTTCGGCTTTCATCTGACCAACACTGTAACAGTATTGCGAGCAGCTTATCTGAATTTATTGAACCTTTCAATTATTTCGAGTATTACGTGATCACGAGGAGGCTCGATATTGTCCGACTTCGGTTTATTGGATTTTCAAGTTGTTGGGGGGGCCGGGTGGGGGTTGTTCAAACGACCAAAGTTCTTTTGTTCTTCGCGAGGGTGAGGGTGAGGGCGAGGGCTAGGCAGGTAGGTATAGGCGGACATTAGGTTTATGAAGGTATTAGTACTGTGGCAAGGGGTGCCGGCAGCACCGGCAAATGAGTGAAAAACGTTTGCGGTGGTTTTGATGTCGGCCGGGACCGAGCCCGCTAAAATGTGCGCCTCCTCCCTCAACCCCCGACACTTTATCCCCTTTCCTATAAACCTACATTCACCCCGCGCTAAAGCTCCCTCTCAAAATTGAATTTATCGCGGTGGTAGAATTTACACACCGGATTTATTCAGGCAATTATAGCGTTATATAAATGTTTACAGTTTAAAGTATCGGTTCGGGAGTTCGCACTGGCCGGTTTTAAAATTGGTCTTGAATATGAAATCCCTTTTATAAATTTGAAAATCACCGCACAGCGTTGATCTTGTGAAATTATCAACAACGTCCTGAAGTCAATAAATCGTGATATTCCAAATAACTGAGCTAGAAAAATTACAGCAAGAAAAAAGTACTATTAATATGTTGGATGGCGAGCATTCTAAATCAAAAATCTGTTTTACATGCTCATACTATAGTGAGGTAAATAATAGTGACAATATCATGATAGTGTGATAAGATTGACGTTAAGAAGAGTACGGTTTTTCGTATTTAAGGCTCGGGTCTTTTTCGTATTTAAAAAAAAAATTGTTATGTAATATGAAAATTAAAAATTGTACTAATAAAGGACCTGTAAACCAAACATCCGATAAGAAGTATTGTAATTTAGGAAGATTTAGAGCTTAGCATGTTTAAGGCGTGCACTGACAATATTGTTAATGCCTGGTGTACCCCTGTAGAGTCTGATACGGTAGAGGGGGGGAATCAACATTATTGAAGTGTGATGCATCGAGCGGGCTGTAATGACAATTAAAGCTCTTTTGTTTTTATTAAAGTACCGTTGAAGGGCCCGATGAATGAGCTCCCGGGCCAATGTACAAAACTGTGAGGTTGATAAACGCTGACAGCCTACTTGTTGATAGCTCCCCTCCTACCACTGTTCAGGGGGTTGGGTGTTGTTCGCCACCCGCCACGCCAACGGGACACCCACACAACTTCAACTGAACCTCTCTATGTCCCCCCAATTTGCTCACTTAAACGTCATTACCGGAGATTTATTTCATTATTGAAATATATGGCTAGGATATTGGAACATCCAAAAAGCTCTCAGCTCGACATGAAAAAACAGATTCAAATCATAGCTTCATTATAACAAATGCATAATCACTTTTCGACTGTTTATACGATAGTGCGATAGTGATTACAAACTGGAAACACTATTGAACAAAGGTGAATTACCCAAATGGTGTACGCTTTTGACACATTTATTTCGATATTGTCATTTATACAGTGACAGGTTAATATAAATTTCATAAACAATCCGAAGTATTATCTGCCACTTAAGTATCATGTTTTGTTCATCAGATCGGTTATCGGTTTTTTTGTTATTCTCGTTATTAATTTTTCCACCGCTATTTCGTAATTCATAAAGCGATAAATGGCAACAACTTGATTGTCATGTTTTGACTCAATAAATTATACTAATCCAGGCGATAATGAGATAACAAGATCGTGCGGGAAAATGAAGGCAATACAAAGCGGCCAGCAACTGCATAATACAAACAAAATTCGCGAGATTGAGATAAAAGGCCTAAACATCATTATGCGATTTTCATGGTCTTAAGCTAGATCGGATTGCGTTCTAAACCCGTTCTAAAACTGTTTATCATCCGAAGTGTACCGGTGGAAGGCATTCAATTCCTTTTTTATTTCACAAAAATGCGAAATCCTCGTTTTGATCCCTCCCCTTCAAATTATACGGTTTTAAAATTTATATTCAGATTGGGAAAAAATGATCGATTAAGTGCTTTTTTTTTATTCTGAGCGATCGCCTCATTCCGCGTCTGTGCCGCACGGCCCAATATCGACTGCGTGCATTTTGAGGCTTGGGAACTTTTGGTATTGTTGTATATCACTGGAGCGGGAGCGAGAGCGAGCAGGGGGCCGGGGGTAGTGTAATTACAGGAAGGTTTATTGAATTGTGTTGAGCGCGGGGGGTGTGGCGCCCCCTTCCATCCCTTCAGCCTTCCTTCATCCCCCCCTTTCACAATCGATTACCTTAAAACGATATCCGGGTTCAATTTTACCCTTATGGTTTTTGGCTCCTTTTAGCAACCCCTCCTCCGCCCCCCCCCTCTCAATTCAACTCGCCGACAACAGAATGATTTATTACCGAGCATTTACAGTTTCCCATTTAGAATTTAGACCGGAATCCGCTACACGAAATTGTTCACGATACACTGGAAAGAGATTGGCCGAATCCTATTTTGCTCGTACCTATAAGATTGTTATTGAAATTCGTTCATTCTATTAGTGGAGGGAACTGTTAAATTAAATTCCTAACGGCGACTACAGTAGATTCGTCTTATCGATGGTAAACTATAACAGCGAATTTTTTCACTCCTGGAAATAGGCGTTGTGATTTCTCTAGAGTATTGTGAACTCTAGAATTTATCTGAAATTTTAAGGTCAGAATATATAGAGTTAAAGAAAGGCAGTGTCTGCTTACATAAACCATATCTCAACAGATTGCCCCCAATGTTTATCAAAAGGTCTAATGATAATTTGACAAACTTCATTATAAAAGAAGAAATATAACACAGAGGAAGTGATGTACACTCTGTAGGACCTCCTCCCTCTTTTATCTGTTTGTTGACAACGAAACAGATATGGCACTTCAGCTGGTGAAATTATTGAAACACTTTCCTTTCAATTGTCTTTTCATATTTTTCGGATTTTTTTCATACAATTGCCCATAGTGAATAAAATAATATTCTCAAATTTACAAAAAAGGCAATGTCCGTGCAAACACATGTTCGTTAGAACCGGAGTATTTCATAATATATATTTCGTGTAATTTTTAATCTATAGTCGGCTGCAGTTATTATCCTGATACAGCGTGATTTTACTACGAAAAGAAATTCTGTTAACATTAAATTTTCAATTATAATTGAATATAAAAGCATAAAAACTCCTGTTATATATAGAACATAATAGAAAATAGTTTGTGCAGTTTCTTATATATGGGAATTAGGCTGCAGTGGGCTGTTACGCTCTTGAACAATTTTGAATTAGTACTCAATGAAGATATTGAAACGCGATCGCCCTAATTGAGCTCAATAGAATCGCTCAAATACCTGCAACCATCTCGGTCAGAGCTGCTGTTTCAAGTCACTTGTTTCATCCCCAGATTATATTACAGGAGATTATAATATTGTGTAAAAAAATCACATGACTCCGGTAATAATGATGATACTAACGTATAGGCAAGGGTAACTGATCCCATCGAAACTTGAACTGGCGATTCGGTCACGATATTTCACCCTTCGTCGAAACCATAATTTCTTTTTTGTCTCTTATAGTGCTAACAAACGTTTTATGCTGTTATAACTGTAATACTAGTAAAGGTTTAGCATTAGTTTGTGTGGTTAGTATGATAGTCACTATACAATAAATTTGGGAAAAATACGGTAATCAGAGTCTTGCAACTTCATCCTGACGGTAGCGAAGAACTGAAAGCCCTAGTGTTCACAGTGGAGGCAAAAAATCGGCGCAATGATTGGCCATTTTGGCCACAGGCTAGATCTGATTCTCGCAAGTAATCAATTAATTAGGCAGAGCTACACAGTGGCCAGATGGCGAAATCACAGCAATTGGGGGAGCAGAGATAGATAAACCTAAATTTAAAATTCTCTAAACATTGATTTTCACATCATTCCGCCACGTCTTTTCATAACATTGTAGAAAGAACAATGTAATTCCAGTTTGAGGCGAGGACCAAACAGATGAATATATCGCTTGAAATAAAATTGCGATTTCATTTTAATGTCCCAGTCGATGAAAGAGTTAGTATTTAATGAAAAATCCCGTATGAAGAATATTCGAGGAAGTAAATCCTTTTATTGCTTTTCCCGAGTTTATTGCCGGTAAAATTGTCCGAGAGATAAAAAAAGCCGCCGAAGCTTCGAATCGTCCGCCCGCGTTTACCGTCTTATTTGATTTAGAAATTCATATTTCCCCCTTCTACAAATACCTGTTCTCGATTTTCTGCACGATAATTGAGATTGTAATATTTGCGGAACTTCAATTTCATAACGACCGCTAAACAAACCGTTAGGCTTTACGTGTTTCGCACGGCATTTTAATTGCCTTGCAACTACATTATGCAGATAGCTTTCAAAGTCTCAAACTCGGCATTTGGCTCACAATCGATTGGTCGGGTCGGAACGAAGTTGAGTAAATTTTGGAGACCGCCAATGTAACGTCGTTCGTGGGATTGGTCTTTTCTACTCACCTGTCTGGCCGTAAGCTAAATATTTTACCAATTCACTATAGCTGAGGAGATTGTTTTACTGTTTTCGACACAACGGGATAGCGCACATGTTGTATCCATTCAGATGTGTGAGCGTTTGCACGGTTTTGCAACATTGCCATGGCAACCGTCACAACGTCAGAAATGGAACGATGACGGGCGGCCAACATAGCTCCAACGGCGGTATTCAAACAGAACAGCGTGTGCCCTATCACAATTGACCAATTGTTTGAGAGATTTCAGACTGCAATACTTATTCGCCCAAACATTCGTCAATTTTAAATTGATACGGTATATCGATTTATTAATAGATTATAACGCAGAAGTGTAAACTGTAAATGTGCGGACGTCCAGAATCAGTCAGATTGGCCCACTGCTGGGACCCGAACCGGACCAATGAAAAGGCCCTGTCAAGTAAAATACTTTTACCGAATAGTGCAGCCACTCGCTTATTTATTTTATAACGATACTCAATTATTAAGAGGACAGCATATACGATTCCATAAATACAAATCACGTACTTCATTCAGTATAGAATCGTTAAATAAATTCCTACAAAATCTTACTCGAAAACAATTTTTACAAGATTATGAATCAATGTTCGCGCTACTGAATCTGTTTGAGAACTGATTGATTAAAATTGTAGCACATGAAACGATATATTTTGGCACGAGTAAACCATACTTATCACATATAACTTTGCACACGTTATGGCCGCTTATTTGTTACTACAGGCTAGTTACACACTGTATAATTGAGCTTACCTGTCTGTTGTATCTGGCTCGATGGTTGGAGCCTGGATTCCGCTCCCGTGATCATAATTACGCGGGTAGAATAAAAAAAAACCAAATAACCAACAACAAACAAACGAACAGTCGGCGTGAATCGCTATCGTTCAGCCACCAGTCATACACCTCCCGGTCATACGCTTCGTAGACACCGATTGTTGCTACTGATCACCGGTTGTCCGCCACGAACATTCGAATGTCGCGATCGGGACGAATCACTGAACGTAACTACGCGGTCCGAGTCTGGTACTGGAATGGTTTGGGGGTAGGGGTGGGGTGGCGCGTGTGTGAGGTGGGGCGGCGCACGCGCACTGGCGCCTAGCGCTCCTGGCGGCGCGTGCCGTAACCGCCCCTCCCCACCATCAACCTCACGGGGTGGCCGCCAGGGCGCGCTAAATGAGATTACTTTTATACCCCCACCCTCCATCGCCCACCCATCTACGCTACCCTCCTACAGCCAGCCCAGACAGTAAGCCACTCTCGTGCGTCAAATTCACCCCCCCCCATCATCCCCGACCACCCCTCCGCCCCCTCTATCTAAGGGCGGGTGGGGCGGGCGGGCTTTTCAGAACGGGGGTAGCAGGCCTTCGGGGGAGAGGGGGGGAGAACACCGAAATTGCGCCGAGTTAATTATAATTATGTTATTGATTTTGTAGATTGCTCCGCGCTCCCCCGCCCCCGTCGCCCCCATCACCCCCCGCCCACCCCTTACGTTTCGTTCTTATCTTCTAAATTGCTTTTCTCCCCGCCCCTTTCGACCCCTCCTTTTCCATCTCTTTCGTACTTCTTCTTCTACTTGCGCACCCCCTACGACCAACGGCCACGACCCCTTTCCTTGACATCCGCGAGCTTATTAGTCTACCCGCCGGCCCCCTTTCCTTCTATTTCTATCTTCCTTTCACTCATTGTTCGCATCCCCCCGCCACCCGTGGTGAGGGGTAAGGCCGCGAAAAACTTATTTTTGCCGCCGCTAGAAATCCGGAAATTGCGGTGAGTCGGAGCGATGTCCCCCTTCCCTCGCCCTCCCCATCCTCCTCCGCTCCCTCCTCTACGCTTTAACGTTAATTAACTGAAGAGGGCGGTCGGACGACGCGGGGAATGGGGTATTATTTTTTTTTTAAGATCGATTTTAATAATGGAACGTCCAGTATAACGGAATTAAGTGCCGGAGTGGTGTGCCCCGACCCCCTCCCGCGAGAGGAAAGTGAAATGAAATAATGGTCGTGTAAGGTAAACTAATATAGAGAGCGCCCCCGTAACGTATTTTACGACTGTCCTTACGGAATTATTTTTCTAATAACAGTCCTCGGGTAGATAATACGAGTAAAAAACGTTCGAAATGAAAATTTTCACAGACTTCGAGCATGAGTCAGCGCCTACCATGTCCAAGTATTGCGCGACACGCGGTACTTTATTTCGCAAAAAATTCGAACAAATTTTGGATCATCAATTCCTCCTCATCCCGGGATCTACTGTTTTATGTATGAGTATCTCGCTCCAGTTCTTTGGGATGAAGCGAGGGTCCGAATTCTAATCGCCTTTCTGGAACTATTTCCGTCAACTCGAAATCAACTTGTAATTGAAAGCTCCGAATAATATACTCGTCTCAATATAAAAAGTTTCCTATTTTTTTTTGTACGACTTTGCAGTCCTCAGGTTAGATCGGATTGTTGCGTTCGAATTCATTCGATAGAATCAAAAGCATACTCTTGAATTAGGTGGCCGGAGATCAAAGCCGGGTCGGATCAGACGGATGAATATAACGATATAATTCCCCTTCCATATTGCGCTAAATTGGCCCTCAAATTCTTTCGGTAATAATTATCACGGCTGGGCCCAATTAGGTCGCGATTCACAGTCGCCTCGAAATAACGAGGGATTGTACAGTGCCGTTAATTGATCAGCTGCGATGAGACCTGGTCGGGCGGGCCAGAGATACCAATTTCGTTAAAAAGGCGTGTTGATAATGTAATTAAAATAGCCGAAGATATATATTTATTTATTTAAGTGTTTCTTGCCTGGCTAGCCGGCTGCAGTGTCATTAGCAGCGAGCCCCCCTCCCCCCGGAGCCCCCCTCCGAGGTATTTATTTTAATTAGGAAGGTCTCCCCGTCAACCCAAAAGCCCCTTCTACTACTAGCAGAAAATTACTCCCTTTTTTCCTAATTAATTATCACCCCACCCCCTCTCCCCAAACAAAATCCGATACGGTTTTTCTTCAAAGCGAACAATTTTATTTTTAGCGCTTTTAGCAATATTATTTCCAGGACAGAATGAAACAGATTTGTTTAAAAATCATTCCACTCTGTTTGGGCTTAATAAAATATTTAAACAATCGTTTCAGAGCGCTCTCGAGTTAATTCCAATACAGATATCCCTCCGATTATTGGAATCGTTCGTGTGTCAATCCGGACTAAATTAACCATTCGATATTCTGTACATGCAAATCTTAGTGGTACTAGTTTACAATACGGACGGGTGGATTGACAAGCGACAATGGCACAATGCTCTACACAATCCCATCTCACAGTAAGCTGGCGTAATAAATCAAGTTGCGGTCTGGGAATTGACTGATGAAGCGAAAACCACGCCTCGGGCCTATTTTAAATAGTGAAACGGCCTACCCCATGTGAATGGGGCCCCGCCTGTAGTCTGGACCGGTTCACCGGGTGGTGTTTTTTGTACCCGTCACCCCAAGGGAAGGCATTCATTTGCATACGAGTCCCGCAGATTGTCACGGGCTGACGCCTTAATCGTGTTGAATCCGTATCCGTTTGATTGACTGTCACCTCCGGTCGCGCACAACACGGGGTTCCCGAGGGAGATTTTACATCAGAGGCTATTGCGGTACGTATTGCACTCATATTATATTCTCAATACACGCGCTCAAATATTTGCATCCGTATACCACTAATTATAAACGAATCAATAAATATATATATACACTGATATCGTGACTTCTGAAATGTCTATATGTACAATAATATCTCGTATCAGATTGAATTGCAGTATTGGGCCGCGTAATTCAATCCCGGTGTTATTTCCGCGGACAAATCGAAAATATCAACAGTTTATCCAGGCTCTAATACACGATATTATATTCGATGCGTTTCCTGTTCAAGAAGCAGGAAGCATCCGGAACAGAACTGGACCCAAATTGCAGCCTGTTAATGCGGTTGATTTTCCTCTTTCGCCTCTCTTGTTTTCCCTCCGCAGGAGCCCGCTTTGTTGGTGCCCCTAACGAAGATTGGCTGGGGAGAGACCACAAGGGGCAAGAAGGCCGGAGATGAAGAGGAAATAAATTAGTTCAGATCTTAAGTTTGAAGGACCAGTCGCAGAAGCAGTTTGAGAGCAAAACTTTCACTGATCCCTTTAAAAAGGGAAAAAAATCGTCTGTATGGTCTTCAAATTCCGTCTCCCACCAGCGTCGACCGTATCGCGAAAAATAGTTTCACCGTGCTTAATAAACAGTAGTATTTACAGGAATGTACCTCTGAATTAAGTGACTTTTATATATATGTGTGTAAACACCCTTGATGCAATTCGGTATGCAAGGTCGCCCTTAAAACGTCCATAGCACATTATATTTCCCGAAATTTTGTACAAATAGTTACTACTCGGTAGGCTTTTAAGAAATTTGTGAATTATCGCCTGGAAATATTATAGTGCTGAGTTCTATCCCACATGTATGATCAATTACAAAATACCAACTATCATTTATATGAAATAGGCTTATACGTAAAACATTAATTAATCGGGAAAAAATTACAATACATTACTGTAATTATAAGGTGGCTGGCTTGACGGGCTGGAAGGAGGGCTACACGTTTCGTGTTAATTACCTTGACTTACTCTAGTATAGATTTCATGCATACAAATTGGCTGTTTAACTTAAAGGAGAAGGGGATAGAACTCAAAATCTATTTGGCTTTGTTGTTTCCCTCTCTCTCCCTCCCTCCCTCACTCTCTTTAGGTGGCGGAACATGTCACCAGAATATGAGAGTAGTCCGCCCTCCAGCATAATTAAATAGACTGGTAGGATACCGATTGATGATTAGGTTAACACCGTTCGCAATCTATGCTCTGGCCCAATACTAAGTCCTGCCTGTAAAGCTGAACTTGTTTTTCGTGGCTGACACGCGGTGGAGTCTCCACTGACTTGATGCGTCAGTTGATAAAGAAATTAGTTCTATTTCAATGAACATACTAAACGTTGCGGTAGAGCGGGATGCTTAATAATAAATAGCCGGTGGCCTAATCTATCGGTAGACTCAGCGATATAGATCTGCGTTAGAGAGCCGGTCCTAAATCTAAATTCGGACCCATTAGACCAAATTCTCCCAACTCCAATTCTTAGTACATTAGTTGGGGGAGGGAGGTATGAAACTTCAAAATGCACTTGCGCCCATATTTCAAATTAGGCTTCATTCGAATCTTGGCCATAATTCAAATAGACTCCTCCGCACCGGCGTTCCCAACTTCCGGCCCCTCCTAATTGCCGCCCCAAACATTTAGCCCAACATTGTACAAACACTATCTCTCTCTCTCTCTCTCTCTCTCTCTCTCTGCGCTCCAATCGTATACTATTAGATTAATGTTCTAATAAGACAAACGGTCTTTGAATATATATATGTGATTTTCATTATATTTGTATATACATATAGTCAGAAACCCCACTCATGATAATATATAGTGTTTAACATTCAGACCCGGGAGGCCAATTGATCTAATTGATTTAACATAATGGAGACAGATTAGTCATGAAGTTATCAATGAGGGTTAGGAATATTGTCGCTGATGTCCAATGATAATATTAGGCAATCTAGATATTAGTATTTGGCGTTTTGTTTTACTTTCACTGTTTGTACCTATTCTAGACCGGATCAGACTTCCCATCATGGTTAGTAGACCGTTTTGTAACAGTAAACCGAAAGCCTGGTTATTGTTCTAATGAAGTAAATTAAATTGTACGTGTGTTTCAGTGTGATAGTGTCCGCCCCTTTATTTTATTTGAAACATTTCAATCACGTTTTGGTTTTCTATAGTTTGGTAGCGTGGAAGGTGAGGCTCATTGTTTATTGGCCCAGAAATAAGGGAATTCGGGATAAAGTTTGTCCTTGGAGGGCTGTGATTGGAGGGCAATTTCTCCCATCCAACCCGGCTCTAGTTGCTAACAAGCCACATCCACTCTCCCGCATAACCCGCTTTCCTTTATTAGATCCAACTCCATCGGCGAAAGAGACGTCGGACCGGTGGACGAGGAGAAAAATGTCGGTAGCTTCATCAGTTATAAAACTGTGTTGTTTCAGAAAGCCTTTTCTTTCATCGCTCCTGGAATTTTCTGTCCCGCCTATTTGGAATTAAGTCACCGTCAGTAATAAAAGGAGGAGGACACTCCTTTACAGGATCAGGCTGACAGGATGCTTGATCGGTAGATGTCTCACTTTATTGCGAGAAGGTGATACTCAAGCTTAGAATGCAGAATGAAATTGCTTAAATAATTTGATAATGAAATCCTCCCCAAACACGAACTCCTTGAATTAATAATATTGCATTATTATATTTATATTACATTTTGAAAAAACATTCGTTAGTGTATATTCGACTATTTAATATTTGCTATGCAATATTTACACTTTATTGTGCCACAATGTTGGAATTCATCAGTGACAATATTCTAATATCCAAATCAAATCTTTAAATATTTATTTTTATTTTAAACGATGCAGTAAGCATTCAGTCTTTTTCCTTGTACTAAAACTGAGGGGCGAATTTCCAAGCAGCGCATATGCTGAATAAAAAAAGGTATTGATTTCTAAAAAAAAATTGACGCAACTCGCATTATTGATTCCAACATAATTGAAGCAGTCAATTGTCCCGGGACATTAATATAAGACTGCGCCCAAGAGGTAGTGGAAATAAATTTAAAATCAAATTTACCATAAAAATAGATTGTATCGGACCGGGAGAAAAGATTGGATACGCACGGGGGGAAATATTTTTTTGCAAATTGGTCATAAATTTAAACGCCATTTGGCAAATTGGCTTTTTCCGGGTCGGCTCCTTTTGAGAAATTTCTCAAAAGGACAAAAGAAAGGAGAAAAAACACAGCAGAAGGAAAATGGAGGGAAATGGATGCAGTAAAACAAAACTGGTAGCGGGGAAACAGCCGGCTATAAAACTCATGTATTACAAGTAGATATTGAAGGAGGAACCCAAGCCCTCCCTCCTCCCGGCCCCTATTTCCATTTCTACCCTATATAAAAGGCTCTTAAACGAATCGTTCCAGATGCATTTGAACCTTATTTATTATCCTTTCCGAAATATAATCTATTTCGGATTTAAATCTAATATAATATAATATAAATATACATATTTACTAGTTTCTGATGATTGCGGTCGTAATTCGTTCAGATTATATTACAGGAATGTGTCGTATGTGATTCGAAACTGTAATAATCGTAAAATTCACCAACCTACAGAAAGAAGAGTATATCTTTTTCAATTTTCTATTATTATCATAATTGGCGCTGCTTTTTCATTGCCCTATATCGTACGCTGATGCGGCAGTATATTAAATTATGAATATAACTAAACAAACCCGGCCCCTAAAAATGTTTAACTACCAAAGGGCTGACAGGAATTAATGGGTTGTATTGATACAGTAGAACTTTCTCCTCAATTGGATCAATAATAATTATATACAAATATGGCTGTATCGTAAATAGTTAAGATTAATATCAGAAACGGTTTAGAATGTTTTACGTTTCCTAGTAAAAATAAATTCACTTAAAATGTACTGCCCAATACTTACAGGAGCTGACTGTAATCAATAATTAGCCTTTCATACATGATACTTTTTATAACACGATGTTTTTCAAATCCGGGTAATTTTATGTTTATAAAATACTGTTAAAATAAAATAAATGCAAGGCACTCGGCGTTAATGGGCTGACTTAATATTGAATTTAGAATTAGACCGGCGCCTTTTCTGCTCACTTGTTAACTTGTTACACTTTCAGTTTGCGACTGTAAACACACTTTTACTTCCTTCCGAACGTTTCAAAGACCTCCCCCCCTTTTTAGAAAGTGGTCGAGAGGGAAGGGCGGGGGCAGGGGGGAAATTCTTCTTGTTGAAAAAAACTCCGCTTCCCCGAGAGTGGGGAACTACTTTTCTGAAAGAATAATAATTAAAGGTTGGGTTGAGGGGTGGAGGCCTTTAGCGAGGGAGAAAAGCGCGCGGTACACAGTACACTAATTAATCAGCGTGCTGGCCGGCCGAGATCTGTGCGCCCCGGCTACGTCTCTCCCCTCCTCCGGGGTTCGGCTTTTTCCACGGCCTTCTCTAATTGCGCCGAACATCTCCAGGCCCCCCCCCGCCCCACTACCGAGTTTACTTAATTAATGCTCACTTTAATTAGCACGCTTTGTCATAGGGGACGCCACTCGGCCCCGGCCCTCTACACGTCTACTAGCGGTTCGAAAAACATCCCGCTTTTAACATGTTGGGGCGCGAGAGTAGGTGAGTGCTGAAAATTATTTTTTTCTGATTACTCAATCCCGCAGTACTGTACCTGAGATACTTCAGTAATCGGCTAAAAGTTTCGTAAATGCAGCCGCGATTTTATTCTGAAATTTAAGGTTAGCAATATTGATTCCAGATTTCTGCAGGCTGTTTCTGAATTGAATTAGTCAACCAGAATAATTTAAATTCGCAAGATAATATGGTCCGAAACCGGTCGATGTACAAAAAATCTAGAATGCACATTATCCAAAAACATACTAACTAACATCGACTCGGAGTATAGTGCTGTATTGAAATTATTCAAAGTAGACAAAGTTATTACGTTATTTTCTGAGGATAAGGAATCAATTAAAACCTTTACGTAAAGTTAAAGTAATAATTGAATAAATAAAAAATGAAAATATAGTATAAAAGTTAAAAAGGATAATTTTTCCAAGTTTACATATTTTGCTACTATTTCTAGCTAAGGCTTGTAATTTTAGGTACTTATTGTTTGTAAGGCTGCCAGATGCCATGTAACACTGACAGTAACGGAGCAGTGACCGAAATAGAAATATGTCTATATTTCTAGGACCTAGCCAAATACTCTGGTTCGGGACCTGTAAGGATCATAACCGCTAATCCAGTCATAAATAAAGGTTACTCGTATCGGACGGGAGGCTCTTGTTGTCTACTAAATTATAACGGATCCGGTAACTCCGGGCCGACTTAAACGCCGCTCGGGGGGGGGGGCTATAAATTAACAGGTTGAATTTTACCATGTTAATTTTGCCCCCGTATTAAGTTAAGACAGAGGCCGGCAAGAGTATAAAGGGAGCCGGGCTAATTTCTAAGGCACAGTATCTTTTAATTACTCCCGCCCCCACCCCACCGTGGTATATATATCACGGCCTCCTCTCATTTATTCTTTGTTAATTTCAGTTTGCGTTATGGCCCCAATTTTCGTTTAACGATACTTTAATACAATAACAGGGGAACACAGCGCAGACGGGGCAGGAGAGAGATAGATTTCCAACATTCCCTAATCCCAACTATAATCCCGGTAGCTATAATTATAAGAGCTACGCTTATATTCAAAGCTATATTTTTACGGTTTGACAACGAAATACTGGGCGTACCGAAAACTGATAAATCGGACTATAACTTAACACCCGAAACTTAAAAGCGACAGAGTAGTTAAGGGAAATGTCTTTGGTTCCCTGACCAGCTGGTGATGTTGGTAGTTCGTAGATATTTCCTCTGAGAACTGGTTGAATTTTCCTGGGACTGCATTAAACTGAAAATGCATTAAAATATATATTTTCAAATTATACATTTCGCTTAATATTTGTTTAAATTAATTGTCGGACTTATTCTGACGGCAAAATCTAAGACGGGAAGCATAATTGTCAGCGCCGGTCGCTTGTTATGATGATAGCTCTGGTGTTAATATGGCAAGTGATGTCGTGAAAGGGGTTGGCAGGGGGCGGTGGCGGGGGACGGGTTGAATCGAGGGCGCGTACGGGCGCCTTCATAATTACACACGTAGAGCAGCACGCCCCAGCATCCTCCCCTCTCGCTCTCCCTTTCTCCATCCCACCCCCTCCCTCTCTCTCTCTCTCTCTCTGTCATGTAAGCTCTAATCAGCTGTTGGTGGAGGCCCTCATACGGGCACACGGGCGCACACGGACACGGATACGTGCACACACACGGGCACACGCGCACACTACTCGGCTTCCTAATTGGTTGCCCACAGGTCCAATCTACCCCACCCCCGTAACCCGCAACCCCCTTCAACCCGCCACCCCCGCTCACTGCTCTTCTCTGGTTCAAATTACACAACACATCCTTTATTGTAATGAAATCTGCAGTCCCCGCCCCGCCCCCACTCCTGTGAAGCGCCCATTTCACCGATTGGAAGAGCACCACCACCGCGGCTAAATTAAATGCCCCTCCCGCCCGGGCCCTCTCACAGCCGCTGGCCGCCATTTATACCGGTACGGGAATATAATACCCGGCGGTCCTGGGCGGCCACTCACTTTAAACCCGGCCGCCAAATTACTCGCGAGTGATGAAACCGAATTGCGCCTCGCGCAATTAAGGGGGTGATGGCAATAGTAAGAAGACGGAGAGCCGGAAAGGTCAAATCACCATTACGGTACATATTACTCCAATTGTTTATCGTCATTCTTGTTATTTTGGCCGGGAGGCCGACTATAACTATCACAAACCCGCCGACGATGGAGATGACATATGTCCATAACGTCTTTATGCCGAAAATGAGACTCACGAAGGCGGGAGCCTTGGGGCCCTGTCGCGAGCCCAATTTTGGCCGAAAGATCGAAAAAGCTATGATATTACATTATAACATTTGGAAACACATTTATTTGAAGTTGTAAGTTCAGTTCCATTTAGCAACATATCTGTATCTGGTTACAATTTAATGAAACTACTTGAAACAATATTTTATTTGTTTCGTTTATACTTACACGATAAATTCTTTACTGTATTTCTGTTATAATACATAATATTCGCGTATATACAAGCTCTCTGTCGTTTGTGTGGTTATGTATATTGATTTTTTACTGTCATGTCACTTTGACAGTCGATTCTCCCTTCCGGTTGGCACGTGTGAAAGTTTTGCCTTCAAGACTGCCTCGATGTCACTTTGACAGTGACATTAAATTCTTCAGTAAATCCGTACGATGAACCAACTCATAGTATATATGGGCATATAGGCGCATGTGCTAGCGGTGGCTCCCAAGTGATCATTAGTTGTCCGTCACCGAGCCTTCAGATTTATTAGATATCTACTATCTATATGGCTTTAATTACTAGACCCAATAAAGGTTTTTGCACACTGGCTGGTTGGAGGGTGTGGTAGCACTAAGGGGGTCGGGCCAACAACGACTTGGGGCTGTTAAATGGCTGGTGAAGAATTAAGGGGGATGCGGGCGTTTAGAAGCCCCATTTTTCATGTTTCCACCCCCGCACAAACACTATAAGCTACGTCCCACACTCACACAGTCTCCAATTATGTTTAACAAAACGTAATCGTGCTATCAAGGGGCCGATCATGTCGTGAAATCGAGAACCCGAAGGGGAAACTTCTATTCCGAGGAATGAAGCGGCCTTCGGGTAATGGCAAGTATACTATCTCTCTTGCGAACTTCTCTCCCCAATCGTTGGTTACGTCTTGTGCTAAACCGGTTTCGGCTTCTCGCTATCTCCATTAGCGTTCCGCCAGTGATGAGGCACTGAAACCATCTTCGAAGTGGCATTCTGTTTTTACTATGGTACATATATGTGGGTGGGTATACTACCGGCCGACTAGTCCAAATGATTTGCAGCATGTAGTGTTATTATTTATGCATTTAGTTTAGTGACTAGCTACACTAATTGTGGGATGATAATGATGACGGCGAAGAGACGAAAACAAAAAATGGGTCCTGTTAATGTAAGGCTAACTTAAGTTAGTATTTTGTTTTTTTAGTCACTATTTGTATATTTCAGTTCAGCTTTGATATTATTAATTAAAAATATATTTTGTTCGTTTTGATCACTATTACACTTCATTCCGTATTAGGCTTAAGACCTTAAGGGATCACCAGAAATGGCGAGAGAAGTTAGTTAGTGTTGGGGAGGGTCGAGGCATGAAAATGAAAATGACGCTTGGCTGGGGAAGCGATTACTGGAGGGCGTGTCCTTTACTAGGCCCCATCTTCAATTATATTTCAGAATCGAATCCAGATTATGTCGCTATCCGGGGGAATTAATGGTATCACGGGGGATGAAAGAACCCAATTGGCGGGTAAATTGCTTATTACGTTGTGGTCCCGGACCGATGAAACGCTTTCATCAATAAATCTAGCCAACTGGTGAGATATCTTTTACTTTTTGTTGTTAAAATACACGAAAAAAAATTAGTTTGACTTCGACGAAATTTTATCTGTCGCTAGACGGTGCAATGGCAGTTCTGACGAACTGAGATCGAAAATGGCGAGAAGCTGGTACCAGTTTAGCGAAACATCGTTCAATAAACACATACATTGATGTTTTCATATTGTTCCCATTCGCTTATTTCATAATATGCATATATACGTTTTCTATATATGCATTATAACACAATTTATTTTTTAAATTTAAATTATTTTTGCTGTGCTATTCCGAACCCTCGTGGACCCCAACGCTCGCGACGAGTCCTGACACTGGTGGACCCATAATAATAATAATCTGAGCGAACATTTTATTTTCTACTAAATGTAAATAAAACTATAAATGTCATTGCGTTGGGTGTTATTAAATTTTCAATTGAATGTAAGGCGAAACTGGGACCGCGGCCCATCAGAGCGGGGCGGCTGCTCTTAGCCGGAAGCTGGCTTTTTCATTGAAATTGAAAATTCAATTGAAAATTCTAAATTGAATTACAGTTGATCTCCAATACCTACGGAACTCTATGGAATAATTCTATATGCAATTGAAACCCCGTATACTCCGGATTCGATTTCTGGTGGCTTCAGTTATCGGCGGTCCAAAAATCGTCTCTTGGGTGCTAAACGTTTCACCCGAAAAGCTTCTGCAATCGTGAGAGGGTACATAAGTATAATAGTATGTAATTGTATTACCATTTAACGCTGTAATTGTACGCAATGTATCAGATAAGCTTTATCATTGGTATGTCTGCCAAAAACTTGAATAAGATACTGACAAGGCAAACTGGCATCAGTCGATAGTGCAAAGCTGCGTGCTAAAATCGCATTCTTTTGGCAAGAAGACCCATTTTATAGGGCAAACACTGACTTCAAATATTTTGTTAATAAAACATTATTTATATGATATCGTTGATATCCCCCAACGGGCATCTTAAATTGTATGACCGGAGACTACTCTAATGTCGGCATCGAGTTCGCCTCTTTATATTCTGTGTGGAAGCTGTAACTCTCCAGAAAGAGGATCTCTTAAGCCAAGAAGAAGAGTGTTCCAGAATTGATTTCCCTTCCCCCGTTCCCCTATTAGTTATCTTATTTTAAGTTTTCGACTCGGCCTCCTTTGGGCCGTTCCTCGGGCTTAACGACGATCCGAATAGGATCAGTGTTTCCCTTTGAAAGGGGAAGTCCTGATTTATGCTATTGATCCCCTGCCTTTCCTTGGCCGGATTATGAGGAGCTGCGCGCATTAATGACACACAAGGTGTGAAGAGGCTGAGACGAAAATAGGTTCCCCCACAGTACCTGGGTCCAGCTACTGCCTAAACCTGCACTTCCTTCTTAGGCTTCCCGAGGGAACATACTTTTCCCTTCGAGAACGCCTTTAACTTCATGTCAATATTCCCATCCTCTAAGTCGGATCTAGGCTTTTCTGTTATATTTTCCTCCCAGAATTCTATATGGTATTTGCAGGTTTCATCGTTATTTGTTTCCGGGATTTTAATATAACGGCAAGCTTATTTTCACTATAGTGGTAGAGAACCATCAAGGGAAATTTTACAGTCAGCCGTATTATATTCGTAGCAATAATTATCACTCGTGAAATTCTCTACCTCCACTTTCCTATTTGACATTAATAGAGACAGTAGTGGTCCGTCAGTATTTCCTATAAATATTGTCCATATATTATTTTTTATTTGAATGTATGTACTTGATCCTCATTTATTTTTAGTTTCCCGGATGTTAGGGTATTTTTTTATAATATAACATATTAACCTGATCTTATGGAGACTGCTTTATCCGTGCAATGTCATCGCAATAGGTGCTCCATATATATTATGTACTCATACGTATTCTTCCAAATTGCTCCGTATTCTGTGTGTACAATATTTCAGTTCTGAATGGGAACGGATCTTGACGCTGTTTCGATTATCATCTCGAACGTAGGCAGGAAATGAAGGAGCGCTGTGCTCGGATATCGGTCCGAAGACCTGGGGCACCCCGGCTTTTGGGGCGGTAGCCATCAAGTTGGCGTATAAATTTTGCTTTTAGGACTTATTTAGCCCCTTTGTGGTTAACAATGTGACTGATTGTTGTCCGACAATGGGCAATCCTGAAATCAGAGCGGGTATTGTGGGGGGGCCCAATGCTCACTTGATTAACAATACACTCCTAAATGGGGGGGCCTCCTCCCATTGTGCGGGCACAGCCAGGCGGCTTCACTTCTCTCCCGCCATACACAAGTATCTCTCTTCGCCTCTTTCTTCACTCCTGCCCACTGCGCTTTGGTCCTTAGTGCCCCCTACCTAGTGCATCATCACTGACCTTGTTACGTGACACCTGACTCTATTAAGGAGTGTACAAACGGAAGAACAGAGAATATGAGAAAGAATAGCAACATAAGCATTCATCCGACAGATTAAACCTAAGACTCAAAGAAAGAAAAGCACATATATAAATAAACAATCTTTTCATAAGAACATAATTCATTATAGAAATAGTAATAATAGTGCTATAATACTCTTAAATACAGAAAGGAAATAATTATACTTTTTTTATTTTTACAATTCCAATACTAGTTGGCCTGAATTATTTTGTGATGTATAGAGACCAGTAAAATAGTAATCGAAAATGTTACTTCGTCAGGGAAGTATTTAAAGTGATTTGTGTAAAAATAACAACACTACAGTAAAATGTTTTGAAAATATTATTGGATTAACTCGTGAAGTAATTTAAAATTGTATTGTTTAGTTTTACCAATGAAATGTGCAAATACATTTCGGGATTTTAAGGCATAGTCAGTAGGATTGTCGTAACTGATAGAGTGAGGTATTACCGAGGAGGTATGCCGGTGGCTTTAATGCTCACTCGCCCCTCACCAGTATGTCAAATTCTATCCTTTCTACCTGAGCTAATCGGATTCGGAGTGGCGTTCAGCCCTAGATGGGCCTAGCATTGTCAACACCGCGTCGGTGACTGGGGTCTTCCCCCCGGAGACCAGCCCGCCTCCAGTATGCAGTCGGATTTAAGCACAATATAAGCTAATTTATGTCTACTATAGGCCCGCTTGGGAATTTATACTCCCCCTGTCACTGGTCAGACCAACATCCGGCCCATTGAATAAACCATTCCCCCGATGGACTGCCAATATGGGCTAGTCTATAAAAAGATTATTCCATCGCTCGGGAGAAAGCATCACGGTAGTTGGACGAAAATTGGAACTTACAATATGAAACGACGAATTCGTGGTCCCTTTTCAACTGCAGTAGAGCTGCACTTACATTTGCCAAAGTGAAACCGTAAAAAAATTATTCAACATTACTCTTAGGGACTTGCTGACATTAAGTACCTCATACTTAGAGAACAATTATACATCAAGATACAATACTAAACACCTCACATATCTCTTCCCTAAGAAGGGTCCTGCACTGATTGCGCCGGCCCGCCAGAAAATCCTTTTTTCTTTATATATTTTGTTTCAGATTGCATTTAAATCGGAATTGCTGGGCTATCATATTAATTTATCAATATGAAACAAATATTAATGTGTGTTAAATTCTACAAACGTATTATGGATAGAGTGTTACAACAGGATGATAGTTTTGCACCCGACTGCGCGCTAGACGGGGGACTGTAAATTTCAAAACTGTAACAGGCATAAATTAGATTATATTGCTCTTAAGTCCGAGTAAATATTGAAAGGTTTCAGAGGGGCGACCATGACCCAGCCCGAACACGGCTGTTCTGTTGACAATGTGAAGCCCATCTAAGGCTTAACGCCAGTCGCAATCGGATTATCTCAGGTAGAAAAGGAGCATGAATTTGACATGCATGAGAACTATAATAACGGCCGCCTCGCCCCCGAAGTAGTAAATTCATGGGCGAATTTCAGCATGCAAGCTGGAAATTAGAATAGCGAAGTGGATATCTCCTACCGTTATTCGGAAATAAGGAAAACGCATAATAAACCACTTTGGGGTTTTCAAAAATTAAAAGAAAATCGATCATGGAATTGGTTTTATTTCCCCCTGGAGATTTTTAACTTTATTGGGTTTTTTTAACCCATTGTAAGAAAAGTGAGAACTATTTTCTTTATTTGAATACTTGAGTTGAATACTCCAGTCAACGTTTTTCTAGTACTGATGGAAGCTGTATGTCGGTTACTTATAACTTTCTTAATTTCGCTGTTAACTTAAATTTTTAAAACTTTCTTTCATAACTGCTTTCATTCCTGCAATTCAATTCCTCGCCTTCAGGCTTATTATTTCCTATAGTGCACTCTTGGTGTATTCGTACGGAGCATTTCTCGTTATCTTGGCCAACCCTTCCATAACCAGAATTTTATATATATATATATATATATATATATATATATATATATATATATATTCGATGCGATTTAATCCAGTAACAGGTTTATAATAGCATTAAAATACAATCGAGGGGTGAGAGAAGGATACAATAGAAGGGTGACGAGGAAATAACTGAAGGGGGAGCGGGCTGAAAGCCATCCTTTGTGGGGAACTCAAAGCCCGGGCACCGAACGTTATATACTTTATTATGGGGAGACACCGATGGGATCGACATCCGGACAGTCGGCAACCGTATTTAAGCTGAGTACACAGCCCCCACAATGTCATCGCTGAGTGCAATATCTTTTATGTTTGAATCCGACTATCAGAATGTGACTGCAATTGAAAATAGAGCCTCTATTTCGTCTATGTGAATAAACATTTTATTGTCGATGCTGTTATATGACATTCTGTCTCTAATTTGGCCCTTAGGGTGGCCACCGGGTCTAGCCATCCATCAGAACTCGATCACTGAAAAACAGACAGGTCTTATACCGCCATTAGAAGGTTAACACTATTAATATAATCCACTTAAACTGTTGGTTTCACCAATTATTCCTTGAAAACTTTACAATTTGGGTGTTTCCTAGCTGTTCTTCCAATTCATAAATAAGCACTCATTATGCCACCCGGCTGCTGAGAAACACAAGTCCAAGATTCACCTGTGTCCTAATAGGCGGACAGCGTCTCAAGATCGTATTATTGATCATTATTATTATATCCTATCCGATTACGCTGTTGATTAGTTTTGGTATAGACCCAGATTTTTGCTTTTGGTGCTGCTGGCAGCATTACAAAAACAGTTTAGATTAAAATAAAAAAGTAGAGTGGTGACATTGAATTACAGTAGTTATGAATGACAACTATAGTCTGACTGAAGAAAAGGAAGAGAGTTGAGAAAATCTTTACGAATGATGATATCTAACCCTTCGTGGACCGCCAGGCAAATAAGTAAAGTTTTTTACTAGTTTCTTCTGTGCCGGGTTTAGTTTTTTTTACTTCTCATAAAAAGGGGGTTATAATATATTTTTTATATGTAATACTGTGGAATTAACGAAGTGTTTATTTATTCACGTCGTATTGATTTATATCTATATATCACGGCAGCTTGTAACAATAGGCTTGTAAACGAGCGGTCCTCTTGGGGCTTTGGTAGTCAATTTATGTCTTTATCTGTTGGCCCATTTACACCGGTGTCAGTTTAGTTAAGGCCGATTCAAGCTCAATACTGTCACGAATTCACCGCGCCTCCCACGCCCATCCTACAGACGCCGCCGGAACACTCGCTCGGGCTCCATTACGTCTTCGATATTCTGTACATTATTGTTCAGCCTACGATAGCGTTATTTACCTGAGATCCATGTCTCATTGTACATTGTCTACATTTAATTTTATTATTATTTAATTGGGAACTGTTAGGTCCTTATTATAAGTTTAAACTGGAGGACAATTATATTTTTTAGAACTGAGTTATATCTGCAAATCAACTGACTACAGGAGGACATGACTCAGCGGTTTCCGTTTAGAAGGTTTTTCCTTCAGAAAAGAGTTAGAGGTCGGTGCAGACAGAAGAGTTACGTGACAGTGATTGTTAAGTTGGCACTCCCTCGCTATACGCCTCCGTCAGCACATCACTGTCCTTAGGCCTGAGCGACGATCACGTGGGCATTTGAAAACTCGCCAAATTTTATGCGACATAACTATAAGTAATATTCACAATTGAATTGCAAATAAAAAATGAAGTTCGACTGACGGGCAGTAATATTAAATCTATGTCCAGAATATGATTCATGCGCCTGCAACAATTCAAATACGATAATAATCATATTAAATGCTGGACTATTTGTGGACAGACGTATCTGATGGTGAAAAGCGGAAACCTGTTTATCCCGGGGCCGAATATAGGAACGAGATAATTTCTCAGGATAAGCCGTCCGCTCACTTTTATGCGATGTTTTATAGCTCTAGCCTTTTATTTCTACGCCTCTTTTCTGTGAAAGTCGTTTAAGGATCCGCATGATGGAAGTCGTCCCTTTTTTTCCCCCAAAAGAGAAAACCGCAAAGGAAAAAAGAACCAGGTATTGTGCACTTTGTTTTATTAAAATCGATCGCCTACAGACGGGGTTGCGCGGGCGTTAAATTGATCAATAAATGTTCGGTTTAATCCGTCGGGCATCGATCATTGGACGGTGACATAGTGATAGATTGACTTTTTACATTAAATCGTCAGAGATAAATTCTTAATCCCGTTTTACCACATAACACTAACAGAAGGTAAACAAATGAGCAGTTCGCGCCCCAATATAAGATGCCATATGATTTCGTGGATGTTAAGAATAACCGTCACTAAATGAATGTCAATGAATATCATTGATAATAACTTTGAAATGTTGTTCCGTTGTTTCTTTCTATTCCTTTTGCAGTCTTCGGGTGTTATATCCATTCCACAATTAGGGATCGGACAGCTGCAATCACAGAGCTGAATAACAATAACGTAGATATGGCTCGAAAAAATAAATTACCAAATTACTTATAATCGTAGATAATTTCGGATGGGTCGGGCAGGCATAAAGGTACTTTGATAAAATTAGTAAACCATAGGAAGGTAGAGGTACTTTTCTTTGACACGATCGAATTTACGGATCGCTTTCCCCTTACAGACTTTTAACCACCCTCTCTCCGGTAGTGTGCGGATATAAAACTAACCGCTATCCTATATATTGGAGACGGTTAAAGGGTTAAGGAGCGGCCATAAATCGAGCCCTCGGGCCGGGGGAGTAGTAGTGTCCATCGAGCTCCCGACACAAGACAAACGATGTCGGGGTTCCTCCTCCTCCTCCTCCTCCTCCTCCACCTCCTCCTCCTCTCGGGAGTGGTACTCCTGAGTCGATCGGTCGTCCTCCGGCCGGCGGTAGTGGCCGGCTGGCCAGCGCTAATTCCCTAAGTAGCAATAAAGCCAAGTGCCCCCCTCCCTCTCCCCGGGGGCGATCCCCGCTGTAAAAACCGCAGAGGGCAGCACCGCTCTCATCCATCTCGTCTCGAAACACCCCCACCCCCGCACACCCCCGGGGGACTCACCTTAAACCATATTTAACAGGCCGGCCTAACCCTCGCTAAATCAAGTCCGGGGACTCCGCCCCTAATCTAGCCGGCCCTCCTGTAATTTCTCCAGCGTCCACTATTCCTCCCTTTCGTTTTTTTTTACTCCGGACGAGGATTTATAGGATAACGACCGTTCCGTCCATTAGCCGAGCTGATCGAGTAGCTCCGTCGGCCGCCCAGTCGATGCTCGCCCATCGGTTGACCCGTGACCCGAATTTTACCCGACCGTACTTTTCCACTTTCCCGATTAAATCCCTCCCCTCCCTCCCCCCGGCTCACTCTTAACACGAACGTCTTGTCCGGGACCGAACTTATATTCTTTTTATTCGTTCCCTTCGATTCTGTTTTAACGGGGTGCCCAACCTTTCCCGGGGGCGGTGACCTACATGTGTTCATTGTTCTAGCGCCGAGGTGCGTAGAATGAAATTAATTGCGGGCCTCTCAATTTATAACCAGTGGGATTTTTAACTTACCATTATTTTTGTTTTTTTATTGACTTTGGCACATGTAATGAGATTCCATACTCCATGAAAACAGCTTAAGGATATACTCTGTTAAGGTACTTTCAGATATAAGTGTTAATATGAAGAATACGTTTTGAAATTGTATTCGAAAAGTATTTTCGGAGGAGAAACAGTTTTGGGATATGTTGACTAAATGCACTGGACTGGAGGGCGACGTGGCTTCCCAATCCCCGTCGGTTCATTACGGCCGAATTTTTAAACAAATTTATTCACTTTCCTCCTTCCGCGTAAGGAGCACGCGACGTTTTGTGTACAAGTGGCGAAAAAATGAAATAAAAAGAAATCCCGCCCGAGAGGAAAACGGTCGTGGGGGCGGGGCGGGGGTGTGATGATTGTGGAGTGATGATTGCGGAGTGATGATTGCGGAGTGACGATTGCGTCCGGGATGGCGCAAAGAAAAGTTGAAGGGCGTGATTAAGGAGACAAACGACAGGACCCCCCTCCCCCCCCAAGTAGAGTACAACCGTCCACAATCACCGCTCCCGCGCCAAATATCAATGTCACAGTTGGTACATTTCTCTGGAGACTTTTGGGAGTCCTCCGCGCACCCAGCCAGCCTCTATCAACTCCGAAACCGGGGCCACAACTATTAATCCTGCTCTTGTTTTCCGACCCCATGGTTTCGATCTTAACGGCATTACCAGTCGTAAAATTCTTTGTCCCTGAAAATTGTGCACAAACTATTAATCTCGTGAACTGTGTAGATCTTGGTGAAAAGCTTAGAGTAACAATAGGAGATCGTCTAGACGATAATTAGACTTCCTCTCTCGCATTATATTATTACAGAACGTTCGATTTACATCGTACTGTTTTTCTATTTCTATTGGCGTATCATCAAATGTTGCAGTAGAGCCATTCTGAGACATTGTATTATGTTATGATTTTATGTTCCTGTTTCTTAATTTATAATCGACACACAGTCCGATTTTGGACTGCCGAGAGAATACCGAATCAAGTTGTCCCCTTAAATTAGACCTACAAAAATGTTATTTTTGTGTTTTTGGCCCGTGGAACATCACTTCCGGTCCTTTGAGCTGTAAACTGTTATTAGTCTATCGCTCATCCCCAATTTTATTTTAAGACACTTGTTTGGGTTTCCGCGAGAGTCTGGCGTTATAATCCATCACTCTTCGTAGATCTGTCTTAAAATAGACTTAGGGTAGATGAACCCGGGATACGAGTGTTACGCCAAATATGCGAGTGGATATTTCTTAATTCATTAATCCTGATTTCTCAGCGTCTAAAGGTAGGACGCATAATGAGATTTTCAGAGACCTACAGATGTTTACTGTTAATTTCTTACTAGTTGTGAGGGTTGTCATATGTTGGTGTGTAATTCTCCCGCGTGTATGGACCTGTTATTTCGTGTGGGCGCCGCGAACAAAGATTCTAACAAGTTGACTGGATTCACGAGCTCCTCTCCTTTTCTTGTTTCCTTTATTGGTTTTTAATTGTTGAATTTTTCTGGTACCTGTTTTACACAGCCTTATTCTGTCTTCGCAATATATATGATATAAAAAATATTTGAAATACAATTGGACATAATAATTTTTTCAATTACTGGGTTTTTGGGGGCAGTAAATTAGTGATTTTCGCCATTTTTCCCCGATCAAGGACAGTGTAGGATACTCCTCGTTATCAGTAAATTAGTGAAGCATCCTCTTCTTAATATTGTTCGACCTAAAATGTATATCAGCTGCCCGATCAACCGTCATAAATTATATATTCTAATCGACGTTACGCGTCTTTCCGTTTAAGAAATTGTTTAAACTGAATGTCCGGTGATAGGGCTTCAGGAAAGTCTCTAAAACCCGGTTAGTCTAATTATCGGAAGTAATTTAGTCCGGTTAGTCGTAGATGGGGGACTCCTCGTCACGGATGGTCGGAGAGGGGGCGCCCCTGTCTTAGCACAATTTCAACCCCGAGGGGCATTAATATTCATTCCTAGCCTCCTCGCGGCACAGTCACTCATAAGTCGCACCCGTTGAGTTTTTAATTAAAAACCGAGCCCACGAAAAGATTGAGACCGAGGGACGGGAAGGGGGGAGGCCGAAATTCAACCACTCGCAGACCAGACCGGTCGTACGAATCCTCTATTCTCAAATTTCATTATTTAATAGGGGTTTTATTAACTTTACTTCTTTCTAGACTTTATTTTATGCTCTAAGACCCCGGGTATCTATTTCCCACAATTGTCAGAAGTTCGAGTTATTTGCTGGAGTATATATAATAGTTTCTGTAGGCAAACAGTTATTACTATCATTCGGAATAGGGTTACATAATAGGATATGAGTACTGGCCAGGAGTTCATTCCTATATTTCAGTCCGCTTTTCAACTAATGGCGCTATAGACTGGTCTGTATTTAAGAGGAACATATTGCTTTCAAACGGAGGCTATTTAGCGGGCGAGTCCATTCTGGCGGAGATTAGGAGTATTAAGATATGGCGGTCGGGCCATTCCCCAGGAGGGCCGTTTATTTCCCGCCCCTTGCCGGTGGCCGGTGATTCAGAGGGCTACTTACCGTCAGGGGCCCGGAGACTGATCAGATTTATTTTTCATTTTTAGATTGGTTCCAGCGAGCCGATATGCCGCCAGCGCTTATGAGGCTTTCCCCATGGGATCCCGACCACCCTCGGCGCCCTCCCCCTCCCCTCGATCATTGTCCCCATGAAGATGAGCTCAACGCAAATTAGATTTGGGTCGGGGGATGACCGATTAAGGGTCGGTCACATACACACCCCTCCCTACAGGATCCCTATAATACCGACCAATTATATAATCCTTTTTACCGCTCGGTCCCCCTTTCTCACTCTCTCCCCCTCTCTCTCTTCCATAATCTAATATGCTGTAATATTTCGTTAATATTATAAAAAATCTTTATCCTTCTGTAATAATCAGTATAAATTTTGGACCTTAATAATAAATCCCGGTGCATTGACATAATTATTTGGCGGAGTCAACGAGAGTTTGAAATATCACTGTTGTCATTTTTTGTTCCCAACTCGCCTATTCTTAATATGAACGTTTTTCCCTCAGTTTTTTAAACTACAAGACCAATCGACCGTTGAGAATTTTCCTACACTAGTTACTGTCACTGTCGACAGCAGCAAATAACTGCCGGAATTCTATTGACAGTGGGGAGAAGCCGAAACCCCGTCGTCTCCATTAACACATGCAGTGTACGGCTATAAATCATAACCACGGGTCTTTACTTCCCAGTGGTCTTAATTCCAGACACCTAATTCGGTCTACTTGAAAACCGAATAGGAGAGTGGAATGTTTTTGTGATATAGTTGAGGCGCAAACAAAGTCAGAGTGTATTTTCTCAATGTTTCTGTTTGGAATATATTTGGTCACATTTTGCGAAACAGTAGGAATACAAGTGTGCCAAATCTGTCCTGCGACAGGGTCCCACGGGAGTTAGGGAGTCATCGCGCCGAAGAATCTGGAATGAAATTATACCCGATCTAGATAGGCCGCTTTTATTATTCTTCTCCTTTCGGGTGTCCATTACAGGCGACACGCGGCCCTCCATTGTGACGGGCGACGGAGGGGGGATACATCCCCCGGGTTGGGGCGCCGCTGGTGCGGAGTCAAACTACACCGACGTGAGAAAGTTCTCACCCCCGGGCGCATTAGAGGGAGCCGACACGCGTCTGGCCAGCCACCCCGTTTTAAGGGCAGGATTATGGCAGGCGCATAGAGCTTCTGACCTTTAACCATTAAACGGCCCTCTATATCGGTTATGAGCATCTCGAGAAGCTTAGATGAATCAGCTCTAAATGCTCGAATGGGTACAGCTTATGGGTAAGTCCTGCCGATTACTATGAACTGTTGCTTTTCTATTCATTAATATAAATAATTTTTTATTATTTAATTTTATTAACGGTAATATTTCTAGTGTCCAGACAATCCAATTGCAGGTCGTTGGCTTAACAATATAAATTTTCCCACTTATTAAATCACATTTGTTCAATATTTTAACGCATTCATCGCCAAATTAAAAAAAAACCGCCCCTCGGGCTACATATTCACGATTTATTATGAAAGTACACCAGATTCACAAATTTTTTGTACTATATTTAAACGTAAATACTTTCTGTGTGATTTTCTTCCGTATGCTGAATGCAAATGGCGGAATGCGACGATAAATATATAATGTTTCGAGGCCAAGGTTGAAGTCATATTTAACTCACGCAACATCGATCAAACGCAGTTAAGATAATCCATTGTGTTCAGCAGTCGAAACATTAATGCGTGTAGACACAAAATAGTCGTGCACGACGCTCGTTGTGTTTGACGAAATTAAGTCATATTTAATTTGCGAAAATAAAACACGGTACGGTGGTTGGATAGATGCGGCGAAAAAACAGAATTATATCCAGACATCTTTTATAATTGCATGAATTTTCCAATCGGTTTGGGCCTGTGGCCGGTAGGGGGTGAAGGTTGTCGGTTGATGGTTGGAGGGAGGGAAGGGGTTGGGGGGGGAAATAAGTAGATTGGGGACTGGAGTTTATTTCCTCCAGTCGTCCTACCAATTCGGATATCGGCTCCTGGATTGGCTTTAACCGCCGCTGGGAAATGACGATGAAAATGAGACAAAATTGGACACTTAAGAGACGGGAGGAGAAAATAAAATATCGGGAGGGAAAACGAAAGAAAAATTGGATTTTTCTCCGTCTCTCTCCGTCATCGTTCGCCAAATGTCAAAAGGAAATCGTGGCGCGCGGTAGACCGGACAATTTAATTAAATAGTCGGCCCCTCGGATGGGGAGGGTGGTGGGGAGGGAGGGGGAAATATGAAATGTTCGGAGGTAGAAAAATGTCGAAGATTGAACCTGGAATCTGGAGCGACGCCGGGGTTAATATTACGGGGCACTGATAATCAAATAGTCGATATAGTCCGGCTTAGCGTAAACAAAATAACTCTCTTTTGTATGCACAACAGACCAGAACGGCTTCCAGACATATTTAATTAAGTACGGCTGAAATCCGGGCCATTTTTTTGTTTTTGTTTAAACTGAAAATGATCCATTTTTATTAACCTTCGAACCATACTATAAATCCTAACAGATTTCTAATGGTTGAGATAGAACACTCCCCCAAGCCGAACCACTATTGAAGTTAAAAAGGAGCGGAATCGATAGAATATTTTCGCCACTGCATCCCTCTTATCGATGACAGATAGCTCATGGAGTGCTCCCCTCTCGACCGAGAGTAGTAGATTCCCTAACCGCTTGCAAAAAAGAAAAATGAAGAAAGAGAAGGGAGAGTGCCATTTATCAGGGAGTTAGACCGGTCTGGATATGACACTCGCTTATGGCGTTTCACACGAAACCAATCGATTCCCGCCCGAATTATATTATGAGGCCGAACGCCCTCGCATAGTATAAAAGGAATGAGCCATCAGTGCGTCATGGCTGCTTGCATAGCTAGTGGCGCGCCATTATGGATATTAACGTTTGACCTGCAACATTCTATAAAGTGGGGAGAGGGATGTATGATGATGAGAACCGCTTTTATTTCCCCCCAGGGGGCCGAAAATTAATGTCGCGTAAATAACGTGTCCTGCTCCTACCACATTACATAAACGTGTCTGGAATTGATACCACTGAGAGAAATGATACCTCCTGATGAGGTTTCAAAAGAATCAAATTGCATTCTGAGGTTCGCTTAAATATTTTACTGTCTGGGTGTTTTCGTTTCAGTATTATTCCAAAAACAATTTTAATGTATTTGTTGCGGGGTAATGGGCCCACAAACGTCCTAGGTTTTGAGTAAAATTTGGGATTTTGGCTTCTTTCCATCATAATTAGCATCCATCATTAAGACTGGATACGCAATAGTCTCTCACTGTTGACAGGTTTAAAGGTCTCGCCATATTTCGCCACTTATATTTTATAATTATATGCATTCTATGCATAAGTCTATGTGTATTTCAGCAACGCCAATAGGCTAGATATGTTAATTAGGTATATTTTGTATAACGTTTTTTATATTCAGAGCTTAATTAAAACTCAGAAAATTGAATTTTTCCTCGAATGAATTGGCTCAGGGACAGTCGTTCTGGTACTATAGCCAAAGACTATTGCTAAAAATTAAATATACTAAACGTAATTTTTTTTACCCCAATGTATATGAAATGTGAATAAAAAATTAATTCGACATCAGTTTCCAAAAACATGCTTGGGAAACAAATTTTGAAAAACTGTCTTTTCCGAATCGGAACTTATTAGTCTCAACACATTCCGCTAGATGGCCCTACCGTCTTAGAACAGAAACCTCCTTCCATATTGTAATTATTTCAATTCATTTATTATTGTATCAAATTTTAAACGGGAATTTCATGAACTGTATAATTTTTTTTATTAGAACAGTTATTCTAATTTCCGTGAGCAGGTTAAAATGTTCTGATGGAAGAACAAATAGAGCATTTAACAAAATTATCAGAAAAGATTAACTTGAAAGAAAGAATTATATTAACACTGTATGATGTCCTTACATTTTCTTGTATTAGAAAACACTATACTTTTGTGTAATACTAATAACATTTCTGTACAATACTAAAACTGCAATGTAGAGTGATATGCATCACTACATAATATATAATGAGTAATAGTAAATGCATTAATTTTTAATGGTTGGTTGGGATGTTATATTTACAACAAAAAATATGCCACTATTCTCTGAACTGAGGGTTATAAGATTGCCAAGGGTTTTGTAAAACACAAAGTATTATAAGGCTAAACGTGTTAGATCTTCATTTATTTAAGATATTTCTCTGATGCAAAAACTGTAACACTCCTGTATTTGTAATATCACTATATTGTATTGACGGAATGCTACTGATGATGGTGAGCTAGAAAATCGCACGAGTGATAATTATCGTTTATTTTTATAGACAGTCTCCATGAGATGAGAGTGTTAGCAGTAAGTAGCGCAATATTACAAATTTAATAACGAACTGTCGCACTGTAAACTTTTTCTCACCCGAAACGGCGTGCTGGAAAAAAGACTGACGAGTGTTTTAGCCCTGGCCAAGTTATAAATTGTATAAAGCTCTTTTTAATTGCGAAAGACCAAAGCGGTTTAGCAAAACCAAGTTGAAGTTAAAGCGGGGTTGAAAAATAAAAGTGGATGGGGTCTCTGTTTGCACGGTTCCTCCGGGAGGCCGGTCAGAACACCGGCTGAATTTAGGGTTAATAATTGAGAACCGCCAGGCTCGGGTTTGCGCTTCGCCAAAGCGTTATAATTAAATTTGAAACGGTGTTTCCTGCAGGTATCAGCGTGTCTTTCGCGGGCGGCGACGGCGGCTTTCGCGCCATCAAAGGGCCCAACAAATGTCATTAACGCACAAAAGGGCTCACTTTTATTAATGCAAAACCCGCCACTGATACTTTGTATACATCGGTTAGAACGGTTGTACACAAATATTTACAGTTCATACAACGCCGTCAGTAGTTTGCTGCTGTATAATCCATCCCGGTGTGATTTAGTTCAGGTCCTTTCTGATCTAGAATAAGGTTCTTTTATATTTCGTTTTCCATCCATCATCATTGTTTCTTAATTCTGCCGATTATTCCTGCGTACAGAAGCAAACCGATGTAGGTTTGGTGTATATTATTTTTAAATAAAACCTTTATATATAACCGATTGGGAGTAATAATGTAACGGATGTACGGATGAGCTTCGTAAATGTAATTTATATTCATTTAAGCTACCTGTTGGGGTGTTGGGGTCCGCGAGGAGGTCGGGAAAATTATGATTTCCGCCGTTTTCTCACCCCAACCGGCTGGCCAATTTGGAGCAGTCTCCCGTCCGGAGAGAGTCGACCACCGGGAAATAAAACCCTTCTGCGAATTGTTTGAATTCCTCAGAATGCCGTTTCAGTTGGGAATATCCTGCGCGGGATTTAAAATTAGCCTCGACGTCTCGAAAATATATTATTTATTTCGTGCGCTCTGTAGTATTCGTCGGAAGAGAACTCGGCCCCTGTATTTTCCCTCATGGTGGGTTAAATTTCACCGACCTATTTCCAAATTCAATTGAGTTTGTGACGACGTTTGTGCCCTCAAGATGGGGAAGGTGTAAATCGGCCGCCGAAAATGTTTTACTGGGGGACAAGCTTTGCAATGGGACTTGTTCGGATTACTAATGCAAACAGTAAAGCATAACGCCACCTCCCTCTGCGAGTCTTTTTCAATTTAAATGCAATGAATATTATAAACGGAACTCGGGGCGGAAACTGCTTCATCTCTCACTTCGTATCACTGCCCCAAGTATCACTTTTATTCAAACCTATGAAACATCACTTTTGGCCAGCCTGTAGACGTTTTCTCCGCTCGTATAATATTTCGGTAGGTCCTTTCTTCTGCTTCAACTTTTCTACTGTTTGTTATTTATAACGGCAGCTGAAAATAAAATAAATTTAGTGATAAGATAGCAATGGGGATCCAGGAAAATTTGTCTCCATCGTGACCAGCATTATAAATCGGTAGGACATGTAAAACCCTGTTATAATTTACATTTAAAATCCGGATGTTACAATTCCACCAAAACCAATGTTTTTGTTTATAATGTTATTTGTTAGTTTACCAGTAGTGATTAGTTGTTTAATAGGCGAAACCTACAACCGCTCATATATTAATCAATATATGCATTTTTCACACGGCTTATATTTTTATACTTTAGTTTCGGTAATATTTTTATCAGTCATGGAAATACGATTGAAAGGACATGAAATGGCCATTAGTGGAACCTGCTGGACAGTTTCTGAACGCCTTTGATTATCGATTACCATGTCGATGGCAGGCCGGCTGAAAGTATACAGTAATTGGACTCATGAAATGTAAATATTCTTTATTAACAAACGTTTAATAAATATTAATTGGAGCCCAGTTTAGACTAATTAGCGGGCCGACGGCCATTCGAGTTGTGGACGGTCTCGAAAACAACAAGCGGACACAAAACGTGGGACGCGACGGCCCCTAATTATCGAATAACCAAACAAAACCAGGGGAAATCAAATTATTAATTTAATTACGCCGGCGGTTTACATTCCGCCCATTTCCAGTTTACGTTATTATTAGTCCCAGTACAAATACAATTGGGTTTAAATATATATATATATATATATATATATATATATATATATATACACACACACAACACCAGCAAGCGTTGGTGGTCATCATAAGGTCAGTCTGCATTCTACAACCCATCAATGTTAAATGTATGTTATGGCTGATGCGAATTTCTATCTCCGCTTGTCTATTTAGTCCTAGGCCAAAATATGGCTTTGGCTAATAGAAGTAAATACAATTTTTACAGGATAAAACGAAATGAGTTTTAGAAACGCCTTCAAAATTGGACCTAGGCAAGCCGGTAACACACCGGTGGCTTGCGGGTTAACCTACCCACGAACAGATTAAATTGTTACTACAGCTGAAGGTTTGGGAGAATTGCGTTTATAAAAATAATTTTATTTCAATAATCTCAATAATCACCTCTCATACAATACATATTTAAAATATTCCAATAGAAATGCGTAATATTTTTATTATTCATTCTAATCTGGAGAATTTTATATAGCCTCTCAAGCCCTTTCTACACAATTTGGTATGTCGGTATGTCAAGGTCCAGGCATAAAATGAGTCAATATCATTGAGCGATATTCCACTGAATCGCGTTCACCTCCACAAGAAGAAGCTCGTTTCTCTGCCCGTTACCATTATCCTGGACTGGACTTATGACTGGACCGTTCCAAAAGTTGGAAAATTGAGCTTAAGCCCCGGTGACAAACCTGACGGACATACGGACGCGCACTGAAATAGGTATGTACATTTCGCCAAAAGCCGCTAATAAGTCGACCCTTGCCGGTTAGGGGCTGATGGCGTCGGATGCCTCTTGTAATGTTGTGTTACCGCTTTTAATTACTTGCATGGGCGGGGGTGGGTCGGACCCCCCACATTTTTTTTTTTTGATTCCAGGATTATGAACGACCCCCTGCCTGCCTGCCGACCCAACCCCCTCAAACACCCCTAGCCGGGGCCTCACACTAATGAAAAACTTTTCCGCACTTCCACCCCAGCCGTCCTCCCTGACCGTCCTTCCCCACCCCACCACTGATCTCCAGGGGGTATTAATTTACGCTTCTTGTTCTGGATATTAAAAATTTTAGTGGGGGCTTCCACCCCCCTCTCGCCGTTCCTTCCTATATTTTTTAATTCCGTCCCACCCCTTCCCGCCCCCTTCCGCCGGCCAAAACGGAAGTCGGATGTCAAACGACGTCGGGTCGATTTGTGTGTCGGGTAGTGGAAAGACGGGGAGGGGGGGATGAAAGTAGGTTTTAGTCTAATCCGGGTAATTTCCTTATTAATGGGACTCCCCCTCCCCCTCCTCCCCACCCCCCAGCACCAAGTCTGCGGGATTTTCCTTTTTTCACCCGAGAGAAGCTGGAAATTAACGGTAGAAGTTTGCTTTGTGGGAGTTTCTGTTTGGGAGGGGGCGGTGGTGGTAGGTTATGAAGAAAATTGCGCTACAGTCATCATTCCACTAATTGATTCGTGCAATAGAAACGCACATTTTTTTAAATGGAGGTCTCTAACATTGCGCGGTAAATCGCTCCCAGATGCACTGCATGTTTCCCACTGAGGGCCATTTTGAATATTTTTGTGGTCAATTAGTAAATCATTAGCAGTATTATATACATCATCAGCGGTTTTGTCAAAAGTTTACACTTGTCAGAAAACATTGTTTGTCGAAACAAACCAGCTTTCTGGCATATTTCCACTTCATTGACCGAAACGCATGTGCGCATGTATAAAATGATTTCGTAACAAACGGACAAACAAATTTATTAATACAGATTTGAGATTTTAATTGCCGTTTGAGTTGATTTTGAATTACAATACGGTTCGATTATAATGTCCGAGTGTTTTTCTTTTTTTTTTAATAAGTACTACGTAAGATATCTTATCAGTTCTGAGCCCTTGTTTCGTTTGCCACTCGAGGTGGAAAAAATTCCTAACCTTTTGTCACATTTATTTTCCCGTGTTGGTTTTGACTGGCTCTAGATTAAGAATCCGTATTTTCAGAGATGTATGGGCTTGTTTTGAAAAGAGGCAATAAATCATGTAAAGATAATCAAATAAATTAAAGGCAGAATAATACCTAGTTATATCGATAGGCACCGTGAAAACGGCTGGTTTTAACAATGATTTGTGTGATGAAAACAAAGCCACAATTTTATGACGCGATTAAGTTGCAGCTGCGGATGTTCAAACCTGCCTCAGAGCCCGAAGCCCTTCCGAAGGGCTAATTTTGCGTTTTTAAGGTACTTGCAGGACGGGAGTTTGTTTTCATAGTGGACGAAATATCGCTATAAATTGTAAAAAATAAAAGACGGTGTTTGGGTCAGAACGCGAGTCACTTTTGAAACCTTCGAGAGTGGCGAATCTCGAAAGGGGTGTCAACAAATCTTTTCCCAGTCTCCAATGCTAGTAGCACGTGATTGACTACTTAACTTCCCCAGTCCAGAAATCAAATACGACCGTCGTGTATTTCATCTTTATTGGGGCGAATCTCGACAGCTCAATATTCGAAACGGGTCTCAAAAGTCGAGAGTCCTCTTTATTGGCTAGGTATCGCAACCTTATCTGCGGAGATAAAAAAAAGGTTCGTAACCGCCGATTCCGCCGTTAAGTGTTCAGACGAGCATCACAGCCGACACACGTTCTGACAGAACATGGCCAACGCCAAGCTTTACATTCTCCTCCTCGTCGCCTCGGCAGCTTTCGTCCAGGTATTTACAATAGGGTTGGTTGTTCACGTTCAACTAAATTATATCATCGATTGTTCCACACTAATTAATTAATTATATCGATTTTTTTTTAAATTAGTTGAAATTAATTATATCGATTAAACAACGCCGACTTGCATTGTTCCCAGTGGGTTTTCAACTAAGGATATAGTTCGCTGCCAAAAGTTCGAATTTGCAATTTAATTGAAAATGTTATCCCCCCTCGGGGGTTAAATTCCTCGCACTATCCGGCAGAAATTTTCCGGGGTTATATTTTGATTAAATTGAAATTTGAATTGGGCTCCCAGTGGAGACCAACTAACGCCATGCAAGATGGCGAATGTTGCGAGTTTCATGCGCTCATTCAAACGGGTCATCAGCAGTGGTCACTAGGTCCGATCCGGCTTAGAAAATAGCACGAGTAGGATTGGTGAGAAACATACGCACTGTTAAGCATCCTGCAGTATTTTGTTTCCCTTCTCCAATGGGGATCCTATGATATTTTACCGTCAGAAAATGACGGGTGCAGACAGGATGCACATACACAAATGGCGGAACGCTACTGAAATTGGCGAGAAGCCGAAACCTGTCCAGGACAAGACCAAACTGGTGAGAGAAAATTCCAAGAATAAATATTACTTCTTCTTAGAACAGAGGAAAAAGCCTTGAGGCTACCTTTAAATATATCTATTCATTTGAAATTAGCTTAGTTGGAGCCAGGAGTACAACCAGAGAGTGGATTATCCGACAAAATCACACTATTGTCATCTGATCACTGTTTTGCTAAATATAATTATAAAAAATCTAGTTTTGAGGTAAAATAAAAAAAAAAACTGCATTATCTCGATCACGATTTAGCCACGAATTGCGTATACCGTTGGAGTACCGCTTGGGTCGAGGGCGATAAGGTCTTATTTAGTGTACTCTCAGAAAGGCAGACGCACTTGTTATTAATCGATTAAACGATCACAATTAGTTGGGATTGCAGGGAACGAAAAACATTGCGAAATAGAAGATATAAAAAAAATACGTTATAGAGGTTTTAAGAAGTTAATTCGGGCCAGCGATATCAATGAACTTGCGAAGCTCACACCCGTAGTCTGGTCGCTTCCTACAAACACGTTTTTATGCCCGTAAAATTTCTTCAATATTTTCCTCCATTATTTCATCAAGTGAATTATTTATTTTGCCTTACGTCATTGTTATTACGGTAATCGGAAGAAAGATTAGGGCTAATCAGCTGCTATCAGTATTCACATCGCTCATATTTTTTGTTTATATCCCTTATTTGAAGACAATCATATTCGTTCTAAATAGCAGATCGTGAACTGTTATCTTACTTTCAGAATGGGGAATTCTGAGGGATCAATGTAACTTATATGGCCACGTTTAGTGTGATGATGATTAATTCTTAATACGACTTAACCGGTTCGAAAGACCCAGTCATAAATTCAAAGTAAGTACCTGGAAGACTGGAAGGATGTTTAAATACACTATAAATGGGAATTTATTTCTATGACCGTTCTTAGTACAAACGAATCGTCCCATCAACGCAATGGACAACAATGCAGTAAACGGCGTTCACTTATTTTAGTATAACCCCGAAAACAGTCTAGCCGAATAAACAAGACAAAAAGAGACAAAATATTGCTCAGTTGATAAAATTGTCTGGATCGAATTTCTGGAGACGATATGTTTGAACGTTGATACGTTTTGAAAACATTCTTTGAGCAGTTTAAGTGAGCAGAAACATATCCCTAGAATACATCACGTATTTAGCGGTACTAAAAAGTACCAGAAATGATTATTTATGTAGGATATCGTTTAGAATCTAGAAATTATAACTAAATTCCGGTGATCGCGTAGAACGGTGGGAAGAACATCGGTTAGCAGGAATTGAACCACCACTTGTGTCTGGAAACTGCCTGGGTGAGCTCCGTTGTAAGGGCTTTTGAAGTGTCGGAACTTATAAACAGAATGATTATACGAAGGAAATCGTAGTTCCTCGGATGTTGGCGTGGTATGCCCAAATAGTTTGTCCTCAGTTCCCCGTCCCCTTTGCATCTTACTTACGCCCGGGGTGTTGGTCTAATCGAGCTCGGTGTCGTGACGATTTCAGGGCGGCGTCCTGGACAAAGCGGTCGATTACATAAAGGAGATGGCCGACTACCTAACGGAGGCCGTCGAGGAGGCCTCCGCCAACGCCAAGGATATGAGCCTCACTGTCAACACGCAGTTCGACAGCCTCAAGGATAGAATCAAGTCCGAAACGATGCTCAAAGTGAACAGAGCTATCGCCGGGACGGTCGACAAGACCTGTCAGCCCGACCAACGACTACAACTGGAAAAGGTCCCCGAATCAATATCGAACAGGTAAACTCGAACACAACCCTCCCAAATAAACGCCCACGGGCTTCGTGGGTTGGTAAACCTGCAAGGGGTAAAATTTACAGATAATTTAATTTATTCGAGTGTACGTTGAATATCGTTTAGAATAGAAAAAAATGTTGGCCAATACACGCATATCGGCCGACGGTCTTTTCAACATTAATATAATGTGACACCACATGGGCTTACTCCACTGTACACTGCCTTGGTGTCTTGGATGCCTTGGGATTGGGGAGGTTTCGAAGTTAGGACTTTTAAGAAGAAAATTGTCCTAAACAGTGGGCGATATGCTGCCAGAGTTGTGCCTAGGCGACAAAAAGAAAGGAGAGTTGTAATATCTAACAGTGTATTTTTCTGAAGGTAATACTCTGAAGGAAATAGCGGTATTTATACAGGTTGGGCGGTTTTTATTTTCACGAGGCTTTTTTATTTGTTCTTCAGGTTCCTCGAGTGCATCAACATGACCGACGCCATAGCCAAGCTGGAATTGTTCGTCTACAATGTTGTGAGCGATCTCGACGGCGTTGAGGACATTGTCTGTTTGGGCCTGCAAAACGCCACCGACTGTACACAGTACACATTCGTCCGACAGGTAATCTATTACAAATTCGATATCGATTTAATAAAAGCGTGTACACGGAACAAAAGGGGTGAAAAATCGTTCTGAGGTTCGGTGTTACGGTATTCTGTTACGGTGTCTGTGTGATCACATGGTACAACAGTAAAAGTTAAGTAAGTTACAGTGCCCCTCAGGCGTTCCATGTACGCCGGAGTGGCTCACACTGCTACTGAAGATGTCAACTAGCCGAAACTCGGTACAGACAGAGTACCGAGAAAACTACAGAATCAAAATATTATGACAGCGTCGCAGCTGGGCGACGCTGGACGACTACTCGTCGAATTTCCTCTAATATAATTCTCATCGCAGCCGTCGCTATGAATGTTGAATAAGTCCGTGAATGTACGTTTCAATTGAAAATGTTTTCGGCCTTTCGTTTATTTCGAGTTGCTCAAATCCGTGTTGACGTCTCTGTTTGGCCAGCTGCCGTGCGTCTCCCAGGCGATCGCGGACTTCATCACCAGTTTCAAGTCGGAGACCTTCCACGTCCAGGAGGCCGTGAAAATGATCAAGGACTTCGGCAAGGAAATAGCCGACCATTTCTTGAACTGTTTCACTCATTGGTCCGGCACAGCCGATAAAGAAATCGAGGCCATCGTCAAGACAACCTGCCACTGATGATAACGATACAACAGTCAAATAATGATAACTATGAATAATACAAATTTGTAAATTGCCCATAAAAATATGTCGCACTCTATTGTTTTACTCGAAAGAAAAATCGCTGTTAAAACCTCACACACACATCCGGGATGCTACTGACGATGGTGGAAAGCCTAGGTAGTAGCTTCGGATGTGTTATTTTCCATCGTGTTTGATTATTCGAGGCACTGCGTATAATTATTTATTATTTTCTCCATTGACTAAAAGATTGGCAAATGCGAAGGGATACACTCAATACTGCCTGACGTCATACGCTCCACGAATATACTCCTCAAAAAAAATATTTTTTAAAATTTTAATATAAAAATCGTATAATTATAATTTCATATAAAACTTGATTCAAATTTGAAAAGATTAAAATTATCTTGTCGAATTTCGCTTTCGTTTTTCAATTTTTGGAGACATCGAATTCAGTAAATCAGACAGTAGAGTGAACATCGTTAAAATATATCTCAAATGGAAGTTAGAGATTCTTCATTCAGAATTCCTTTTTGAAAATAACCGAATTCGCAATTATACCAAGAGTTGTAGTAACCCGATTTACCAATGGCTCTAAGTTCGGTGTGCCCTGAGCGCCATCTCGTAGAGGCTCGGTGTAACCCGTTCCCATGTTAGTTGTTCAGCCGATAATGTATAAACCGCAAAGTCACCGTACGACTTGTAATTTCTTCCGCTTGCTACGTATTGACTTTAATACGAATAATTATTTTATTAATAATATTTCGGTCCTATAGCATTACGTAAGTAATCAAAACTAAAAACAGTTCCTCCAATGCATGATTTCGGTTTATTTTCTTCAATTGTGCTGACTATATACGGCAGATCGATCTAGTAGTGGCCAGTATAACTTTCTCCCGAAGGTAGTTTTCACACGAGAGTACAGAGTTCGCAAATTTATATGTGACTACTTACAGTCTCGGTTTCTAATATTTATTAACTAAGCCTCCACAACAGAATGAAGCTTACATAAATAAAACCTCAGTAGAACTCTCGGCTTAATAGGCGACTGAAATTCGCTACGAAGAGATCGCGAAATGTGTTTTAAACAATTGTCAGGAAGTATTGCCGTCGTTTATTTTATGCAAATGTCTAGAAGAGATACGTACATGTCTAGAAAAAAGTGAAACACACGAGTACATCTGAAATTCCGGAATTAAAGCAGGCGCTCATGTTCGAAGAGTCGAGCTCGTAGAAAGATCGTTTTCATCCATTTCGCTAGATTGCCAGGAGCACTCACCTCTGCACAGATACTGGGAATTGGTAAGGTGTTATTCGAGGGGAATTCCGATGTTTCAAAAAAAAAGTAAAAACGTTCGTCCGCTTTATTTGTTTAATATACACAGGGTTCGTCCGTTACATAGTCGGGTACCAAGTCGGCCCCGAATGTTCGCAAAAGCGTTCGAACTTAGTCCCCCGCATAATCCTAAAATGTTATATTATTGGTGATGCGGTCCAAACTAATGGAAGAAATTGCCGGCGGCGATGATGGCGTGAGCCAACAGTGGGGCGAGCAGAACGTACTGAAAGCCGGCCCAGAGGCTCTCTCCGCCGCTTACTGGAACGTTCCCCATCTGGCGCGTCGTCCCCATTGAGAAGAGCAAATAAATTGAAAACAGCCGTCATTAGTACATTTTCCGTACAACAACACGAAAGCCAGATTTACACCTACGCCTCGAGCTGGAGGACTAAATCGAGTGTTTCAAATATCAAAATATAGTCCAGTCAAATTCCGATTCCAGTTTAGAGGTGCCGAAATATTCGATTTGATATTTGAAATTCCTGTTGAACAGAAGAGTTGGACACCGAACGTACAACGGAGGAAGAGTGTCCGGCTCAATTTTGCCTTGTATTATACGTCCCTCTCACACTTAACACGGAAAATACCGTGCAACAGTGAACCGTCATTATATTCAGTTTAATCCCATTTCAATGTAAAAAAAATTGAGTCTTCGAAGGAAATATTCGGCCTCGTTAGCTGTATATAAAGTGGAAACTGAGTTGGACTCGAGTTAGAGTTTGAAAAGTTTAAGAAGGTCGCGGTCATGCGGAAAAATGGGTCTATTATACAGGGCAAAACTAATAGAATAACCCTGCCTAAACTGGAATAGGAAACTGATTCTTCAGAGAAACCTCTATCATTTTTTTTATAAATTGTTAATTCCTATCATAGATCTTAGCAAAAGGTTGGTACTGAAATTGATTACCTGTTGGGCGGAAGATATCGCGAGCAAAGCGATCAGAAGAATTGCCAGGATGACTTTTCCCATGTTTGTCCTACTGTTTGCTGGTCAACGGCTGATCTCTCTGTTACGTCTCGGTTCGATACGGCGGTCTCCCTTTTTAAAACGAATTGTTATCAGCGAAAAAATTAATTTCGTTCGTCAATTTTTGTCAACACCGATATCGAAAATAAACACCGATTAATTGTCTTTTTTCTCAGACTTTCCGATACAGGCGACTTTTTCGTACGACTCGAGAGCAAATATAACACGGCTACTAATCAGAGAGACACGTATTGCAATTAATTTTGTAAACAATTATCTCGATTATAACGACGCCTATTAACGTGGTGTTTGAAATTGACATTCAGCGGGTATACGGCTGTCGTTGCCATAGAAGGTCACTCCGTTTGGGGGACTCTATTTATACGATTTGGAAGCCTTAATCTATACTAAGTGCCTACTATATGGCTAGGATATGGCCCCTAGGGACAGGCAATTCTGAAGGAGCGAGAACAGTTACATTAGATAGACGTACAATAAAAAAAATATACGCCTCGTATATTTATTACCACTATCCAAATAGTATGTTGAAAATTTATTCCAAGTTCTCAGAGAATTGACATCTGATTCCGATCAAATAAACAGTTACGGCGTACTGAACGACCTTCATGGCCCAGTCTCGATGTATCGCCGACGAAATGCCTTCTGCTTAAGGCGTAATGACAATTATTATTATTTATGCAAACTATTTTGTAATAATTTCGCGTTATCTCCAGACTAGATAATGTGAGCTGGATCCGTTATCTATAGAGTTTGGTAGGGAAATCCTGGTGGTGGTCCAATGCGGGATACACATTTGAACGCGGATTTATTTCAACGGCGCCTGAACGAATTTTGCAAAAAATGTTATCAAATTTATTTATCTACATAAAAAAATATAAATTTCTGTTCCCCTCTTGGACGACTGCGCCGATTTCAACCCGGAATGGCCCGGAATATTTTGGGCTCATTAATTCCCTAGTAGATCGCCTGAAGAAGCCTGTTCTCGCACGTTATCCCCAAGCAGAAATGGTACTGCGATTCGCCGTACCATTTCAGGTTACCGATTAAATTCCCCACGACCGTAACACGATAACGCCGACATGAGTGTACTCATTACAAGAGCCACCCGGAGGTCGACCCTGACAGTTTCGGCGCCTCCGCAGTATGTTAGAGGCCAAGCCCAACAGTAAGGTCTCATATTTTTTTTTAGAAATACCAACAATTAGAAATAACTAGTTTTCTACACAATTGTAATATTTGTAGACGCTCCGGCAGTTTTAGAATGCCTATTTCGTATACGGCAGGCTGTAAACTCTCTAGATCACTTTGTATGATGACATCGTATTTAACGCCTCAATAGCCGTACGAACAGTTTCACTACCCACAGCTTTGGAGACCTCACTGTTTGGATTTCCCTCGCACCCGATCGGACCAGAGTCACAATTATTTTTGGCAACGATGTTACAAGAAACAACCCACCGGAAAACTGACCTACGAAGGTAACGCGAACCAGGAAAAAATTAATAACACCACGGTATGCTTATGTACTTCTTTATTTTTACATTATTCCATGGAGTGTATACATCTAGCGACGGCCGCCGGAATGTCCTTCAGGACCTGAACGTAATCCTTGGAGAAGTCGCGGATTTCCGCTGGCAGGTCCTTGGCGAACCCCAGGAGGGCATCCAGCCGGGAGCGACACAGTGGGTCGCTGCGGCCAATGTGGAAAGAACAGCTCAGGTACTCGAAAGTCTCCCAGGTTATCCTGACTAGTGGGAGTACTACGGGCATGATCGGCCCCAACGCGCCGAAAGCCAGCTCAAGGCCCAGGTCGACGCAGTAGATGTTGTAGTCGCCCACCATCTTACGCGTCTTCTCAACCTCTTCAGACCACAGCGAGACCTCCTCCTTCAGCCCTCGGAACACCGCTTCCGCCGACCCAGTATCCTCCGGTTTTGTGGCGAAATTTGTCGGTACCTGTAACAGCATTTACAAAAATTCTCGATATATTATACGAATATATATTTCGGTTTATTCGCAAAAAGTACAGGCCTTAAAGTAGTCTGCGAATATTGCTTTTAAAACCCCTCTGTATTGAGATTGTGCAAGAAAGGTTGCACGATCGCACTGCTTTATCGGGACGACGAGATTGTAAACTCCGGGATCTTAAACTTAATAATACTTAAACAATTAAGTTTTTGTGGCGAAATTTATCGGTACAAAAATACTCGATATATTATACGAATATATATTTCGGTTTATTTGCAAAAAGTGCAGACCTTAAAGCAGTCTGCGAATATTGCATTTAAAACGCCTCTGTATTGAGATTGTGGAACAATGTGAACATTGTCGCACAATCGCATTGTTTTATCGGGACGACGAGATTGTCGCCTCCACCATTACCAATTGTCGCACGATTCGAAACACTGGACATGTTCATGTTTTAATCCAACGTTTTACTTTTATTTCACAGGGCTAAATAGGCGACAGAAAAATGCTTTTTATTAATTTAAATTCTCCCATATTTACTCTTCCCAAATTATCGAGTTATCTTATTCCTCTGTAAGGTTTATCATGAAATTCGAGCAAATCGATTTATTCCTCGGTAGGGATATTTCCCAACGAGTGGGACGGATTATCGAATACAGTTTCTAGTCTCTTCCTTCCGCCTAATTCAATAAAACTCGGTGTTCTCCCTTCGAAGGTCTGATACTCTCATAGTCCTCTCTAGTGAAACTGTCTAGGACCGCGACCAATCTTGAGGAATCGGGATATCGCACAAAGTACACTCCGGGATCTTAAACTTAATAATAATTAAAATTATAAAATATTTGAATGGCATTGAATAGTTTTACCTGTAACGCGAAAGAGGCCGCTACCGAACAGAGGATGAAGAGAAACGCGATGAGTTTGTACATGTTAGTGTTGTATTGTTGCCTGCGTGCTGTTGTATGCAAGCTGCCGCTGCAGCTACCGTTCGACTGGACGGTCACTCTTCAAATGACTGGCGTTTAATCAAATTACAATAGCGGCACAATCAGTTCACATTTCTCAACGCCTTTTTGAAAAGAACAATAATTCCAAGTGACCGAAAGCTTGATGTATGTCACCTCCCCGGAGTGAATTTAGACAACCGGACAGATATGATAAGCAGCATAATTGAAACGGACTCACCGATTCTAATTAATGACGCAGATTTCGCGCTCTCCTATCTCCTCTCGCCGGTTTGGCCTTCCGCTAGGCGTAGCTGTGTGAGTCACTATAGAATACGGGACGCTTGTGGAGCATCCTGTTTGCACTTGCTTCACTTGTACTGCCGTAAGTAAATGACAGTGAAATAAATAAGTGACGGGTACCGGGTGCTAGTGTGCGCATTGACACGACAATTAGGGTTTAGCGCAAATTCGAGTATTACTGATTATTAATGGGAATGTCGGTAGAATAGTGAGTATTAACTAGGAATATTTAATGTGTGCTAATTTGTGTCGAGCAGCAGGCAGGAATATTCCTCTACGCTATATTCCTATCTATCTTCGTCCAGCCGAATTTGTTTTGCCGGCCGCGAAATGTCGATTCGATTCGGTGTAAAATGTAACGATTCCGCCGAAGAATTACGCTCAAGTCAATTCTCATGTTGGGAACGTTGCCTGGTATTAGTATCAAGCATAGACAACAGTGCTCGTACGAATGATCGATGAAGCATTTTGTATGTAATGTGTTCCATGCGTAGGTATGTGGACTGTTCCAAAATACCAGACGACAATACAAAATTAGGGTAAAACTCGAATTTCCGTCAAAAGTGACAAAATTAGGAACTATTTTCAATTCGGTTACTGTGTTCAGGCGTTCACGAAGAATTATATATTTACGATACGAATTGTGTACAGTATTTTTTAGTTAATTTCGCTTTCGCTCTAGTTTTGAAGATATTAGACATAATTATGGCGTTTTCTTGGGGTGTGATAAATTATCATAACGAGGAGAGTTATATTTATTATATTTTTGTTTGTTTCGGCTGGAACATAGGAGGTTTTTTGTTCATAAGTTTCGGATGCACTCGAAAGCGTACTCGGGCAGGTGTTTGGCCGTCGTCAGATAGAACTGTACGAACTGCCAGAGTTGGTGGGGGCGTCCTCGATGAGGCTGAGGACGTCGCCGGGTATCCTGGAACAGCCGGTCTCGCCGTTGGCCAGGCAGGTGAGGAAGTTGAGGATCTCGACGAAGGCGATCAGCGGGGGCAGCAGGAGGGGGGCCGACCAGCCGAAGAAGAGGAGGCCGCCGCCGGACACCGCGTAGAAACACCAGTCGTCCGGCCAACTCTGCTCATCGCCGCTCAGCAGGGCCATCTCACCTACCGCATCCATCAGTACAACTCCCAACTCGCCCACCCAATCTTTATCCTTCCCAGTCTGAAATTACATAACGGCCATTCGAGCACACAGACAGTAGGAATATACCGTTGAGCTCCGACTTCCAACAGTCGGGGCAGAGAGAATAATAAACAGAGAAAATAACAAATGTCAGCCGCTACAGTATAGTGATGTGCACGCATCATACATACTACAGGCAGTAAGCACAGGGGCATACTTAAGCGCGTTGGAAGTCTACGAAATATCCAGTCAGCCTGTTCATCGCCAGATTTTATAGTTTGCGACGACTCTTTGATCCAATTTTACTGTCTCCTTCCTGTTAGAATGTAATGAAAATTCCTTTATCGGAGCATTAGCATGTATCGATGCGGATATCTAAAAATTTGCCTCTCGCGTGTTTTACGCTCTTTTGGTCGAACAGATTTTTGTTTGCCAACTCTAGAGTCGGAAATGAAACCCCGAATCGAGGAAATTTACGCATCGCGTGGAAATTTACCGGCGGAAAAGCGGCCGAACAAGCGAGGGAAATGGGGATTATATTCTAAAACGGTAAAACCAAAATGATTATCTTTCGAATAATTATGTGAAATACTCACAACGAGGTGACCTCTGTCCGTCTCGAAATATCGCTTCAGTCTGTTCTCCAGCATTTTAAGCTGAGCGGTCACATTTGAACGGAACTCCTTGAGGTTCGCAGGCTGGAAATTTTATACGGATGAATAAAATGTACAAATAGTAATCGAAGATTTACATTCGAGAACATGTCCCACTTACCATACTCTGGCCATGCTCAGGGATACTCGAGTGCTCAAAATTTTCGATTGGCGAAATGTTATGCCCTGTATGAAATTTGTTTTTTGCTGTTTGGAAATCTAGACGGTCCTCCCTTGCCTGGTTAACAAAATAATATATAAAGATAAAAAATTGACGTATCGTTAATAATTATTTATTGACGGTACACGTGGGCAAACATGACACACACTCGATGTCCAGAAACAGCACATCCTGATGTTCAAGTTAACTCCACCTTTCGTGTGGAACAATTACACGTCAATTACTTGAATAACGGCACGAAAATTCTAAAAGAAATTACCCACGAATGATCGTCTCGCCGGTTTAGTCTTTCGCTAGACCGGTTTTTCGTCCGCTAACCAACTTCCGGTGAATCACTTACTGTACTGTGCCCTGGTGAAATAAGTGACGGTCCAACACACAGGAGATGCCAAACAAGCGTTCCGTGCGCCAAACTGACTAACACTGCCACTGAAGAAGGCCAGCGGCCGAAACCGGTCTAGCAACAGACAAGACCGGCGAGACCCTACTGAATTCATCTATTATATATTTCAGTTCGCACTTCAACACAGAACTCGATATCGTCTAGATATAATTAGTTGTAGGGGATGGTACGTGGTGAGCAGTCAGGAGGAATTTTAAAATTTGAAAAGAAATATAAAAGGCCCAACTGAGGAACTATCTAAGGAATGTTGGAAAAGTATACATACCATCACTGTCGATGACAAAATTACCGCCAGCAGATAGAAGAAGGCAATTTTGGCCATCTCGGAGTGGCGACTGAAGTCCAGTTTTGTGTCCGATGAATATTGAACTGCACGAGTCGAGAATTGTAACAAATTTCAGTTCTCGATTATTTATAACGAGGATTGGCCAATCGCCGTTTATCTATTTGACAGCTCGACGGTCGTCGATTACAAAACGTTAACTGACGTTCGATTGTTCATTAAACGAACATTATTGAGACCGGTTTCGACAATATAACGTTGAGAGGGGGCCGATACAGTAATAGCTGGACCCAACTCAGACGACTAATGTTTAGTTAGCCAAAGGAAAATGTTAAAATATTGTCAAGCTATTAGGGAAAAAGGTAGAACAACGAAAGCCTGTAATAAATCATATGACTGCAGTAATTGTAATGAAATGATACTTTACATTATTGGTGGAAATATATAGTTATTGCCATACGACAAACGGCGTAAGGTAATTTAAATCGATGTATCTAATCTTTTTTAGACTTTAGCATTAATTTAAAACAGTAAAACTTAAGTGGGGCATTATCGGGAGATCTATTGTCGTTGGAAATTGCTTTCACAACAATAAACGTTCATTTAAAGTGGTAATTATTTTTTCCTTATTTTGAGAATAGCGATAGTTGTTTTCAAGTATTTTCACATATCGTGTCAAACAGTTGACCTGTACTCACACGCACGGAACGTACAATCGAACCGATGTAAGTGTTGCTAATGCTCGAGTGGCTCAAATCCGGAAAACAAACACGGTACCAAACATTAGTATTTGAACTGTACACTTGCGATGCACGAAGAATTACCACCACCACCACCATAAACTAAATACTAAGATGCTAAGTTAAATAAATAACGCGTACCATATTGTTTAAAAATAAAAAAATGCTCCTCCCTGCATGAAGTTACATGATAGGCATTTTATTTTTAATTTTATATATTGTTATATAGTAATACATATGACAAAAACTGTATTTGATCGTTAATATCTATGTAATTATTTGCCGAATAAAATATAATTTACCTGAAAAATTATTTACCGTTCACTTAAAGGTAATTTAAAATCAGCACTCGCCGACGAAAAGTCTTCTGCTTAAGGCAAAATGACAATTGTCATTTATGCAAACTATTTTGGAATAATTTCTCCTTGTTTCAAGACAACACAATGTGAGCTGGATCCGTTTGGTAGGAAAATCCTGGCGGTAGTCCAATGCTACACATTGGAACGCGGATTTCGTTTCTCCGGCGGCTGAATTTTGCAAAAAAGTAAGAATTTCACAAAATTTACTTATCTACATTAAAAAAATTTAAATTGCAGTTCCACTCTTGGACGACTGCGTGCGCCGATTTCAACCGGGAACGGCCCGTTTTGGGCGCATGACTTCTCTAGTAGATCGCCTAAAGAGTTCTCGTACGTTATACGAAAGCAAAAATGGTAATGCGATTCGCCGTACCGTTTCAAGTTATCGAACGGCGATAACGCCGACGTGAGTGTACTCATTACAAGAGCCACCCGGAGGTCGACCCTGACAGTTTCGGCGCCTCCGCAGTATGTTAGAGGCCAAGCCCAACAGTAAGGTCTCATATTTTTTCTTTAGAAATACCAACAATTAGAATTGACTATTTTTCTACACAATTGTAACATTTGTAGACGCTCCGGCAGTTTTACAGTGCCTATTTCGTATACGGCAGGCTGTAAACTCTCTAGATCACATGAGAACGTTTCTGATATCGTATTTGACAGCCGTACGAACACATCTTTGGAGACCTCACTTTTTGGATTTCCCTCGCACCCGATCGGACCACAGTCACAAGATAAAACCCATCGAAAAACCGACCTACCAAATGACCGAGACAGAAAGTAACGGGAACGAGGAAAAAACTAAATATAACACCACGGTATGCTTATGTACTTATTTCTTTTTACATTATTCCATGAAATGTATACATGCAGTGAAGGCCACCGGTATGTCCTTCAGGAACCTAACGTAAAGCTTGAAGAAGTTGCGGAAATAATTTGGCAGGTCCATGAATAACTTCACGAGAGTCTTCAGCTGGGAGATACACTGTGGGTGTAAGCTGCCATGGATGACAGTACAGTTCAGGTAATCTAAAATATTCTGGATAATATTGTATACTGGTATAAATAGGGACATGCCCGGCCCCAGCATGCTGACAGCCAGGTCTACAATCAGGTCGACGCAGTGGATCTTGTAGTCGCCCACCATCTTACGCGTCTTCTCAACCTCTTCAGACCACAGCGAGACCTCCTCCTGCAGCTCTCGGAACACCGCTTCCGCCGACCCAGTATCCTCCGGTTTTGTGGCGAAATTTATCGGTGCCTGTAACAGCATTTACAAAAATTCTCGATATATTATACGAATATATATTTCGGTTTATTTGCAAAAAGTACAGGCCTTAAAGTAGTCTGCGAATATTGCTTTTAAAACCCCTCTGTATTGAGATTGTGCAAGAAAGGTAACATTGTTGCACGATCGCACTCCATTACCAATTGTCGCGCGTTTCGGAACACTCGACATAACACAGTTTGTAGTCTCTTCCTTCCGCTTAATTCAACAAAACTCGGTGTTCTCCCTTCGAAGTTCCGATACTCTCATAGTCCTGTCTCGTGAAACTGTCCAGGACCCCGACCAATCTTGAGTAATCGGGGTATCGCACAAAGTACACTCCGGGATCTTAAACTTAATAATACTTAAACAATTATAAAATTGTTGAATGGCATTGAATAGTTTTACCTGTAATGCGTAAGAGGCCGCTACCGAACAGAGGATGAAGAGAAACGCGATGAGTTTGTACATGTTAGTGTTGTATTGTTGCCTGCGTGCTGTTGTATGCAAACTGCCGTTTGATTCGACGGTCACTCTACAACTGACGCGTTTTATCCAATTCAATAGCGGCAAAATCAGTTCACATTTCTCAACGGCTTTTTGAAATGAAAAATAATTCCGAGTGACTAAAAGATTGATGTTTGCCACCATGTAAATGTTAAGTGGCGGATTACCGGGAGATTTATTGTCGTTGGAAATAGCTTGTCCTTATTTTGAGAATGGCAATATTTGTTTTCAAGAATTTTGACATGTCGTATCAAACAGTTGACCTGTACTCACACGAAAGGAACAATTGAACCAATTTAAATGTTGATAATGCTCGAGTTGGTCTAATTCGGAAAACAAACAAGATACCAAACTTTAGTATTTGAACTATACACTTGCGATGCACGAAGAATTACCATATGTTAAACTAATGGTAAAGCATATTATATCCATAAACTAAATACTAATATGCGATTGAAAGAGTGTTGCGGGAATATCCCCTCTCAATTTGTTTGATCATAAGCCAGGGCTAATATGTAGTGAGATAATTAAAATTTCGGTTGTCAATAAATAAATCAGAACTGCATATTTGAACCGACTCTGCAGGTCCTTCAAATTGATGATACTTTGAAGGAAGCAATAGTTGTTTTATTTTCCAGGCTCTGAGAGAGGTCGATTTTCCAAGCAGACGCATTGGACCTTGTCTGCGATCCTAACTGTAAAATAATTAACGCATATTATATTGTTTAAAAATAAAGTAATGCTTCTACCTGCATCAAATTATATGATAGGCGGTGTATTTTTAATTTTTTATAGTGTTAAATAGTAATACATGTGATAAAAACTGTATTTGATCATTAATATCTAAGTAATTATTTGCCTAATAAAATATAATTTATCTAAATAATTATTTACCGTTCACTTAAAGTTCATTTAAAATCATCAATGGGGTGATTTATTTTATGCACGGAGAGTTTATTGGGTCGCTAGTAGTTCTATAATTCGCCGCTAGATGGCGGACCGTTACGAGAGCCGGCAATGAGTGCCTGATGTAGTTGGAGAAATTTCCGCGAGAGGGCAGCACTGCACGGGAAACGTTTATTGGGTCGCTAGTAGTTCGATAATTCGCCGCTAGATGGCGGACCGTTACGAGAGCCGGCAATGAGTGCCTGATGTAGTTGGAGAAATTTCCGCGAGAGGGCAGCACTGCACGGGAAACGTTTATTGGGTCGCTAGTAGTTCGATAATTCGCCGCTAGATGGCGGACCGTTACGAGAGCCGGCAATGAGTGCCTGATGTAGTTGGAGAAATTTCCGCGAGAGGGCAGCACTGCACGGGAAACGTTTATTGGGTCGCTAGTAGTTCGATAATTCGCCGCTAGATGGCGGACCGTTACGAGAGCCGGCAATGTGTGCCTGATGTAGTTCGAGAAATTTCCGCTAGGGTGCAGTACCTGACTGGAAATTAATAATTTCGACCTCCTGCCGGTTCATGTTCTCCTAATACAAATCCTGATACTTTCCTGATACCCAAAAAGTTGAAATTTTTAAATTTTAACCTATCCCTCGATTTTTGGATAATTTGTGAATAAATGACTCTTTTAAAGCGAGAAATATATTAATTAATAATGAAATAAAATTTTTAAATAAAAACAAAAATTATATTTATGTAGCGCCCGTATCAACACTCTCTATGCAGTGATGTCCTCTTACGGACCTTCTTCGAACTAAAACCCTCAGTCGTTACCGGACCCGTAACCGTTTTTGATGTAGTGGTATTTATCGAATTAAAATCCCGATGGCGGCAATATTTCAAATTTCTACCGATAATAAATCGTCAGTTCGTACAAATATTTTTATTCATTCGATATACATTTTTATGAGCGAGCGGAAATTATTTTCGATGTAAAAGTATATTTTCTTCGACACATAATTAAATATACGGGATCAGTTGGTATAGAACGTGTATATATGACACTCATAATATATAAATATTTTTTCTTCACGCAACATGCAATCCCAAGTACCACAGCGAGGTAATGAGACACTTTGAAGGGCCCTCGAATTTAAAATTTCAATGAATTGGTGGAAATTGGTTATCGGCAGGTGGGATATGGTATGGAGGGGCTACATCCTTCGCTGAGGACTTGCACAGGCGGTAGAAGTGGCAGAGGATTGTGGGCCGAAACGTCTCGTTTATTTGTTCGCCTATATTGTTTTAATGGCCGGTGTAATTCAAGCCGACACATATCTCGAAAGTCATGGCTACAATATCGGCGCAGTTTTTCTCGAAAGCGAGGAGGTCCGTCGGATGGAAGAGGGGATAGCGGACCACTCTGTCGTAGAGCATCGGCACCGGGTCTCGGCCGGCGATCTTCAGACCGAGAGCGATCAGAGAGTCGAAGATGAGATCGATCGGAAAGTAGAGTATCATCAACGGCACGTTGACCACCGTGTAGAAGAGGCTGGGTACCGTCGCGAAACAGTAAAACGCCCGGTTTTCGAGGAAGCCGTACGGCACCGGGTATTTCACCGAACCGGCGTAGTCCTCCCCAATCTCGGACCCGATATTGGACGCTTCGTCGATGAAGTCGATCATGTCCGACCCGAGCTTCCGCCCACCATTCCTCTATAACATGTGTTATTTGACTATTTCTCGCCGGAAACATATAACTTATACGTAAGTTAGAGATGTGCCGACAAAGGACTAAAGGAACCTCTTTCAGGTAGAAGAGCGCAGGTTTCTTGACGGCTTTTGATCGTACGTTAATACGGTGACGTTAACAATTCGCAACATATGAGCATATTTTCTGGCGAGACAATAATTATTTTATGAAGTTACGAACAAAACACTCGCTATAAAAAAAAAATTATTTCCCCAAAAAATTACATAGTAAAAAAATACAATAACATGGCATACGCGATAGACTTCTACGACAACCATGAACGTTACCAGTTTAGAATACCCGTTTTGTGGTCTGCGAAGGGGTTGGAATACCGTAGATTTCGTGTGTTTCTTTCTCCTCTTGCCGGTCTAGCAAAAGACCAAACCAGCGAGAGGAGACGGAAACACACCGAACCTACGGCATATAAACGTTAACATCCCAACCTCCACTAACTTACATTCCATACAAAACCAACTTTTTCGATTCGCTTGTTTTTACTGACCGAATTTTTGGTGATGTATTATTTTTTAAATTTTTGAGACACCCTTTGTATGTATATCCGAACAAAATACTGTTATCCGCTTATGGTATTTGACTTACAGACGTCATTAAATGCTTGGCTTTCTCCTTGATCATCTTGAAACGGTTCTGTTGGCCGCGGATGTAAGCTGTCACGTTCTCGTGCAGATTGGACAAAGTCCTTGCCTGCGAACAGTCACAGAGGAAACCATTTAAGTCTCGTTGTTTTACCAACTTCGTTTGTCCGAGTTCGGTTGTTTGTATAAAATTTTCGCTTCCCAGTATCGTTCTCCCACTCGTCGCCTTTCGAGGACTTCGGGGTGAATTTCCGGATAAATAAAAATAGTTTAATGCAGTTTGGGTTTGTTCAAGAACTGAATTTTCCCCTTTAGCTTCAACTTCGAAACGTTTCTGTACTTACCCTAAGATCGCGTTATGTCTTGGGAAAAATATCGGTTTGCGGGGGGTCGACTCCCGGCTGTTGGAATCCGCTTATTACTGTACGGATTTTATGCATCCATCGCGTTATTCGATCATCTTCGATTACCCGCGATTCTGACTGCGGACAAAATATCCGAAACTCTACTTCTACTTACAACATCTTTCCGTTGAAAATCATCGTTGCCGTTTTCGAGAAGCCACTCGTGACTTTCAAGTTGACCGTGGGCAGAGAGATATTCGGCCAGCGCTTTCTTGGTATTATCAATATGAGAGTCGGCCTGAAAAGATAAAGTATTAAGAATAAAGTCTTTAAACTTTAAACAACTGTAAATCTATTACCATCGACTGGGAACAATATACTACCTCAAGCAAGATTAAGGTAAAATTCGTTGGTCGTTTCCCGTATTGTTATCAATATGACCATTATTAAATTACTAAATTACGGAGGACATCTGCGATGTCGTAAAGCGGAAATCCTCCGGGTCTAGCTTATAGTTTTAAGCCTTCAAAAAAAATTTGCCGCCCATTTATAAAGACTGAAAAATATCTACTACTTTTTCTACCGATCGACTAATATAATAATAAATATTTCGCTATGCAACGTCAAGAATATATTTTCTAATTCCGGGGTCGAATATATAATGTATTACATATACCTGCAAAGCCGCAACTAGTGGTAATAACAAATAGATAATTCGTGCCATCCTTCTCTAATCGAACACACTTCTGGTCTTCAGTCCGCCTATCGGCTTCTGCACTCTCTACGCTTTGCGGATTTTTATTGTTATTATCTCGGGTATTAATGTAATGACGACACAGGAAAAAAACTGGTGGCGTGTTTCAACAATCGGTTTTAATTGATAAATAATATTCGATAAGAAAAGTAATCGTGTTTTGTAATTTGTAAATGAAAGGGGAGGAAAAGGGCGTGGAAGGAACTGTAGAATAGGCAAAGACCACGGTACATGTACAATTCCATTTATTATTATTGTTTTACACGCGTCAACAAGGTTGTAATTGTTATTATCGGACCCTGATGATGGAGCCGGTAAGAGTTCCGAAACGTCGGAAGTGGATAACACCGGAAATGGTCCCCGGAAGTGGTTTCAAGCGTAGGAAAAATCCCGGAACATCTGTCATCCGATATTCTTCCCACAACATCACCCGATCTTAGCCGGTCAGTGACAATATCCACTCTGTTTTGCCAAAGGTTAAAATCGTGACGTAGAGTGCAAAAGTAATAAAAGTGATAATTTTTCCCGCAAACTTTCCCGAACTCTCTCCTATTGTCCGTCTCATTATTATCCTAATGAGTACAGAGGTCGGAATCGGCTGTTTCGAGGTAAAATTGCGCAAACTTCTTTAATCGTTCTTAAGTAGGCTCTTAAATAAACGATTAAGTTATCGCGAAATTATTAGTGTCTGTCGCCAGAGAACGCTCGACGAACTCTTCAATATAACCGGATAATATTACGATATTCGGCAGTGGAGCGATTCCCGAACGGTTAACCGCATTAGACAGAAAAGAGACCGGGAAATTTCTCGAAAAAATTGAAATCGATTATCAAAACCGTCCTAATATTTACGATATTGTACCGAGTTAATTCCAAATATCGGCACCACTATCTGAATGTCACTCGAGACGAGAAGATAAAATGTTTGGGAAGCTTACAGAACTCTTCAGTCCGTGCATTAGTCCGCTTTGTTGCTGAACAGGGCGGCTACAGGATGAACAAACTTGTCTGTTTTCTGTTCGCCGTTGTCGCCGCTTCATCATCGGCACAACAGGTATTTTATAACTCGATTATAACTTTAAATTCAATTAATCGACAACTTTAATACATCTGGCGTCTTACCCTGGAACAAACTGTGTCAAATATGTTTCAATACATACTTCGAGCGTGCTTTTCATTGTTGCGATACATTTCACACACCGCTCTAACCTTTTGATAAGCTACCAATGTTATGTCGATTGTCATTCAAACATGCCCGTTATTACCCCATTCCCTGGTATTTATTTAATATCGGTAAGATAAAAAAAATATGCAACACTCATTACAATTCATTTTAGGCGGAGAATGGCCCGAGGGTGAACTTAGCGAACGTGTTGAAATCTGACAAGAGACTTGCCGATTTGGTGTCCAGCATAAATGACCAGCTGAAAGGGCACTTCTCATTCGAAAATGGACAACTCGGACCGGACCGATTCGTAAGAGCTTTATGTTTATGAAAAACGTTCTTTAAAAAAAAAACAAAAATATATCCCTTATTAGTTTATATCAAGCTGCAAGCGCAAAAACAATTCTATATACAAATTTTGAATACCAATTTGGTGTAGACAGATCAAATGAAATGTGGCATAAAATTCGTAGGTTTTTAAATTACTGAAATAACGTATATTTTCGAATTTTCCAGGACAACATGAGCTACGAAAATTTTACCAGAGGCTACTTGGATCGCTTCTCCAATATGAAATATAATCTAGAAAAGGATCTGGCACAAATGAACCGAACCGAAGTAATATATATTTCAATTCATAATTACAAATAAATACAATTATTTTTGGAATATCGATTAATGTAGGATAATTTTGGAACGAAGATCGTAAACGGAGTGGACGGAACCCTATTTACGAACTGAATTTCAGAGCGGTAGAGTACAAATATTTTCATGTTCCGAGGGCGAATTCTTCTGGAATACATTCCAGTGTAATCATTGTAGATTGTTCATCGAACAATTACAGTTCAGAATGGCTGTTCTGAGGTTTGCGAGGGGTTGGGAATAGCGTGGATTTCGCGTGTTTCCGTCTGCTACACAGTGACAGTGCAGTGGGGGTGCCATGGCAGAAGGTCAAACCGGCGATAGGAGACAGAAACATACGAGATCTACGATTACAGTTTGTTAGTTCCTACCCTCATCTCTCGTCATTCCCGAAATTATCCCCTCGACACAATACGGGTCGGTATACGATTATCAAACAAAATTTTTATATTTACAATATTTTATAAATTTGTTTGTATTTGGGGTATAGTTTAGTCGTTATAGAATCGACGTTTTCGATTATAAATTTCGACCTAAATTTCCAGATCGGGAGAACTAGTGGTATCGGTGTGCCTGCTTGGAGGAACCGGATGTCGAGCGAACTGGGCACCGTGCTGATGGAGCTGCTGGACGAAGTTACCCCCGTGGCGAAGTTATCCCCGCCAACCTAATTCCGTGCGGATTGCTGACCGCCACGGTATTCGCCATGTTCTACGGTTGGGCGGGGCCGCTGGTCATGCTGCCCTACCACCTGATACGCGCCCTCATCCTGCTCAACGCCTGGCAGGAGTTCAAGGCGGAAGCGCTCTTCGACCTCCTCTCCGGCCTCTTGTTCCTCCTGAGCGTCCCGCTCGTGCCCGAACTGACCGCGGACTGTGCCACCAATTTCTCCACAGCCACTACCCTATAAACTCGAACGCAGATTCTTTTTTTTCGACACGAAAAGAAAAAATTATAAAAGCTAGTTATTTACCTTTCATAAATTTACATTATGTAATTTTGGACAGTAAGGTACAGATAAAAAACTCTGTATTATTTTGCTTCTACTCATTTGCATTGTTTTCTGGGGAAAGTGATAGAAACTAAGGGCGCTGGTGAAAAATTCTCTTAGGTTCGCATTTTTTTTTGTAATGTGTTTAATGAATGTATCCACGTGGAAAAAAGGAGCGTATGCTAAGATTAAAATGGAAAAGACTGTCCATGAGATTCCGCCCTTAGCGCTATATAATAAATATTGAATAAATAATAATATATTCCACTTTTCTTTGGAGAAGATAAAAAAGTTATTTTGTGATATTTTTTCGGTTTAAAGCGATTGTTACATAAGTAACAAAGAGGCATTTATATATATGTATAGTAACTTGCATTTCTGTGATTATATTTCATTGTATACATGAGAATAATATAAAATTATATAAGTATGTTTTATTTATCATTATCACTACTTTCCCTCACTGTTTTCAAAATTTAATTTTAAATTATTTTTATATATTTTATATTTTATATATTATTTTTATATTAATTTTTATTTAATTAAAAAGGAATTATTAGAAACATTTTTCACTAGATTTTTCAAATTCTTGCTTTAAGAAATACGAATATCAAAGAAAAATTAATACAATATTCAAGTATTTAATAAGAACTTGCAATCAAGGAGTTTTACAATGGAATAAAAAAAAATAAAAAGGCGTATTGATAAATGGTATATTAAAAAATGTATACCGAGAAAGACATATTGATAAAAGGTATATTCGAAACGGTATATTAAGAAAAATAACTTCTTAGAACATAACACTATGAAATTATGAGCGGGGGTTTTTTCATCAAAAAGCTGTGAAATTTGGTAAATTTCCTCTTTAAAAAGGTACAGCGGGCGCCATCTAGCGGAGAATCGTGGAACCCTAACGACTCCAACGTCGTTTTAAGGTAAGGGTCGCCCACGCCATCTAGTAGCCACTGCCCGAACTAACTGGTCGATGTATTCGGATCGGGTCGTCTACCTCCTGCGGCTTCATGTTCTCCTGATACAAAAACAGGTTTTCGCCGCAACGTTGATAGGCAAACGGTACAGCGCGCGCCATCTAGCGGAGAATCGCGGAACCCGACCGACGATTTAAGGGTCGCCAGCGCCATCTAGTAGCCACTGCCCGAACTAACTGGTCGATGTATTAGGAGTCTACCTCTTGAGGCTTCATGTTCTCCTGATACATCCCGGTAGACGGCTTGGCCCAGATACATCGACCAGTTAGTTCGGGCAGTGGCTACTAGATGGCGTGGGCGACCCTTAAAACGACGTGGGAGTTGTTAGGGTTCCACGATTCTCCGCTAGATGGCGCGCGCTGTACCGTTCCAACGAGGAAATTCACCGAATTTCACAGCTTTTTGATAACATAATTTCTAACCTTAATATATAATTTCTAATATACCTTTTTTTCATAATTTCTTATAAAATTCAATGAGCCTACTATTTTTATATCATGTTATGCAGATTAATACAAATTTAAATTTGCTAGTATTAAATAAGGCTTGAAAAAATTGAGAATGATGCACTAAAATGTTTCATTTATTTACATATAAACATACAGTTTTAACAATTATAATTTTTTATAACATAGAATAAATTTATGTATATAATCAACTACAAATGTACTATTTACTAGTGGAGTACTTGAATATAATACAAATTCTGAAATTAATCGTAATTTACTTGTGTTTATCATTGTCTAATGTTCAATAAAAGGTTAGTGAGAGATGTAATAATTATAAGAAGCTTGTTTGTTTTAAATTCAAAATTGAATATCAAATAATAACATAATAATGGATTATTTAAAAAATAAAGCTATCTGTTTAAAAAATTATGATGAATATTTTCAAATTATCCTGTTAAAATGATTTTTTATTCTGTAAATTTATTTCTAAATCTAGATAATGACAGGCATTTAAAGGTAAAATTTAGAAGCATTATAAAAGTTCAAATTACAGTCAAAGAGAAAGGATTAAATAAATATTAATTCAAATTTGAATATATATATTCAAATATATATATATATATATATATATATATATATATATATATATTGATTAATTCAGATTTTTTTACTTTTCTGATAGGGGAGTAATATTATTTGTAATTATAAAAAATTAAAGATTAAATAACAATAAATAACTAAATGTTAGTATTTTACTAGCTGTGTGTCTGAAGCACAACTATTTATTTTATATTGGATTCTCAAGAGAAAAAAAATGAGAAAAGTTATTGTTTCAAATATAACAGGTCAATTATACATTAATTTATTTAATAAAAATAAAATGTATTTATCTTATATTACAGTGAAACAATTTACACATATATCATACAATATGTTTTTGTCTGATCCCATCACTTGTTAGGTATGACATTATGATGAATAGTTGTAAGGTGTTTCTTTTCTTTTTAATTAATAAGCACCATTTGAACACGAGATTAGATTAAAGGCAGCCCTCAGTCCTCATTGAGATCCACAGCTGTGCATTGATTTTGTTGCCGCAAACATTTTCAAATAAAAATGTTTGTGAGGCTGTTGGCTTACAGTGCTGTGATAGTGTTGGCAGCTGTATTCGCTGCGCAGGTAAAGATATTTCACTAAGCTGTTTTGTCAGACGGTTCGATACATCAACTGATATTTGAATCAACTGTTGTCAAATATCAGGATTCCATCTGCAATATAGTGTCGAAATTTATTTGTTTTCAGCCTAGAAAGCCTACATTTACTGTGACAAAACAACATAATTCATCGCTATATTATTGATGGAATTCTACGACAAAATTTTAAAACCCAAAGCTTAGAATGCAGGAAGAGATGAAAAATTGCGAAACTAATTAATTTAGGGAAGTTGCAAACTAATTTTATTTTTGCAATTTTTATGGCATTTTTTAATCCTTACAAAATTAACAGATAATCCGAATTTAAATTGTAATAAATGTCGAAAAATAATTCAATAAGTCCGGAATTGTAGAGATAAATATATCGGGGCTCTATTTATATAAATTGGAATATTACGTACCTCTCTGCCAATCTGATGTTTGACATAAGATGATTCATGATCATCATAATCCAGATAACATAATCCCCAATCGAGTCTGACAACGGGCTTAGCTTTATTTCGAATTCCAACCAATATAGCGCCACAATTGATAGCGGGAAAGTCATACAAGGCACAATGGACTCGTGGATATTCAGGCAAAATAACTAAGGAAATGGACTTTGTTTACAGCGTCTGTCGCGAATTTTCTTATCTACACTCGCTCGTTTGGTTCCTGAGAGTGTACAGGGTGGGAACCACAAATCTAGGTTAAGATTAAACGCTTCCACAACATAATCACCTCGTTTTTATTCAGATTTCGGGCGACGAGGACAAAGTGCGGGCCGCGCTCGAGAAGGAATACCTGAGAGGGTTCGAGGCTTTGTCGGACGACGCCAACGGTAAGAGCGAAATTTTCAAAGCTTTCGTCTCCGAGGTGAAGGCGAACAGGGCCCAGATCGTGGAGGACGAGATATGCGACCAGTTCCTCTGGAACGTCTCGGTGACGGCCGGCTACGTGAAGGTGAGGGCGCTCGACGTCGAGGGTATGCTGGCCAATCTGTCGGCCAAGGTCGAGGATGTCGTCGCCTGCTTCCGGCAAGAGGACGGCTGGGAAGGGCCCACCGGCGAGCCGTGCAATACCACCAACTCCACCGTCGACAGAGTCCACGAGTTCAACGATTTCATCTCCTGCCTGGGCAAGCCGGTCTCGGACGCCCTCGACTGTCTGGACGACCAGCTGGGCCGGCTGGAGGCGATGAGGCAGGACTACCTGAACAGGACCGCCGGCTACGAAGCTGACTTCGAGGAGCGGATGAGCTGGCTGTACGGTGACCTGAAGAGGTGCCTGTTCGAAATGAGACCCACAGTGGGGCCCAGCGCCGCTAACACCTACCGCCACACCGCCCTCCTCATAATATTCCCTTTAGCTACTATACTAACCTATCTGCGATAATACAGTCTCTAAAGTCTACCTCCCACATTGTCACAACAAAATCTTTCCACCCCCCTATATTCTCATAAATACTGTCCATTATTTTATAAATATCATAAGTTATAACTTATCACTGACTGGTGGGACCCCCTCTACTTTAGAATTTCCTCTCTGCGTATGAAAACTCGGAAAACTCTCTCCAGTTCCATCCTCAGGTTTCGACTGAAGAGTAGATCGACTTACAGTCCTCCATATACCTAAAGGTATAATTAATTAGTACGCCTAGGATTATGACTTATTTGTTCCCGTATTACTGGGAAGCAGACAACACCTTGGATGGCCCCAGGGGGTAAGGGCAAAAACTAATCGGACTAATTGGAGGTTCTTCACAGCATATTATGCGATCCCACCAGTCGGTGATAATTCCTTTCTTGATTTAATATTATTTTTCCAACATTTCTTATATAGCTATATAATTGGCAGCTTACGGCCGATTAGAAGATAATTTATCTAATGGACTACAACGTAGATACCATATTCTGTATATAGTTCTCATACGTAGGAACAATATTTATTTATTGTAAATAATAATTTTTTTATTCCATTTAACAAAATCTGACATAACGATATTTCAATGTGATGGTTGGACTTGTTTTTGAGCACAAATTTGGAAACCTATTTAACTTATTTATGCTCGTTTGTGTTCGAAAATGATATTTTTGTAACAGCCTCACAGGACGGAAACAGGATGGTTTTGTGAACTAATTTATTAAAAACAAAGCTACAATGCAGAAATTAAAATCTACAGTGTAATCTCATAGTTTTAATTACCAACAGCAACATTGACATACGATAAAATTGTATTTCATCGTTTGACCATAATAAAACGTTTGAAGAAAATATTCATATTACCACATTCTCCCAATCGTATAGCAGCGGTTAGTGATATTTTTTTCTCCCTTATTTATAATGAATTATGAAGAAATGACCCGTAGCATGCAATGCGATGCTAAAAGGAACTTTCTACTGCATACGAGACTGCCATGTCTCTGGAGGAACTGCGTTTAAATAAATAAATAATCCCTTCTTAGTTCTACGTATGTATTACAATTTGTAATGCACATAAGCTGTAAGCGTGCTGCGAGCAGCCGTATTTTGGTCTTAGTAAAATTCTTCAAAAATTGAGAAATTATTCAACAAAGAGACGAACCCACGATGAAGAGGAAATAAATCAGTTCGGAGGCTAATTTTAAAGACCCAATTTTGAAAGCTAATTTTAAAAGTTAACATTAAATATTGTTATAACAATAAAAATTGTACTTTGGAAAACATATTTTATTTTCGTACCAGATTTGAGTGGCACAAAAACAAGAAAAGAACATTGTTCGTTGACGAAAACAGAGTTGCGTAATGGTATGTTTTTGATATGAAGTCATCAGTATATAAATCGTCCATTTGTTTCGGCGTACTAAAACTTAAAATACATAAGACGGAAAATCAAGTTCCTGGCTTTATTTAAAGCAACCCTTCTCCCGTAACCGGGAATCAAACCACATAACCCCAATCTTGAATGAAACCCTAACGGACGTGGCGCCGAATATTATCCAAAAGTATAATTGTTATTGGGTAAAAATGTAATTCAATACCTCAATTTTACATTCACGTACAACGTAATTGACGTTTCAATTCAAATAAACATGTTTTACAGAACGCCATGCAATCTGATAAGTATTCGGTTGCGCCTGCCAAATTGTGTTTAGGCAAGCCTTCAACACAGTTGCGCCTTGCATGTAGCCTATCTCTAAGGCGCTGAAGGAAATTTACCCTTACAAACATTTAGCCTTCAGTAGAATTTTCTGTGGCAAAAGAAATACTGAATAAAAACTATATAAAGTTAGAAAAAAATAAATACGTATAATATAATTTTATATAATATATTTTTATATTAAATTTAAACTGTTTATGTAGGGTGAGGTAGAGACATAGTATTTTAATATTCCTTAATATTTTCGACTTTAAAGTTTGATTTTTTTTTGGACCCCAAATATCCAAATTTGTTTAAGTATAGTGTTTTATAGTAATAATTTATTACCTAAAACATAATTTCTAAGTAGTAGTTTGTATCGACTATTGACTTTCTGTCTTTTTAACTTTATCTGTGGATTCCATCTAAGACTTCTGTATATATAGAGGCCCAGGTATTTGACTTTACCCGCCATCTTCGAATAAATAAAAATATAAGAAAAATAAATACATTTTCAAGACATTGATTACATTAATCATCTGGTCTTCCCCCGGTTAATATAACTGAGCGTTTGATACGCGAATGATTTAAATTGAACGGTTCAATATCTCAGAATGAGGTCTGCGCGTTAGATCGTAAATTTTTGATTTAAACAGTTTCACGATGACGGCGCAATTTAACAGTGTCAGGTTTTAATCTGCGAAGCAATTAACTGGCACAGATATCGTAATTCCAATTGATATCGATTGATGATTCAATCGACCTTTTGGTACAACAAATACAATATGAAGACGAGAAACAATATTTCAAGATGTTGTGGCCCGACAACGGTGTTCAGGAATTCCGAAGGCGCCAGTGATTCGGTCGCATTTCTTTTTAATTGTTAATTTTAATTGATTACGAAGGTAGTTTGTATAAATCTAGTACATGGAATAATATATATATATATATATATATATATATATATTTATATTTTCCGCAATCAAAAAACTACCTAAACTATTCGCAATCGGTACACTGCTTTTAATGAGCTCACGTCGTAATCAATCCAAAATTTAAAGAAAATTCGAAAATAATAAATTCGGAAAATTCGATCGGCCACCGAGATTCGAATATCATGTACAAATGTGTATTATGATACATGTGTACTAGCCGTATATCGGGAATTCATTTGTACTTGATATATTTACATTGATATATTGGTATATTGGAAACGTATTGGCGATGGCATCATGTTTGAAATTTCTTCGATTAAACGTTCGTTTATCGACAATAGGAAAGATGATCGGGGTGTTCGAATTCTTAATCCGGTCATTCTTCACAATTCTTCAATTTGCCATCTTTCGCCCGATCACGCCAATGACAAGGACACTATTTATAATTGACCGATGTGTTTTTTCGGATTCTCCAAAATCCTCTTGTTGGAAGAAGCGTGCACGAAAGGGCAGACTTTGAGACGGGCTGACTGAGACAAAAAATAAATATTGGCCTACCCCGAAAAAAAATATCATAGGTTGAATATATTTTGTGTAATTTTTTCCTGTTACCGACAAATTTCAAGAAAACTTATTTTTTAAAAACTAATACCTTATGCCTCAATAATTACCTTTAACACCATAAAATGTGTAATGTCTTTTAGAATACCCGTTCTGTGACAGTAAAAAATACAGTATAGAGTACAGTACAAGTGACAGTGACAGTGCAGTGAGGATGGCCGAAAAAAATCCAAAGTGCCAAAGTGGCTAACACCGCTACTGAAGACGGCGAGCAACCGAAGACCAAACCAGCGAGAGGAGACAGAAACACACGAAATCTAAAGCGTAACCTCTTTCTAGCCAAATATAACTTTAAATCATACGGAAAGGACAGACTAAAATTTACGTATGCAACGATGTGTTTAAATTACTCTTTCAGATGAAATCAAAACCGGATCAAATGTACATTTATTATAATGTATTATGTCATTTGTACAATGATCGTGTACGTACTTACTCTTCAACTTATTTTATTGTCTGTGCGCGGACCGAAACAACGCGTTCATCTGCGTTGTTTAAAAGATAACGTGGAACGTTTTACACCGTCAACGAACTCACTTCCACACCGCTTCCCGACAACTCTAATCCTCCTTCTCTAGGTCCAAACACGCTGTTACGGCAGAAACCTTTTTCACTGGCATCCTGGACACATTTATTGTATAAAATGACCCGTATAAAACGAAAAAGAAGCGGAAAAGGGACGACATTCTTCCGGCCGTAATCAAAGTTGCGTAAACCCCTCGAGCGGATCGACGCGTTGAACTTTGACAGTGTCAAAACACCGGTTTCACTTTTATTGACTGGCTTGGATTCCTTTTTTCGATAATTTCAATTGACCGATAGTGGTCACCAGTAAAGTGTTTGCCTTTTAACCTTTGGATCGTCAATAAATGTCTGTTGGAAAATATATATCAAGTACACCTTATATGTGGTACTAATTTACTAAAGTTTTGCAAACATTGTTTGTTACTGACGCTTGTCAATGGCCTCGAGATCAGTTCATTCTTTAGAAGGATGTTCGTAATTTTTCATCATACTTTTTCACTAGACCAGATATTAATAATAGAAATCGTATAAATATTATATAGTATCAGTGTAAGACGTTATATATATACTCATATATTTAAGTATATACATACAAAACCGTAAAGGTTTAAAATGGACCAAATGTGTCAATTTAATTCCCGGAATCGAATTAATTCTTTTTTTCACGAGGAAGACAATTGGGGAATTGCATTGCCGTATGCACTATATTAAGCGAAGATAAATTGGTTTATGTGTACAATAAAAACCGAAATATATCATCCTTGTAAAATATCACAGTGTAAATTTCGTTCGTTTGTTTGTGTGCGGGTGTGAATTTATGACAAAAAAAATGTTTTATTGGGTATTATAAAATGTTTCCATGTCGATTTGAACATCTCCAATCGGTCTTATCTCAAACTGATCGTACACCGGCCTGAAGGACTACTTGTGTGTAAGCGATCTAAAAATAATCGCTTATTCGTTACATTCGATATTCATCGATCTGGTTTTTTTTTCTCCCGACGAGGCTTAAAACAATTATTCCGAAAACAATATAAACGGACAGTTCGGCACCTTCGGTAATCATCACTATGAGCCGTGGCGATACAACGTTTCGGAGGTTGTTAGCAACGAAAGTCTTGTTGAAAAGATTAAGAAGCCCACACGAGCCAAAATTTAGGACTACGTTTGTAACTGAAAAATTGCGTTACAATTATTTTGGAGGATACAAAGGTCTTCTTATTCCCTTCTGTGATTAAATGAGACGCGGAAAAAGGCGGCAGAAAATATTGTTTTCCCCTTTCGGGCTATCTTCAACTCGACATCGTTTTTGTTTTTCACAGATTTGTTCGTCGCCCTTTTCTTTTCGTTTTTTGAATTCAGACTCGTTTTTATCTAATCAATACGATTCCTTTGGAGAGCTACTCCTCTCGAACGGTGTAACCGCGACGGGCATATAATATAAGCGTTAGAGAGAGCGGCACTCGTTCGCATTCGATTCTGAGTTTCTTCCTAGGAAAGAGAACATGAAGTCCTTCGCCGTCTTACTTTTTGGTTTGGCCCTGCTAGCCGGCAGCCAGGTATGTCCCCAGCCAACAAACTAGTCCCAATAGCGACGCAATCGCAGCTTTATTTCATTCTCTAGTGATTTCGTTCGGCCAATAACTCGGCATGTGTGATTTCTCCGGTAGCGACTGAAGTCATGTCGATAAGATCCGCACGGGTCCAGAACGTTAAACTAGGTTAAACTCTGCAGTCTGTAAGAAAAGGAGTACACTAATTAGTACCTGAACGGGTACGCCAGCCCGTTGTAAATACCCACTTAATATTTTCCGATTTTAGAGTCGCCCAGTGGCAATATTGAGGTCATTTCATCAAAACTGATTTCAAAGTTAAACCAATTCTCCACCAAAATAAAAATGAAGTATCCTAAGCTTTATTGTTGTAAAAAAATATCCAGGGAACTTGAGGGGACTGGAGACCTATTGAACGCGCTCAAAAACTGTTTTCTATCTAGAATAGACAGTTGGAATGATCCCTGAAAGCGGGAGTTTTTTTTATAGCATTTCAAATTCAACTTTTTCCGAAGTTCTCGGTCAACTAAATTCATCCGGTGAACGCGTTTTTAACAATTGGCAATGCGCTAATTCATCTGCCCAGGGAGGTGTAAAACTAAGGATGATATAACTTCTTACTAATCTGATATATCTACCTTTCCCCTAAGGTAAACGGTGTAAATTTTCGAATCGCACCGAAAACAAAGTGATTGTTGGGCACCACTGCCTATCGTATTCGAAGTCGGCCGCCAAAAATAGACCGAACCAATAGTCAAGTATTTGACTCGAATAAAGGTTTTTACGATGGGCATTGTCAAAGGGTAAAGTAGGATTCGAATACGAGTGTTTACGCACCGATAGAGAGTAGGCTACTTGTGTTTCGAAAAACGAAACGCGATAAATCGATATCGAAATCATTTACTGTGCACTCGAAACTGACATACGATGGGGGTGATAAATGAAGAACTGTTTATACAATTTACAATATATTTGAACGCTGTATTTCTTGAACTTTTATGTATAAAGAAATATATATATATATATATATATATATATATATATATATATATTACTGTGCACTCGAAACTGACATACGATTAGGGTGATAAATGAAGAACTGTTTATACAATCTACAATATATATATATATATATATATATATATATATATATATATATATGTGTTGTATTTCTTGAACTTTTATATACACATATATAGGGTCCGACGTTTTGGAAAATTTGTACAGAAAAACACTGGTATGTTTCAGGGAAACGATATTCTAGAGAGCATGGAGGCCGGAGCCATGGAGGAGTTCAAGGCGATAAAGGAATCCGCTCTGGAGTTCGCCCGCGAGGTACGCGACACGGTGAGGGAGCTGAGGACCGGTCTGCACATTGAAATGAACAAGGGATTGTCCCACATCGAGGAGACGGTAGAAGCTGCCAAGGTGGTCGCCAAAGCCCTCCCCGATCACTGTACCGTCGGCCTGCAGGAACACCTCGAGAACCTGAAGAGAGCCAGCTTCTGGGAATTCCTCAAGTGCTCCAACATAACGTCGATCCTGAAGGAGAGCGGCGAGATCGTCTACAACTTCGTCAAGGCCGCCGGACACCTCATGGTCTCCGTCAACAAGATGATGAGCGCACCAACCGACTGCGTATCCTGGAAGGTCAGTGTAACCTCCTAGTTATTATAAGAGTATTGAGTTTCACTTTGAAACAGACGAAATCGTTTTTAATGAATAGAGGGATGCTAAATTGTGTTATCGACTTAGTACGATGGTATACTCCTCAATACCTCCATATACATTTGAAGGAGTACTGACTAACTTACGAGCAAATACTGACGGCAATTCCAAAATTCCGAATCGAGCTACAGATTATTTTCTGTTGTAAATAACCGGTCGAATATTAACGAGGGTACCTACTTTCTAGGTTTGGACGATGGCCGAGTGCTTCTTCAACCTCGTGTCGACCTACAAGAGCGAAATCCAGGGCGATATGGCCGAAATCAGGGATCTCATGAACACGACCAAAATTTTGGCCCGAGAGGTGGGAGACAATTTCCATCACTGCCTGTACCCGGACGGCAACACCACGAACGTCCAGAAGGCGGTCGCCAAGATCATGTACAATGCCAACCAGTGCGCCTACAAAGGAAAGCCGGTGAAGTTGTACTAGACAGAAAATTCTCAATCGGCTATTTTCAGGATACATATTATAGTAAGAAGCCGACATGCGGAAAATAACTATTTCTTGTTCCGTTTAAATTAAAAACCGACCGTTCTCCTCACATGTATCCGGCAACCCGCGCTGCCTCCACTATCAATAATTCAACGTCATCGAGATCGACAATGATAAAATAAAAGATATGGGTTGGACGAAAAATATGGTTTTTATTTCTCCCCAATCATTCAATTTTCACCACTACAGCCTCTTGTATCTGGGTTGTAGAAGTGTTTATTCCCATGTCACCTATACCTATCTAAGTCCTGAGATGAAGTTCAGAACGCCTATATTAGCCGTAGGTTTTTACTCCCAATGCGGCAATAACATGGTGTTGTAATCGCAAAGACATTATTTCAAATATCTGAATCGCATTAGTGCCCCCAAATGATTGTGGGTCTTATCAGTAGAGCGATTGTCTTATCGCTCCATTGCTTCATACTCGGGCTGACGTCGTTACCGATGATATATCGACTACGCTACATAAATTAATGTGTAATCAAACTGCCAAAATTGTTGTCTGTACCCAATTATTTTTTAAACAAATAATATTTAAGACGGTCGATCGATCTCTTCAGCTCAGTATGAAGGACGTGTTCCAGAAGGAGGGGCTTAGGAAGGACCCTTGTGTACAGCCCCTCTTCATCTTTCCTTGAACCTGCTGATCGGTGCCTCTAATAGGGACTTTCCGCCTCTATAAATAAATCTATAAATAAAGCAGCCACGTATTTCGAATGTAAAGTTGAGGCGCTTGGAACTAAATTTAGGACCTCTTCGATATAGAACCGTTTTACACACACCAGGCATTATTTCGTGGACCACTCTTTCCAACGCTTTGCCCAGTGCGGACAATGTATGTGAACTGACGATGTAGTGATAGGCATTATAATGACCACCCATTATTATTGCAATTCCATTTGCATTAGTAGCAGTTGAATGAAAGTTCACACGGGATACGCAGTAGGCAACACATTTCCATAACTCATATGTGAAACCTATCGAGCTTGTTACCTAATCGGCCTGTAAAGGCAGATCCCCCAGCAAGAGCTATTATATTCGACAAGAAGATCAGTGAAGGTTTCGCTCTTAGGGTAGAATATCTGCAGAGTTTGCTTCCCGGTAATAAGGGAAACAACAAGTTTTAATCCCGGTAATTATAGAAACCCAAGTCGATCCACCCTTCGGTCTGACCCTGATGATGGAACCGGTACGAGTTCCGAAACGTCGGAAGCGGACAACAACCGAGGGGGACCCAGAAGGAAAGGGCACGCAGTCTACTAATTTAAAGGCTTATTGCTTAGAAATAAATTATTAAAAATCATAGCCACGGGACGGACGTAAAGACAAACTCCTCGCAAATGTAAATATTATCGATTTATTGATTTCTCTCGGAATTAGTCGGTGGTTTTAAAGTTTATTATTTTTATTATTCAGTAAAAATATGCCCAACTAGCGTTGTGCGTTTACATTCGTTTAGCTTGTTTTCGAGATTAGATTAGATGTTCACGACTGGGACTTGGAGATATCTTGGAATTTCTGCTGCATGTTGGCTCCCAGCTGCTTGCCGGCCTCCGAGAAGGACTGTCCGAACTGTGCCAACTTTGCCTGGGTGTCCTTGAAGAGGTCGGTCTGTGCCAGTTTGCCGGCGGCCGCCTGGATGTCCTCCTTCATGCTGGCGAACGCCTTGTTCAGCTTGGCCATCATGTCCTCGCCGTCGTCGTCGCGGCGTACTCGCGACGCACCCTCGCACTGGACAACAACAAAATAAGGGTGAAGAAACGGAAAACAAACAAAAGAAATCATCGATAGGACGACCGGAAAACGTTTCGAAGGAAAACGAGGCGGGCGAACCCAACGAGGCTCGGGGGTTCCCAACCTAAGAAAAAAAATTATGAAATCCGACTACATTTCTAGGTTCGCGTCCTACTTTGGGATCTCAGACCTTAATGTAATAATTTATTTAAGAATACAGGAATCACTCGTACGTCCGTTTAACGTATCCTCGGAGATTTGAATAATTCAGCGAACCTAATAAGCGATGGAAACAATTTCGATGGATCCTGAAAAAATGTTGGAAAAAGAAACGTTACTAAAAATATACTTAATGCATAATTCTTGAAAGGATATTAAAAAAAAGAGTGATTTAAAGTTTATTTTAACGGTAGAAACATCCGTTCTCGGTCTACTGCTATGGGCCTTAGGCGCTGTCGTGAATCCCTGATATTTCCCAAGGTTTTCGCCTTTAAGGAAAGTCAGAGTAATCAAAACTTATACCGCATATTTCGAGGAACGGTATCGAAAATTCGTCTGGCGTTAATTAAAGGCGCACTAAAGAAGGTTTCCTGTACTAGCGAGTAGAGGTTAAGAGGTTAACATAAACAAAGGGATTCTTCGCCCGCCCTCGTTGGTAAAATCTAGCTGTTGAAGAAACACTTGAGATCGAAACATTTCGGGCTGAATTTGGAATCCCCCATCGCGCAATCCCCTATCGCGATCGTCTTCTTCAACTCCTCCCTTCAACAGACCGAAACCGGTCTATCAAAAGACCAGACAAGCGAGAGGAGAGGGAAGAGCGCGGAATCTACAACAATAAACTGTCGCAAACTATAAAACAATAAACAATCTACTTTTGTATAATTGCTATCCGAGAATTTCAACACACGGGATACAACGAATTTTATTTTCGTTCGACGGAATACAATGGATTTTACAAAATCTGTTGTTGTAGAGTGTGGCTACTGCCTTCGCGCAACATCTACAGAAGATATTTGTCAAGTTGAAATTGAACACCCAAAAAGCGTACATTGCAATTACAATCACTCTCGCTTCGAGACAGAAGACAATCCATCAGATTTTTTAAATATTCCGATTCCTCCATAGCTAAATGCTGTAACTGTATACTCACGGTGGCGGAGAGGGCAAATAGTGCCAGGCAGACGATGATTCCCGTTCTGAACAACATGTTTCGTTTTCGCCTTCAGCTGCTGAACTGACCCGTCTGTAGCTGATCCCGAATTCTCTTCCTTCCAGGAGGAGAGAAGCTTCCGCTTATCTGTGGCCGCGCGCGCAATCTAAACTGAAATTTGACCCTACAATAGTGGACCGATAAATTATCGTTCAATCACAAATAAAAGCGGACGAAGGTCGAACGGAGAGAAGAGACGACGGGCGCAGCATCCGGCTACGGACATTGTTGTTGGTAAATAGACGCTCACTAACACCAATTGGCGGTGACGTACGTTCGAACAACTGGAAACTACAACGAATTCTATTGCATGGAACGTCGATGAATTATTTCATTGCATACGACACGAATTTTACATTAATATATGCAAGAAAGGCTGGTTCAAATTTCGTTTGGAGCCCTCTCAAGACGAAGTCTTAAGACCAGAATAGGGGAGGAGGAAGAAAATTCCTAATAGGTAAAAAATATACGGGAATTCCTAGATTCATTCATATCTTAGCTTTGGATCGAGGGTTTTTCCACTCCTGAAACCGTTTTATAGAGCGCTCAAAAAGAATATTCTACTACAATACATGACTTCGGACAGTACTGAGAGCATTCCTATTACATAAGATAAATTTAGAAAATGTTTTTTATTATTTCTGTAGTATTTCTCCTGCATTAGGTCGCCTTGTGTTCAAGATATTGGTTTTAGCAGAGTACTATTGAATGTACATTAATGAAAGTGTTACTCATATAATCTGGCCTGTTTAAATAGGCTCAAATTGGGATTAATCTGAAGAAAAGTTTATGTTTGACTAAGTAGCAGAAGTTCTTACTTAAGTTTCCATATACTATTTCTTTGTACTTGTTATTACTTCATTTTTAAAATTATACCTGTAAGCCTAATTTTTCATATTTTATTGTTTAGTAACTACGTTATATTTATAGTAACGCTTTCCCTTCAGGACAATTATTACGGAAGCGGTATATAAATATGTAATGAAATCTGTGTACGTCTGACTGATAGTGTGTAACGATCCGCGCATATAAATCCTTGGCCTGCGAACTCTATTTGTTTGTCTTTACTCTGTGACTACAATTGAATATTATCTCTTTATCTGGTAGATTATCACGGCGTCCTGCTTAGTTAAAATATCTGCAAACCACGGCCGTAGGGAAAAATATATGCACTGTGTACATGTATCGGACTATGATCTATTTTACTTAATTGGCAGATTTCGAAGGTTAGAAACTGGACTCAAATGATGTAGAGAGGTTTTATTAAATTCTTCTTTTTTTACTAAAAAAAATGTTACAATGGCACATTCACATTTTTATATCGTGCAAACATTTTTCACATTAAAAAAACAAAACAAATATTAAATATAAATTGTCACTTCTACCAGTACAATAGTGTTGAGAGACGAGCGGCATTTCTTACATTACAGTTTCCATTTCTATTTATATCCAAGCCCTATCCTAATTAGAAAATAAATATTCTAATTAGAAAATTCTATTCTATTTCATATAGTTTAAACAGCGTAATCTGGAAAAATGTCTGAATTTCAAGAGTTTTCGATAGTATATTTTCCTAACATTTATCTTTGGTAACTAAAAGCAGTACAAAAATTATTCATCTCTTTAGATACCTATAATATTTTTTATCATTAATTTATAATTATAATTACAATAAATAAATAATACATTCGCACATGCAAGTTTTATATTTGTTTTCACATTATCCTCGCATTGCACCACTACATCATCTCACGATCGAACCTTTATCTCAACGGTAGCTGATAAAATTATCTATTTACAACCAATTTTAAAACAATAACAAATAATTTGAAAAGAAATATAATATAATACTCAAAACATTAATAGATTTAATACAGTGGGTCTGTTAAAAATGGAATGGTTTGAATTTATTAAGATTTCTGAAGAGTTATTTCTTGGTAAAATGATTTCCAATTATTATTACATTATTAATGAACACAGTCAATTTAGAAGTATTGTTAGTTGTTAAACATAAAATATTCACAATTTTATTTTATGGATTAATGTATTCGGTTTACTGTTGTTTAAATAATTTTAACACAGTGATTAACATGTTATATGAAATAAAATATCTCCTCCGAACACATTTCTTTTCATTTAACATTTTCAAGACACATGTCATACATTTCGTTATTTCATTTCTAGTAACGTACAATGTAAATCATTTACAAGTTTACATGTTTATTAATTTATTAAGGAATAAATGATGATTCGACTGAAGTACATTGAATTACTTTGCAGGCTTTCTGTGTAACGAAAAATAATAACGCAAAATGATTCTTGTGATATTCTGACTCTGTTCACTGATCTGGTTTTTGCTAGAACTGATCAGTAAACAGGGATTTAGTATTCCAAACCCACACAAACCTCTGAACAGGTATAAACCAAAATAATAATAATGAGAAGATATAGCAAAAAATGAAAAGTAATACCACTTTTGTTTCAACCTCTCCTACTACATACAGAACAATATATATATATATATATATATATATATATATATATATATATATATATTTGTGTGTCATTGTTCTTAATTTCTTTTTTCTTCAAGATTACTTACAAAGAAACAACAATTACACACTACAGGCCGACAAGAAAATGAATTATATATGCCTTACATTAAAAAAAATATATATATCATATACACTTATATAGTACATTGGAGGTTGGTTTTATATAAATAAAAACTTAATAAACTTATAATATTAGAAAATGTAATGTATATATTTATATAATTAACCGTAGGATTTTTAATCCTGGATAATGTTGCTTTCTGTCCACTAGGAGAAAGACCAGAGTGAAAAATCACCATCATTCGATCAGATTGAACATCGCCAAAGAAAATATGAGACCGAAAATCTGCGAACAAATCAACAATCGATAACAAATTTTAATTTATTGAGAATTTGTACAATGCCAGAATATTTGTGTAATGGAGGTAGGTCCTCCTACAAGGAAAGGAGCTCGAGGATCTCAAATGTTCCTTTTCCTGAAGCGGGAATTTTGAATTGGGTAATATATTGGAGGAAGGATTCTCTGGGCCATAACCGTCCCCTCCATAATGTCAGGAGTTTTTTACAGTCGTAAAAAATTATAAAAAGTGGTCTTTAAATTTACCATGAGTCCTGAAACTGTGACCGCTGCGGCGGCTATGATCGAGGCGTGGTCTTTGACAAAGTGTTCGGTAACGTTGAGGCAGCCGTCTTTGTAGATATTCAACGACGTTTGAAAGTCGGTGCAGATCATTTTCTGTAGGACCGAAAAACAAGTGTGAAAATTAAGACGAGCTGACGCTCGATCTTATATTTAAAATTCGAATTGAACTATCTGGCGCACTTTCCATAGAAAGTCATAAGCGTTCTTGGATATCAGTTATTAGTAAAAATATTTTTACCTTTCCGTTGACTTCTTTACAGCAACTCAGAGGTATGTTGCCCCGCCAGTCTGCGTACGACGTCACTCCGCAACACTGCAGCTGAAAATAACAAAAATCTGTATAAGCATACAACATAAATAGTTGACTCTATTTCACGGCCGAACAAGATTAGATACGAATATAAACTTACATTTTCCTGTGTATTGTCCCAGGCTCTTCTGATGTCCCTGTTGTTCGGGTAGACTTTGATAGCGCTGTACATCTCCTGTTCCATAGTGTTGCGCACCTTTTCCCTGAACACGTAGCCCAGTATGCCGCCGACCAGCATTACCACCAGCATCATCAGCAAGAACAGAGCGTACTACAGCAAATAGACACCAAACGCCCACTATTAGCAACAGGCCGCTGTTAGAACCGTCTGTTGGTTTCAATTTTTGCAATTTCCTCCGTTGGTAGAATAAAAGCGTAGTAACTACGAAAAATAGAGGTCACGTATGATAAAGGCCATAAGATATAATACCGAGTCCGACTTCCATAACCAAATTATCAGCTCCGGCCACGAAACAAATAACATCAACAAATCATTTGGGCTAATACGATATAGAGGACTTGGAAATATTCAAGAACAAACAAAGGGATATAATAAAACAGAAAATAAATTTAAAGTTCTTCCATATTCTCACAGTTAATACTACTGAGTGAACTTAATCACCGCCACCTCCAATCCGATAATCCGAGACTTAAGCCTCTTAACAAAATCCCTCCCAATCTAAAATACAATAAAATTTCCAAAATACCAAAACAAGGAGAGAATATATATAGGATACCGGATGTCCTACAAGTATCCCACTTGCCTAAGTGATACACTGCTACTGAAGACAGAAACCAGAAAAACGCGAAATCTACGGTAATGGGTCTAGTTTGAGACTAAAATAAGGCTATAAGGCCGTCTCGGTGGATATTCACTCACGCTGAGCAGCATGCACTTGATCTCTTTGATGGCGCCCAAACAGCCGAAGAAAGCGACGAGCGATACGAGGGCCCCAGTCGCCAGAATTATGTAGACCGCCCCCATGAACAGGTTGGTGCCCAGCAGCTCGTTGATGAAACTCTTGTCCATTATCGTCCATATTCCCAGTCCGAAAACCGACAGACCGCCAACCTGCGATATAGACAGAGGTCGAATTAGAAAAAACCCCATTGAATAAACTCAGCCGAAAAAAAATCGTGGAAATTCTATTTTTAAGATCGAGATCTTACAAAAATTACAAAATTGGCGGCGAACATGCTGTACTTCATAAACTGTCCGCAGCCGTCCATCTCTCCTCCTGACCCCATCTCAGACCTGAAGCATAAAATCGTTCGCAAGTTAGACTTCCGTATTTGACAATAATCAATTTCGGTTGATATGAAAATCAAGACTGAGCCAGATGAATTGAAAGTTCGCCCGTAGAAACGAAACGGCTCGAAGGAATTTCTGAAAATTTGGATCACTGCTCCGAAAAATCGGAAAAATAATTATCTTTCAGCAGGTAGACTGGTAATTTAAAGGAGTTTCATTTTAATTTGGATCAAGGGGGTTTCTTCCACCCCTGAAACCGTTTGGATTGTCAACTTACGAAACACTTATGTTTTTAGAAACTTACGAAATCGTCATTTATGTTTTTAATACGTCCTTAACTGAAATAATAACGCTTTAAATTGGCGGTATTCTGATGTTTACTCATTCATCATTTGCCATCAAGGTATCATAAGAAAGGTAGCAAGTCGTGTGTCCAGGATATGAGTTACCCGTCCGGAAGTGACCGACACGAATTCTCGTTAAATTTATAACAACGCCGAGTAAAAACAGAAACGACTGTTTTTTTTTCCATGAACCCAGACCGCTTTTAATGCATCAACAACGGGAACGTTTCAAGGTGTCCGAGCCGCCGAACGTATTCAAATGTCAACTCTAATGTCGAACGTGACCTTGCTTTTTCAATAAAACTGGGTCATTGTCATCCATCCTTCCAGCACAGGGTGTCTCTCTAGCCGCCGGTCGGCTTTATTTAAATACACTCCGTACAATTTATTTCGATCGAAGTTGCTCCGACGCCTGTTTTCAAGGAAGAAAAAAATAGAACCTATTGAATGAAGAGCGATCGTACGAGGGATGACGGTATTCCGATCACTGGTGATCTAAAAACTATAGTCGATTCCTTCGAATATTTCTCGGCAACATGGACACACTCTCTCAGAAACCCTATCAGACGTTCCATAAATTAAAAGGTAAAACAATTTAGATTTAATTGATCCACTTATATTTGCGTAACAATCGTACGGCTTGTTTCGAATATTTATCGCTCCACGTACAACAGTAAATTGAAATGTGAACCTTTTTTTTTCTACGAAATATTAACAGCTAACGCAACAGAGGAGAAATGAGAGATTTGAGACTCATCTTGGCATGATGGTGACGCTCAGCGAACTCGATTTTCTAAAATGGCACATTCTCTATGTCTGTCCGACCGAAAATCGTTTCTATTAATTTCATCCGAAAAGGACCGACCACGTTCGGGTGGCACAAATCGACAGAACGCGCTAACTGAACTGACTGTTGAACTCCAGCAACCCTCATCGGGACTTTCTGATCCCTTGTCATGAAAACACTGTTGTCTCCGTCATAGTGCACAAACAACAACAGAAGAGACATTGCTTTTGAAGCAATACTCATTGCCAACATCCTGTGCAATACACACGAGTTTCCGAATAATTTTATTGTAATAAATATTTCAACTATTTCAACGTACCTGTTTTGTGGTCTGCGAGGGGTCTGGAATACCCTTACATTTGTTGTATGTCTGTCTCCTCTCGCTGGTTTGTTGGTCTTTCGCTAGACCGGTTTCGGTGTACTGTCAGCCAGTACAAGTGACAGTGACAGTGGGCAGTGAGGATGCCCGAAAAACATCCAAAGTGCCAATAGTGACTAACACCGCTACTGAAGATGGCGAGCAGCCGAAACTGGTTTAGCAAAAGACCAAACCAGCGAGAGGAGACAGAAACAACAAATATTTTAACAATTACGAAGAAACAGAATATTTTAAAATATGTTATTCCCAGTTCCAAATAATATATGCTTAACGATAATATATACATATAATATCCAGGCTCATTTTCGATTATTCGTGTGTATATTGCATATCCCTTTTCTATTATTTAACTTCTATTCTAGTCTATTTGTTTCTATTATTGTTATTATTATTATTAGTTACTAAAACTTGTGTAATTCCTTGCAAGTTGTTTGCAGGCAATTGGATATTTTCCTTGATATGTTGTTCACCACTTATGGAGCGACAGGAAAAAGGAACGAATCAAATTCCGAAATTTCCCGGTACGCAAACTACCGGATTTCCTATCGAGGCGCGTTTGCTTCTTTAAAATAGCATTGTATCAGTTTGCGTGCTTTGGGATGAATAAATATTCCAGGAATGGAACAATAATTGCCAAGCGGAGTGACAAAGCCAGACGCAATGTGTAATCGGTAAGCAGGCGGCTGCTCCTTGGCATACTTAAGTCCATTCCCGCCGCGTGAAAGTAGCCGCGATCGGGGGGAACTGAAAAACGTTCACTTTGCCAGGATTTGTAAGCTCGCACACAGCACGGCGGGCATTCAAATTTCAAATTATGAAAGTTGCGGCAGACAGTTTCCAAACCGACCGGTGACCTAACGGGAGATATAATATACGATAACATGTCTAGTTTAGAAGTTCGTAATAAACAAAAATATCTGTACCGTAGATTTGTTGTGTTTCTGTCTCCTCTCGCTGGTTCGGTCTTTTGCTAGATCTTTAGTAGTCACTATTGGCACTTTGGATGGTTTTCGGGCACCCTCACTGCACTGTCACTGTCACTGTCACCTGTACTTACTGTCCAATCCGGCAAAAGACCCTGACCAGCGAGAGGGGACAGAAACACAACAAATCTACGGTATTCCAACCCCTCGCAGACCACAAAATAGGTATATTAAAAATATCCATAGTCTATAGTACGTTCAGGATACGACGTTCTGGTCGAAAATCCCGGGCCCAGATATAATCGAACAATCGAAAGAATGCAGAAAATTACCACGTCATAATTTTTCGTTAGGGCTTGAGTCAGCCAGGAATTGCGCTTAGTAATCTCGTTGCACGTGTTTCCGGCAATTGTGGTAGCCAATTCCGCTGTTTGTTATCATGGCGGTGCCACCGTTGACACATTTTATTAATTGAAAATGTGACAGAAGCCGAATACGTGACGAAGTGTGACTGAGAGTAGATATTGACGCGTCAATTTTGCAATTTTCAAGGGTATCGCGGTTGCTATTGGATATCCTGTTTCAGGTCCAGATAGACATACATCCGGCCAGATATATATATATAGAAATATTAACTTATATATATATAGATATATATATATAGAAATATTAACTTAAGTATGAAAGCATCAAAGAAGCGTTTAGCCGAATAATAACACAGAATGGAGCACTGCAGTCGACTAAACTAACCAGATTATCCCTGTCCTTTTTATATAGAACAGTGAGAGGGGGATGGCCCCGTCTGTACCAAGAACCAGGTATATGATACCACAAGCACTTGATTTAAATTACGGTTAAACCGGGAGTGTATTACAGATTGTTTTGTATTATAACAAGAGTGGTGTATTAGGAGAGAAATAAGGAAGATAAAAAACTGTTAAACGACATTTAACTCGGGCCTATCGACTCAGTCAGTAGAATTGCGCGGAAATAAAGGTTTCTTTTATTCTGTTATCGTACACTTTAATGCGTTCGCGTTTTATCCAAATGACTGGAAACTTCCCAGAATAGAAACTACCGCAATACTACATACGATACTGGAATATTAGGAACCAGAGATACAACTTTACGCTGATAAATTTCACAAACAATAACCGTAGTTATTATTGATTACATTTTCGATTTGGTTTCAAAGTAGACGGCAGTAAAACGCCAGTCGGAGGTGCGTTGGCGAGAATTTCAAAAGTGGAATACTATATACAGTTAAACATGAAATTCAATAAATAAAACATTAGATTCAGTGCAACGCAGACGCATTATTTGATCCACCACTTTTGACTTGTTGACGTTGAAGAGAGCATTAGGCCTTTACGACTAAATTAGGCCTTGAGATTTTCCTACAAAGAAATGTTTTTCTTCAATCGTTTCACTTCGACAGAAAATAATAAATAAATCTGGTCCTCATTATTATATTGATTTTCTACCCCGCAAATCTTAAGTGGAGACTGCAGGTTTGTTCGAGGTTTCTCGAATACGCTGTTTCCACTTGCCCTCGTTCTGAAAACGCATTTAGCCCAGCGAAAGTCCTTCCTTCCACCAAAGAAGATGAAGACCGGACCCTGACATTTCCTCTTCCTACTCGCAATTGAAGCCATCCTTTCCCCCCACCCATCAAGAGCCGACATTTAACCGGCCCGCTCACGCAGTTACCCGCCAATCCAGATATAATTCCGGTTAAACTACAGGGACTTACATTCCTAAAGTTGCTACATTAGGCTCAATACTACTGAAAGCTCGGAGAGAAATAATTCAGAGATAATACTGAGAACAGGGAGGATCTAAAGACACGTAGCATCTTTTTTTTTATTTGGAATATCATCTTGGTAGTTCCTGTTTTAGTTCATTCTCTCTTCTGGCGACCATTTGTGAAACCTTCTAAGTAAAATAAAGGAAAGAAGTAAGAAGTAAGGAAGAGGAAGAGATGTAAAGAAGTACAGGTAGTAAAGAAGTAACCAAATTATTCCTCTGTTTGGTGGCCTGCGAGGGTTTAGTTTCACGACCCTCTCATAGTCACGGTTCTTTTGACTCCAAGGTTTTGGTTTGGTCATTTCCTAGACCAGTTTTGTTTCGCTGGTCGCCATCCGTTGAATGGCGTACGGCCATATTAAAAGGATGCCCACAAGAGACCGGCGGAAAGGTACTGAAGATGGCGAGCAACCGAAACAGGACTACTCGAGCAGAAAGAGATTGTTGTTGAAATTTCTTTTTAATTTCGCCTGTCTTGTGATATTCTCAACTCAGTGGTATTCCATCAGTATCACTATGAGTTAAGTAGATGTACCGAACTGTTACTACGGGGTGCTTCGTGGACAGCCTCCGGACTTCACCCCGCATTTATAAACACCATTATTATTAAATTGTTGTCTTCTCTTTCTTTTTCGTTTGCACATAAGCAAAAAGTATAAGGCATCGTATTAACATATCACATGCATAACTTGCTTTGGGCATAAGTCGGTCATCCCCACCTTTCTAAAGGGAACAGGGTTAGTGACCGCGGTGGGGGATTAGCGAAAATGAATTGTTATACAATAAAGGAAGGAATAAATCGTGGCGACGAAGCACGCGAATCTCGGCCTTACCCGGCCCGACGAATTTGCATAAGAACGAGACCGGCTGTGCCAAAACTCCGTAGGGGCTATTTTCGAAAGAAAGGAGGGTGGTTAGCGTGGCCCCAACTCAACCCTATTTCGGTTAAGTCGTTTACCCCCCGGGGGTCTTGACCTGTCCACTGTTTAAATTCTTGTCGCGCTATGAGTTCAATTTTTTTATACATGTTGACCTACATTTTAAAGTATTTCTTTTAAGGAAACATTGTGCTTCAGACGAAGGTATTCATTTCTCCCCTCGCTTTAAAGTTTCAATAATTAAGATTATAATTATTGCTGTCGTGCGAACATAAAACAGCAGATGCATATACAACGTCTTTACCCAGCGTTTCATTAAGGACATACAAATTATCCCTCCATCATCGAACCTTACCCAATTTTCAGATGAAATTTGTTGGTAATTAAGAAGAAAGAAATTGTTAATTCCCTGTGTATAAGATTTTAAGTCGTTATTTATTATTAAACGAAATAACATACATAATGCGTAAAAAATTTGTCTTAATAATTGAGAAAATTAGAAACGCTCAATGCCGGAAATGGGACGTGCTTCTGGGGCAAGTAGCGACTTGAGTTTTTGAATTCTAACAAAGCTGGAAGGGGACTTTGGAAGATCTCTCCGGCGGTATAAAAATAACCGAAGTGGGAGTTGATGATCCGGCCATAATGTGATTTCCTAGAACGGGAGGTCAACCGGTCCTGGCTACCAGTATACAACCCAACCGTTGAACGCCAACAACACATATATACATTCGAAACAACGGAGCGGAATTTAAGATTGGACGGCAGTTATTTATTTAACGTTTTGCCTCTCACCGTCTTCCTGATTTACGCATCGTAGCCAGATAAAAATTTTACCAACATTTTGCCGCCAGTAAACGAATTAGGAATTGGGATTTCGTACCGAGCGAACACAGAAAACGGTACGAGCGTTACGTTTCATCCCAAAATGAAAAATCTAAGCTGCATATGATTACAATACACATTTAAATTTTGGAATTAACCGTTGCGAAACTACGGTTTAAAAACTGATGAACCTCGGAGGTTTTCAAACAAATAAAGTATTTTTACTTTTCAAACAACTAAAAGTAGAGCTTACGCTTGAAATTTTTGAACGGAATAACAAGTTTTTTGTACGCCATTGTTTTAGTTCAGTGATCCGCCGTCAGACTGCAGTGTAAGCAGTCTGACCATTTCGCAATTTTCCAGTGAATTCTATATCTACTTGGTCCACTTAATAAAAACTCTGTACATATTCTTTGAATCATTTACTTTGTCCTCTTTTAATCTGAATTGGAAAAAGAACATTAAAATTGGAAGGATTTAATTTAGCACGCCTGTGCGAGATGGTCTTCCTGCTAAAATTCAACAGGTCTTCTAACTTCAGAAATATCTGAAACAGGAATATCTTATATAAAAATTTGGCGCTTCTGTCACTTGGCCACTCCAAAAGGATTTTTCCAACATGAGGGGTTAAAATTCAGTTTTAATTTGTACGAAATCGAAGAAATGTTTCACACTACGCGAAGTGTGTCAAGCGAAATGAAACAATATTCGGTGTTCGTGTCGAGTAATAATAGAGGGCTCGTCGTGACCATCACCGTATAACGATGTCTTTCTTCCCCCTATATATTAGCAGATAAAATGTCGGGCGATCGAGTCGATTTATGTACGGACGGTTGTTGGGGAAAATGCCACCTGTGGGAAAACTGAATGAGAACAAAGGTCGATCACCTTTATACCATTTCCACCGACGGTATTTCTGTCCTCTATTAGACAGGTATCGGCTTCTCGCCATCGTCGGTAGCAGTTTCGGTGGATTGTTCACGCTATGTTTGTGTAATTACAACAGGAGTAACGATTTTATAGTATGCTTTCGAACTATTTCCGGCATTGTTTTGACGACATTGCGCAATAAATGGAAATACTTTGAAATAAACAGGAATGAAGAGGCAGAAAATGAATCGGTGACCTCAAAAGGGAAAAACTTCCAAATCGTAGCTTAAGGTTAATGGCTTTGTTATTAAGTTTGCTGAAGTTGAAACTTTTCCAAATATAAAAATATTCCCGAATTAGTCCCCAACGTTGTTCGAGTAGCATTGGAAAAATCGAAAAGCAACGCAGTTCCGGGCGGTTGAATTGCAAATCTTTTGAAATTTTCGCAGCGCCGGCCTCGCGGCGCGATTAAACGGCGCGATTATTATCACGGCGATGGCTCAATGGAAAACAACGTTCCCGCCTAGCGCTTGTGTACTGAACAATGCCGAACGAGCGCTTCGAGTTAAAAACGAAATCTCGGAACGAAGAACGAATTGGACAAAACGCGTCAAGGATAAGATAGAAGTTCGACAATTTGTTCAGGCCACTTCTTTCTTGCCAAACTGTAGATATAAGGCTGTCGCTCTAAAACATATAGGAATACCGTAGATTTCGTGTCTTTCTGTCTCCTCTCGCTGGTTTGACCTTTAGCTAGACCGGTTTATTGACAGTGACAGTGCAGCGGGAGGAAACACAACAGGTATTCTGAACTATATAAGAATAATTAGAAAAGGTTCTAGGATAAGCAGGGTCTTTCGAAAATTCTCTTTCCGGTCAGTATCGTCTGTGTGGGAACTTTCCCGGCGGTCGGAAATTTTCGTTCCCCACGCCGACGGCAATATCGAACTGTGCCTATCTCGAAAGTACGATCGGACACGCGATTAGAACAGTTTCGACAAATCTCGATACGACGATCTACACCGGCTCGAAACGATGGCGTCGAAAACGCCGGTGAAAAAAAGAAAAACAAGAAAAGAAAATTCGATGTTCGTTAACAGAGAACTCACCTCTTGAGCATGGTTCACCTCCATCCATGCAAGGATGCTTATCGTACAAGAAAACTGAATTGAGGATGATTGCGCCGCAGGAAAAACCAATGGTTTTGTCCAAAGGTGGGACAATTAAATCCAATTTCAGGTTTACGCGTCTTGCCGGTACGTGGACATCGGCAAACTTTAAAAATCGGTAGAATCCGATGGAAAACCTTTCCTATCTTTACTTTTTATTAGAGATTAATCCAGCAGGTTGGGGAGCTCATCGAAGCTCTCAAGCTCTCGAGACCGAAAAGCGCGGAGGATATTTTCCATCGGATATAGAACCTCCGGAAGACCGTTCAGGGTTTTTCTGTTTTCAGGGAAACGCACGAACCGAACAGTCGGGACAGTCGAGTCAAGGGTTTTTCCAACAGCAGTCATAACGGGGAGCTGATAATGGCTGTTATACTACCTTCGAAAAAAATACTAACTGTCGATTGTCATTTTTGATACTCTCCCGACCCCCTCTGAAAACGTATAGTCAATTCACAGAGTTGTGCTCCCTTTCTGTTATTCTCGACAAGTTTGCGACCGCGTCAATTCTGTTATGAAGAATGCGTCCCACTTACAAATAATCACTTTTCTTTATAAGTAATAAATTAAATTACTTGCTAATACACAGCTGTCTATCTAGATCGGGGATATATAGAAAGGGGTTTTTCGGTGGACGTTTAATTAGATCAAACAAAGAAAACTTCCTGGGCCACACTCCAATTGGAATTCTAGTGTTGTAGAAAAACCGATCTCGAAAAAGATCTCGTAGAGACGGGGGTTCGACACCTGTTGTCCGACGGTATCGCGCAATCTTACCGGAAGTTGGTGCTCATTCAAATTCTTCGATCATCACAGCTCGATCGAGTAAGAGCTATACGTTTTCACTGTTTACGCGTCTGCGACATTTTGCGCGCGCTCTCTCTCCTCTCCTCTCTCTCTCGCGGCCCTATTTCCAGAAGAGAAGGGAAGCAAAATCAGAGCAGGCTGCAATACCTGGAACCTGAAAACTCAGTATAGAGTTTTCGTGTCCGATCTAATTAAACGCCAACCGAAAAACCCTTATATATCGGCGAAATGCCGGTCACGAGGAGCGCAACGGTCGTTCACCCCCGGGCCGCACAACCGACAGTTCACTGAGTGTACACCGCCTTCATACGATTTACCCGTTAGTTGTATTACCGCAATATAAAAATATAAATTACCGCAATTAGTTTTCGACTTTCCGCCATCTGAACACCAACTTTTACCTTTTTTCATATGCCAGTAAAACTTTTAAAGAGATGGGCCCGCACTTTTGTATTCCCAATCATCCACGATGTAAATACAATATTCTATATTCCCATTATAACGGGAAATTTATTCCGACACTATTATAGCATAATATATGCTTATAAATAATTCATTCGATAAACGACGTTCGGGGGGCATAACAGCTCACACCTAATTGCACCCTGAACAAATATAAATAAATAAAGAAAGTATGTTTCATTTGATTTAATAATAGGTAGTTATTAATCTAGGGCTTGAATTCGACTGTTTTTATTTCGTTCCTTAATCAAGTTGCCCCTCTTAATAATCTGTCAGAAGAACTCTGTCACTCCGTCCTGATACTGAAATCAGCATCGCTACAGCCCGTATTCTGGATCCCTGCCGAACAGATTTTACGCGAATATGGGAGAATTTGTTTTCTTGATTTCAGCCTCCAGCCAGCCGCTGTCCTATAAGTAGCGGAGAGTGGAAGAAGAGAAGGGCCTTGGTTGAGGACGACCATGACACAGTATTCGCTGCATCTCTTTTTTCTTTCAACTGGTTGTTACTGGAGGCTGCCCACTTCTCTTTCCTCGGGCTATTATTTCATTCCCTCTCTACGACAGTTTTGGGGAAATATTGCCATTTTATTTACGCTTTAAATACAAAATTTTCGGCCGAATTTCGGAAATTTCACCGCCCATAGTTTGGTATCGAGTTAGAGCCAGAGCGTACTAAATTTCCTTAGTTTCTATTTACAGATTTCACGCCCAGTTACCAGTTTAGACCTTTTTACCTTAGGAGTCTTAACGTTTTTTGACGTATCGCTACTGAACCCGGCGTAAAGCCTGTACATTGTACGAAATAGCTGGGCGTGTTGTAATTATCCCGTTTCTGTATTCGACTCGAGGCGTACGCCGCGATGGGTAAACGCCAAATAACCGGTTTGATGAGTCATCTTGCATGCTAAGCGATTCCGCGCATTTTTTCTTCCAAGCATTCAATTTCCTGCTTTAAATGCGCTTTGATGATTGCTTAATTTATTAAATTGATAGAATTTTGAATCGTGCAATCGGCCGTTCACCTCAATTTAAAGTCAACAGAAACGATCACAGTTAAAACATTTATTTTAATGGTTAAATCCAAGGCTACATCCGATTCCTGGTGGATTCAGTACAATTCTTATGACACAATAGTTCTCTGTATTACGAAGCTCTTCCTAATTTTATAAACATACATTTTTTCCTCTTGTATCATCATATATAAATAGACGAGTGCATAGGAAACTTATCAAGTTTTAAATAAATAAATGTTTTTCATATCCCTCGAGTTCTCTATCACAGTTTCCTTTTCTATTTTTCTTGACATCCGTCCGACCGATCGGTTCCTCGTATACTCGTACTTAATAATAGACTTTGCAAGTGAAAGCGGCTGAGTCAAACCTCAGACATATTTTGCCGGTTTCTCTGTTCGAAACCCGAGATATGTCCAGATTCCGTTCTCTCCGACAAGTGCGAACCGGTGTTTGGAAATGTAAAGGACAAAATAAAAATAATGGAGAATTGTTCCCTGTACCCTTCGAATAAGACAATTGTCGACCTTCCATATCGGAGCGAATTATAACCGAGACGTAAGGACGAAAGTTCCGGTCGGAGAAGGACGTCCGGAATGGCGGTTTCACAAAAACCGAACTTTTAAAACGAAGTAAAAGTCTGAGGCTACCTGGCAGCAACGCTTCATGAGCGCGAAGGTCCTTCGCAATACAAATGAACAGACAAACAATTGTGCGAACAACAAATTTGACTCCCGGTGTTGAAAACATTTGTACAGTTAAAAGGGGCGACAGCGAAAAGCTGAAACCGGTCTAGCTCAAGACCCGAAACGAGTACCTTAAATTACGCGATAAGCGAAGGGACGCTAATAACCAGAAAAATGAAACATAAGTGGTTACACATTACATGATAGTTGCGAATAAAACTCTAGTAAGTGTGGAGACAGGATGCTTCATCGGGAACCGTCTAGCTTAGGACCAAATAGGACCTAGAAGAATAGATTGAAACATTTTTATACTAAATTTTTGTCTATTATAAAACATCGAATTTCAAGAAAATTTTTCAATTAAGTCTCTCCGGCGCCTGTTCAATGAAGGGCCACCACAGGACCTTTACAAAAATACTGCGATAACACTAAAACGATTGTTCAATCCGGTAAAGGACGAAGGTTCGTTTTTAATTTTTCGTCCTGCGCTTAGCAATAACAGTCTGGGAAGAACACTGCGGGGCATAACAGTGTGTCGGTTATTGCAACAATGGTTACATGGCCCCGCGTTATACACGCCGAATGAACGGCGGATTTCGAACATAATTTTCGGCTGGTACAATCGGGGCACAGAGAAAGTTCTGAGCGAACCGGACGCCGAAATGGCAACGCATTTTTTTTTCTCAGCCACTGTAAGTTGATTTTGATTTATTCCGTGTTCTATTAATCTGCGCTTACTTATTTCTTCGCGTGCTGGACGCGTCTAAACTTCAGATGCGATTGTACCTCCGGGAGCATCACAGATCACGCCTTGAAATATTGGGTATGCGAGGGTTTGAAATACCGTAGTTTACTCGATCTTCTGTCTACATTCACTGGTTTGGGTCCTTTGCTATCAAAAGCTAGCAAAATTGCTATTATAAGCTAGTAAAATTGCTAACCATTACCAGGAATAGATCAAACCGGGATTCCCGGTATTTCCATGACTGTGTCATTGCAGTCATCGCAGGCGTAGACGTTTGAATGAATGACAGTTCCGATGACTGTCACTTTCAATTTTCCAACATCAGCGAAAACGGGCATTTAACTGCTAACCTCAGAAACAATTGCTTAGACCGACTGAGACTATCGGTGCGTACGAAATAGCGTTGAAAGGTGCCGGTTTCGCGACGAAACTAGGAGCTATCCCATCATAAAATCTGTTGTAGGCAGAATGTATTCACGCGGACGGAATCCTAATGAAGATGGCGTGAAGCCATTCCGAGAGAAGATATCGAAAATTCCGTCATAATAAGTGAACAACTGTCATGACTTTTCTAACTGTCCGACCCCGCTGCCTACTGGACATCAACCTAGAACGTCTACGGCTTTTCGCCATATTCAGTAGCACCCGTCAGCGTCTTCGTATTGTGCCCACAATATTATAAGTATAGAAATCGGCCTTCCCAAATGGACGAATGAGCACTACTGAAGACGGTGCATGGCTAAAGCTTAGTGGATTTTAATCCTGACCGTTTTCAGCTTCTCGCCATCTTCAATAGCATTCGGCTTTAGCAGTCTAGTGAGGGACACTAGGTACAGATTATGCGTCCTGTCGGCGCCGTTACAAGCGCAGTAACACCGAAGACTAAATTGTGTTTAGGCGGTAAAATAAAAAGGTGGGGGAGGTCAGAAATATATATTCACTTATAGACGCTCAGCTCGGGCTTACGGGATATAGAATTCACGGTGTAATGTCAGCTACATGTCGATTAGCAATTACGAAATTTCATAATTTCAGATAATTTGTGGGAGGTCGTAAATCTAATTATTCTGCCTTTCTCCTTTCTCACTGTTGTGGGACGTGGAGGAATTGAACTGTCATTATTTTGTCAATTAATAAATTCCGAAAATAATTTCCAATTGTACTTACGTGTCCTATAATCCTTGATGGTATCCACAGTTGGCCTCTCCACTGATGATAGTATGGCGCACTGGAGAAAAAAAATTTAAACCTTCACACCTTCCTTTGTGGAAACTTTGGTAAACAGAGAACCGCACTATGGGGGAATAATAGTGGGACGGGTTTCGGAAGTGGACTGTAGCTGTAGACTGGGGGCTTGTGGCCCGTGGGGAAAGGTGGAGGAGGAGGCGGCGGCGGAGGAGGAGGAGGAGGAGGAGGAGGAGGAGGAGGTGGTGGTGGATGAGGTGGTGGGGAAGTGGCGCGGACTTGCATAACTCCGCCCTATTACCTCCAACAACACGGCCACGTAACGACAACAGCTCTCCCTCCACTCCACCTCTCTTGCCCAACAACTAGCCTACTCTTGACACCGTTAGTACATACACACATATACATATATACAGGCCGGGAGGTTTCTCTAGATGCGGGAACGGAACGGCACACACGATGCTGTAGGGACGGCGGGAGGTTGGCAATCCCCTGAAACGGCAAACACCGCCGGGCAAAACTAATCTTAAGGAGACCCTCTACCGGGTCCTTCCCTCTCCTCTCGCCGGTTCGGTCTTTCGCCAGACCGGTTGCGGCTGCTCGCCGTCTTCGGTAGCGGTGCGAATCACTCAGTGACGCCCTACGTGCAAAAGTGATTCGCACCGCTACTAGGGATGGCGAGCGGCCGAAACCGGTCTAGCGAGGGGAGACAGAAGAAATCAACGGTATATTCATTCCATCGCAGACCACAAAACACGTATCTAATCTTAAGCATTTTCCACAAATTGTTTCCCAGTAGCAACATTCCCGAAGCGCGGCATTCTTACCACGTGACGGAAAATGAACCAAATTTACCAAATTTTTTTATCCGGCGTCCCAAACGTTTCTTACGGACGCCTGAAAAGGAAATGGCCTTCGATTTAAACCGACCAGGAAAAAATACAATTTTAAAAAAGGGGGAAAGCCAGTGGGTTTCTCCTCCATTATTTGTGCTAATTGGACTTGAATGTCGCAACGTGCTATTCTACAGTTGTGGTAATAGAAAAAAATAAATTTTTTGACAGTTTTGGCAGTTTCGGACATTTCGGTCAGCATCATCTTCGCCGCCGTGGTCGGTTCTTCTGGAGAACTGAAATACAATAACTCATTTGGCTTTTCTCTCGTTTATTCCAGTCTATAACTTGAATTCACATTCATTCCGTTGGAAAGTGGTAATGTTGGTCCGAATTATGTTGTTCCCCGTGCACCGTACACCGTGCTTAGTACGATGTCACTCACAGGTTTAATTTATGCCTTAAACTGTATGAATTTTACACATTAACCAGATTGGACTTCCCTTACGATAAGCTTGGGCTGCTGTAACCTGAGCTGCTTTTAAATTTGTGTTACAGGTAGGAGGGGCGGCCAGAGAGAGAGAGAGAGAGAGAGAGAGACGTATGATGTGACGGTGGCGATGTGAATGGACGCCAGGTGCTGTGTCTGTCTGTCTCTGTCTGTGTGTGTGTGTGTGTGCGTGCGTGCGTGCGTGCGTGCGTCCCGCAGTGAAAGTGATGCCCGCATGACCCGGCCAACGTCCTTGGGAAAATGCCTTACCACATTTATATACTACACAATACTATATATAGCTTTATAGCTATAGTCATCGCTCGCTATAGTCCGATGACAGTACATCGGACAACTTTCACCCTCAGCTGACCGGTTTCAGCTTTTCCCCATCGTCAGTAGCGTTCCGTACAGTGCGGCATTCAAGTATGCGGCTAAGCGCGTGTGATTGACATAAATTGTGCTTTCGAAAAAAAATAATTTTAATTGCTTGAAAATATGTATGTCTGTGTATTTTAGGTAACAACAAAAACTATATATACATATATACATAAAAGTAGCCTCGGGTGACCATCAACAATAAACATTTTTTAGATAAACCATTAATAATAGAAACAAGTTGTGAGTAAAAGTTTCTTTATAATTTTCTGTATATGGGAGTTTATTTCACTTTCTATCGACAGATGCTACTGACCAAGTCCGTAATAAAAAGATCAAATATATAGTAGAATTTAATTGACCAGTTATATATTTACAGGTCGGAGGTTATATTCTGCTGCGCTCGGCGATACATTCGTCAAATACAGTGGGGTACATTTGCCCATGAAGCATTCTCTTAACGTTTCTTAGGATAGGACTCTATTCTTTTGTAACCTTGTTTTTGAAATGTAGATTAAATTGAAAAATGTGGGGCAAGGTTGCTGAAAAATCAAAACAGGATGGTGCCGATATATAGGCATACTTTCGTATATAGCTAATATATATTTTTATGTTCAAATTTTTTCATGTTGGATTCGATAGTTTATTTTATTAATGATACAAGGTCACTGTCCTGTTATTTGATCCTATTATTTGAATTTATTTGCATTTATTTGAATTTATTTATAGTAATAAATTCAATTTATAATACATTGAACATGTATGAAAACGGACTTGGGTCAGAGAAGTCTCACTTCTCTCGTCTTAGGTTGAGTAAAAGCGCAAAAAATTGAACCTAAGACGAGAAAAATGAGTCTTCTCTGACCCACGTCCTTTTTCTTAGTTATTCTTAGTTATAATAATATTCAAATAAATTCAAATAAACCCCCCAATTGTCCCCTATTCTCCTCTATTCACTCCCATTAACCCCCGATTCACCCCCGATTCGGGGGTCATAATTTTTAATAATTTGATATTGACTCTGGAACTTTTCTTCTAACTTTCATTCTAATTTCCCCCCCCCTTTGCGAAACCCTTTTATTATAACAAATAGGGTTCTGACTGTGCCGTTTCCCTTACAAAATATCGGTCAGCGGCGAAGAAGAAGCGGCTTCCAGTTGCGACATTGACGCCGTCCAGCCCAATTAACATTGCGGCGTTAAACATTCTTGCCAGCAATCAGACTGTGTACTCTACACCCGTGTGTGTGTGTGTGTGTGTGTGTGTGTGTGTGTGTGTGTGTGTGTGTGTTCTGTTGCACAATCACCCTAGTGTTCAGTAACTCCAGCTCCAGTGTGTGCCTCTGTCCCCTCATATGTATGTTTAAACGTTTTAACTGGTCGAAGCTGTGTCGTATCGGATTATTTTTGTTTTATTTTATTTTATGTCAACTACAATTTTTGGTGTGATATAATCAAAGCTTGATCTATAAATATCCCATGTCAGTCAAGAAAAAACATTAGAACATGAACGTTAATAATGACTAATCGAGAGAATTTCAACGAATGTAAAAAAAACTTGGTGATGAATACATAAATGTATTTGTTGAAGAAAATACATCGATTAAATATAATGTAAAATAATTCCCAAACAAAACAGACTAGATGAATTGTGACGATTCGTCTGAGTTGATCCATGAAAATACTATAAAATTATTTGTTTAGTTTAAATATATTAATAAAAAAATTACTTTTAACTATATTCCAGTAACTCTTTTCCTATTTATTAATGGACGTTTCAAAATGTAAATAAAACTCGGATAAATAGAAAAGCTAGAGCATATTTTCTACTTACCATTGGGAGTAGAAATATGTCTCACAGTTGAATGTATTAAGGTGAGTGATATTGAACTGAAGTGGTACCTGGAGCCAGAGGCGGGATTCACAAATTGAGTTTTTTTTTCACTTTCACTGCTGTTGCTTCAGCCCATGAAATACTCGTCCATCGCACAGACCCGAAGACCATCCAACCGAAACATGATTCACAATAAGTCTTTTTAGTATTTTTGCAATAGGCCTCGCTATGTTTATGCGCGCAGATTTCCATTATTCACAGAGTTCACATTGGTGGTACAGAACATACAGCACCCCAGCACGTATACAACATTAGGTATACCATATTTATTAAGTTTAATAAGCTGAACCTCAGAGCCAAGCATAAGACCAAAAAATTTAACAACTTTCAATGTTTGAACTAATGTAAGTTCATGTAACTAGGTAGGTTAAGGTAGGTAGAATTTTGAGAAATACAATATACAACAATACAATGCAATTTACTTACACAATAGTAGTCGAAAGTGTGAGAAGACATTTGAAAAAATAAATAAGATTTTACTTAAGTACGTTTCCCAACTGACGGTCAGGTTTTCGGTCCTCCGTTGTAATAGTTCAAGCTTTCACCGCGAGATGGCAGCGGGTTGGAGCTGCTGTAGCGCCATCTACCAAACAACGACGGAACTACTCGCCCCTTTTATAATAGTGTGTCTTCTTCAAATTTTTTCTCAGCATTCTCGGTACATTCCGCGGTAAATATATGCGGAAAATTATTTGTGGGGAATAAAAATAAGTCTGTAGACAGTGTGTGAATAAATTTAATGATTTTAGTCTGAATTAGAATAGATCATAAACGCTCTGAGTCAAAGATTGCGACCGCGATTTTTGTCTTGTGTCGTGAGACGCTGAAAAATCAAGATAAATGAATGGCCACAGGCGAAATCCTAGGCCTAAGCATGGTTGAATTGAATTTTAAAATATCGCTGGCAGACGTTGGACATTATTCTGCTAAACAACCGGTAGTGGGCAACACAAATCATTAGTACTATGATAATTTGACTAACACCTTCGTTGATTTTCATGAGTTCCTTGAACCTGTCCTATAGTTTTCTACCTATTTTTTTGTTGATATTCGTACAATGCTGTAGATGATATTAGACACCCTCGGGGTCATCAAACTTCTTTCTCGAATCAAGAAAATGAATAAACGCTTCAAGGAAAAATTCAACCGTAGACTTGGCGTTTATTTCATCACAGTTCTTCTTTCCGTAATACTGCTAAATATTTTAAAATATACGCACGACTCTTGTACCAAATCGGGCTTAATAAGCGGTTTTCGTGTAGTGGATATCGCGTGCTCGAACGGCCGCCAACGATCGTTCGAAATCGTTCCCGTCCGTCCATCCGCCTTTCCCTGTCTCAATTCTGGTCTTATTTTGTGATAATTCGTTGCCTATTACAGAATTGATAATGATTGTAATGATGCCGTTCACAAAAGGGAGCCGCCAAACTCCGACCGGCCTTGTTCTGCGACACGCCACATACCTCTAAACTGGATTTCCTGTCTTTTTCGTTTTCAAGAAATACAGGAAACTTCACTGACAGGGAAGTAGGACCGGTCCTTGAAATAGGTAATAAGGGAAAATGCACCAAATTGCAACAACAGGGGAGTACGAATTAAAAAAATATTTGTATTTCCGAGACTGGAGGACTCGCCTAAATTTAGATATAAGAGCTTGTAGTCAAAGGTATTTATCCTGTACTATTTGTATTTATCGTCGCGAATGTTATGTGGGATAAGTTTTCAATTCAGTTTATAACTACTTTGTCGATTTTCTATAATAAACCTAGTTAGCTTCACCCCGCGTAGCGTTCCCGGTTAAGCATAAACATTAATTTTATTCCTAACTCCTAAATACGTGGGTTATGAAAAACAATGACATCATCGATTATAATAATAATAATTGTTTTTTATTACACAAACGTTCATTTACAAAGCTCATAAGGGTTCATCCCAAGTATCCGGGGAATAAAGTTGGGCCTGTCGATAGGGGGTTCGACCCCAAAACCTGTGGCCCTCTTTATAATGTTTGTGACCGTTTCTTTACGTATACTTTTATTAGTTTAGAATTTCCGCGAGGGGTTGGAATACCGCAGATCTCGTGTGTTCTTCTGTCTCTTCTCGCCGGTTTGCTAGACCGGCTTCGGCCGGTCGCCATCTTCAGTAGCGATTGCGAGTCACTTTTGCGCGCTGCGGCGCTTTGGGCGTGGGACGTTGGGATGTGACGGCTTGTTTGTAACAGTCGCTGCTACTGAAGTGGGCGAACGGCCGAAAACCTGTCTAGCGAAAGACCGAACCGGCGAGAGGAGGCAGAAACTCTACAGAAATCTACGGTGGACTTTTATTATTATTATTATTATTAAAAGAATCGGGGTACTCCTTCTTATTAATTCAAAATTTCGTCTGTTCACTTTGAAGGGACCGGATCACATGTTGAAGGTGCAGACAGACAGACAGAGAGAGTGAGAGAGAGAGAGAGAGTGAGAGGGAGTGAGAGAGTGAGAGGGAGGCGCGCGCACAGGCCGGCCTTGAACATATTATATCTGGCGCTCTCTCTCGTGAAGAGTTCTCTCTCTCTCTCTCTCTCTCTCTCTCTCTCTCTCTCTCTCTCTCTCTCTCTCTCTCTCTCTCTCTCTCTCCATGCTGCAGGTCGAAAAAGAAAAGACAAAACGTACGTTCCGCGCTCTTTTTCCCTTTTCCTGGTTTCGCTGCTCCAGTGTATAATAAAGCCGGCAGCGAAGCCGGCCCGGGGCATCAGTCTTTGGCAACCGCCTGACCGTTCAACATTTCGAGTCTATTTTATTTTTAAATTTACGGCATGTTTTTCGGACCGCGTTGACACTGACTTACTCCCGGTGCGATGATATTCGAAATCTTCGTCGGGGCTTTCACCTTGCTGTCGGTCGTCTACCTGTGGTACGTGAGCGACTACGGCTACTGGAGGAAGCAGGGTGTGCCCTACGCCGAGCCCGAGTTCCCGTGGGGCGCCCTCAAAGACGTCTTCCTCGTGAGAAAGACGATGGGCGAAGTTTTCGCCGAAATATACAGGCCAGTAGAACACTTCAAGTCACACCTCTGCACAGTTATTTTACGGAACACATAGATTCCAACAGTGGGATTTTCGTATAGTCCGTTCTAATATTACTTTAAACAAATATAGAAAGGTCTGAATGCCCGCGTACATATTTAACAGAAATACATTTGTAAATTATGAATCTGTACTAATTAGAACCGATCAAACAACATGTCACTAACTCCAGTACCCTCGTTAGATTTCACACTGTTCCTGAACAATTGTTTCCAATCCAAATTTCACGACTGATGCGATGCTCATATACGACAACAAGAATAGGTTAGAAATTGGGATTAATTGACGGGAGAATTCGACGGGAGAAGTAAATAAATTGAGAACATTGTAAATAAATATTAATCGAAATATACGATCGGATCGTTCCTTGAACTGATTACTCCACAGTGTTCACTTTCCTCTTTCTGTTGTCAAGTTTTTGTTCACAAAATCCGTTCAAACATGCGGGGGCGTGTAGACGAAATGTTTATATTTCGAAATATATGGAGAAACTATTGACTCTATACACTTTAACGAAAAAATTCGTTTAGCCGTCAAATATCGCCAGCGCGTATCCTCCGGTCTACCGAAAGGATCGTATCAACATCTAGTTTCACTATCCGCTGGATTCATGATATTTTCACAACAGATAAAATTTTCTGAGATAATGTCTGGGCATTTACGATTCCTGTAGGGTTCGGCGTGTTATCACTCGTCCGATTTTTTCCACAGCTACAGTAAATACGGCGCGCTTCTTCACCACTATGATAGCACTATGCTTTTTTCGTACTCAAAACAATATTGCGTATTATGAAAATACATTCGTCCAGACTGTAATGTATCAGAATCAACTGGTGTTATCGGTTTGTGGAGGCCAACAGATTAATGGTTGCATTCTGTAAACACTATCACTGCAATGTTACTGAATTTCTTCAGGAATGTTATGAACGGCTCGAATACGCTCCGTGGACAGTGGCATTCACAATTTAGTACGACCATAATTTAGTAATACGATGATTAGTTTGAGTGGTCGATAACGCGAGGGACTCACGTAAAGTGGGATAATGTTACTTGATGATTCTAGCCCTTGATATTCTCCCGCGCCCCCGCTAAAGACATTAATCCATTCGTAAAGGGCGTCTTTCTCAAAAAACTTTTATCTAAAAACAAAATTATCCTTATGTCGTTCTGTTTACAGGATAACAACCTTTTGAACTCCCAAGGCACGCACTAGGGCCCTCTAAGGTGTAACCGCTTTCAAAAATTTACAACGGGACCTACTTTAGACAATTTTATTTTTTGTCCGAGATTTATCGGAGAGTTCGCGTATTCGCGTCCCGTATCGCCTCCAACTCCGTTATCAGTTATCTCTCTATATACATATATATTTCCACCGTGCGATAAATGAGATAGTAACACAATCTTACGTAAGATGGCCGAGTCTACTCAAGGTCTGAACAGTTTCATTATTCAACCTAAATCGAGGATCAACGTAAACTCAAAACATGTGCAACTGTCAGCGCTTGGTCATGTCTCAAGACCTCCCAGTTCTTTCCAGTTGTATTTCATTTATTTTTCATCCGGAAACAGTTCTGTCAGATGAGTTCTTCAGTAAATGAGCAGTAATTATCGGTGTAATTAATTTTGAATTATGTCTACCCGAAATCCGGACAAAATATCGTTTCTGGCGGTGTGTCAAGTTTTATTCCCCATATTTTCGGTACCCGACTGGGGAAATATAATTATTTGAGATAGTACAGGAATACAACTGTCGGTAATAGAGTCAAGAATCGTTTGACCCGTTTGATATTCCTAATGATCAATTGGTCCGATGGCCTATCAATATGAACAAGACGTCCAATATTGACAGTCGCTGATTGATCGTTCAATATTGATCGAGTGAGAGAGGGAGAGAGGGAGAGAGAGAGAGAGAGAGAGAGAGAGAGAGAGAGAGAGAGAGAGAGAGAGAGAGAGAGAGAGAGAGAGAGAGAGAGAGAGAGAGAGAGAGAGAGAGAGAGAGAGAGAGAGAAACCATCGGAAATTTGTTGTTTTGACCGAAAAACGGTACATTGGACCGAACCAGGAAATTTTTAATCTTACAGATTCATGAATCTTGCAATTTTTGGTCCATAGTGCTGCCGTTCATACACTTGAAAAAATATTGGGTGAAGTCCCCCTATTCTTTCCTCCTTTTTTGTTGTACTTAAAATAGAGCTATAGTATTTTAAAAATTCGTTTCTCCAGGCCTAAACCTCTTTCTGCTATTATCTCGCTTTTATTCCTCGTTTCAAGTCTGTTGCAATAAAAGTATATTCGGTTTGAGAAGGTGGGCTCGATAAAAAGTGCAGTACATCTGCTATTAATATTGTATTCGAAAACAGTAATAGTAATAAATAGAAAATGACTGTTACTCTGTTCCCTCGAGGGGTTTGGAGCCAGCGAGCCAACGTAATGATACATGGGACCGAGGCGCAGTAACTCAATAACACCACAATGTTATATCTTGCTCACAGTTCTTTCCTTCTTCATCTTCCAACTTCCTTGGCTAGAAACCGGTTTCTAGAACAGAACTGTGTAAAACGAAACCAGTCGTATTGATAACGTACTTGTCGTAGAAGCAATTTGTAATAATCTTTTTATAATAAATCGATTTAACGCATCGGTGGTATAATTTCTTACTACTTGGTGGTTTTTCCTATACTTCCCTATACTGTTTGTTGATTGTACAATAAATAAAGGACAAAAAAAATGGTAAAGCGCTAATAATATCCTTCAAAATGGCTTCAGGATCAGATCAGGGTCTACAATTAAATCCCTTCTGACCAAATGCACATTCCGCACCAATTTGTTGTGTATTTGTATTGAAGTAATAATTTAGTTTCTCGTTTCGGTTTTCCAGGCAGTTCCCGGACGCAAGCGCCTGCGGCTACTTCGGCCTGGGATGGCCGGTGCTGATGCTAAGGGACCCCGAACTTATCAAGACTGTACTTGTCAAGGACTTCGCCAAGTTCCACGACAACGGCTTCCAAATATCGATGGCGACCGATCCGATGTTGGGCATCAACCCGTTCTGCACGAACGGAAACAAGTAATTGCCAATATTGGCTTAAGATTTTAAAGTTGGAGCAGTGTCGAATTACATAAAAAGTGCGGTCACTTAAAAGTGCTGCCTCATTTTTTCGGATTGGCAAATCGAAAGACCTAAAGGAACTGCTTGGGGGAGGATTTAGGCTCAAGTAGTCCGATTATCTAGACGTCCTTTTCCCTATAACGGAATATTTTCGTTCCGTATGCCCGCAGGTGGAAAGTTATAAGGAGTATACACACGCCGACCCACACTGTTAGCAAATTGAAGACGATGATGGCCGACATGTACCAGCCCTGCCGCAACATGTTGCAGTATTTGAAAGAGAACGGCGAAATGGTGGAAGTAAGCCTGGTCGAAAATTAACCTTCTTTTCTACTTTGAAGGCATAACTTTTAAAGCGGAATCTGTTTCAGTTTAACGTCATAAAATTTATATAAGAACTAGAGAAGTTGATACACTCAAGACTTCCAGCGAATTGGAAATAATTAGGGTTGACATAAGATCTTCCTCAAATAAAGAACGACTAAACATTTTGGTTGTTTTTTCTACCTGGTACGAATTGCAGGCGAAGGATATGAGCAGCTATTACACAATGGACGTAGTGGGGGCTTGCGGGTTCGGCATGACCGGCAATTCGTTCCTGGGTCCTGAGCACGGGTTCAGGAAGGCTGTGGCCGGCGAATTATTCTCAACCAATTACCGCCCAAACATCGCATCAATCTGCGCCATATTCGCCCCAACCGTGAACAACATCTTCAATTTCCGGTAAAACCAGATGTTAATTTAACAATTGTTTCATTTACTGCCAAAGGTGCCGGAAGGAAAGGGTAGAAACCCTTCTAATGGAGCTTCTCGGATTTTGCCGGGACCGCCGGGGCTCAACCCCTTCCAACTTCGCTCATCTTCAATCATTGTATTTATCGATAATAGATTCGTTTATAATTTTAGAGTAATATCGAAAGGCGTCGAAAATTTTTTCGTCCAAATGGTGAAAGAGGTGGCCCAACACAGAGAGAAGACCGGCTTCAGGAGGAACGATCTCATACAGCAGCTCCTAGATGAGAAATGTAACTATCGCTTATGTTTAATATACACATCTCTCTTCGGGGAAAATAGAAGAGTATTTTCAATCTTTCATCTTTTATTTAGATCGGACAGTTTAGTCCTTTTTTCTGCATTGAAAATAAATGTTATATATGTGGATTTATATAGAAAAGGTATTCGTCCCGACTGAAATAAATGTAATATTTTATTCGTTCCCCGGACAGGCTACACACCGTTGGAAATGGCCGGCCATTGCATGACGTTATTCATTGATGGTAATGAAACAGCTTCAATCTTGCTCGCGTTCGCCCTCTACGAATTGGCCTCACACCCCCAGGTACTACAATTTCCTGAACATACCGTCGATAATAATAGTTGCGCTGATAATTCTTATTGTAACACTAGTCTAATTAGTAAAAAAGATCTGTTTGAATATTGCGACTAAACACTGCAAAAAGTATATTTATAGTTACTATCAAACAACATTCTGTATACTCAATAGGAATATAAATCACATATTTACAACTGACGATTCAGTCAGTTCCTTATCAAACACAATAAAAACAATTTAACGAACGTCCATTATAATAATTAATTACGCGTCGCAAAAATCATGTTAAAAAATCTGTTGTAAATAAACCACCTCTTGTATAGAACAATATCACAATTATAATTACAAGATATCGTTATTTATTAATATATATTATTTTAAAGATTATATTAATTTTTTGTTGACAGATTCAACAGGCTCTCAGGGACGAAATATTCGCGTCTGGTTTTGTCACCTTGGAGGATATAACGTACGAGAAACTGCACTCGCTCTCCTACTTGGACATGGTCGTAAATGGTAATGCGTTACAGAGGATGAAAAGTTTTCCTTGTTTTTAGTAGAATCGATTAAAAGAGCGTATTCTCTGCAGACTATCCGAAGGAAATGAACGGTTTAGAATACCTGTTTTGTGGTCTGCGAGGGGTTGGGATACCGTAGATTTCGTGTGCTACTGTCTCCTCTCGCCGGTTTGGTCTTTTGCCATCACTTAGGATGGATTTTGGGCATCACTGAAGGAATTAATCTTTTGGTTTATTCCTAGATAAATTCCCGAAGCGACGCTATATTCTCCCCGCTAAACCTACTAAAGAACCTCACCCGCCCAGACCCCCTCCCCCTTTTTGACCGATAATCCGAAAAAGACTTAAGCCCATTAACAAAATCCTCCCTAACTCAAATAAGGCAAACAACATACCCCAAAAGCACAATAACAAGACAAGTGCAACCACCACAGTACAAGTGACTAAGAAGACTAGGAAAAGACCAAACCAGCGAGAGGAAACAGAAACACACGAAATCGAATAATAGTCTATTTGCAGCTTCAAGGCGAATTTTAGAATCGGCCAGTTGATTACACAGATCGGAGGTTATATTAAAATTGTGAAATTTCACTTTGGGACAGAGACGCTGAGATTGCACCCGCCGATACAGCAGCTGTCGAGGTTGGCCACTGAAGAGACTGTGCTGAACACGCGCACCGGCAAACAGATCAAGGTGAAGAAGGGCGGTGTGATCACGATACCCGTCCTGGGGCTGCACATGGACCCCGAACTCCACCACCAGCCAGAACACTTCTCACCCGAGAGGTTCCTACCGGAGGCGAGGAAACACATGCACAAGTTCGCCTTCCTGCCGTTCGGCGAGGGACCCAGGATATGCGTAGGTAATATCATACATGAGTAATGCACATTTCCCATTCTCCGTACTAATATCATAAGTGGACAATTTAGTGAAAATAGACATAAGAAAATAACAACAAGAAAGAAACAAGAATGCCAAATCATGAAATATAAAAAAAAGAGGATAAAAAAGTAAACAACAGATGAAATAATAATAACAAAAGATAAATTAAAAAAACAAAATATGAACATAAGAAAGGCGATAAGAAACAAGAAAATGCTTGAAGAAATGATAAGTGATAATACAGCGACAAAAACTGACATAACGAGGTATACGTAAAAAAAATTAAACTAATACTAAATATACTTGACGTGACGAAAAAACAAGAATCGTGAAAACAATACGCGTCTTTTTTATAGGTAAACCAAGAAAAAGGAAACAATGGGTTCTAAGAAACGTCAAAAATCAGCTAGAAATAAAAATATAACAAAAAAAAACATAAAAATCTATGGAAAACGAAAGAAAAAATGAGAGGAGGCAAAAAAGATGAAACGTAAGAAAATTGAAGTTAAAAACGAGCCAAAATAATTGAAACAACGAAGAATGAAAAGAGAGATGATGCAGAGAAGAATTCCAAACAATGCAACGAGAAGAAAAGAAAAAAATGACAAATTATTGTGTATACTGTTGCTGTCAGAACTCTCGAGTACAGCAACGCAAAACCATAAACCGATTCTATATCCGCCGGTGCCTTCCATATTGTTGCAGGTTCCAAGTTCGCTTTGGCGGAGGTGAAATTGGCCCTAGTGGCGATAATCGGGGAGTTCGAGCTCCGGCTGCACGGCCCCAAGGCACCCATAGTCCTCAATCCGTTGTCCACTTTCGTCCACACCGCCAAAAACGGCCTCAGGCTACAGTTCGTACCGTTGCAGAAACACGAGTCCAGGACCAGAAAATAGTCTCCAGTCTCATCAACTCAACCATACCCCTCATGGCAGCCGGGGGGGGGGATTAGACCATCGCCAGTCCCTCCTCTCCACACTAAACGCGCTATTTTAATTATTATAACACACTTTTACACATTTAACAATGACAATTTATAAATATATCATAAAATATGACGTACTTTTTGTTCACAATTCACAAGAAAATGATTACAAGTAAGACCCCGTTCTTTTGAAGTAAGTAGATCCGTTGGCCTATTCCCCTATAGAAATGTATAAATTGTACATAAGATGAAATATTTAAATTCGTTTTGATGAATTGATTAGGTAATAAAGTTGTTATTCATATTGATAGTTTATTTGTCTCATTCCTTGATTTACTCACTGTCCACCTCTTTCCTACTATCACGTTGAAAAATATAAATATATATTATCTATTCACAAAAATTAATCTTAAATATCAACTTATTATTTATTAGTTGGTGGACTCATGAGTGGGATTTCCAAAACCAATTACTAATACTTTCATTATATACCATAAATTTGTAAAAAATGTCTGAAAATCGTGAAGATATTGAATATAAATTATATTAAATAGTGCCATTCTAATCAAATACAGATTTTATTAACAATATTAAATAAATTATTATATCTTTATAATAATTGGAACTTTAAATTTATATTAATTTTTGTCAGGTATTATTGAATATTTGATTGTTCTTCTAATTTTATAAAAACAGTATTCATTCCAAAAATTCAATACCTTGTATCACAAAAACCAAAATGCCAATTCCGGGTCATATTTAAAATTGTCTGTCATCCACTGTTGTTTCCAAACATATCTCTAATAATTTAAACAAACTATTCAGAATTTTTTATAATCATTTTTTTGGTTATAATTTTTTATTTTTTTAATATTAACGATATTTTAAAATGCCTAACAGAATATATTTGGAGATATAAGGTAATACAAATTATTGTTTAATAATTAAAAAGAAATTATCAAGATAAAATATATATTCAATGTGGCTACTAGTTTAAATTAATGACATTTTTATCAATAGGCAAAGCGATATGATTTAAATTGGTTTGACATTGGACACCAATTGGCTTTCATTTCAACTCACCACCCTTAATGCGACAGCCAGATATGTCTCGTGTCTCTTAGTCGGACAGGTCTTTGCATTTAGTGGGTGAACAATATCAAACTTGGAGGAATCAAAAATTCAGTTTGTTTTACTCTTCAAATGTTCCTGACAAGAGAATAGCAAGCAAATTGTAAGTACCATGTTTGTAAGCAATTTGGCTTCCTAATATTTATTGCAGTGTGATTAAAGTTCCTAAATGTATTATATTTTTTTGATAAAATAAAAAATTAGAAATGTTATTCAGTGATTTGGTGTAAAGAAACATTGCATGGCTATTTGGGGGTTTCTTTAATATTTTACAAAGGGCATGAGCAAATTATTTTTCAGTGATTGTGTTTTAATTCAAAATTTAAAAGACTATGTTATACCGCTATTGTAATTTTAACTTAATAAAATTTTTTGAATGAATAATTTAATATAAAGCCAAGGGTTATCCAATAATCATTCATTCCTCCATTCAAGATCCCACTGGATCAGTCTATTAATTTCTACATCTGCTCTAACCACTGCCAGGAACTTAGGAAAATAATATTATTTTTTTATAATAAAACAATATTATAAAAATAATATTAATAAAATAATATTTGTATTCACTAATACAAAAGACATGTTTTAATCTGTCTGTAAATTTATAATTATCCGATTATATTTCAGATAACAGTAATCAATTATTTTTTAAATATAGCTCTACTAACTGATCACCTGAGGACTTAGAAATAGAATCACGTTTTTTCTGTTGTTGAAATATTAATTAAGTCGTTATTTCTCAGCAGATGATTATGAATAGAAGATTGGCTATTTTTAGCTGCCCTATATCATGATTTTAATAGAATCATGAAATATAGAATATCAATAGAATATCATGAAATAATAAAAATAATAATAACTAACCCCAAATGAATAATGACCACTCCAGTTAGTTATTTATACATAAAGCATTTAATTAAGCAATTCTATTTCCCGTTTCAGTAAAAGTATGGATCTGACCTCAATTTTGATAACGCTTCTGGCCGGCTTGATCATCTACATGTACCTGAAGTTCAAGCGTGGCTACGACTACTGGTCCAGCAGGGGTGTGCCCTCGATGAAAGGGACATTTCCATTCGGCAACGTCAAAGATATTTTGCTCTTGAAAAAGCCCATGGGCACCCTCTACCAACAGATATATCGGTAAGCTTTATACATTTAGCAACCTGCATTTGACTTACGCCGCTGTACAGCATGAATACTCGACATTTAGTATATTCAGTCAGCTGGAAAATATCATAAGACTCTAGAAGAAAGTGAATATGTAAAATTTGCTCCGGAACATTAAAATACACTTCAACATACCTGTTTTGTGGTCTGCGAGGGGGTGGAATTCCGTATGCGAGGGGGTGGAATTCCGTGGATTTCGTGTGTTTCTGCCTCCTCTCGCCGGTTTTCTGGACACTGTGTACAAGTGACTGTGACAGTGCAGTGAGGATGCCCGAAAAACATCCAAAGTGCCAAAAGTGACTAACACCGCTATTGAAGATGGCGAGCGGCCGAAACCGGTCTGGCAAAAGACCAAACCGGCGAGAGGAGACAGAAACACACGAAATCTACGGTATTAAAATCTACATAAATAATACAGATGAATAGTAATTTACTATAATTATATACATGCTCAGGTCTTTAATAATAATTGTTCCAGCGTCGTACTTATTTATGTATATTTTTGTTGTAATTTGTAGCAAGTTCCAGGGTGAACCGGTGTGCGGATTTTATAAGATGTTTCAGCCGGTGTTGATGGTTAGGAAGCCCGAACTTGTGAGGACGATACTGCAGACTGACTACTACAGCTTCGAAGAGAACGATTTCCACTTTAACCGCGAGGTCGACACTCTGCTGTGCTCAAACCCGTTTACAATTACTGGAGAAAAGTACGCGTTTTATTGTTATCACTCTGTTGGCCGCCAGAAAATTCATTACACGATAATTACAGTGTGACGGGAAAAATGAAAGACTTCGTTTAACTAGAACTAGATTTATATTCCTTCAATTTTCCAAACGGTTGAAGTCCGCTGACATTGTTTTCAGGTGGAAGGAGATGCGAGGTAGCCTTATTAAAGCCCAGGGCCCGATCAGGCTGAAGTCAATGTTTCCGATCATCTCCCGGGTCTGCCAACCGCTCATCGACTACCTCAACGAGAACTCGATGAAACCTCTGGAAGTAAGCCGACGTCAAGGACCCAAGTAGAATTCTGTTTGTTCACGAAGTTCAGTTCGCAGGATTCCTTCTGATCTTCTGCATCCTTCGTCAGTTCTGGCAATAGTCAAACTACTACCTATTGAAATGATTAATGCATATTTTTTGGTTTTTGTTTCGATCCAGGCAAAATATCTCGGGGGAAATTTCACGGCCGACTCTGTGTCGAGCTGCGTCTTCGGCTGCCCCACCGACTCGTTTAAGACCCCCGACTCCGAGTTCAGGCGGATGTCAAACAAGATCATCAACGGCGAGTTCTTTTCCAACGTGGCCATCATACTTTCCTTTTACGCCCCATCCCTGCTCAAGATATTCCCATTGAGGTAATAAAATCGCCCTAATGAAGTCAATCTTACCCGAGTCATCTAAAGCGGCCCGGTGATGGCACAAGATCCTCTGTCCTCTCACCTAATAATTATTTTAAAAATATGTAGTTTTTAACATTGAGTAGTTCACAAATCCAGTAATATTGAAAAGTTTTTTCTCAGGATAATTGGCAAAGACGTGAGCGATTATTTCAAGAAACTGATTCAAGAAACGGTCGACGAGAGGATGACGAACGGTACGTCGAGAAATGACATAATTCAATTTTATATCAACGAGAACAGAGAAGCAATCGATGAAGGATTACCGCCCGGTACGTATTACACATATCATGGCCATTGTTTCTCTTCTGATCAAAAATAACTCTTTTATTGCGAAGGAATAATATACTAATTATCCTAGGAGAGTTGCCATTCTTATATTCCTAATAATTTTTCTTTTGCCGCAGTACACAATATCGACAAGATCACGGCCAACTGTCTCAACTTCTACATGGACGGGTACAACACGTCCTCTATAGTGATCTGCTTCTCGCTGTACGAGCTTGCCAAGAACCCGGCCTGCCAGGAGAAGGCTCGCGCCGAGATCAGGTCGCTGGCCGACGACTACACTCAACTGGACTATACCAAACTGCTGAGCCTCAACTATTTAAGCCAGGTCGTTATGGGTGGGTAAATTACACCAATCGAGTCTCTCTAAGGCTAAAATTGTAATTTTTTATAAAAAAATCCCGTCTAGTATCTTCTTGAGATATCATTGAGATCCTCGGTTTTTGGACTGGCGTATATAAGAATTAATAAAAGGGCATTTATATTCGCATTACAGAATCGATGCGGTTGCACCCACCTTTGGCAACTATGACCAGGCTCTGCACTCGAGGCACCACCATCAGCTACGGCGAGAAAAAGTGGACAATCGAAGCAGGTAGAAGATCGTGCAAATATCGTGTAGAATTTCAGAGAATCAATTATGAGAATTTGTTTTCATCCGACCCAGTTCTGCCCGATATACTGTTTAAACGTCGTGATATTTTTAATGCTTTATTTTGTGACATAACGTCAAAGCGAATCCCAACTAATGTAAGATTCTGTAAAATAATTACTATCGTACTAATATCCAACCTGCCCGTCGTTGACTGCAGGTACGCCGGTGGCCGTTCCCGTTTACGCCCTCCACATGGATCCGGAATATTTCGAAAATCCTAAAAAATTCATCCCCGAACGATTCGAAGCTTCGAACGACATCGATAACAAACAGACCCGCCAGCGATACGCCTACCTGCCGTTCGGGGAGGGCCCCAGGATTTGTCCAGGTACTTGCAACTCTCTTCTCTCAATTTAAAATTTGCTAATTTCTAAATCGAAACGCTTTCCAATGTCAGAATTCGTTACCAACTGTTACTGTAAACATACAATTCTATGTTATACTAGTTCGATGAGAGAAAATTTCTGCGACCAGAACTTGAATCATACCTAACTTACTGTGGGAAGAACCTGCCACCCTGGTGGTCAGTGGTTGACCCCCTGTTAGTCCGAGATTCTTCGGATTTCTACCGCCTCCCTAAAAATCCTCTTGTAGCAGCTATTATCCCTTGAAAGTATTTTTGAAGAGGTGTTCGCTCATGTTCGACAATGTTGTTGCAGGCATTAAATTCGCCCAGATGCAGGTGAAGCTGTTTCTGGCGACCGTCCTTCTGAATTTCGAGATCTTACCCGGCTACGCTTGCGTTGACGACGACGGACTTCTTGTTCCGGACCCGGCCAACTCATTCATGTTGGCCGCAAAAGACGGTCTCTGGCTCAAATTCAAGCCTCTGGTTTCGAAATGAAATTTCCATTGAAACCAAGAATTTCTGTTCATGACCGAAACGAACTTATCGAAACTGATTTTCGGGAAGAAATTTGTGCGCGCCTCAATTATTTGCACAATTCCACCTAAAAGGACATTTATAGGATAGTATGCTTAAGAATTTTGTATAACATTTAAGAACGATTTTGAAATTTTGTAGGCAACAATTAAGTTAATAAAACGAGTCTAATAAAACATGAAATTCGTGTGGGCCTGAAATTAATAAACATTTTCATTCCATTAGTCGCTTTTTATGATGAAAGACGATGTAGGTACATCGCCTACATAAGTAATTTAAAAAATATACAATTTCATTTCATATTAAACAAACAATTTCCATCTCTCCCTCATACACCAGTCATATCTCACCTTTAAACGTTCTTTACCATACAAAACATAAATTAGAGAAAACAACACCACAGGTAACGTCAAATTTTTTTTTATTGGGTAATTGATTTAGGTTTTCTTTGATGAGTTAACATTTGACTGTTGAACTGTTCACTACTGCATGCTACTCCATTGCTCCATGGTCTATGGTGGAATACTATAGTTTCCTTTGTTATCGTCGATTGTATATAGGTTGCATAATATGTATATTGGCTGTCAATATGCATCGGCGTTGGATAACTCTAACGTTTCAGAAATAATCGTTCGAAGGGTATACATTTTCGTGCATGGAGGATGTACTCTCTTGTGACATCACTATGAACCTATTTTAACACCCGATGCATCATCTTCTCGGATAATATAAATCTTGGATGTTTCACATACAGATTATGTGCTCTTTCTTAAGTTCGTACTTCATTTAGATCGTAACTTAAACTCCGATATAAAGGATAATTCCATCTACGGGTTCCTTCCTCCCACAGGAGGTTCTTTTATAATGCGCTCAAAGCCTCTGGTAGGAAGGCGAGTCCTCGATTTCGACCGGACGCTGCTGACGCCGAGGTCGTTCTCCTCCGTCGGGCCTCGGCTCCAACCTCAACGAGAGATAGAAGTTGCCCATCTCCTCGCCGTAGTGGGCGGCGGTGAGGAACGCGTGCGCCCTCTGCGAGTGGGGAAGCGCGTACCTGTGTGCTGCCCTCTGCCAGCCGACCAGCCGACCTCCGACGAGAGTGGCGCGCTCTACACGATCACCGCTATCCTCGGTGGCCGAATCTCGGCCCGCCCCACCCGCCCTAAACGATTCGGTGTCACCGCTTCCATCGCTCCTCCAACTGTCGTCAGACGTGCTTCGGTTAACACAGCCTAAAGTCTGATGGCGATTATGAAACGATGATAACAGGCCTGGCCTAGAACCCACCCGCACTGCAAGCCTAAGTTTAGTAACATATTAGTAACTCGCCTGGTGTTTGTTAGTTCGCGGCCGAGTGAATCGCAGTGGCTCAGGAACGAACTCAACCTGAACGGAGATATGCACCGTTTCAGCGATTTGGGGACCACGGGCGGCGGATTGGAGCCCTTATACACCGTGCGTAGGGCCGAACAACAAGAGATGCCTGCAATGTTTGACATGTTTTTGATAATTACAGCATCCGTCGATACAGAAAAGGCGTTAACCTACTTTTATAGAATGTTGGCTACATACGATCGACGTTGTTGGGGGCTGTGGGACCGGGCGCTAGTTTGGCCAGGAGTGCTGCCACCACATAGGGCACAGAAGGGATATAGGGCTCGGTCCTCGTCGAGCGCTCCACCGTCCGCCCGTACTCCAAGCTCCTGGGCTCGGCGTACATCTTCAGTAGTCGCCACAGCCTCCTGGATAACAGATACACGCGCAACACCGAGCTAAGCAGATCAAGTAACCATCGACAAACGCGATATCGACAAATACTGACTGATATTTGGTCGAGTGCCTGGCCCTGATGTAGTTCCAGGTGTTGTTGAGCCTGAATACAGAGGGTGCCTGAAGGCCGTACAACACGCTGGTGGCCGACTGCAGGTTGCGCAGCCTGTGCAGTTTGTCCGCCACGTTTATGTACCTGGCCACCATTCGTGCTCTCATCTGAAACAGAATGCTTCAACTAAAATACCGAATATTTGATTCGACATTGCGCGTAATATAATCACGGCAAATACCTTAACGGAGTCAATACTGAGTATCTGGCTGGACACGAGGTTAGCCGTCCGATGGGAGAACGCGATCATAGCCATTAGGTTAGGAGCGTTTTTCGTGTTCCCTTCCAACACGGCAGTCATCAGATCGTTTTCGGTCAGCTGAAAATTATTTTATTTATTATCATAATTAATAGACGCTATTAATACCGGTTAACTAGAAATTATTACTATCAATTAGCATCTCATAAACTAAATCGCCTTTTACTCCTCACCGCCATAACATCTCTCCGTTTATGTTTAAAACGCCCCAAAATTACAAGGATAAAATATTATATAATTACTTTTTGGAAGAGGTCCCGATCGATGAGGGTCAGTTGGTAGGCGATAACGGTTGAATTGAAGTCCCAAGTAGTGAGCTCCTGTTCAGATTTGAACAACAAATTCATTCTCCCAGGACCTGTAAATATATACCAAATTGTTTGTTCAAATAAATGCAGAAATTAATGAAACAGGATCGACTGCGATATTCGTCACTAAGCGAATATATGTGGTTATTTATCACACTATGAGAAATCCTATTTTGATTCAGTCCCAGTCTTAGCGCTTTCTTGTTCCCAACAGCTGGCGCTACTATTTGACGTGAAAAAATATTCTAAAGCATGCAGGCATCGTATGTGTTTCTTATTTATCAAATTATTCGGAGGTCGTCATTAGTATATTAAAGAAAAGTAAATCTAAAACCGTAACAGACAAAAAATAAATTAATTTCCTGCTTACATTCAATTTGACCATGGTTCGTTGCCATCATATCCATTTTAAGATTGTCCATGAAATCCATGACAGGGGCAGTTGAACTGTGGTTACCATCGCACAAGCTGGTCCTGTACAATTTAGAATTGTGACTATATTACAGTAAGATATTCTTTTTTTACACATAACAAAATATAGTTTGTAAATGTAAAAACTCACTGAGAGTTCTTCTTTTTTCGCGTCGATTTCCACGCCAGATGGAGTCGCCTCCTCAAACCTGGATAGCGAAGAAATGATCATATAGGATTTTAAGCAATTCGATGAGTCATGACATTTATCACAATGATAAGAAAAGTGTTTAATTACTGCCGTGCGCCGAGTATGAACTTCTCGATGACTTTTCCAGGTAGTCCCGCAGGGATTTCATGTGAGCTCGAATCTGACCATAGGTGGACTTCTCGGTCATGGGCCTGTACCAACAGCCCGGTGTCCAGAACATCACCGGTGGCCTAAAGTCGTGCAATTAAAATACAACGGACTTGTTTTATAAGCAATATAAGGATATTATTTTCGCATGAAGTAGCTGTTGTTTTTTTTAACAGTCCAAATATAAAGCTACCTCTGTTGTACGAAAATTCTGTTCGAGAGGACGACTATCGCCGGTATTCCGCATTCAAATTTTCCATTCTTCTCGACAGCCTCCCGGGTGCCATTGACGGCATACTCGCCGCATTCGGTGGCAGTGGCGGCGACAGACTGCAGAAGGCAGTGGGCCGACCAGCTGGCCGCCAACTGCCTCCTGGATAGGCCGAGTCGGAACTCGGGTTCGCCGTGGCGCTCTCGCCTCGACGTCAGGCTAACTTCTGAACTGGCTCGCTTCAACTAGACAAGGCGAAAAATAAATAAAAAAAAGCCCCTTAATTGATGCCACGCGATGCGACAACTAGCGCTATCAGTAAGATTACAGATCCTATGATTATCAATTCAATATCCTGTTTATTTATGATACCACTCTATGTACCAGCATTTTTGTATCGTTTGTCCGCCTTTTCCAAGTATCTTTCACAAGCCATCTTTGTGTAATTGCTAACGGCCACAATTTTCAGACACGTAATATAAACCTACTTGAAGGCAATAGGCCTGGCTTCTGGATATCTTCCAGGGTCCAAGGCCGTACATGAAGTGTGGCAACGGCTGGAGGCTGTAACGCCTCTTGTGGCGCCTCCTCGAGCTCTTCCTCTTGTGGTCACCCAACGGGGTATCTCGGCCGGCGCTCTCGGCCGTTTCCGTCTTCAGGCCGCGTTCCCACAGGAGGACGGCGTCGTCCACCAGACGACCGACCCAGGTCTCTCGCTCGCACCAGCCCTTCGAAAGCACAAGCGGTAACAACTGGGTTCCGCGTATACTTGTACCCAGTAATTTCGCACCAGCGGAACTCAAAGACCAGACATGGTGTTAGGAATACTTAATTACTCGGGCGGTTCGACTGAATTCAAATAATATTGGGCGAGTGTGTGCCCCATCATTAATTGGATTACCTGGTACTCTTCGACCGAGAGTGTTGTGGATCCCCTCCGGTAGGGAGTATGCAGATAGAGGCCCGTCCTGCAGTTCTCGTCAATGCCTTGACCGAACCTGTTCACCTGGTGTAGCCCGATCGTTCTGCTCGTCGGATCCAAACCGGTGGCCAAAGTAGATTTCCTGCTTCAGTCAACGTTTTAAGATACCTGGCTTTCAGTCTAGTCCACGTATTTTGACTCAAGTCTACTTTTGAGGCTAATTGATGCATAAGAAAATAAAACTGTTATATCTTTTTTATAGGGGTGTTTACCCTATGGAGTCGAGAGAGGTCTGCGGAGGTCGGGGGGCAGGGGCGTGGTCCAAGCGAGGTCCCGCCCCGCTACAGCCACTCTCGAAATTCGGGCCCAGAAACAAGTTGCGGTCTGCCCATTTGAACTGTAAGATGATTGTTGATGCTGAATTAACTTAAATGACGCTAAAACGCAATGATGTTAAAGATAGTAGTAACAACTAGTGTAGGTGTTAGCGCAGGGATATACCGATTTCGACTTTGGCTTGGGCTGTTTACCACGACCGCCAGCAAATTGGGCAGGCTGCGCTTGCCCTTCTGCAGCGTTCGGCGGTGTCATGGTGCTGCCGGAAGTGGAAGAACCCACCGACGTCTCCGACTGAGTCGACTTGGGCTCTTCAGGGCACAGGAACTTGACTCGCTCGCACCACAAGTTCCAAAACATCTGCATAAAACACAGAACGTACGACGATGCACGACATTCAAAGGATCTATAACCCGAACTGCTTTATCAACATGGAAATATATTTAGGATAATGGAGGCTATCGCGCCATACATGGGAGGTGAAACATTATCCAGACAAGTGCTTGCACGTGTTTGGAGAGCTCACTGAATTTAGTTAAAATACGAAATGAAATATTGAACAGAACACTCCGACCTGTCTGTCTTGTGAACCAGCCAGCTCGAAATATAGCACTTTGTTGTTGCAGAAGCGCGCCTTCAGGGTGTGCCTGGAGTGTCGCCTGAAGACGGAGACGTTGACCCACTCGACTGGACAGACGCTGATCAACTCGAGCTCGTCCTCGTCCCCTTCGCCGCCTGCCCACCACCGGCAGGGACACAGCTCACTGCAACTATCGCCTCCCTTGCACAGCACATCACTGGCCAGGATAAGCTTCGTAGGAGTCAACCCTGCACACCAAGAGTATGCATGTTTTGTCTTTTCGCTATAGTCAATAGCGTTCGGTCAGGTATAAGCCGACAAGCGTAAGTATCTCGCTGTGTTACAGGTGACAAGTATATTGGAATACTATGAAATTATTTATCCATGCCACTCATGTCCTTGTCTTGAATAGAGAGGGTTCCGCAATCCAATTTTGCCTTTTTTGATGAATTGATCTCCTCCCTAAAGCTAACAAAAAATACATTTTATTTGTACCAACCCATTTGAATCTGTCTGATGCCCAGTCCTTCTCTCGTTGTCTGGGCAAACGGGCTTTCGATCAGTACCATGTCTTCGAAATCTCTGTATTCGGTGAACAATAACCTCTGTATACGGTTTCCATTATTTCTACAGACTGTCGTGACCATGTTCTCTTCCCCTTCCATTGTCGCTTCAACCTATCAGATCCAACATTACATCAACACGCAGACCTTTATTATTTTCGATCACAGTTAATTTCGTCGTTGAAACAATCATTGCCCCCACAAAAATAAAATATTTATTCTATGGGGGAGGGATACAGGAAAAATAGAAGGAAAAACAAAAATATACTGCCGATTGTTGAGAAGGAATAACTAGTTGCCATAGAAAACCAAAATATGACAGACTTCATTGTAATGACACACTCGTTCCAATGAAATGTAATACACCAGACGCGCATTGAATATAAGAAAGAACAACATCCTTTTTCGCACACGAGAAAGAACATTAGGGAACAATGAGAGAACATTATGCACCCATAAACTTATATAGTGAAGTGTTTTTTCGTGGAGAAATTTCCAGTCCGGAGAATAAGTTGGCAAGCATGTGCGACATGCCAGACTGCAGCTGTAGCTACATGTTGCAAGCTGCTGAGTAAAGTAGCACAGGTTTGTTTTGAGTTCGTCCCGTGTTTGTGTCGAAGTCTTTTCAGTAACCTCCGGGAGTTTTCCCGTTTTCGTAGTCCGCAATGGCTCTGGCGCTGGTCGATTACGGGAGCAGCGGGGACGAATCCGAAGAGGAGTCCGAGGAATCGACCAGAGCGGAAATCGTTCAGAAACCGACCGTTCCCAAATTACCTGCGGAAGACCAGACTCATAAAAATAATGACAGTGAAACCGCTGACAAATACTCGGCGACAGGGCCCGACGATGTGGAATTGGAGGACGGTAGGTTCGACGTCTTGCCGCGTCCCATCTCCCTGTCTCAGGACATAGCCTGGACGGCCCTGAACCCCGGCAAGAACAGGGGCAAGGTGAAGATATACGCTCCGGCCATGCCCGACACAGAGCCCGAACAGGAGACGGTGGCCAAGAAAGTGCTGAAGCCTTCGAAAAAAGGCTGCGGACTCTTCGCCCTTTTGCCGAGCCCCAAAAACCAGTTCCTGGTGGCTCCAGCGGCCGCCCTCAAGAGGCCCAACCCGACAACCTCCACTGCTCCCTTGGTAAATACACTTTTAAGTCCCAACTCTCATTTTTCTGTAATGATGTTAACACATATGTGCTGCCACCATATTCCCAACCTTGGAATATAGTGAAATATGTGTCAAACCCTTACCTTAATTGTGGCATTAAGAAGACATTTTTAAAACCATCTTAAATATAGCAGGGAGAATTGAAACACTCATTATGTACAACTTTGACAGATATTTGAGCTGGAAATTCTATAGTTCTTCCCCTATAGAGTGATTTTAAATTATTATTTTCATCAGTTACTCCTGGATAAACATTGTTTTGTAAATTTTGCTTTAAATTCCTTCCTTTAGGAAGGAATTGTTTATAATCTAGCTGTGACAATTAATATTTCATCCTTATATTTTTCATAATTATATTTGACTTCTCAACACTTAAATTACAGTGGATATTAATATTCATTATTTACTGAAAAAAATTCCAAGTAACATTGATTTCAATATGTTTCAGGCAAAGAAACCAGCAGTCCCAAAACAGGATAAATCACCAGTAAAGAAACCCACCCCAAAAGATGATATAACAGATGAATCTGATGGGGAAGCGGAAGATTCATCAGATTTCTTCTCACTGGACAAACCTGAGTCACCTACTCCCGTAATTCAAGACAACATTGACCTGATGTTCGAGGATCCTAAACCTGTAGGACCTGTTCTTCCTGCCAACAGGCCACCTGTGAAAGTATCTACCCCGGTTGAACATACTGAAGAGGAAGAAGAAGAAGAAGATGGCACCTCGTCATTGGAACTGGACCAAGAAGCCCTGTCCCGTCTGTGCGGAGGCAAAGCCTCGCGGAGGAATAACCGAGACAATATCGAAGTTATAGACGTCAACTACACCAACCTAGTGCCAGATGCCAATGAGTGGTTGGCCAAGGAGCTCAGCCAAGAGAAGTCGACGAGGGTCAGCAGCAGCAGCCATAAGAAGAAGCACGAACCCACCTCCCAGCAGAGGCGGAAACATCAGATCACATTTTTGGCCTACCAGGCCAAAGAACAGGAACTGGAGTTGAAGAACCAGTGGTCCAACAACAGAATGACCAGGAAACAAACACAGGCCAAATATGGGTTTTAACTTTATTGTTATCCATGTTTGTAAGTGGAGAATTAAAAGAAAGGTGAATAATTCTTCATTTCCTAACTATGTCAAATATGTTTCAAGTGAAAGAGACATGTAATCTGTGTAATGAACCACTTTCATCAAGTGTGCCATCTCAATAGTCATCAGACAACACTGGAACTCAGCTAATGGTCAACTTTTATGGACAATCCAGAGAAAGTTGCTTTATTTGTTACAACTAGTAAAAGGAATGAAAAGCCCATCTTTTTTGATAGGCACATCAGTTGATTTCTTTTACCATGTTTTTGTAAGGTGTACAGTATTTGTATATAAATGTTCCCCATACAAAATAATAAAGAAGAAAAACAAATATGCTTGTATTGTTATAGTCTTTAAAGACTCTACATTTTATTTTATAAAAGGTTTTATATAGCGTTTTTGAGTTAAGTTCAATCTTTTCAACAAAATACGTTCCGACCATAGTTAAACAAAGGTTGAATGATCCAGAGAACATATACTTGATTATACACAATTCATGTGGCTAGGGAGGTGAAACAAAAGCTGTAGAAACTTATTAATGTGTAGTACCTCATCTCCTTGTTCACAAAGTTTAAACCTTACAGAAAGGGCTTTCTATAAAATACAATTATACACCAGAAACATTCTTAGCAAACCTGGTGGTGAGCTCAATATATCTTTGATATATATTGGCTTGCCTGGAATTGGTCTGGAAAGAAATGAAAAAAAATATTCTGGCAAAATAATATTTATTTGTTGCACTCTATTACATAATATAATTTTTTTCTGGAACATAACAGTAATAAAGCTCTACCCCTTTGTTTTGTACGCAATAAAATGCGCTTAACAATAAATATATCTCTAGAAATAAATAAATAAATTATCTATAAGCCTACCTGCCCTCTAGAAATTAATTTGTGAACGTGTTATTCATTAAAATACAGTAATAGGGGAAACCTTAAATATAGTACATTCAGTTTTTATAAATAACATGATTGAGTTGAATTTAAAGCGAAATATCCGCAAATTGTGCATGATATAGGTATCAAGTAACTGGTAGTGATACTACTCTACCTAGTGCATTTTAATTCAATCGCTGTTAAGGTTTTGAATTCTGTCGATTGCAAGATCTGATAAATATTTTTAAAGCAAACATTAGCCCAAACTATATAGCACAGAAGCGGATTTAGCAATGTCTTAACCAGGACGTCCGGGATAAAATTGACGAGCTACTGGGGTTCCCTCTCAATATAATCAGATCAGAAGTTTCAACGGCATCGGACTCAGTTTTCAATTTTAATTGAAATTGAACGAGAAGACGGAGATTCACACAAATTATGGGCTTTTGGCCAGCCGGAAATAAAATGAAACGCGAAGGAACGACAAATAAAATAGGAACGCGAATGATGCACGTAACTTAAGATCGTATCATCGGGGTTTCAAGCGACCCGAAGAAGTCGATGAAGCTCGTACTAGAAGTCGTAGAGTAGTAGAGCGTTTGAAAGGGAGAAAGGACAGCGAGCCTCGCGAAATTGACTGATTGGCTTATGAGTAACATGAGGATTAATAGAAATGACAGGGCACACACCCCGGAAACATTATTACAAACAATGTTTGTCCAGGGCAATCCAGGATTGCCCGTATGTTGTGACACAGTTTGATGGACTAATAGTGTCTACTAGACGTGCCTAGGATCGGGCCGTGGGTTGTATTTTAAAAGAAGTCGAGGTCTCTGCAGAAGCTCATCCTAGCGGCACTAATATTCAATTCTGAGTAAGATTTAATTAGTGTTTAGGCCGACCGTGCCTAGGCAGTTTTCTAGGCCTTCAGTTCGTCAACGTTGTTCGTTTTTTTATTTGTAACGCTATTTGTTGTTAGATGGACAAACTAAATTCGGATTGTAAAAGTCTAAATTGTCGCTATAAATGGAAAAGTTTTCCTCGTTAATTTCTTTTAGATGTAAACAGTGTATAATATTTGAATTTTTATGTTTCCTCCAGTAATTGTTAATAATTCATTTTTGCGTGCGCGTCCGGAAACAATGTGACGTGGCGAAGTAGTTAGGGTCGGCCAATGATACCTGGAATTTGGTTACTGTACGGGCTCGAGGTTGGCGACAGGGCCTTCGAGTACTATCTTGTCGTCCGGCACCGGGATGACCAGTATCGCCGTCGTTTCCTTCACGTCGGCGTGCGGAGGCGGAGGCGGAGGCTGGGACAGGATGACCTGCGGAGGATGGTCCTCGTTTTCGGGTACCGCGGCGCCACTGGTGGCCGACGTCGTCGTCTTTGTCACCTTGGTCACTCCTCCGGGTATCTCCTCCTCGGTGATCTGGGTCACCAGCCTCCTGCCGTGCCTGTACCCCTTGAACCCGCCCCCGTAGCCGCCGTACCCCCCGTAGCCGCCCTGGTCGGCGAAACCGCCGCCCGTGTAACCCTTTTGGTTGAGGTAGTCGCCGTAGCGGCCGCTCTGGCCCAAGGCGTTCCTGTTCAGGTTGGAGTCGTGATGTCCGCCCCTCCTTGCCGCTCCGCCCAAGTCTTGCAACCTGGACGACGAGCCATCAGTTCGCAATATTACCAAATGGCATTGTAAAGATAATACAGACTAACCATTATAATGATAATAATTTTTACTGCGTAGCTATAAAAAAATACTATGTTGTGACTCCGTACACAAAGCCGAAAATGTTGTAAGATATTAAATGCGAGTCACGGATTCTCTCACATTGTAGACAGATATCAGTTTATTTACGTTTATTATCCTTATATTGAATAGAAAATAATAAGAGGGCGTTACCTGTTGTCGTAGGCTCCGTACTGGAGCCTGTTTTGATGACCGAGGCCGTCGTCGTAGTAGGTCGACTTGTCGCCGCTCTCGTCCTTCCTGTAAGATGTGGAGAAGCCGGCCGACGAGTGTCCCTTGTGCCTTCCCCCCAGGTCCTTGTAACCGGCCCCTTGTACGCCCGTTTTCCCGTAATCGAAACCACCTGATTGATCGAATTAGAAGCGTAAATAATAAAACTGTTATTTGAAATGCTCATAATAAAAATTCTCTTCGTGAGAACGGTTTAACATTTTCGACAATGCCGTGGAATACACAGAACTCAAGCAATAGTTTGCTTTCCATAACTTACGTATTTATTTATACAATTAATTATACTCTTTAAATACAAGGCTGCTCCTCAGAGCTAATAGAGCGTATCCGTTTTTTCATTGTAAGTGTAATAAAATGCTACTTACCTCCGTATATTTTTCCGTGATCGTAGGCATTTTTATTGGCCAGGAGATCGTCATAGTACCCGTTGTTAGTCTTGTACCCGCCGAGGTTGCGGCCCGCGTCAGCGTAGCTCTGGTAACCGCCCTCACCCCCATTATACCCGGCACCGCCCTTGTAGTAGGGGAAACCGTAACCACCGTAGCCCCGACCCCGCCCCGTACCCGTACCCTCCGGGGTAGTATCCGCCCCGTACCCGCCCCGTAGCCACCCCGTAGCCGCCTCCGTAGCCGCCCTTGAACCCGCCCTGCCCCTGGTAGTACAGGCCCTCCCGCCCCGCCGTAGTGCGGGTAGTAACCGTAACCGCCGATGGCCCTAAGCGGCTGCACCTCGAAGAAGTCCGTGCTGTTCACCTGCAGAACAATAACTACAATTAAACCGTAGTTGTAGTTAAACTTAAGGCGAGATTCCACTGAACACCAAATTCTGGGGGCTGTTATTGATCGAAAGGAGAATAGTTCCCTGCTGTCGGGGGAAACGAAAGGACTTCGCTATACTGGATCAGTAAGTAGTATAATTTAATAATTATAGTGAATCTAATTCAGTTTAGTTAATTTTTTTACCTGATCAAAGGTGAGATTGATGAATATTGCGTGCAACGCTAGCCCAATGTGCGTCAACTGAGACGACTTGTTCGACGAAGAACTCGACCTGCCGGCCCCTGAACCCATCGCTATATCTGCAAGTATAACAATAATTATTAAAGTATTAACCGTTAACCGAATTTTACGGATTTTTTAAAGGCAGGAAAGATATAGAGTAGAAACAGAATACAGCAAGAGTGGTAATACCATCATTACTACCGGGTACAACGATATTAGCGCCTTCAGAAATGTGAGAATTGAAATCGCTGAATTGAATCGAACCCAGGGCCCTTAAACTCACCAAAGGGGAACACTCACCTGTTAAGAATGTTGACAACTTGGCGGATAAAAGGTTGATACGTGAAGAGCTGATGACGTTCTACCCGATCGGTGTTCAACGTCGGTCTGTGGTGCTGGAGAAACTGGCGGCTGTTCTTATATAGCAGGATGGATTGAATTGACTATGGTGTGGTCATGGTGGATGATAATTGTGGTCATGGCGGGTCTTAGCCGTGGTCCAAACCAAGGTTGGACAGCATCCTTGCTCGGTCCTTTCTTGGCGCCTTTACCTTTGCCCGTCGGATTCGAATTTAGTGTCGCGACGAATTCATTCGCTTAAAAATAATTAAAAAAAACGTGACTTTTCGGTCGACTACTTGCTGTACTTGCTACTTGCTTACTTGGTGCGTAATGAGGTACTCAAACATTATTACTAATACCTAAATGCAATACTGAAGATTTCGAGAAATAGAAATTAGGAATTTCGTGACGAAAGATGCCAGTCTACTGGTGGTATTCCAACTGCTTAGCTTACACTTTTATAAGATAGAAGCGATAATAAGGATATAATAATAAGGATATTAAGGAATAAGGAATTAAGATAATAAGTATAAAAACACGGCGGGTAATTTTATTCACAACAGTGTGTACTGAAATTGTTATCTGAAATTCTTTCGATATCCCTTTCTGATAAAACCCGTGTCATATTAAGGAAGACTATGTGTATAGTCTTATCAAGTCCAAGATATTCAACGCGAGGTCCAAACTGACCGTTTACAAAACAATAATCACTTTAAGCGTGTCCTGCTTGGCGAAACGCAGTTTTTTTTTCAATATTAAAAACGTGAGTAAAGGAATCATTATTGATAAAATCCTGATGTCTTTTCTGTTAAAATTGAATATTGTTTCCGCTTTGTATAAATCTTTTTTTCGCTTCTTTTACTCGCGGTACGGGCATTTAACGAAGCGTTAAATGCGAAATTTTCCGCACCGATCCTCTGCTCGATCAAGGAGGCAATTCCCAATATAACGTAACGTCCTTTAGCAGGTTTTTTTTTGCTCCTTTCCCCCTATTCTCTTTTCGAATTGGAGGTTGAAACAAATCGTAGGACAAAATAGCGTCCAGCCTTAACACAGGATAGACCAAGGATGATGTATACATTGAGGGCGCTACCGCATTTATTTTTATTTCTTCGCTATTAACATTAAGAAAGAGTTTACCTAACATTAAGATGTTATGTATATGCCAATAAATATAATAGTCATAAATAAAAATATTTTTTATAATATAAAAATAATATATATATATATATATATATATATATATATATATATATATATATAATACTTATAATTATATAAATATATTATAAATATAAATGTAATAGATGTTATATATATGACAATAAAACCTTCACATGATGAGTTTTAAATTTTTAAAAATTAAATGTTATTTAATGACAAAAGAAAAATATAAAATAGATCTAATGAATTAGTTTATGTGTGTGCATTGTTTTTGTATTATTTTTTAAAGTATATAAAAGAATTAATTTAAAAAACTGTACATAAGCATATCTTCTACATGGAGAGTGAAATACTGTAGTTGGACTGTGTGCTTCCATATATTCAGTCTCATAATAATACCCTCAAATAAATACTTTTATTTTAATTTATTCATAATTTTGACTCATTAATCATTCTAGGGTCATAAAAATAAGTGAAACATCAATAATTCTACAATGCTCTCATTTATTTAGCAAATATAAATACAGTATTAAAAAAAAAATTTGGTTTAGAGCGTGCGTTTTAAGACAAAAGAATGGCAGTTTGAACTACCCTAATGCAATTAAAAAGGTATAATAATACCCAATGTATGTAAGAAATATTATTTAAGAAGCATACATCTTGACAGCTCTATCTGTATTCAAAATAAAAGCTCTATCCCAATGTAACATATAGTAACAACTGTAATATTATAAATTATAATAAGTTATAATTAAAATTATAATCCAGTCTCCAAGTAAATAGGATAAAACAAACAGTTTAAATACAGGACAGGGATTAATCATTTCTCAGAAAATTGTTTCTATTATACAATTTCATTTTTCTAAATGATTTTATTTTCAATGTCTGCATCATAGTTCAGATGGTAAGAGACTTGACACTGGTAGATGGCTGACACTAGATTGAGGTTCAACCAATTGATTTTTTAAAGTTAAAAATCTGCTTTCCCAGTATTATAGAAAATTTTTTATTTGAGGAAACTAAGGTACTTAAAAGAGTGAGCAAAGTATACAAACATCTTTCTGAAACAAGTTTAATAAAAGATGAAGTAATATATAAATAATAATATTAAGTACAGTAATAATAAAAATACATTTAACCCTTTTTTGGTATAAAGTATTCAATATTTGCCTACAAAATCAAACACAACACCTTAAGAAAAAGTATTTTATTTAGAGGTAATCTGATATGTATACATAAATAAATATATGTAAATAAACTTAACAGAATTTTAATTTGTGAATATCAAAATCACAAAAGTCATATGAAATATTCAGCTGCACATACTGCTGTTTACATTTATAAATTCCTTATAATAAATATTATATATATATATATATATATATATATATATATATATATATATATATATAAATACAATGTACAACCACAAGTGAATTTGTTACAGTAATGAATAATATTTTAATATTTTGGACATTAATCACAGAGTTAAAATTGACAATAGTTCAAAAATAAGTATAAAAATAAAATAAAAAGGAAATGAATTGAGTAAGTAACAAACATGCACTTGTTTCTGCAGAATGCAACTAAACTTCTATTAACTGGTAATTGGAATATATTTTAGACCAAAATGTCTTTTGTAACATTTCAAATAACTGCAGAGATCCTTAAATACATTTATTGCTCTGGAGTAATAATACTTGAAGAAACAGACAATTACTGTTTCATTTCTATAGAACATTGTATTTACACATAAAACAGCCAGCGAGTCAACTTCTCACAATCAACACAAAAATTTGTTGAAATATAGCCACTTGCTCTTTGTGTGTGAATTTGTAGAACACACACATGGAAAATTATATAACTATATACAAACTGTGTTTGTTCTGGCATCCACAGAAACCAATGGCAGTACGTGGGCAGCTCATCAGAAAAAAAGTGGAGTGAAATAGAATCTGTGTCTAACAACTGTGAACAAAAGAAATATTTAAAATATCAAAATTAACAGACATATTTTAACTAAATATTTTTTCATCCTGTTTTACCAGCTTGGACATGCACTTATCAGGGTTTAAACCTAATCTTAGCCTACTGCTTAACCTAACATAAAACAGTATAAAACTGAATTTAATTCTTGAGTTTTTCTGGACTAGATCCTTTCTATTAGTTAGTAAATATTTTTTAATTGAAAGAAAATTCAGTAGGCCACCGATATTAAGCACATTACATAATTAAACATTTTGTTTGTCTTCTGCATTTATTTACTGTACAGTTTTGATGATAGATAATATGAGCTAATTATGTAATTCAAATTCATAATTAAATGAAAATTAGGTCAGCCACCAGAGATAAAACCTGAATCACGGATCTCAGTAGGAGTCTTGCCTTCTGTGCTACCTGTTGATGTCCACACATTCAATCATTTGCTCCTTATTACTAACATTAAAATTACATGAAATATCCATTGTAATTTTTATTGAACATAGTATAAAAAAGGTTTCAGGGTAGTATTATATAGAACAAGGGAAGGAAAATATAAAAGAAAACAATTCAGTATAAATAATTCCCTTGTTAAAAATTAAAATGATTGAAACTGACCAACATTTTTTTCCTCCCTATAATAAAGCAAACAAGAAGTACCACTGTACCTCCAGTACCCGGTTCTCTAGACTTTGCTCACTAGCCTGCAGTTAATTCTAATTTGCCACTGAATGAAATTTAAAATATAACACCAGGAATTGAATCCAGTACCAGCACATCCACATGGGACATGCTCACTTTTCCTTCCATTGATTATATCAGCTGATTAGGCTCAAGAAGATTATATTGTCCTGGCACATTAATTTGTCACCCTCTGTATACTTTAATGTAACTATACGTTGTGTTTACAAGTGATGTTATATAACAAATAACAGCAAATAGTGCAGTACATTGGTTACATTGGTTTTTCATTTAAAATACTGTGAATTAGTTTGCATCTAAATTTGTAAATAATTACTTTATCTATTCAGCATTGGCTTGAGGTAGTTGGGTCAGCCTCTGGTTGATGACTTCGATGAGAGATGACCTCTGAACATCAATCTCCTGTCGGCTGGCCACATCCCTCAGTTTGACGATTCCCTTCTCCAGTTCATCCTGACCGATTATTATGACCAGTGGGATACCGCTCTCTTCACAGTGCTGCAGCTGGACCAACAGCTTCGGGTTGTTTTTGTACGAGTGTTCAGCCTGGTTGGCAAACAAACAATTCATCACATAAATAAAAAGAAATTTCATCAAGTAAAAGCCACGGATTATTAAGATTTATTTTTTACGACTATTAATATTCACTGTTTGAGGCTAAAATCATGAAATTGACTAATATTGTAATAAGCTGAGGCATATAGAAGTTATTTGAAGGTATAGTTTGGAAATCCAAGAGGCAATGAAACATCATCACTCTTCCAATTATTCAAATTATACATTAAATATCCAGTTCTGAGTACCTATTATAATTTCTATTTTTTTCAGTATTTACATTAGGTATATTAATATAAAATCATATGAGTACAGTATTTAAACCTTAATACTCACATATTTAAATAGACTGACCATAAATCTTGACTTTAAAATAATTAAAAATATGAGTAAAAATTAGAATGTTTGTCCACCTTGATGTTGGCCTGCCATAGCTCCTTGCACAGTTTCATCCTCTCAATGACTAAATTCTTCTGGGCAGAAGCGACATAGACTTGTACTTCTGCTGTTCTTATGCGCGTGTTACTGTTGGCCATCCTGGCCTCTATCACAGAGAACAGTCTCTCTACACCCAAAGAGACGCCGATGCAGGGGACAGCTCTGTTTTTGGGGTCGAACATTGCAACCAGATTATCATACCTGCCTCCACCGGCTATGGAACCCACTTCACCACCTTTTCAAAATAAACAAAGGATTACATACAGCATGAACATAGTGTCGAGAATATAAACTAACTTTATTTAATATAAATAAGTTGAATGAATGGACTTTCATTTATAAATATAGTGAACATTAATGTATTATGGTATGGAAATACAACACTTCTTCTTTCATCACAATAAATGTTATGTACTGAAAAAAATATTCAATGGGCATAAATTGAACAGGAAAATTACCATATAAATTTTATGTAATTCTTTAAGTCATTTCTCATATACCTAGTAATAATTTGTGTTAAAAAGACGCTTTGAGAACATATCAAAATTGATTGATAATTCAGAATTAGTATGATGTGATATAAAATAATTTGCATATTTAAATATAATATCTAAACATATACATATTTTATATGCCATTATAAATATAAATTTATATAACTAATGCACTTGTAGGAAGGTTTCATGATATTAATGACAATTAATTCACCAACATGTTACAAAAGTGTTACATTCAATTAATCATGAAATTTAAACAGATGTATATAATAAGGCAACTGTAGGACACAATTGATTATATACTATAAAAATTCATATAATATATATGAATTAATTAATGACACATGAGATGCACAAAATTAACAAGAACTAAAACTAAAACTAAAGCTTTCTTTTTAATTTCTCTAGAAACGTGTCCAAAAATGTAGGTCAATAATTAAAATGTCAGATATCCTAAAATAGCTACTATATTTTCTAATTGTTAGTATAAAAGTATTATATTAATCAGCATGGATAATGGTTGTTTCTATTCAGCAAATATATCCATAAATAGTATATGCTGACAGTATATATACTGATGGGCAGAAACCAATCTAGCTTAATACCAAACAGACTAGTGTAGAGTGATAATGTAATGATACTATTGACAGGATACTTCATTGGTATGCTACTAACATGTATAAATACCTACAGCATATCAGTCATTCAATGCTACTGATAATTTTGAGTAACTTAAATGACTTCAAATTAATTAATTTAGAAGTGTAGCATAAATATTGTTAAATAAACAGAAAGGAGGCTGTTTGAAATTGTATTTGTCGTCAAATAGAAAATATTTGGATATCAGCAGACTCACCAACAACAATAGCTTCATAGATAACACCTGTATAATAGTCCAGACCGCGGGCCAGACTCAGGTCAAACAAGACGACATCTTCAAGGCCATACAACTGACAATACTGCAACAGAAGTCTGATAGCCTCTATGCCCTGTTTACCGGTCTTTGTCTTCAGCAAACGCTCATCAGACAACAATTTATCGACCAGTTCTTGTTTACCACTCAGTCTTACATAACTGCCGATTGCTTCTGTTTCGCTTTCGCCCAGGCCTTTCTCATTCATCATTTCAGCCTTGACTTCTTCCCAACTTAGCTGTCAATCAAAAGTTGAGTCAGATTGCAAGTCAAATAACGGATCAACAAGTTTATTGTCAATTTCACAAGAAAATACATTTAGCAATAATTGTTAAAAAAATAAACAAATGAAATTATAGAACTTGTTTATTAATAAGACATAAACAGTTCCCCTAGAGTGAAATGAATTTAATAAGATACATTGTCTTCCTGTAGAACCACTCTAGTAACTAACAAAAAAATAAATTTTAGCTCGATGAATAACTAAATCCGAATCTTAGGAATTCACCAAAAATGCTAAAATTCAGCAGTGATTATGAAATTAAATTATGATTGAGTTTATATTAATATAATGACCTCCAGGATTCCCATTAATACAGGTGTAGAAAAACTATTTTTTGAGAAGAAAATAAAGACATTAATATTTTTCAAATACTGAAGAAATGTCTATTAAAGTATTAACTAGCAAATAACAAAATATTTGAATTTATTTATACCACTGAAATAAATCAGAGTATATAAAAAAATATTATATTACTGAATCAATGTACTGTTTGTTTTATTTTCATATTAATACTAACTTAGGTTCAGCAATTTTTTAATGGGACAACCAAACCCTCATTAACATAAACAAGTTATTACTGTTTATTTAAATAAAAGTTATCATGAAGCCAGTTAAACATAATAAAAAAGAATTAATACTAACTTTGTCCAGTTTATCCACTGATGAACATATAGTTCTGAACTTTTCATCTGGTACACCAGAAGCCTCAAAAATGGCATCCAATATGCTCCTGTGGTTGATCTTAATCAGATACTCACCAATATCGAGTATATCCAATACTTCAGCTACAATCTTCAGGCATTCTGCTTCAGGCAGCATAGCATCATACTGTCCAGCTATGTCAAAGTCCTGAACAGATTTAAAATTTATTTAAGGTTTAAATTAAGAATATACTTTCAAATAATAATAGGTGTACAAATAAATACAGTCACTTCAATGTTTTTCAGTAAATAACCATTAACAAATCTTCACTTTAAATTGGTTCTATTTATACAAGATTTTCAATGATATGTAAAAACTAAATGATGTAGCATGCATGTATTCACATATTCTGATGGTTCATGCCTCATAAGAATTAAGAGTTTACATATTTTTTAAGATGAGTTTATGCATCAATTAATTACTAGACCATCAGTATAACTCCACAAAAAATATACGGCATATATTAAATTCATATTATTAAACTGGATAAGTCTCTAATATGCACAGCATAATTAATAAAATATATCTTATATTACATTATCCCAACAATAAAGAGGGAGTTGATTACAAATGATTAAATGAGCATAAGAAGGTCTCACTAAAATATAAGGGTATATTCTTGTACAGATTTATTAAATAGTATAAATTTAGCAATAAAAAAAGAAACTAACTGCACAATGGATCAGTGAAATGGACTGTAGATTGTGCCTTATGAAGATGCAAAGAACAGTTGGTATAAGATACATGTACAATAGGAGGGGATGAATACCTGGCACATAAGAGAAAAATATGGAAACAAAGGGTATAACTCATTAATACCTGAACTCCATTAATAAAGGACTTACACACTGATAAAATTCTCTGTAACGACCCCTGGTCATAGCTGGATTATCCCTCCTGTACACTTTGGCTATCTGGTACCTCTTGATGTTGGTGATCTTGTTCATGGCAAGGTACCTGGCGAATGGCACTGTGAGATCATACCTCAGAGACAACATCTCACCACCCTGGTCGGCCAGATCGTAGATCAACTTGGAGTCCTCACCATATTTCCCAGTTAATACTTCCTGGAAATTAATACCTGATGAATAAATACATGAACAATTCAAGAGATACAAGCTATGTGGTCAGGGAGGTTTAGGGATAACATCATTCTTGTGATCTTCTGTGTCTGCTTACTAGATGGTTTTGTCATAAGCTGGATGACTAAAATTCATTGATGCCAAGATGGTGGGAAGCAGAAACCAGTCTATCCATGAAACTACAAACACCAAATCAGCAAGTGGATTCAGAAAATCATGAGAATAATGATGATTAATATATTTGTGATCAATGATAAAAGAAATATCAAATTATTGTATTACTTATCATTTTTAAAAATAATATGCTATTTAATAAATACATGGTGGTATATTTCTAAATGTGAAATCTAACATTTAAAATAAATATGGAGATATTAAACCACTACAAATCTTTAACATAGATGTTACAAAATTCCAAAAACAAACACTTTTAAATTCATGTTCAAATTATAACCACCCTCATTACGGCCAAATTATATTCACCTTGAGTTCAAAAACCGGAGTTTCAATAGTTTCAGCTCCATGTTTCTTGAAGATGGACACAATTTTATCTAGGACCGAATTCCTCAAGGCCATCTGTTGGGGACCATAATCCCTTGTCCCCTTGGCTGTTTTCAGCGTAAACTTGGTAGGACCTGAGGACACTTCAGCCGGTGTCGTGCCATTGCCAGTACCATCGGATTCTGAAAGTTTAGCTTTCAATTCCAGAAGCTTTGCAACTTCTTCACCGATCTGCAATCAGAAAATAGAAATTCGGTTTAAACAATCAAGGAATAATAGTCAGTTTTGCCTAGAAACTGAAAATCCACCTCATACACAGACGTCCTCCAAGAAAAGGAGTAAATAAAAAAATTATTTACATTGAACAGTGTAACAATACTTGTAGGATTGAATTATTCTTTCAATATCACAATGATATTTCAGCTAGTTATTTTCTAACCTAAGCTAATCCTAGGGATGGTAAACTAATCCTGGTCCTGGGATGCAATGTTCAGCTTGCAACATCTGTAGCAACTGCCAAACCTGACAAAACTATTTCTTATATAATTTTCTGTCTCCTTTAGTTTCTTTATTGTTATGATAGAAATATATTGGATTTCCAATGGGTTTATAGAAAAGGCATTATTCTCTGCTACCACTCACATTTGTTTTACAAGTAAAAAATGCAAGTGGTGGCAGACAATCATACCTTTGATACTTGAATTTATATACTACATTTTTTGCAATGTTATACATTTGGAGTAACAATATCAACTCAGTTAAGTTTTTAAGCAATACGGAAGTGAGGCCATAATCCGGAGAACACTGCAATCAAGGTTAAAACAAATTAATATTTTGCCAAGGTTGGATCATTGTCTCCATTCACTCTCTTCCTATTTCCATGCAATATTTTTTTGCATCATACATTGTTTCAGTTTCATACCCAATGTCATGGCAACATTACAATAATGAAAAAACTTTCTAAGAAGGAGCAAAAGACATTTAAAAGAAAATGGCAATGCATTCCAATTACACCATATGTCACACTTGATATTTATTTAAGTTATTTAAACATTTTAACAAATAATTAAGATTTGCACCTAACATATTGTAAAACACCAAATGGACTCAAAAATCGCCAAAGCCTTTTTAAAGAGAAATATGAATACATCTAATAATAAAAAATACCTTTAAAATATAAAGAATAAAATACACTGTGTTATGACCAATTGTCTAAATTGATCCCTGAATATACACTAAAATAATAATAATAAATTTACAATTGGAAAAATAATTATCTAATAACATTTAACTTTAACAAGGTCCAAATTTTCATATCTTGGATTAATGTAATCCACATAGACTCCATCACTCATTAAGTGCAATTAGGAAATTTAAAATAAAATTAAAGAACAGTCACTTTATGAAATCATTCTAGTTAAATCAAGTAACTTCTTCTTAATTTGTATATTTCTTCAATTATATTATGGACAAGACTAGATCCTTCCCCTTCAAATTAAATCACTAAAGAATTTTTTACAGAGGAATGAAAATTAAAATACATTGCTTTCCCATCATCTGTGGAAGGTCCATAATAAAAAATTGGAAAGATGGATTTTCAATGGTGAAAGTTGGTTACATCAGCGAACACAATGGCTCAGCTGTTGCTATTTCACAATGATGATTGTGAAAACCACATTTTTCAGCATTTTCACAAAAGTTCTGCTTCACAGGCATCTGTGCTCTTTCTTCTACTGCTTTACTTGCAAGACAAGCATAATGAAAACTAGTAAATAAATAAAACCATTATAGTTCTTACAGGGTTTTTCAGATTTAAATTTTCTTGAGCCTATTTGGAATAGAACATTATGCAGTGTTAAAGAATGATTCATTCACTGGCATTGACTACATACACATCATTAAATTAGTTCTCAGCTTCCTAAATGTCTTAATGTAAGCTCTCTGTTTTTTTTTAAACAGAAATAAATGTTAATTCATTACAAATTCTGATGGTTGAAAATAAACCATCCGTTTATTATCATGAAAATGGAAAAGATAATATACCAAAAAATGCCTTCAGCAATGGATACTACTTATTATAACATACAGATAAATGAAATAAATAGATTGGTTTACAGATGTCAATACCATAATGGATGTACCTGAGGAAATGCCGTGGAGTAACAGTAGAATTTGTGGGTTTTCAAACACCTGGACAACGAACCGAGGTTGAATTTTAACATGGTTTCACGCAACAGAAAGTTCATAAGGGTTAAAACAATACACTCTCGTATTAGGACGAAACAGGCTCGGATAAACGAAAAACTTTAAGCGGACAAGGAAAACCTCGTGCTGCCTCCGCAACGAGGAAGGTTTCACTCGCTCCCCTGGCAATATTGCGGGCTCTAAAAACACTGAAATTACCTTCGATTTGTCCGCCTTTTCGCTCTTCAGCTTCCTCACTATGTCCCCCTGGATTTTGATCTGGTCCTGGAGACTTATCTTGCTCTGATTCATGCTGGAATAAATGTCGGCGGGCTGTGCAAAGGCTGAGCTCGGCAGTCGACCGTCACTGAACAGGACGGCGGAGATAGTGTGACTGTGACGTTAGAAAACTGGAATGGGTTGGCGAGATGTAAAAGTGAATGTGGATCACTCGTATCCGTAATAATGCCAAGGTTGCAGGTTTTTTAAATTTATGATCTAGAAACAAAACCGGTTTGTCAGACGAGCCCCCTTCACAAGGATCCAGTGTACAGTTATATATATATATATATATATATATATATATATATATATATATATATATATATATAATATAATATATATATATATATATATATATATATATATATATATATATATATATACACAAATTAAATGAAGGTTCAAAAATTTGATTTCTAAATCAGCATGTATACACATATGCTCACAATCCCTTTATTTAACTGTTGTTAAAACTAAGCACAGTATAGGAATTTATTCTCAGTGTAAAATCCAAACGTTAAATAATTCCCGAAACTAAAATCCCGTGTTTCTTTTTCATTATACCACATTTTTTTATAACTATCCCGGAAAACCCCCAAATGTTGGCTATTCGGATTTCAATTGGATATAGCGTATTTTCGTTGAATCCAATGAAAACCGAGAGTCAAATATGCGATAGGAGTAATTATATCGATAGTGTATAAAAAGTTGCTGTTGAAGTTAGAAAGAAATTTGTTCGTTACTGAAACCTTTACGAATAGATGAGTAGAGACTTTAGACTGCTGCTCGCTGGGACGCACGCGTCTGCTTAACGCTCAGGTAGGAGGTTTTTAAGAAGTTAATTACTACATGAAATTAGATTACCTATTACAATTAATGGAGAACCTCGTAAATTACTAATTGCTGACGAGTCATATAATCGTATATTCGGACAAGGAAAAGTCATATTCCCGCTTTACTCAAGCCGAATGGAGGGGGCAGACACTCCCTCCCACAAGTAAAGTGGGGATATGATGTCACTACTAGATCCTCTTGGAGGTACAAAACCTGTTTGTTCCAATTGCTTTTAAAAAATAAACTGAAGATCAAGTAAAATGACTGGCTGAATATTGAAATGTTCCATATCATTCTTTTAGTTAGAATTGTAGTCTCTATATTCCCCACATATTAAACCGTTTCATTTGGATTATGATGTAAGAAAAGAGTATTTTAAATGGATGCATGGGTGCAAGAAAGAAATGGCATTGTAGATTTAAAGGAACAAATTATTTTTCCTTACATTCCATACAATTTTATTTCAAATTTAGAATTTTGCATAGTCTATATTATATGCAATGAGTTTTATAATATCAGAAATATGAATAACATAAAATTTCTGTTAGAATTTATCATTGATTAAAATTTTGTATTAAAATTATGGTGTACTATCTATTTAATTATTTTAAAATATTTGTATTTATTTCTATTTATTAATTTTATATTATAATTGTTTAGGCTAGCAATATTTATATTTTTATGAATTAATTGGTGGTAATTATTAATAGAAAATGCAGGTCTTAATCAGAAACCTATTTGGATTATTTTATTTTTAGAAGTATTATCATCCATAATTTATTCGAATGATTTTTTTGTTTTAATTCATATACTTACATATTGAATACTAATTTATTTTACAGTTCTATTTGTATATGTCATATTGATGATTATGCATTTAAATACTGCTACAAAAATTAGTATTTACAGCCAAGACTATTATATAAATAAATGTGAAAAGATAATATGAGCATTAGTACAAAAGATATATAAAGTTCCTTTAAATAAAATTATTGATTCTAAATAATTTTTAATATATTATTATTTGTAAATATGAAATTATACAACCAATAACCAGTCATTTGTTGTTTTAGGTATGTATAACCTGTATACAGTAAACAAATTAATTTTAAATTGGTTTACAGGAATATAAAACACTATATGAAAAACTTTATAGAATATTTGGCAGTTTATATTCATCATACTTAAATTATTTTATCCTACATAGTTTCAGTTAATATAGCTGGCTGTGTATATGTTTATATTGAGTAATTTTTAGACATGGAAGTGTATAAGTTTCATTTAGTAATAAGAAATAAAGGACTGCTAATCATGCTCATTATAGTTAAGTAACTTTTATTCATTACTTTCTGAATAAATTTTTTTCTAGCCTTCTGCTTTTCCATATGCACTTTCAAACTCTTACAACAGTATTGGAGGTATGTTTCATTACTCAGTTGTTCATTACTTTCCTTATTTTTCTTTTGAAATGTATAATTTCAAATACATTTTTCATTTCAAATGTATTTTTTGAATACAATTTAATTTAATTAATTTCCTGGCAAAACACAATTGTGTTGAACATATTGTAGTGTATCAGTTCAAATTATCAAGCTGCCTTTAGGAAATAGTTAATAATTGCTTTGTTAGTAAATTTTATTTATACTGAACATATAAAATATTATTTATTAGAATATAGCTTCTGATTCTGGTAACTCAGTTTGAGCCTGTTATTCATACAAAATATTTCAGGCAACCTTTGAATATATTCCAACATATTCCAAATTACAATAATATTTAACAAATGAAAATTATACATAAAAATTAATACATTTACAAAAATAATTCAATATTTTGATATATATGAAATCACTAGCTGTTCATATAAATTGGAGATAATATGTTAATCTTAATTACAATTATTATTTTGTTTTTTAAAATTGAACATTAGTTGACTTCTATTGAGTTTTTGAGGCCCCCATTGTTAATTAGTTACAAGTTCTAGATAAAAGAAACGTCAAGAAAGAAATATTCTGCTGTATGGATTGCAGCAGAAAAGCACCAGTCATCATTGGAAAATTGCCTGACTAATCTGTCCTGAGAATATGATCTCAGGGTTCCAAAAAAGGTTTTGGCAAATGGCCATACAAGTTGTAAGGAATTGCTCATTTTCTGTGATGGGAGTATTCATTTTAACTTCCAGTTGAGTTAAAAGGACAGTGCAATAAAGTTTGAGTACCAATGGTAAAAATTAATTTAAAAAAGCCAACAAATGTCAAACAATTGTATAAATCAAAAGAAAAAAGTTAAGAAGTTAAAGAGTAAATAAGAGGTAAAATAATTATTCTCCTACTTCAAAAACGGTTTTAATAACAATATTAAGGTATTTCCCTACTCTCTGTCCCTTAGATAGTTCACAAGAATTATAGGAATCAATTATGCAATGGGAATATTTTTAGTGCACCGACATTCAAAAGGGAATAATTCGAATCCCAGAGATGTTTACTTCAACCAGCTTGTTCCCGGCAGGCTTAGTTTTACTCTTTATTAAACCGATTAATTAGAAATAAATTAACGGCTCCAGCAGTTTACGTCGCTGCAAGCAAAGTTAAGCCACAAATTAAAACTCTTTCGTTTTAATTTAATGGGCCGAGACTATTTAATTGAATTTTCGGCGGCACTAACGGTAATTAAAATTGAAATGATGTACTTACAAAGTGAACAAGTATTTGGGGTAAAATTCGGTTTTGTAACCCTCAGCGAAGCAATATGGAATATGTAAACGAATATCGTCTCCAATTATAACGTGGACTTTCTGTTTTCTGATAGAGATTTTATTTCAAAATGTGCAGAGGTGATGATTTTAACTATAAAAATGTATATCTTATTGTTCAAATCCAAATCTTAATGGTTGTCTAGAAGAATTCAACAATAAAATCACTATTTGTATATTTATTAGGTCTTGCTTTTGTACTGATTTCAAATGATTCCTTATTAAAGTGGTACCAGCAATGCATTCGGTGTGGTAAAAAAGAAATCATGTGGGCACTTGGTATCCCTATAAAGCTTCGGCCTATAAAATATCGGCGAAAATACATTTCGCGAATATAAATTACTATCGTAACTGATATTTTTCTGTTACAACGAACTTAATTGCCACGCCGCGCATGTAACTGCGATACGATGCCCAAAAGATTGCCACAAAAGATACACAGACAAATGGGTTGCGACCATTTTTATTTTTGCGCGTTTTTCCTTTTTACGCCGGGCCGACAGATTAGAACCCGGAGTCTGTAATGGGGCACGTATCGCCCAATAAACATGCCGTTTAATTAGAGCTGCCGGGCTGGTGGTGCTACGATGCTGCGTGAATAATAAGCGGCGAAATTCCCCCCGACCAATCCCGAAAATAACCGATACTCTGAATATTTTGTACAGAAATTACGAAAACGTGCCAAAGTGACTCGTGCTGCTGCTGAGGACGGCGAGCAGCCGAAACCGGTCTAGCGAATGACCAAACCAGAGAGAGGAGACAGAAACACACGAAATCTACGGTATTCCGACCCCTCGCAGACGACAAGACAGGTATTCAGATGTATATTAAGTTAACAAATGCCCCCTTTTCTTATGTCTGGAGCTAATTGTAGTAATGTGTAAATTAGTATTGAACGAAATCTAGTTTTTCGATTTATTTTCTATCGCTATTAGCATTTTCAAATAAGCCGTGGCACCGTTGGCAGACAGGTGAAAGGATCGGGCGCTAAATGTTCACCTCGGGTGGGGGGGAGGGTTTGGCATTGTCCGGGAAAACAGTAACGTTACACTTACCCCCATTCTAACTGTGTATGCGGATCAGGATCAAGTACCTGTACGGGCTTAATAGCGGACAATCTGGTCCGCTCGGGAGGAGGATTTTCCGCGCGGCACTAAGCCCCAAGCAGGGCGTTTGTCTGTAGGGGTAGCTGTTTAAGCAGGGAGAAGGAAATGAGGTGGGATTAGCCGCCCACACCTCCCCCAGGGCTGGACAATTGGTGGGCCGAGAGGCGCCGGTGGCCATGTTTTCCCCAGGGGACGGCTCAACGCCGATAATGGCCTCGTTATCTGCGGCCTAAACCCCGGCCAGAAATAAGCGCCACTCCATAACTGATGGAATGCCACTCACTAATCCACCCTCCTACCGGCTTCGTTATAATAGTGTTAGCCACCGACCTCTTAACCATTACGGGCCATTTGGATATCTCGAAATACCACTGGAGGGGCTGGATTAGGAATAGTGGCTCCACGAATACGACTCGCCAGTAATTGGCCCTGCTACGTCGCTATTAGATTTGACCGCAAGTTAATTTTTATTTCAAATAAAAAGTTTCTATACGTTCTTTATTTTACGTTTCCGAATTTCCGGCATTTAATTTTGGGACAGGCTGTATATTGAAAAAAATATATTTAAAATGCCGGAATCAAGCGGCCGATGGCTATAACATAATTCCCACAACATCCTTGCCTTAATTTCTACACTCAAATTTGGAATGGGCCGCATGGTTCTTAGCCTAGGTTAGCCAATTTCCTTATATTATTATAAGAATATATAATTTTAAACTTTATTTTTCGATTAATCGAATACAAGAATCCCCGTATAACAAGCTCGTAACCATTATTATTTGAGTATTTGAACAGATTACACTTAATTAGTCAGTTAATGAAATGTGGAACTCCGTATGTACTATAACTACCGTAATGCGATTTAACAAAAGGAATTGCGACAACTGAGATTACCCTATTATTAATGCGATTTTACCGACCGATCGGAAAGAAAACCAACAAACGACTCGCGCGCGAATCGCCAAACAATACGCTAAATTAGAATCACTTTGTCTTTATATTGAGACACTGTTTCTGAAAGGTAAAGATAGACACCTTTTTCGAGGAAATTGCTGATTTTCCATCCGGATGAATAATTAAAAAATCGATTCAAGCTGCAACACATTCGTCCCAAATGAATATTGAATTCGATCGGGTTTAGGTTCCTGGGGGAAGATTTCTACGGGGAAGTTATTTTGCTAGCGCCGGGTCGGTGCCCCGGGGGGGCATCCCACGGACGGTTTCATCTTCAAACTGGATTTCCGTTTTTGCCGGTTTCGCGCTCTAACAGGAAAATATTGCGGGGGTGGGGCCACCCCAATTGAATTTGAGTTGTTTATGGGCCGGCGCCTCCGCCCCAGAGAACATTTTTTTTAACCCGGTCGATGTTCAGGGATTGACGGATTCCCTCGACGCCGAATAGTGGATAACTGATTCTTGTAGGTTTTTCACGTTATGTCATTTCTAAAATTCCCGATTTCTAAAGTTATGTAATTTCAAAGTGGTTCGGAGAGACTTGATTGAAAACTTGGGCATTTCTTTATGCCCGACGTTTTTCAGTAATACAACCAATATACCAAATAATTGTATCAATATAAAAAGTGTAGTTAAATAAACGAATTAAGACCCAATTATGTTGTTTTGACAGGATGGAAACAAGACATCACTCCCGCGTTTTCCTGTCTCCCTTCGGCTGTTTGGCCTTTCTCGAACGTAAGTATCATTCTGTTAGTAATAAAGTGAGGCTGGCTATAAACGTAGCGGGGGTACAGTATAAAATGCTTCACTCGCTGCAACCCTCCGGAGCGATGATAAACTAATTACGGGGAATATAAAGGGGAGCGGAGGGATGAAGATCTATTAGCGTAAATTAACGCCGGCCAAGGTAATATAGGTACAGCAGTTACAATCTAGTCGCGCCTAGCTAGTAGGGGAGATGAAGGATCCTATATCTAGGTGCCCCCCACACCTAGGTTTATGGCCTATTATTCGCAAGCACTGCGCCCACCGGCCGGTGGGCAATTAGCAGTTAAACGCGTCGTTGTATCATAAATTAAATTATGCAAGCAGTTAGGGGTAGCCACGGCAACCCGGAGTTAATGTTAATGTTGGGGGAAGGGCCACAATTGCTCCTGAAATCGCGTCGGGGTGAGGGGTGTCCTAGAATTAATGAGCACACGTGGATAGTTAAATCTAATGTCTAGGATTTATGACGATTTCTTTTACGTTCTTATTTTGAAAAGTGTCTCACCAATACCAAAGGCAGTAGTATAAGAATATTGGAGCACTCAACGGTATTAAGACTGTAAAACGTATTTTTATGATTGTTCTTTCAGAAATAGCTTAGTGATATTTCATACGTAACTATAATCAATCATAAAGTTATTCTTTTATAAAATCCCATGCGTTTACACGTCCTCTTACCATAAAATGCATCTTTAATAAATTCTTATTTAACTGATTGCCTGTAAATTAACATAAAGGGCGTTAAATAAAAACTATTTAAATTTAAACATAGAATTTTTTATACACATATATAAAACAAGCGACAATTTTGTATAGGGCCACAAAAAATGTCAGGGGCCTCCGCGAAAGGTTTGTTTGCCTAGACCTAATTAGTGGCTGAACTTTCGTTGTTTTAAGGGACTTTTTTATTTTTTGATGGAGCGCTGTCCTTAATCTAAAATTCTACTTTTGTCAGTCATTACTCCTTTCGTTATTTAAATATTTTTTGTAAGGAAAATAATTAGCGTAGTGATACGTGATACGGGCTGTTCCATCATGCTCAACAACCTCGTTCCCTATTCCCTATTTTCTGAACTTGTTTGTCAGATATTACTAACGTTAACGGTCAGTCATATTTCTAGATAACGTTCCCGGTCAAATGAACCCGTGTTCATCAGCGTGCTCTCTGTTATGCAGAGAGGTACTTACGCGTAGCTGTCAACTGAGCATCCAATCGTCACTTGCTTTGGACCGAAGAAGATAGCGGAAACAGAAGACCGTAAGAGTGACGATGTCTTCTAAACGCTCTCTGGTCTCCAAATGAAACTCATAAGGTAGACTATTATAGAGGTGGGTGTTTTTTAAAATACGGTATTTCGCTTAAAATAGCATATACAGTTTGTAATTTACAATCTGTATGTGACTTTAGGAGGAAAACAGTTAAGGAAGTGATTTTTTTGTTGAATACCCGTATTCAATAAATTCTCGACTTTCTTTTCCCCTGGTACCCTTTGTTCGACTCTCGAGTACAACAAAAGGCCGAACCGAGGGGAGGATCTTCTTCCTTTTTTTCTTTTCTTTCTATTTTTTTTTTCGTTTAAACACAACCGATAATCCCGGCCCCTTCGACTTATGCAACAACACAGAAATGACCATCACCGTGTGGCGTCCCATTCATGGGCGGACAATGGGATGCGGACCGATGAGGAGGATGAGGAGGAGGAGGAGGAGGAGAGCGATAGGTTCACAATGGGATGGGCCCAGGTACTTGTTGTGAGTGGTGGGGGCGGGGGTGGGGCAGCTTTTTAATGAGTTTCAATGGCCAACCCATCGGGCTACGGGGTAGTTCGGGGGATGAATAAAGTTCGGTATCGAAGTTGAACTATTGTAGACCCGTCTGGCTATTGTTCTCCAACAGTGACTTATCAATGAACGCACCTCTCGCGGACCTTCGTTAATAAATTCCGGTTGACGGGTGTCACAACAAATCCGACCTTCTGTCTGGCAAAACTTATTTTTCTTAATATATTACCCTCGTATATAAATAATGTAACTGACCGTCTCTGTTCGTGGATACTCGAACATCAATCTTACATGCATTTTACAGTTGTGGCAATAAAATAGAGAGAGAGAGAGAGCAGACCAAATTTAGCCAAAACAACCGATAGAAACCGAAACCGGTCTAGCACAAGAATCAAATCTGGAAACAGAATTTCGCAGAATGGTGGTACCTTAAAGAAACTTTACTTTCCAATCTGATCATCGGAAAAATGTTTTTCAGTGGAAATAATATATTCTAGAACAGTTTTATATTCATTTCGTCCGTCGATCCCTCTTTCGCGTCATCCACTCTGGCTCCGGGTTCCCTTAGGAGAGAGATCTGTATTGTCACAATACAGATAGCGGTGGCGGGACCAGTTCGCTTCATGTTAGGCCCCTCACTTTTATGAAAGGGGCTGAGGGATGTTTTTGACTTCAAAGGGAACGGCCCCGATCTTCGGATCGTTCTCGTAAAGGGAGAGAGACAAGATAAAATTTCGTCTTATTGTCCTATCGCCGAGCTCCGGTGAAAAAATAAATAAAATAAAATTGGAATAGAAGAGAGAAAACATTCACGTTTCAAAACGTAGAGTCGCCGGGAAATGTTTTTCTTCACGTTGCCTTGCAATTTTTCCCCAGCCGCCCTGGAACAAGAAGCCACAGGGCGGGTGGGGGGGGGGCGTGCTTTTGATCTTCTCTTTAATTGGCCTCCCTACTTGGTTGGCAACAGAAATTCGGATATTACACCCTTTTCAATTTCAGACTCTTCAGAAATCTTCTTTTCAGGGAGGGGCGAGGACCGCATTTTTCGTCGGCGACCGCTTTTTGGACAGCGTTTTTAAATAGGAAGACTTGAAATTAAAATCTATTCAGTTAAAACGACGGGTTTCGAGAGAGAGAGAGAGAGAGAGAACACAGCGCGAAATAGCGGAAAGTATTATCATTTGTCGTGAAGTATCGAAAGATCGATGTTTGTGTTGTATGAATTGGCTAAAAGTAGAAGTCTCCTATCGCTCGTTTCGCCCAATCCTAGACCAGTCATTGCTCAGTTATAGACACGCAATAGCGAAATTCACCATAAAATCGATAGTAGATAGACCATTGATCATTTATCTCAGAGGATATTGAAACAAAGAACGTGACGAAGAAAATAAAGCTTAGGGAGAATACCGTCGTATTATCCAGGTAGACAATATTAGCAATTAAGTGTTACGTACAGATACAAGGCCCGAGGTATTCCTCCCATAAATAGTGCCAATTTCTCTGTAGGTAGCAGAGTATCCCTTCGAATGAAACCTACTAATAACTGAGGTTCGGTACATGTTTTTTTAAACTGTATTTTGTTATTTTTATGCTCCATTTATTGCGACATTCGTGGCGAGATGACTTTTTGGTTTTCAGATAGGGCTTCAGCTAGGCCACTCTTTCGATTTTCTGCAAAACTGCACTCTATACTGACGGAATGCTAGGGACAATGGTGAAAAACCAAAAACAAGCTACTACGTTGGGCTTCCTTTATATTTCGACGGGATTTCCGTGCTTACCGCAATTGGACCGGGTTGATCAAATATTATCTACGCGTTACAATACTTTGTACTACAACAAATTAACTAATTGGTGTCGAACTCCGATATACTTTCAGGGTGTTTACCTTTCAATTTCCCGATTGTAACAAAAAAAAGTCGATATAGACTATCGGTAATGGATTGGCGGACGAATTTGCGATTGTAATTGGCCCAATTGGTTCGATGCTTTTCTAAGCATTTTCCATCGGATGGCACGAATCAATTTGTTTTGTCACTTTCCTATTGATTAATGATTAAGTTCTTCAAGGGAATATTAAGGGAAGGGATATTTCAATCTGAGAAGTCAAAGACTTTTCAAGGAACCCGAAATTCTAGGGGCAGGTTGGAAACGTTTCCTACAGCAGAAGGTAGAAAAGGCAGAATAAACGACCTCGACGGCTGCGACAGGTGATGAATAAGGCCCCACTCTTTTTCCACTAACCTGCCAAGTTTATGTCCTATTTTGTATCCGTCTAAACATTACCCAATGGTAAAATCCTGTATCGAGGGGCGTTTAACCGATGACAAAAGAATTACAAGCCAATAAAATAATAATAATTTATTTATTACTTCCATACAAATAAGTAATAACGACTGACGCGTTTAGCACATCATAATAGGAGTAGGAGAGAGGAAAAATAAGTCTACAGAAATAGGTGCAATATTCTAAAAAAAACAACAAATACCCAGATAACCGTGAGCAATCCAACCTCTCTTTCAACAATGCTACTGAACGAACAATACCGGGTAGACAGTAATATTCCTTTCAACAATGACCGAACCGAGCAAACAATGCCCCAAGACATTTTCTTCAGCACACATGAAATTATTACAAATAATTCCAGATATAATTATATTTTTATCATTTTTGTTCTTACTGAAAATTACTGTCTACAGTTGTATTGACAGGATGTTTTACCGAATGGCTGGAAATATTTCATTTTTTTTTAAATATTCATGGAATACTTTAACAATGCATGTTTAATACATGCATGCTGTCCCGCGGACCTTTCTACGTTTATATACACGACTATTTGGACTAAATATACTAGTTTTGTGCACAGTGTCGGTATGGTAATGGGGAAAGTTACCGGGAAGCTAGTTCGGCTGGTCTAGCGTAAGAGAGAATAGGTCAGCTTTCACGACGGCCGATGTCAGGCGGTGAGAGGTAGGTCGGAACATTTCGGTGAAAAGGTAGGATAAAGGGAGGGTGACCGATCCGGGGGCGGGGGCGGGGGTTGTCCTCTGAAAAAATCTGTCTATACGGGGGGGGTTGTTAGACGATACCCGTGGAGAAGGGGAGGGGTGGCGCTAGAACTAGCGCTCCCGGCGGCCGGTCCTCGAACTATTGATAATAACCTGAGGGGCTCAGCCTCTCTCATCAGTCAGTAGACCGAGGGATGCTCGACCGAGTGTGTCGCAAACCATAAACATCCCTTTTATTCAGCCCCCCCCCTCAAGTTTACCGAAACGCCGGCCGTCGCCCACGATGACTTAGCCCGATCGCGATTCGGGAGCGTTTCTTTTTTATCCGAAAATTTGAAATTTCGAGTTTTCTTCGTTCCGAGGTCCCGTCTACTAGCGGTTCGAACAGCCGTCGGTTCTGTTCTGGGATGGTCGGGCGGACAGTGAACGGCTCCAGGTCGTCATAACCCGAACCGTCCCGCCGAGAGAGCCTCGCCATGAGGGCCGCTTCCGATTGGACAAGAGGCCGCCGGCCGGCCGCCCTCGCCGCCGTCCTCTGCTACCTCCTGGCCCTCGCCGCCGCCACCTCTTCCAAGTTCACCCCCGAAGATCTTCTCAACTCTAATTTCCCGCACAAGGTGTCATCCGACGTCGACATGGACCCCTGCAAAACAGGTAAACAATCTTAATTCTAAATATAATAATTGTGCGTTACCGTAATTAGAATTCGCGAACACTGTCAGTAATATTCATCTGGGATTTCAATGCTCATATTCGCATCAATAAATAGTCAACAGGTTTAACGGTTTCGAGCTTGGCTTGGTCATATCCGTGTAATGACTCGTTACATTTTTTACATTTTATTTGAGATATTTTTTTATCGTACACCACTTTTAGGTTATTTTGATTTGTTTCCTTCCTTTTTTTCCTTACAAACCCACTTCCATTTTCTCAGGGATATTTGTCACAACATATACAGAAAAAAGTCAATATCTCCAGTCAAAATAACTCGAGTGTTAATTCTTGTGCCTACGAAGCAAGTAAAGTGCAGTAAGGGGCAGCTGACGCGGCCGAGGGCTTGCGTGCAGCCCGCGCGTCTACAGCCGCTCAACCTTTCCCGAAATTAATAGTACTGCGACAAATCAATTATGGTTTTTCATTTTACGTTTTAGATACCACACAGTACGATAATCCGCGCCGTTTAGCGAAAAATTTAGACGGCAAATGCCTGGTCGATAAAACAAGAATGTTTGCTTTCGTAAGATGCTATCGTATTTAACAGCATGTACGATTGTCTATTGATTCCTCTGTAGTGTTATTCGTTCGGTTCGTTCGTTTGTATTACCACCGGAAACTGTTGTCGGGAAAATCAGAAAATTAGAGGCGAATAAAATTTCCCGATTACAACAAAAGCGATACAGATAGATAATATATGAGCTTCAATCGAAACTGACCACCCGGTCATTTCAGTAGACCGCGTAACGTATCCACCGGAGAGGGCAGAAGGGAATTTCTGGAAATAAACCACTAAATATCACTTTTCAATACAGCGCCCGGTTTTGAACCGATACCGACAGCAAGTGGCATAAGTCCGAGTTTTAAGTTGGACATTCGTCTCGAGTAAACGGTTTTTAAATGTTAAGTTGAATTGGGTGTAAATTGTTTCCTGCCGAGGGGCGTCTAGAATGGACACATGTATGGCCTGAGACCACGTGTCTTCGATCTGCAGCGGTTCGTCCGGATCTCTATTGAAGTATTAAATAACGACTCAGAGATTTCCCCTCCATTCAGAATGACCGCTTATCGACTGGGTGTTCTTATCTCTCCCATTGGATTTATCCTTGCCCCGGCGTGAATTAAATCGGCTTTTTTGCGTATATATTTCTCTCTCTCTCTCTCTCTCTCTCGAGGGGCTGAAAAAATACACCGACCTTCACTGTTAACCGATCCGATTTATCGCTTCCGAGAAGACGCAATATTTATTATTTTCGCTCATATAAGAGCCAACCTATCTGTAATTGCAGTTAAATTGGCCTCTTTCAAAACCACCTTCCTGCTGAAATAGAAAAACGGAAGATTACGTTTGGCTGATGAACCTGTTTCACATTAGTCTCCTTATCACATTGACTAAAACTATTTAACTTTTATTATAACTATACGAGAGTGGTGAGGCGTGTATTCGAGAATAAATTAATTAACTCATTAGAAACAAAATAACCAACTATAATTCAATATTTCAAAGAACGTTTTAGCTTGTATTTATCAACAGTTGAATTATTATAATCATAATGTTATTACCTGTTAAAGGAAAAACTGAAATATTCTGCATATAAATTGGTAGTATTAAAAAAAGATGTTTTTCTGTTTTTCTGTTTGCAATGTCATTATATTATAGTACTGACAGGACACTAACTATAGTTGCGAGACCGAAAACAAGATATTTATATATATGTAGAAAATTAATAAAAAAAAGACTCGAATCAGTGGGCGTTCCGCAAACGATCCTTAGCAACGCGATCATTTGAGTTAAAAGGAAAATTGAACATTTCCATTTAACAGTTATTCCAGCCGATAAATGTGAACAAAAAGTGACTCCAATCAAAATTAATATCGACACCAACATAATTAAGCGATAATGAATGTAATTAATTGAAACGGATATTGGTCTAGCTCTAGCCGCACTATTTCTCGCGATAATTAACATTCAACGAGACAACGATAATAACCGTGTTGTGGGTTATATTGTCGCAAAGAGCCCGTTCTCTTCTGTTCGAATGGGATTTCATTTTCCCGCTCAATTAGCCGAACTGCAATTTTCTGGGTAATCTGCTCCTATTAAAATTTAGTTCGCGCGGTTTACTCCCCCCCCCTGAACTACCGTTTGTTCTGAAATTCAGTTTGTTGTCCGGCTTTAGTTGTTCCGTATTCTAAAGGTTGAACATTGCGAAAGTAATGTTTTTTTTTTAAGAAGAGAATGTTGCCTTTCTGAGAAGTGGAGAAATTCCGAAATGATGTTAATTTGTTTTCATGTATATTAAAACATACCATCGTGTAAATTATTCAGCGATTATCATAAATGGTTTACTGCCTTAACTAGTTGTAAACCACAAGCTCATTGGGGCACAGAATCATTGGGGGAAACGAAATATTTAGAGGTAAGACAGAAAAAAATATGGTTTTTCACAAAAGTTGTTAGAAACCTAATTTCTTTCCATAGATGAAAATTTTCCAAGTGGTATTAAGTTTGTTCGGCCCATTTTTAGTCCACTCATATAAAATACATTTTAACTACGATCAGTTTGATAAAGTAATTGTCGGGACTCGCGAACGAAAAATTTTATATTTCTAACATGAGGAAACCGCGGCTCGCCTTTCGTCCGATTGGATATTCCGGAACAATATATTTTTTATGTTTAAATTTTCGGTTTAATATAAAGACATAATGGCAGACAATCGTCTATATTTGTGGAACAAACGTACCAATAATTGGTTATACGAATTTAATAATCAAGTACCGGAATATATATCATCGCCGTGTTCGGTAAATGAAGATACCCGGAGTTGTGGTCTAATATGATAGTTTAACTTTCTTGAGAGTATGGGCCGCAGTTGAAATGGTGCTTTTCCAGAAGACGGGTTTTCCGGCGAATTTGTGGCGAAGATCAGAAGTGGGCCGTGCGATAGCGCGTTTGGGGGTGTAAGGGGTTGGAGGCTTGCGACGTTATTGGGCGTTGATTCGCCTACATAATTTTGTGTGTGTATGTGTGTGTGTAGAGGGCGGGGGTGGTGGTGGTGATTTACGCCCCTTAAAGTTTACACTTGGGTTAGGACCGAGGACTCCTGGACCAAGTTTCAGAACGGCGACCGGCGACCCGAACTATCACACAAAGGGGAGGTCTGTCCCGGCTTCCTTCCTCCTCCTCCTCATCATCCCCCTCCACACAACCCCTCCTGTGTGTGTACACAGCGCCGCCGGCACTAAAAAGCTTAAGAACTTTAGATTTAAGTCTTGTTTGTACGTAAAATTTTAATGCAACCCCATCCTCCTCCGCCGTTCCTCTCTCAGAGTAAATGATCTCATTTATAACCTGTCCTTTCGTCCCCGTGTAATTTACGTTGAGATCCCTTTATCCTCGGCCGTTATCCACTGGCCTCCCGAATGAAACACTGTACGTTTATTCATTTTCAGAACCTTCGCTCGAATAGAATTAATTTATTTATTGTCGTACAGTTTTCCATTTCCATTTCTCGGAATATTTACAAAGTTCAGTTTCATACTGTTGTTTTTTTTGTGACAAATTCAATTATTTTATTATATTTCAGTCCTCATAAGGAACACCACTGACGTCATATATGATTTTCTGTTTTTCTTTCAGTTGCATGCGTTAGATAGGTAATTAAGCGTATTGTGAAACACTTATTTGTCGACTGCTAAGTTTATCTCAAGTAAAGGGGAAAGCCCTCCAGTAATGTCTGACGTCTTGATAGTCAATATCTTCTCGGAATTAAAATTTGAGAAATCTGAGAAATGCAAAAACCATCTACGCCGTTCGCCGGAAATGGTAATAAGTCCTCGATATTCTTATCGCTATTTCTTGCGACCTGATTACTCTTCCTTATTTTTTTTTTATAAACAATAAGAAGATTATTGAATAATGGGACTAATTCCAAATATTTAATCAACAAATTGTATTTATGCCCAAATTCGTGGAGAAATCCTACTGACAATATTATAGTCGAGATGATATTCTAACTTCTCGGTCAAATGCTACGAAGTAATACAGGCGATAATTATAATTCCCGAATATAATTTGTAGTAATGTAAGATATATTACTCAAATATTTGATTCAACCGATTAAAAAACACATATTTAATTAATTTTATAATTTATCATCACGTTTGAGGGCTGCCGCCTCCGACTCGGCCGGGTTTCGGTTTAGTAGTACCATCGTCATTAGCATTCCGTCAGTAAATTATTGAGGAATGCACCGCGGATGGGGACGGGAACAGTCCATCTCTCCAAGATGTGAGAAAGATTTATATAACTTATACCGAGTTATTTGTAAAATAATCACCCCCGGGAGGAATTAGCGTGATCCCCGTTAAAGGGCTGGCCACTGGAAATAAAAGGGGAGCAGTTTATATTTGAGGGACGGCAACAGGGTGCCCCCGCTTACCCTGCCTTACCTTACCTTACCTTACCTGGGCACGGTCGGGGCGACACTCATTAGGGCTTCGAATAACAGACCGGGCTCCTCAATCCGCTAATATTGAGTTCTCTCCTCTCGCCGCTCTAATAACAGGTTTTCTTTCAACATTTTCCTTTTGCGCCTCCTGCTGAGGCAAAATCCTCGGGAGAATTGATTTTGCCGCCCACCGCTGACAGGGGACGTTTCCTAAGAAGGTCTTATCCCCATTAGCCGCAGGATTTTATCGCTTCCTCCTCCCCCACAAAAAAATTCTCAAAAATCGATAATAATATCGTTGGCGATATTTCACATCTTATATTTTCATAATTTGGTCCTTTTTCACTATACGACCGTTCGGTATAAAGTGTGTATTCGGCAGATCCTGTTTCTAACGCATATCTCACACTGGACATTTTACCATCGGTTAACATCAAGAGTAGAGAAGTTTGGGTCTTTTGAAATGCTTTTGAGCGCCTTTGCCCCATTAGCCGACAAGCGGATAGTTTCGTCCAACTCTCAAATACTTCGCATCCCTCCTGGGCGGGGGACCTTTCAACTTAATATCCTACATCGTCCAGAATCTTCCCGAATGACCCCAACTTCGGCAATGCATCCCTCGGCTGTAGAAATACTCCGTAAGTTTTGGCCTAGGCCCGGAAACGCGAAGTTTTTGAACTAAATTCGAAAGAATTTATTCAAATTAATTCCGAAACAGTAACAAAAAAAAGTGTTAGTATATTTCTGAATATTTATCCACATTTTTGTGTGTTGAACAAAACTAGGAATTAAAATATTTAGTTCAGTGGCTTCCCGTCATCCGGTTAAAATGCGGTTAACGCGTGCCTTGAGCTTTTTGAAGTACTGAAACATTCTTTTTACGATTTTTTAACGGGGATATATAGACGAGTCGGGTTCACTACCTTCCCGATTGAGAAACCCCTCCGGCCGGAAGACTTCTGGGACTCACGCGCTGAGAGTACTTCCGGAGGTCTTAACGGCGGTTCGGCCATTTCTAGAGTTGTAAACGCGTGCCCATAAAACGTGAGAAATTTCCCCGGCGCGGGAGAAAAAGTGTGCCCGTCGATAATTGATTTGTACCTGAATGCCAAGGCTGGCATCGGTAACGTGAAAATGTATCCTCAACAAACAGCCCCCGAAAATTTGACCTTTAGGTTGGACAGGGGTTGGTAGGAGGGGCTGTTGACTTGGGTCTGACGTCTCCTCCCTTTGTCGTCTTCACAGCCGTCAATAGAAATTCCTCCTATTTGTACCTGTATTGCGTGTTGCGGGGGGGGGAAATGGAATTTCTTTCCAAATTTTTGAAAATATTTCCCGATATTTAGCCGTGGACGTCTCTTCACCGTAAGGAGCAATACACCCTGTTATCTGTTTCCAACGCGAGATTCTATAAGGTCAGGGGAGTTAATATTTATGTAACACAAATTTTCAATTCAAAAGAAGCAGTAAATAATAAAATATGTATTGTAGTAGTTCGTACAAGCAGTATTGTCAACTACAGAACAATCAGATACCGGAATCACCATTGAGTTCGTTGGAACCAATGCCGCTCGGTTAAAATTTCAATTTATTCATAAGTATACAACAATGGAGTTAACTAGCCAACGTATTCGGTATCAGAAAATATAGTATACTTTAAATTTGTTTTATTAAATTTCTCAATATCGGACGGTCAAATACATCCTTGAAGGTGCCACGTACACTGGCGGTGAAATTATAGCCCCAATTAAAATTTATAGACTTAATTTGAGATTTTTTTTAGACCGTGCCCATCCTGTGAATTTATCGTTGTTATTAAAGATTCTATTTTAGATCTTCCGTCCCGGGCGGCGGTTCAATATAAAAAAGGGCGACTTCCAATAACTTTTCGCCATCACGAGATTGAGACGATACAAGATAGAACGTTATACACGATTTGTGAGAATTTCTATAAAAAGTGTTCCCCCAGAAATTAGCAGAATGCGTAACATTAACACTTCACTGTCATGTAATGGCAATGCTTAGAATGGTGTTTATGTTGCTGGGATGCAATGTGATTGTGTACGCTGTATAAACGTCAATTTCGCGTCTAATATCATATTGGCCCTTACTGTTATTATTATTATTATTAGACGTACTATTAATATTGTATTCAGTTATTATTGTCACAGTATTTCAATCATTTTTCGTCGTTGTCGTATCGTAATAATATTCGCGTCTTAAGAAACTGTTTCAGGCTGAAATTAGTTCAGGTCGCCACGGCAACGCGTGCTGACTTAATTAGCTCGTAAGTCCGTACGTTGGGATACCTGAACCGGTCGTATCTAACAAACCGTGATACAAACGAGGACAGGCTATTTAATAAAGTATTATTAACAGATAGGTTCTTTTTTTTCTTGCGCCCAATAAACGGGGGCCGTAAAACAAATTTGACGCTGGCTAGTTATTAAAAGACAGGGCCCGAATCCAATCAATTGGTGTCGGCTATGTTTTAATTAAATAGGGGTGGAGGTAGGGCGGTGGAAATAGGGGTTGGTGGCCCGGGGGAGGTTTTTGCAGGTAATTCCCGGCCCATTTATTTCGGATTCGGTAACGGTCCGCGGCAAGTGCTCTAAGAGGGGAGGGTTCGTTAGGTGGGGCACTAAAGCGGTTTATCCCTGGGACAAGGGGTGTGGAAGCCGCTTTTTAACATTTTCTGACTATTGTCGCACCACGATAGCTTTCACCGGTGTAATTATGCGCTTCGGAAAAAGAAAATTATATACTCACCCGAACGGCCAGCCGTATTACGCGATGCGTAATTACGATACAATTCCTGTACGGAGTTGGACAGAATTTAATATTCCTGAAACGCGCGCGTTTAATTTATTAAAAACGTATTTATTCTGAGCGCGTTATTTGAAAAACAAAACAAGTAAGAAATTTAACCAAAAGGCTTTTACTTGTATTGGAAAATTTAATGTAAAAATGAAATGGGTTTAAGAGTGTTCTTCTTTTTGAGTTAGTGTATTTACGTTTTCATTTTTTAATTACAACGAGATTTTTTTACTAAATATAACTTGTAATTTATTTCTGTTAATTTAATCGCAGAGATATATTGATATCTGACCGGTTGGCAAGATTGATTTCTGAAATTTTCGTGTTATATTTGTAGCTTTACAGGAATTTTAACAACCGTTCTCCCTTGTAGATCACTTCTGGAGTAAATTAGAATTCGGCTTTTCGCCATTATCTGTAGGTATATTGGTATTGTTGTCGTACATACTATATTTGGTAACGAGGGGGATTAGCGTTGAAGTTTTTTTGAACATTTTTATTTTATCGTATTTTAACTATGTGACGTTATATTCTACGGCAGTGATACGTCATTGCCATCGTCGTAACTTAATATCGACTGCATTAAATCACTATAGTGTAGCATCCTCCGGCGAAAATATATACATCCTCTGACGTATAAATTCGCTACTGCAATTCTTAGCAAGCTTTATCCAGGCCTTTGCGGAAATGAAATGGAATTTCGATAATCTGAATTCATTGGCCTTATCGTAAATTGTTTCAGCCGAAGTCGTCGATTTATTCTATTGTCTGTTTCTTCGGCGGAAAGATAATAGTGTAAGCCGCATCCGTAATAAACTCGGTAAATCCCAGAAATGATTTCGGGTTTAGATCACCCTTGCTAAGTCGACTCCGCAATACAATGGATATAACACATTTTCGTAGCTTTTGATTAGCGGCATATACAACGGGAAGGGGAAATTCGCACTTGTTTCTCTTTACTGTATGTTCGAATTAACTTTCTGCGTCCGCGTACAGCAGATTTATGTTCAAGGTGTTAAAACTTTAAGAGATTAAGATAAAGCAACGCGTCGTTAAAATCAAAAGCTAGACTTTTGATATCACCATGTCTATATATACTCTAGTATGGCATTTAACTAATATATACCTTTTATTGGTTGATTCCAATTATTTATTTTTTAATAATTTTTTAACTTACATTTATTCACTAAATCTTTATTAATCAAGAAGTAATCGATATTTTTATTATTTTTCTAACAATTGATTTTACAGTACAAAATATTAGATTTATATATTTTGTAAGAGCCCAGAGGGTGGTTGGTAGTCGCAACGCGGAATATGTGAAAGAAAATGATGATTAATAAAACTAACAACTGATAGATATCTACAAACTTCAGATTTATCTCACTTTCTCGGTGCGTGCAAACTTATTAATACCGGACGAATCAGACCTTGAAATGGTAGGAACATTTCCTCGATATGGTAAGGGGAGGGTTGTTTTTTTTCCCCCGAGCCAGGAGAAACGAGCGGCCCCGTTGAGGGAATCTCATCATGCGGGGGCGGCGACCGTATTTTAAGTCCGCGAATGAAAAATTTCGCCCAACCGGAATATCCTTTATATTTCAAAGTGAGGGGCATTTAAAAAGGGAAAGGAGAGAGAGAGAGAGAGAGAGAGAGAGAGAGAGAGAGAGAGAGAGAAAATTTGGCCACCCTAACGTAACAACAGTCTCCCCCTCTCCCGAACTAGCTGAGTTTTTGTATATGTATATATATATATATATATATATATATATATATATATATATATATACATATACTAAAACTGCCAAAGCAATTTAGAGAGCCCGGGGTGAAAAATTTGTCTGTCGTACTCGCCTCAGCCTTTGCCTTCAACGCCCTCCCTCCTTCTTTTCAAATCTGAAGTCCCATCGCTAATGAGACTTCCGCGTTATAATTGCGGATGTACCCCAGAAGCCACCGCCCCCGCTCCCACCCCCACCACGCTCTACAATCTCAACCCCATTTTTCCCGCCCCGCCCTCATTCGGACCTGTTCTCGGACTTAATTGAACTTAATTTCAGTCGTTTCCCCGGTTTCAGCAGACGCCGAGCATCTTGGATATTTTATTAAGTTGTTCCTCGGGGTAATTATTGGGGTGGAGGGTAAAGACGGGGTGGCTCTCGAAGGAAGAAGTGAGCGAGCGGTAAGGAGTTCGTGGGGATGATACGGCAACAAGGCTGGGGCCCGCGATAAGGGATGGAACATTAATTTGGGCGGGGTTCCTGGGTCAGTATGGTGTACCCCAGGAGGCGCCCTTGTTGTACCGGCCGGAACCGGCTATAAATTATTGCTATATTTCGGAAATATATTACCCTGACCGTAGAACCGGCGGTTTGTCTTCCCTCGCTTTGTACGGCTTATGGGGGACGACTCCGATTCACGGCAACAGAGGATCTTGAGGAAAAATGAACGCACTTCCGGGAGGACGAAAATCATTTAAAGGAATAACACTCTTATAAGCTCAATGAACGTTTAGGTTTTTTGTTTCACTGTTTTATTTTCACAACTGTAAATTGCATAACTGATTGATGTTCGAGTAGCACTAATAACGAGTATACAATAACTGAGGAGAAACCTCCCTTTTCCTAAAATTTTGTTTGTTTACTATTCTTACACATTTAGATTACGCGGCCACTTCGTTTCCAGGTGTCTTTAAGGAAGCGATGGTGGGTGACGTTCAGATTTTGCAACAAAATTTAGAAAATATAATAATAATTTTGCATAGAGCGTTTTCTCGAATTCGACCTATCTCGCTTGCCAGACTTCAACCGTCTTGTTTCAGATAAGCGTTGGTTTAACAAGTATACGTGAGAACCTCTTCCGGAAGACAATAATTATTTAATACTAGAAATACTAAAATTTTAATTTTAAAAATTTTCGACAAGAATCTTATCTGGTACTTTAGTTTCTGGAATCCTGACAAGAGAACAGTTACAAATAGACACGAGTAGGGCACAGTTTTGTTTATTACATATACAACTAACGACTGTTTCTTGAACTTCATTTTCTCTTAATCGCGGGTCATTTTCGCTCTCGGTCAAAAGGTCGGCTTGTGGGGCCTTTCTGCGTTTGTGCACAAAATAAGTAATGTTTTGGTACGTACTGTGTACTTGAAAATGCCGAGACGGCATTCAACCCGTTTACCAGCGGCGTTCCCACTCCACAATGAACTGCTTCCGATCCCGGGGACCTGGTCTCATTATATTTTGGCGTCCTGCCATATGTAATGGCAACGGAGGCGGTCGCGCTCCGCGGTTTGTTTTATTTTTATTTTATTTATAAAATAAATTCATACTGTAGCGAGATGACCAAACGTAATGGCAACAGGTTCGTACGATAAGAGCTGTCCCCATCTCGAGCGAAGATTCCCTAATTCGATTTCCGGCTAATTTCTTATCACACCGCTTTGATTTCGTCGTCCCAATGGACAAGAATGTGGCGGAGGACATATTCGAGGAATTGAATAAATAAATAACGACTAGTTAATCGGTCGCGAGCCATTAGACGTCCTATCGGTAACGTCATCTCTTTCACGCTCAAGAACGATGTATCTCCTCTTTATTTCTGTCGGGCCTAAAATAAATCTTCAAGTTATAACCGTCCTATATCCGGGCGGCTTAATTGACGGTCGCCAGGCCTCAAAAGAAGTCCGTTCTTCCATTAATGTCAGCTCCCCCAACAAAATTCTATTCCTGGACACAATGCGTGTCTCTGTGCGTAAGAAGCGATAAAATGCTAGGTGGGGGGAACTCTCGGGTCATTACCGTTTATCTTAAAGGGGCGCACTGCCCTTTTAACAAACGATAGTGTGACTGTCCCATCTCACCTCCTCCCCCGCCCCCGCCACCGCCCCCGGCTCCCTCTAGCTCTATTCTAGCCTCGGTCTACTACCTCTCCTCCTTCTTCATGTCCTCTTTTTTTTCCCAACCCCATATTTCCTTCTCTCGGCCCTCCCCGGTTCCAACATGGACGGGATAATCGATAAGGCGCATATCCCGGACACCGTTTAATCACTGCCGAAGGAGACTTCACTGCCATATTTCTGACACACTAACCGATGGACGAAAGTTGAAAGGAAATTACAATTAATAGAACAATAACGAACATTTTCGTAAATTAAAGAAAATATTGTAATATTACCTTTAATCTATACTTGGGGTTATAAGTGCATACTGATTTTTTTCTGTAATGAACACCAATTCCGTTTTTTCGCCATCCTCAATAGCATCATCAGAGTTTACAGCGTGCAGACAACAACAATTAATTGAACGCCAAAATGCCAAATAGGCGACTGGTCTAAAATTCTCTTTTAAAAGAATTTTACAATTTTAACAAATTGAACCGATCATGTCGCTTAAATGTATCTAGCCTTCTTAAATATCTACATGTCCCGCCATCACTCTTATACTTTTGCGCTATTTTTTTACCCGCGAATATTCTATTTCAATCAGTGTATAAATCGGTGTATAAATTTTCATCTCCATTTTACATATTTCCAAACGGATTGCATCGTTTAAATTTCCTTATGCGGCAACTAGTTTGAGCGACTCGAAGCTTCGATCGGTTTCGGCTAAAGTGTTGTTTTATAATTTAAAAATGAATTTGAAATTCAAAATAGGCCGAACGTTGATATTCGGCGACGTCAACCTCGGTGCGTGTAGATTAGGCGACTTAAAGAAAGAACCAACGGAGCGATAGTTCGATTTGGCCCTGGGTATGACGAACGAACTCTTTGCCGATTTACTTACAAACGGCGATGCCCCGTATCGAATGAAGTTCACGGAAATAACGCGCGGCGCGAGGAAAGCGGCTTTCCCTGGAGATGCTCTCACGCACTGAGCCACCGATAACTATTACCAGAGATCTGTGAAATACCGCGCAACCCGCTTTTCCGAACAAATCACAACCGAGTGTCGGTAAAGCCCGACTGTGCAATTGACGACTGATACGATGTACATTTCATAAAATTTAATATAATCGCCCGGAATTGAATGATAACTGATATGCAAAAAATATTCGATATATAATTTCCTCGGGGGTTTGCTCATTCACCGCCAGAATTATTATTATAACGAACAAAAGAGGAAAAATTCTACATTTTAAGCTAAGGCGATCGAATAATTCATGGAATAGATTCCATTTTATTATTAATCGAATTCTAATCATAAATGATGAGGGTGGGGGTTAAAGGTGATTTATGTTGGCATTTAACCGTTCGAAAAATCGAGGGCGGTATCATAAATTCGAGGGCGTTGGGAGGAAAGTGTTTAACAGTATCTGCGACTGGTTGGTTGGGACATGTTCCGGAATTAAATCCAGTCTGGTTTTTCCGGGAAATCCGGTGGTCGTCAGCTTGATATTTCATAACGATTTTTCTTGTCGCCCCCTTCGTCGTTTTCCACCCGGCCCGCTTATTAAGGATTTCAATTTATAGCGCGCTGGAAGACTCCCCCCGACCGTCGGAAACGTTAGGAATAGAACGGGTCGAAATATCGGACGCGTACCTGCTGAAAACAAATTGCCGGTCGCACGACTCTATTAAACGCCCCGTCATAAAATACTGGGCCGATGATTCTGTACCGCCCGAAGATTTTTATTTGCTTCCGGACCCAGGGGAAAAAAAACGAGCCCCCCCCCAAAAAAAAAACCGATTTCCGTCTCTCCCCATATAAATATTTTCATCGCCCCGATGCTGCGAACGTTGGAAATGAGAACGTTTCAATATGTGGTAGGAGTTTTTTTTCCTTCCCTCAATTTTTTAGCTCGACGCCCCCGCACTTGTCCTTCTCCCCCTCCCCACTAGCAACGCCCTTCAGTTTATAGTTCAAATGTTGATCTGAAATAACAACAGATACCAAATAACAGATATTAGACTACAATTTTTCTCCGGGTGCAAATCAACTTTTCAATCATTATTTTGACAGAATCACGACGAGTAATAGAAATATATAGTTTTATGTTCCATTACATATATATTTTCGAATCCATGTTTTAATATTACCCCCTACTACTTGTGCTGGAGGCGGTTAGTTAGAAAACGAATTATAATTTTAAAAAATATTATAATTAGTTATTTTTATTACCAGTCGCGTGTATTTATGTCTGGCGTTACTTGTTGGTCCACAAGCAAGACAAAACGAACATCTGGCCCCTTGCCAATGTCCTCGCGTAGGTTTCAGACGGGGGTCTACATTTTAATAGAACCTGTCATGAGACAGGTTTTTTTTGTTTCTTGAGTTCATCCTCTTTTCTGGGAACCATTTGTGAAAGTTTTTCTCCCAATACCGCCCGGCGACTTGTTCATTAATCTTAAATTCTGAACTAATTTGCTCTTCCTCGTCCTGGGTTAATTCTTGTCTCGTCGGTTCCTCTCGGCGAATCTTCTTCTTGGGGGGAAACTTTTCCCAGTTTCCTGTATAAATACCTGTATTTTTTCATCATCTGGCGGAATTGGCCTTCTCCTGTCTACAACGGATTGATACCGTGTTTTTACCGTGATCGTGAGCGAAAAAACATTAATATTTCTCTTCCAAAATGTATTTGGACCCGATTTTTTTGGTTTCCGTCCCATAAATAACCGGATAACAACACCTCACGAATCTACATCCCGGCGGGAAATAGACCGTTGGGCGGGATTTCATTTTTTTCCCATTTATCAAGAAGATAAATATTTCGTACCGGCGAGCCGGAGGAGGGACATTTTCTTAGCCCCAACCTTAAAAATCTATCTTAAAGTCTGATTTTATTTTAATCAGAAACTGTTTCAATTAAAGAAGTTTTTTCGGTCCAATAAATTAAAAGCACCTAGTTTCGCGCAAGAAATTTTATTGGTCGGGCATTTTTGTGGCCGTCGGAGCGCTTAAGCCAAACGAGACTGTCGTTGGGATGACACTTTTTTTTATTTTTCGAAATTGTCCGCCGGGAATTGAACCGCGGCCGCACTTGGATACAACTCGGTCGTCCTCGACACTTCACAGTGGCCCCCCCGACAATTAGAACCCCGACGGGAGCCCGCTCTCCAATTAAAACCGCGATTAATACGCCAATAGAGAGTCATTTTATCGCCCGGGCTTTTAATATATTTGAAAAAAATTAATTCGGAATATATATACTTTTTTTGTCCCGCAGGTTCGGAATACAGCCGATACAGATCCATTTTCTATTTTAACCGCCACTATTTTTAAACTTTTATAATGTGAATTGTCACCGGCATTTAAAATAAATAATATATTCAGTCCGAAATCCAGACCGTTTTTTGCCTGTCGGCACAGAATTGACTGTTGACGTTCATCGTTTATGGACCATGAATTAAATTCGTGTAAAATATACGAAAGCTCACCGTGAGACAGACTCTAGGTTTATAGGAATCTGTAATTGCGCGTTCCGTGTTGAAAATATAATTTATATTAAAATAGCAAATACGAATATTTCTTGGATACGGCCATGAAGAGAGTCGCGCAGGAACGTTCCTTTTTGCGTGTATTTTCATGTCGAGATAACATCCCCCCCTCACCCCGTCGTCCCAGTGATTGATTTCGTGAATGTTATCAGCCGGTGGCCTAATTGAAATTCACCCCTAGAGGTTTAAGGGATGGCAGGGGCGGGGGTGGACGAACGCGCAATGCGCTTGTTGTCTGGCCCCGATATGAAGTCTTATAAATTCACTCGCAGATGATTCATTGCTCCGCTCTAGCGTGCTTTTTATTTTTTTTTTTGCCAAGAGCCTCCTCTTGTTGAGAAATCATTGGCTGAAAAATTCTCAACAAGTCATTTTCAATTTTTTTTTATTTCGGCGCCAATTTACAGCGCGGAATATCGCCGGCGAATCGGATAATTCAATTTCGATGTTCAAGCTTAACCGACAGTCGGATTTGGTCAAAAGTATATGTCACTCCTAACTACGGTTATAAATAATAGTTTTGAAGGGTTGTTAAATATTCTTCACTTTCATACGAACTAAACGATCTAAAAAAAATACATAAATCAATCTGTCCAGGTACAAATTAATTTAAATTACCTGTCGTTTACTTCGATTATGACTGAATGCTATTGCAAATTACAAAATCCTTATTCGTTTATAACCATATTATTGCGACTTGATGAAGCGACGTTAAAGTTTTTGCGCGCCAATCTCGAAACTTCATTGTCACACTTAAAGGTTTAAAATGTATTGAGAATATACGTGTGCCGTGATATTCCCACGAAAATGAAAAGCGGGTGACTGCAGAAACAAAGTACGGCGAAACGTAAAATTCGGGCCGTTACGACCGGTAGGGGAAAATGAAAATTCCACGACTAGAAAACTTGATAGATGCACGGGCGAAAAAAGGTTCGAGAGCTCTCCGATATTTCATATTTTCTAGCGACGTAGCTCCGAAAAACGAAATTTTACTGCAGCATCGGGGAAATAATAGCGGACTGTATAAAAGAGCCTTTCAATTTCCCAATGGGCCAATTTCGACGGAAAGCGATGGCTGTTGCTTCGCTCGGCTATCAAAATATCTTATTCGGTTTGTCCTACTTTCAGCGAGGTGTTCTATGATATCTCAGACATGTACAACATTCAGATAGTATACTTGCTAACCTGTTTTTTGCCTGTTGTGATTTCAATGACTTGTCCAATTTACTTGAATTACACATTATAATTCAAGATTCTTGTTGCCTTCCGTCTCCAATCGCTGACTCACAAAATACATTATTTTCATTTTTTTTATTTTCAAGAATATTTTAAACAGTGAGAGCCGTTTTATGGACAGCCGTTAGATTCCGACGTGGCATTCCGACTGTCACCATATTATCGCTGCATTGATTTTTAATTAAAAAAATAAATAATAACGGTTAAAATAAATAAAATAAATAATGGATGAATGAACTGATTGAAAAATAAGGGATATAATGAATTAGTTCCATGAAATTCTGCTCCCACTCGTGTATAATTTCTGGTTAATTTTGGTCATAGGCTGTAAATTTCGGTTTCCCACATTCTTTAGTGGAATTTCTCGTGACATTTGTTAGTGATGCATCGAAAGATAAAGAATACTGATGCGTACTATATTTTGTCCTCCGCAATGCTACCTTAATTGGTAGGAATCGTCAGTTTGCCTCGACCTATCTAAGTCACGAAATTGTTCTTGAGGTCTCAGGTTTCTCTGAATAATACTTTGTAGCGTTAAACGTTTCACTTGGTATAGCTCTTTCGATATGTTTCCGATCGAAGAGACAGAAACAATTCAAATCTGGCTGGCCACCGAACTCATATTTTCCATGAAGCCGTCGGCGATGGTTCCTTTCGGGTACATTAAGCCATTAAGCCCGTCAAACCAGCGCCGGTTCAACGCTTTAATTAGTCTACAGCCGGACGGGTAATAATCTTCTTGGAGATTGACTCGACGATATCCAAAGCAGAAGAGTTTTTAGGCCCGAACAGTTATTAAGAGGCATCGAGGAACCCGGGTGGGGGGGGATCATTTAAGCGATAACGTCAGTCGAAGAATGAAGAGTTAAAACTTTTTCGGCGTCGGCCCACTGATAAATTGCCCGCTTTAAGAAAAATAGAAAAAAAAACAGAACAGAAAACAGACCGCCCGCTCTCCGGTCCATACACGGTCGTTACTAGGACTGATATATGGCGTGTTTTTCTTCCTCCCCTCCATGTCGGCGGTAAAATGAATTAATTAACGTATTTCTTTTCCCCTTCTCTCCTTCCCTCGGCCTGTTATAGTGTCGGGACTTCTAAGCCGCGGGCATCTTCTCCTAATTCGTCGGGCTTTATGCGTCAAGGCATAAATTAGGCTAACATTGTTTTACGACCCCCTTAAGTGACGCTAATCACAGCTTGGACTGTTGACTTAAATAAAAAACAGGAACGTTTTAATTAAACCGTTTCGATCCACGAGTTTTACATTTTACTTGACAGTGAAGAATATTTACTTTCATTAATATCTGGTTGTATTTTCATTATTAAAATAATTATAATGTTCGGTTATTACTTCTCTCGCGTGTTTGATCCTTTGCTAGGCCCTTGTCACTACCTTGGGAAACGCAACAGCTCTTGATATGTAACTCCTACTCCTTAAACTTGTTAATTTATGACTGAATTTTGTATTTAAAAAAATGAAAATTTATTTTATTTTGATTTCTAAGTATTTGAACTCTAACTTTCTAACTATTTGAAATCTAAAATTATTGGTATATTGATTAAGATTATAGGGGACATCTTATCGTATTATCAAAAAGGTTCATTTAATTAACGCTAAACAGTTTTTATTTATGAATAGGGACTGGCGATGTCATAAATCTTCGCGGACTCTTTATTTGCATCTTATCTATAAACAAATTACAAATTTATGTCGAACAAAAATATTGACTCGGGAATTTGAGTGTCCGTCGAATAACGAGAGTTTTAGCGCTGGAGGAGTCCCTAGGGAGGGTTTAGAAGAAGAACTTTCTTATGAAACTTCTTATTTTAAACGCCAGAATCCCGGGCTACTAAAAATACTGTCAATGAGGCAGGCCGTGGGGGAGGCGGAGGATTAATTAGGGAAGTTTGAGGAATGAAAAGAGGGGTTGGGGGTTGACTGTAATTTCTGAAGCTACTTCCATCCCCCTCTCTCTCTCTTTACTTTCTTCTGTCCTCCTCTGTTGGCCACACTGTCGGCCCTATCTCGACAACGCTTTGGTCCTGCAGTCTCCATATTGTGGGCACAATTTTGGTCCTGTCCCACATTCTCTTTTCCGAGAATCCTTCAGTATCCTGTACACCTCCTGTGTGGAGGTCCTCGTTCAGGATGTAGAGAAATCTTTCGCTGCTCAGAAATTCTGCCCAAAACCGTCTCCTGCCATCGAGGTTTATCATCTCTACACTCGGGATCGTATAATACCGGCTCGTATAGGCTTCCATATCACTAGAGTATCTAGTTAGAAATTCTAGTTAGAATTTCTGGAGTAATCAGTTTCCTCCATACACTGTATTACCGCCCGAGGTAATCAAGCGCACCCAGGGCCGGTATGAATCAACAATGTGTTTTCCGACCTGCCATACAACAACATAACTTTGACAGCTTGTACTGGAGGGTAGACGAGGCACCGTCCAATATTATTGGCCCCTCACCATCATGAGTAGCATTCCATTGCAATTAGGCTGTTCCTACGACCAAAAACACTGTCAGCTAAGTCCCTGGGCTTCTTCGATCCTTAAATTTCTATGTTTGTTTCCAATAATGGAAGAAAAATGAAAGCTGTACAGATCTACGAGAGTAACGTTCGACGAAAATCGTGCGTAAAGAACAACCAGGACTAAGAAAAATAGTACACGCCGTAGTATAAGTTTCGTCGTATTTCGAAATAATGGAAACTCTTCGTAGGTTGAAAACAGATAATTCTCGAGTCTACACCGTCTAGACACGTTTTTCAAACAATATTGTTTTCTGTACAACTTTATTTGAGAGTTTTTTTTTAAAGATTCAATTATTATTTTACATTTTGTGAGTGTTCCTTTCTTTACTTCGACCTTATCGCTCTCTTAAAACGATGCCAAACCAAATCGACCTACTCGGGTAAGTGGGTTATTTGAAATAATGGATTTATTAGATAATAATAACCGAGCTCCAAACTTCAACTTCCACAATGATCTCTCGGTATTATTTTAAAAATAGCTATATATATATATATATATATATATATATATATATATATATATATATATATTTATATATTGACCGGAAAGGGTTATTCTTTGCTCGGTATCCGTGTTTTTGGGAGGAGGCTGAGCGGACTGATTATTAAGCGGAACGCTGGGTTTTGGCTCGTATTTGCTATTCGGGTGTGATTATTTCTCCCTTGAGGGCGGATTGGGGTTGTTGTTGGGGCCGCCGTTTCGTGGCGAGGGGGCGGATTGGGGTTGGGGAGGGAGGCCAATCTAAAAACGCTGAAATTTGCAGCTCGGACTCGATTTGAATACCGTCGCAAGACTGTGTAAAACTAGACCTGAGGTGGGAACAGACCACGTTTACGGCCAGCAATAAGGTTAACCAGCTTTCTGACTTCGTCTTCTGCTTAGTGAAAGGCTACCCCCTCCCTAAAAAATATACTTTCTATGTACCTAGAGCTGTAAAGGTTGATTTTACAACAAATAATAGGTTGAAAAAATCACAATAGGATACAACTTCGATTATGCTAATGCGCCATCGTTTATCTTAGTAGTTTATACACAACTAAAATATTATACGTGCCCCAATTTCACGTATATAGAAATGTAGAATGTTTAGCGAGCGTACTTGTTTCTCCGCGTTCGCTTGTGACAAAATGCCCGAAAGTACGAACACGACGACGGTCATCGTTCTACATGTCGACCGTCCTGTTGCATATAAACTTGAACTGTAAATTGAACTATAAAATGTTTATTATTTTTTTTATTAAAATACCATAAACATTCAACTGCAATATTAATCGGTGCATCTGAGCTATTCTCCAACAATAATAATTGCTGTAAGCGTTATTTTAATGTAGTAGATAAGGGAACATATTTTTGTAAAACAAGAGCTGTTTTCCTGATTGGAACCGGAAATCTGTATTAATAATTGTTTTACCTTAACAATTGTTATCCCTCACTGTATTACTGAGTTAGGGGTAAGCGGGAAAATTACCTAGCGGGAAACCAGTTACCAAAAGAAAGAAATAGAAAACCCTTATGGTTTGAATGGATTAAAAGAAATGTCTTTCGTTCGGTAAGCATTCGAAAGGTGCCAGTAACAGGGCCGACCCGTTTTATTAAGCAGTTGTCGTGAAAAAAAACTATCCCATCCCCTTCTCGGAAATGGGTTGTACAAATCGGTCGGATTTCATTTTCCGCATTTTCCGGCGCCCCCCCCTCCCATTTTCCCTCTCCGCCCCCCTTATTCAATCGGTACCGTGTCCCTGCAACCAGAAAAACTCTCTTTATCGGCCCAACCCCCGCCCACCTGTCCGCGTTCATAAGGGCACCCCGAAAGGCGCCGATCCGTTCGGCGAAATTGGATTCCATCCGCGGATTTTTATCGCGGAAAAGAGGAAAGGGGGCGGAGAAAAATAACCGGGGGGAAGTCGCCTACACTCGGTCCTTATTCTGGTTGCCGAAAAGCGGATCGACATTTGTGTTCGTGTCCAACTCATAATATACATAATTTTTGTAGTGAGTTTACTTAACAAAAATCTCAATTATAATCGATGCAATGAAATAAAATATTCATCAACGAGTTGTATTGGCGTTCTCTGTTTTCTACCGAACATTGTACCTAATGTATGCAATCAATCAGACCAAGGGTTAATATATTACCCAGCCCTATGCATTATATTGAAAGAAACAGGGATGTTTTTCATGTTATTTTGAAATAGGTGATTTCAACCGGTATCCGAGCTATGATCACTTGGCTGGGCGAATAGTGAGAGGTAGGTTGAATTGTCCCCTTCAGTCATCGGTTACAATGGCGCCTTTTTTTCCACGTTCGGTGATATTCGCTGCTCCTCTCAGCCCTCGGTGCAATTTTTTGTCATTCAGAGAATGAACTCCACTGCCACTTCCGCCCCTCCCTCGCCGCCATTGAGAAAGTATCCAACAAAGGGATCCTACCTGTTGGTCTTCGGTTGCTCGTGGTACGGGGTCGATGTCGGTGGATTTGTGACGCTTCCAATTGTTCCCTCCGGCTCTCCCATTTCACTCCCCTCACCCCTCAGCGCCCATTTCACTGTCACGGTTAGCTAGACGCGAGCCAGGGTTATTCGTTCTTGCCGGTACTGATCGGAGATGATTATTTTCAGAAAAGTATGTTCAGAAATGATTTTCAAATGTAATATTGAATAGAGAGAGAATGAGGTTTATATATTTAGAATGTAAACAGATGTCGTTCCAATGTTCTGGACATTTATTTTTATGCAATTATTTATACGCCAATTTATATGCAACTTGTTAGCCGACGACCTACTTGTTCATTAAAAATAAAACTAATTTCCCTTATTATTCGTTTATATTATATTTATTCAATGGCCAACTAACCGAATCTGTTTTTCTTGAAATAATTGTCTAAACATTAAACGGATATATTAAATTTTAAATGTTAAAATGAATTCTGCGTATCGCGTTTCCGGGTCAGATACGTTAAACCATGCCGAATTAATATAAAATTTCGAAGCGGAAATTTACATATTGTGCATCCACATTATAAAACTTTATTTCATCGTAATTTTACGAATCTCGCGTGTAGTGTCATACTTTCGTCCGTTCAATCTAAATCGCACTTCCGAACCTCACAAATAGTGTGGAGTTTACTGTTTGTTTACCTAGTTCTAGGTGGTTAAATAAAATTTATTTTACGATTTAGAGTAGTTTTACCGTCCGATATACCCGAGAAATGAAAGTACACCGGACTTAATTAAATAATTGCATTTAATTTAGGCCTAAAATAGGCAAATCCCTCTGGAGGATTAAAATTTAAAGCGTAATATCGTAATATTATTTTTATTAAATTATTTATTCGTGATAGGACTGAGGGCAGAAAAGAGATCGTCCTGTAGAAAAATGCCACAAGTCAGATTTAACCCATTGCCGTTCTCCAGGGGTGCTTATCATACCTGTGATATTTTAGCGCGGTACCGTCAGGGGGTGGGTTTTGTCTCGCACTTCAGGAACCCAATCCCGGTGGTGGATGGGCGAGGGTTCTTTTGCCCTCTCCCTCAACCGGAGAACAAATATTGACCGCGGTCCTCCCCCTTACCGCTGCCCGGTACCGAAGTTCCCGAAGCAGGATTAAAAACTTCTTACGGGGAAACGGGCCACAGGCGAATCATGACTCCCCCCCCCACCCGCTCACCCGGCATCAGAGTCCCCACCGTCAATCCTTTGTTCTCCCGTTGATTGGGATCGAAAAGCCAGGAGTTTTTGTCCCTGCAGTTAGGGGTGGGGGGGGTTCTACCTCTTTCTCTCACTTTCTCTCTCTCTCCTCCTCTTTCTACATAAAAGGGAGACCACCCCCCCGGAGACCGAGCAATTATGTAAATCGAATAAAACGTTTGACTTTTAAACAAATAATTACAGGCACCGGCGTAATAAAGTGAAAATTATTCCGGTCATCCCCCCCCACCACCACCCTAAGTCCCGGCCGAGTTAATTACTTTCTTCCCTCGGTCAACTCGACAATCCAATTTTCTCTCTCTCTCACTCTATCCCTTCTTTTAAAAGTCTCAAACTTCATATTGAAGGGTTTATTCCTTCACGAAAGGATCATTGTTTCCCTGGCCCCTGTGTTCGACGAGTGAAAGAAGTGCGTTGATGTTTCAAATATTAAAAAAGGATTATAAGTAATTTTCAATCGCCAATCGGCCGGAAATGTGAAATATACGTCTGGTGCAACTTGTCCTTCTTGACGCTACCACCGAAGCACTGTTAGTATCTTTTAGCAATTTTGAGAGGCAGATGCCGATGAGAAACGAATGAATAGTCCGTACACTTCGTACATTACACTTGGAAAAAACAGATAAATAAAAAAAACTTAAATTAAGTCACGCTTTGTTGTCCAGCCGTTTAAGTGTGTAGGCGAATACAAAAGAAAATCAGCGCAATCTTTCTGTTGCCATAGTTTTATAGGGAGAGAAAGAGAGAGTAAGGAGGCTCTACTGTTCCATCAATACTGGCTTGAAAAGTTATTTTGCAGTGCACTCGTTATATCTTTGAATTTTAACACTGGTATAAACCTCCTTTCCGTCTGGAACAGCCGGCGAAAATATTATCGAACGTCCGCTCGAAAATACTCGAAAATGCCTCTAAAACCCCCGAACTTTTTAATAGGCAAGAGTAAATTCGAACTTTTGTATTTTTACCATTTTATAGTGATGAACGGGAGAAACGTGAAACGCGGGGGGTGGCGGGGTGTGCGGGCTAAAAACAATAAAAGCTATTCGGCGCTGAATTGGCGGCCGACGGTCTTGAATAAACGACGAAAACTGACCGAATAATTTATTTTAGCCTCGCTAATTGTGAGCCCACGCGCGGCATATTATCACTCCGTTTCAATGGACCCCGTTAAATTTGAATAATGATTCGGGGCTATATTTTCAGATGAAATACAATTCGGATTTTCAGAACTGCGACGATTTGTCTAAAAACAGGTTTGTCAGAATGATTTCAAGCATCAAAATTCGCAGTTAAATAAATTCGAATTTTAAATTTAATTTATAATGCAGTGAAAAAAGAATGAACTAAAAATAAGTAAAAAATCATAATCCTGTCAACTGATGTTATCGTTATTTCTGGCGTCATTAATTTAATGAGGCTAATCTAAGGCGCTATGTATTTTTTAGAATAGTAATCTGTATAAATGAAGAAAGCTTTATAGGGCCGGATTACGTGTCTTACGCACGGTGTGTAGGAGTTCGATGCAGTTGCAAAAATATTGCGTACGTAGTAGCCGGCAGTCATCCAACATCATTATTCTTATTACACTATTTAGAGTCGTAAAACGGTGACCGGTGAAACTGTGGCTGGCTTTGGGGTACAGGTAACACGGCCGGGGAGGGTGACTTTGAGGAGGGGTGGATTGGGGGTGAGGGGGTTGGTTTACTCTGGGGGTGCACAAATAAGCTCAGCTTGATAATGAAGTTAGGACGGGACCGACGCGAAAAACCGGGCTCGCCTTTCCTTCCAATCCCAGAGATTGGTTTTCATTGAAAAAATCGAATTGGATTCCGTTCATATATTCGCCTCATCGATTCAAAAGCGGCGCCCTTCACCCCCGCCCGCCCCTCTTCAACTGTCTAATTCACCCGTATTTGGCCTGGAAAATAAGAAAAAATTTCCTAAAAGTGCGAAAAAATTTTATCGATACAAGTATCTACTAGAATATTTATTGGGTTCATTAAGGGTATGATTACCGCCAATTGTTTCCGGTCCGTTGGCAGAACAAATTTTCGTAGAACAAATTTATTTACATGTGTATTAATAAGATGAAATCCGACGAAATTATATATACATCTCATTTGAAAACTTTTACGCCTCAACTGAGCCAGTGTTATTTTCTTGATGAGGTCCGTATAATCCTAACTGGCTTCTGTAACAATTAGTTCGGATTCTTACAGCTGTTTTATAAAATAAGACGGTCTTGTTTAAATACTGTGACACGTTTATGACCGTTTTCCACATGTCTTCTTTTGCCGCAGTCTGCGAGAAGGATAACGGCGACCCGTCGGTTAGGGGTGGGGTTTTTCGGGGGGACATTCTCGCGAAACTTTTTTCTTTTCTACACCTTTCGGAAAATGAAAGCCATTTTCGTGGACGGATCGGTGCTACGGGGGCGTCAGATTTTTATCTCGTCTACGGGGAAAATTCACTTTGAGCCCCCCCCCCGTGGACGAGTTATTGGACGATCGCTTTATCTCGCCGCCCCCGCCCCCGCCCCAGCGACGCTCTTAATACCCGGGACACGTCCATAACAAACGGGTTCTAACTCGGGGATTTATTTGACCGAGCAAAAGGAACGTGGGATAAAATTACAAAGCGGCGGTTATTATTATTATCAGTGAGGCTCCGCGACCTTTCATATTACTTTGTCGTAATTTTCCCGGCTCCGGACAGTAGGCAACCCACTCGGTTTCGTTTCATGTCCAGGTCCTCGTAATCTTTACCAGTAATATTACCAAGTTTCTTGCAACCCGTTGTAATCTAAAGAGGAAAAACAGAACAATTATTCCCCGCATTCTATTTGAACGGAATTTCGGAATACATTCAAAGCGCCGGAATTAGTTTTAAAGATGATATAATTGTGTTTTCATTTATATTAATTTCAATTGATAGCTGTCTGGCGGTTTAACGTCTACATTTTTGCGGTAAACAGAGACACAGGGAAGAGCGAGGATAATTTATATTTAAAGAAATAAAACATCAACGAATTGATCACAGTAACACAAAGACACACGCACTCATATTAGTTGCTCAATCGACGCTGAACTATATCACGAACATCGATAGCTAGACGCAGCAAGTTTTGAGGACGCTCAACAATCATTAGTTATCACCAACTCAATCTTCCAAGCAATCATTTTAACATTAGGGATTATAGGCTGTTTCTCTTAGTCTGCATGTTCAATTTCGTATAATATATATTTAATTATTTAGTATATTATTCTTCCGACATCCCAAACGTTCCTTAAAAACTCCTGAAAAGGAAGTGGCCACGCGACCTAAATGTCTAAACAAAAATGTAAAAAATAAAATTCCATTGTTGGCCGTTGTAATTAGTGCTTGTATCAATGTTTCTTATTGTATTTTTACAGTTGCAACAATAAAAGAGAGAGAAAGAATAGTATAATATGTATATATACGAATTGAATCAAATAACAGATTGGACTATAGAACACGTTCTTGTTGAGGTTTTAGATTCTTATTTCATTCAGTCGTTAAATTCACCTTCCCTAATAGTTGTCATTTATTGTGATTATTGGAACTGAATTTATTTGAGTTAAACTGAGGAATGCCTAGGGAATGCCACGAAGGAACTGAACACGAGGGGATCGCCTCCTACATTTCGAGGGAGACTTCCCGTTCGCTACTCTCGTCAACGAAATTTGAATAGAGATTTATATATTTAACAAAGTGTTTTAGCTTTGTTTAACTGGATCTCGTTGGTAAGGTTGTCGGCCCCTGACCTCTGACCCGCGGCGGCCCCAACGCCTTCTTATCTCACCAAACTCTGCGCCTCACACGTGGCCGCGTCCAGTTTTCCCTTGTAAAAAAAAAGATTAATTTGTAAATACTGCCCAAATTAAAAAAAGGATTCGAAAGAAAAAATATTTTACATCGCTCTTCGGCATTGGTACATGTTGTGACGACAGCGTCTTTGGCACGAAATGGTATTTTGTTTTTAATAATAAAATTATTCGATCGAAATTAGACTACAGCATCTTGTTCCAGAGTTTTGTCAGCAATAATAAATGTTGTTTGTTGTAACCTCAATACTGTTGTTTGAGCCAACGATAGTGCGATAACTGAACCTTTCGTTCCGAAGCCGTGAAAGCTGCTCTTTAAAATTAATAATTATAATATATAATTATCATTTTAAATCATTGTTTAAAACGTACCAAATATTCGACCGCAACGAGTCCCACTAAGCGTTAATATCGGGCCTTGAATATTACATTTTATAATTACATCCTTTCGGTGTCAGCTAATTACGCTCGAATGTGACCGTTATAAATAATCTCAACGATTAAATAATCGATCGGGGCCTGACCCAATTTCGCACTGGGGGACACCATGTAAACAGAATGCCTAATAATTAGTTTCTCGCGGAAATTAAAAATATAATAAAATAATCGCCAAGAATCTGATTTATAAAATTATGATAAATCCCCTCTCCGCCTTCAGTCTATGCGATGCTCATATTATGATATTAATCATGGCATGAAAGACCTGATCTATTAAAAGTGAAATTAGATTGTTATGCGCTCGTGCAAAAGCAAAAAAGTAAGGAAACTCGCTTACGTTCAATCCGAAATGTTGCAGTTGCCCACGGTGACATAGCCCTGCCCAACGTCAGGTACGAGATGGAATGGGAGTTCCAGAAGCTGAACAAATCGTACATGGAGGAAGTGGAAAAGCTGAAGAAAGAAGTGATGCTGGAGGGCCTGCAGGTGGAAGAGGAGGGGATGCTCTCATACCAGAAGAAGAGTCTCCAGCCGAGGAGGAGGCTCAAGCCGGCCGAGAAGGCGGCCAAGAAGAAGGACCCCCACAGACAGACCAAGGCCAAGAAGCAGGCGGAACCGCGCCCAAGACAAAGGAGGAGGGACAGGAGGCGAAGATCTAGGAGGACAAGGTAATTATTACATTTCATTGTCTCTAAGTAAGAAAAAACGTAAGGAACTCATTTCACTAAAACGATTCAGTTATATGGATTAATTTCAAGTCATGTAGGCAGTCATGTAGGACGGTCTGCTACCGGTTTCAACTTCTCGCCATCGTCTGTAGCATTCCGTTACTTATATAGGACGCAGCTGGGCAACTGTCTCCAAACTGAAGTGAATTTAGGGTTCCCCCACCGTCAGTAAACGACGCGCGAGAGCTTCCGCAGAACAGAGCACGAACTGAACAGAATAAACTGTCAACAACGAAAAAATATTGAAGATCGAGAATACTACGCTATTTAACTTAACAATCTTCAGGAAGAGCGTATTCCAACGTTTTGTGATACTTTGCTGCGAAACGCTATATCGTTTTTATCGTTCCCCGATAAATCATCGGAGGAATCGTGCCCGGCCGTTAGGCGAACGGTTTAAATTCGGACGAAAACTGAAACGCGACCTGGATATACAGCCGGCCTCAAAAAAAATAACACATTTCCAATACCTGCCGGCCGTATAGGGGGTGAGACCGCTCGGAGAATTTCCCAAACTCAATAAAGTATAATTGCCGGTGTGCTTTGGTGGGTGAGGGGGCTTATTCAATGGCGGGGTGAGCGGGGGCGGTTCTACAACTGCCGAGCAAACCCGCGTCCGACTGTTGAACTACATTTATTGCCTTCTCCAACGGCCAATACACATACAGCGTTTTTACCGTTTTCAGCCCCCATACTAAAATTGTGACCGACAGGTATGCAAGCATAAAACTGCCCCGCGTTCTCAGACTTCGGGGGGAAATATATACCGGCCGACGGGCGGACTTCCCTTCCCTTTTTTCCACCCCTTCATTTTTTTTTCATAGCGTACAAAACAGTACAAACACAAGTTCGTACAAAAACAGTATCCTTAAATTCTTTTTTCGAAAGTTTCCGTAGCTTTGGACGGGGCACAATTTCTATCCCCCAATTCCAATTTTCCTCTGGAGTGTTGATGTCGGGACGGTACGTCCGAGCGCGGATGAGGGCGGCGAGGGAATTTTGAAATCTCCGGGATGAAACGCAGTTTTTTTTAAATTTTTTGTTAATCCGGTTGGCTGAAAATTTTCGCGATTCAAATTATTGACGGTCCATCGGTCTCGCCACGAAACCGCGAACCGCCGTGTCTTCAATCGGTCGACGACAAAAGATCTGGCGATCAAAGAGTTTCGCAGAGGACAGTCATTTTTTTTTATCTGTTTCTATTCAAATGTTTTATTCAAAACTTGAGGGTTTTATATCAAAACCCTTATTTATTCTTTTGTAAGTAGGTTTAGGTGAAAATCAATTTTCATCCACCTCTCGCTCTTTCCGTCCTATGCTATAGATTCGGCTTCTCAAATTTGTCGACTAGAAGGATGAGGTATTCATATGAGTTCATGAATCTTATTAGCCTAAAAACCACACATTTAAGGAACACTGTTGTGTCAATTGCCTTATTGTTTCGAGACATGTTGATGCGTAAATTGTTCTAAATAAATGGTGCAGTCAATATGATGACAGACAAGTAATATTGACATTCCTTTGTATCGCCTCCTTCATGGTGTTGGCGCAATTAGAGGCCGTGAAAAGGAATATAAAATATTTCCCGGGCGCGATCAAAAAGAAGCACAATCACCACGTAAACGATCTTATTGTCATAATACATTTTTTATTCGAGTGACCGGAATGCGATTTAAGCCGGGGTCTCACGCTCGCCCCAAGCGGGGGATTAATGTTCCCAGACCTGCAGTCAGGAACAAAAGCGCCCTTTAATGGCTGGGAGGACAAATGTAATTTACAAAGAAGCACGCACACGGTCCGAGGACGTGTGATGGCCCCCGACCCACCCCTGTCTCGGCCGATCCCCTATCTTAATGAAATGCAACCCCCGCGTCCGCGATAACACTTTCAGATTAGACCAGAACGACTGTCCGGATAGGGGAAGGACGCTGGATACAAGCAATAAAGAAAAATATCTGATACAGCCGCCGCCCGAAGCGCACCGAGGTTAATTACCGTTTCCTAGATAACTCGATCGTCTGAAGGTCCCCGGCCTTTTAATCTGCAGCATTAGAAAATAAAATACATCCAGCCTCTACTCGGAACGTTGCAAAACTTTTCGTGCTTTTTTGCCGTTCGCTGCCCTTCGCTACGAAAAATCTACATTCCGATCCGATGCACACGAATGACCAGGTTCCATTCAAATTCGATAAATCATCGTCTTATTATTTTTCTTTTTTCATACAACTGTTCTTATATAAATTAGGGCGTAAAACGTTATCTGCAGAAATTTTTATTATTAAAGTCAGAATATTAATAAGTGGAATTGAGAAAAAAGATTTTTTTTATGGGTAACCCTGATGAATATTTAAAAATTGGTGTAATACAGTAAAAAAGGGAAGATAAAAAATATCTTAAATAGTAACTTTGAATAGGTGAGTGTTTCACACCTCCGGAGCAGGTTCACTACCCCGGTACCCCGGACTCTTGAGGCCACCGACGCCCAAAGAAGCTTTCGGCCTTAAATCAAACGGCTTCCCCTCCTTTGTTATTTCAGCACAGGGCGGACTGCCAAAGAATGCGGGCCCTCGTTGTCGTCGGTGAACAATTAAGGCGGGTTCCGAGATTAGTTCAGATTCTAGAAACTGATTCTATGTTTTTAATTTAGACATTAGAATTTAAAGTGATAAACTAGTGGATTTAGAATAGGAGAAAATGTTCGGGAACTTAGACTTTGCAGAGTGGATGTTCAACGAGGGGAAAGTACGCCCTGTAATTCCACATTAATTTATTTTTAATTAATGTGGCTGCATCTAATACTGGAGCTGTAAATGTTTTTTTCTGAATTCAAAACCAGCCTTTAGTGTAATAATATATAATTTCAGTAGGGAAAAATTCATGACAGAGCACTGAATGAACAATGCTCTGGGCAAAAAGTGAATGAAATTCAAATTTCACTTTAATGGACGCGAAATTCGGAGGTCGGGTTTGATTTTTAATTCTGCCCCCCGGGAGAGGCGAGGGAACTCGGTCTGCGGCCGTTATTAACTTTGTTTTTTCAAGGCTTAAAACTGAGCAATCGAAAATATTTATTTTACCGATTAGTATATTTGGACGGCATACATTTTCCGATATAACCAAGTATCTATGCGATTCTTTTGGGCGTTTCGGGACCAATGTTTATAAAACCCTCTGAAAAAGAGCGTTATAAATAGTCATCTTTTATATTAAACTGGAGATTTTCCGTGAATATTATGACTTTCCTGTCACGTATCAATCGCAAAATTGATAGATTATTTATTTATTAAATGAAATAACAACAGTTTTTCTCGTCCATTCCCTCGTACGTTTAGTTTTATTGCGGCACATTATAAATCTGGCCACCGAACTCATTTATAACGAAATAAAATATAAGGAAAAATAGTATTGTTTGGTATGCGCATCTGGTTGACCCCCAGTAATCTCAATATTTTAATCGGGTTTCTCGTTCACGCCTTCAAAATGCTGGATAATGCGTCTATCTTAATCGTAATTTCATTTGTTGTGTATCAAAAGGGTCGTAGCTCCCGGCTCCCACCTCCGATTATTGGCCCCCGGAGTAGTTTTCCGGTTTCAGTTCGTCCCTCTTTATCAGTAGACATGATTTATTTTTTCAAGCAACAATGATTTCTTTACGCGTCCGTTCTATAATAGAAACATTATTTATTGTGGCCAGATGTACAAATGTAAATATATGTGTTTGTGTGTACTATTGAAACTACGTAAAGAAAAGATGAACAGTTGGTTAAAATATAACAAGAAGTGAATTCTTTTAGGTGTTTTGGGGAGCAATGTTTTGAAAACAATTCACTTCTATGTTGTACAAATAATGCCTAAGGTTTCATTTCGTCGGCATTGTAAAAAATGTACAGAAATAGAGAAATAAAAGATTAATGTTCGTCTTGGTGGAATACCCGGCTGTGAGTGGAGTTGTTGCACTTATTTTGGTCACATCAGCCAGAGTCTAGTTCAAATTAAAGATACATGCCTTTTATCTGTCTGTAAAGTTCTTACTCTCAATTGTCGTGTTTCCCGGAAATAGGAGACTGAGCGAGAACGGGGACATAATCGTGAGCCTGGACGAGAAGCTCGAGCGGTACAGGAGGAGGGTTGCCAGGGCGGCGACGGCCCGGAAGGAGAGGGTATGGGACCACGGAGTCATACCCTACGAGATAGACGGCAACTTCAGCGGCAACCACAAGGCCCTGTTCAAGCAGGCCATGCGCCACTGGGAGAACTTCACCTGCGTCAAGTTCGTCGAGAGGGTGCCACTCGAGCATCCCAACTATATAGTCTTCACCGAACGCCCCTGTGGGTAAGCCTCAAAACAGTCAACTTTTCAAAAGGAGATACTTCTTCCTTAATTCTCCCAAAACAGTAAGTTCCTTTACTTAGGCCAGAATGCGAATTTGAATTTTTTAAATACAAGTTAACAAGCGCCGGGCTTCGATTAAGTTAAATCAAAAGTATAACCCAACTATAATGTCTACTCCGATAGTACATATAAAGAATTTCACTATAACACAACTATGCACTAGTGGACCGAATTTTCCTTCGATTGGAATGTAAGCGTTTATTATTCCGAAATGCCTTTTGTGTTTAGCAAAACCAGAAATATTTCCACTATGTACAGTTTTATTGAAACTCTGTGTATATGTTCCTCGTTTTACATTTTTCATATTTTTACGACGAAGACATTCAAATATTTCATAACTCGATCAAATATTTCGGTGTTCTATGAAATTAATTTTATTCGCAATATATGAGCGTTAAATCATAAAAATAAAATAATGTAATGTAAAATATAATAACTACGCGAGGTTCAAAAAGGAAGCCGAATACGGGACGACAACTGCAGCCAGGCGAAGGCTCCACAAATTACATTTTACCTTCAGCAATCGATCGCCGAATCAAATTTTCATTAAAAACAATTAGCCCAATTAGCTCCGCTTTAAATACCCTCGTAAAGTTACGGTTTTAATCTCCCGCCCTATTCCATGTCCCATTGATGAATTTAATAGTGTTAAAAGCGTTAACTGAATTACACTGTGCTGGGAAGTGTTCGGTTTATGATATTTACGAGCTCTTGAGGCTAGGATTCGAAACATTATTCCTAATTGATTTAGGAAATTAGTTTAGAGGATTTGGGATATTAAAACTACAGCGATCTGCTCTATACGTACTGCCCTGTTGAAAAACAGTGAAAGTGTTGACGAATTTTATTGTGTTTGATGTAGGTACTTTATTTGGATATTAATTTTAATAGATTCCATTATTATTATTATTTTAATACATTATAGTTTTATAAGTTATACATTTAGATCTTATATATATTTTCATTTTGATAATTTAAGTATCATCTTGGCCCCAGATCATCTGAATAACCTTTTTTCACTTAAATTCCACTGAAAGTATGCAAATTCGTAATAAGAAAATAGGAAAGAATGATAATTACAGGATTTAAGTCTGAGCTTAGTACTAGCACTGTCCTAACCAACTTTAAGCGCAGTGAAAAAAAGATTTGAAGTGTAAAATATAATCGCCGGATTTAGAGGGGTTTAACAAGGGAAGCCGAGTTATGAAAATTGCCGAATCTACACAGAAAACAGGGGTTTTTAACTCCCTTTCTTTTTTGCCAGTGTTAAGAGAAACAGTCCCTTTTGGAACTGTTAATCCTATTTTTTAGTGCTACAAAAATTGCTTAAAATTGGATGCAATTATAAATCGGGACTTATTATATCAATTATTTTTGATAAATTAAAAAGATATGCTTTTAATTTTTAAAAACTGTTTGTATTATATATACACCCATCATTTTGTGTGTTTATTCCAGGCCCATTCTGCATTATTTGTCCCATTATTCATAGATTTTATTTTCTGAACACGTTCTGACCTTAATCTTTACATTTCCCACTGTACGACGCCTTAATTGCTTTTCATAAAAATATATGACGTTGATTCTCTTTTTTTACTTTAAAATTCCCTAGGTGCTGTTCGTTCGTTGGGAAGAGAGGGAACGGCCCTCAGGCAATTTCGATTGGTAAGAACTGCGACAAGTTCGGAATTGTGGTACACGAGCTGGGTCACGTGGTCGGGTTCTGGCATGAGCACACGAGACCCGACAGGGACAACCACGTCATCATTGTCAGGGGAAACATCATGACCGGTTTGTACTATTATTTCCCAAAATTATTATTAAAATATTCAATTATTATACAATTATTATTTATGCCAAAGTATGTCATCAAATTCAGTTACATCCAGAATAGTGCACTTAAAATCTATTCTCAACTCAAGGATCCCAACTGGGTTACGAAAAACATTGGAATAATGCTTAGGCATAACTGAAATGAAAGGTTTAGGACAACCGTGGGCATAGAATAGGAGCAGAAACGGAATAAATTCGTAATAACATTAATATTGTCGACTTCTCCCGGCATTTTATGGTAGGATATTTTACATACGGCTTTAAATTTAGCACAGTAAAATTTGAAACAACGAGTCCATTGCTCTTAGTACAATTAATTACCTGAATACCTAATTTCCTAGTATACGTTACGGACCTAGAGGGTTCCATACCATGGTAAATTAATCAGGCGCTTGAAAATTGATCTGACAAATATAGGACTTAATTATTTTATAAAATTGAGAAAACAAATTTTAATAATTATATTCCGCGTTACAAACTATGGAGAGCTCCTCCGATCGGTCCCTTTAATAAACTTCCCAGGAACGGCCAAATCTACCGATCGGAACTTGAAAAGCCAAGTCCCGTAGTACTTAACCCTTAAATTGTATAAATTGATTTAAAAGTTTTCAACTATTCGTAAATTCTTTAGAACTGAAGCGCGTATGCAGTCCGGATTCATCCGGATAGGTTCGGCCCCGAGAAAGAATTCAAACATCGCTGTTGTTACGTAACAACTTTTTATCAGAATTACGTCACAGAATGTCATTAATTGATAATAGATAAATTTCCCTCTCAAATGACGACCGAGCACATCCGGAAACGAGAGAATTGTCGAGATTGTACCGGAACAGGGTTCATTGTTTTCGTATAGCCTTTAACCTCTTCTGGGAGATTGGGACAAAAAACGGAAATTATTGATAAACCGAAACCGAACGCAGGGGTTTCGTAGAAACTCCCTACTCTTCGAGATCCCCCAAATCCGAATCAAGGTAACGTTTTAACGATTGCAGATTTAAATTTGCATTGAATTTCGAGATTGGTGGCTTTAATACAGCACACTTTATTTCTCTTGAAAGGAACTACTGAATAAATGCACTATTATTTTGTATCATATTTCAAATCATACTACGCAAACGAATAAAGAATAAAGTACCTCGATTCACACCCATTACGCGGTCCTTTACCCATCTTCGTCATTTTCTCTAAACCTTTATTCGGAATAAACTTATTTTTATTACAAGATTTTTCAATTAAAAAATAACTGGACGCTTGGTAGACTTTGGGGGGAAATTAATTTCCCGCTATTCCATTATCGGTTTTACCGAAATTAGAATATTCTAGGGCATCGCGCACTTTATTTAAATTGAATACTACTTTTCTACCTCTTTCTTTCGAGCCGATTGAAACATCCTCGAATCGACTGAAATCGTTTTCAGCGTTCCAACGAACTGTCGATTGACATCCGGGGTAAATTTCTTTTCATCGTAAAGCCCCTTCCGGCTATTTATCAATCGGGATTGACTTCTTTCGGAATACTTCCCCTAACGATGGCGCTAGCTCAATTAATTATCGTTCAAATGATCGTTATATTAATTATCTCCGGTCCGAAGCCCATTCAGATGATTTAAAGTATATAAAAAAAAATAGAATTGAGTTTAATTAACGAATGTCCCTTATACATTTTATATACGAGGTTTCGGTTTCTTCCCTTGATTTTAACAACTATTTTTACGACAGCTAAATTGCACTATAACAAAATACTTTACAACTAAGATAAAGCTAATTACATTCATAACATGATGATGTCTCCATTGGTCTGTCCAGACAGTTCCAGCCCAACTTTGATACTACAAATCCTTGGCCAATCCTAAAGCCAACCTAAATCCTATATATATTTCTAAAATCCGATCTTTCCATAATAAAGTGAGCAGTTGGCCCCAGTGGTTGGAATCGTGGACGGTTTAGGCGAGCGGGAAATATTAAAAGTACACGGGAAATTCGGGCAATTAATTTTCTGGGCTTAATTCGGGGCGCGGTATCGCCGTTTCGGGGGTGGTCTCACTCCGGCTGATAACGAATAGCCGCGCTAATTGTCCGGCTTCTCTGTTTTTCAATTCCCCGTTTTTGCTTTGCTCAGATCCCCCTAAGGGAGGGGGTGCAACTTAATTACTTTTTAATTCAATTTTGTAAAACGATGTCGTCCCCAACCCCTCCCCCCGCTTCCAACCCTCTACGTTCGAAAATTCCGCCCCGCTATTGCCCGGAGGAGCGTTCAGGTTCGATAAGCCATTAAAAAGAATCCTGACCGGCATTCTTCTGCTTTTTTTTCTAATTTCGGTTAATTGCCCCCGGGGGAAAAAATATTATCGAAAAATATCGTTCATTTTGTTGTCGAAGGCGAAAATGAGAGAGTTCGCCGGATCGCTTTATCCCGAGGAGCCTCTTTCGGTTTTTTGTTGCTCGCCCGTTGGGAGAAATTTGGGATATATTCAAATTAACAAATCAAAATTGGTCTACAATGTAAAACCCGTATGATTCTACCCATTTCTGGGGATTGATTTAGCATCATGACATGACACTGAGCCGGTGGTCATATAAAATGTAACATACTAGTGATAATGCCGACTAAACAATTCATTGAGTATCACAGTATGTAGATTTTTTAATTTGTAAAAGTTTAGGTTCTTTAAATGAAATTGTAAATTAATTGTATAACAGGTAATAATAGTACCGTGAGCACTGCCTACTTATTATTTTAACTTTATAAATGCATTTCAAATCCATGAATTTTATTTATAAATAAAAGTGCAATTCATGGTGGGGAATCGATAATTAAATATGTCCAAATATATCTATATAAATCCCCCCAAAGCATTAAACATTAACTAATGCTGTTGGGCTAATGGAAAATTCCAGTTTAAGATGAACTTTTATATCGGATATCTGGGAACGGATATTTCTTAACTTATTTATGGAAGTGTCGGATATAAGTGGATAGGCCCTTCCGACATGCGCTTATCTCGTCGGACGGAGGACGACCGTTGTGGAAGATACCGGGACGACTGACCAAGATAAAACTCGGTGTATCTTTTTATAAACACAAAAAAAGGGAAAATAATATAAAAAATAAGTGGAATCGTCCAACTGGGGGATCCCTGGTTCCTCGAACGCTTAAGGATTTGTGCCGACTAAATAACAAATAGTGTATTTACATTATTTATTTATTTATAAATTATAATTATAATTATTTATTTAATTTGTTTTTCGTGGTTTCAGGTCAGGAGTACAACTTCAATAAGTTGACAGAGGAAGAAGTCCACTCTCTGGGCCTTCCCTACGATTACGATTCTATCATGCACTACGCCAGAAACACGTTCTCCAAGGTTGGTTATAATGGTTTCCGTACATGGAATACAAAAAACAAAATTTCACCGTTTTATTGTCACAACTGTAAATTACAATAAGCGATATTGATGTTCGAATAGCGCTAATAGCGAGTATACCGCGAGATGTCGGAAGATAGTAGGGTTAGGATGACTAGTAATAGGTGATTGGGACCCTTAAAATTTGGACTGTCAAATTTTTATGATATTTTTCGGTTTGACCGAACCCCACAGTCCAGATTCATTTAAGTACAGTTTTGTATAGTAATACTTTATTGTTTAAATCGAATTTAGATCTATTGTCTTTTGTCTACATAGAGGCCCGGGTATGGTGCGTTTCGAATGGGGATATGGAAATTAAACGTTTAAAATTATTACTCGAAACTTAAGAGTGGCAGGAAAATTTGAATATCCTCTAACGAACCAGCGAGTCATTTCTTTTGGATCGATTGCGACTCCTAGTTGTGGAGAATCTCTCGAGGTTCTCTTCTCGTTCTGTCTGCGGGGGGGGGACGGCGTCGAACGTCGAAGAAGTCGAGTTCGAGTGGTCTAGAAAGTGGTGGCGGGTACCGGCACCTGACTCCCGCACAATACCAGGCTTAATCTAATCCCGGATGCTCCTTATACACGTGCACTCTCCCGGTACAACGCCAACACCGCCCCCCTCCCTTCCCCACCACCATTTTAACTACCATCCGACCGCCACACAAATGAAGGACGCCCATTTCGCATAAATCGATGGACATTTTTCGTTCGTACAATTAATTTTCACGAACGAGTGTGAATTTCAAGTTTTGATAAAAATCCTCGTCCACACGTGCATGATGTAAGGAGACAATTTACAAGAAACGCATACAATCTTGAAATGTATTACAAGAAATCAGTATCTAACTCCCTATTCGCGTATTTAGTCTTAAGCCGGAGGAATTCCTTCTTCACGCCATCGATATTACAGCGAGGTCGGCGCTGAGAGTACGTGCCGAGGGAATACCACCGAAGAACGGCGAGACGTCGTCTTTCAATCTCCCCGACTTATCGTTGGTGTATTTTTCAGGGCACTTATTTGGACACGATCCAGCCGATGGACCAGGGACAGCCGGGTAAGCGCCGACCTGAAATTGGCCAGAGAATCAGGCTCAGCGAAGGGGACATCGCCCAAACTAATCTGTTATACAAGTGCTATCGTAAGTAGAACACTAAAAGCTGAAGGCAAAATTTAATTGGTCGAGGGATGGGTTCGGATAACGATATGGGAGGAGGATTATAGCAGGACCTGTTCTGGAGAGTCTTCCTTTGGAAGACAAATGAAATCTTAAGAATCCACTACGTGGCATTTTAAGGTGAAATTGAGAAAAATATCAGTGACAATATTTTATTAAATACTGATTCAACAATGCTACATTTTGTTGGATACTTGATTGACAGACCGACACAACTGGAGTTCCGATTAATTAAACGTTTATAGGTAGATTAAACAGTGAATTATCTAATCGTTGTCGTCAGGTTGCGGACGGACCTACCAGGAGAACAACGCCACTCTGACTTCTCCCTCGTTCCCGGTCTCGAACCCGCCGCCGGAGGGGGAGAGGTGCGAATGGAGGATCACCGCCACGCACGGCGAGAGGATTGAGCTCAACGTGACCGTTTTGGACATAAACAAATCTGAATCCTGCAGGACCGACTATCTGGAGATCAGGGACGGATACTGGGACAGGTCTCCGCTCCTGGGTAAATAGTCAACATTTTTACCACGAGAATAGTTTCAACATTTATTCATTTCAAATTACTTTTTTGATGCCACACGTTTTTACACAGAAGAATATATATGTTTACGTTCTCAACTGCTATTACTACTAGTAAAATATTGATTAACACTGATATTGTATACTTAGTATAAATATATATTGTTATACATTTATATCATGTAATATATATAACGTTATAAATATTTTTTGTACTATATTTACAGGACGTTTTTGTGGCAGTGGACACATAAGTGATCTTATAATCTCTGTTGGAAGCAGAATGCTAATTACTTACGTGGCTTCCAGAAAACAGGCAGGTCATAAAGGCTTCAGTGCCACTTACGAAGGTTGGTTCTCCCGTGGTGTAAGCTTTTTTGTTGGCTGATCGTTTAATCGAATATCTGTGTTCATTATTTTTATATAGCAATTTAATGTTAATATCGTATCGGTGTATTATGTTGTTAGTACGCTTTCCTTAGTCAAATATAGTTCAATACATTTTATACATAGTTAATAGATTAATTTGTTTTCTTAAGCCGTTTGCGGAGGAGAAATAGATGTGGACGAAGGGGGCCATTTAGAATCACCAAATTATCCTGAAGACTATCAGAACAACAAAGAGTGCGTCTGGAGGTTGACTGCGCCTCTTGACCATCAAGTGGCCTTAAAATTTCAAAGTTTTGAGGTAATAGTCTTATTATTCGAAATAAAATAATGAAATAGTTTAACAGGCGAACACTTTATTACAAGAACGGTACTTACATAGAGACTTATTTTATTTTGTTATTGCACGTTATTTTATGAAAAAGTACAATTTAATTTCTAAAAATTTGTAGGTCGAAAACCACGATAGCTGTGCTTATGATTTTGTCGAAGTTCGTGATGGGCACTCGCTCGATTCGCCACTAATAGGGAAGTACTGTGGTTATAAGATACCTCCAGAACTTCATTCAACTGGAAATAAACTCCTCGTTAAGTTTGTGTCCGATGTCTCAGTGCATAAAGCTGGCTTTTCGGCAGCTTACATGAAAGGTATTTTGAATTCAATTCATTTTTCTCTTTCTAACTTGAACAGTAAACATTATATAGTGTTCACATTTTAACTTGCCAAAAATAGAGTTTTGGAGTGATGCAAAAAACAAAATCACCTGGTCTTCTTCCGGTTTTATTTCAGAATACGACGAGTGTAATTTAACTGATCATGGCTGCGATCACCATTGCATTAATACGCTGGGTGGGTATGAATGTTCCTGTGAGATGGGCTATGAACTACATTCGGACAGTAAGCAGTGCGAAGGTAAATAATATTATGGATTTAATATCGATTTAAATATCATATTCAATATCGAATCTTATCGAAATTATATCGCTATTCTGAATATAATTTCTGGAACAGGTAAACGCGATTATTCTCTTGTACAGTATTATTTTTATAGTTATTGTTGCGTTTATTGTAGATGCTTGTGGAGGCATCTTGGACACGGCCAACGGGACTATTGTAAGCCCGTCATTTCCCGATTTGTATCCCGGCAATAAAAACTGCGTCTGGGAAATAATAGCTCCGCTCCAGTATAGAATAACACTCAACTTTACCCATTTCGATTTGGAAGGCAACAATGTAAGTGACAGTTTGTAATTGACAGGCCCAACTGGTAGTAATCGATTGTTGTATTTATCGCTGAAATTATTATCATTGAATTTAATTTCAGGTGTTCCAGGTGAGGTGTTCCCCGCGGATGTTGTGTGAATTGGAGAAATTTAGTAAATTCAGCGAACTGAAATAGAACACGTGTTTTCGATTTTTAATACGTCTTCACCTAAACAATAAATTATTATCTGGAATATTGAATATCTCGCTGTTCTAAAAATTATACATTAAATTTGTTTACCGACGTATTGCTTAACCGAATGAATTGTTTCGTTTTTACAGCAAGAATGCGAATACGACAGTGTGGTTGTCCACCACAAACTTAATTCGGACGTGTTGAGGAGGCACGGTGTCTACTGCGGTGCCAGGCTTCCACCGCTTATTACGTCCGAAGGTAATGCGCTCAGAATCGAATTTTCGTCGGACAGCTCCGTTCACAAGTCCGGCTTCGCGGCTGTGTTCTTTACAGGTACGTTACCACGGCTGTACAATTTTCAAATTGTATTTTATTTACATACCGATATTCCCGGTGGTCGACCACACATGTTCCTAAGCCGGAGCGGTTTCGGGTTCCATCGTCATCAGCAAGCCGTCACTACTTGCTGGCACGTTGGACTAAAAAATCCGAAACTATTATACTATAAGATCGTGTATCGGTGAATTTTTTATTGGTACGCGGTTGATTTGATAAGGAAAATTTATAAGGTGAATAGGCGGGTGAATAAACGGAATGAAAAAATCGAAAACTCGCCGGACCGAGTGTATCCTAAATGGAGATTATGTTGAAAAATATTTTTGTTCAAAAAACGGTGTTAAAACAGTTTTTTTTACCGTTTTCATCTCTACTTATCAAACCACCCACGTATATAGGCTCACGTAGGACGCACCAGATATCCGAATTCAAATGTCGCATTACAACACGCTAGGCAATCGATTATTTACATCGATTTTTCGTTTCAATTTATCGGGACAAGGCTAAAATTATTTTTCCCGCAAAAAGAAAGTTCAGCCAAAAATAGCGTTGATGGAATGCTACTGACAATGGCGAGAAGCCAAACCTTTCTGACATACGACCCAGATGAAAACGTTTGTGTATTATATATGCTGTTAAACATACACTACGAGTCTATCGCGTACGGTATCGTTAATTTGTGACATTAAAAAATAGTATTTGGTAAAAATGTCTCGAAGATAAATTATTTTTCTTATCTGTGTTTTACCCCAATATTGATGACACGCATCCCGAGAATCCCGTTGCATATTATTTTAGACGCAAGGAGAAGTTTTGCCCTTCTTTCCTATCGCCGTTACGTTTAAATGTAATACAATTTTCAAATTTTCTGTCCGTTGTAGATAGGGATGAGTGCTCAATCAATAATGGCGGTTGCCAGCACGAATGTCGTAATACCATCGGGTCCTATACCTGCTGGTGTCACAATGGATTTACACTCCATGACAATGGACACGATTGTAAGGAAGGGAGCTGCAAATATGAGCTAACGACTCCCACAGGAGTTGTTTCGTCTCCAAACCATCCCGAACATTATCCGAGTAGGAAAGACTGTGTTTGGCACTTTACAACAACACCTGGTCATAGAATTAAGTTGGTCAGTACTTCAAGTTTAAAGTAAAAAATTAAAGATTAACACGAATGACAACTAATGGGTTGCATCCTGAAACCTCTGAGATCTTTTATACAAGTCATAAATGCTAACAATCTTAACCAAATTGCTTCAATAATATTTTTTCTCGAATCATAATGCTTTTAATGTGCCCTTTTATTATTTATTTATTAATATAAGTGTGGAAAATTTTTGAAGGAGTGGATACTAACACAATAGTATTTTTAAAGGAGAAATTCTATTCACGTACGAATAAATTCAAATATATAATTTGAAAATAATTTTTGGGAAACTCTTCATTCTTCTTAATGTCTTGTAACTTGCCTTATCATACCCGCAATTTTTTCCCGCATGACAGAAATTAAACATGACCTAATTACAACTGGAGTATTATATTGAGAGGTTTTGTTTTTATAGGTGTTCAGTAATTTTGAGTTGGAGCCGCACCAAGAATGTACATATGATCATATAGCAATTTATGATGGTGACTCACCCGACAGTAAATCTCTAGGAAAATTTTGCGGTTCTAAAATTCCACATCCAATTATTGCAACTTCTAACCAAATGTTGATGATTTTTAAATCTGATGCCAGTGTCCAAAGAAAAGGATTTGCAGCAACACACTCAACAGGTAATGGAAATGTTTTTAAATTTGTTGTTTTTATATCTAACAATAAAACTTTCCTTTGTATTTAACAAATGAACAATTTATTCAATCTTACTTTTTCCCCAGTGTATCTACTGAAGAAAATATGTTTTGAAAAATAGTATGTTACCTGTGGGTGTTTATTTGTCTTTTATTGAACAACAAAAGCATTTTATCACACAGGGTATAATACTGTGGAAAATGTGCTTCTTAATAGGATAAATAAAAAGTGAAAATATGAAAATTAGAATTAATGTTTTTATAAATGGTGCCTTAAATATTTGATTGTATAGCTATTATTATGATTCATATTGTAGATATGATATAAAATGCTTAAAAATTAATAAAATCTTTTGTAAATAAAATATCAATTACTATTTAGTATAAATTATTTAAGCAAATAACCATATTAGGAATTATAATTCCTAATATGAATTAGAATTAGGAAGTATAAAATTATTCATTGTTTTTTTACTTAATTTTCAGTTGTATCTAGGCTGTAATTTTATAGTGTTGTAATTGATAAATTATATTTTTTAGCCTGTGGGGGGCATTTGAAAGCGATAAGAAGTGTGAAACATCTTTATTCCCATTCCAAATATGGAGATCACAATTATGACAACAGAGCGGACTGTGATTGGACCATAGAGGCTGAGCCAGGTCAAAACATCCATCTCACATTTTTGACATTCGAACTCGAAGATGAAAAAGACTGTTTGTACGACTATGTGGAAGTGTTCAGTGGGCTCGATGAAAGTGGGCCGACACACGGAAAATTCTGTGGGCATTCGGTAAATATATTAATTTACCAGGATATTAGTCCATAATTGAAAAAAGAAATTGCAAAAATATTCAGTTTACTGATACTAGACTTATTAGATAGTCTCTTCATTTGAAGAATGTATTTCAGAATGAGTAATTTGTCCTTGTATTATTACCCTTGTTTAATATTATTTTCAAATATATGCAATTTAATTCATTTCTCTTTTTGGTTTGTTAACAGAATCCTACAGATGTTATTTCAGTTGGTGAATCTTTGTTAGTGCGATTCAGATCGGACGACTCAATTGTTGGTAAAGGCTTTTCAGCAGCATATGTTGCTGTGGATCCTACAAGTAGTGAAGAATTCCGTATAAAATATGGGTCTGAAGAATTCACACCGGTTTGAATTTGGACAATTCAAATTGTTAACCATTTATTTTAGATAGATTAGTTTATAAAGGATCGACTGCTTAGTTTTATATATTATTATTGAAGTGAATACAACCAAACATTTAATCTGTATTTAATATATAGGCACTAAAAAGACATGGTTTTTACATTTTATTTTTCATTATTGTCAATTTTACGGTCTATGTTGAATATATATTCTCTTATAGATTTAATTTATCATATTTTTCAATATCTGGAGGTTGCACAAATAAGAATGCCTTTTACTGACCAGTAATAAAAATAATTCACCATCTTGATCTCATAATAATGTTTGTGCTGTGATTTATAATACATAATTCAATGTAATATACAACTTTAATGTTAACAAAGTTATTTCTTTATGATATACCTAAACAATCTTTTTTAGTACCACATACATCATTTTTATTGTTATAGAACAAAAGAATATAGAATAAAAGGGTAATGATTAATTAAACTTTAGCAATTTTGAAACAAGGACATATATATATATATATATATATATATATATATATATATATATATATATATATATAATAGTAGGATTAATTCTTAACATATTTGTCACAAGTGACTAATGTTCCTAGGTAAAGGAAACGAAGAATCTGTGCATACAAATCTTGATGTTCATTGATGATATGTATATCAAAGTTTAATTATATTAAATGTTTTAAAAACTATAATATCAATGTATTTATTTTGTGATGTAAATAAGAAATTAGATTAATAGATTTAATTAATTTTTAATTTTTATGTATATTTGTTATCAAGATGTTTCTAATCTTATTGTAGATAGTGGTGTTTTATTATACTAGTATATGTATCTTCAGAATAAATAATGAAACCTATGCCAAAGCATATTAACTTGTAAATTAACATTAAATATTTTGGTACTTTCTTTTATTAAACCCTAAATATCTCTAAACTATGTAGTTGATTGTTTTCATAAAGTAGGAAAGAGTCACTATAACTTTGGCTGGTAAAACAATTTTGGCCAAAAATATTGAATTTTATTAGAAAAATATGTCCCAGACCACAAGGAGGTATTCCAAATTAAAAAAAGTTTATTTCTATGTAGATAAGTACATTCAATGTTTTAATTTTTGAATCAAGTATGGGATTTCCTTTTTTTATTTATATGAATCAGAGTTAAATGTATGAAACTTGATTTACATAATTCTAAGGAATTGTATTATACACATGATTGCATCAAATTCCTATTTTATGAAAACAATTATTTATGAACTTTTGACTTGGCCATGGTGGTACTCCAGGGTTTCATTGGGCTACTGAGAATTTATTTGTTTCTGGATATCCATTCCAGGATATTCAAAAAGAAGCTTTAAACAGCTGCTAAAGTACTTTTTCAAGAATTCGGCCTTTTCATTTTTTCCTCTCCCAGCCCTATGGAGAATTAATGAACAATCCTTCTGAACAAATACAGGGATGTCAGTGACTGGGCCTAAATTTTTCTTTAATATATTCCGAATAGGTTTGCCGTTAATGACGGAAAGCCCATACCAGCGTCGGATATAAACATTTATTAGCGTGGCAGTCTTATACGAATTTTCATTGGGGCTTAATGCGCCTAGTGTGTTGTAGGACGAAATAAAATATGTTGAGGAGAATTAATGAATTTTTTCCAATTTAAATTTTTCACCTCACTATAAAAATTAAGTACGTTACTAGCAAAAGGAAATTATCTTTTTTAATTAATCATTCACTCGATTTTCTTCTGAAATAACTGCGGACAAGAAAAGTAAACTGTAGGGACTTATTTTATGTTCGTTAAGAGATGTAAAATATTGCAGCAGCATTTCCATTTTTAACCGAGTCCAAATGTTGAAGCGTACAATGAAACTCGTTAACGTGCATTTTCAGGCCCGCTTGGCACTCCGTATTCAACAGATTAGCAGTCCTCGACAAGGGGCCGAAGGGGATACGAAATCGAAATCAAATCCAGTTGGGCGTTGGCGAAAATTAATTTTCATAAAACAATTACATCAAATATTGTAGACTGTCTAGTAGGAAATATTTTCAAAATTCAATAGACTGTTCTGTACAGTGTTTTTTTCTCCATTATTGTCTACTCGTTGTTAGTGCTCGATCATCAATGTAGCCTGTTGTAATTTATAGTTGTGACAATAAAACAGTGCAAAAAAAACTGACAGGATATTTTCTAGGGTATTTAACCCCCCCCCCCATCGTCGGCTTAAAGGCTTAAACTGGCCTAGAGATCTCCTTAGTCCGAAGTTGTAAACTGTTCATGTGTCAAAAGTGCCATCACTGGGGTGGTTTCTTTTATCGGGACATCCACCCGAGAAATATGCATTCAACACTTGTACCCAAGACTGAATGTTGGAAGAAAAGGTATTTGAAACTGTAGGTAGGATATGATTCTTGTTGGATTGGTATTGAGACGCGCGTTGGATATTTTGCAAGCAGCTACCCCCGGGGAAGTAGGAGTGGGGAGTTTATGGGCGTTCGGTGGAGGGGAGTGCCGGCCCACAGTCGATACTTGGGCCTCCTCCCTGCATCCCACCAATAGTATGACGCATCCCTTCTGATAATTACGGGCTATCGCTCTCTCTCTCTCTCTCTCTCTCGCTCTCGCTCACTCACTCACTCTCTGTCTCTCTCTCACGAAACCTCCCCCCGATCGCGATTGCCCGCCCGTCGCGGTCCACCGGTAAGTGTCAAGACCCGTAAGTTCAACCCGCAAAAGATCCCGTCCATCCCCTTTGGCTTTATGAATTTATAAAATCTCTCGGAGCTTTCTCCCGCCCGCCCCCCACCCCCTCCCCGTTTGTACGTGTTGCATGCCGTATGAAAAAGTCGAATAGCGGCGTCCTCGCTTTTCCGCTTAATTTTCAAGACCGAAAAAATTCTCGTGGCGCGGAGTGATTGTTTTTTGAGTGATGAAATGGACAACACGGCGGATCGAACAGGAGGGTCCCCCGCCCCCCTCCCACCCGCCGGCTGAGTATCCATTGTCGCTTCTGTTTATCCCCCCCGAAACCGGCTCTAGAAATCAGCCATCAGCCGACTAAACTCTAAATTCGCTTCCCGCCTTCCCCAATACCGCTTCTCTAGACGTAAGAAACAATTTTAGTTACCCTCGGAAAAAACTATCCCATTAGCGTTAGCCGACGATTCGATTATTAACCGGTCGGACAATGCCCGGCCCCGGTGGAATTAACACAGAACGCGCAATTCAGTCTTGCCCCTTTTGTAGTCGGTGTTTTATAGATTTACTATATTGTTTTCTCTGTAAGGGACGCGGTTTTCTGTCCCTCTTATTTTTTCTGTAATTTCAATGGGGAGCAATCAACTGGACAATACTTCAATACAGAGCCCGGCCCTGAGTGTGATATAACTTCGGCCGAATTTACTTTGCAATTTCGATTGTTGACAGACCTTGTGATACAAACAAAAGTCATTTAAAATCTCCGAATGCTTCCGACGTTATTATGCAGCTCGTACTGGACCCAAGTGTTACGTAACTCGTTTGTAATCTTACTTAATTTTCGTTAAACTCCGAAAAGATCTGAACTGTGTTCAGACAAATTGTTCGTCTTTCGCCCGGATTATGGCCTCTGTAGTGAGCTTCCTATCTGTTGAATACCGAACGTGAAACAACCTGCGAAGATATTTCAGGAATACTTATCCAGTACTATGTGAGAACTCCTTTATCGATTTGGCTTATTTCGAAGTACTTTAATAAGTATATAATCCCAGTTTGCGGATATTTACTTCCCGGCTCATTTCTAAGATATCTTTAAAATATTTTTCGTACGATTATGCTCTAAACACTTTTATATATTTTTTCGAGCGAAATCGAAATATGCTCATCTAATTCTTTAATGGAACGTTGTTGGGAATGTCCGAATAGTAGAAAACAATTACTCGTAGTTTGCATGCTTTCATAAATTGGCTGTAAAACAAGCTACTGTTTAATTATTATAATGATTTAATAATGTTCCTGACTATGATATTAGCAATAACTACATTAATGAATATCATTCTTATCTCTAAATAAAACGTAGTTCTTTCTAGAATAGTTATTGGCATATACCTTTGTTTCCAGGCTTCCGCTGATTAGTTTTGCACGAGTAGAAATATTTAGTTTTTCCTAGAATAAGAACGCAATGACCAAATGTAAAGTTTGGTTCAAACAACTATTTATCAAAGCGGTAGTGTATCCAATTAATGTGGGAATCTGTCTACTTCCTTGCCGGATGCATTGACTGGGTTCTACTTTATCGATTATACTGTAATTTTTGGACTGAATTTTCAAATAACATTCGCGGTTTTTTGGTTGTTAAATCTCTACAATTAGTATACAACGTTGGGGGTTATTCGTGGAGGGATTGTTTATTCGGTAAACATTACAGGAAAGAAAAAACTTTTCCTCGAAAAAGGAGAAGAGCCAATGGCTTCTCAGAAATCCAGTCTTTCTCTCTCAGTGTTATTCGACTAAATTAATTGTGTGTTTTTATTTGTTTCATTGTTAATATATCAGTGCAGAAAAAACGCACGCATGTATGTATGTGTGATGATGTAACAACAGACACTACGACGGATATATTAAAAACACGGACGGACACTGATGGACGGATTTATATAAAAATTTATATAAATCACCAACCGGACATAAATACAGGCGTGAAAATGTATCGCGTAATTTTATTACGTGCAAATATTTTGAAAATTATCGTTCGGGCAATTTTCTGTTTACAGTTTTAATCTAGACCGATGTCGATCCTCCCTCGAAGCATCCTGCCTGCACTGTCACCTGAAACAATCGTAGCGAGAAAACACTAAATACATTATTATCTTTCCAGAAATGTCATACGGTAGCATCTCTTTTCTGGGCGGTATTTGTGGAAATTTTGCTTTAACCTGTACGTTCGCAAACGTACACCGTCGAATGAACGGGGATGGTGATCCCTCGTTCCTGAACAATGTTGCCCTTAAGAAGTCTTTCCGGTCCTCAACGTCGTCCGGAAAATTGTCAACGGCGTTCCAAACTGTTGATCGCCGGTTTTTACCCAGTCGTTGTACATAAGTGTACAACATTGGAGCCGTGTGGACAAAGGGGGGGCGTTGTCATGGAGACACCCCCCGCCCCCGCCACCGCCCCCTAACGCCCGTCTTTCGTCCGGGAATAAAATACCAACCACCATCTCCCTACGGGGCGTAAAACGCCGGATCGCAAAGCCCCGGAATGTAATGGTACGCCTCCGATACGGCCTTAGGGGGAGACCCCTGCCACGTCTCCCGGATTCCAGTGAATATCCTCCAGACATTCTCGCTCAGTTTACAGACTGTACAACTGGAACTGGATAAACATTGGTATAACTTATACGGCTTCTGTTCATTTGTCGTTATACTATAGAGGGCTATAAATAATTTCTGTCTATCTATATTCAGTAGTTGGGCGTTTCGGAAGAATCCGCCTATTAAATGTCCGCTTCTAACGTTTTAATTTTACTATTTATTGTCCGGGTGCTGGTAATCCTGACAGTCATATACAAACATATTATCGAAGGCGGGGTATTCTGACGGATAGTGCTGGAACTGTCACTACAGCCAGGGTGCTGCACTCTAACGGATTATTTCGATCCAGTTAAACGTCAAATGTAATCCTTAATTGAGTAAGAGAGGATTTTGCAGTTTATTTTGTAATATCTCTATCATATAAATCCACTGTATATAAGCGTAGAAGTTTATTGCTGGATATTAAACAGCGGGATGTTAATATTTTGGAAAAATGAGAAAAAATATTTTTTCCGAGTTACGAAAAACGCACTATTTTCTGCGTCTCTTGACCACGTGGCCTTCTGATAGACTAGGTTCCCGGACGAGAAAGAACATTTTTAGTCCAGTGATCGATGTAGTCCATTAAAAGTCACATTCGTTACTTCTAATGTCTCGACTCTGAAATCAATAATATATACGGAATCGATTATTCAATAACAGTTCAATATTATAAGGAGTATCAAACAATGACCGAGTATTCATCTGTTGAAATTGTACTCGAATGTCATTTAATATTTATGTCCCTTGGAAAAAATATCGACTTCCTTAAAGTCACGTGTTTTTATTTGTCACCTCCGAAGATGCACACCTCGTAAACAGGTCGCGCCGGTACCCGGCCGAACTAAGACCCTTACGGGGGCGTGCTTATTCCTTTTTTTTCCTATGTTTCGGGGGTCGATGCCCGAGTTGAGGACAAATAGTGGTTGGTGCGGTGCCAGCCAGTCGGCCCAGCGGCCTATTTCCACCCCCCACCGGCATTAAACTCAGCCTCCCAGTCATCCCTCGGGGGCGCCCTTTTATTTGCTTTATTCTCCTTTTCGGTAGGCTCGGTTTTGTGTAGGCGAGAGACGTTCCGGATTTGTTTTCAACCCCCCTTCAGACGAAATGACTACCGCCGCGATAGCAACCCTGTCGCCGTTATACTCTTTGTGTAAACAAAATAAATATTTATACCAATATGAATTCGATTTACGGCACGGATGGCGGCATCCGCTCGTTCATAGGACACTTTTCTTGGTTCCTTTTCTTTTAATTTCGGCATGTCTAATTATTTTATTCATTCATATTATTTTTTATTAATCTTAATTAATATTAGTATTTACAATTAAATAATTTCAAGTAAAGGTGACTTATTTTAAAATATAATGGCGTCTAAAAGTAAATATCTGCCACGCTTTGTTTTCGTGGTCGACAGTGTCCTGCCCCTATTGGATAAGAAAGTTTCAATTTCTTTACTACTTTGTGAAGGACCAGCTATTTTAAATCATCGTTATAGCCACTTTTTTCGCCTTGTACCATCATTTTTAAGGGCATTTGTTACTCGATTTCTGAGACTTTCACAAACATGGACAAGCAAACAGGAAACGTTTCCGGCGTTGAAAATATCCTCTCAAGTCATATATAATTGACGGTCCGTATAATTGTTTGCGTGGAACAACCCCCGTTTGTTAAAAATGAATGATGTTCCGGAATAATTCGTTTGCGGGAAGCATTTCGTAAAAATTAATTGAAAAGCCGAGCTGTACGCGGTCAAACGCCCTTTCGATAGCCATATTCGATGGGCTATGAAGCACAGCTTGTGTTCCCTACACTGTCGTCAGTTTTACTAGTACTTAGCGATCCGGCCTTAAACATAAATCGCGAACCCCGTCCATAAACGGTGCATAAAATTTCGCATCAGCTCTTAAATATAATTTATGTTCATATTTTAGCTGAAAATTATTTATAGAGGCACTTTCTATACTCAATGAAGTGTATTCAAATTCATTGGGAATAAACAGTAAACCGTTATGCAACGACTAGTATAAGTAACACCATTCTCTGGGATAGAGGGCATCAATCTGTATTAGGGCTTTGGTTGAAAAATACGGTGTATTATGGGAGATAAAAGTGGATATAGCGATGATTTAAAATAACGGGTTCTCCGCAAAGTAGTAAAGAAACTGAACTTTCTTATCCAACAGGGGCGTGACACTGTCGACCTCGTAACCAAGCGTGGCAGATATTTACTTTTTGTAGGGAATTATACGCCATTATATTTTTAAAACAAGCCAGCGTTTTACTTGAAATTATTCAATCGTGAATAGTAATATTAATGAGTCGATCCCAATAAAAGATAATATGCATAAAAGGTATATTTACACTTATGTTGCGTCAGTTAAGTTACAAATTACATATACTTTATTTTTCTTCATGTTCACATAGAATATCGCAAACAACATACAAATCTTGGTTATTACTCGAATACCGGCCTTTCTAAGTTTATATACATTATTATTGAGACTAAATATACATGCTTCATGACCAGTCTAGGTATAATAATCAGGAAAATTACAATAATGAAACCCCGAGAAGTTTACTCGAATTTTATTACTCGTCACCTCATGATGTTTCTATAAAAACATACTGCGCATAATTATTTACAAAATGTTATATACACAGGCCCAAATTAGCTGAGGCCTCACGGGGGATTTAACGGGCTACGATCCTCAAATAGGCCTCACGGGTACAGGCCTCCATGGAGACCGGGTGGCCCTATGAATAATCAGTTGAATGTTCATTTATTCATAGTTGAACGCCCGGTTTCGAACCTAAATACTTGGCGATCGATTCTATTTAAGGATGCTATTGGATAGAACTCCCGTAATACTATAAATACAGACTGTGTAATTGGTTCCCAACAGAACCGATTAAATAGGAGCAGACAGAAAATCGCATGTATGACTTCGGATCCTCTTGGTGGACTAAAAAGTAAGAGGAGGGGGTTTTAAGGTTTTGAAGATCCCTTTTTAAGGTTTCGTCCTTATATTCAAAATAACATTAAGTAGTCCCTATTTTTGGAGCTTTATTTCTCAAAGAAATGTTTATTAACAATTAAGAACCTCATGACTGACAATGATATATGATTAAGGAATAAACTTAGGAAGGCGGTACAGCAGAATAGTTCGGCATAAAGTACATACACTATGTCTATGCATGGATCTATATTCCTTGCGACTTACGATCTGTTGGGGGGTCATAATTTAACAAAGTCCCTGGTACTTTGTTACCAACAAAAGTATGAATTCCAGTCACCCATTTGTGGAACCCGCAGGAATAACTGCTGTCGCATGCATGCAATAACCAATATATGGCGTCGATAGGCCGACTAAACTCAATATTTATTTACCTGTCGTATAGAATACTGAACGGTCCGAAATTTCGGCTGAATACCTTTGACCATATTGCCGACGATTTGTGAATTTGCAGAAGCCAATCGTATGAGAATACGAAGAATTCCTATCATGAATCCACCCATCAACTTGCTTTTTCCCATTTCAACGGTCGTACTCTTGTCATGGTCAGTGGGGGATCGGTAGTAAGAACACGCTTTGAAAGTTCTGCAGGCCGTATGATTCAATATTTATCGAATATTGAATAAAGTGTGAAAATACAATATTGAAAGTAATTAACAATAATAAAATTATTGAATATACATCTTTCAAAATACGGATATATGCTGTGAATTTAATTCGATGACCTAGTGTATCAGGTGAAGGTGCAAGCAGAAGTTAAATTGACACTACATAACTTGTCAGAAAATTGGAAAAAGAAGACGGTTCTTTCGCTTGAAAGTGTTCAACTTCGGGCTTTGTAAGCGCGCCTGAACGGTGGGAAAACTTTTTTCGTTTATTATTGAGATTTTTCGGTCTTTTCTGCAACGAATCTTTCGACAGAATTCGGGCTCAATTTCAATCCCGAGGTGAAAATCGTGACCGGCACTAGTTGGTTGGGAAAACCGGGACCTTCGTGTCGCGTGTTTCAGCCAGTTCTCAGCGCCTCTCTCCCACATTAAATCCAGTTAACCAGAGTTAGTTTCAACGAAGCAATGCACACGATCGAATTATTTCAATTTTCAATTGCTCTCGATAAAATAGGCAAATTAAAAGAAGGGAGAGCTGAAAAGAGAGTCGGAAAAAAAATAGGATGAATGAATTTTTCGCCTCGCGCTTTCAGTTTATCCGGAGTTCCAGAGGGTCAGTTCTATTGAAACGACTCGGCAGTGTGGCTGAACGAAAGTTTTAATTTACGGTTGTAGTTCGAAGCGGTGAGATATTTATTTTCCCCCAGCCGGTTAAACAGTAGACACTGAGTCATTGTAGAGTTATAATCGCCCCATTATTTGTCGAGGGGCTTCTATTGGGGCCTAACGAATTGCCGGGTAATAATTAATTTTTTTGTCTGTTTTATTATCAAAAGCTCCAATAAAGCGTTCATGTCCGGCTTCGTCTCAACAATGAAATTTACCTACCAATTCGTTCGACACAATTTCACAAAGTCACTTCTTAGTTGTCCCCTATCGTGTGTCGTAAATAAACGAATATAACGCGGAGGAGACCGTAAACCCTAATTAAGTTCCAAATTAAAATTAAAATAAGAGGGAAATTTGCTATATGGTAATATTATTGAGTTGAAAATCTCGGGGCCGAAAATTATTGTGTAAAATGAAAAAGTGAACATTTTATTCATGTGGCTGATGCCTACATTGTTTTTCAGATGCACGATGAGATCGGCCGCCATTTTGTAACCGCCTGATTGGTTCCACTTCCTTTGATACTTCAACCCGGTAGTTTTTTTTGCAATAAAGTTTAGCCTATATTACGAAGCACAATTGTTCTTTAAACTATATTCATGAACGCCGTTAGTTAGTTCAAACAATATTACAGCTGATATGATATTACCAAGTTATTACACAGTAAGTGGAACGTGAATCTACAATAATTTGTTTGAGCGATTGCGGTACATTCATACTTATAAAATATGTATAAATTATTCTCGTCTGCCTTGGACAAGAGAGCTGTTCTGTAATGACTTAATGCCCTCTAATTCTAGTACCTCTTTAACATTGTAGCGGCAATGTATTTTGAAGTGGTTATAAGCCATGCAAACTTACTACATACAGCCCTTCTTCTGCTTGCTATCTCTTAATATTAAATTTTAATATTATTTGGTGGATATTCTCTTGAATTATATGAGGAATTAATGAACTTATTTTCTGAAATATAAAGATATTTCATTATCAAAACATTTATACTGTGTTAGTGTCTTTTAATTTGTATTACTTATGCTGCATTTATGATGTGATACTTACCAGAATAATTATATTATAATACAATAAAGAACATTATAGTTTAATGCAAGGCATGCTACATTAATGTAATTCATTGATACTAAGTAAGAAAAAATATCTTCTAGTCCATTAAAATATAACATTAACAGCAACAAAAAGGGATGTATTGAGTACATGTTAATTTTAATAAATAGACTCAAATTGAATTTTACATTGTGGTAGTTTCGTAATATAATTTGATCATATCGCATGAAAATATTAGGCGTGAAATTATGCCTAATGAATTATGCATTGTGACTCATAAAAGGTTATATGAAATTCAACCCAAATTTGAGTAGTTGGTATCTATAAAACTTGTTATTAAGTTGTAAAACTATGAACTCTAATACTTACTTTTATCTTTTCCAGAATATGGCCCATTTTGTAGCCAATATACAGCCTTCATTGAGTGAGATACATCATCATCATGACCAGCATCATCATGAACAGCAGCCTGGGCACCATTCATCGATTTCACCTGTACCGCCGTCACTCACGCACCATTTAAGGCATCATAGGCACCATCACCAGCAAGAAATTGAGCATCAGGTATTTACAAGGATTTTGGCATGGTAAAACACCAATATACTGCTAAACACAGTTAAGACTTATCTGTTTACATATGAATGTATTCAAATGTCTGAGAAGATGTATTCAAAACATGTTAGTTTCAATTATATTAAGTATTTCAAAAGTACAGCATATGACTTTCTCATAATAAAATAAAATAACTTGAAAATAACAGCTGTAATTAATTAACTTGATTTATTTTATTAACAAAACATAAATGTCTTCACTCATGTGATTTACACTCACTGACTTCGTCCTACACTAGAAAACGCATTCCACATTCTTGTGGGTCCCCAATATGAATTTTAAGTCAAATATTATATTATCATCTGTGGAGAAATTTTGAAAATTCTATTATGCTCGATATTTCCAGTTATGTGAAATTCTTTATAAATTGAATATATTCATAAAAAGGTTTATATCAATTAATTGTGTTCAGCTGTCTAATTTTTAGAATTAGTAATAGTAGTCAAATGGAACAACAACAAAAAATGGAAGTTGGTGCTTTTTTATGACCGCCTTACAAAAATAGATTAGAAATTACTTTAATAAAATCAATATTTTTATTTATTTCAGTTCATAAATTATACCATTAGAATAATTCATTATTCACCTTGTTAAGTAATGCACAATAAACAAACTAATCTTCATTATTTAAGTATTATTAATTGAAATCATTCTTATGTCATATAAAGATTAAACTAAACACTTCCACTGAAATAAGTTCATGTTTCAATCAATTTTTCAAATTTCCATTAGTTACCTTTACCTCTACAGTTTCCTTAATCATTGTCACAATCAGGTTATTTACAGTAATGATTAAACAAACATAAAAGAATTAATGATATTGCAATTTAATATAAAGTTAATTTCTTAAAGTTATAAAGTAAATTTATGTCAAGAATAATTGGTATAGCTATTCAATATTCATGTGCTTTATATTCATTAAGAATTGAATATCCTAGCAGTTAAATTGTTTTAATTTATTGACTTCATTACATGTTCATTATGTTAACGTTCCATCATCTCCTGTATACTAGAATATATTTCAAGTACATCATTTTTGCCTTTCATAAGATCAGTAGTTGACAACAGTGAGGCTATAAATCTCAAATATGGTGAAAATAATATAGTTTACATATATCTAACAAATTAGTAAGGTTTAAAAATAAGAATCAATTATATATATGGTTATTTATTCCTAATACAATTCAAATGCAATTTTAATACTTCACAGTGAAGAATGATTAAGATATTGCTAATGGAAAAGATATCTCAATGTGCCGTAGTATATTTCCTATTATTGTTCATTGTTTTTACAGGTTATATTAATTTAACCAAAATTTCAGTGGTATAATGACTGAAACTTATTTTTACAAATTACATTCTGGCTGTTTAGAATTATTCAGTCTCTTTAAAAAATGTTTCATTCAATTTTCTCAGTTTAATTTGAAACGACGAGAAATATATTTTGAAATATCTCTAGTAAATTTAAATGAATAAATCATGTCTCAAGGTGAAATTTACAAATTAAAATATAAAATTGTTGTAGATATGATTAAATAAGTTGCATGATTTTTAAAATGCTTGTAACAAATAGCCAGGGAATTGGGCTATTATAATTACTACATATATGCTACAGGTAATTTTAGCATTTTTTGATACTTTGTTGATAGCCATGAACTAATGGAAATAATTAGATGATAGGTTTGTTCTCATTATTCCATTAACAAGTTTTGCATGAGTAGACTATTTTAGATATCAGATTAGAAGATTAATATATAAAACAAGCTAAAATCATTGGCTGAAGAAGTTATTATTTTGTTATAACATTTTTAATATTAAATAGAAAATGTATTTATAGAATGTAATTCAATTACAAATGCAACTGAAACATTCTTAGTATTTGAAAACAAAATTTAAGCTTACAAAGTCATAATTTATGACAGTCAAAGTATATATTTTCACCAATAAATCATACAGAATTATGAATAATTTGGTGTTTAGGCTTATAATTTCAGCAATCGTATAATGTAGTGTCTGGTATGTAATTTTTTTTTAACTTTAATTTCGTTAATAACAATTAAATCAGATTCAATATATAGTTGGTCAGTATAAGTATGTATATATATATATATATATATATATATATATATATATATATATGTCTCAATTATTACACATCATAATATTTAATTTTATATATCTCTATGTATCTGCATACAGAAGGAATGAATTTTTTTAAATTTATCTACAAATATTGATAATATTATTTGTGCACTAAATATTTTTATTCCAAATATGCTTGATATTATTATCAGTAGTCACATTATTTAAATTTAGGTATATAATACATTTTTTTATGGTTGAATTTTTGGAATGTTCTTACTCTTTTAGCATTTAAAGAAAACCATAGGTAATGGGTTATGCTAGTATATGAAATGTAAAATACAATTTTTTGGCTGATTTGAAAGATTTAATATTCACAAGCACATTCTTAAACATTTTAATTTTAGCTGTACTTGGGTTGCAAGACATTGCACATATAAATGTTCAATTGATAACATAGGCAAATATGAACAGTACCTATATTTATTTGGGTAAGAAATAATTGGGTTTATTTCTGTTTTCTACATCAAACTATAAAAGATATATGTTTATCTAATATACGTTCATAATTGTGTTATATGACCTATTGCCATTTAAACAATTACTTTGCATCAGAATTTTCCTAGTTTTGAATTTAAAATATTTCAGTCTTTAATTCTTAAGTTATTATTAATTTTTTCATATGGATTTTTAATTCCAGTTCAATATTTTCTGAGTGCATTAGATGGATATAGGAGGAAAAATCAAGTGCTGCATTCATATCCTGTATTTCATAGGGCCCAAAAATTTATCCAGTGTAGAACATGTAATTTGTAACCTTGTGCCAAATTTCAGGTTTCTCAGTCGATGTTTAGCAAAATAATGGTAACTGTTCATAAAATAATAGTGGTCATATATTAGGTAAATATTAATTTTTATTTATTTTAAATGATAATGCAGGTGAGTTGAAAGTAAAACAAAAACTTAGGGTGTTCTGTGCTTCTAGATACTAATTGGTTGGAGTAGGTTTTTTAATCATTAAATAAACTCCATATTGGGAATTTGAGATATGAAATCAAAATTATTGAATTTTGGATTTACTTCATGTATTTCCTTTGCCAGACAATTCCTTTATGTTTGCAATAAACTATATAAAAATAATTGATTTAAAATGTACAGAATTGTCATTGCAAAGTGTCTTAAACACTTTGTACATGGTGATCGAAAGGTAACTATATTTGAGATTCTTTTTAGCCTATATCAAATAATTTTGGCCATAATTTTATTTCCTAATTTAATTCATTTTTTGTTAACTCATTTTTAATGTTTTTATCATACCTTATGAAGCATTATATAAATTCCAAATATTAAATCATTGTACAATCATTGCCAACACATGCCTTCAAAGTAACTGAAATTAAAAAAATATAAATATGCCACAACAACATTTACTTCATCTTAATAATAGTTAAAATTAAGACACTTTTATCACTTCCATTGGTTTTTGTTTTTCCATTTAAGTTTGTTCTATTGTTGCTAAAATGAGGTACATACTCGTATAACTTTTGTTGCTACACATATCTAATGTACAATTTATGTTGAATATTTTTGATTTCAGACCCCATTCATACGTTTTGCAGACAACACACAAATTTTCCGCGGACCACAGGTGGGAAACATTACACTATTCAGTATAGTATATTTAATAAATGTCGTCACATTTAAATAACCAACAGTGATATTTTAGTCAAAGTAAAAGAACTGTACTTTGCTGGTCTATATACAACAGTTATATTTTTACAATTACCTGTTGCTTAGCACAACTTATTTATTAAATGTTTCCCTAGCATTTTTCAAGAGTTTCTTTGTAGGTGATTAAAAGTCCCACCACAGTTTTATTTAAACACACAAATTACCTAATTATATTTTATGAGATATTTATTATTATTTCTGTTAATTTTATTAAAACAATTATTTTTTCTTCTTATGGCCGAATACATTATATTAATAATAATTCTCTAAGATAGTAAAACTGGTCAGAATAATGCTCAAATTAGTTACTAACAAATAATTATTTAATACGGATGAATATCCATTTTATTTGAATAAAAACCATCTATACCATACCACCATCTATTGCTCTATACAATTCAATTATGAGAATATTGTAATGAGAGTCTATGAAGTTATATACATTACAGAATACAGAATTATTTATCAAAATTCATATCATGATAGTGCATGATAATTGATAAATGAATATGTCTATTGAAAAGTACTCCATAAATAACAAAGGTATACTTATTAAGTGAAATAAATACATTTAATAAATAGTTATCGTTCATTCTGGTTAAATGTAGAAAAAAGAAGTGGTACCATTAAGTAACATCATTTAAATCTTTCTCTCAAGATCCACAATTTGAATCATATTCATATATATATATATATATATATATATATATATATATATATAAGAATTTTTCATTAAATTAATGCTTACTGAATGTTCTCGCTCATTATCATTCTCATCTACACGATTTTGTTGATTTTTAATTTTTAGTCAAATCGTTGTGGACGAATCAAATCGAAATGCTAAGCGTTCTTTCCGCCATTTCAAATAACAAATGAATTTCCTTGAATTGCGAAAGGTTTTACGATCATATAACTACCGTTGATCATAAAATAGCCAGGTGGGGAGAATTAACACGAAATCCGAATTATTGATCGTTGATTTCTTACGCTAAACCTTTATCGGGTTTTTCGCCGTAATAAATAAAAATGAAAAGGAGAACGATTATATTTTTATTTTTAAGGTCGAGATTAACAAATTTGTCAGTTCATAAAGAAATATCAGTGTCGGAGTTTGGAAATATTCAGTTTCGGAATTGAACGCCCCGTCCAATTACAATTTAAGTGTACGATGTTTCTTGTCGCGTGTCCTAGAATTTAATCATTGCGATGGGCTTCACTTCCTGGATTTTTCCGCTAAAATAGAGACCCCCTGCCCTCCCATCCAATCCCGCTTTTCCGCCCAGTCATTGCCAAGGCCCGCATTGTACCTCCAATTAGAGGGTGTAGGAAAATTAATTTTCCATCTATATCATGGAGTGACCTTTTTACTTCTATATTTACGCCATCGAAGTTCGAAATAATGCCAAGAAACTTTTCTTTCTTTGGTAGGAGGCATTTTAACGTGTTAATTTTCAATTTTAATGTTTATTTAATTTTTAGATAAAGGAACGTTAATCGAATAGTTCTTACGAGGCCTGCTCTGAAACCCCACTTAACAACGGGCCTAAATCTCATTTAATTTTTAAAAAACTAATTTTAAACTCTAAATCTGTGAAAATTTAGTTGACCTTCCTACTTTTATTTTCCTGCTATCTAAAAATCGAATTGACATCACGTAAGTGTTCATTCGTGGGAGCCGTTTTAACATTTGCAATTCAAATTTGCCGTTAGATAAAGGATCTCTGCTCTTAGCGGGTCTATCCTATATCTCCTGTATATTTCCTACCACTGCGCTATTCCACCTGTACTTCAAATCTAAGCACCAGGTTTATATTGTTGTATTCGTGCAACATTTTAAACATTATTCGGGTTGAATATATTTAAGAATATATTTTTATGCAATCGGTAAAAATATGACACAATCTCTGCGGAAATTATTTATCTACTGTCAAATTTAAAATACGTTGAATAGTGTGGTTTTCTAGAACTGTTGGCAGAGCCATTAGATTTCGGGGGGGGGGTGGTCTATCCTTTTGTTTGTTCTTGAATATTAGCATATTCTCTATTACGTCCATATCTTTACCTTTTCTGCCCGGATGTATTGGCTATGAAGATTTGTTTTTGTTTCTATGTTTCGTGGTCGGCGAAGTTGGAATCCGTATAAGCGATTTATAATAATAATTTTCAGAAGGTAATTTCTCGAGAAGAAATACCATAATTGAGTGCACAGTTCCACTATACAACTGTTTGTTATAATTGATTGAAAGGAAGTGCCTTGAATTGAAAAGAAAAATAGGCATGGCAAATAATTTGTAATTTATAAACAATCCGGCCATTTTTTTTTCAAGAATGTTGACAGCGCTCACGTAGCGACTGACGAACGGTTCATTCGGAATTCCCGCGATACCCCATTCACTCAGGCTCTTTACAGATTCAATTCCCTTCGTCAAGATTTTAAATTTAGGGAACGAAAAGACAAATTCCGTGTGTGATAGGACGTATGTCGTGACAGTGGTACGCATAACGAAGAACCGGCAGTCTACTCGGATATTAATGCATGAAAAAATTGACAGCCTAAGGGGAGAACGGAAATAGGCGCCATAATATGTATATTGGAAAAGTTTCAATTTTGTTTGCCCTTATTATAAATAAATTAAACTATAAATAAATTCAAATATCCGATGAAATATGTATTAAAGGAGTAATCATAGGTATTTCTCTGATCGCTTCGGGTCGGTTTGGTCTGCCACTTAAAAAGAAATTTATAAAGATTATATAAAAATTTTGTTTACGTCGAGAAGTTTTATGTCGTATTTAATTTTCTTTCACCGCATATTAAATATAAAATACTGAGGCATAAATGCGCACTAAAAATTTATCCCGTGCTACTTTTCTGGTGGAACGATATAGGTCACAGTAGCGGCCGGGGGTAGATGTTGCACAACATTCCGAAACGTTGGGGACTATTTGGTCCAACTGCGGGCGATAAAACGCGGGAAGAAGCGCCATCCCTACACACACACATATACTCCTTGACCTTAAACTTGCCCAGAGAGGGTAGTTTCGATTTATCGACCCCCCCCCCCGCCCCACCCCAACAAAAGGAATCGCCCCCCACGATAAAAATGCAGCTCTGGGGGGATGATCGCGGAGTCGAAAAATAAAAAAGAAAGGGAAAAATCGTAAACCGGTGGCCCGGGTGTTGGCAGCATTGGGTTTGGGACGGCGGCGCCAAGCTGTCGGCCCCCCGCTCCCCCATCCCCTTTCGGCTTTATCTTGTTTGCTAACTTCAACCCCCCTGACACTAACCCAACCCCCTGGGGGGGCCAGTCCCTACCACCCCAACCTAACAATTAATGCTTCCGACTCCCGCTGCAGTTTTATAGCCCCGACCCCGAGCATCCTCAAGTCGATAATAATTCCCGTGCCCTACAGGACACCGGTATCTAGCAGATATCATACAAAACTCCATAATATCCCTTTTTAATATTATGCTCTCGAATATACAGGAATTTATTTATTTCCGTAAAATATACTATCCACGTTATTAGCTATTTTTCCACTATAAAAGGTAGTATGTGAAATTTTAGTTGAGGAGCTCAAATGATAATGATCACCGGAGTTATAAGAAGGTATAAAACTCATAGCGGAATGGGTTAATAAAGAATACAAAATAACAAACTGTTCTTCCAAATTTTAGACTGGACGTTATGGCTAATATTTATATTTGTTCGTTTAGGTCATCTCCACATCGTTATTCCATAGGACTAAAAATAATTTTAATAATAAAGGTAAATCCAATTTTGATTTGAGAGTCACTTCTCAAATAAATAGGTCAATTACAACATCCTCATTGCTCAGTTATATATCATTTTTTTTATTATTTCATTCATATTCCCATAACATTACATTTTATAAATTCTTTCTAAATCCTAGGCCTCCATTCAATACTCTACATCCTCGGCAATACCCCCCTCCCCTACTAACCCAACCTAAAAAGTATTGAGTCCACCATCCACTGAAATTAAATAGTCCCCAAAAACTTATAATAATAATCGACTGATTTATTTAATATTTAAGTTATGATTGGTTGATCAGTTAAACAATGATTTAGTTATGATAATTGCAGGCTTTACTCTTCTTATAGGTCTCTTCGTACGGTCAGTCTCTCGTTCATACAGGTTCAAGAGCCAGTGACGTAATCACCGGACAAGATTTTGAGTGCGATGACGGAAGAATAGGGACGCAACAAAAGGTTTTTATTTAATTATTTAATTTACGTAATCATTATCGTAGTTTATATGTTATAGTACTGTGATTTTCGTGCGATTAGCCGTTAATGTAATTTTATTGATTATTTAATGTGATATTTAAAAACGATCCTGCAACCGATGTGCGTCGGTAGTGTATAGTAACTTAAGCGCTGCTCTGAAGACAATGAATAAATATGATAGGGGTAAATGCTGTACATGAGCAACACACCTCTATTGATGGTTAGTATTATAAGCGCCGCGGAAATTCATTAATAACGATATATTTGAAAGGGGTAGATACCTTACTGTCACAACTCACCTGTAGTGCGGGTTAGTATTAGAAGCGCCGTATTAAATAATTAATAACGATATATTTGTAAGGGGTAGATACTTTACTGTCACAACTCACCCGTAGTGCGGGTTAGTATTAGAAGTGCCGTATTAAACGGTTAATAACGGGACATTTGAAAGGGGTAGAAACTTAACAATCGCAACTCGCCTGTAGTGCGGGTTAGTATTAGAAGCGCCGTACAATGCATTAATAATATATTTAAATTATGTCCATTCACCGTACGCCTGTATTGATGGTCATTATTAGAAGCGCCGTACAAATACATAATTGACGACATATTTAAAAATGTACATTCGCCAATCGCCTTTATTACTCTTCTGTATTGAAAAGTTATTATTTGTTACAACAGATAGACACGGGTACGCTCTAACCGATATAATAAAGAGTTATGTTTTCCCTAAAATAACGGGGATTTTTTTTAACAATAATTTCAATATATATTAATGAGTTTAAGAAAAGGTGGACGAAAATAAAAGGACGAACAACTATTTTGCAGCATAGCAATCCGTTTTAGCGCAGGACGGGCGAATCGATTCGCGACTGTTCCTTAAACGATAAGGACATGCCAATAAAATCCATTTGCGGCAATGTCATGGTTACCCCTTGCAAACATGTCACACGATCAAAGCAGATTTAAAAATCACATAGCCCATAAAAATACTTCTTCCCGTTCATAAAAATTAATATAAAAAAGTCAGGTCTGTAAATTTACTTCGAAAATTTCAACGAACAATCGTTAACAATATAATTTAACGGTATAACGTAATAAAGAGATAACAGAAAATTACTGCTGCAATGCTGACGTTATAATACTAACTTGACATAAAGGTTTTGTTAGGATATATTAATATCGTAGGTTATATCCTACGATGATTTCGAACACTCGCAGGACTACAATAAATTCCTCGGACGCGGTTCATTTCACGTTAATTTTATTGGAAAATTATCTCTATAAGTACGTTGCAAAGTGAATAAGCTGGAATAACAAATTAGATCACACATTATTGTTTTCAAATGAAATATTTTTATCCGAACTATCAATTCTGATTCGGCGTCATCGAATGAAGACAATACAAAGGAGAATTTTGCTGTCCGAACAATTTTGTTAATTCCAGTCGGTCTCGGCCATTAGCTTGAGCGTTGTTTCGCGCAGTTTTATTGCGCGGAAAGCTAACTATTCTCGACTTTTAAACCCTTGTGAAAAGGGAGTCTAATGAGAAATTCATGGTGGATGGGGGTGGGGGGCGCGAGAGTCAACTTGTACTCCAGTTTCTTGGCGGCATCGATCGCACTGCACTCACTGCAGCATTGCACAAAGGTTGGGTCACCCTCCACACACACTATTTTGTCCAAATATATATATATTTCCCTCGCTACAACATTATTTATGCCCGCTTTAAGCCCTGCGTCTCCTAAAAAAAATCATTCTATATCCTATTTTAAGCGCTACAATACCGTTATGTCTAGTACACTTAAACGTATCTCAGGTTCTTATTTTTCTAAAGAGTTGTTTAGATAATAACAAGAGTTATTTAATCGCCTATCAATTAGTTTTAACTTTCATTAAATCCAGTTTATAAATCGGTCGGTTATGCTCCATTTTACAGCGTTTAATTTTGAACAAAAGAAGGGTATACAAAACTGAACTGTGGATTGATGAGGACTGTTTCACTACGTGATAAAAATGTAATAACTTCATTTTATCAGTGATAAACGATTAGTATTTGCATTTATATACGATTTTTTCTCATCGATTTTAGCTCGACCTCTCAATTGTGACAAAAATTCCCAATATTCCCCTAGATAACACTGGAATAACTAGTTTGGCGTCTTAGTTTCAAGAATTACACAACTTCACATTTCATTCAAGAACTCGGAAAATTAGAGTTGGTAATTTATTTTAACGTTTTAAGGTTGGCCTACTATTTTGGGGGGAACGTACGAATCCTTACACAGTTATTTAGTATCCTAGAAAGTAGAAATCTGATTGGTCAGAAGTTCGGTGAACCATATTAATCTTAGTGGGTCACCGGAGTTCAGTGAACTCCAGGTACTGGCAGTATTTTGAACCTTCTTTCCGTCCTGTACTTCAGATTAATTCTCTTCTATTATTAACAACAGGAGCACTGTTCCTAAACTTGCAATTCGATTTGCAGCTCCCATTGTAGCATTTGTAGTTAAAATTAAATTTAAAAAAGTTAATTTAAAGAAAAAATAGACGGGCATTGTAAATTAATTGGAGAAATGATTCATAATCTTGTATTTGAGAATAATTTTATATGCTAGTAATTCGATCTAAATGAAAACTAAAATATATGCTTAAATAATCTTTTTTACTATAAATTTATTGAGATGATTGCCAAAAATATCCAGGGGAAAAAAATGTTCAGTGACTTAAACGGTCACTTCGAATAGTTTTATTTAGTCGGCAGAATGGCTTTACTCTCATGGTTTTGTTGTTTGGCCTGCTCGATGTAATTGTCCACTCTGTTTTAATGGACACTCATGTATTTATATCCCACTTTGCCGAGTTTTAGAATGGGCAGATAAAAGGACGCCACAGAAAAGCTCGTTGTCGAGTTGAACGGCTGGCGGCCGGTTTATGACGAAATGAGAGCCAGTTGTTCAACTGAACGCCGGTATAAATCCTTTACACCCCCGACCACCCCCCGGCGGATTATCCCTCAGTAAACCTACCCCTTCACCGCCAGGTACTTGATCTGCCTTTATTTTCTCCGTCGTTCTGCGACCCCAATCCCCGACCTCCCACAAACCCAAACTAAAAGGGCGGTTTAGAGTGTTTTTATTTTCGGGAATTTCGAGGGTCATTTATACAATCGGAACCAGTCCCCAGTCCGAAAAATGTCAATGAAAGGAATTGTATTATATCGAAATGATAATTTTCTAATGATACCTACTGCATATAAATGCAGTCCAATTAGGAGCTTCGGTCTGCTTTCGTGACTATGGCGTTGTGCCAACCCCAGTTCTTGTTCTACCGATGCAACAAAAACGTAACTGAACGCAGAAAATTAGATATTCGAGAATATATAATTAATTTAATATTTAGTGAATTGAAATACAAAAAACTTACAATGTCCTGTCTCCAGCCATTGGTCCGCCAACCAGCTCTAGTTGTCGTCCATCAACTCTGACCGAGTAACACAGTTCAGTGCCAGTGCCAGACAGGCTGCCCCCCACCTATGGGAAACGGCAAGCCGGACGGCTTTTTGTCTAAAAATGACAAAAACGGTCTAGCATTAGAATAAATTAGCTGATGAATGATAATAATCCTGCGGGTATAACCGACCAAGTTGTCCGAGCAGTAGAATCCTTCATACAGCCGAATGCGGTTCGAAACAGCTGATGCCATGAAACGAATATTTTTAATTTTTCGGAAGAAAAAAAAAGCCGGTGTGTGACGATGGCAATTTGTTACCTCATTGCTCGATCAATAACTGACTTATTGGAGACGATTGAAAGTTGGTAACAATTCGGAGATGTTACGTTTCGGCGTTCCCTAAAATAACTTCATACGGCGAACAGCTGTGAGCTGGACATCCGGTCGACGCAGATTTTCCCCTCAGCCTCAGACGTTTTCCAATCGCGGAATTTGGCGGTGATGAGTCGCCTCGGGCGTGCCGAGTCCGAACGCCTCCTGGAGGGCGAGCTGAGCTTGGCGCGCAAGATAACCGGCGTCAAGGCCAAGTTCAAGTCGCTGGTGGCGGCCCAGATCGAGACCCGTTTCGGGGAGTCGGCACCGCCGGCGAGGGAAACGGAGAAGACGTCCCAGGAGAAGAGGCAGGAGAGGGACAGGAAAGAGCTGGAGAAACTGCTGGCCTAGGTTCTATTCTTGTTTTCCATCCGGAGATCCCCTCCACCCATCGACTCACCGTATATAGGTCAAAATGAATAAAGCCCGTTGCATTTACATTGGCGTTGTTTCCTAGCCGCGTTCGAAGTTCTATTCTGTTGATAGTTTTGTTTTGAACCAGATAACAAATGTCGCATTGCACTTGAATGTTCGCCAAGACCTTTGTGCGCCACCGGTTCCCGATATTCGGTCGATGATCAACGTTATTTCCGCGTTATATTTTATTGCGCAATAAACGTTTGTTCTGTATCTAAATGTTATTTTCTATATTCTTACAGCCGAGTAAAAATTATTTCGAGAACGGGGACATTTTTTTTCAACTTTTAACTGAAGCACGCCATCAGTAACACACTTACGCACGATCCTATCGCTGACTTCGAAATTGTCCCTCCGACCAAGTCCGTTTCAAGTCCGACGACAGTATCATCGGAGCTGTGAACTATACTATGAACTATACTATAATAACCGGCTTTCACACGCCTACAAGAATAAAGAATAGCGTGCGCCTGTCCCTTGCAAAACGGTTTCGAGTTATAATAAGAGAAAATTAAACGCCGATTACGCTTAAAACAATTCCCTTGTTTTTTTTGTACAATCGGGCGAGTTGGTGGGGCATTGCCGTTTAGGTCGGAGATTTCTGCAGTCGGTCGTCCGGGATATATTTAAGTTGGACACGCGAAATGGGCTTGATCGATCCGTACCGGGAGAACTTCGTTCCGCCCCCGTCGACCCCGGCCCCGAATCCCCGAACTAATCCTATCTTTATTTAGCCACCCGTTTTAATCGTTCTCCGCCCCCCCCCCCCAACGATCAGTGCCAAGGAGAAATTAAATAGACGAGGAATGAATAGTCCAAGAGGACAGGGAGGAGAGCAAATATTTTCGTTGTACTTTTGAAACTAGTTAGCCGATTCTTTCGAAAGTTCTTTCTCTCCCATTCTGCAAAATATGCCGAAAATTGTCTAGCAGTTTTTTTACGCTTCGTAGTTTACGCCCAACAAAACAACAGATCGGTCGCCACTAAACTTGCGATTTTTCATGTACAGACTTCTGAGTTCTGTGTTTCTTCATGGTTGCGAAAAGTAAGCATGTTACTAATAATATACTGCAGAAAATCCCTATCCTATTAACCGGTTAAACTCTAGGAGAAAAGGTACAAAAATATAAGCTCCGCAACGTTTCGTGCGCTCCAACTGGCGTATTTTCGTGGAAATAAAATTGTCGTTATTTCGGTGCGCTATTGTTACCCAGTTTATATGGTTCAAGGTTCAAATTTTTAAAGAATATAAATATAAAATTCAAATTTGTTCACGCGATGATGATGTAGTTTGGACAATATGCAATAAGCCGGTCGCTAAACCGGCGTTTTAGTTTTCATAAATCTGTTGAGGATCGTTGAAAAATATCCGAAACGAATCCTGTGTTTGGGTGCGAAAAGTGAAGGAAAATATTTGAATAGCGGTCGGCCCCGAAATGCCGGGGCTATTGTAGTAGCGGCACCGTCAATTGAGGAGAATTTACGTTCTCAAACGTATTGGGTGTCCCGAACATGGGCCAAAACCACCAACTACCCGCGAAGCATTAAACTTATCACAAGATATATATATATATATATATATATATATATATATATATATATATATATTGACCTAATCGGTTCATAGGAATCAAAGCAGCATTCTGCAGACCGCGGCCCTAGAATCGAAATTACGCTCGCAGGCGAGAACAAATATTTATATTTCGAATCAATTCCCCTGCAATGATGGCAGATAGCTATTCTGTTGCCTGGATACTAAAAATTTACTTGTTTTTCAATACTGGCGAAAAATATGAAAGTGTGGACATGTTCAGATTAAAAATAATTAACCGGAAAATAAGAATTGTATAGAAGCCATTTAAAAATTATTTTAACTTTTTTTAACCCTAGACAATTTTTTTCTTATAAACCATTGTAATGGGATCGAAAACCAGTATAAAAATGTATACCGTCGGCAACGTTTCGTCCTCTCTAATTTATGTACCTTCGTGGAAATACAAATGTCGGTATTTCGTGTGTTATTCCGATCCGAATTTTCCCGGTTCGATTTTTCTGGAATGTAAATCTAAATTTAAAATTTGACATCTGTTCCGCCGAAACTGCACAATATATCTCGGCCAATTACAGTCGCGGATTGAACCAATTTCTTTGCGAAAACCATAACAATAAATCGCATCCCGGATGTCGATTTTTGGCAGCGTGTATTCATAGCACTGCGGCGATGAAGAAATCGATTGTGACCTTAGACCTCCGCGTATTCTAATATACCCGATAATAAAAATTTCAGAATAAATTAGCTTCAAAAACGGAACCGAGAAATTCCGTAACGTAGCATTTCTATTGTATTAAACCAGTTACCACTTTTCAAAAAAATTCAGAATTATTAATTAATTAAGAATATGAATTAAAAAGAATTAAAGAATTAAGAATATGAATTAAAATTATAATTTTTTTACACGTTATCACGAAAATTGGGAATTACAAATATGCTTACTAATGAATTGAACCGAACATTCTTGTCCAACGATAGAACTGAGACAGGTGACTTTCCTTCTCGATTATATCCAGAAAGAAAATAATTGTTTGAACAATGTCCAACATTCAAACATTGTTCGTATCCGCGAGTCTAGCTCGATTCAACCGCCGAATGCCACTCCGGAACAACATAAATTGTATCAGACCTGATCGGTTTTAATAATTCATTAAAATATTATAATAACTGTTATACTTGAATTCTACGGCTTCTATAACGATATATTTGAAAGGGGTAGATAATTTACCTGCACAACTCACCTGTAGTGCGGGTTAGTATTAGAAGCGCCGTATTAAATAATTAATAACGGTACATTTGAAAGGGGTAGATACATAACATTCACAACTCGCCTGTAGTGCGGGTTAGTATTAGAGGCGCCGTATTAAATAATTAATAACGATATATTTGTAAGGGGTAGATACTTTACTGTCACAACTCACCCGTAGTGCGGGTTAGTATTAGACGCGCCGTATTAAATGGTTAATAACGGGACATTTGAAAGGGGTAGATACTTAACATCGCAACTCGCCTGTAGTGCGGGTTAGTATTAGAAGCGCCGTATTAAATGGTTAATAACGGGACATTTGAAAGGGGTAGATACTTAACAATCGCAACTCGCCTGTAGTGCGGGTTAGTATTAGAAGCGCCGTATTAAATAATTAACACGGGACATTTGAAAGGGGTAGATACTTAACATTCGCAACTCGTCTATAGTGCGGGTTAGTATTAGAAGCGCCGTAGTAAATAATTAATAACGGTACATTTGAAAGGGGTAGATACTTAACATTCGCAACTCGTCTATAGTGCGGGTTAGTATTAGAAGCGCCGTACAATGCGTTAATAATATATTTAAATTATGTCCATTCACCATACGCCTGTATTGACGGTTAGTATTAGAAGCGCCGTACAAATGCATAATTAACGACATATTTAAAAATATTGTACATTCGCAAATTGGCTTTATTACTCTTCTGTATTGAAAAGTTATTATTTGTTACAACAGATAGACACGGGTTCGCTCTAACCGATATAATAATGAGTTATGTTTTCCGTAAAATAACGGGGATTTTTTAAAAATAATAATTTCAAAATATATTAATGAGTTTAAGAAAAGCAGGACGAGAATAGAAGGACGAACAATTATTTTGCAACATAGCAATCCATTTTAAAGCAGGACGGGCTAATCGGTTCACGGCTGTTCCTTAAACGATAAGGACATGCCAATAAAATCCATTTGCAGCAAAGTTTACTTTCGATTTTACATTTAGAATTCAGAATACTGTCATTAGTACTTTGAAATTAAATAACTTACTGACTCCACAAACACTTGTTTAGGAAATTGTTAGGAAATTTGTTCAACAATAAAAAATAATAACGGAGTATTTGGAATAGAATCTCAAGAGAAATTGTCTGCGCACCGGTAATATTTATGAGGGGAAGCGAACATTCTGCATGGCCGTCCGTCATATCGCACCGAGGCAATGGGCAAATACCCGTAGTCGGATTTCGTACGACGTGCGATTGAAATATGGCGCCAATATGGGGGGGGGGGAATGGCCCGCCCTTCTTCTAAATATCATACCTTTACTGCTGAAAGCGTTTTTGAAACAAACCGGCCCCAATATAGTTTACTCGAGTTTTTAGCCTCCCCCGTCTTTATTCCCGTTCCGATCGTACTTGAAAATTCTTCACAGCCCTCTGTTTTTCTCGCGGCAATGTTGCGCAACGCGTTACCCGAATTCCGACCACCTTTTGACCCCCAGACAACATCGCCCTATCGATTTCCCTGCAGGAACTTCCTGGCCGTGTCCCATTTCGTATTTTATGCCGCCACCCCCTTCAACTCGGTTGTGCAATAGTCATCAGTTTTTGACAGAGGGAGAGAAAAGACAGAGTTTTCTGTTTGTTTTTTAAGAAGAATTTCTAAAAATTCTGGAATTTCCGGCCATTAATACTCAAGTATCTCGATACATAACTGAAGTATCATCATTCCTGCGATTATTCCATCATCCGCGTGAGGTTTCTATTCAGTAGCGTTCCGTCAGTAGATGGGGGGCGAGTCTCGCCCCGTAGAGACGTCTCCAGACGTTATCAATCGAAACCTAATGTACCTATACTTTATAAAATTCATTTTTTTCGCTCCAACCTCTACTGAAATGCTCCTTCTCTGACGGATCGTATATTAACGACGCTCCGAAATGTTTTCCGACGGCTTCGGTCGTCGGAAAACCCATCGCGTTTATATAATATGAAATGGCAATTCCGAATTTAATTAATTTCCTTACCATTTAAGGGGGAAGTTATATTTTTCCCGTTAGTTTTACCCTGAAAGCCTGGCCTGTTGCCATCCTCAATAGAACTCTTTCACCACTAATAAGCTCTCTCACTAAACTGTTAACACTTGGTTATTGTACCACTGATGGGGTGCTACACGCGGAGAATCATAACCAATACGATACAGGATTAGATGAAATTTTTCAATGTCCCTTTTTTCCGACCACCTGTCAGAAACGAACGAGCTATTCACTTGCAGCCAAGGCTCTATGACTTTAGACGATTTTTAATACAATAGACATTGCAGCACACAGTTTTATACTATATTCACTGAACAGCCTATAAGAAGATCAAATATTTAGGAACTTATTGCAGAACTTTTTAGGGCTCAATTTTCCGCCTTATTTAGGGCCTTCCGCATACCTCGATTTGAGAATCGAGAATTACTCGACTAACTGAACTCAGTAACTGAAGATTTATTCGCAGAGGATTGTACAGTTTTTTCTCGGCAAGAATTTGATGTCGGGTATAGAAAATATCTGTTTTAACTGGGACTTTAACCGCATTAGGTTCGGGCCGTTGAAAACTGAATTGGGCCTCTCCAGTCCGTGAAACCCTTTTAATTGGAGCCTCCCGTTAATGTGCCTAATTGCCAATTGGCGCGCCGTTTGTGGGTCGCTTTTCTTTCGAACGGAGACCAATTTTAAAGGAAATTACTCAGAAAAATTCCTCTCCACTCTCTCCCCCTATCTCACGAAAATAAGTGCGTATTTACAGATAACGGATGATATATTAATAAATTTAGGTCAGTGATTTTAGATTACTGTACTTACTCCTATTTTACCCCATTTTTTAAAATCTTATTTTTTTCCTGGTATATTTAAATTACGGGGACGCATCCTTTTCTTGGCGACTGTAAGGAGGTTACGAAGTTAAATAAGATACCATTATAATAACATTGGTTGTAAAACTAAAAATCCATTGTTACTAAGAGAGACAGAATCGATGATTTATTTTTGTAACGTTGTTCGGGATTGGCCTTATTAAAATTAAAGTTGAATTTTAATTCAGTTTTAGCTTTTGCCAAATCGGTGATGAGTGGGGTCGATTCGGTCTAATCCCATTACCCTGGTAAGGGCAGAAAATATATGAACCTGCCCTCTATATATATACTACGGTTGGGAAAGGTCCGTAGGGCTGCTGCAGAAGATGTAATCTCGATTGCACAATAGGGACAAAGGGACTTCCGATACGGTCACAACTCAGCAAACTCATCTGCCATTCTTTTTCTTTCAACAACGCTCCAATTCTTTCTGTCACTTCCTCGCCTCCACTGTTTACTCCTTCTTATATCTTTTGTGCCTTTATTGTCGCCTACTTTTCATGTTTTCGATGCTCTCTTTTTTGCATGCAGTAATGAATGATTCAAACAGATTGTATATTTCACACTCCAAAAGCTCACTGAACTAAAGTCATTTAAAAAACATTTGTAAAGCTGCGAAACGCCGATTCTGTTAAACAATTTAACTTCGAACAATTTTCTCTCTGCTAAGTATGAGGTCTACTTTTCAGTTTCACAATATTCGTGCAATAGGTATTTTTATATAAATGAAAAATTCCTGTATAAATTTCTGACGAGTGACAATGCAGATAATTTGAAATTGTTTAATATGAACCTCATTTATTATAATAAATATGTTTATAGTAAGAGGGGAGTTGAATGGCTGCCGTAGTCCGCGGTAGATCTGAAAATTTATTTCTAAGTGTTAACCCGATTATCGGAGGATTTTTGACTTAATCTTTCACTCTTTATTTGCAAACTATATTAAATATAACCTCAAGTCGTGTGGTGTCTTTAGAACTCCCCGTAGCCGCCACCCTATTACTTATATAAAATTGGCTCAATCAATAACCCAATGCAATTTACTAAATCACTTGACGCCTTATTGATTGCGACACATATAGCTGTTCGAGTGATAGATTCTTCGGTTGAATAAGATGGTTTCCTGAAAATTGGAGAACTTTTAATGCTCTGCTAACAAACCTGGAAGAAGATTTTACCAACATCTCTGTGTACAGAAAAGAAACGAGAAAAAAACAGTGTAAAACCTCGATTATTTTGATTCATGTTATGGGATTTCAGTCGTTAAACCGTGTAATAATTCAGCTAACCCTAAATTACAGTGCAGGGGCCGTGCCCTGACCACACGCAACGTAGCATAGATTCCCATTTAAGATTTAGCAGCCTATTATCGCTAAAGATTCTAAAGATTCTAGACATAAAAGAATTCAGAATAGGCTAACTGTCCGCTGCGGAAATTACTTTCCGATCCAGTAATATAAATAGGCTAAATTTTCACGGGCCTAATAATAAATGCAGCCTCGCACATTATTTCCCGCAACCCGACTTCGCGATTGACCTCTGAAAGTAAGAAACAACTGTATTTAGTAAGTTTTTAAGCTCAATGACCTTAAAGGGACTTTGTTTTTCCCGCTGTCTGTCAACGAGGCCTGTGCGTGGGGAAGATTTACAGCCGGAGCAACCGGTGATGTCTTCAGTACTGAAGACGGATAGTGTCTTACTTTAGAAAGGATTGTATTACATCAAAAACCATTTCAACTTTATTACTTTATATTTCAACATTTCTGGTCGGAATTTGCCCCGAAGGAAGCCAATTAATATACAGGCCTATTTAATCGACTATTAACCTTATTAAGGACCCGTTTCTTCGAAGAACTTATAAACTCATTCGCAAAATCTTATTGTCTAGTTAATAATACTTTGTAGAAAACTTCCGTTATATGTATATGTGGGCGGATTATGTTATCCGTTTAGAGGCTACTGAAGGTTCAGAACCAAGTATATGTACTTTTATTATTGGGCCCGAATTGTTCGAATTTAGCGATGACATCTTTAACCATTCCACTAACCCTTGTAAACCCCTTTAGACACCTGATTACATTTCGTACTGTTCGAGGGTGGTTTCAATTTTGATTTTTACTCGTTAAATTTGTATTTTTAATGGCTCATTGTTTCCAATTGGCTATAGAAATTCTGTTCCTATTGTTAGTGACGGCCTATTTTATCTGTAATAAAGGTAAAGCGTGTTAGAGATAGCGCCGTACCGCTTGAACCAAAAAAGTAGGTAAAGATATAATTTCGATTTATCAAATGAAACTAAAGGAACTCACCGGAAATAAAATCCTCGTTCGAGGAAACCCTCGAAGGGCGATCCCGAAAGCCGTGGGGGAATTAAAAGTGTTTGTCCCCCCCGTATTCGGCCAAGGTGGAAACAAGGTCGCGAGCCCCCTAAGAAAAAGGCGAACCAACCGCTCCGGAGAAAATCAATAGCAAGTTTTTCAAAAGTGCACCGGCGCTCGATATCCGCCGGTGGAGCGGTGAACACGGGGGCCCCGTGGGGTGGACAGACAACACCCCCGGCCCTGCATCCACAGTTAACGGCCCGGGTGTTTTCTGTTTTTTTTATTTAAACGGGGGCGATGGTGGCGAGGGGTCGGGGTAGGTTTAGGGTGGGCAGAATTTTGAGGTGCGGGGGCAGAGGGAGCTGGTGCAATATTTACGCATAGCTGGGAGGGGGGATGCCGGCCCCGTGGTGGGGGAGAGCGTGCGCACTGGGCCCCCGTCTCCCTCAAATAAGGGTAGCTACCCTACCGCACTGCCGCATTAATCCGTCCACAGTCGGACACTCGGTAGTTCCCGGACTGGATCTTCTCCCACCGAGGAAAATGTCCCCACACCCCTTTGGCTAAATTGAACTTTTCCGATATGACGTTCTCGGATGTCGTCGTTTTATCCGCCGAGTCGGTAATCTCGGATTAAACTCGCGTCTGTACATATCTAAAACATAAATTATCTTTTCTACAATTTTCGCTATACTATATCCGCCCCGCCCCCCCCCCGCCCATGTACGCCGCTAGCTGCGTAGCATTCTAAGTCGCGATGCAACCGGCACTAATAAGTCCTCCCAACCCGGTAAGTTTGTACCTAATCTGTTGGATGCTTTTAAAACGGTCCAGGAATAACGCCGATGCAATTATGTATCGGGCGTTGTTATGGAAACGGTGCCGGTAGTTTTTATCGACTCTAGTATGCCATAACTACAATACCATTTCATTGTGACGCTAGCCTAAATACGACTATTATTATAAACCGCTTCTGGCTTTTATAAAGAGAAACCCATTTGCGTCGTGCCGTTTCCGACTTGTGTCGCCTGGAACGACGCTCTCATCTTACTTTACTTTTATACCATCTTCCTAACCCTTTTTCATTAGTTTTATGAACACGACCATCCTACCGAGTTCGGTCTTCGTTCTGCGAAACAGAAATTTCCAAGCATTTTACGTTCAGATCGCTCGCTGTAGCCGATCAAATTGTTTCGCAGAAGTGGAAGGCGAAACCCGGTATGATGGCTTATATCTATAATTTTTCGACATTTTTTTCCGCAAAAACGTGTTCCTGTTAGCCTCTTCAAAAGTAGTTTATGCACTGTCATTGCCGAGACAAAGAGAATGAAAGAGTGACAAGTGAGAGAACGAACGGTGTTCGATCGGTTTTTACCCGCAGAGTCGTGAATATCGATTCGGCCAATATGAAGTCGTTTGTTGTCATATTTCAAACCGACGGAACCATTAATCAATAAGGATAAGACATAATGCAAATTCAGGAGGGTTGGCATAGAATTCAGTCTGAATCCTATGCTCAATCCGAGTAATATTGGCGACTCTGCGGGCCTTTCGATTTCCGATAGAGAACGAATGAACGTAAATCCTTCCTGCGACGATGGCATGATTTATCTTTTTATTTAAACTACACTACATCATTTTTACTCTGCTGTATATATCATGCGCCTCGAACAAGAATTGGGTATAAAAACTACCAAAATAGTAGTATGGTGATGTATAGACTATATAGGTCACCATTAAAAACTGAATACAAATACAAAATATTTTACGAGTAAGTAATAGAATAAAACGAGACGTGAAACAGAATTTCGATAAATTATTCAAAATTTTAAATACTAAAAGCGCCAAGAAATATTTTAAAACTCAAATTAAGCCTTATGCCTGTAAAACTATTGGAAAATCGAAACGAATGTGTGAAGTAACGCAACGACCTATTTTTAAAATCCAATTTGTTCCCAACTTCAGACCGATTACAGCCCGGAAATCGAGACTTCAATGGCTGCCACCTTAGTAGGACCAATTTTGTTTGCGTAAAAAGAATTTTTGTAATTTTCTGACTGGCCTTACATTAAAAATTCAGACAAGTTGGAGCACCTAAGTGTTCAGGTGCACCAATTAGTTCTAAGATTTGCAGACAATATTCAAATTTGTTCTAGAGTGGGTTTTCAATCGATATTTATATTTTTCTTACACTTCCAATAATGCGGAATATACTTTTCCGTGGAATTGCAATAGGAACCCGTCCAATGGACGGCTTTTAAAAATTGCGTCCGACAAGAACAAGCCTCCATGGAGTTGGCAAGGCGCCAAACATGCCGACATGCACGTATACTACCCCAACATGAGAACGTTTGATCTTTTTACGATTGACTCCATTTCGTCTTTTGTCTTTTATTGCAACCGCTGGTCTATTCTGAGCGCCGTCTATTCTGGTCCGAACCCGATGAAAAAAAACAGTCGGTTCCCGGAAAATTCGTTCGTCGTGCTGGTCTAGAATTTTCCTAGTGATTACGCAATCGTCTCGAACACTGTAAACAGTAATGCAGAAAAAGTGAATCTGTTTTGGCGTAAAACCGTGTCCAAATTGTAAAATTCGCTTCGGGATTGTCCAGAGGCTTAGGGCCGGCCCTCTACTGTAATCAGCTTGCGATAATTTCAGCCACATTATTTATTGCGCCGCGCTTATAATTCTGGAAGATTAATTTACACTGGATCAAAGTTCTAATTAATCTCCAGTTTCAAAAACTCAAATACAGAGATCGGTAGTACGAATTATTAGAATAAATTGTTCGAGCGGACTACGCTATTCGAAAGGCATTGACAAACTCAAATAGTTGTTTAATCCCTAAAATAAACTAATAAATAATTCGAATTTCGGCGAAGGTCCCCCCCCACCCCATTTTCTTACGGTATCCCAAATAGTTGACCGGCACTACGGTAGAGCGCAGGACCTGTACCGCCGTACTGCATTGCAGGCGTTATTCCACTCGTTAAATGTCCACATTTAGATCCAAATGAAAGGTCACCTTTATTCAATAGCGAGTTGGGGGCCTATTGATTACCTCTATGGAATAAATTAAACCGGTTTTCGGTGTCCCAAACAATGACGTCCCCCTTTTGCCGCTATTCCCGGCCAAAGGAATAATGGGGATATATTCCCAACAGGAATAACAACGCGTTGTCCCGAATAAGAATCATCAATAAAGTATCAATTTAATTACATCCAGCGATGTTTTGTGTCCTGTGTGGTGTACACAATTCCGGAATCGTAACGCACCCCAAACGCAGATAAATAGGCTTTTGACTTAACGTTAACTTTAACATCCAATAAAGGAGTATATTCGTTAACGACATACCCAGTTTAGCCCCTCGGCTATATCGGATGCAATATAATTAAAGGATATCAATTTGAATTTGAATTTTAGTCGATGGACGCGACGCATGTGTAATAATTGCTCGATTGTTTGGCCACAGTGCGCGTTGTTGTAGATATTCTTGGGAATTACGGCTGTTTATGTTTTATTTAATCCCACAATTTAGCGTAATTTCCTCCATAAACGCACTTTTCCATTCTGTATATTTCCACAAATATTTATTATATACTGGTTATATAAAATCATTAAAGCTAGATATTAAAGCGCGGGCATATTATGGTCCGAAATTGAGTTGTATATACCTTTCGCTTGAAACTTCGACGTTTTTGAAACAGCGCCCCTTTTCAGAAACCGGGGCAAACGGGCACTTTATCCGGGCGTTCGGGATTGAAGCAATTTTCTGCGGCGATCGACTCCGCAACCGGGAGCACGAAGGGAAGGGATTCGAAACGGTTTTGACTTGGGGCGGATCACGCGATCCCGGCTGTGCCGACGGCGGTACAGAGCCGGTAAAATCGATGGCTGGGGTAGTCGATGGAAATTTTTTCTTCGGTATATAAAAGGGATTCATTTTCGGTCCATTCGTCTGATCGGCGTGAATGTTTTATTAGAAATGAATAAATTATTGATCGTGGGGTCCTCAGCTGGAGATAACCCGCGGGTAGTATCCTGGAGCCGGAGGGGTAGAATCCCCCGGGACAATATACTCCCTGGGAATTACTGTTGGGACGGGATTATCCAGATTTGTAGTTGGGCACTGTATGGTGGGCTGTGTATGATTAAGAGGCGAGAATGCGGGCTCTCGAGCAGCCGCCCGTTCTATAACTGGCGCTCACGTCTAGTTCTATTTCTGTTGGGAAGACGAACGCAGACAGGAGGAGCGGCAGCTTTCCTGCCCCAGTCTCAGCCGCCGGCACCTCCCGCTCATCCCGTCCGCCGTCTAGGTTAGGATATACCCTCGTACACTGCCCGTGTATTTCGACACTGCGCCAAAAGACTTGAAAATTCGCGTGTGGAACAGTACCAATTTCGTGTCTCCCAGTTTATAGAATCGATTGCACAATCTTAGTAATATTGTTCTTTCGTTTTATCGATACAAATTATTCGACGTGCTTGGACCGCGTGTTTGGATAAATACATATCAGGTGTTAGTTTGACGAAAGTTGAGTTATTAACGTGTCTAGATCATAAAGCGTTATCGCCCCCTTTGTCCTTGTCGGTCTCATAAAACATTGCGACAGTTCGACCGTAAACCAAAGCCGTCTCCCTCGAGTGTCAGATAGTCAAACGACAACTTATTTGGCTAACTTGAGCCTGAGGTAGATTGTTGGATTTACCGTTGAAAGTTATTCGTAAGTTCTCTGCGACCGACTGGGCCCGATTAGGTCCAATAAACTGCCAGTACACAACTCCGTCTTCGGACACCGCGACATTTAAGCATCGCGACAGCACGGTTTGAAAAATTCGCGTGTGCTCAAGACTCGAATTGATTCTGCGCAGGTTCTACCACATCCGATTCCGCCGCTGCCGACGCTCTTCGTTTTATGGCATTTCGTCGAAATACCTTCTGAACGACAACGCTCATCGAATTCGATAGTGATTTTTTTCTGTTTTGTGCCCAAAAGGATAAGCCCCCCCCGGAAGTCATGTTTAAGAAGAAGTTCCCTTCGTTGTCCAGCCTGGGGGTAAGATACGATGGCCGAAACACCGCCTAACTGCTAACAGACCATACCTTTCTGTTCTAACGTGAGCGTTAAAACGATTAATACGTTTGCCGCGGATTCTCGCAATTAACCTTTTTTTGTGGCTTTGTTGAAAATATAAATCACATAGTGGCATAGTGCTTTCCGTAGAACCGTGTATCTGGATATCTTTGACTATGTGTGACTATTCGAGAATGAAAAACAAGATTCACCCTATCTACCGACAAATTACATAATTCTTTTTGTATATAATTGTTCCTGCATTTTTCTCACCGAAAGGCCTAATAAAAGTATGTGTCAACGTTGATTGAGTGGTGAGTGGGCGGGCCAATGGGAACAGACAATTTCCTGGCAAATTCTAAAATTTTCGCCTCCGTACGGGAATTATCAAGCCCGGATATTGATAGGAGAGAACACGAAACAGCTAGAATTTCAGATGAATCAACCGTCTCCGTTCCCTGTTTGCTTTAGTGAACTTTAAGTTGAGCTTCTAGCGCTGATGTTTTCTGAAATATGAATCAAATTCTTGGCGCGATGTTCCAGCGAAAATTGTAAGACCGAGAAGGGCGGCGAGTGGACCAATTAGAAATTTTCAGATTGAATTTGTTACTAAAGATTTTTCTCCCGGACTTATGGTTCATGAAAAGTTTAAGACATTTTATAATCCCGGGAGGAAAAACATTTCACTACCAGTCCTAATGGAAACGAAAATTTCCCATTACTCACTATCAGTTTGCTCTCTCCTGTGTATAGATAAACCTAATTGTGAAAAACTGTTTCTTGTCTTATTGCGACAATTCTCAATAGTCGAAATAAGAGTTTTTTCTTTAGTTTAGTTTAGATTATTCTCCTCAAAATAACACAACTTGTAATAAGAACAGTTTCTACTGCAGTATTGAAGTACTGACTGAACGCATTAATGACAGCTCGCCTCATTTGCATACTCATACATTACTCATTTACAGCGTTGCCTCGGCAATACGTACAGAAAAAAACATAGGTTAAAAATAAAAAATTTTTACAATCGACTTAATAATTTTATCAATTATAGTTCGATCCTCCGGAATAATCTTAAAAAAATATTAAATGTACCATAAGAAGTGGGAGTGTATTGTATTTTTTAAATTTGAATTATAAACTGGTTAAATTCAATCCACATTTCGATTGGTGTTAAATAAAACCAAAAATTTCACTCGAGCCGATAACGTAACTGGATATGGTAAATAAAGTTGTATGAGGCAGACTCGGTACGATCCCAGTTTTATACTCGTAACAAACTGTCGTTCGTTCGCGTCGGCTGATTTAAAAAAAAAATTAAATAGAAATAGGATATTACAGGTACAGCAATAATAGAACACTAGAAATAAATGTTTTAAATATGCGGCGGTAAAAGGCAGCGAAAAAAACGTTGTTGATATGAACTTCGAGTGAACTTAGTGAGTTTGACCGTGTGAAGGGGAAGCGGAGAGGCCGCCGCTCTATTTATAAGTACGAGTTGACGCTTCAAAATATTGTTCGCGGAATTAGTCATCGGCCGGACATTCTTTTAAATCGTCGCGTTTTAAAACAACGCCAGTCCGTTTAAAACAGTTGAGAAACCCCCACCCAAAAAAATAATGTTATTAGCGGCCATTCAACTATGTAAAATCAGGCTTTCGACTCTCGAGAATTGTAAATCCCCCGGGAGTTTATCGGGGATCATCTGGTTTTCCTCGTAGCATGTAATCTTAGCCATTTCTAAATTTATCAGACCCACATCTTTCCCCTCCCTCCCCGTCCTCCCCATTCCTGGACAAAGGACAAAAGGGAATCAGACGTTGAGCTATTCTCCGCTTGGATTTAAGTTCTGGATCTAAATGACGGAACATTAACTGAAATAATAATCCCATTTTTAACATAATATACTATTTTTACATATTTACATATGTAAATTTTTATTTTTTACATATTATTTTATATGCAAAATTTTATTTTTCGGGAGATCGGCCTTAAAGGGAACGCTGGATAGCCTAGTATTCTTAGTATCCAGTAGCTAGCCGGTAAATCCTAGGGGGAAAGTCCCCAAAAACTTTCTCTACTTATGCTTAAGTTGATGAAATATTAAAAAAATGTTGGGAAAAAATGTATTTTTCTTTCTTCTAGTTTCAGTTTGCGGGCTTGAAATTAAACGTGATCAACGGGTCGTCATCTTTTGAATAGAACAAATACAAATGCAAGAATCGCGTTCCTGTCCCCAGTAATATTATATATCTTTGATGTTATATTTAATTGGTTTGATAATGGCGGCCGAGCGATATCTTCTTGGCGTATATGGAGGAGTGTGCCGAAACCGCAAGTTGACTAATGCCCAGAAATAAATTGGCTCTGCCCTAACAATCTCTTCGAGGATTTCGATACTAACAATCGACCGTCCAATTACCGAACTAGATATGACTCGTACTCGGCTTTTAGTATATTGCTGTTGAATTTACGCAATAAAACAGATCTCGAAATGGAAAATCGGGAAGTTGATTTTATACTCAGTAATTCATCAACCTGCGTGTAAGACCACTCCCTTGCGTATATTTTGTTAAAGTAATTAATGATTTGTATCACGATAAGTGCTTATTTTCCTGCGAACCAAATTACAGACCAAGAACTCGGAAATATAACGTGCAGCATATTCGGGAATAGGAATCGTTGGAATAGTTTCACGAAAAAATCTTACTGGTAGAATAATGGCGGAAATTAGCCCAGTCTATACGAAATTTAAAGCACCGAATGCTGCATATTATTTCTTAATAAAGGACTGCTCGATGTTTCTAAATTTCCTTATTCGATAATAACGAACGAGTCTACACATTTGTTGTTAGTTTATCACTTGGTGGGAAAGGAAAAACGGATTGTGTAAAATGAATCAAGAATGAATTGAAACCGAGTGAAAGTTTCATTTGTAAGAGTTTTTGATTCCAATAAAACAAGTTCTTCCATTTTGTGGCCCTTCAAATCGGTATTATTCATAGTGAAATCAGTTTATTTATATTCCAATAATTTTCATCCAAACATAGTAGAAACTTATGAATGATGGAGCAATGACCGAAGCCCTTTCGCGTTTCTTATGCAACCACTCCACGGACCACTAGAGGACGCTGGATTGTGATCCTATTCTTAGCAACTATCAGTAGCTTCTTAGAAAACACCCAGATGTACGATGAACTCAAGTGGCCGATCGAGCAAGTACCTACGAAGGGCCAGATCTCCGTTCGAGGATGGAATATATCTTTCAATTGGCTACGAGGTCGCTAGCGTCGCACAGAGGGCGGCGGTTTTGCAACAGTTCCGGCTAATTTTACACTTAGCGAGCGGAGACTTCACGCGCCCGTTACGACACGGTTATACCGCTTAAACGAGTTACAAAAAATATAATCCCGCACGCTTCAAAAGCACAGTTTTTGTTGGTATTCTACTTGTATAACGAGTGCAGAAGCATTGTTAGTTCGTGCCATTCATTTAAACAATGCGAATCCGCCGATCAAATGCCGCACAATCGGCTTTCGCGTTCCACCGCTGTGCGCACCGCGCACCGGTTTTAATTGCTTTTCATCCATTATCGTAGTCTCGCATCGTTGCCCCGACTCAATATTGTTATTGGTATTTTTCCCGTAAAATCCCATATACTCATCCAATACATTTACCCCGAATAAAATGCCGAATCGAAGCATTTTTGCTATGGAATATTTTCGCAGGACTTGATCCTATTTTGTTGGAACTTTTAATTTAAGAAAGCGGTTGACGTGACGTCAATGCAAGCCCCCTTCGGTCCTTGAAACTTTTCTAAGACCCCGAAGGCCTAATGACCGGAGAAAATTTATTGGTTTTTTTCTCCACCCCCTCCACTGTGGAAAAACGAGCTCTATTTGACACCGGGCTCCTGGTGAAATGGATAATACGACGGGGAATGGAAACGGGCGAAAGGCCTATTTATTGTGGCTTCTTTAAGGCCGGGCCTTTATGACCGGGGTTCGAACCGACCCTTTGAATCATCTCTGAAATGAAACAACCTTATCCGAGCGGGCTTATTCGTCGTTGAACGAGCAGATGATTATGAATCACATGACTAGCAGATATCGGCATTAGGAAAATTAACAGTTCCGTATATTTTTAGATTTAATTCCGTGTAGCTTGGGTCTCTGCGATAGGCATGACCTTCATTCTTTGAATTATCGGCAGTTATTATGTGATAAAAATAACTTTTAATTATCGTTAACTTCGTGAAAAATACACCAAAGCAATAATCCCATTGTCTTATTTGAGTTAATGACGCTAAGATTTTTTTACTATAATTTCATTAAGTCTCTTTCAACTTGGAAAGATGTTTATTCATTTATAATCGAATATGAGTCAGGCCTTTATGCTCACCAGTAATTCCGTTGGTTAAATTACATTTTGTTGGTATTATAAAAATAGATATCGAAATTGAGAAATGATAAGCAATGTTTCATTCATAATAGCACAAAACGAATGAATTGACCAGTTTAATTTATTAAGCATGAGGTCCACACGATCATATTATTATTCTCTCACCAGTTAGTTCGGTTGTTTGTCTGTTATATACAGTGTCACGGGGAGGGGGTACGTAATAGAATTAGTGGAAAGTGTCATTTGAGAGAATTATGTCACAACCTCTTCTGTAAGTAGCAAAGCAATTAACGCTAATGAGTCCGAACACCTCACCCCTCAGCCCCCTTGGAAACTTGCTTGGAGCCAATGTCGCTTCCATCACACCTGTTTCCAACTAAGTTGACACGGAGATAGTACAGTGTCAATAAATTTCCACAACAAGGTAAAGCCAAGCGTTATTAGTATGATAAGGTATGCCAATCGTAACTACCGAATTTAGAAAATTGTATTTAAAACCCCTGTCTCTGAAGTAAAAATCAATGACTTATGAACGACTTTTTTCAGTTACAATTCAAAGTAACTTATCACTAAGTAATTAACGTTGCTTACTGTAATTTCAATTGTAAAAGGGGAAGCAAACTGGGAACATTTTCATTGTCAATAAATAAGTTGGGAACCTCACGGCAGTATGACGACTCATTTTCTCACGCTCAGATGTCTTCACCATTATATCTTCCAGTTAATTTAATTTCCAGGGAAATACACCACGAGTGTGTTAATTGATCACCACAAGTAGGCCTCGTTCTTCGAAAAGTCCGTTCAGTCTCCGGTACGCTGGTTTTTCAGGAAACGAGTGTCGCGTATCCCCATGCTCGGGTTCGGAACTATTCTTCATGTTGTTTTGTGCGTTCGCTTTGAGTAATATTTCGCCGGCATTGACACGGTGGTGGGAGGGGGTTACAGTGGAGCATTGTTGTGCGGCGGGAGATCGAAAAGTGTGTGACCGCGCCTTTTATTGTCCCGAGATGTGGAGCCTGGAAATAGGTCCAGGGGGTTGAGGGGGAGGAGAGATTGGAAAGTGGCCCGCTCGTCGGGGGTTCGATAAGGGCGCAATATCATCTGAGTTCACCCCCCGCACCACCGAGGTCTCCGAACAGATAAGGGGCCCCAGATGTGATCTATGGTCCGTGACCGCCCCTTTGTCCACCCCCCGTCGGCGTTTGACATTTCATTTACGGACGAGCTCTCTTTAGGGGATGAGTAGAGGGGGACTTTATGGGGGAGGGAGGAAGGGGGTTCGATTGATGTAGGACGCGGACCGTCAGTCAAGGACGATTTGATTGTGAATATTACAAGTAAATATGACTTCCATCGAAAACCTTCAATACGCGGGGGCTGAAATGAAACGAACGAACTTCCGCGTTTCCTTCAATGAGTCAACCACAACCGAATAGAGGCCCACGGGCAAAATGAACAGAAGTAAAAGATTAATATTGTAATTTTAGTCGGGCATGAAAATATGCGTTGAGCTAAGGAAGATAGAATGAAATCTGTTTGATAATTTAAGTCTCAAAGAGGTATTTTTTAATTGAAAACGCGGACAAAAGGTTTATTAGGCAATTCCAATATGTTTATTAAGCAAGAGGACTGGGTAGGCAACAGTTATCGTTTCCTATATTATAATGAATAATTATTTTAAATTGATCGAAGTCATCGTTTTCCTGAGAGTACAGTAGACAATTTTAGACGCATTTTTGTTACGGCCTTCCCGATTGTGCAGCTTCCTGATCTAAAATAACGGCGAGGGACCGATTTGTACGGAGGGAAGCTCCAGATAATGAGTCATACTCTCGGTCGAAAGATTCAACATGTGTCGTGTGACGCATCTCTCCATTAATAAAATAGGATTACCTCGGCGTGCTTGGATCAAGCGTGGGTTTCCGATTTCTACGGCTTGAGCGAAATGTTCTGAACGACCAGTGAAATTCAATTACAAAATAATGTATTTTGCGACTAAGATTTTTTAAATATAAGTGACTGAAATAGAACTGACATCAAGAATAAACGAACCAACGGGGGTAGCTAATTGAACGGATTGTTCGCACTATCAAGCGGCTTGGTTTGGGTGTAACACCGAGTAGATATTGAAATGGGGTCGACAACGAAGACAGATCTGGGACCGAAGAATCCAGTGGGCGGACTGGACCGAGTCCGGGAGGCGGATGTGGGCCGCCGGTTATATTTAGCCTCCCAGTATTGGCAAAAGGTCTGTTTCCTTTCTCAAACCCAATTATTTTAATCTCTGGAAGCCCTTTTCATGTTATTTCAATTGTCCATACGTCCTCATCCACATTCGTCCACCGTACGTTTCGCACGATGGAGCCCCGCAAAACTCAGTCTCGATTGGAGTTAAACTCCAAAAATGTATTCCATGGCGTAATTAAATCGACCCGTGCATTTGTGACGATTAACGAAAAAAGAATGGCTTTTACGACGTTATCGGAAACAGTAAATGGCAATTGGCGAACGGCTAAAAGATCCATTTTTTGCCGTGAAATATGAACCGAAGGTCGAAGTATTTCGGTTTTCAAATCGAAACATCGTATTTCGTGAGCGACGTAATTAAAAAAAAAAGAATATCGATCGCAAATTGAAACTGCGCGTACCAGAAAAATAGTGGGACAAGACCGAGAATACAAAATAAGCTGAAACGGACGTGACGATACTACAGATCAATAGTGTATACATTTTCAACAGTGTAAGCATTCTTAGGATGAAGCCTGAAGGTTTCTGATACGCTTAATTCATTTAAAAATTCCGAGAATTTATTTAAGCAATGCGGAGATACACTTTTTATTTGCTCGAGACTCTTCGATTTCCAGTCTAGTAAATAAACACACGGGTAGAGTTAGTGGTGGGCTCATCACGACATTCGGGTTAATTTAAAATGCGAATTCGTAATCAAGAAAAATAAACGAGGTCCATATATCCCGCTACTAACCTGTCTCTCTCACTCCTACCGTGTACACCCCTCACCCTCTCTCTCTTTCTAGCGTGGGTATTACTTTTCGACGACGTGAAAGAGAAGCCGTCAGTTTATTAGGGCTCTGAATTTTCGCCCCGCTTTTATGAAAAACGCGGTACAAAGCCTCGCGTGAGGAGCCCCGCCTTCGCACGACGTCATAATGGTCGACTTTTTTCATTTTTTTTCTTTTTTTTTCAATAACAGCGGGGCGAATTTTATAGAAATGCAAATTGCGGAAAGCCCTACACACGGTGCGTGACACACTTCTGCCGCGGTATTAAAGGGAATATTTAATAGCAGCTGGAAAGGTCAGATACCCCACAGAGGTGTGGCCCTTAACGATCAAACCGTTTCTGCCTTCAGCTTTTTTAATAGGACAGTTCGTTTGATGTTTTCGCTCTGGAATATATTGCTCGTCTAAATATCGTACGGAATATTTCTTGTACTCTTATTATTGTAAAACAATTAGTTCCAAGCGTTTTTTCGATAGATCCCCGCTGTAGTCCCTTGCACTACGTCAGTAATATGGACAGGTCAAGCATCATCTAAGCACTTTCGCCACGCTATTGATGGCCAAGATCGCACAAGTAAAAGTAATAAAAATAGGAGACATCAAGTTTCGGTTACAAGTTCAAGAGGGGCTTCCCATGTTTGTCTGAAAGATCCACAAGTAACGACGAAAATCGCGTAATAAAATACGTCAGCATTTTTCTCGATGAATTTGTGTTTCTGTAACTTGTACAGGGGCTGGCAGATATTCGGCTTGAGTCGGGAATTAAAATTTTTTTTTCAGAAAACCGAATCAGCGAGAACGGCTGCCACGCCTTTCGTATTTTGGCACCGGTATACGGTGGACTGGGCAACGTTTCAAAACAGAAAGAGCCCCCCCCCCTCTCTCTCTCTAATATAACACGTGGGCAATTATTTACTCTAAAATATTTATTTACTCCACACCTTGGCTTTTGCGATTGTTAACAAAGCGGTTAGAACGAACAGAACAAGAGAGGACAATGAACTCGAGAAGAGATATCTGATTTGTTTAAATCCAATAATACAGACTCCTTTATATGGCGTATTAAGAAAAATATGCAAGCTCCACTTTCTTTCCACAAATTGGAACTGAGCGCTGCATTTTCAAATTGAAAAATTACATAAGTAATCATTTAATTTTTAACGCAAACTATGCGAAATATAAATCCCAGATTTGGATGTGTTCAATATTCTGTCCAGATAGGGTCCAAAAAATATTTACTGTTTGTTCAATTAAAACTTTATAATGCATATTTGTCATTCCACGATGGATTTTCACCATTTTTTACATCGCAGATTTTGTCTTTAAGTCGGCGCCATTCGGAAGTGCTATTCCCTTTTAGTATTTAATAATCTTAGTGGCATCAGGTTTGTTACATTGTTAATGCCGGAATTTCATATCGCACTGCGCACGAAGTCTTAAGAATTGTCTTACTTGAGCTGGGACTTATTCAGCACGGCGCGTCCGAAGCCAAGTTTTCCTTCGCGTCCAGAACTTTAACGATTCCCGCAGAGCGCAGTTTAATAATATCTTTCCTAGCCGGTTTTTTCCGAAATGAAAACTTCTACGCGGAATCGCAAGTTCTGCTCAAACAAACTGGGTCTGAGGGGGGGATGCTATAGTTGTACCGTCTAACGATAAAACCCTGTTCCACTTGTATATGTTCTTTTTGCCTCCATTGTCTACTTGTAGGTAATATTTACCTCTAGAAATGTGTTAAAGTCGGGTATGGAAAATATAACAATAATTAAATACGGAATGCAACCTAAGTTTAAAGCAGCGTAATGATTCTGTTGTATATTGGGATATAATTATTTATTCATATACTTACACACACAGTTCTGTTCCAATTAATTCCGGATAATTAGTTTGTAATAGAACGTGTATTAACATTAAAATATTATCGCTTTGTTTTCAAATAATAATAGTAATTTGTATTCATGGCGCTTAGGTTGTTTATTATGTCAAATTTTGTAAGCCTGAGCCAGGCCACATGTTCCGAAATGTGTACACTGGCTTTCACTTATATCCTATTAGCTTTTTTTTCAACTTGTAGGTTTCTTGATTGCCGTTTTCGTGTAACGCAGGCCGAGTACTGTTTCAAGCCCGACTCTCCCCGGATTAAAGATGTTTCGAGGTTTCTTTTAAACTCTGCCAATCGCCCTCGATTTATATTTTATTGGTTTACATTTTCCCATCTAGACCGTCCGCCACTTCTCCCGCCCTAACGCCCCCGGGCTCTCAACGGGAAGATAAAAATAGAAAAGCTTTTACGTCGTATTCGACGAATGTTGATTTTTCACAATGTGCTCCTCTGAACAGCTGTTTAATATATACGTAATATTCGTTTTTCAGAAGACAGTATAAAAAACTTAGGTGTAAAGAATTCAATGTATTTGTTTTTCTACCGCGCTTTGAAACACCGGTTTGTCTCTTAGATTTCTCACTACAAAAATATTTGAAAACCATTATACACTTTAAGAACTTAAACTTTTCGCGTTGAAGTTTGAAGATTTAATTTTTCCAGATTTATAGGTGTCTTTAACAGGTACGGATACGACAGGTCTGGTTTTATGCACGATTTAGGTCCAGTCAGAGAAATATTCTATATTGGCCAAGTATATAAGATATCCATATTTATCGCTCGCCATTTATATTGTGCCGAAATTCCGATGCAACAAAAAAATTGACCAATGTCCGCAATCTTGGCTGCGCCCATTTCTGTACACAAACGGAAATGCGGACGATAAGATTTGTAACTGTCGGTACCGTTCAAACGGCCGTTTTTATACTTTCTATCGGAGGATCTACCCTCGCCCCCTCCCTCTCGCCTTTCCCCTTCTCCTACTCCATGCTCCCCGACCCGGTGATTTAGAACTATACCGCTTATACATTATGCATAGTGGGCGTTGGGGTTGGTTCGCGTGTCTGTCGGCCGTGCGTGCAGCCCCACTATTCCGCAAACCCGACTTTTGATAATTGTCAATAAATTTCAACCAATTCCCATCCACCCGGGAGACCTATATGCCGGGATGGAAATGCATAGCAAATATGCATTCTTCCCTTTAGTATCTCCCGCTTTTACAAATGGATGAAGGGGTAATAAAAAAGAGAAACAATAACCAATAGTTTAAACTCATTTCTTAGAAAAATTATTACCCAAAGAAATTATACCGGTTTCGGGTCCTGGACACAATTCAATCTGTTTAAACAAAGAAACTAAGCCAAATACTTTCTAAGAATATGTATATCGATTAGATACTATCGAAAGTCATCCGACCAAGTCAAGTGTTTAATCAATGTTGCTAAGCGATTCGTTGATCTCGAGCAGTTTAAATCAAGGCGCTTTACAGCCTGCAATTCGATTCAAATTTTCGTTAGCAAAATTTGAAAAACCTTTCTAAACACTTCGCCAATAAATCCGAAAAACTCAACCGTAGGGGCTTGTTAAATGTATTCGATCGCGTGTACCAGGTTAGGGGACGGTTGTAGAAACACGGACTGCCGTCTCTGCCGGCACGTTAATAACTATAATCGGGTCCGAAGAAAAAAAATAGCTGTAGAGGTTCGCTCTTCCAAATATGAATTGTAAAATTAATTAACCGCTTAATGCCGGGCGGTCACGTACTGCATTGTACTGCAGGGGGTACGCTCTGATTCCATGACCAGCCAATCGCCTGCATTAAACACGCGGTAAATAATACGGTTCGTATAATAATAATAATAAAAAATATTAAGAATCAGTTGAAAAGGGATACATGTAGTTAATAAACGTTTTACCTGACTGTACTGTTGTTCGTTTCTAGGCATGTCGTTGACGCAATTTGAACTTTGACTATGTATATATCTAATTTATTTTTTAAGACAGAAATTTGTTTCTACTATTTGTAGGAATGTTAAAATAGTTTTGCTATTTCTTTATACATTTATTTCTTTACCAAGCGCTCCGAATTGTACTGCATGTAAAAAAATTCTGAATTTTATTTAGCGACAGGAAAACCATAAATAGTATTATGTATGTGCTAGAACCGATTGTTCAGAATTGTTTTCGGATCGTGTTGTGAATTTGTCGGCACCCTAATAGAGACACAAGAATGGACAGTAGGGGCGGAATTTGCAATGCTAAAACCACTTTCGATTGGGGCTGGGTTGCTCCCTCCTCTATTGAGGTAGTGATTCACTCTAGTTTACTATTGTGACGTCATTGGATGTCTATTTGCGTGACTGCTCTTAACCCCCAACCCCCTCCCGCCCCTATCCGCCCTATTCCCTGAAACTGAACTTAACGAAGCAGTTGTTCGAAATTCGGCAAGAAGGGGCGTTTCGCGCTCGCGGTTTTTATTTGTTTCACGACGCCGAGTCCCTCTGCACATAAATAAAGCTGCACATTCAACAAAACGGATTGGCACAATTCAAACATCTGGTGCAACCGGATAGACAGTAATAACTCCTAATTTAAAAGCAGGAATTGTATCACCGATATTGTTCATAAACATTTTCCCGTTTATATTTAGTTGCGCACCTACTATTAGGACAAGAAGCGAACGTGTTGGTAAATTTGACTCATTAGTGGAAATAATACGGTAGCGATTGCATCGTATTTAATAAAATAAAGGAAAATATATAACAGTTAATAATTTCAAAGAAAAACTAGTTAATGCCAACCATTACCAATTTTGTAAATTCGTATAAGCTTGTCCTACGTCTGATACTATTTTATATTTGTAACATATAATGTTGTTATGTACAACAACCGTATATACGTACAGAGATAGGATTGAGGCCCGGAATGTATTTTATTTTTCTCAGTACTTAAATTTTACATAGTGTAAATGAAATTGCACGTCAACGGATTGGATTGAGCTTCGTGGCTGGACCGCTGTTCGATTCCCGCTACTGGCAGTACAACCTGAACCATCGGTTTTCATGTTGGAGCCGGGTGGAAAACAGTACTTACCACCCTATCGCACTGTGAAAGCGGTAGGAGGGGAGCGTACTATCGGACGAAGAACGAGGGTGACTCAAACGCGGAGAGGGAGAAAGAGGGAGTGAGAGGGTGGAGAGAGAGAGAGAGAGGAGGGAGGGAGAGAGAGTAAGGGCTCAAGTGCCCCGCCCACACCCTAAAGTCGCGCTGGCCTGAAAATAATCCCCGAAACGTTAAAATAATTACACAGAATATCCCAACTGCCATATCTATTCTCTACTGCGCTCAATGTAATACTGTAAATATTACACAGCGAATATACTTACAGCAGTTACATTTTAGTAATACATTGGCCTCTTGTTGGTGTAACGTCATATACCCGTCCACTTCAGTACTATTACTACCAACATAATACACTGCAGACGAGCATTTATCTCGTTTTATCAGTGTGCTTTAGCGTATTTCATCAATAATCGAACCGTCCCATTTCAAATTATCAGGGCAGCAACGCTGCCAGTAAAGGTTTTAATCCGTTCCGTCCGCTACTCATTCGGCTTCTCAGCAGTGACATTTAAAATTGAAATATATAAAAGAAATTTAAAATCGTATAAAATGTTGTAATCAAAGTCAGTCAAGCTTGAAGTGACAAGGCATCTGATGTTCTTTTTGTTTTCGAACTGGCACCTCCTTAGCGGCTACGTCATAACTATGCAGACGTTAAACTTTAATAGGGTATGTAATTATTTACAGAGTCGAGTTTTTATCTTTTTCCCAGTATCTAATTAAATATAAAAGCACGTAAAACGGATAGAACTGTTAGTCAGTAATTATTCAATTACCAAAAACGATTGTCAGTTTATTTACCGAAGTGTCCAAATAAATCCGTGTTACCGGTTACAAAGAGGGCCTGCTTTTATTTTTCCTTATCGATTATAAGGCCTTGAATGGAAAGCACTCACTCGGGGGTTTTAACAATAGTACCTCTTCCCTCCTTTCATAAAACAAGTGCTTTTGACTCGCTTGCCGCCTCCATCAATCGAACTCAATCGTCGACCAGTCAAACAATATTGGTCTGGAGGAGTATTTCGCTTACGGATTTTCAATTCGGACTTCAATTTCCAAACAATGTTTCAAAGAGCAAGTTTCGATAAATATGTTAATTATTTTCTGTGTTTTCATCCACAAATAAAACCCCGGTGTACATACATATTACAAATTCATATAATCTGCAGTAGCGCAGGGAAATTGTACGGATTTTTCTGTAAGTATAGTTTACATCGTTGGCTTATCCCCAATTATTTACTTTTTTCATCACAAGTAGTCTCATTATCGAATAGTACACTGTTATATTTTTACTAATAAAAGTACCAGCAACATTGGTGAAGATACACGCCACCGTTACCATATAATCTAATATCACTGTTGATATATTTATAGATACACGAATTTCTCAGGTGAATAGGCGACGCAGAGAAGCCGAAAGTTGTGGGACCGGGGAAGCCAGAGAATTTAATATTTTTGTTATTCATTCCGTCCGGCTTTTTCCAATCTCCATATCCGGTCTTTTCGATATCATGTTGCCTCTCGTTTATAACGTAGTAAGGGGGCGAGACCGTTCTCGGTAAGCCCTGAGCCGTGGACTGTCGATGTTGCAAGTACTTGTGACGGGGACGTTCGTCAGTCGTCGTTCTACGGCGTCGAATTACACCGCCCGGGAGGAAACGGGAAACAACGCGGCATGCGATTAGATTGAACTGGGCGGCGTGAATTGTCGGGAGCAGCAGGTGTATATAGCGGAGGGCGGCCATTGTATTGATTGCTCTGCGGGCCCGACTGGCCCGGTCCCACACCGAGCCCAGTACTGCCAACTTTGCGGAATAATAGCACTCCGCGACATAGCCCACCAACGGGGGGGGGGTGGGGTGGAGGATCCCGTGTTTATATGCAGACGGTAAATATTTATTCCAATACAGTTCGTAGAAAAACACCTTTCTTCTGTTATTTTCAAAGTTGTTTGCCAACAAAGAAAAGTGTTATTTTGGACTCGAAGCCATACAATAATTAATTACCTATTTCTGTCCTTAAAGAAAAAATATCAAGTGTTTATATATATATATATATATATATATATATATATATATATATATATATATATATATATACTGTGTTGACATTCAAATGAAATTTACTTATCCAAACCGATTAGGCAGAATTCGTCGAGTTTTCCACGTCAGCCCAATTTATTTCTAACGGAAGCATGGACAAAGTATGATGCATGAATTATAGAGTTATTTTTATGTGGTGGAAACAAATTTAAAGTAGTAAATATACATTGTCGGTATAATGTTTATTACGGAAAAAAATAACAGGTGTCGCGTAAACCCTTTCGTTTTTTTAAACGAAACAAGAAACTGTAGTGAATACGGGAAAAATTTGGAATCATGAACCCCCGCCGAAATAGAGGAAAAAATGCGCAAGTGCGATCGGGACAAAACGAACTGTTTTTGCCCCTGTCGGGTGGTGGTGGTGTTGGTGGGGGGTTGAAGGGAGTTGGCAGGACTGCTACGGCCCGACCCACCCTCGGCCACCCCTCAGTCCAGTTCTGATTTTGCTCGGTGAACGTTAATTTGAAACCAGTTGTGTTTTGACTGTTAAGTTTTCTAAAGATTCCTATATAATGGTCACGGAGACCACGTCCCAGGTATTTATGCGGTATAAATAGCCAATTAATATTACGCCAAAAGGCGCAATAGACCCGGTTACGTTCATTTTCTTCCCGGGGCAACACCCAGGCAACACTAATTCTAGCCTAAATAGCTTTTCAAACTCACTAGTGAAAGAAACATTTTCCTGGAACAAGAACGAATGTTTAAAAGTTAAATTGCACCCGAATTTATCACGTCTGTGTTACATTTCGACTGCATGGTATCGATGTTTAACTATCGAGCTTTTAAGAATCAACTATCGAACTCTAAAAAGCGAAATTAATCAATTCAATAATGTTGTCGAATGGGTTGTCTATCCTGTGTGTTCGGTCCGCCATACATAAGTGCTGAATCGGTTATCGATTACATCTAACTTTAATGTTAGTACCTTAATACATAAGTTATGTTTTACAACGTTCTATACCTTTCAATTGTTCAGACAGAAACTAATTACTATTCGTTGGCATAACGCAAATTTTCTTTTCTGTAAATTCGGCCCAAGAAAAATGGTAAAATCTACCGAAAGACTGGGCGTATTACGGCGGAATGTAATATTGCGCAACACTTGATATACCCGTTTCTGTTTTCCGATTGTTACGGCAAACGGAGGAGAAGGTTTTCCCGGCGCAATAACTCAGGGTATTTCCGATATGCTGAAAGTATTGATTATTGGGGCCCGATTTAGTCCGGAAAACAGTCGGAAAATGTTCAACCGAATTAAATATGACTGGTTTAGTGTCGGAATTCGCTGGGGCGAGAGCTCTCAGATCGATATGGGGACGCCCCTCTGTCTGGGTCTGACGTCACGCCGGGGCCTCTATCCTCCGTCGAATATATTTTTTTCCTGGACCAAAATCCAAACCGAACTCTTAAATCATTAAGTTTAAATTTAATTAAAGCTATCTGTATTACAAATGATGGCCCACTTTCGTTTTCATACTCATAATTTCGTCGATAAAAAAACAATGAATATTCAGACATGTTTACAAAAATTACTAAACATTTTAGGTTACCGATCACCATGTGGTAATTACAACTAACTTTATTTCGCTTATTAACACTAAGCTTGAAGTTTGTTATCGATTCCTTCCACTCTCTCTTGAATTATTAAGTTGATTATTAAATTTCTTTTATGATGGGCGTCGTAAATGGGTGCTGAATTAATGAATGAAATTATTTCGTGGGGGAATAATTTACTTTATTCCATTTACGAAAATGAACCAGCTAACTGATTAAAAAATAGTTTGCCTCTCGGCCAACATGAATCAGTACCGGAGTATTTTTCTACATTTAATTTATCCGTAATTCATTTTACCCTGGTATAATTCCTTTGAAAATTGCAGCCCCAGTAAGAAAGTGTTTTGAGCAGAGATTTTGTTACTCCGCAATTTTCCTGTACAATTCTTATGAACTCAATTTGACAAAGGAAAAAAGTTGCGCAACATTTTACAACGGTATCGTAAAAATAGATGACGATTTAACTGCATCAGATAGGAATTTTCTTTTGAAACGGACTAAACATTCAACGACCAAAAAAAGATATGTTTTTTAACTTATCCTATCGATGTTTTCAATGAATTTATTAGTTTATATATCTGTACTCAATACAATTACTACAATAAGTCATCGAGTCCTATTAGTAACTAACTCAAAGTATAAAGCAGTTAATAACAATGTATGTATATATATATATATATATATATATATATATATATATATATATATATAATGACTATGAGTCATGCGGCCTGCAAAAGACGGGACTTTAGTGTAAGACAATGGTATTTAATTTGCCCATAGCGTTCATTACTGAAGCTGTTATAAATGTTAAATTCATCGCAGAAATCGCAGTTATTGGACCCTATTGATGTCCAATAATTTTATACTAATCTATTTATAACTATGACAAAATTGTTGTTCTTGATCTATTATTTAGGAAGGCAGCGGAAAAGTAACATTTAGACCGGGTGGCCATCACTCAGTGTACTCCTATTTTCTAGGCGTTCCGCATTTATGTATATTGTTAATGTATTTAAAATATAAATAACTGAACAGTAAAAAATAAACAATCTGTTAGGTCTATGGTCTAATGTTTCATGTCTTAGGTATATGTATTCATAGTCCACTGCAAGTTTCTTTAAAAGTGTTTGGAATCAGATAAATAACGGCGGCTGCGATACTAAACCCGGCAGACTTAGTAGCTAGGTACGCCTCTTTCAGAAGTGTAATTCCGTGTTCTTGAATGTTGGGAATTTTAATTGCTAATTATCAGAAGGACGGTACGAAATCTTTCAAATGTTCATAATAGAAGTTCAAAACAATGTTAGGTGGGGGGGGGGTTTGGCCTAACCCCACCCCCAGCCTACCTAGTTAAATGAAACAAGTAATTATCCAACTCCGATATTATCTGAAATAAAACTGTATAACCTGAATAACAATTAAATGTATTACATTTAGCCCTTCATGAAAATGGAAAATTGCGATATTTAATTTTTCCTATTCATCAAAGTCTAATTGCCCTACTAATTCAACCGTTCACACCCAAACCGTTGATTTTAAATAATAGCATGAAAACTATGAATGATTATACATATATTGATTGGCCTGAAACTGTCTATTACTTAGATTTTTCTTTCGAAAAAGCTGCACGCTCAATAGTTTCTTCCCAATGAGCCATGAGACTGCATGAACTTCAGGATTAGGAGTTATTATACCTCATCTATATAAGTAAAAGTATTTAATTGAAAGACAATGGCCTCGTCCCATATTATAATACACGACTATTAGGCTTATTGATACATAATTTAATGTGAATGGAACTATTGAAGCAGATCGCTGATAATCTGCTAATAGTTTTGATTGAAACGTATATTACAATTGAATCCAAATTTAAAATATTCAAAATTATTTGCATTGTAAATTAATAAAAATACAACCAATATTGTAATGACAAAAGAAAGATCTGTAAATAATATGGACTATTGAGGTGTGGTCAGAAACTATTTCAAATATTGGATTTTTTTCAATATGAATCCATAGTATTATGATGATTTGCAAACATATCGCTGTGTATGGACTTTATTGACCAATAAATATCTTTAATGAAGACAACCAAAATTTACGACTGTACTCAAATAGGAAATATTCTCTACACGGCAGAAATCAGTGAATCGCGTATAAACGGTGCTTGCGGTCCCATTAGACATGTATTTGCCATTTTTAGTGGATAACCAAAATAACTAATAGAATTGTGAGATTTATTTTTATACCCAAGCATCCAAATTATTTCCAGTGGATTCCTTGTACGGCTACTTGGTCCTGTATGTTTTATACATACAAAGTCTGTGTATGCAGACTGCGTCCTAGTAGAATATTAAACCTTATATATATAAATTATCACTAAATACCTTACGGTAGGATCTTGTAATACGGTTAACAGGTGTTGGCCCTTTATATTACTTTGCGCTTACGCAACAAACAAACAAACAAATGCCTCTCCACATTTTGATTGAACATAAACAACACATTCTGCATTGATTGAGTAATTAACAGTGACAAAAACTAATTACTGCAAGATTTTAAGTGGGAAAAGTGCCTTACTATAAGAAATATACCTTATAATCCTGTTTCAAAACATAAATTGTAAAACATGAATAAAGAAATGTTGATATTTAAGTAATATGGTGGATAAAAAATGTAGTTGTGGCATACTTACAAAATTTACTTACAACACTAAATTTCGCTACTGTTTACAATATAGTATTATGGATAATGAATTTAAAGTGTTTGGATTGAAATATGTTAATTAAAGATGCTTATATTTAAAAATTTAAATTGTTTTATTTTTTCTCAATTTTTTTTTGTAGTACTTAGTACGTTAACAAATAAATTAGAATTAATTTATATTACTGTCTTTGAAGTAATTTTTTTTTTATTGTTTCAGTCTGATGGGAACACTGCATTCCTGCGAGCTGCACGTGCAGGACACCTGGACAAAGTCCTGGAGCACCTTAAAAACAATGTTGATATAAACACATGCAATGCAGTGAGTCATTGTGATACAGTCTAACGCGCTTTATTGCTACATTTTAACGCTGAATTAAACTATGAATTCATAGTTTCAATCGAGTTTATTTCAGTTTTAGAACATTATAACATTATAATAGTGGCAAACATCAGTTTTTAAGTAAAAATAATTTGACTTAAATGTTTAAGATTTAAACAAATTTGTGTACATTATAACGTATTTCTGTTCTAGAATGGCTTAAATGCGCTACACTTGGCCTCTAAAGATGGACATATACAAGTAGTCCAAGAATTATTAAAGCGAGGTGCTAATGTTGATTCCGCTACCAAAAAAGGAAATACTGCCCTTCATATTGCTTCATTAGGTTGGTCGAAACTAGTTTTTTTACCAGATATAACTGCAGTAACAAATGAGTCAAAATTAATTTTCAACGTTCAAAACATAATTGTAATTTTGTTTTTATTACAGCCGGGCAAGAAGAAGTTGTTAAATTGCTAGTAGAACATGGCGCTGCTGTTAATGTTCAAAGCCAGAATGGATTCACTCCCTTATACATGGCTGCACAAGAAAATCATGACAATGTTGTTAAATTCTTATTGGCCAATGGAGCAAACCAGAGTCTTGCAACTGAGGTTGGAATATTAATTAGTTAGAGATTAAAATTTGTATAAAGTGTTTTAATAGCCAACTGATCTGTGGTACAAAAAGATGTTGCAAAGAATCAGTTTCTCTTTTTGATTACACAGAATAAAGTTCTGTGGAGTGCATCAATGATAGAATTAATCATTTACTTTAATTAAGTAATACTTTTAATTTTAAAATTAAAATTGAACGTAATAAATTAAGAACAAGGATAGGTTAGATTTAAGTAAGGATGGTGATCTAGGAAACCTCCCTCCACTAGATCGCCCGAACCCTAACAATGGAGGTTCATTGCGCTATATAAATACAGATTAAAAAAAAATTAAGAACCACATTTTATGACAATAAGAAAAGGCGCATTTTTCTTGCAGGATGGATTTACACCATTGGCAGTTGCAATGCAACAAGGACACGACAAAGTTGTGGCAGTACTGCTAGAAAATGATACAAGAGGTAAAGTAAGGTTACCTGCATTGCACATTGCTGCAAAGAAAGATGACTGTAAAGCAGCTGCACTTTTATTACAGGTATCTCTAAAATGCTTCGAAATGTCAAATTTTTTTAGTTATCTATTTAGTTACAAATTTACTACTAAGAACACTAAGAACAAATTTACAGAATACATTATAAAATAAAAAACAAATTAAAATATATTGGTACTCTACCTTGTCAGAAACAGAAAATGTTCTGTAAATAATAAAAAATGTAATTAAATTGTTACAGAGTGAGCATAATCCGGACGTAACATCGAAGAGTGGATTTACACCTTTGCATATTGCCTCCCATTATGGGAATGAGGGCATAGCAAACTTATTGTTGACCAAAGGAGCTGATGTTAATTATTCAGCAAAAGTAAGTGTCTAGTTTCTTACTAAAGACATATACAAATCAAATGAACTATACTATATGAGTATAACATAAATTTTATTTCACCTACATATTTGATATTGTTTCAAATTCACTTAGTGGTAAGACAGTTTGGCAGTGGTCTTAAATTGAATTTGCTAATTTAAAAAAATTAAAATCAGCAGTTGGGAAACTGTATTTTTGCTTGAACATAGAAAAATTTACCAGTTTTGGCCCCTAGTTTATTCCATTCTACTTTTAATTGCCATTTTGATAAGTTCATCCAGAAGTATTGCTCTTTGAGTTCAGGAAATTTTAAATAAATACTGTTTCCACAAATGGTATAAAATAATTTTGTATCAGCAACCAAAGTTTCAGCGTTAACAATTTATCATTAATGTTTCATTTAGCATAACATAACGCCGCTACACGTTGCTGCAAAATGGGGCAAAAGCCACATGGTAGCCTTACTCCTTGACCGCGGTGCTAATATAGAGGCAAAGACACGAGATGGACTCACTCCACTCCATTGTGCTGCAAGATCTGGACATGAGCAAGTTGTTGACATGCTTTTGGAGAGAGGAGCTCCAATTAGCGCTAAGACAAAGGTATGTGAAATGTTTAATTACATTCTGTTTCCGATTATTAAAATGAAAAATTATGTTAGTGATTAAAATTTGACTTAAAAAAGTGTTAAAGTGATGCAAATAATGTTGCTCACAAAATAATACATTTATTATGCTGGAAGTTTCCATTTAATGTTTTTAATAAATCAATAATTTATAGAATGGGTTAGCTCCTCTGCACATGTCATCCCAAGGGGATCATGTGGATGCTGCTCGTATATTACTTTACCATCGTGCACCTGTCGACGATGTGACAGTGGATTACTTGACTGCACTGCACGTGGCTGCACACTGCGGCCATGTAGCAATTGCCCGTCTTCTCCTTGACCGTAAAGCTGATCCCAATGCCAGGGCCCTGAATGGATTTACACCCTTACATATTGCTTGCAAGAAAAATAGGATCAAAGTGGTTGAACTTCTTCTCAAGCATGGTGCTTCTATTGAAGCTACGACTGAGGTAATTTAAAAATATTTTTACATCGGCTATCCTTTTTCATGTTCAAATTAATTGATTATAATTGTCATTAAATATCTATTATTTACAAAATTATTTTTTAACTGTATTAATTTAATCGTGATTATGTATACACATAATCGCAATATTTATTTTTTTCCTATGATTTCCTTCGTTAATAAAATAATATTTCATTTATTTTCCAGTCTGGTCTTACACCCCTGCATGTGGCAAGTTTCATGGGATGCATGAACATTGTTATTTATTTAGTACAAAATGAAGCGAACCCAAATGTTACAACTGTAAGAGGGGAAACTCCGTTACATCTAGCAGCTAGAGCAAATCAGACTGACATTATTAGAATATTACTCCGAAATGGGGCAAAAGTTGATGCCAGAGCAAGGGTAATAACATAAAATTTTACCTGAGACTACTCTAGGAAATACTTAATTCTGTTTAAATATGTAACAAAAGTAAGATTACTTATTTATTATCACCACTCATTTTAGGAACAACAAACACCGTTGCATATAGCATCTAGGTTAGGAAATGTTGACATTGTTATGTTGTTACTACAACATGGTGCGAGTGTGGATTCAACAACAAAGGATCTTTATACTGCATTGCATATTGCTTCGAAAGAAGGACAAGATGAGGTAACTTATCTAATTATTAGAAGAATCATGGATCATATAGATACAAACTACCTACTAAATCGCTTTTGGGCAAAAAGAGAAGAGTTTTTTATTTGAAAAATTTAAATTTGATTATTTTATTTTCCCTGCATCCATATTATATAGGCACTATACTCTACCTGTTAATAAAATATGAATTATATCCCTGAGACAATACTTTAAAATGCTCATATAGTATTGTTTAACTAAATAAAAATTTCTACATTTTATCATTCTAGTTTCATCATTCAACAAAAATAATCATACTACACTCTGATTGATTTTTAAGGCACCGTATAACGTTTTAAGTACTTTTCAGTAACCTACATTTTTGTTTTGTTTACCTTTAAATCCACAAGGATGTTTTAATATGACTTCATCATTTTATTTCTTCACATTGGTTTTTATTTCAAATAGGTTCAAACCTATTTATAAATAAATATAACTTCAATTATTGTATGACTTTATACAATAAATATATTTCATCTTATATTCTGTAATCTTTTAGTAACTAACATGTCTAATAAACTAACATATTTCACAAATTTCAATTCAGTAAAAGTTTAGGTGCATACTCTAAAAACTAATGCTTCTTTCTAGTTCCTTTGCATTCTTCTCTAAACATCATTTAAAATTTTATTTCTGAATCACTGTACTTCAGTTATTTATTATTAATATTTTGAATAAATATTCAGTAGTACTGGAAACTTACTTGAGTAACATATTTAATTAAATCATTCTCTAAATATAACAAAATACTTCAGTTTTTATTCTAAATGAACAAAATTATTATTTGTGATATGTTCATAATATAATGAAAAAAATTAAATAACTTCTTGGACACATAGAAATGTAATTAAAATCATAGTAATTATTATAAATTGAGATTATTATTATGAATTCAAATGTGAATTCTAAAATGCTACCACTAATATTATTGGCATGTTGATATTCAATATAAATCAGATATAATTCAAATAATTATGAGAATTATAATTATTTTTTATTAAATATCATATTGTGCTCTCATAATGTAAAATAATAACAAATATTTTCACAGTTTTACCTAATTATCACGTATATTATAATTTATATTTACACTTGATTTCATCGACAACTCATAAAATTCAGAGTTAGTTTTTTATTTTTTCCATTCATTCAATCTTGGTAGCATATCCAAAAAACATTTCATTTATTTATGTATTGCTTTTAAGAGGCTGATATAATTTCCAAGTTTTTGTACAGTAACATAATGGTTAAAAACCAGTTAAAAAAACCACACTTTCCAATAAATTTTCATTCAATTTCAGGTTGCATCTGTACTATTAGAAAATGGAGCATCTCTTGAAGCAACAACGAAGAAAGGTTTCACACCATTACACTTAGCTGCAAAGTATGGTAATATGAAGGTAGCTAAACTACTGCTGCAACGTGATGCCCCTGTTGATGCTCAAGGAAAGGTCGGTAGTTTATACAAATAAAAGTAATAATAATAACAGAATAATTTTTAAAACATCAAAATTTGATTTGTCCCTTTAATGTTGAATATATTATTAGAATGGAGTAACACCACTACACGTGGCAAGCCATTATGATCACCAGAATGTGGCTTTACTACTTTTGGACAAAGGTGCATCACCGCATGCGACTGCTAAAAATGGTCATACACCTCTGCATATAGCAGCAAGGAAAAATCAGGTTAATATATTAAATATTTTAGATAATTAAAATAGTTAAAGAACTAATAGTCATTTCTCATCAATGTATGTTGGAAGCATGGGCATTATTAGAATATAATTATAGATATTTACCTAGTCACTGTATACGGTATGTAAGAAACAGAATGTAATAATTGAAAAGTTGATTTTCTGTTACATGGCTTTTTCTAAAATAAATATAGTTATTTTGTAGTGTGGGTGTTACACTTATTATCTAAGCTATTAATAGAACATGCTTAATGCCCAATTGTCTTTATGGATAATTTCTAAGTACGTCATATTTTACTCATAGATGGATATTGCAACCACACTCCTGGAATATGGAGCCAAAGCTAATTCTGAATCAAAGGCTGGATTCACACCATTACATTTGGCTGCACAAGAAGGACATACTGACATGGCTAGTCTTCTTATTGAACACGACGCTGATGTTAACCACAAAGCAAAGGTTTCGTATAAAATGAATGAATAAGAATAATCTATAATTTCGAGTATATGTGAAATTTTTATTATAAAATTATTATATTGTTTATTTTTAGAATGGTCTCACTCCATTACATTTGTGTGCTCAAGAAGATCGTGTTGATGTAGGATCAGTATTAATAAAAAATAAAGCTGATATAGACGCTACAACAAAGGTACATTTTATATTGTATTCCTTAAGAAAACTAAATACATCTATCATACAAAAATTAAGGATTATCATTTGTAATTGTATATATTATTGGTGAATTACTGTAATTATCGTTTGCTTAATTTTAGGCTGGTTATACACCTTTGCATGTTGCAAGTCATTTCGGGCAGATGGGAATGGTTAAATTGTTGTTGGCAAATGGAGCATCTGTAGTTCCTACAACTGCAGTCAACTATACACCACTTCATCAGGCTTCTCAGCAAGGACACAATAATGTTGTAATTACTTTACTTGAAGCTGGTGCTAATCCTAACTCCACCACTAATGTAAGTATTATTTTGCCTCATAGAAGGCATTATTCCTTGCTTATAAATTTAAAATGGGGCCACAGTAACTCAGTCCATTCAGATCACTGTTGATGCTAGTTCCAATTTTGCTGTGGGTGTAAAGAATCTGTTCACTGGTTAGGTTAAAGTCTGTTCTGGTATTAGGTTAAAGTAAGTTAAGCACTAATTTAAGCTAAGTCCTTACAAACAGTAGTAATGGAGCTTAATACATAGGTTGTTAATACAAAGGGATACAAATTTTGGGTAGTATAAAATCGGGTATTTAAAAAAAATATTACAATCAATAATTGTTTCTTTATCCTCTATTGTTTGTTAACATGTCAGATTTCATAACAGTCTTTGAAAATGATTGCAAACTCATTCTTTTATTAACTAATTACAGCAAGGGCAAACCGCATTATCAATTGCTCAAAAACTTGGATATATTAGTGTGGTCGAAACACTAAAAGGAGTGACAGAAAGTTCTATCTCACCTACTACAGCTGAAGAAAAATATAAAGTTGTAGCTCCTGAGACAATGCAAGAAACATTCATGTCTGATTCAGAAGATGAAGGAGGTATGTTTTTGTACATATTCTGCGTTGATAATAGCTTTCTGCAACAAGTTGAAGTCTTAATTTGTGTTATTTTTTAAAATTTATATAATGCTTCATGAGAGACCGGTTATGTCAATTTAACATTAACATGTTTTCAATGTATAAACAACTGTTACAATTAATCATTTTTAAAGTATATATTTATGGGTTCATGTGTTAAAAATAATGATTTTTTATTGATTAATTTAGATAAATCAATTGTGGCATTATTTTGAGAACTTAAAAAGAGATAGCATGTTATGTGATATATAAGAATTAGTTAATTCAAATGAGGTTTCTCATCACATAAATGGGGACAAATTTTAATTTGTATGCTTTAAAACTACTGTTCAGTACCAGTACTTTTCTTCTGTTTTTCTGCATGTGAGGAATGTCTTTTGTTGTGCTTGTACTTCTTTTCTTGAATATATATAAATAATTTAGTTAAAGAATAAATAAAGAGACTGATGGAAATTAAACCATCTGCATCCAACTATAATTCTGTTTTATGTTAAACAAATCTGTTGCATGCTTTTGTTTGTATTGTACTAGTTGTTTTATAATTTTAGTTTTTTGTGTTTGCTTTGCATTCAGCTGTAAAATTCCCACTTAATACTTCATTAGACCATAAAACTTTTGTCAATACAAAGCAACAGCATTGTGATAGCCTATTATATATTAATTTCACTAGATATCCAGTATACATGGAACAATATTACGCACAATTAATCATAACATTCACTGTCTTTCATTGAAGCAATTTGATATTATTTCTTGAATTATAGATACAGCTAACAGCAGGATAAATAATTTAAAGACATATTTTAAGTAGTAAACTTAAAAAACATAATAACTAAATAAAGAAAAATATAATAGAAATAACATATACCTAAAAATTAGATAATATATCAGATATAGCACATTTTATTATAAGAATTGTCCTTATCAGGAATAAATTACTGCTTCTAACAGTAGAAGCAATATATTTTACTTACAATTACAACTATATATCCTTTGAAAGGACCATTAATTTTTTATTTTTCTGTTCTTGTCATGTTATAAATTTTAGTGATTTGCACACTAACTTTTCTATTTTTTCATAAGGGATTTTTAATCATACAAATAAATTGTTAATATGTCTATGTAAGATGAATGTGTATTACTATTAAATACAAATTCTAGTATAATTTTAGAAATTGGAAATATCCTGGAACTATGAAGATATAATAAATTCCTATGAAGAATTCATAGTATATTAACATTAGAAGGAAAATTATCTGTGTGTGAGTATATGTATATATACTTAACACACATTTTTTATGCTAAAACTAGTGATAGTTGTCATTTTGAAAGTAGGATTGTACTGATTTCTTGTTTATCTTTGTTTAGATTTAAAAATGGGTTTTGTGGTCACTATTCAAGAAAAATGATTGGAAAGCATTTTCAAATCTGTTTTACAAGTGCTTATACAACTTATATAACAGTAGAAATGAGCAAATATAAAAGCAAGATATATTGCACGCTACATTGCTTCAGCTGCTTAGTTGTATTTAATTCCTCAAATCAAAGCAGTATAATATATAATTAAATATCATCGGATAATTTCTGTTAAATTTACATTTCATAATATATTTGACATATTAGAGGATTATTTTAAATAATTAGTTAATATTTCTAAGAAAGTACTTACTTTTAGAAATGGACTTAACAGGAAAAGTACAAACTATATATAAAATTGTCCGGTAATAGTACTTCATGCTAATTATTAATTTTGTATTTAGTTGATTATTACCCTTGCACTTGGTAATTTTTGATAACATTTAAATGATTATTTTATTAGTTTAATTCTTGTTGTAGTTTCATTAGTATATAGTAGCATAATAATAATAATTATAACAGATAATTTCTACCAAATATTGTAGAATAATGTGTATAGAAAATTATAAATTATGTTTAATTTGTAAACTACATTTTTTAGATATTCAAACTCATTTATATAACATGCGTTTTGCACCTTGATAAGCGCCTCTCATATCTTAATTAACATCTAATATTCATGTGGAATGCATCAGTACAAATCAGCTCTCTAAATATGCAATAATGCATGACTTAAAGTAACTGATCAACCTGTTGAAATAATGTTAAGAATTGTACATCTTGTTCTTTTATAATTATGATAGACTAGGATAACATTTTCTAGATTAATAAAAAATTTTCATCGCTGTTGTTTCTGTTATCATTTATTTGTCAAAAATAAAACATTCATATTGTTGTAACTTGGCTTCAATTTAACACTAACCAATTCATTTGTAAACTAAATTTTTAATGTAACTGGCTTCGTCACCATTAATAGCATTCTTAATAGGGTATAAATCTGAAAGTTGCTACTTTCATCATTTTTCTTAAACTTCTGCAATTTCTGCTTGCACATTTGCTGTTACTCTGTATTGGTCATTAGGTGAAGTCCTCGGGCTGGATTATGGCTTTGTTCCTGGTCGAGCCCATGTCTACCTCCCATACTATCAGGGAGACACAATACTAACCCGTAAGTTGCAACCACTAATAAATAACACACCTCCCATTAAAATTTACAGCTGAATTTCATTAATAAATGCGTATGTGTCGATTACTGTGTTTACCATAATGTCTGTAATGTCAAAATGAAAATAGATTTCTTTAAAAAAGTCATACAATGGCCTGTTAGGGTTTGAGAATTATATCAACAATGAAAGAAAATATATTGATATGAACAGAATTTACAAGATTTACAATCTCTATATCCAATCCATTATCCGTGCTTTTCTTGGAATGGATTCTATCAACTGATTGATTTGATCAATATCTAAGCAAGTTGTATCATTTCCAGCATTTGGAGGGGATATAAAAAAGAAGCAAGAATAAGTTCTAATTTTTCAATTAAGTTAGGTCAACTGTGAAAAACATGAGGCATATGTAAGAATGGTAAATACAGCAATTGATTATTAAACATTTAAGAAAATGTGGAGTGAGTAGTAAAGAATATGTCATAGATAAACAATAATTGTTTACATATATATATATATATATATATATATATATATATATATATATATATATATAATATTTATAAATCATTTTAAATGTTTATGCTTCATCAGTCTTGAGATAAACCCATGTGTGGTACCTAATTGATATAAATGTGTTTATGCATAGCTAATAAAGCACTGTTCTTGCATGATGTGTGTGTGTGTGTGTTTCTTCAGTATTTGGCTTGATTAAAAATCTTGCTTCACATTTTAAATGTTTTTATGTAAAATTAAACAGAAATAATTATTTTTAAAATTACTCATTTATAAATTATTTGCGTTACATTATAAAGAAATTTATACAGACATATTAAAAGAAAAGGAGTCATTCAATTATATAACTTTCAATCCTAAAAGAACTTAGTTTTTGTTCAGTGTTTTATCGCTGTGTTCACTGTTTCATTACCTTTAAAATTGTTGAGACACTGACCACATTAGATGGTTTTAATTTTTTTCATTAGGGTTTTTAAATGTACTCTATTATTTTTAATTAGAATTGACATTCATACGCAGTTCAGGTGAAAATTAGAGAAGGCAATCATTTATTTACTATGACATGAGAAGAAATTTCAAACATTTATATTTTGAAAAATGTAACACTTTTGCATTCAGTTGTTCAATTGGATTTATATTTATAGGTGAAGATACTTTGCTGAGTGAACAACCTTATCACTATCTGACTGTAGATGAAATGAAAAGTCTTGGAGATGATTCTCTTCCAATTGATGTAACACGGGATGAGAGAATTGATAACAGAGATATTATGGGTACATAACGTTTATTATTAATTAATATTTGTTTATATGTTGATGTAAACATTTTTGATTTAGAAGTGCCATCTGATAACATGTACATACAACTCTGAGTTCCAGAAAAAAACAGAGTGCATTCCTATTAACTCATAAACAGATAAAACATTTTAAATAAAAAAAATTAACCATACATTGAATCAATGAAGCTGGCATGAAATGTTTCAAACAAAGGGTTCTTTTGTATTACATTTTATGATTTTGCTGGACTGTTATTTTAAAAGGATATTTTTATGTTATCTCATGTTTTGCCTATTGTAATAATTGTTTGTTTTAAATTTGAATTACTGCATAAAACAAGTTATTTATTTACTGTAAAATAATATACTTTTATATTCATTTATATGATTAAAGTTCATTATCTAATTAGAGGGCAAATTATGCAGCATTAAGTATACAAATCAGTTCAAATCAAGGTGCCACACTGCTCTAACCAGTAAGCTGGGCCAAATCCCAAACACTGAACTTACAGTTCCCCCTTCAGATGTTCATTATCACAAACCTACTATCATTACGTATGAGCATTTTGCCTTTTATATTATGGTTTTGTGTGTGTGTGTGTGTGTGTCTTTATATATGCAGTTTTTAATGGGAAACAGTTTTTACAGAACAAACTGGATTTCTAGTGAGTGTACTGGATTTATGTGAAATCCTGTTGTAAATTTGCAATTAAAGGAAAATTCAGTCCACCAGTCTGATATTTATAAATCTACTTTTTTTGTACTTTAAATATCTGTTAACAATATAACATTGTAATTTCCTTTTTCCAGTATTTTATTTTTGACAGCACATTTAGCATTATTACCTTTGTTATATAATCTGTAATTTTAAAAATGAAGTGTAATGCATTGTGAAGTTTTTGGCAGAAGACTGCAATTTTGAATTTAATCACTGTAGGTGAAAATAAGTTTTGATTATTATTTTTCTGGTTTCTTGTTCTGGGCAACAAAAATAGTGTTTGTTTCTCTACATCTTTGATGCATAGCAATTTAGAATATTTTTATGGCACTGGATGTAATGAAATAGAGTTCAGTATTATTAATCAATGACATTCAGAACAAAATATTCAGATGATATAATCAAAACCAACTCACTTATTTGAAACTGGTCATTCAGGAACATACTAATAATTTGTGTTCACATTATCTTTATTTATCTCGTAATTGCATCATGATAAATTTTCATCCGAAAATTTATCATTTGTGTTCTACTTTTTAACAATATTGATTACATTGACTTGATTTAGGGCCTCCCACAGCCATTGATGACACTATCAGCCCTCAGCATATAAAGGAAAGTTATTCTCAATTCACAGCAGCTGACAATGTCGACATAACCAAACAACCTATACATGTTGGGTATGTTTTAATCAAATATTATATTTAAGTATTTTACTAATACATTTAAGGATTTTAACATATTGATAACTAATTATCAACAAATATTCTCTATGATATTCTATTACCTTGGAAGTGATATTTTAAATTTTTTTCTGACCTTTAGTATTACATCATTAAGTAAAAACAAAGCATTATTAAACCCTATTCCAAATAACAAGTATTTCATAAATATGATCATTTGTTAAACTATAAGTGGATACCAAGTAGGTGATTGTGACTATGAATAAGTTTCATCTTATCTAAATTGATTTCATAATGTTATTCATTATCAATAATTATTAATTTTCTATGTATAATTTTCATATTCTGAATTATTTATATTAAATATTATCTTTTTTGCTGTTCAAACCACTGGATTATTAGCAAGCTACAATGGAGGAAGTAAGTTTTTTGCATTAATTAGATTGGTAGCGTCAGCTAGATTGTTCCATATAAATTATGAATAGATGTACATTATGGATGACTTCACGTCGTATATTTCATTTAAGGACATCTATTTTTTCTGTCAGGAAATTGTCTATACACATGTAGAACAGTTTGATTTTAAAAAAAACAGTTGTATCTGTTATAAATTATATTTACTAAAAATTGTTACCAGTCATGGTACAGTTCTACAAATTTTTCAAAAGATCAAAAGAAGAGTCCATATAATGATAGTGTTATTAAATTACTATTTATACTACTATTACTATTATTACTTATTACTATTATTAGTACTTATACTATTGATAGATATTAGTATTTCTACTTGAGAATATTATATAATTTATTTTAATATTAATTTCTGAAATAATAAATGTTGTCAATAGTTTCCTTGTGAGCTTCCTGGTTGATGCCCGTGGAGGTGCAATGCGTGGTTGTCGTCATTCTGGAGTCCGAGTGATTGTGCCCCCCAGAAGAGCACCTATGCCTCTCAGGGTCACATGTCGTTACCTTAAAAGAGACAAAATGGCTCATCCACCTCCTCTCATGGAAGGAGAAGCTTTGGCCAGTAGGATCCTTGAGCTGGGACCTGTAGGAGCAAAGTTTTTAGGGTAATGTCTGGTTTACAGTCATCTCTCGTACTTGACGCATTAAACATTTCAGTATTATTATTCAGTTTAATCTAACATACCGCTTATTCCAGGCCCGTTATGATAGAGGTACCACATTTTGGATCCCTACGAGGAAAAGAAAGGGAAATAGTGATTCTCAGATCGGACAATGGTGAAACCTGGAGGGAACACACATTTGAAGCTTCCGAAGAAGCTATACAAGATATTTTGAGTCATAGCTTTGAAAAAGAAGGTAAAACAATTATAAATTATGGTGAAAAGTAAAGCTATTGCTCCTGGCTATTTTAAGGTCAGCAAAACAATATTAAAAGAAAATAATTACTGATGACACGAAAAAAGCGTGAATAATATTTAGTTTTTTATTAACAAATTTGTTATTTCATAATAACTTTCAGAGCTGAGCCAAATGGAGGAATCCACTAGGACAACTCGTATATTAACGACTGAATTTCCTCACTACTTAGCAGTAGTCTCTCGTATCAGACAGGAAGTTCATGCTATCGGGCCTGAAGGAGGAATGGTCTCTTCAACTGTAGTTCCCCAGGTGCAAGCAGTTTTCCCTCAAGGAGCCCTAACAAAGAAGATAAAAGTTGGACTCCAGGTAAACCTTTTTAAGCCAAGAAAGAATGCTCATCCAGCATCACTGAAAAAAATAACTGTAAATCACATACCTAAAAAGAAAAGATTTTCTCTTATTTGGTAAAACCTAATTATAAAATAAAATGTAACAAAATTAAAAATACAAAGTAGGAAATTAAGAAACTAATTACATAAACATGTAAATTTAAAATTTGATACTTTTAGATATACTATAGACCTCATGTTGAAATTAAATTTGAAAGGACATGTGTTCAATAAAAACATAAATAGGTTGTATTAAAAATGCAGTTTATATTACTTGTAATTTAGGGTTTAAAATTGATTAAGATATTATTTAAACTTTTCAAGTAATGATGTGAAAGAATATCATTTTCTAACAATGCTACATATTTAGAAGAATTACATTTGGAACATTATTGGAAGAAAACATATTTGCGTAACATTTTTGCCAAATTTTAGTCAGCATGATTATGGTTAGGTGATTGTGCATATGTTTTCTGGTGGAGGGGCTTTGGACTATTAATTCATTTGAAAAACATAGAGAATTGAAGTAATAATGTTTTGGTACTTGTGTTAACTTATCTAGGTAGTAACTTATTTTTAGTTTACTGGGTTGTTTTTCCATAATTACAATAAGAAATATGTATTCGTTTGTTAATGGTTGATTGTTTCTTGTAGGCAAAGTGAATCAGTGAAACCTTAACATTTTTGAATATATTAATGGCAGAGATGCATGAAACTGTTAAGCATTAGGGATTAAATATTATAATTTGTTGCTAACGAATATAACCCAAAGTAGCAAATCATAAAGATATATTTTTCATCACTGAAACCCTAATATTTTGAATATATTAATGGCAGAGATGCATGAATCTGTTTAAGTATCAGGGATTAAATATTATAATTTGTTGCTAATGAATATAACCGAAAATAATAAATAAATCATAAAGATATATTGCCTCCCAGTAATGGAGTGATAATTATTGCAAGTAATGTACCAGTTTCTTTAACAAAATGTACCATGTTTGCACTAAACAGATATATTACATTTTTTAAATAATAATTCAGATAAAAAATAATAAGAGAACATCTCCTGGGCTAGCAATTCAGTAATTTAATTATTACGGGTATTGATATAGTTTTAATTGTGAATAATAAATATTAATTCAGATATTTATATTATTTAATTACACAACATATTGTCCAGGTTATTAATAAGATGATAAAATAATTTAAAAATTCATATATATCTCCAAACACATTTTATTTTAACCATCCATCTAATAATGCTATCATACGACGAATCTTTGTTATAATCATTTCGTGTATACTTTGCATTATTTCTGTTAATAATTCATGTTTTTTAAAATTTGTATTCAACACTATCATGTCATTTTTTTCCTAGATCACAATATCAAACTCATTGAAATATGCAAAACTGCATGCTCAAATGACTTGCATTCTTATATTTTTAACTGCATGATCCACACTAATGCATGAAATGCTTGAAATTAATATTTACTTAAGTGTTCTACTTAGCCTACTATTAACTTAAGCTTATTTTACCTCTAGAGTTCACTTACATAACAAAACTGCCACTGGTATTTTCTAATCGGTAAATTACACTTAATGTAATGTATGAAAAACAATAAAAACTATTGGAAAAAAGTGAATGAAAGTAATTCATAAATGAATTACATTAACTCTAAAAGCTTAAAATCATAACTCCATGCATATTGCATAATATTTCCATTTTTAAACATTGAAATATACATTATAAAGTAGAATGACAGTATAATGCTGTTTAAATTCTAAAATAAACTAAATGATCTAAAATCTTGTGTACTGGATTTAATGGCCTGTAGACTTTAATGTATAGTACAAAATACTTATGCATTTTATATGCACTGTGATACAGGATGTACATAAAGTGCTATTTGCTAATTTCATTTCTTTCTCATGTACATGTCAAAAATTATTATATGGGAACTCAAGGGTGAAATACTAAAACGAGCTACATTTTTTTATCATCCTTTGAAATAAATAAATAACTTTTATTAATGAAATGTATATTTAAATAATTATTGTCATTTGTTTTAATCATAGCTTCATGTAGTTATTGCCAATAGTTATTTCTTTATCTATTTATTGTTTATTAGTTTGATTTATGTAAATAATGCTTTACAGTTGATTTTCTTTAGATAAACGAAAATCAGAATTTTTAAATATTAATGAAAGTTTGCTTAGAATAAAATTTGATGCTTTTGAGAATTTTTCCTAAAATGGACAAAGCTTCTTATTTTGTTGGTTGTATCTATGTTATTAAAATTTCAGTTTTTTTTTTTAAATGTTCTATTATTTACACAGTTATAATTATGTACATTTGTAATTATATTATATATAGGACTACATCTGTTTCACCTTCCCCATTTTGTATTTTAAAAAGTGTATTTTACAAATTTTATTAAAGTGAAATAATTGTAAAAAAATTATTAATTATTTCAGAAGTATTTATATTGTATCATAGTTTATTCTGGGACATAATTGAATACAAAATTTTGTGTAACATATTTAATTTTTTTTTTTATATGTATGAAAACATCTAATTTCTGGTGGCATGAATTGTTAAATATAAATAAGTATAGAAACAAATGGAACATATTTGGGTACAGTTGTATCACTACTGTTTTGATGCAAGTGTCAATACTTGATATTTTTAGTAATGACAGACCACCGAAGAAACTTGAATGCCTTACCGTACAACTTTTAAGGCTGTCAATATTTGATTTTTCACTGCTGTAGAAAACTTATGTGCATATCTCACTGGTTACACATTGCACTAATAATCTGTACACATTCTCAAAGCTGCCCAATAAATTTAGTTTTACTAAATTGTGTTTATAATTTTATATTCCAAGTTCTACAATATGCTGTGTGCATTTTTATTAATAATACTTTTACTTAAGCTATGAAGATTAAAATCAATTTGTTCAGGTATTATAATGATAGTAATGAATAGTAATGAACTTTCTATGTTGTGAGAAATAAGTTATATTATTCTTAAATAAAATTTGTATTTTTTCTTTTATTCATTTTGCGCATATTTTTCATAACATAAAAATGCACACAATTTACAGAAATGGGATATTTCTATTAAATACCGATATAAAAATACATATAAAGGTATTCGAATGAAATATCTGATCTGAGCACAGTTCGAAAATAGAAATCTAGTTTGTATTTAATATTACAGTTACATCTCTTTAAAGTAACATCTAAGTAAAATATAATTGTGAAAGCGTGCTTTTGAAACTATTCATAGAACTGAAATTTATTGGGCACTAATTGATGCTCAATCATTGGCTTTTTGTTGTTACATGCAATGTATAGTCGCACTGTGTGGTTTCATTATCCCCCGCAATAAATTACTTTATAATTTTGCTTTTTCTTAGATGCAGTTTCATTATTTTCGAGCTCTGCTTTTTTTTAATGCTTTTGTGTATAATACCTGCATATTCCTGTGTTATTTAATAATGTACATGATACATTAATTCATTTCTATATTCATGTTATTACATAATTCACAACACTTCTGTATAACAATTAGCATGTGTCCTAGGCCTTATTTAATAAAATATTTAACATTCATCATCAGCGTTTCAGAAATTACTAACTTCCTAAATCATGCTCTAAAATAATTAAAGTGGAACACAGTGCTGGGTAAATATGTGTGTGTGTATATATACATATATATATATATATGTACACACATACACAGACAGACATTGATATTGATATTAGATTCATTAAAGTTTACAAGTTAAATTCTATATTTCAATAAACCAAATTTATAATCAGTTCATTATTTGGCACATAATCATTTTTCTTATACACTGCATAGTCATTAAATATTTATTGTTGAGTTGAGCTTAGTTATAGGTACATAAGCATGTATTTATATACAGGTAAGATGATTTAAGTAGTAACATATTAAATACACATACACAGTTATGAATTTCTTTTTAAAACATCATTTCCTTCAAAATAATTTCGGACTTATTATTTAATATTTAGGTTATTGCTATGGTATGATTATTTAACAATTTTTATAATGAAATCACTCTAATATATTTTTTATTTTTACATTATATACTAGTTATTTTATTTTATTTAGTGCCATTTAAAACTCATTTTGTTGTTAAATGCAGTTCTCATTACTGTTCTTATATTATCTGCATAACAATTAAAGATCAGATTCAAAAAATGAAACAACAGTTAACAGTAACTGTGTGTGATGAACAGTTACTATGTTTTTCACTTTGTTTATTGAATTTATATTCTAACTTGATTAGTTTCCTAACAGATACCGAACTATTTTTAAAAGATGTTTCCTGAAACAACTGTTTATAAATAACGGATTATAATTTTGACAATAACCGCCTGTATATTTTATATTCAGTTTCAGATTGCAATGATAGTCTATTTTAACATTATATTCATGTCAATGCTTCTCAAACATTCAGTCCATTTCCTAGTACTCAAATGAAAGAAACTTACCTAAGAAGTTTCCTCAACATTAAATTGTTGATATTATAATGCTTAATTGTATATTGCACCCAAACACTTCAAACAGTAATTTTAGACGCAATATTTGATAAAGGTAATACAACTTTACCAAACATTAACAGGTATTTTACTGATGGATGATAGGGTTACAGTATGTCCTATAAAATTTTCTTGTACAACAAAGATTGTTAAAGCATTCAAACATATGCCTACCAAATGATTCATAGTACGAACTACTTAACTACAAAATTATTTCTGCTATATGTAAACTTCCATTCCAGTAGATAGAAACACATTTTATTTAAAACTTAATGCTTGTGCTCAGTTTGATACACAATTTTAATTATCATCTTGCACCAAATGCAAACGTGATTTGTGATATTACCTAAAAGAGGTGGATTAATTATCATCTAGGTCACTATAATCAGCATTAGTCATATAAGAAATGCTAATTAATTTTATGATAAATATATGAATTCAATTATATATAATTATACATAATTTTATATATATATATATATATATATATATATATATATATATATATATATAAATTGCCAGAAGTGGGACACTCTTCATGCATCAAGTGAATACATAAACAAGTTTATAAGATATTTTTTATTGGAAAGTGGGTCTATATGGACAGTTGTTTTAGAATATGACAAAGGGACATTTTAAGTTTATATTATCTTTAATTTAAATATCTGTAAGTAAAAAATATTTTCAATCTGTCTTACACAATTAATATTAATTTGACACTTCGCAATATGCTCAAATAAATAACAGTTGATCATTTATAAGCATGAATTTTTAAGTATAGCCAACGAAATATTAATAGAAAACCTGGCAGAAATGACTGTCTCATAGTAAACGAAAGGAATATTAGTTTTTACCTAATAAGTCTATAAATATTTATTGACAGAGATTAAGCTATACTTTGGGTTAGACCTACTTAATAGAATCTGTGTAACGAAAATATTAAGAAAAAGGTAAGTAAAGTTACGCTATCCAATATATTTATTGTCAATTTACATTTTTTGTCCTCCAACCTCTCCACCAGTATTTTCTGTCGTGATCAATATTTAAAACGTTTTTTTCAGTAGGTATAAACATCGATTAATTCAGTCACTTTCCAATCGATATTCAAATTATGAATTATAATTAGTTGTTATGCAATTGGAAGCGTACACTTGAACAAAATTTCATAAGGGATATTTAATAAACAGATTAATGGGATTTGTTTGAAAGGCAATTAATGATGAACATTCTGTCTTGTAACAGGCTCAGCCGATTCCAACGGAATTAACTGCCAAACTTCTAGGCAATCGTGTTGCTGTCTCTCCGATAGTGACAGTTGAACCTCGAAGGCGTAAGTTTCACAAGCCCATCACACTCACTATTCCAGTGCCGCAAGCTGCTAACAAAGGGATGATTAACCAGTACAGTGGCGAAGCTCGTACGTTACGCCTACTCTGTAGTATCACAGGTATGTTATAGTTTACTTCCATCATAAATCTCCATAATTAATGATTTTTATTAAGGAGTTAGAACTAGAGTAACTCGGTTGTAATATAAACATGCGAGTTATACACAATTTGTATGACTGAATCATATTTTTTTTTCTTACATTTTGTCAATGTTTAATTTATAAAGACACACAATATTCAATTATTTAAAAATAACTAAGAGGTTGACAATCAGTTGTTAAAGGCAAGTTTAATTCACTCAGATTATTAATACAGATTTGAAAAAAACTTCATTCTTAATGTTAAAAACATGCTAATAAAATATCGTTAATATCATTATCAAATAATTTAAAGTTTAGAAAAAATATTGATATTCTTCTTTTCTTGCATTTAAAAGGTTTTGTAGATAGTTTCACAAAATCAACAACAGTTTTCTAGAATATTTACCTCTCATAAATTGCAACTTTTTAACCATTTTTTTTCAGTACAAGAAAAATTTGTATGTACCAAAAATTAATTATAGACAAGGATGTTCATTACTGGGACCATTCTGCTCCATTTATTTGTAAATGTTAAGTAAGAAAAATTATATTGTAGAAATTAGTGGACATTTTTTACATAATTTACAGTTTTCACATTTAATGACAGGATTGTGAGTAGAGGTTGTGTTTGAAAAGGATGTACCATGCACTTTAAATTAAACCCTTAATAATATTCCTTTTATTCCATTACTAATCTAGTAGTCATTCCTTTCTTCAATTTTACAAATAACGTATAATACTAATGAACACTACTTAAATGCAGTATAGTTAAATTAAAATTTAAACCACAATTAATAATTGAGCATTAATGAGAATTGTTTTTCCCCATGTGTTATCAGTATAAAGTGTATTATTCATAGTTTAAATTTTGTATTTTAACCTTCGTTTACAACATGATGGATAAAAACATTCAACAGTATCACAAAAAAAGAATTCTTAAAAAACGCCCCTTGCTTTGTTAGTTTTCATTTATTACAGAAAATGTTTTTTCCTTATCAAATATCTCTTATTATAGTTATGAAAATGGTAATGTTCAATACATACATATTTTATGGCATATACTATAGAATAATTGTTATGACTGAAATGGTTAACACCTGGTAAATAAATAAAGGGTTTTCAAGTTGCATTGTATCTTTTAAATGAGGTGCTATTCACAATATCCTGAAACTTTCTTTTATGAATATTGCCTCACAACCGACAAGGAGATTGATAAGTTTAGATTTATTCATTTGAAAGTAAACATTTAAGGTTCACCAATTTAAGGTAATTTGTTAATGGTTCTCCCAATTTAAGTAAGCCATTCTGTTGTTCATTATCATCAAGTCATCATTATATTTCAAATCCTAATAAACTCATAATGATTGTAATTGTTAAGGTAATTTTGATAGATATAGACATATCATTTCACATTTCTTTCCTATTGCCAGACAGTTCCATTTTTGCATTTTGTACGTTCATGGGTAGAAAAGTAATTCAATTGTAGAATACCGATTAGTTTCCAGTAATAAAATAGTGCATTATTTTTGAAAACATGATGCTAGATAATTATAGGTTGAGTAAATTTAATAATTTGTTTGCTGTTTCCAGTTTTTGTCGTTTGTGTTGTGTATTCATAGATCAAGAAGGGCTTTCTTTAGATAAATATATTAGCTCTTATTATGAAATGGTAACATCAATGATGACATCATTTTTGATATGTAATTTAATTAAACAAAAGAAAGTCCTTATATACAGACCATAGTTTTAGAAAACTATTTTATCATCATACTTTATAAGGTTTTTGTTATATTATTTATGTATTATTTTGTATTTATTTTTTTATACCTTCATAAAAAATTTCCCATTCTAAGTTCTAACTCTTTCGAATATTGCAAAAATTAAAATTATTAACATAGTATTATATTCAATTTGGGGCTGGCAAATTTGTTTTTAATAAAGTTAAAAAATTATTACCTATTATTTAAAGATAATATTTTACATTCATTTCATTGACCATCAGAAAACCCAAGCTATTTTATTTAAACAAATGTGTATTTTATAGCTAATATATTGATAAATATTTTTATTTTGCAATGACCATGCTTTTTTGCTTTATTAATTTTTTAATCCTTATAATAATATACTTTGTTAGGTTGTACTGGTCATTTTAGACTGACAGGAGAGAAAAACGATTTAGTTAATCAAACTATTGTTGTTGAGCTTATCAAAATTTAAATGTTAGAGTCACTTTATATTAACGTGAAATGTATTTGCCAGCCTCTGGTCAATACTTGAATAAATTTGATGATGTCTGACTTGAACACTTTTGATTATTGCTGCACTGTTGCGCTCAGGCGTGTTTCGGAAAAGATCTCTCAGAGGTAATTACTACATTCGGCAACCCCTTCTTATCTATATCATATTCATACTTTTTTTACATTTTATTATATACATATATTCCTTTTTTTCTATCAATTATAATTATTTTCTTAGCCCTTGTGTTTTGACCGATGGGACTCTGCAGTCTTAAACACAAATAGTATACCACTGCAACACTTTGTTAGTATTATGGATTCTTATAAGTTATATTTTTATATTAAACATTTATTTTCATGCTGCATTTTTGTATTTATTATTTCTGCATAATTTATTTCAAAACATATCTATTAAAAATATAGATATTGTGAATAATGGGTTCAGATCACAAAACTTTAGGTGTGATAACTTCAACAAAGATAAAAAAAGGTGTAAAGTATAAGCTTCTTATAGAAAGATGTTATCATAGGACTCTACTACTAATAAATAAATACAAATCATCAATAGAGAGAATAAAATTATAAATTCCTTTATAAAATTACCTAGGGTGCTATTTTAACGTGCACATGCATTGTTTTCTTGTTTCATCTGAAAACAAATCTGTCAGTGTAAATTAATTGCTTGATATCTGTGTATATATATATAAATTAATTATAAAAAAGTACTATTTAAAATGGAACGATTTTGCAGCAAATTTAGATTTTGCACTGCGAGGGTCTTTTCTGAAACATTTAGCCGCTTTTTATGCTGATTCATACATACTAAAATGCTTGCTATATGTTTGCATTGCTTTTGAATGTTTCCTTCCTACCTACCATGCAAAACAATTCATACATAGTTAATTATTTATTGAATAGTTGTAAAGGAATGTTAGAATATTTGTCCTATGTAGAAATAATTATGGAAAGCACTCAAGTAATATCATTGTAGTGATAGTTTTTAACCATAGCATCATGTTAACTGGTTTATACTTATTTATTTGAGTAGGAGTAGAATTTGGATTGATTAAATCTCATCTTTCTTTAACTATATCTTTTGTCTATTTCAATATACGTATTTAAATTAGATTTATTGTTAGAACAGATATCTTTTTCATTTATTCTTTGATCAACAGTGTGGTGGAAGTGCCCTCTTTTCTCATATTTATACCTTTTGTACAGATTGACATTAACAGTCATATTAAAAAGTGCTATTGAAATCTCAAAATCATTAGGTACATGTATAATATTAAAGTTTAAACATTAATTCAGATGAAATAAATAAAACATTGAATAAAATAATAAATATCTTTCTAGTTTTTAAAATAAATTAAACAGGGATTTCTCTGTTTAATTTGAGCTTGATGCACATAGCATGTACAGCTTGTTAATATCTAGAAGAAAAGCAGATATTAGTATAAATGTTCATATAAAGTATTAACAGTATAAAATGAACCACCAGATTAACTTTTGTTATAGGAAATAATGTAAATTCTGAATACTTTGGTTATAAAGCTTACAAATTACAACATAATATTTCTTGATCATATATGGTTATCCATAATAATTGGTTAATATTAAACAGATTATTAATGGAAGTTAAAATCTTATTTCAATAAAAACATTAATATATTCATGATACCTGAAATACTTATACCACAAATATTTGTGGTCTTTGCCCATTATTTAAATATTATAAATAAGCTTGCAAGTGTTCCCCTCGTGGGTACCAAAAAATATTATTACTAACACTAAATAAAAGTTATGTTTAATTAGTTAAAAAAATGTATGCATGCATTTATATCATTATTCATAGCCATACTCATTACCTCTGGTTAATTTGCTGTAAATGGTACTAATATCAATGAATAAATTGTAATTAATGTTACATTCAAGTTAACCTAGGTTGATAAATATGAACAGCAATTAGGATGAAGCACTGTTATTTTGCATGATCATTTTGTTTTCATAGTTTCTTTTTCAAAATTCATGACATAGCTTTTATATTTGTTACACCAGTTTAGGGTAGTAATGAACGTATGGAGAATCACAAAATGTTCACTTCATCTTCTAAAGTCTTCCTTTGAAGTCTTTGAGCAAATATTCATTTTAAGTTCATTCTCATTTTTTAATGTGTATATTATTTTAATGGGGAATAGTGAAAATAGTTGTCTATTAGTTAACTAATATGAAACATATTTTTCACATTACTTGAACATTATTGCAGTAGGAATTATTATTTATATTTAACTACCAGTTTTAACTATATTCAAAATTAAAGAGATCAATTATTTTTCTATTTATTTTGTGTTATTACAGTGATTTCAAAATTTACATGTGTTCATTAAGTTTTCATTCACCAATTATTGAATAATCATGTATACTTTTTAAGTGTTATAGAATATAAAATTAAATATTCATAATTCTTATTGACTTAAAATATGTTTATTTCATTAACTTTTAATTTAAACAAAATTAAAAATGGAACAGGAAGATTTAAATGTTTCTAGTATAAGGCAGTTTAATAAAGAAGAACTATAAGATATCACATGTGCTTAAACTGTATCATTGCTCATGAGTAAAGCTTCAAGTAAAACGCCACTCATTAAATTTACACAATCATCCAGCACTATTTCCATTCTTGCATCATCTGCTTAGGTAAATAACTTATTTAAAACACAATTTAAATCTCTTAATTGTATCATGGAATTCTACATTTATTCATAAGCAGCTATTTGCAGTTTCAAAGCCAACTTGTAGTTTTATTATAGCCAAATATTTGAAGCTATTTTGTAACATTTATTTTAAAAAAGTTCTCATTAAAATTTATTAATTAATTATTAAAGAATTATTAATTATTTATCATTCATTTTCCCTAATTTTAAAAAAGGAAAATTTTTAAAAGGATTCTTAGTGGCAATAAATATTGCAACATGAGTTCCTTGGCTTTAAGTTATATGTAATGTATAATTTATGTACATACATACTTTTATTGATGGAACATTGTTTCACGATAAACAATGAGTGTCATGACAATTTCATATACCTGAAATACTTAACTTTTCTGGTACAAACTGATGATTCTTAAAAAATCAAAATAAAGTTATGAATACTCTAAAGCAAAATTATTGTTTTGGCTTCAACATTCAAAATATTATTTTGACAATAAATCCATTAGCTATAAACTTATATACTTTTACCAACGTTTGCACTCTCCTAGATGTTAACAAATACCATTTCTTGGCATATTTTTATTGTGGCAAAGACAAGTATTATATGCTATGTGCTGTAATTAAATCTTTCTGGTTGCAGCCTAAAAATGATGAATTCCATAATATGCTTGTTAGTAAAATCTTGCTTTGTGATTTAAACTCATCAATTTATTTTTTTGATGTTTGAGGGATGTCTCTGAATTTCCATCATAAGCTGTTGATACTGGAAAAACACTGTCTGGCGAATTAAATGCGCCAGTTAAGGGATCTTTCTTCTAGATATTAAATAGTGTATTACTACATTTTGGTGTACTATCTTGTTGCTCTGTTTTGAGTTGGCTAGTATTTTTGTAAGGGTCTTGGGCAGTTGTGCTCATAATTTCGTATACACACAATAAATGGATATTTATTATTAACTAAATGTGGATTTGATTGAAAATAATTTGATCAAAATGCTGGAATTTAATACTTATTTCAGTATATTATAACTGCATATCTGAGTTTCTGAACTTCCTGGAGTCATTAAGCAGAATTATGTAATGAAAAACTATATTCAATTTTTTCAAAAATATTTCCCTAACATATTTCTGAGTTTGAAAATAAATATATCATCTTGATATTATAATTCTCTAATCTGTTTGTAATAAATATGCTTATAATTTTTTCATTTACAACTAATATGCAAAACTCTTTCATCAAAGCTCATAAAACAATGAGAATACTAAAATTGACCAAGAATTAGAAAATAATAGCTCTTTCTGTGGGCCAAACCTGACCTATGATTTATCTCCATGCAGTATTATTAACCATTTCTTGGGAATATGATTAAAATATCTTTCTTATATACAAAAACATCTATAGATAATATTTTACTGTAGAACATACAATAAAATATGCTTGAGAATAGAAAAAATGATTTGGTGCATGAGCTGAAAATTCTTAATTTTCAAGGTTAATATTTTTTAAACAAATTAATTTCAGTTTCTTTATCTGGGTTAAGTAACATATATTATAAGGCAACATATACTTAAAAGGAATACAATTTGTTCGTTAATCCTTTCCCAGATTAAGATATTTTGAAGTTTTAAAATGCAAGATAGTATATGACATAAAATATGTTACGGACTTTATATGTATCAATAAAATATTTAAAGCACCAAAACAAATAATTAAATGTACTTTTTCACATTTTTTCTTCATAATAGCTTACTTATACACACTTAATTCTACACATTTCCCTCAATTCAATAAATTAATTCAATGAAACATAGCTTCTTTGTTTCTTATTTAAAAAGAAACAATTCCTGAGGAAACAGTCCATAATTATTTTAGACTACATCTGTCACTTAATTCCTTAAAAAAGGGAACAATTTTCTGACTGCTGCAACTAATGTCGTAATTTATATAGTGCCCCTATCCTATTATTTACTTATTCTATTCTTTGAAGTATTTAATTATAGTAGTATACTTGAAATAATGTCAGAAATTGGAATCAAATGTAAATATTGCCTATTATTATATCACCTTATAGCCATATATTCCATATACAGTTTAGTTATTTAGTGGAAGCATATGTTTTTAATTAATTATTTTAAATCAATAGTTTTGTTAAATGTGTAGCTTATAAATAAATCAATTAGAGAAGAGGAAACTAGCAAAATAATTAATAAAGAAGAGGTTACTGATGTAGAAATGGAATTAGTTAAATTTCTATTTTAAATTCCTTTTGTGTTATATTTTATTCTGCTCTATCATAATTGCACAAACAGAAAAGGATATATTATTATAATTTTCTTTTTTACTGGGAAAAAAATTTATTTGTAAATTACATTTTTTGGATTAAATTAGTTATACTTTACTTTTTAGTTTTTAACTTTTATGATAAACAGGGAACATAAGATTTTTTTTTAAATAAGTTAAGTTCAATATTTAAAACCATTAAATTATTGGTGAACAACAACATACTTTGCTTTTGTTTTCATTGACTAAAAATAGTGCCATAATAACATATAATAATCTAGAAATATATGAAACATGATTTTTTTCTTTAACTAGCAGAAATATACAAATTATTGTTTAAAGATTATTTTTCTCCCTTATTTTTTAATTTAAGTAATTTTTATTGATAATAAAATATAACTGGTGTTAATGTAAGTAGTGGGCCCATATTTCATTTATTTGGGAGTGTTGTCCAAACAAATATGTATCTCAATAATTACACTGTGTGGTTGGGAAACTCATTTTAATTTGTTCGTACCAGGATAAAATGTAATAATTTATTTTGAGGGTGAAGTGAGTATTTATATATAAGTGGGGGTATGATTGTGTTTATATTATCATGAAAGGAATCTATAAAATTTGAAATAATAAGTTTTTTTCCACTGTCAGAAATTAAATTATTACACATTCTAAAAGACATAATAATGTAAATTGAAAAAAAAATATTGTAACTCTAATACAGCATATACTTTAGAGACAGAATTAATACCTGGTAAATATAAGCATGGTAAATGTTGACTAACACATTCCGAGTAATAATAATGCACTAGTTAAAATTTATGCTGTTGCATGAACAATGAGCAAAATTTATCATATTAGATTAATATCTTATTAGGTAATATTACAACCTAAATATAAAGGTAAGAGGCTTTCCCCTTAATTTGGAAATTGTGCAAGACAAAACCCATATTCAAAATTATGAATTCATGAATGGAAAAACCTTATTGGCCATTTAATAACGTTTTTATTATAAGTTGTTTTTTTAAAGCACCATAATTGCATGGGTAATTAAACCTTACTAGTTCTCAACCACGGATTTTTATTAACTTTTGTAATTTTCTCAATTATAAATAAGAAAATTTCTGTTAAAAAATCCCGCACTACATTATTTTCCTTTGTTACTTCTAATTTTTTCATAAATATACATTATAAAAATTCATTAATATAAAATTCAGCAGAAATATATTTTGTAATTATTATAGTCCTAATTACATTTGTACCTCATTACATAGACCCTTCCTTAACATTACTTAAACCAAAAAATGCATAATATGAAACTTCTATTGTTTTTTAATGAAATCATTAGAAGTGAACTTTTAAAAATAATTGCTGACTTGTCACTTTCTATAAAAGGAATTATGTAATATTTAAATTAGTGAGAAGATAACAAAAAACTTATGTTTAATAAATTATTTCAGCAGTATAATTCTTTATATTATTTGATATTTCTACAGAAAAAATATGTTTTATGTGAAAGTACAATTGTCAGATGATTTGTTAAAAGGTTTTTTACACGATAACACTACGTCTAGATTATTAAATTTATGATACATTGTGAGAAAATTAAAAACTATACTCTTTACACAAATAAAAAAAGTATGATTAATAGTAAAATACAAATTACAGTTCATTTAAATTACTTCTTAATTAGTTCTCAAGTTCACTAACTTCATGAACTCAACTGATGATAACTTTTATGACTTAGGTTTTATGTTTTTAGTTCTTATTTAGCTTCTTCTCGTGCTGGGATGTCAAAATGTTTACTTTATGACCTTTAATTTTTTGTTGTTTTAACATTATACAGGAAATGATTATGTGAACCAGACTAAGAGCCATCAAATTAAGTTTTGTTTGCGGGAGGTACAATATAATGAAATCGGTTATGTATATTTATATCTTACAAAGGTAATTTGCCCTGGTGAGCTTTAAATTAATTTTTGGGTTGATGATTAATTATCGATTATATTAAAATCATCATAAGTTCATTCAATTCCCAATGTTGCTCTACATTTGTGAGTCAATTTTAGTTCTTTTATACTCTGACAATGAAGCAATGATTTAAAGAAACTGACTACAAGGATATTAAAGAAAATGTCTATGATCCCTTTTACCTATGAACATAGATTAACATAATATTGCTTTATTGTCACTTTTAACTGATTCCATTAATACCATTAAAAATAATAATTTTGATAATTATGTCACTGTCATGAATAATGTACAAATGAATTGTGATATACATTCATCTTGGACAATTTATGTTTAGCAATGTATAATACTAATATATTTATATATATATATATATATATATATATATATATATATATATATATATATTGAGTTATGCTGATGGAATTGCTAAACTTTAATTAATATTTGTTTCACACTTTAGTTTCACAATTAGTTCAAACATATGAATGTGTACATAAAGTACTTTTAAATGCTAACCTTGTTTGTTGCTGCTAAGTTTATAAGTTTGATGTTACAAACAATATTATAATAACATGAGCTAATGAAGACAATTTCTGAAGGTGGGACCACTCGTGCTCAGTGGGAAGATGTAACAGGATCGACGCCTCTAACATTTGTGAATGACTGTGTGTCATTTACAACGACTGTGTCTGCAAGATTTTGGCTCATGGATTGCCATAACTCAACAGAAGCCACAAAAATGGCAACTGAGCTATATCGAGAAGCAATTCATGTACCTTTCATGGCAAAGTAAATAAATTATTTTAAATAAATCACATATAACATAGGTTAATAATGTAAGTTCCATAAAGTTAACAGTATTCTCAATTTTAATTTCGTATGCAATATTACACAGATTTGTGGTGTTTGCAAAACGGGTTGATCCAACTGAGGCTCGTCTTAGAGTTTTCTGCATGACAGATGATAAAGAAGACAAGACACTGGAGCATCAGGAACAGTTCACAGAAGTTGCCAAAAGTAGAGATGTTGAAGTAAGATTTTTATTAAGCACATTCTAATATTCATCAGCTACTAGATAAGTTTATTGAGAGTTGAAATAAAATGACTATTATGTGTTTAAATAAAAACATCGCTTCTTTTGAGTTTTATCTACTTGTGTAATTATGTTTAGGTTTTAGAAGGAAAACTTCAGTATGTAGAATTTGCTGGAAATCTAGTTCCTGTAACAAAATCTGGGGAGCAGTTGAAGTTAATATTCAGAGCTTTCAAGGAAAATAGGTTACCATTCACTGTTAGAGTTAAAGATCCACATGCAGATGCTATTGGCAGAGCATTATTTATGAGGGAGCCAAAGGTACATTATTGTTACTTAAATATTATGTATTGTTATTATAATTTAATAATAGAATAAAATATAATTATACTACGATTATATTACAACATGATGTAACATTACCATAGTTCTTTTCAACTTTTGCCTCCGCTTGCTGGTTTGGTCTCTCGCTAGACCGGTTTAGGCTGCTCACTATCTCCACTAGCCTTTTTGTCTGTAGCGGGGTGGGTCACTTGTGCACAACTTGATTGCCAGTGCAGTATCCTGTCTGCATTTAGACTGGAGAAAGTGGAAATGTCTTACTGTTGAAAATGGTGGCAGCTGAAAATGGCTTAGACCAAACCATTAAGCTTGGTCAGAAGAACAAAAAAACTATGGTATTCTAAACCATGTCAGTCCACCAAACAGACATTCCAAAGTAGGAGATGAAATTAGTTGTGCAGAATATTAATTTCTTTCATTAATTAAGCATTAACTAATCACACTTGGAAATATCTCCAATGTTTTGAAAATGCCTTATATACGACATAGGAACGATGTGACAACAAATATGTAATGTTTAAAATAGGTTATTATATATTACTCCTATCTCTTTCTTTAATATGTAACTCACTTTTCAGGTACCAAAAGGTGATGCTCCTCAACATCCAATATGTATATTAAACATAGTTTTGCCAGAAAATATTATTCCCGAGTCTGTAATACCTGAACATGACATAAAGCTGTCAACTGTTACTCCAGGTAAATAACACCGGATATCAGAATAAAGGATGTAATAAATGGTCACTGTCTGGCTTCCGAGATTTTTGCTGTTTTTGGAAACCACCGGAGTGGGCTCCATTGGCCCCTTTCAATTTTGGGCTTTGTCTGCTTCACACACATCACGCGGTCTCACCGGAAGCCAGTCAGTGACAACTCAAGTTAATGAATCCTTCACTCATTTATTATATAATAAATTGTTAGCAGCCCATTGTTATTCAGGGTTTTCCGTATCTTCCGCAATGTTGATTACTGCAACTTAATTTGACTAATGACTTTCGCTAATTAGACTTGATCGTATATTTGTGCCATTAGGAGGGCTATCGAGCTGGCAAAGGTTGTCAGATATCAGCAACCTTGTTGGGGATGACTGGATTCGACTTGCTACTCAACTTGGACTCACTACATCTGACATAAATCATATAAAGACGGAGCTTTGTGAAAGCAGTGTTCCTCATCAAGCCCTGGCCATGCTTAAATTATGGATTGAAACAGCTGGCAATAAAGCATCAGGTATAAATACTTCGTTGTAATATTATAAGAGAAATATGTATTCGACTATGATTATATAATTTATTAATTTTAATCATGTTATCGAAACTATATTTTTTATTTAATTGTATAGTCTTTATGATTAAATTAGTAATATAAATTATAAATGTATCCATCAGTATCATAAATGAAATAAACAACAAAATTTCAATCATTTGCTTTAATTAAACATGGTACACAGTGATTAAAGTATTGATAGAGAAATTACATTTATCAGTAGTAGTCTTAATTTGAAATAAGAAATTCAATATTATATATATATATATATATATATATATATATATATATATATATATATAAATCAATAATGAGTGTAGTATGTCCAGATCAGAAAAAATGTGTGTACACACTGTTTTACCTAAAGATGTTCCAAATATAAACAAGATTTACTGTATATATTAAGATGTAGTGTATTAATCAAGAATTTATCAAACATGTATTTTTACACTTATTATTTTTTCATCTACAGCAACAACATTAGAGGAATCTATTAGACATATAGGACGTGAGGATATTATACAACAGTGTACATTTAATATGGACCAATCTGATTTAGACATTCTCAATGAAGAATTGAAATTAAATCCACTTCCTTCAGAAAGAACTAGTAAAATAGAAACATATATTGAAAGAGATTTAATTCAGGTAAATTATAATTCCCTATATAATTTGTAAGTTACACAAAAATGTAAGTTACACACAAAACAAAACAACAATGCGCATATGCATATATGTATATACCTACACATAAAAATAATAAAATTACAACAGGAACATGTTATAATAAATGATACCTTGTTTCTTTTAGGATCCTAAAAGAATTGAAGAAAAGGAGAAATTGGTGAAACAAGGTAATCACATATTTATAAGTATATCATTTTTATAAATAAAAACTGTTTCCTAATTATTATTATTATTAAAATTATATTTATCTACTTATAATAAATATACTGTCTGAAATTAATTGCATTGTACTTATAATTACAATCTAGGAAGTGACAAAGATGATGGAGAAGAGAGGAAATATGTAGCTGAAGAGAAAGAAGTGGAAGAATTAAAAATGAGTGTCTCAGAAAGAAGAAAAGAAATTGAAAAGAGATTATCCCTGGAAATTGAAGAAAGGAAAAAACAACAGTTAGTTCAAGAACAAAAATCAATTGAAACTAAATCTGAAAAGAAAGAAGAAGTTATTCAGATGGATGATTCAACAGAAAAAGAAACATCTGAAGAGAAAGCAGTATCACCAGAACCATCTCATTTGTCATTTGACCAAAAACGTAAAACATTTGAGTTAGGTATTGTGCAAAAAGAAAAACCCAAGACTGAGACAATGCAAATTGTGCAAAAGTTTCTTCAAGAAGAACAGAAGGGAATTTCAGAAATTCAAGAACAATTAAGTGATGAAGAAACATTATCATTTCAAGAAAAACGACTTTCATTTGAGAAAGGACTGGCTATGAAGAAACCTGGAGATAAAATGGCAGAAATCAAAAGGAAACCACAGGTACTACTGATTATAATTTACGTAACAAAACTTCATAAATAATTTTCTACTTTTATTTGTTTGTTTACCGAAAATATCAATTTTCTAAGGCTACTGAAGAGTTGGATGAAGGAAAAGAGAAAGGCACAACTGAACCAGAGGATGAATCCATAATTTATTTGGAACGAACTGACTCAGAGAGAATAGATGAACAACAACTACAAGGTATGTTATTACTAAAATAATATTGACATTCATTGGAATCAAACATAATATAATTAAAAGAACATGTGACAATGAATTGCCTTATATTTGCTTAAATGTAAATAAAGAATATTACTTAATCCAACTGATATCAATATCTAATTTTTATAATAAAGTTGTTATTGTTACAAAATAATGATACATAGACTTAATTAAATTAATATGTATTAACCCAGTTTGATATCAGTATCAATTAAATGTTTTGAAGTCAATTATATGATCTCACATTAATATTTTTAATGATTATGAAAAACTATGTTAAAATTTCTAAGGAGTATTCAAATTTTTTCCAGACTTGCAGTCTCCAAAAGTGTCCAAAACACCACCTCCCAGCCCAGCTGAATACACCAAAGAAACTCCAGGTGAGTTATTTTACAATTTTGTTTTTAATCTATCCCAAAATTACATAAACATTTAATTTTTAATTCTTATTAAATCATTTCTCATTTAATTTGGTAACTTTTTGAAGCTAAACTTTATACAGTATATATCAATTACAAATTAATCAAATTCAATGTTTGAATGTGGTAGAAATGAAAACATATTGTATGTAAAATTGCAAATGGATCTATATACTGTTACTCACACTACGCATATGCAATAACACAAATTTATATATGTATATATATATATATATATACACACATATAAATTAATGCTGAATTTTATATATGTAAATATGTATTTATTTATATTTAGAACAAAAAATTAAAAAGACATCTTTCTATCTTTTAAGAAGAGAATTTCTTTCTTCTGTATTAAGGAGACAGTAGTATTCTTGGTACTTGGTACTTTGTTCTTGGTATTCACATAGAATCAAGATATTCAGTTTGAGATGTTTTTTAAACATCTACCAATGTATAAATCCTCACAAATTCAGATAGAAATTTTCCTCATTATCAAATCTCCAAGTATTGTAACATATTTTAGACTCATATTTTTTAATATTATTAATAATTTTAGACTTTTGTGAATTGAGTATATCAATGTAATTTAATTCAATTTCTTTTTAGTTAAACGAGACTGGCAAGCAGCTGTTACTGATCAAGGTAAGGAATCATTAACGTATTAATTTTCCTAATACCTGCTTTCAATAAATACATTATATTTCAATTTCAAACACTATTCCCAACAATAAATATATTTTTAACATGAAATGACATTATAGAATTTCTTTGATAATCTCTAAATCTCTTTATGATTAGTACTGTAGTAATGAAGGCATTTGTAGTTTTATTTATACATCAGAACAAACATAATAATTTATTTATAAATCATTACATCAACTACTAATTTAACAGTAAAGAACACTTATATTACTCCAAATTGTTCACGTAATATATAACACATTTGTTATAAAACACTTTTTTCATCAACTGCTAGGACATAGATAATTGTGAAATTTCTGGTTAAGGAATATTGTGCAAGGCATACAAACTAATCAGTTCAAGAATGACATCAGTTCATGGATCTATTTCTGCTGTGCTATTTTATTAATCTTAAGTTTCGATTAATGGATTCTGAAATTAATTTCAGTTTATCTTTACTGTAAACCTCTTCTAAATTATATTTTTCACAAGGAAAGTTGAAATAACAAGACATACATAACCTGTTTGATTTTCTAATTTACTGAAATTTTGTTTATGTTTTTCGATATTTTTCCTTTTTTTTATTAAATAGACCCATGATGAGGTATCCTGTCTATTTTTCTATAATTGACATCTCTGAGGATAGTTTAAATAATTTTTCATGTTGGCTACATAAACCTTAAAGGATTTTACATGTTGTTTTAATTCAACAAAAACATAAAATATTGTTATGTACTTACTGTATTATTACCAAATATAGTACAATAGTGTCAATTCATTTGGAACATTTGGAAAAAAACAGGTTCATCGCCTAAAAAATATTCTTTGATTGATTTGATGTCTAATTCTGCATTATCCTCTAAACTAAGGGTTTTGAAATTGAGTGATTTAGGGCTACTTTACTTCACCAAAACTAAACTATTAACAAAAAAAAAATATATTTAGCAGCACTTTTGTGGGCTTGAAAAATATAGTTTAAAGCATAGTTTTTCTTGCGTTTTATGTGTTCAAAATCTTCTAGACCTTGAGAAACCCATATAACTGTTGTCTCTAGATTTCTATGTCTTCTTTGAGAGTTAAATATAATCTTGTTATATCTTAGTCATCAGTTATAGTATTTTACCCTAATGTTTAATTTTCTTTTCAAATAACCAAAGTTATAAAGTTTATAAAAGTAATTATAGAATTGATTTTGGATGGCAGAAGTTAATAATTTGTTATATGTAATAATTTGTTTACAGCTCTGCCGTATCAATATATTAATAAATAAGTAACATTACTTAATGTAATGTAAAACATTTTTAAAATGATTTTATTTTATTTCTGTTGAAATTATTAAAATTTTACATTTCTCAACAATGCTCACCTGCATTTCACCCTAACGTATGGCTTGTCCTAAAGCTTTGAATGTAATATTGTTTAAATATTAATGTTTCATTCCTCCCATTAAAGTTTTAATCTCGAATAAAGATATTCTAATAGCATTTTCCAGTTTATTTTTACAGTGAATATGAAAGGGGTAAATTACTGTTAGCAGTGGCAACCTGGTTGGCACTTAATCCAATTGTCTCGTTAGCTTAATTTTATTTAGTTCTGTGGGGTGGCCAGCTCCAATAGGTGCGGTGTTTTTCTATTGTTCGGAGAGTTAACATTGTATTTTCCTCCGTGGATAATATATACGGGTGTGCATTGAAAAGAACAATCTTCCCTGTTGCCAAAAGGTAGGAGTGGACCCACATTCATATTCGCTAGAACCGGTTTAGGAATTAAAATTTTAAAAATAACTGGAGCCTGACAATATTTTTATTTATAAATAATCGGGATTTTATTTTATTGTTATTACGCAAAAGTTCATACTGTAGCTATTGTCAGTTGAAACGATCATAGAATGCCAATTTTGGAAATTATAGACACTTTACTGATATTTTTTCTTTTTAATTAACCCTATTGAAATATTTATGGTTGCGTCAAAAAAATCTCGCGCTCGGTTTATAGGATTTCATGTTTTAAGTCCTTTGTGCAAAATTAATACCGCCATAATGACGTTTATTAATTAATCGTTGATCAGCGATTGAAAATCGCTTGTCAATAGTGTGTTGAACTAAAGAATTCTTAGATAATAAAATGGAAAGAAAATCAACAATATTCGCAGGGAGCCCAATAAATATCGGAAACATTACTTAACCTACAAAATCGACGAAATGTAATATGAATTACTTTTAGTTTTTGGAGCCTGGAAATGAACTGTTTTATGTCGCATCAATATTAAAACATGGCGTCATTAAAAATGATTCATCTAGACATAAGATCGCTGCTAATTTACTGCCGTATTCTTTATCACGGCACAAATGTAGACGTAAATATTTTTTTTTCAAAGTAAAGGTACTTATAACATCTTAATATGTTGATACTAGAAGAAAAAAGTTTATCGAAAGTTACTTTCTTGCATAACATTCGTAAACGTGTGATTTACGAAAACGTTTATTGAGTTATTGAGTCAATAAAAAGTAAAGGTATTTTTTATGGTTTAATTATATTTGGAACAATTTGGATAGTAAACTAGTGAAAATTCTAGTAACTATTTTGAAACCATGAATAAATTCGTTAAAATATGTAGTGAGACAATACACAATTATTAGGTGTATTATATTAATTGTTGAAAATTGAAAATATTTGCCTTCTTATTATAGTACTTCATTGTTAAGCATCTTAATACCGTGTATTTGTATAAACTGTGTGATTTCGGTATTACTAGGTGAGAGAGTGCTTTGCAAGTCAAATATCTCAATAGATATTTTATGGAATTTTGATTTTAAACTCTATGTTTAAAATTATTTATATAGCTTGCGTAGTGCATTGTTTTAGTCGCAGATGCCTTGAAATAAATATTTAATATGTCTGTTGATAACTCTTATTAGTATACAATTAATGCTCCATATTAACCGTTATGTCTTTTCAATATCATTTAAAATAAGTATTGAGATGTTTGAAAGAATACTAATGCATACATCCTCACATCAAGTCCCATCCTACACATCCTTTTATCCCTTATAAGGTAAGTTATCGTAAATCGTTTTGCTTATGGAGCTTTTACTTTTTTCTGGTTTGCGTTTTTTTGAAGTATTTTATATTATTTGTTTGTAATTATTTGCATTAGTTAAGATCAAATTTTGAAGGATTTAATTACTGGATTTGATATCATATTCAAAAACAACCGTTAGGAGCATTTACAATATAATATTTCATTGTGGTAAGTGAAAATAGATTTTAATTAAATGAATGGTTTCTTCGAAGAAATATAGATCTTGTCTGTATTACATGTCCGCAGCAACAACCTTATTGGTTTGAATCTGTTTAACAATATATTTTGTTAGGAAATGGAGTGGAATAATTGAGGAGTATATAATGATAACTAAAATTTAGAGGTGCTATAATAAAAGACTGTCCAGAGTTCACAGTTTGTTCTACATATAGAAAGTAAGTTACAATATTTTATTTTGATATCTATTAGAAATGTCACCACTAATGTCAAGACGAAGCTTCTTTCTGGCACGAAACAAAAACTGCTCAAAGAACGTGTTCATCGAATAGTAAGTGATGCTTTATTAATGACACAAAAATTGCTCTAGTTACTCTTACAGTAACATGTCCAATGAGGATAAGAGGAGATCAGTGAAATAAAACTACCTGCATGAAGAATCACTAAGTATGAACAGAGCAAATTAGCAAATTTAACAAGTAGTCGTTTCAATCAAGGTGGAAAACAGAGACATGAATTAGAGTGCACAGATGTCTATGCTAAAGAGTAGTTACTTGGCTTCTGGAATGATCCTACTGACTACTAAGCAAGCTTCTTATTATTTTATTGCTCTTTTCTCTATATCTAATCCCACACCTCACCCTTCCCTTGCCACCTTGAAGCGAGCGTGTGGGCAAGCGTGATAACGTATAATATGGTGCTGTAACACATAACATGTTGTTCTGTTTCACACTGTGCAGTGGCTACAGCGTCACCTCAAGAGGATGATGACTCAATGGACACAGATGGATTCCAAGAGCAATTTCTGTTGGAGACACCCACTCCCATTGAGGATCATATGAGAGGGCAAATTGCTCGTGAGGAAGAAGATTTTAGTGAAAAATATTCCCACCTACCTACTCGCCCAGGTGAACTGAATATAATTCCTACAGTTTATTCGCCAGAGGTCGAGAAAGGTGTGAAAGATTCTAAATACAGAGAACATCCGAAGTTTTCTGATGTAGAAAAAACTGAGCACATAGGACGATTATGTGGAGGTGTAGGAGATAAAGAAGGAAAGAAAAAAGGGCAGAGAAAGGTGGTAGAATGGCAGCCTGGGACATTTGGCGAAACTCGAAAAATTTCCTTGAAAGATATTGGAACTGAAGGGAGCTTTGAAAATGGGCATACAGACAAAGGGACAAGCCCAATTGAAACGAAATCATTAACTCCCATCTCGGATATTAAACATTCACAAGTAGCCCCAACATTGGAACTTGTAATTGGGCGTAAGGAAGTACATACCAAAGAAGCTAGTGCAACTTCAGAAAGTAGACTAAGACTGTATACAGCCCATGATATCGAAATATCAATCCATTCCCAGTCCCATATCAGTCTGACGACAACAAGACGGGATGCTGGGGGACATCAAACTTCTGAAACGGTCGATTTGGAAACAACGGTTGGAACAGAAAAAGAAATTACTACTGTGCATGATTATATAATTCCGGCAGAACATAAAATTAAAGAAAAGAAACCGGAAGAAGCATTATTTATAAGTAGTAAGAAAAAAGTATATAGTTACGAAACACAAGTAACTCCAATATCAGAGTCTGATGAAAGTGTATCTCATCACATTACAGACACAGGTATTAGTTTGACGCGTGGCACATTCACTGACACGGAAACAAGCTTAGTAAATCAACCAGTCTCAGGAGTAAAAGCAGTGTCCGATACTGCAGTTGAATTGGAGGAAATGGAATTAACTGATGCAGCGATTAGCCCAATACAAGCAGATGACGCTGGGTTACGTTCTCAATTAGAAGAAGAAAGCATTGTGCACTTTACTGATATGGCTAGTAGCCCTATCGAGCCCAGTACATCGTCAGTAGCGTTGTCACCTTTACAGATTGCAACTATTGACGCTTCCGTATCAACAGATACGTTTCAAACTTGCGATACTGGCGTAAGTCCTATACAGTTACATGATATTGAGTCGGGAAAGGAAATTATTCCTGACCTAATGAAAATACACGAAGCGGATAAAGATGTAGGATATGGTGATGTTAAAGCAATTATTAAATTCATAGAAGAACATACACAAAAAGCAGATGAAATACATACTGAAACGCAGAGTCATGGGGAAATAAGTTATGAGGAAAAGGAATTGAGTAAAGCCCCAAAAGAAGTAATAAAGAGGCAAGTAAGCGCTTCACCGATTCATACAAAGCAAGTTGTTGGCGTGAAGATTAAGGAATTGCAAAAAGTATTTTCACAAACCGAAGATAAGGAAAGTGACACATATTCGAAGAAAAGAATTGAAACAGACAGTTATGAAACAGACGCAGGCCTGAAGACAAAAACACCTCCGTTAGTAAGTGGCACCGTGGATAGGAAAGGAAGTGCCCCCATTATTGAAACAACAATTGAGGACAAGTTGGCTGAACTAATGAAGATTCAGAAAGACATATTGACAACAATGATGACGTCCCAACATAGAGAAATGATCACTACGGAACAATCTATACAAGACGAACATATTGAAGTGCTAAAGAAGGACAAAGGGGTCGCTGAAATGGGAGTTCAAGTTGATAGTGAACACTCTGAACGGAAGAAAAGATCTATTCAAGTAATGGAACGCCCGGATACTATAACAGGAGATAGGGAATATGAAGAAATAATTACTTACAGTATTGACGAAAATATAAAAGATAAAGATATAGATGATAGCTTCAAACCTGTCGTAGATACAGAAAAAATTCACAAACCAGAAATTATAGAAGTAATAGAGAAGGTACAGATTGGGACAACAGAAGCGTACGAACGAAAAGGATTAACGAAGGAAATAAAAGAATTCATAGACGAAGAGATTCAAGAATATGACGAAGTAATTAGATCGACATTAAAAAGGGAAAAAGAAATTAGAGAACATGAAATCATAGAACAAGTCAAAGAGGAACCATTTATATGTGTTAAACAAGTGCACGGCATACAATTAGAACAAAAGGAAACTGAACACGAAGTATACAAAGGAGAAGGTTTAGATGAAACTACAATACAAGGAAAATTATCTGGTGTAATAATTAAAGGAGAAGTAACAGAAATGCATGTAAGAGAACTGATGTCAGAAGTAAAAGAATGTACAAGTGAAATTAAGCGAGAGGTTAAGGAACTGAAACCAGATCTCACACCAACCCCAGAGGGAAAAGATCTTACAATAACGGAAACAGAATTTGTTAAATTAGCAACACAATATGAAGGAAAGACTGAAAAAAAAGAAGAAGCAAAAAGGCAAAAAAAGGCAATTCGAAGACCGGATGAGATACAGAAAGGTGAGAAGTTACCGACAAGAGTTATTGTTAAAGTAGAATCCCCGACAGAAGAAATTGAAGAAATTTCAAAAGTAAAAACAGAACTGGACAAACGCGAAACTATACCCATATATACTACGCCAACCGACATAAAACATAAAATTGACGAAGATGAGCTCAGAGACGGTGTGTCGGAAACCGTTGAAGTAACTACAATTACTACAGGACCACAAGTGGTAAGTCAAGCAACATATCTGACAGAAGTTAAGGACAAAGCACCATCAGATGAAAGTAAACAGTCCAAGGCGGCAAAAACCATACTGGGAATAGAGGAGGAAGTAAGGAAAATACAAATCAGTAAGGAAGCAGAAGACAAACAGGTTCAGGTAGAATCCACAAGAGAAGAGTTAGTACCAGTTGTCGAAGAGCGAGTACCGTCCCCTAGGAAATTGGTTCCGACAGAGACACCTGTCGAACCGGAGAAAGTCGAGGAAGTACCAGCCCCGGCAGAAGATAAACTCGAAGTAATTGAGATTCCTGTCTCGGAAATCACAGATACGTTAGAAATAATTCCTGGACTGGCAAAACCTCCATCCCCAAGAGCAGAGAAAGAAGAGGCTGTTCACGGCGAGGTGACTACTATACCTGAGAGAAAGGTCGAAGTTACGAAAACCATTCGAGCACCCACACTCGAGGCACGAACATTGGCGGTAAGTAAAGTAATATCTATGCCGGAACTGGAGGTGGAAGTTCCCTATGACTTTCCAACAGTTGGGATGACTCCGACGATGAAAAAACAGGAAAAGGGAGCAGAAATTGGTAAGGAATTAGAAGAGAAACCTGAAGAGATTACAAAGGAACCGGTTATAGAAAAGGTAATAGGAAAAGAGGCAGTGCAACTAGCGGTAGTTCAACCCAAGACATTAGTTCAGAGGCCAGCAGAAAAAGGTAAGGGATCAGATATAGTTATGGAACAGTCCCGCGTAAGAGGGGAAGTAGAGCCAGTCAAATACGAAACGGAAGTCGAGTCCAGACATGACCAAGTATGCGTGCCCGAACAAGTAATCCGGACCAAAAAAATATTAGAGGTAGAATCCACAAGACAAGAGGTAGAACCAGTGGAAGAGGAGGTCGAGGAGGAAGAGGAAGTTGTCGACCCGGTGACCGGTGTGGTTACCAGGCGACGAAAGGTTGTAAGACGGGTAATCGTCACACGCGAAACTACGACAGAAATCGTCAGCGATGTGACCGAGGAAGAGGCCGAAAAGATCGAAGAGGAGGAGAAGGAAATCCCTTGTGTGGAACCAGTGCAGGTAGTTTCCCCAACAGAAGAACTTGTACCAGTTGTCGAGGAGCGGGTACCGTCTCCTATGAAAGAGGTTCCGACGAAGACACCTGTCGAACCGGAGAAAATCGAGGAGGTACCAACCCCGGCAGAAGTGAAACCCGAACTAATAGAGCCAACAGAAATCGCTAAATTGAAAGAAATTCCAACCGAAGCTACTGTCGAACCCGAGGAGTTAGTGGAAGAAGAGGTCGAGGAGGAAGAGGAAGTTGTCGACCCGGTGACCGGTGTGGTTACCAGGCGACGAAAGGTTGTAAAACGGGTAATCGTCACACGCGAAACTACGACAGAAATCGTCAGCGATGTGACCGAGGAGGAGGCCGAAAAGATCGAAGAGGAGGAGAAGGAAATCCCTTGTGTGGAACCAGTGCAGGTAGTTTCCCCAACAGAAGAACTTGTACCAGTTGTCGAGGAGCGGGTCCCGTCTCCTATGAAAGAGGTTCCGACGAAGACACCTGTCGAACCGGAGAAAATCGAGGAGGTACCAGCCCCGGCAGAAGTGAAACCCGAACTAATAGAGCCAACAGAAATCGCTAAATTGAAAGAAATTCCAACCGAAGCTCCTGTCGAACCCGAGGAGTTAGTGGAAGAAGAGGTCGAGGAGGAAGAGGAAGTTGTCGACCCGGTGACCGGTGTGGTTACCAGGCGACGAAAGGTTGTAAAACGGGTAATCGTCACACGCGAAACTACGACAGAAATCGTCAGCGATGTGACCGAGGAGGAGGCCGAAAAGATCGAAGAGGAGGAGAAGGAAATCCCTTGTGTGGAACCAGTGCAGGTAGTTTCCCCAACAGAAGAACTTGTACCAGTTGTCGAAGAGCGGGTACCGTCCCCTATGAAAGAGGTTCCGACGAAGACACCCGTCGAACCGGTGAAAGTGGAGGAGGTACCGGCCCCGGAAGAAGTGAAACCCGAACTAATAAAGCCAACTGAAATCCCTGAATTGAAAGAAATTCCGACCGAAGCTCCTGTCGAACCCGACGAGTTAGTGGAAGAAGAGGTCGAGGAGGAAGAGGAAGTTGTCGACCCGGTGACCGGTGTGGTTACCAGGCGACGAAAGGTTGTAAAACGGGTAATCGTCACACGCGAAACTACGACAGAAATCGTCAGCGATGTGACCGAGGAGGAGGCCGAAAAGATCGAAGAGGAGGAGAAGGAAATCCCTTGTGTGGAACCAGTGCAGGTAGTTTCCCCAACAGAAGAACTTGTACCAGTTGTCGAGGAGCGGGTACCGTCCCCTATGAAAGAGGTTCCGACGAAGACACCCGTCGAACCGGAGAAAGTGGAGGAGGTACCGGCCCCGGCAGAAGAGAAACCTGAACAAATAGAGCCAACAGAAATAACTGAATTGAAAGAACTACCGACCGAAGCTCCTGTAGCACCCGAGGAGTTAGAGATAGAGGAGGTCGAGGAGGAAGAGGATGTTGTCGACCCGGTGACCGGTGTGGTTACGAGGAGACGAAAGGTTGTAAAACGGGTAATCGTCACACGCGAAACTACAACAGAAATCGTCAGCGATGTGACCGAGGAGGAGGCCGAAAAGATCGAAGAGGAGGAGAAGGAAATCCCTTGTGTGGAACCAGTGGAGGTAGTTTCTCCAACAGAAGAATTAGTACCAGTTGTCGAGGAGCGGGTACCGTCCCCTATGAAAGAGGTTCCGACGGAGACACCTGTCGAACCGGAGATAGTCGAGGAGGTACCGGCCCCGGCAGAAGTGAAACCCGAAACTAATAGAGCCACAGAAATCCCTGAATTGAAAGAAATTCCGACCGAAGCTCCTGTCGAACCCGAGGAGTTAGTGGAAGAAGAGGTCGAGGAGGAAGAGGAAGTTGTCGACCCGGTGACCGGTGTGGTTACCAGGCGACGAAAGGTTGTAAAACGGGTAATCGTCACACGCGAAACTACAACAGAAATCGTCAGCGATGTGACCGAGGAGGAGGCCGAAAAGATCGAAGAGGAGGAGAAGGAAATCCCTTGTGTGGAACCAGTGGAGGTAGTTTCCCAACAGAAGAATTAGTACCAGTTGTCGAGGAGCGGGTACCGTCCCCTATGAAAGAGGTTCCGACGGAGACACCTGTCGAACCGGAGAAAATCGAGGAGGTACCGGCCCCGGCAGAAGTGAAACCCGAACTAATAGAGCCAACAGAAATCCCTGAATTGAAAGAAATTCCGACTGAGGCTCCTGTCGAACCCGAGGAGTTAGTGGAAGAAGAGGTCGAGGAGGAAGAGGAAGTTGTCGACCCGGTGACCGGTGTGGTTACCAGGCGACGAAAGGTTGTAAAACGGGTAATCGTCACACGCGAAACTACAACAGAAATCGTCAGCGATGTGACCGAGGTGGAGACCGAAAAGTTCGAAGAGGAGGAGAAGGAAATCCCTTGTGTGGAACCAGTGGAGGTAGTTTCCCCAACAGAAGAATTAGTACCAGTTGTCGAGGAGCGGGTACCGTCCCCTATGAAAGAGGTTCCGACGGAGACATCTGTCGAACCGGAGAAAATCGAGGAGGTACCGGCCCCGGCAGAAGTGAAACCCGAACTAATAGAGCCAACAGAAATCCCTGAATTGAAAGAAATTCCGACTGAGGCTCCTGTCGAACCCGAGGAGTTAGTGGAAGAAGAGGTCGAGGAGGAAGAGGAAGTTGTCGACCCGGTGACCGGTGTGGTTACCAGGCGACGAAAGGTTGTAAAACGGGTAATCGTCACACGCGAAACTACAACAGAAATCGTCAGCGATGTGACCGAGGAGGAGGCCGAAAAGATCGAAGAGGAGGAGAAGGAAATCCCTTGTGTGGAACCAGTAAGTTTCCCCAACAGAAGAATTAGTACCAGTTGTCGAGGAGCGGGTACCGTCCCCTATGAAAGAGGTTCCGACGGAGACACCTGTCGAACCGGAGAAAGTCGAGGAGGTACCGGCCCCGGCAGAAGTGAAACCCGAACTAATAGAGCCAACAGAAATCCCTGAATTGAAAGAAATTCCGACTGAGGCTCCTGTCGAACCCGAGGAGTTAGTGGAAGAAGAGGTCGAGGAGGAAGAGGAAGTTGTCGACCCGGTGACCGGTGTGGTTACCAGGCGACGAAAGGTTGTAAAACGGGTAATCGTCACACGCGAAACTACAACAGAAATCGTCAGCGATGTGACCGAGGAGGAGGCCGAAAAGATCGAAGAGGAGGAGAAGGAAATCCCTTGTGTGGAACCAGTGGAGGTAGTTTCCCCAACAGAAGAATTAGTACCAGTTGTCGAGGAGACCGTCATGAAAGAACCGACGGAGACACCTGTCGAACCGGAGAAAGTCGAAGGTACCGGCCCCGGCAGAAGTGAAACCCGAGAGCCACAATTGATTCCGACTGAAACCCGAGGAGTTAGTGGAAGAAGGTCGAGGAGGAATTGTCGACCCGGTGACCGGTGACCAGGCGACGAAAGGTTGTAAAAATCGGTACGAAATCGTCAGGAGTTATTCCTCGAGAGCATGAAGACTTACCCGGGAGCCGAAACGAATCGTCACGCGAGAAATCGTCAGCGATGACCGAGGAGGCCGAAAAGATCGAAGAGGAGGAGAAGGAAATCCCTTGTGTGGAACCAGTGGAGGTAGTTTCCCCAACAGAAGAAATAGTACCAGTTGTCGAGGAGCGGGTACCGTCCCCTATGAAAGAGGTTCCACGGAGACACCTGTCGAACCAGAAAATCGAGGAGGTACCAGCCCCGGCAGAGGTGAAACCCGAACTAATAGAGCCAACAGAAATCCCTGAATTGAAAGAAATTCCGACTGAGGCTCCTGTCGAACCCGAGGAGTTAGTGGAAGAAGAGGTCGAGGAGGAAGAGGAAGTTGTCGACCCGGTGACCGGTGTGGTTACCAGGCGACGAAAGGTTGTAAAACGGGTAATCGTCACACGCGAAACTACAACAGAAATCGTCAGCGATGTGACCGAGGAGGAGGCCGAAAAGATCGAAGAGGAGGAGAAGGAAATCCCTTGTGTGGAACCAGTGCAGGTAGTTTCCCCAACAGAAGAATTAGTACCAGTTGTCGAGGAGCGGGTACCGTCCCCTATGAAAGAGGTTCCGACGGAGACACCTGTCGAACCGGAGAAAATCGAGGAGGTTCCGGCCCCGGCAGAGGTGAAACCCGAACTAATAGAGCCAAAAGAAATCCCTGAATTGAAAGAAATTCCGACTGAGGCTCCTGTCGAACCCGAGGAGTTAGTGGAAGAAGAGGTCGAGGAGGAAGAGGAAGTTGTCGACCCGGTGACCGGTGTGGTTACGACGAGACGAAAGGTTGTAAAACGGGTAATCGTCACACGCGAAACTACAACAGAAATCGTCAGCGATGTGACCGAGGAGGAGGCCGAAAAGATCGAAGAGGAGGAGAAGGAAATCCCTTGTGTGGAACCAGTGGAGGTAGTTTCCCCAACAGAAGAATTAGTACCAGTTGTCGAGGAGCGGGTACCGTCCCCTATGAAAGAGGTTCCGACGGAGACACCTGTCGAACCGGAGAAAATCGAGGAGGTTCCGGCCCCGGCAGAGGTGAAACCCGAACTAATAGAGCCAAAAGAAATCCCTGAATTGAAAGAAATTCCGACTGAGGCTCCTGTCGAACCCGAGGAGTTAGTGGAAGAAGAGGTCGAGGAGGAAGAGGAAGTTGTCGACCCGGTGACCGGTGTGGTTACCAGGCGACGAAAGGTTGTAAAACGGGTAATCGTCACACGCGAAACTACAACAGAAATCGTCAGCGATGTGACCGAGGAGGAGGCCGAAAAGATCGAAGAGGAGGAGAAGGAAATACCTTGTGTGGAACCAGTGGAGGTAGTTTCCCCAACAGAAGAATTAGTACCAGTTGTCGAGGAGCGGGTACCGTCCCCTATGAAAGAGGTTCCGACGGAGACACCTGTCGAACCGGAGAAAATCGAGGAGGTTCCGGCCCCGGCAGAGGTGAAACCCGAACTAATAGAGCCAACAGAAATCCCTGAATTGAAAGAAATTCCGACTGAGGCTCCTGTCGAACCCGAGGAGTTAGTGGAAGAAGAGGTCGAGGAGGAAGAGGAAGTTGTCGACCCGGTGACCGGTGTGGTTACGACGCGACGAAAGGTTGTAAAACGGGTAATCGTCACACGCGAAACTACAACAGAAATCGTCAGCGATGTGACCGAGGAGGAGGCCGAAAAGATCGAAGAGGAGGAGAAGGAAATCCCTTGTGTGGAACCAGTGCAGGTAGTTTCCCAACAGAAGAATTAGTACCAGTTGTCGAGGAGCGGGTACCGTCCCCTATGAAAGAGGTTCCGACGGAGACACCTGTCGAACCGGAGAAAATCGAGGAGGTACCGGCCCCGGCAGAGGTGAAACCCGAACTAATAGAGCCAACAGAAATCCCTGAATTGAAAGAAATTCCGACTGAGGCTCCTGTCGAACCCGAGGAGTTAGTGGAAGAAGAGGTCGAGGAGGAAGAGGAAGTTGTCGACCCGGTGACCGGTGTGGTTACCAGGCGACGAAAGGTTGTAAAACGGGTAATCGTCACACGCGAAACTACAACAGAAATCGTCAGCGATGTGACCGAGGAGGAGGCCGAAAAGATCGAAGAGGAGGAAAAGGAAATCCCTTGTGTGGAACCAGTGCAGGTAGTTTCCCCAACAGAAGAATTAGTACCAGTTGTCGAGGAGCGGGTACCGTCCCCTATGAAAGAGGTTCCGACGGAGACACCTGTCGAACCGGAGAAAATCGAGGAGGTACCGGCCCCGGCAGAGGTGAAACCCGAACTAATAGAGCCAAAAGAAATCCCTGAATTGAAAGAAATTCCGACTGAGGCTCCTGTCGAACCCGAGCAGGTAGGGCCAGGTGAGGAGGTAAGTGTAGTTGATCTGAGGTTAAAAGGATTAGAGAAACCAAAGGATATCACAATGGAAAGTCCCACCGAAAAGGTAACCGAAATGGAAGCAGCGCCATTGCTCGTAGCAAGAGTGGAACCAGAGATTTTCGCTGTGATGCCATCAGATGTAGGTAAGGTATCAGACGAAACTCCAAAAATTAAGTCACCAATTGAGGAAGTGGTCGTTCCCGAAGGTGAGGTTGGGGAAGTCTCCCCAATTACCGAACGACCCACTCTAATCAAACCAGTCGATGTTCGTGAAACCGAACCTAAACGTGTTACCATTATCGAAGAAGCGGTGAAGTCTCCAAAAGAAGAGGTAATACCAGTTGTCGAGGAGCGGGTACCGTCCCCTATGAAAGAGGTTCCGACAGAGACACCTGTCGAACCGGAGAAAGTCGAGGAGGTACCGGCCCCGGCAGAAGTGAAACCCGAACTAATAGAGCCAACAGAAATCCCTGAATTGAAAGAAATTCCGACTGAGGCTCCTGTCGAACCCGAGGAAATGGTGGAAGAAGAGGTCGAGGAGGAAAAGGAAGTTGTCGACCCGGTGACCGGTGTGGTTACCAGGCGGCGAAAGGTTGTAAAACGGGTAACCGTCACACGCGAAACTACGACAGAAATTGTCAGTGATGTGACCGAGGAGGAGGCCGAACAGGTCGAAGAGGAGGTGAAAGAGATCCCTAGTGTGGAACCAGTGACGGTCGAATTCCCAAAAGAAGAGTTAATACCTATTGTCGAAGAGCCCTTACCGTCTCCTAAGAAGGAGCTTCCACCGGAGACACCTGTCTTACCGGGGAAAGTCCAGGATGTACGGGCCCCGTCAGAAGAGAAACCTGAACAAATAGAGCCAAGAGAAATAACTGAATTGAAAGAACTACCGGCCGAAGCTCCTGTAGCTCCCGAGGAGTTAGAGGAAGAGGAGGTCGAGAAGGAAGAGGAAGTTGTCGACCCGGTGACCGGAGTGGTGACCAGGCGGCGAAAGGTTGTGAAACGGGTAACCGTCACACGCGACACTACAACAGAAATCGTCAGCGATGTGACCGAGAAGGAGGCCGAACAGGTCGAAGAAGTGGTGAAAGAGATCCCTAGTGTGGAACCAGTGATGGTCGAATCCCCAAAAGAAGAGGTAATACCTATTGTCGAAGAGCCCGTACGGTCTCCCAGGAAGGAGGTTCCGACGGAGACACCTGTCTTACCGGAGAAAGTCGAGGAGGTACCGGCCCCGGCAGAAGAGAAACCTGAACAAATAGAGCCAACAGAAATAACTGAATTGAAAGAACTACCGACAGAAGCTCCTGTAGCACCCGAGGAGTTAGAGATAGAGGAGGTCCAGGAGGAAGAGGATGTTGTCGACCCGGTGACCGGAGTGGTGACCAGGCGGCGAAAGGCTGTGAAACGGGTAACCGTCACACGCGACACTACAACAGAAATCGTCAGTGATGTGATCGTGGAGGAGGCCGAACAGGTCGAAAAGGAGGTGAAAGAGATCCCTAGTGTGGAACCAGTGATGGTCGAATCCCCAAAAGAAGAGGTAATACCTATTGTCGAAGAGGCCGTACCGTCTCCCAGGAAGGAGGTTCCGACGGAGACACCTGTCTTACTGGAGAAGGTCGAGGAGGTACCGGCCCCGGCAGAAGAGAAACCTGAACAAATAGAGCCAACAGAAATAACTGAATTGAAAGAACTACCGACCGAAGCTCCTGTAGCACCCGAGGAGTTAGAGATAGAGGAGGTCGAGGAGGAAGAGGATGTTGTCGACCCGGTGACCGGAGTGGTGACCAGGCGGCGAAAGGCTGTGAAACGGGTAACCGTCACACGCGACACTACAACAGAAATCGTCAGCGATGTGACCGAGAAGGAGGCCGAAACGGTCGAAGAAGTGGTGAAAGAGATCCCTAGTGTGGAACCAGTGATGGTCGAATCCCCAAGAGAAGAGGTAATACCTTTTGTCGAAGAGCCCGTACGGTCTCCCAGGAAGGAGCTTCCACCGGAGACACCTGTCTTACCGGGGAAAGTCCAGGATGTACGGGCCCCGGCAGAAGAGAAACCTGAACAAATAGAGCCAAGAGAAATAACTGAATTGAAAGAACTACCGGCCGAAGCTCCTGTAGCACCCGAGGAGTTAGAGGAAGAGGAGGAAGAGGAAGTTGTCGACCCGGTGACCGGAGTGGTGACCAGGCGGCGAAAGGCTGTGAAACGGGTAACCGTCACACGCGACACTACAACAGAAATCGTCAGCGATGTGACCGAGAAGGAGGCCGAAAAGATGGAAGAAGTGGTGAAAGAGATCCCTATTGTGGAACCAGTGATGATCGAATCCCCAAGAGAAGAGGTAACACCTATTGTCGAAGAGGCCGTACCGTCTCCCAGGAAGGAGGTTCCGACGGAGACACCTGTCTTACCGGAGAAAGTCGAGGAGGTACCGGCCCCGGCAGAAGAGAAACCTGAACAAATAGAGCCAACAGAAATAACTGAATTGAAAGTACTACCGACCGAAGCTCCTGTTGAACCCGAGGAGTTAGAGGAAGAGGAGGTCGAGATGGAAGAGGAAGTTGTCGACCCGGTTACCGGTGTGATGACCAGGAGGCGAAAGATTGTGAAAGGGGTAACCGTCACACGCGAAACTACGACAGAAATCGTCAGCGATGTGACCGAGCAGGAGGCCGAAAAGGTCGAAGAGGAGGTGAAAGAGATCCCTAGTGTGGAACCAGTGATGGTCGGATCCCCAAAAGAAGAGGTAATATCTATTGTCGAAGAGGCCGTACCGTCTCCCAGGAAGGAGGTTCCGACGGAGACACCTGTCTTACCGGAGAAAGTCGAGGAGGTACCGGCCCCGGCAGAAGAGAAACCTGAACAAATAGAGCCAACAGAAATAACTGAATTGAAAGTACTACCGACCGAAGCTCCTGTAGCACCCGTGGAGTTAGAGGAAGAGGAGGAAGAGGAAGTTGTCGACCCGGTGACCGGAGTAGTGACCAGGCGGCGAAAGGTTGTAAAACGGGTAACCGTCTCACGCGAAACTACAACAGAAATCGTCAGCGATGTGACCGAGCAGGAGGCCGAAATGGTCGAAGAGGAGGTGAAAGAGATCCCTAGTGTGGAACCAGTGATGGTCGAATCCCCAAGAGATGAGGTAATACCTATTATCGAAGAGCCCGTACCGTCTCCCAGGAAAGAGGTTCCAACGGAGACGCCTTTCTTACTGGAGAAGGTCGAGGAGGTACCGGCCCCGGCAGAAGAGAAACCTGAACAAATAGAGCCAACAGAAATAACTGAATTGAAAGAACCACCGACCGTAGCTCCTGTAGCTCCCGAGGAGTTAGAGGAAGAGGACGTCGAGGAGGAAGAGGAAGTTGTCGATCCGGTGACCGGTTTGGTGACCATGCGGCGAAAGTTTGTGAAACGTGAAATCCCTACACGAGAAATTACCACCGAAGTGGTTAGTGATGTTATCGAGGAGGTTTCCGAAGTCATGTTAGGTGAAGATGTTGATGGTGTAGAAGAACAGATTGTCGATCCTGTTACTGGGTACGTAACCAGGCGGCGAAGTATATTACTGGATGATAGGTTTATTGATGAACTGAGTGCTGCTAGTTCGAACGTTACAGTGGGATTTGGTGTGAAAGATAAATTAGTTTCGGATCATTCTGGTATAATAACTCCTCCAGTGTACGAAATCACATCTGAGGAATGTCCTTCTTTGTCTCTTGCAAGTGATATATCTCCGCTTACTTCTCGTGTTGAACTGAAATCCTCAGAATATGATGTTGAGTATTCTGCCCCATTTGATGTGCGTAGTGAGGACCTTTACTTGACTGATGCTGATGCTGATGGTTTTGTCAGTGCCGGCGAAATATCGGATCAAGTATCCACAATGAGCCAAGAAAAATACGTAAGTGATAAAGATATTGGCGGTGGTACAGTTGTTACCCAGTATGATGTTATCAGTAAACTCTTACCTTTTAAAGATAAATTTAAAATAGACGACAGTACTTCTTTACCTTCCTGCAGTTCACCTTTGGTTGTTGATGATATTGTTATGACAGATGATCTATTAGAAGTTACAGTTTCTACTCAGGATGTAGGTGACACCGTTAGAAGTGTTGGCATTGAAACTCAATATGATAGAAAATATAAATCATCTAAAATTCCTACACACACTACAAAGATGACAAGAGGAATTTCAGTGCCAAGTCATAAAGTTCAAGGTAGAAGTACAAAATCACCGACTACGGTAAAATCTCCTTCCAAGATTAAATCACCCTCGAAGACCATGTCTCCGTCCAAAATATCTAAAGAAAGAACCACAGAGTCTATATCAACAACTCCTACTTCCAAAACAGCACTGAAATCTACAATGAAAAAATATATCCAAAAAACTGATTTACCTGTTAAAGGCAAAACAATATTGAAGGAAAAACAACAACTTCCAAAAGAACCTTCATATCATTCTGGTAAGAAGGAAGGTACTCCACCGCATCTAAGGAAGACTATAACACCAAAGGAGAAACTAGTTGATGTTAAACATAGGCATATAAGTTCAAAAGATCCTGCTAGTAAAACTGCTAAACCTGCAGTTTCTAGTAGTATTAAATCAATCACCAAAACAGTGAAGAGCTCGCCACCTCAACAAACTCAACATTTAAAATCAAAAGTTGAGTCTAAAGTCGCTGTCAGTGAGAAAACGGCAATTCATAGAAGTTCTACTAGAATAAAGGGCTATATGGCATCTACTGTCTCGAGAGATATGAGGATAGAAAGTACTCTTAGAGAAAAAAAAATTGAAAAACCGTTCAGGGATTCAAGTAGTTCTCCTATTAAAAAGAAATCAACACTTCATTCTGAATCACCTGAAAAGTATTCACCGAGAGGTTCTCAGAAACATTCTTCGAGATCACAGACTGTGAGTGAACAAGAAGTGAAGCCACCAACTAAGAAAACTATAGACGAAAGTGTTCCTTCGACAAGCAGTAAACAAAAAAAGAAATCAGTTGAACAAATAGAACAGAGTTTCTCAAAAACGGACAGAGCTCTTGAACAAACTAAAACTAAATTAGTGCCAGATTCTCAGCATGCATCTCTGGAGCGTGGAAAAAAACTACCTGAAAAAAAAAGTAAAAAAGACATTTCTATATATAAAGAAAAATCAACTCTAAAACGAAAACAGTCTGTTAAGTCGTCTTCTGAAAAAATCACAGCTGAATTACCACAACTAATGAGTACGACCAAAGATTTGCAACTTTCTAAAAGGGGGCCTATTAAAAAAGAATTGAAAAAAGGAATATTTAAGTCATTTGATACTCCTTCACAATCAAAAACATTAGATAGTTGTGCAGAAAAGAAAGAAGTGAAAATTCAACAAGATAAGTCCCAAACTCTACATCAAGGAGAAATATTAGCAGTGAGTAGGACTCAAATATCCCTACAAAGCTCATCATTTGATGCATCTGCCGACAAACCTGCGTCTGAAAAGTCCTCGGATGGAGTTAAAAGGGCATCCTCAGCTCCTTCAGCAGTTCCTTATTCTGAACATGAGAGAGCGTACAGTGCAGAAGGCAGGCGCAAAAGTGGCACAGGTATAGTAACTATACCCAAAAATTCTAATGAAAGGAATTCTAGCCTAGATCGCAGTAGGGGCCCTGTTTCATTGCCCTCGAGTCCAAGTAGAATTAGAAATAAAACTCAGTCGTCTAGTGTACAATTGCTAACTTCCGAAGTATTTACAAGGCTTCTTGATTCCAATAGTGCTATTGAAATCATCTTCAAACAACCTGATTCATTGAGGAAAGTTTTGAAAAGTGAAAATGAAGCTTCTTTTATAGACACAACTGACTCATCACTGTCTGATTCAGTAGCATTACCTATCTCAACCTCAGACCATGATATTAATTTAGATTCCCGTAACCGACATCCAGGATCTCCAATGTCTCCAAAATTTTTTAAGCGTCCATTGGACCCTACAAGCCCCAGACATCAATTATTTGACTTTCCTGAAAGTTCAGTTATCCAAGGAGTTGAGTCAGAAATTGTATTCCCTCAATCCCAGTTTACACCAAAACATAAGTCCATTCCCTCTATGATAGAACGGTATGGGAAATCATCTTCAAAAGTCCCTGAAGACAGGCTGTCTCCTATATTGGATGTGAGATCCCTAACTCCCCCAAGAAGTTTGCAAGCACAGTATTTATCAGATGAAGAAGACAACCTACAGTCAGATACTAGTAAAGGTAACTAAATAATTTTCTTAGTCTTCAAAATGATTAATGCTATCTGTCTGTGAGAAGTATTAGTCTGCATTTGGTAGGGTTAAACATTTTGGGTAAGACAGATTTAGTTAGGAAATTGTTAATGGAAAAATACTGCAATGCTACTTCACCCGATACTCTTCTGAATCCCCATCTTCCTAATCACACAGTTTATACATATTGGAATCATAAAGTTTTGTTTAAATGCAAATGTGTTTTTAATGATTCAAATATCATATGTTATATGATATTCTAAAATTACAATAAATTATGTTATGTTATTGTATAATATCAAAGGTATTTATTAGGATATTTAGTTAAGGTATTTATAATTTTAATGGTATTTAACAAAGAAAGCATCCAAAGTATATTTCTACATTACTGGTTGAATATTGTTTTATCTACATGTTTCATTCATTCATTTAACTTTTTGGCATGAAATTTTACTGAAAGACTATGGTTAAACAGATTCAAACATTATATAGTTACAACCCTTCAGAATGAAATGATACTCTAAAAGCTACTTATGATTTAATGAAACAACCACAACTAAAATTTATCTATGTATAATCTATGGTTTTGTAGCTGACAATTAGTATGAACCTGTAGTTATATGTTTGTTCTGCTATAACTAAATGCAGTCAGGCTTCAGATATTCTGTGAGAGATCTATCACAAATGTTATTACATCTATAAGTGTATATGCATATTGCAAGATATTGGATTATTAGTCTCCTTCAGCTTCCTTGAGTAAGTAAATATGAACAATGCTAATCCCTCTTTTCATTATAAAGGTCTTTTCAGCTTTTACTCTATCATATTTTAATCATTTCATTTAATAGAAGAAATTCATATAGTAATTATTTAGATATTTTACATTTGTTTCTAAGTTAAGCTGACATGCTTGAAGAACATAACTAGTTATTGTGAATATCAACAGTACTTTTAAATATTAAATTTACATTGACACAGAAAGAGTTAAGAGAGATAAGTACTGACCACATTATGACAATATTTAGGTAACAGGAAGCTATTTCCTGTTGGAAACTAATAATTCTTTAGCTTGTAATATAAGAAGTAGACTCAAAATATTATTTATTTCAAAATGGATTTATCAAAACCTTAAGGAGAAGTAAACTAATATTATGTTTTTTACAATCAATATTAATCACATTATTATTATTCACATTAATTTGGTTCATAATTTTTTGCACATTTGTTTATTACAACATTCAAGAACTCAATTTTTTATTTATGCTCTGGAAGTGTGATTCTTTAACTAAGTGTGATTTTGAATAAAATATTCTATTCACCTTCTTGTTATAGTTGCATAGCTTTTATGAAATACACAAAAAATAAGATGCTCTAATTGCAATATGAAAATTAGGTAGAATATTATACTCATGTCAGAATTGTATATAAATTAAAATTTTGTGAGTGAAATATTCTAAATAATTTATTTTTACAATAACATGAAGTTAAAAATGTTAAAATTTAAAAAGTACATTTCATTAATTCTTGTACATAGGATGAAAAAAAAATTTAATTTTTTATGATTCTAGCAATTACTAGTAGTAGTTTTTTCAAATCTTTTCATGGGCAACTAATGAGATGTAAAATTAATCAAAATATTGAATTGATAAAGAACCTTACATACACTTATGATGATATTATAACTTTAAAATAATGTATATTCCTTTTTAATTTATTTTTATCATATTCATAGGTAATTCAAGAATGAGGCTACAGTTACTGATTATTGTGGACATTAATTTTTTTGTTTAATTAATTCTAGCATTTTTGAAGTTGACAAGGTATTAAATACATATTTGAAGCTATTGGTGGATTGAGGAAACAACATGGCTGCTTCATTACCAATCACACTTTCTTATAAAAAGAGTAGAGCCATTGCTGAGAGTGAAAATGAATCTAGTTCTGATGAGTCTACAAATGCATGTTTATCTACAATGAAATTTGAGAATAAATCAGCTACAGAAAAATCCAATAATGATTCTGCTAATGATACTGATGCTCATATCAGTTATTTTGTTGAAGAAGATGAGATATACGAAGAAACAATTCAGTTAAATGAAAGATATAACAAGAATAATAAATCTATCAATAAATTAACTATCCGTTCACATTCATTAGACATACCTGAATTAGATTTACACGAAAGTGAACTCTGTGATGAGACCACAGACATTGAAGATTTAATTACCTCAGATGAAGAACTGAGTACAGAAATAAAATATGGTGAGAGTGATGTTTTAAATAAAATCTATGATGGTACAGAATATATTGCAATTAGCGACAAAATAAAAAAGAATGATTGTCACTCACCACTCGTAACCCCAGAGCCCCCTAAACAAATGATTAAAAAGAAATATAAGTTAAACAAGTCCTCCCATTCCAAACAGTTCTTACTCCAACCATTGCAAAGTGACATGCAATGTACTGATACAGAATACTTGATATCTAATTCAGAATCTGAGGGAGATATTGAACAATGTAATAAAATGCTGCCACTCTTAAAAAAAAGGGATGGATGGATTACAGATATAGAAGATTTAAGTCACACTTCAGAAGATGAAATTGGTAATATAAGATCTGACATGAAATCCTCTTCATTCGATTGTTCTTTCTATAAAGAATTAGAAAGTGGAAGTGATGAAGATTTTTTTGAACAAAAAATACAGAACAGGAAATTTAAAATGAGTACTAGGAAAAAGGCACAACAGCCAAAAATAATAATTCGTCAAGTCTCTGAAGGCCATTGTTGTCATGGCAAAGGTAAACTCAATGATTCGGCAGTTTATGGTAAAAAACATACTGGTTATTATAAACAAGCTAAAGATTCAAGCAAAATTCTCTGCAAAAATTCATTAAATCAATTTGAAAATTATCAAGTCTATGAAGAAACCAACATTCATGGTCATGGTGGTGGTTGTTTTAGAAAAAATAATAAACATAAATTATCATCCACTAAAAGTGATAAAATTAAGAATATATGTACTGATTTAAAAAATGAGAGTGTATCTAGACATTTCTGCCCGAAACCATTGACAATCCGTCAAAAAGATTTGTTCATGCAGTCACAAATTACTGATACAGAGAGTATTTACAGTGATGAAGATGCTAAACGTGTTAATTATGAAGGAAGCTCTAGTGATAAAAACAAATATTCTTCTAGAAAACAGATAATAAAGAAGACCAATAAGCCTGAAATACTTTATTATTTAAACAAAAAGCAAACTGATACATCCCAAAGCAATTCGAATGTTAAACAAAAAGAAATAATGAAAAAATATAACAATGCAAGTGAACCCTTAACAGATGTAGAAGAACTTTTATTTCCTACTGATAAAAATTATGTTTCAGATAACATTAAAGAAAAGATTTTTGATTCTGGTATTACAGATACAGAGGAGATTGAATTAACAGACTCCGATGTATTAAAGGCGAAGTTGTCAGTAATATCCCATTTAGAGAATATACCTATTACTGATATTGATGAATTTTCTGCTCCTGAAGATGGTGAAGATATTACTTTCCCAAAAACACAGCCTTTGCCTCCTATAGACTATTCCATATTCATTCATTCTGACTCCATTACAACAGATAAAGAAGGCATTTCCAGTCAGTACTCATCAGAATCTAAAAATCAATATGAAACTGATATAACAGCAGTGCCACTGATTAAAACAATTTCACCCAGCCCTACCTTTCAAAATACTGACTCAGAAGACATGATTGAATCAGCTGAAGAAGGAGGCTATTCACGAAATATTACTCCTATATTAACTGAATCAAAACTTGAGTTTGAAGACAATTCATCAGTAGTACTTGTGAAAAGTACTAGAACATTTAATGTTGAAGGAGAAGAATATTTGCATGTCAAAGAAGCTACTGAAACCCATGAACCTCTTACAGACATTGAAGATTTATACACTCAAGATGAAAACCAGTCTTCTGTTCAGTCTATTGCCTTCCAAATTAATAATTTGAAGGCTGATAATCACTCTCCTCGTGGTGTGACAAAAACTAAAGTTGAACAAGAAGGTGAGCCCTAAAAGCAGAAAATTACACAAAAGGGAACCTTGTACATTTTTCCTGGCATTATCTTGAACAGTTAAATAAATAATAATGCTTAGGTAGGGTAGTTTATTATAATATAAAATAAACATTGTAAATTTTGTACTACTGAACACCATAGCTATTGAATTTAGTTTACCTTGTATATGTTTGCTTTTATATGTACTTCTTTACATCTAGTAGATGATTAATTTGAGTAGGATTAATGTTAATAGAAAAAATGTTCATGCAACAGAATTGAACTAAATCACTTGTCAGATATTAAAATGTTGTTATATAGACCCTATTTTTTATTATAGCATATTCTATTATAGTATTATCACGGTTTGTTTCAATGTTTTATATATTTAATGCTTTATAAAACCAAAATATATTAGCTATAGTTAAATATCCTGCAGAGTTAATTCTTATTTAACTTTTTGGACTTGACATAACTAGAAATTTTGAGTAAATATTTTAAATAAAATTCCAATATTCAACATTTTCCAGTATTGAACTGGATTCCCCTTAGCCATTTATGTTATTAACTTTGAATTTAAAATTATTGTTATTACAATAACGAACTGTCATAAAATTCGTTTCATTTGGCAATAAATGATAATTCTATTGGTTCAGAAAAAAATTATTGATTAAATAAATGTACCCTATTATCATTTCATTGGAGCTACTAACTGGGACAGATATTAGTTGAAAAATGTTTAGTGTACTGAAGCATCAAACCATTTAAATAATTATTTTCTTCATTACATTAATTCATTAATCTAAATACTAATTTGTTAAATTTTTGTTTAGATGGACAGGAAAAACAGACTGAATCAATTGAGCAAGGAGAACAATCACAAGACATGAGTAAGTAAAACTTCAATTATAAAAATAAACAAGATTATGAAATGTTTTTCAAAGTTATATTTTTTAAAGCAATCTAGTGAATATTAATAATATAAGTTAGAACTATAGTGAATTATCCAATCTCAAGTTGGATAATTACACTTGATAATTACAATAAATTTCAACTTACATGTATAAAAAATGACCACACTAAAAGATAAAATCTGAGATTTATATTTACATTAATATTACAAAAGTAACTCACATACATGTATATGGAAGAGGTTTCCTGTGTGATCCCCATGTAACATCTTAGATTATTTCTTTAACACTCAATGAACTTTCTAAAATCATTGCTGAGTGAGTTACTATTTTTTTAAATCATAAACAGATGTCTGCCTACCACATTCCTCTGCCACATGTTTCTTGAGCTACCACTAACATTTATACTTGATAAAATTCATGTGCACAAAATATTTATATATGACTCCTTGTTTTATATAACGTGTAACATGGCAAGTTATAGTGGTATATGTGTGCATGCCATAGTAGTTGTAAATATTATTTTAAAAGAAATCGCATGACAACTACCAATCTATTTAATTTTAATTGTAAAATATACACTTCTGAAAAATAAAGAAAATCATATTATTAAGTGTGGATGTCCAGTGGAAGAAACCTCAATAACTTAGATAGACCAAGTTGATTCTGATGCTTACAACACAAGATTTTTGAGCTCCTATAATGGATCCTTTAGTGTGGTCAGTTCTAGCATTATTAATGATTATCACATAAAACCATTATATATTTAATGATACATACCACTAATCTCTGGGCATACAACAATGTCAAAACCCATAAAAGTTCTTTTTTACTTTATTGTAATCCGTAACTATAATGATAAAAATCAGTTCCATAATTGTCCATATCTTTCTTCAAGAAATGTTTATGAAATATCAGCTTAAATATTACTTAAACTTTTTTACAATATGTACTATTTTTGGTTCGTGAAATTAAACTTGTGAAAAATATTTTTTAAATTAATGTCAAACAATACTAATAAACGGTAACATTGTTATACCTCCTAATTAATATTTATTCAATAATGGACAGTTTAAATACAAAATGTTTCTATTGAATATTGTTTAAAAAATCATTATGTTAAAAGATATGTGTAGTTGTGTTGCTACACAAATTAACAAATACTAATATTTCATCATAAGTAAGCATTAAAGGTTTCTTATGAATAGTAAACAATTTAAAATTATCTGTATTTTTAATTACTTATTACTTAGATACTTATAACAGCATCATAATATGCATTTATGGGACATGATGATTCATGCATGAAGATGTATTGCATAATATTCCTTACTAGTGGCATAACTTACAAGTAAATATGTTCATTATCATAACTGAAATTGCTAATGACCTATCTGGAGCAATGAAAACAAAATAACAAATGAACCAATGATCAATATAAATGCAATTGTTTTTAAAATCAATAATTTGCTGACTTGAGTAGATAAGTTACATGTAAAAAATGTTAATAGATTTCCAGGATATTTCAAGCAGGGAAGATTTCATGAATGAATGTCATAATCCGTACAAATCAAGATATGAGCCCTTACTTTACCAATGTGATGGTAGAAATCATTACTGTGAAAAGATTTATAATAGTGGCACACTGAAAAGGAAATATATATCTTCTTGTGAATTATCTACTGGTCAGAGTTTAGAATTCTCCAGAAATGAAATTGGTCATCCATATAGAATAAGTCAATCTGGGGAAGAAGTCTACAACAATTCATCCACCCCCAGTAATTATATTTTTCACGATAATTCTGAGTCTGGTGGATCAGAAAACAGTATAACTGATGACAGCTGCAGTAGTGCAAACTGCAACAGTAGTGATGAAAATAATTCTGTTAAAGAAAACAAATTCACATTATATTTAAATAGAAATATGGTCAACCAAATGAATATTCCCTTGAGAAGAAAAAAATTAAATTTTATGAATAGAACTGGAAATAATGACAGTCAAAACAAATATAAATTGAAAATATCATTAAGAGAACAACCAACAGTTTTTAAAAACTGGTCAATGCCATGTTTGTCCATTTCACATTCACTGAGTAATATCAGTACGAATAAAACTGGAATGTGGAATGAATTCAAGTTTTATGAAAGTTCTAGCATTGAATATTTTACTCCAACATCAGACTCCTTAAAAGGCAATTCAGGATACTGTATATGGTCAAAGGGAACAGAGATATTTGATACTGATAAAGAGGGAGGTAAGGCTGCTACAGAAGCACATAATAAATAATGCTTTGTGTGAGTTTTTATTTTTTCATAACTTCTTCCATTTTTTATAATAACAAATTACATAATTCATACACGTCTAACAATACTACAGAGAACATCAACAAATTTTCAGTTTGTAATTAGTTATTTGGGTACTTTTGTGTTAAGTTTGTTATAATAAACCAATTATCAATGTTACATCATAGATCACATTAACACTTAAGGAGATTAGGAAAAAATTATTTAAATTTACATCTAGCTTTTATTTTTGCTAAGTTATTCCCTTTTAATTTGATTACAGCACTGGATGAAGGAGGTGATTTTAATATAAAAGTGAAACATGCTCAAGTTTGTAAAGATTCAAAAGTTCCAGGTGATCAAGCAATATTTACAACCTGTACAGAAAATAACTCACAGAATTTCACAACCACATCTGATTTTGATCATGGGGAAATGTTAGGGAATAAAGTCTCACAGTGTGTAAGTAAGCACCTTGGAGGCAACCATAACCCACGGAATAACTCGATAGAAGTAATGGACGACCAAACTGACGTTTTAAAATATGTATCTCGACCAGTCAGATTTGGATCTCCAAATAAGAATGAGAATCCCTCTAATGAAAATAAAAAAAGTTCTACAGATGGGAATAATACTGGCCCAGGAATTAATAGTTCTCAAGACGATGTCAAGAATGAAGAAGAAAATGATCAATGTGAAAATCATAGCATGTCATTTAAATACAATACAGATTTTACTGATGAACCTAATTCACTTTTATTTTCTAAACTTAATGACAAAGAATTTAAAGATTTACAAGATTTTAATGTATCAAATGAAAACTGTCAAATGAAACAAGATACAACAAATGAAACTGAAAATATTTCAGGAGACGAAGTTAAACCATATGTTACAACTCCGTCCTTAAGAAGGCGAGGTATTGGAGGTTCTCAAAGATTGACCAGAGATGAAAGGCCACTTCCAAGAGATGTTTCATACATTCTTCAAGATAGCTCTGAGGACGAAGAAGATGGTGAAAATTATATCGTTACTGAACCATCAGAACCTTCAAAAATGAAAAAGAAAGTATTATTCGCTGATATTGCAGATTTACCAAATTCATCTACTGATGAATATTCTGAAGAAGGTATAACTATAGAAGAAATTGATCAAAATGGAACTAATGATTCTTCTTTAATGGAAAGAAACATAAACAATTTGCAAACTCAAGATGATTCAAAAAACAATATACAATCAACAAATTTTGAACAAAATTGCACAGAAGTAATACCTGAAATTTTCGATGAAAGCATTACAGAAAGGACACATACAGCAACTTTAAGAACTCAATATTCAACTGAGAAAATTTGTGAAGATTTCATATCTAATGCCATTAAAAGTGGAACTTTCAATGCAAAGAAAGAAGACTCTGAAACATTATTGCAAGGTATGAAAGGCTTGGTTTATTGTTCATCAAAATAACAATAATTGTTTACATACTAAAATGAATGGATTGTGCTTCGATGGGTTCAATGAGTTGAAGGTGTGCTGGAAATAAATGGTATAACCACTAATCTGATTAAGCCATAAAATTATATTAGCTATGTTATACTTAATTTGTCTTAATGTACTTATTATTTGTTTTTAATTGCTTCAGCAATGACCTCTACAGTGCACTTCAAAATCATCTTTTGATTTTTCTTCTGAAAATTCTTTTTAATAAATACATTTTATGTTATTTCTTTCGGGGTTTAAAGGTTTCACAAATTCTTTTCATAGAAGAAACTTCCAACATTCTTACTTTTAGCTATTAAAATTGTTTTTCTTTCTTACTAATTAGAGTGAAATTAAACTACATTCTTATAATTTGAATGTGACTTCATATCTTATATGAAATGCAATTATTTTATTACAATTAAAATATTATATACTTACTACAAAAAGTGTTTTACCAGAGATTAGTGTATTCACAAAATAATTACTAGTGTACTTTTTTATGTGATATATACAATCCAACATTTGTAACCAAATTTTGCCATTGGATGATTACACATTCTCAGGACCAGAATAAATTAACTAAATCATTTATGACTGACTTAACAGGTGTCTTAGAACTCTCAAATATGAAAAAGTAAACCTAAATATTTATACTATATTCCATCATAATTTTCCTTAGAATTTGCATAGAGTATTGAGTCCATAACATTAAGTTTATAGCACATTAATGCTTTGTAATTTTTGCTTTCCCATTAGTTTATCAATTTTAAGTGAATAGCTTCTTGAATGCCCTGCTTTGTTCTGAAGCCTTAAAAATGTTTAATCACTAATAGAAGCATATTTCTTGTTAAAAAGTACCGTTTTTTCATTATTTTTATATAATCATAATGAAAATAAGAATGTACTATAGTCGACCGAAATGAATTTGTTATGAAAATAAAAAATGTTATTCATAACTAAAATGAGTAAAACAAGTAATATGCTTCTCATGAGTAAACATTAATTGTTTTTACTAACAAATACTAATAACTAACATTATATTCTATGTGTGTGACATTTTAGAAGGCACCCAGCTGATTGAATGTGGACATGAAGACATAAGTGACTTTCCTTTCCCAAAACCTAGTCCCAGATTTCCAGCCAAAATGCCGTCTCTAGAAGAACCCCCAGCAGCCAGTGAAAGCGGTCAAGGCTATGCAGCTAAAAAAATGTTCTGGGAACACGTGACATCGTCTGAGAAATCAACAAAACAGGAAACTCAACCCCCAGTTCCTAAACCAAGACTAAGTTTAGCATCATCTGCATCGAAGGGAGGTATGAGTGAAGAAAAAGGCACGACTGCGGACTATTCGGATGCTTCCATATTTCAGGAAACTTCAGAAATAGATAGCGTATTAGAAGACTCTAGTGATCTTACTACAGTAAAACACGTAGTTTCTGAATTTACTAAGGAGTGTGAATCAGGTGTTAGTGATGAATCTCAGAAAGTTACAACCTCACGTGAAGAACATATTGATGATATGGGGAAAGGTATGGATATTATACTGAATAAACGTCGAATTTTTGAGCGATCGGTTTCTTTGCCTACAGATAACATTGAAGATACAACATTGAGTAGTGTGCGCGTTAAGAAAAGAATTTTTGAAGCACAAATAAAAAAAGAAATGGTAGTAGAACAATTAATGACTCAAGCTGAAGAAGAATCTTCACCTGAACATAAGGCCCTAAGTCAAAAACAAATACAGGAATTAAAAGAAGAGATAATCATCATTCAAGATAGTCAATCTGGCATTACAAGAGAATATGAAGAAAAGGATAAAGAATTAATTAAAATAGTCGATGCAGAGATAATTCCGTTTGAAAAGAAATTTGATAAAAGTGATGAACAGTTTAATCTTAAAACATCCTTAGATGAAGAAATCGCTGACGAAGTTAAAACAGAAAAGGAGTTGGATGGAAAAGAATATGGCGAAAAGGACCAGTATGACCAGCATGGATCAGAGAAAATATTTGAAGAACTCCAATTTAAAACTTGCGCTATCACTAAGACGTCTGACTCATTAGAAGTTCATATTGACAAAAGTGAACTTGAAGAAACAGAAAAAATAAAAGAGCTGGACGATGATATTAGAACTGCTGGTGATTTCACTGGGACGGTTTCGGACGAGACCAAACGTATCCGATCACCGACACTTCAAGATAAATCAAAAGTTACAAGTTCAAGGGCTACCAGCCCAGGAGACAGTGAAGATACATTATCTGAGTCGGATGTTACACCTGAAGAGGTTCGATTTAAAGAAGAAGACATTCAGGACTGGGGTGCGACAGAAAATTTCTCAGATAAAGATCAAGAGAGACATACACTTGCAGGTGTTTACACACTTGAAGGACACATTCAAGATACAGTGTGGGAAGTACCTGTTCAACAAGAACCTCACTCAATGAGTGGTGAAATAATAGAGCCCTTCCATAGTGGTTATTCATCTGATTATGCCAAGGATGAAGTATTAGTAGAAGAAAAACCATTGACTGAACACGAAGCCCGAAAGATAGCGACATTTGTTATAGATGACATAGAATCAGAAGTCTCCAAACGTACTTGTCTTGGAACTATAAAGACAACAGATTTGGAATCGCAGTCTGAAGATCGCAGTGGAAAAATTACTTCAAAGGATATGGAACACATGGAAGAAGTGGAAAGTGATATTTTAGAGTCAGCACTACCAAGAAAGTACCAGGAACAGCTGAAATTCGCAAGAACTGATACGACTACGTCGAGTATGGATATAACCGATGAAGATTTAAGAAGTAGCGGAGTAGACACTGATATTTCACCAGCCGAAAGTCAGGCCTTTAATTTATACCACGCGGCTGATCTAGACCACCACAGTGATGATAGTGCAAAAGATGTTGATAATCAAGAATTTGATGATCATGACACGTTTGGAGAAGATGTTGTAGAAAAAACGTTAGCGGAAGTTCGTGAATCCTTAGAAGCCGCAAAAGAAGAATTAATTGAAGAAAAGAAGAAGAAGAAAGACAGTATAACAAAAGAATCTCCATCTGAATTTGAATTTACTGTTCTAACAGTTCAGAAGAAAGTAGATGAATCAATTCAAGAAATTCATTCTGAAGAAATAGGAATTTCAGCATTTGCGAAAGCGAAATATGATGAATCAAAATATGATGCCAAAGAAAGAAGTAGTGATATATCCGATCACTCGTTCAAAGAGATATCTAAGGAAGATATAACAATTAGTCATGATAAGGAAAAAGATACAATTACATGTTCGACCGAAGAAAAGAAGGAAGAGAAAGTCACCACAAAGAAGCAAACTCTTGTAGAAGAAAGTGTGGACTTGAAGAGTGAAGAATCTATCATCCATGAGAAAAATATTGGTTCAATGACAGTAACAAATGACACTGATGCAGTGGAAACAAGGAAAATAGACAAAACACTTATAATCACCGGTGATACTGTCATAAAAAATGTCATTGCTGAAGTCGACAGTGAAAATAAAAACAACTTGGTGGAATCATATAAATATAAAAGTGTTGTAGACATTAGTGATCCTGACAAAACCATCCATAAATTAGAACAAAAAGAAGATGATGTATCCTTTGCGACTGAAAGCAAAGTATCTTCTACCAAGGAGGAGATTGAGCTTATTTCAGAAGATACTGAATCACATGTAATGACAGTAGTGGAAAAAAGTAAAACAACAATTACATCCAAACTTGAATCAACAGAACATTCAGAGCAAGTTCTCAAGGAAATATCATCGTATGAAATTGATGCTGACGGCATTGAAAGCCTTAAGGCTCAGGGTTTGCTTAGTTCTGATTTTGAACCAGTAAAATATGTTGAAAAACAGGCCGTTTATAGGACATACAGTGAAGAATCACAAAAGTCCTCTCAAGAAGAGAGCATAAAATCACCATTACAGGATGATTTTTCATCTGATAACCAACAGACGTCGGATGGAGTCCAGATGAGTTCAGATAAACTTTCTAGTTCTATTCGTAAAGTGCACGGGGACTCAAGTGTCAGCTCAAGAACCAGTGAACAGAAACCAAGCAGCGGTGATTATGAACATTATTCTAGTTCAGGAGAAAGTTACTATCAATCATTTGAACAAACTTCGGAGAGTGCTCGTACTTCGAGTCGACCTTGTTCTTCTGATGTTGAAGGAATGGTTGCCAATTTAGGGCTGGCCACTGGTTCCTCAGAATACGAGTCAGCAATGTCGCACGAAATCTCCGCCCAGTCAACTACCGCCACCTCACACGATTACCACACTGCAATTAGTTCTCTCAGTTCAAGGGCTTCCATGAAGTCTCTTGATTCGGAGAGCTCGGGAAATCTGGCTAGTGTGGAAATATCGAGTGAAGCGTCAGAAACTCTTGTACCTTCCGCTTTAGAATTGGAAAAAGATATGGAGTATTCAGCTACTGGAACAGCTACGGATGGTATAAGACCAATTCAACCTACCGAATCAGATCTTATTCATACAAAAACTCACAGCCCAATGAAAATAAAAAGCTTTTCAGAATCAGTGGAACAGTCTGTAAGTTTTGATTTGTCGGCAGATGATATATCCGATGACGAAGCTGACATTGAATGTAATGTAGAAACTGAGAGTTCAAAGAAAATGAAACGTTCTTATGAAATGACATTTCAGCCCGAACCGAGACCAATTGGAGAAAGCTTATTTTCGGAAATGAAAATGCAGGAGGTTTCTGCACTTATTTCCACCACCGAAGACAAATCTGATGTGACTGTAGTCGATTCTGAAAAATACGAGGAATTAGTAATTAGTAAAGCCGAATCTGAAAAATTAGAAACTTTAGAGAAAGACAGTACTTGTAAAACTGTATTAATTAAAAGTGATACCACCTTAAGAGAAACTAAATTGGAATCTGCTTCGACCCAGTGTCCAACTGAATATGGAGTTGTAGATTCAGTTACATTGAGCACATCGACTGTTAAAGGGACAGGTTGGCCGAGTGTCTCTACTCAAGTTACATCTGATACTGAGCCGAAATTGAAATCTTCCTCACAGACTAACGGGCCAACGCAGGTCGATTACAATGTTGAATATGACGAGATAGAAACAGATGTTAAAAAACGCCCGGGTCACCGCAGGAGTGATAGTGCCAGCATAAGGCCGTCCATGATTCCAGTATTTACCAAGAGGCTGAAAACTGAAAAGAAAGCTGACCAGATAACTCAAGATTCTACCGAAAGTGAAAAGTATTCAGGAACTGAATTAACCTTAAAAGAAGGGCGGCACGATGAGAAAAAGGATGTTGATGAAGCTGAGAAAATTGAAGAGGAATATTATCAGACTGAAGCGGATCAAGGGCTAAGCAAAGATATTAGAGAAGGCAGAAGAATGATTGCGGTGCACGAGGATATGTTTAGTTTAGAAGACAGAAAAGAAATGGATATTTCGGCTCAATTTGATATTATTAGTTCCAGTGAAATTGAACAACCGATGTCAGCAGGACTCTCTGATGACCGACCAGATTCAGAGTTGGCCGAACTTATGAAACAGATTTCATCAGATGCCGCAACTGAAGATCCGATTGAAAGGCCCAAGTCTCCAGAACCCGCTGATGAATGTGAAATTAAGGATGATACACCAGAGTTTTCTTCAGAAGCCCAAGCTAGTGTTACAGAACTGGAAATGGAATATTCTGGCGCTTTTAGTCGTACGTGCGAATACGAATCGCACGTGAGCCCTATACACGAGAAACCTAGTTTGACTTATGAGAGTGTGGATCACACTTTTATGGACAATGAAATTGAGTTAGCAGAAGCAGAAGCCGCATTTCATGTAGTTGAGCATTTTCCAGACGACGATCTTAAGCCGATGACAACCACTGTTTCTGAAGACGCCGATAGTGAAAAACATGAATTAGAAACCCACGAATTAATATTTAAAGAAGAACTTCTGACGGGTGAGTCGAAAATAAGGAGGTCTTCACCCAGTATCCCAGATATAACTGTAACTCAACACATGACACCAATTAGTGATGGAAAATTCGACTATACCGATATAGAAATTGAAGCGATGAACATAGACGATGACCTAGAAGATTCCAAACAAAAGTCTGCTCCTCAAACACCGGCGTCCGTATCAAGCAAAGCGTCGTCGGAAACTGAAACCGATCAGGGATGCGAATATATCCTGGACGATTCGGACAGTGCAGCAATCCTAGAAGAACCTGAAATGCAGGATGATATTGACTTGGGGGAAATTTCTCACACTACTGAAGAGAAAACTGTGTTTGAAACGAAGGGCGACACGTCTGCTGATCGCGATTCCTTAACGGACTCGCCAAATAGCGATTCCTTTGAAATGTTAGAAAAACCGGACATTTCGGACGAATTTGTAATCATTGAAGAAGTTGGAAAAGAAGCTCAGGAACAAGACAGTGAAGGAAAAGGAGTTAAAATCGAAGGAAAACCTATGATCAGAAAGCCTAGTTCAGAACCCGACATAATTATACCCAAAAGTGTTACGGCCAAAATGACTGAAATTAAGTATTTCAGTGCTGGAGGTACAGAAGAGGATATGGCACCGTTCAGTTTTGAATCGGGGGGAAGTCCTTCCACTAACACAGAAAAATCAGGAGGAGGAACATCGGAGGGATCTCCTCCTTCCGGCGAAGATGTGGAATACGATAATGAAGTGGAAGCAGGAAAGAAATGGATGGAAATGCAATTTCGTGGGGAACACGCTGTTGCAGTTTATGGGTATGACATAGAGTTTGAACGTGGACCTCTCGAAGATATAAAGGAAGAAGACATCAATGACTTGGAAAGTAGTAGCAGAATTGGAAGCATGGGAAGTCAAGTTAGCCATTCAATTGGAAGTTTCGGAAGTATAAAGGAATCGTTAAGCAGTACACCCGATTATGACGTACTTGCCGGTAGGAAATTTTTTACCCGCTCCGGTGAACACGATGATGTTTCTATGAGTTCTTTGCAAGAATTTGAAAGATTGGAACATTTATTAGCCTTGGAATCAATAAAAAATAGATCGTTAGGCTCGCAGGACTCGTTAACAAGTTCTAGTAATAGCAAGAAACATGGAAGTAGGAGTGGTGGAGATGACATTTCATTAGGCTCCCTTAAAGAGTTTGAAGGATTAGAAAGTGCCTGCATTGCAGCAGAAAGGATAGAAATAAAAGCGAAAGCTGAGGAAGAATCGCTTTTGTCCGAGATCGAAGAAGGACATGAAAGTCAGGCTTCTGAATCTGAAAGCTGTGCAACTCTTTCTGCCAGGAGTATGAATAAGGCAGACTCGGATGACGATGACTACGAGAAGCGCATGTTTGAAATTGACGAAATTATTAGGCAGGCCCAAGTGAATGTTGAGAACTTTATGGAAACTGACAGAGGGGCGGATGTAGAAACAGCGGAAAGTCGATTGACGGATAATACAGTCTCGTTAGGCCGAGCTGAATCGATCGAGGAAGTTGCTAAAGTTCCCGACTTGGATTTAGATCAACCCATATATAATTTGACATTCGGTGGAAAAGGATACGGTCAACAGTGGAAAGATGTAGACGATGAATTATTAACTAGTACCGATTCATTAGACGTAAAAACTCAGATATCCAAAGTTAGCGTAGCGGACCCGCTTACCACCAGTACAGATTCGCTGGATTTAAAAACCTGTCACGGATTAATGTCACCTAGTACGGATTCGATCGATGGATCGTTACTCCACGACAAAACGAGAAAAACAGATCCGATGAGCGATTCAATCGAATTAGCCGCTGATAAAAGTGGTATGTTAACATCTACCGACTCATTGGAGGCAGAAGGTTATAAAATAACGCACAGTGATTCGATAGAGGATGATGATCAGCAGGTTCAAGGTACCAATGACCAGAGCAGTTCCAGTGGAAAAGAAGGCGATCTCGATCTTAGCTCGTCAGGAAAAGAAGATAGTGTAGACGGCGGTACGTACTCGTCGACCAACAGGATGCCACCGCCGAGGGCCGAGTTGATGCTTGGCAGTACAGACTCACTGGAACCGACCAGTTCTACAGCGACCCATGCAACATACCAGTATGAAACTGATTCGGTAATGTCCTCCAGCTTCACTTCTGTCGATTCGAATACAATGATTTCGAGCACGGAGAACATTGATCACGCCGCCTGCGCCGGAGTCTGGTTCGAAGATGGGAGGCCGTACGTAACGGAGGTGATAGAACCTGGAAGCGATGATTTTTCTCACGTAATACACCGAACTGTCGAAATGCCGCCGGAAATTCACAAAGTTTCTTTTAAAGGGCCCGACGCTGAAAAGGCCCTACAAGAGTATATCGAACGTTTCGCGCCCGGAGAGGACATGTCCGAGACACAGGAAGTGGACAGCGAGGGCAATGTACACATCAAGCGTGTTATACAGAGGCGCGTCGTCATCAAGCCGGACGAACTGGGGGGACAGTCGTCGGACCTATCCGGCCCGGACCTCGAAGAATATTTAAAAGGCCTGAATAAAGAGACATTCAAAGATATGTCTCCCCTCCTGGAGCCTGACAAATACTTTTCTGATCCAACTCAAACCCAAACAACTCCTCCCGTAGATCCCCAAAGCACTTATGTCACCCAACAAACTACTTCCACACGTCATGTCACTTCTCAGATTGAAGGTAGCCCCACTGAATTTATTTAAATGTTTGTGCTATGCCAATTTAATTAATTGCACGTTGAAATTATTATTTATTGAAATCAAATGTTTATACATTAACATTTATTACAACGCTATAATTAAACACTTGTAAATTATTCAGTTCGATAACGAGTATTTCGGTACGCCTCTGTCGTCACTTAAATTGTTATAACGACGAATTTTATATTTAATTTTATTTTCAATTATCGAGGAAAACATTGATTGTGGAACTTGAACGTATTATATATATATATATATATATATATATATATATATATATATATATATATATTATACGAGTGTATAATATTCGTTGTTGTTTATCGAGGCGTATTTAATATGAATTTTCAAAGAATTGAGCGTTGACCCGAATATTTATTTATAATTTTCTACGCCTTACATAGCTGTGCCATTTATAATCATCCAGTAGTAATGATAACTGAATCGTTAGGATGTTTGTGTATTTTAAAGTGACATATGTCAAATCGTATTATTTTGTTCATCTATTGCGGGAATAGTCTACAAGCTAAGCTATATTTCTTTTTATAATTAATTTTTAGGGGAGACAAAGAAAAGTGAGTGTTCAAGGAAAGAAGCTTTGGAAACACAGTGCCAAGGTTAATGACATTTCTGTTGCATATTGCTTGTCTATGCATGTTTGCAATAATAAGTACATAAATACAATATAATAACGTAATAGAATATCGTACAATTTCATAAATAACTAACAAAATAGTAGAAATACTCTAAATTAAATATTTTCTTTTCAAACTAGTGATTTCATTTCTGTGTTTAGAGTTACTACGGTAAATCATTTGTCCCCCTACATACTTTCATAAATATTGACTGTCATGATAATCAATCTAAATCTTAAAACAATATATTAGTTGCAGTAGGAATGGATGTATAACTTAAAATATCACATAATATATTTATTTATACCGCTATTTAAGCAAAATAATCCTTATTTTGATTGTATATATTCTGGTTTATGATTCACTCTCCTAATGAATTGTACTTTGGGAAAATTAACTTTAAGTTAATTTGCATTATTATAACTTTCGCAAGATCATCTGAAATATATTAAAGACCACTATCCATTTTTCATTTGCAAAGAATATAAACCTAATTCTCGAATAAAACAGAATTTATGTAAAATCAAATTAAAGGATTACTTTTAGTGAATTTCATTTACACTAGTAGTTGGCTATAATGCATAAATATTAGCAATGTCATGTACGAAAGCACCTTTGAAAGCGAAGGCTTGTCATATAGTACTGTGATGGTGGTGTATGTGTGAGAGAGTATGGTGAAATAAAAATTGAAAGAGAGTTTTTTTTAGAGCATGTCTTCAAAAAATGTAGTTTTACAAGTATCTAATCATGAATATCTGAAGTAGTTGATGCTTTGCTTTGCATTCGTTTCCCAATTGGCTTTTGCATAGGTGAACAAAAAGTGGTGAGACCTCCCTTAAAATATGACATTAGTATGGACGATGAGACAGAGTGTGACCCAAGAGAACATGACTGGAGATTTTACCTACACCCACATTTAGGTCAGTCTCTTGAAATATTTACAACACGAATATTAGGCGACACTTACACAATTTCTGTCTGTGTTTCGGTTGTTCATTTTTAATTTTTCTATGTCTAACAATAGTAAATAAAACAGTAAATGCAGCGTGGTTATTAGAGACTAAAAGCATGAAACAGTGTGCTGCATTCGTTTGTTTGGTGGTAAATCTTTCGGTATATCGTTTATATGTGTCGTTGAGCTTATGTACAATATTTCGATAGTAATTAAGCCTTTTTTTAATTAATGGTGTTTTCACAAAATTTAATTTGAGTATCCTTTGAAGTATTTGTATGTATTAATTTTTAAACATATCTGTACTCTTCTTCTCAATTAATAGATAATTGCCGTGCGTGTTGATTGATAATTTTATTTTGTGCGCAGAAGGGGATGAGGTTCAACAGGAAACTGGAGATGCTGGAAAACAGGATCCTGACAAGTAGGTATATTTGCATTTATTATTATTTCAAATTATATCCCTTTAGTGATGATCTCTTTAGTTGCATTTAAGACACTACAGATACCGCAGATATTTGTGAGAAACTGAATTCTTACATTTCCTAACACTTTTTACATAAAACTTGTCAAATAAAATAACTTATTGTGTGCATAGTTTAACCCTCTATGGGCCTGTGTAACTTTCAGGTCGCATTTCAATTTATCCAGATTTTACCAAATAATTATAGCTTTTTTGTGAGATGGCTCATAAATCTTAATCCTATAACATTATCAAGACAACTAATATCAATATCAATATTTTTTTTCTATCGCATATATAGGTTTATAATTGCTGAGATTTCATTCCCCAATTTTTTTGGGTTTAAAATAAAAATTCAGCCCATAGAGGGTTAAAATAAATAACTAATGTTTAATGTATTATGACCTCCTGTTCTCATGTGCTGAAATTCCATTGCAGTGACATGAAAAATACCACAAACAAGCCAGAACATATAAACTAAAAATATTTTAGGAGAGATTAATTAATTCCAAACTGTTTTGTTTGTCATTTATTAAAGAAATCACCGTACCGATGCCATTTATAAATTGTTCGATTTCTTAGAAAATTTAAATTTAGGAATGCAATAGAATGTATTTTTAAAATTGACACTAATTTTTCATTTCACTTTTCCAGGAAACAACCCGATGACAGCACTTCCAAGCAAGCCTAAGACCATTAGACACTATTACCCCCCAAACCTAATGACACTTTTATCTTATCGTGTGCTGAATAAAAAATTCCTCAAAATTTGTATGCTGAAATATCGCTACTGCTATTACTAAAAATTATAATTACGCTCTACCTTTCCATGCATTGTAACAATAATAATAATATTCTAGCGATCTATGAACTTATAATTATTAAAAATGAATTTCTATAACACAATAACTGTGACACATTTGACACTTATTCATCTATAAGGACACTGCTGTAACGCGGCGTACTATGAAAATACTAAAGGAACTATGAAATACTCGTTTGCAACGACTTCACTTATATATATATATATATATATATATATATATATATATATATATATATATATATGTATCTGTCTACGACTACCTTATACATTCTGGTGAATTCTCATTCTGCTGATAGCAAAAACTCAGCTGTTTAATTGCGCCTGCAAGAATGCCAATAATATGCAGTAATCATATCGGACAAGGCTTAATATCGTTTTAGGAATAATATAATGTTAACTGATGGGAACATGAATCAAAAAATACAAAACTAGAATGGTCACACTAAGCTACTTGAGCACTGGAGACCAAATTAACTTACTGACGAATAGCTGAATGAGAAATGTATTTCAATTATTAATGTGAAATAATGCGCCTTGTTATATTTTATATATTAGAATCATTCGAATGTTGTTTATAAAAATTTTTAAACACAGTTATGTCAATATTTATGTAATACAGTCATTAATTTAAATGCTTTACACCATTTGCTGAAAGTTGTATCAAAATTTTAATATGTTAAATGTTATATTTTTATTTATAAGATTAATATTTATATTCATTACATATATGAAGATATATATAATATAAATATATGTATGTTTAATGGGTACATAAGAGAATATATATATATACATGTACATCATTTGTATATGTATAAATTTAATGAAATGTATGGTGATATAATATAACGATGTATATGCATTTGAATAAAAACCTTTTATTAATGTATTTAACGGTGGAAAAATTCATAAAATGAATTTTAAAATGTGATTTCAGAACTATGTATGCTTATATATGAATAAGCTCATTCACAAACATAATGTGGAATAAAAATTTAGAAACTCTATTATATAACTTTATGTTGCTGCTAAGTGCATTCATTATAATATAGAAAATATTTTTAACAAAGTATAGGCAACCCATCAGATTGCATTAATATTTTTAATGCTATTTAAAGTTTATAAGAAATAGCGAGTTGTAAGTTTTAAAATTTTCATTTCATATTTTAAATATATGATATCTGTATTTTGTGTACAGTTGCAAAGAATAACACAATATGTATTGATTATTTGTATATCTCGAATGATTCGGATTAATAAAAGCACTACATTGTGTAAATATAAATTTGTCCTTATTAACTTCCACAATTGTTACCTTTTACCAATTTGCATGATTTTCCTTAGATGGTTTTCTTTTTTCTTTATTGATTTTTTTAATAAAAAGTGTAATAGTTGAATACAGACATTTTTAAGATATGGAACTACAGTGAATCTACAGTGGAAAGGAAAATGAATAAGTAATGAATGTTAACTAGCAACAGTTCCATCGCTACTGGGCCTTTCTGTAATAATAATTCTTTGAATGTGAAACTTCTTCATATAAATTCTCTGATTAAAAATAAACTGTGCATAAATTACATTTCTACTAAACATCTTACTGTCCAATTTGTTTGAAAGTAAAATAAATTGCTGACACCGTTAGCCACTTCAAGTTTATTTTTAATCCATCTAATTATTATTGCTAATGAATATTTTGTTTAGTTTGTTCTCCATTCTGGATGTCATTCACTAACTAATTTGCTCTTCTTCATCATATGCTAATGTATATATATATATATATATATATATATATATATATATATATATATATATATGTATGTGTGTATAATATCCCCAAGTGTTATAAAAACCTAATTAATTACAAAAATAAATTCAGCCTAATCACAATAAACCAGTTAAATATTGCACCATAAAATAAATAAATTAGCTATAAAATTCAAATTAATTGGATCAAAATCCATAGTCCATAATTTAAATAATCATTATTGCACACTATAAATAAATTTGTCTCCAAGGTGTACTGTATGGGGTACACCAAGTTACAGAAAATGTAATTGACTGTATTTTTAGATAAGATAGTGCAATATTAATTGTGATGTTGAAGGAAAGTATTGTTGGAAAGGGATGTTTTAAAATTATTCTGTCCTTGTCAATTTCAGGAAAGTATTACTAAGTGAAAATTATTTACCAACATAAATTGTTTATTGGTCATAAAGATAACTACAATTAATTGATTTTTGTCACATGGATTAATCATACAGAGTGCTCGAATTAAACATAAAAATGTATTCCTAATACAATGCATAACTAATTATTCAACAATATTTTTTGACCTAAAATTTTAAATTTCTCAAATAATATCATATTTGACGCATCAATTGATTATATTTCATCAAATACACTGCAGATTACATACAAATTCTTGCTTCATTGTTGGTATTTCCATAATGGCTTGTTTCTATCAAACACTTCTTATTATAAATCTCATACACCTCTGAACACTAATTTAAAACATCATAGGTCAGATACAAGATGATATACTACAACAGACAATTCTCAACAGTTCAAAAAACATTTCTTAGGTTAAACATCTCAAAATATCACATTTATTTATAATTCAAAAAATAAAATATTATAGTAAGCATAAAAGTGACTCATTTAGAAATTGCAAATCGGTTTAACCACCAAAACACGGATATCTACTTGTGGTTGTTGCATGTTAAGACAACTTCAGTTATACAGTCTTAATTCACTTTGTAAAATAAACATATAATTAACGCAGCGATGATAATCAATATCTTATAACAATTCGACCCTTGTTATGACTGCGCCTCGGTTTGTTGGCTTTCCAGATGTATTTCTGGCAGTATTCAATTTTCTGAAATTAAAAAAAAGAAGATATTAATTGCACGCTAATTATGAGCATTTAAATTATACATGAAAATAAATTAACGCATGTAATAAACTTTTTTCTGTTTCCAAAGCAGCATAGAAAAAAATTGTTCGGACATAAAGTTGTAAATAATACTGGACTATCTGACTGATGTCCAATTATTTAAACATTGGTTTCAAACAAAGTTCCACATTTATATCTTATCTAATCGCTGGGTGAAATATCAGAGCTGTACAAATACTAAAATTCCTCCTTCACAGAAGAATATTTACACCCGTATATATATGTATACCGTTTCATACATAAATTTTCATGAATTTCATTATTTTTGACGTCTTCACTGTCTCCACCCCTCAAGACCGATTCCATCCAGCTCCTTGTCATCTTCAGTAGCATTATGAAGATAGCAAAAAGTGGACATCGATGATATGGAATGTTAAAAATTTGCAAAACCTTAGCCTCCCAAATAGGTATCTTAAAACTATCTGTTATACACAAATCAGAAATTGAATGACAATTTAGAATATTTTAGATTCTATATAAATTAAGTTTGTTAACAGTAGACCTGGTTGTATATTATTTTTTATATTGTATCAACAACAAGAACCTTTTTTATTATCAGTTAGCTGTGCATATTCAGTTTCGGCTTTATTCCTCAGCAACAGAAATTATTACATTATTATAACACTGTAAATGACTTATGTATGGTAAAAAATTGGTAGCTCACCAATTTATTGTTAACTCGGAACAAGTATCGCTTTTAAAATATTTTTAATTTTGTCGCAATTACAATTTAACGACTCACATTACAAGCGGCGGCAGTTTTAGCGGCTTGGCACCAGTAGGAAGGGCCCCTGTAACAGCTAGTTCTCTCTCCATTTAATGCCAGCAACATGTTTCCATTCTGGCCGAGACTGTTACACATATTAATCCTGTCGCAGACAAGCGGCCCTGCAGGCAGACTATCCAGCGCAGTTTCCACTCGTGTTCCAATTTTATTTATCATCGATGTACACTGGAAAAGTGTATATTGTTTTTTAGAAAAAAGTTTTAATTCTAGACCAAAAGATTAACGCTTTTACTAATACCTCTCTATTTGATTATTGTCAGGGAACAGAACTTTTTCTGTTCAATAAACAGTAGTAGGTTAATTACTAATAATGCTAATTATACCGCAGGGTCCGTTCTAGACATTCAACACTTTCATTTTAAAAACTAATTATTCGTCTCAGTTATAATTTATTAATTTTTTCCCTTTTTTGTTTGGTACACTAAGGAAATGTGCTAGGGAAAAAAAATTACTGAAAAATCAAACGAAAATTAAAAAAAAGAATTGTTAGCATTTTCAAGCCTATATACGAAACCAGTGAGAGGAGAGGGAAAAACACACAAGCTACGATATTCCAACCCCTCGCAGACCACAAAGCAGGTATTCTAAAATTGTTGAATACATTAAATTATTTTCTTGTATGCAGCAGAATAAAAGAGAAGTTGACAGGCTCATGGATTGAGAAAGTTAACAGTCAAATAATTATAAATATTTTAAATGATTATAAATTCTTACTTTCATGAAGTAGAATTCAAGAATCCTACTCTCATAGTTAGTCTTCCATTGAAATATGATATTGAGTTCTTTATTGCCTAATAGTAAATAGACTTAATAGTTTGAAAACTTACAAAAGGCTGTTCGGATTCTGGAAAGTGGAGGCACGCTTTCTGAAGGCTCTTATTTATATCTGAACACGATGAATCCTTGCAATTCAATTCATTCCTCAGGTTGGACATGAGCATATCGCAGAACAGACATTCTTTCATTTTTGCTGAAAATGAATTGAACAGATAACGCGAATTATATCATTGAAGAATATCGTCGTTTGAGTTCTTATGCACGAAACAAAGGATTGGAAATACAATCTAATAGGAAGCTTTTAGTTTTTATCAGACCTGGGAGTAACAAAGCCCAATGTTCTATGCCCTGAACTTTCTTTGGAATCATTCGACTAATATCAATTAACTAGCAGCAATTAATTAAGCAATAACTGTGATTAATATCGGTGACATTTGTATATAATCTGAAATATTATTATTAACAGTTATATAAATTAACTCGTACTTCATACTTACTTTCAATAACAAATGACGCGTTTCCACACAAATTGAGTGCAGTGCATATTTCTTTCGGATCTAGTTCAGCGGCCAACAATGTCAGTACAAGGTCTGCGTACTGGTTCACAAAATCATTACACTGCGATGTTACGGTTTTGGGAAGATGTTTACAGATATTGAGGAAGAAGTGTTTGATTTCTTCCTAAAAATGACAACAATTTTCAGAAAAAAACACCTCACATTTTTTTTAAAAGTTATTTACAGGTTAATGGCATATTTGTCCATTGTGCTCAGATATCGCTTTTAAACTTGCAGTGAACTGCTGGACATTTGTTAGGGTCGTTTGGTTAGGATTTTTGAATATTCAATCGTACAGAATCATTACAAAATAATTGTGACAGAACTATTGCACAATAAGGATCTTGCCAAAGCCCTTACACACACACTCTTTGATAAAGCTTAATTTCCCACAATTTTATGACCAACTATTTTAAAAATTGCAATCAAATATACACATATACATATGCATGCACATCTAATGATACAACAGTCCAGGAGCACAGAATGAATGTTCAAAACAGGTAACAACTTTAAATAATTAATGTTTCTATTAACTTACTTCTGTTTTGTTTTCTTTGAGAAACTGGTCCAGTTTGGTCATGACGAATTCACACATGACACATGTAGTCGAATCTTTACTGTTTTTTTCCTGCACTTCATCGGTTATTTCATTGTTCTCTGTAAAAATATTTCATTAATTTGTAAAAGCTAGTTCACTTTTTCCCATCCTCTCACTCACACAATCACACTGTTCTCCACCATTTGCACATTCTGAGGGTTTATAAGAAAAAAGGAGAATATGATGATGATGTTTATACGATATTAACAAATAAATCCTGCATGAATGATCCTATAGAAGCATGATCTTAAATCCAGTAGGATTAAGCGATCATGGAAATTAATATAATAAATGAAACTAATAAAAATAAATGACAAAAGAGAAAAATAAAGTCAACAATAAAACTTACGGATGCTTCCAACATTTCCACTTGGTTTAATAGTATCCTGTTTGTTTGGTACAACACATACATCTAAGTACACGCATGACTCTTGGGCAGTGAACTCAGCAAGGACCATTTCAATTATTGCTCGACGATTTTCTGTTATAAATTTAACACAGTCGATTGAAAGGGAATTTGGGAAGACATCGCGCAGGCACAGATCGGCCATCGCTTCTGTTATACCAGCCTGTGTGAGAAATTTAATTACAAAATTATAATTTTTATATTAAAATATTATTTAAAACTTTAAATTATAAAAAGTTAAATTATATACCTCCGTATTGTCGGAGATTTTATGTATTATTTCTTCCATAGCCAAAAGACAGAGCGGACAATTGGGTTTATCATTATACTCTACAAGCACCAGATCTCCAGGGCACACACCAATCTTAGGGCACACCTACCATAAATATCACCATTTTCATCAATATGAAGTTGGGCGAAACAATTTTAAATAAAATAATTAAACACGTTCAGTTGTGAACGTTGATCACAATTAATGCTAATAATATGTGCTATAAAAGAATAACTTGTGGATCCCTCTACAATGGTTTCAAATTAAACATAAATGAATGCAATAAATTGTGTAGTAAGAAATAAATTCTAACAATTTTACAAAATAAAATCCACTCTTTTCAAATCAATAAAACAACAATAAAAAATGTTAATGTTAAAACAACACTATTAATAAGCCTGGAATTATCCTCAATCTGAAATATATCTTTAATAGGAAGAATTAATACCTGAGAAGGATCAATTTCATTGGCCAGTATAGCTACAAAATCATCCATGTATGTTTGTATAAAAGAGTTACACTGAGCTGTAACAGTTTTGGGCAATTTAGTGCAGACCCTCATTGCATAATTTTCTATTTCTTTTTCGGTGCTAGGTAAAGTGATTTCCTGAAATAGCAAGAATAGTGAATACAAATTTAAAGGTGTATTAGGTTTTAAGAAATTGAAAAATTTCAATGAATATTTTTGAATACCTAACATCTTACAGTAAACAATAAAATCAATAACACGATACATATTAAAACGGCAATATGGTATACCTGCTGAAGGAAATGAAGGACATATTCGCACATAGCACATACCATTTTATCTTTTGGCATATTCTTACCATTCAAAAATGAGGATGGGACCATTGTTAATGGATTATACAACACTTCAGGTAAGTGAACTATAAAAGAAAGAAATACAATTTCAATATTCAATTTCAATCATCATTGGAGGGGTTAATATTTTATAGTAATTTATATTCTTAAGAAGATTTTAGAAAATGGATGACTAGAAAAAAACATACTCTCTTCATTCACGGTTAGGTCATCAATCCAATTTTTATTAGTTGTTTCTGAATTATCAAAAATGAGGGGTCGTAAGAATACCTGAAATTGAAAAATAAAATTTAATATAAACGGTCTAATATAAAGTTTAAAAAGAAATTTAATGAAATCTTCAATATTTGTTTAATGTCCTTTATTTTATCTGTATTTACAGGTAAAATAATTTAAATTGAATTATCTAAATCAAGAACAATAACTACAACATTTTCGTACCTGCTTAATTTTAGTAACAGATGGGCAGACACCAATTTGTTTGCAAAGTGTTTTTCCATCAAGTTCCTCCTTTAAGAAGTTATATACCACTAAATAATATTCATCAACTATCTTCAGACACTGCAAAAAAAGATTTAGCAATAAAAAAAATTATATTAACAAATATGGAATAAGTCAATCGATATTCCAGTTAATTGTACAATATTTATACCAATGTGTCACCTTAATACATCTTACCTCATTTTTATATACAGACATCTGTGAACATATTCCCTTCAAAACTATTTCAAATTCCACTTCTGTAGTATTCGACGTTAAAATATCTTTTAGGTGAGACACTAAGCTAACACACAAATCGCAAGCTAGATCATCATTAGCATTCATTATTTTAGTGCCAATGGAACTCGTGTGTATTGGTACTCGAACCTGAATAATAAAACAAACAAAATAAGAATTCAACACTGGTTTGAAATTGCCAACAATATACTGTCCACATTAGCTAAATGCAGAAATGTAAGAATATATATGTATCCGCGTGTGTATAGATTAAAACAAACCAAGTCTTTGTCGTGGTTATGATACTTTTCTTTGCAAACACCTGCAAATGAGCATATTGGGCCACCGTGAATAATCTTCTCAAGAAATTTGTAGATTTCAACTTTGTGCATGGCAACTAAAGTGGAGCAACCATCTGAATATGAACCTGTTTTACCACAAAACTGAAACAGAACAATTTATAAATTTGGTTGGAATCAACTCTCGACAAGTTATGGAGCTAAAAATGTATTTTCTTTTATCTGAAGTATCTCGATATCTATAATTCCGTTAACATAAAGAAAAGATAACAAACCTCAACGAAGAAATGAAGTATGGAATCCGGTGATGAAGCTTTAAGTTTCTCTCCCATGATGACCATTAGTTCGTTACAATTGTCACAATTTAATGGAGTAGATTGTGGCGAAACATCTGCCTGTAAGATGTTTTTAAAATAACTATGAATACAATTTTAAATAAATCAAGATCAAATACAGTTTATCAAGAATAACTAAAATAAAATCATACACTCTATCAGTGTACTGTACAACATTAAATAAATAATACTAGTGTTATTACATTCATGCGATATTCTTGCTCGAGCCGTAAAATCCTATTATTGTTACAGAGGCCGGCAACAGAACAAACTACTTGTGGATTCATTTGCGATGACAGAACATCAATCAGCTGAGGTGCAAAATCATCCATTAGCTTAATGCACTCTTTTGTTACAATCTTTATAGGTATAAGCCTGCAGGAACCTTCTAGCACTGCTTTTATATCTTCCTGTGACAAAATAAGGAATGCTAGAGTAAAAAAGGAACCAAGTAATATACGACAAATTACAATCTAGAATAATTTATTATAACAAAGATTTCAACAATAATAAAGTTAATCATAAACTCTATTCTGTTTATCCATAAAATTCTGCAGATACCAACCGTTATATCTTAGCCTGATTTTTTAACAAGTTAAAATTAAAACATGAGGAAGTAAACAAAAATAATTTTTAAAAAGTCCAATTAAAAAATGTACAATTCAAGAAAGTACATTTTTTATCCTAAACATTAATTCTGAGATATATTAATATTTATAACATTAATTAATAAGTTATTATTAAATTATATATATATATATATATATATATATATATATATAAAATCATTAATTAATTTATTATATTTACCTGAGTTTCATTACTTTCCAACTGGTCACGTGCAGTCTTGACCATGTCTAAGCAAACTTGGCAAACTTCTGACTTGTCCTTTTCTATGGGTATTTCCTTTTCCCAAACTCCTTGAATGCAATGTTTTAAAGCAAAGCATTCTACGGCAGTCCTAAGTAGACAAAATAAATCATTTATAATCAATCATTCTATATACATACGAATCTATATACAGATTAATATTTTGTTTTTTATTCAAGCTTAAAGTACACATGCATAGGTGGAGAAAAAAAGATTTAAATTTTTGAAACAAAACAAAAATGAACGCTTGTTCAGAAAAATTCAACTTGTGCAAATGAAGGGATATCGAGGTAAGTTTATCTGGAAGAATAAAGTATTTGTAAGAGTTATTCAAATCTAGACACATCAACATCAAGCATTCCCAATTTGAAAACCAAATTATACAACATATACAGGTACTTTTGTTCATTCAATTGTTATGTTAAACTTACTTAGTTCATATCTCTATATCAGTGAGTCAAAAACAACACTCTCTATAATAATAGAGAGTCTATATAATTAGTATGTGTTTGGTTTGTAACAGAAACCAAAAAATCCAAATGCAACTTAAGTAAATGGAATTGCTTGCAATTGGAATATTATATGAAATAAAACTTAAACAAATTATGCTTTGTTTGGCACTCAATTTGGGGGTTACAGCAGACTAGATTTTGGTACTATTGTTTGAAATTAAAAATGATAAAAAAAATTAAATTATAAAAATTAATCCTGTAAAAAATTGTTACATTTCCAACACAGTTATATAACTTTTGTGTTTTACATATATAAAATATTAGAAATATTTAAAATGGGATATGAAAATGTAATCAATAGGAATATCAAAGAGACAGTGCAAGAAAACATTCTTGGTCTCAAAACACAATATGATAAATGTAATGTTCAATGTCTTTTTTCTAAGACAAAAACACATCCAGTTTTTATTTTCGGAGTACTTTTAATATTTTTTGAAAACTTGTCAGCAACTTATGAGCTCTCTTCACTTTGAATGTTGACTGTTGGATAAGTGAATTGTGAAAGATATGCGTATCAACAATCACAATGTCCACAAACAAGATCAAAGATTCTGAAGGAAACTTCATCTGTATCAGATTCACACAAAAGAGTATAATGATGAACTTAGTACATAAGTTAATTCGTCAATTACAACCTAACCATGGGTTTTTATGAACATAAAAAAAATTTTATAAATTACTTAAATTAATACAATTACAAAACTAGACTCTCCATGGCTGAAATCAGAACAACTTACGTTATATTATGACACCAATATTCCTGACCTTGGTTGCACTTTAAAGGCTTCACGTATTCAGTACCAAATTTTATTGGTATAGAACTACTGGATATAAGACCAACTGAAAACATAAATTATAATTAGTATTTTATTCATAGTTTCAATAAAGCGCATTAAAAAAATCAGTTCTAACATTGTATTGAAATGTAGTTTACAAGTGTATGGGTAAAAAAGAATTATATTGCGTTATATAGATCATAATGAATTATATAGGAATAATCTGATTGGGGTTTTTTTTCTTTTAAAAATATAAAAATTATGAAACTATTGTGTCAGTTCGTGTTAAGGTCAAAAGCAAATTTAAAATTAGAACCTAAAACTGGCAATATGCACTTCGCTTATTTATTTCACACTTCAATTACTTAGCCATTCACAAATAACTTTGCTAGCAGGTCTCTACTTGTAAAGAGCAATGCGAATTATGAAATGGTTCAACACCCATTATGGGTTGGAATGCGGATATTTCAGAAATGAGTACTAGAATACTAAATAATAAGAATAAAATATTATCTCCATATAAGTACATATCCGTAGGATAATAAACATATTAAACATGTACATAAATACCACCGTATCAGTAATTACGTAATAAAACTTTAATTCTATATTTCTTCGAAGCGTGACTTACCTGAAATCGATAGCAGAAAAAAACTAGGGATTAGCAACCCCATTTTAAATTTTCTTTAATTTAACTAACACGGAAATTGAAGGTCTATGAAGAAACTAACAGCGGCAAGTAAAGTAGACAAAGGCACAATAACAGTCATCAGATTATTAGACGCTAAAGACGAATAACAGATGATTCACGTACAGACTAGCCAACCCTATCTTTTTCTCAACAAAAATTTTCCCACTCCATTTTGAACTTATTATATGAAAAAAAAGAAATTTAAATAATTGTAATATTGAGTATTGATTGGAAATATTATTTACAGTGCATGTGAAAGTGACAGTGCAGTGAGGATGCCCAAAAAAACATCCAAAGTGCTAACAGTGACTAACACCGCTACTGAAGATGGCGAGCAGCCGAAACCAGTTTAGCAAAGACCAAACCAGCGAGAGGAGTCAGAAACATCACGAACCTACAGTATTCCAACCCCTCGCAGACCACAAAACAGGTATATGAAATTATTTACTTTTGGATGCATGGAGGTCAGAGGCAGCATAATAAATACATTTTTTTGTAGGTTAACAATAATTAAAATACTGGAACTATATATTTACTTAAATTAAGTTAATATATAGTTAAAATATATTAATTATATTAAGGCAGTTTACCGTAATAAAGTAAAGGACATTACCGACAAAATTATAACAAATTTTGGGTCAGTTTATAGCTCATAATGCCTGAAGAAATTAAATATTTAAGTTTAACTTTTTAATTGCGTGTAAGTAATAAAATTACAATAATATACGTTCATTAGTGTCTGCACATAAATGGGTGTATAATAAATACAATTCCCTTACATGCCTTGAATTATTGCAATATAAATTAATGAGGAGAAGAGTTTTCTTTCATTAACAAACATGTTTATTCATTAATGAATATATTTACTTATTATATGCATATATATATTTATTCATAGGGTTCTGCAACCAGAATAGGTCAGGATTATAATATCTGTGACATTTACAAATTAAAGCCAGAAAATATATATTTCTATTTTAATGGCTAACTTATATAAATATAATTTAATTTACATTACTACAATTTAATTGCTTATAATGTAGATTTAAAATTTATCACATTTCAATTTATTATTATTATTTTGCAATGTTGTTACGATTTCGATGGTGGATTTGTACATTAAGTCCATTTTTTGGTCGAAGAATTAATTCACCAAGAAGAGTAAGGTTTTCTCGCCTGCCAACAGATACAATTTTGAACCTTCTTAAGATAGTGGAAATCACTACCTTTTCTTCTAGCATCGCAAATTTTTGACCTATTTACAAAAAATTAATTTATTTATCAAACCTAGTTAAAGGGTAGGGAAATTAATAAATGTGCAACATTATAATTCATATACCTATGCAGTTCCTTGGGCCTGCACTAAATGGTATATAGGCATAAGGATTTCTTTTTTGAACTCTGTCCGGCAAGAAATTATCTGGGTTAAAACAATCTGGATTGGGAAATACATTTGGATCCCTGTGAAGTTGATAGGCAACTATCATTGCTGATGTACCAGCAGGCAGAATATATTCACCTGGAAAATAATAATCCTTCATTAGGTTTAATTAAAAATGAGAATTATCTGGCTTATAGTAAATGCATGCTATGTAACCATTAATTAGTCCATATGAATAGTGTACCTAATATAATAAATATGAATATTAAGAATATAGTAAGTATATCAAATACATAATATAAATAATAAATGTGTAAATTATACATTTTAATTGAATTTTATATTTAATATAAAAAAACATCTCATATTTAATAAGAGTCCAAGATCAATATGGTGGAAACAAAATATTTGAGTATATTTATAATCATTTAATGATGAAAATCTGTTTGACATTTCCATAGATTTCTATTCTCCAATGGATTAATTTTTACATTAAAATAAAAATCATCGTAAAATGTTATACGATTGTAGCAATGTTGAAATACTCACCAAGCTTCACATCTTCATTTAATTTGCGAGCATAGAGTGGTACACTAGGGTACAGCCTCAAAGCTTCTTTGATACAACGCTCCAAATATTTCATGTTATTCAAATCACTCATTTTTGGCTGCCTATTGGAATCGCCAAATATTTCGTCCAATTCCAAAACTACCCGCTCCTAATCCACATTATTGGCAATAGTAATTTTTGACTGGTAAATTATTTCATGTCATGTTTGTGTTCTACATTACCTGAATGTCTTGGTTCGAACCCAGAAGGAAGAGCAGCCAGGAAATTGCAGCAGCAGTTGTATCATGCCCCTTCCGATGAAAAACAGACACATTTTAATTTTAATGTTCACGAAATTTATCCAGTTAGGACTTATAGTTGTTGAAGACTCGAGTTTTCGTTAGAATCAATGAGATCTTGAAAGGTACATGTTACTGAATATTATATCTATACTACAACACTGCAAACGTTATTCCCAAGGATCCCCAGTATTTGGTCGTTGAAGTGGATTTCAATATCACCAAGGTTTTGTACAACGATGGACACGATACTTTTTACGGAAAAAATCGGTTATGAAATAATAACTCGAAACAATACGAAGAATGCCGGAATATAATCCAACTTCAGGACGATCATTTATTTTTTAAAATCTTTTAAACCTGTTTTTGTGAATTCCTTATGGCGTCGTGTTGCAGGAAATTTAACGCGCGATATATAATCAATCAAAGAGGAAATGAATGTCTTGACTTTTGATAATTTCGGTAACATCATTGAACGCTCGGTTTAAACTATTTCTAAAATTGTTTTCAACACATTTTGTTCTATAACTGGGCGCGTATATTTCTAGAACCTCTCTTATAAACTGAAATCTGAGCAGAAGAGTCTCATTTTGCACTTTCATGGAATGGTATTATTTCAGACCTCTACCTCAAACATGAAAGTGTCCACTTCTTCCCTGATGTCTTCGTCGGTTAGGACCCGGCCGTCTTCAGAGGTAGACAGCAGCAAATCCAAAAACGCCAGCCTATTTTTGGAACCTGAATGTTAACACCAATCTGTTTACAGTTTTTCTTGTTCTTACAACTCGATTTACACAACAAAGTTTAAATTATACCAATTTAATTTACGTTTACAGTAGGAATAATTTCGATAAATTACCGCTCGGAGTGGTTACATTTTCGCCTGACAAAATTCCTTCGTTCGATATAGTTTTCGTGACTTCTTCTCTTCTCTCCTTGATAACCTAAATTCAAATCATTTTACGTTATTGGTTAAAATTCTTAGTTCCTAAAATAATTAAATTCACCAATTACGGCATAAAATAATAGTTCTATCGGGTTTACCTTCGATCTATGGTAATATATTTATGTACAAACTTAGAGTATCTCATTACCTTTGTTGTAAATCCGTGCAATATCTCTATACATTTTTGATGTCTTTCGTAACTCCTGCTGAGTTTGAACAACCAGTCTGGTTGAAGCCATATTTTCGCTTGCCTGTTCTGTATTATTGATCCCAGCCTGAGAGGAGCGATAATTCGTAATATAGAAAAAAAGGACGTGATTCAAAATGTACCTAAGGAAGATGTTGAATATTTTTTCGACTTACTCGTAGACAGCTTTCACGTACTGAGATTCGCTGGAATTTTGCGCGTTAACTTTTTGGCCCATAGCGGTCTCTGAAACGCAGTCGACCATAAAGTTTAATGAACAATTACCACAACTTTCAAATATATATTTTCAGTCATTCTTTCGAATAATCCTCCAAGAACCCCCATTTAAAAACTGTCTGTTGGCTAGAGTCGAACTTGGTTTTCAGAAAACTCCAAACTCTTTTTCAGTGTAATCATACAAAGCCGCAGGAGTCAATTTGTTTTTTAGAACAATTAAAGTTGTAAATGCACCGGATACAATGTCTAATTTCTGTGTATAGAGACCACGAAATGTAATTCCATTTTTCTGCACAAACCACATAAACGGGTGGCTTATCCTATATAGTATTCCACTCAATTCTGAAATTATTCATAAATTGAGTGCAGATAATACCAGTTAATGAGTTAAATAGAGACAATACATTAGAACAATTCAAATTTAAAACACTCTTTTGTACAAACTTCGCCGACTAAAGCGATTTAACTGGTTGGGAGGAACAGTTAGGATGGTATATGGTTACCGGAGACAATGTCGAGTGCGCAGAGTGTGATGTAGGGAATGATGTCGAACGCGTTTCCTCCCAGGCGCCTCGACAGCCTCTCGGTCAGAGTCGAGCTCTGTTCCCAGAACACGTCCAAGAAGTCGTCTAATATCTTGAAGTGGAAAGCAGGGGTCAGCAGCTTCCTTCTCGCCTGCCATTTCTGACCTGTATCGGGACACTTTTCTATCGGTTTAAACTTAAAACGTTACTTTAACATTTGCGTCGAATACGTTATTCACTGTATATTACCTGAACTCGTCAGGAGTCCGGTACCCAACCAAGGATGAAGGTACGAGTACTCGTGACTCTTTTCGATGTGCTTCGAATTTCCCAGTATGGCCTGAATAGAATTGGAAATTTTTTAAAATTCTGTCAATCAAACGGTTATAATAGTTTATTCAAATAATTTCCGTTTTTCTATGTACCTCGACTGAAGACGCCTTGCTGATGAAAATATATGGCCTCGTACCGAACCACGCCTTACAGAAACCGTATTTTCTCCCCCACAAGTAGCTGGTCGATGCTATTCGCTCAAAAATCTCTGTCGATGATTTATATATTTTATAATAATTGCGGGACTGATGGATTTATAAGAAATTCTTAATGTATCATGGGCTTTAGAACCATAGTTTTAGTAAGTGATATTTACTTCCGAATACAATTGTACATGGCAATGGTATGTATATGAAATAATACCGTCGTGTTCTACGTTGACCTCTATACAGTTTCCGATAAACGGCAGCCCGGAAAGGCCGGGAACTTTCCCGATTAGAGACACCAGTCTGTATCTTCGCGCGTTGAAATAGACCAGCCAGAGGGAGAGCAAGCCGAGACCCCAGTAGATCGGATTGGCGATCATACGCAGCACGACGAAAGACAGAGTTCTGTACAGCATGCCGAAACTGTCGACAATTCCATTATTATTACAAATGACTATTTAATTCCTGTATATTTACCTGAAAAAATTAGAAAATATAGACATCAATTTAGAAAACGATACCGGGCAGTAGGAATTCATATATGAGCTGATAACGGCGGTGAATGACGATGCAGTTCATTGTTTTTCAGAAATGTAATCAACTATATAAATAACGCAATAATTATGTTAGTAAATAAACAACTATTATATAAAAAAAAACATAAATGTTGTTACAAATAGACATCGGCTATTTCTCTTCCAGTGGACAGTGTTTTAACGGAGGATTTACAGAGTTAAGCTTCGCTGAACATATTATCCGCTCAGAACAAGAAAAAATACACTAATACGACTAATAAGATATTTAAGAACAAAGAAAGAAAAATAATAAACGAGAACCCGCAAAGTGACTCAAAGTTAATTAGGCTCAACAAAGGAACTTGGTAACTACAACTACCTGATAATGAAAAAAGACAAATCCCTTAACGGAACCATCTACTTTTCTAAAAAAATAATGACTTATATGTATAAATAAATATATAAACACAGACAGAACGGGTGAAGTGACCGTGCAGACAGGATGCCCCACAAGCATCCCATGTGCCTGAGTGACAGGTACTGAAGGTGGCGAGCAGCCGAAACCGGCCTAACAAAAGACCAGGCCAGCGAGGGGAGACCCAAAAAACTACGTTGATTATTTTTAATCGACTAATTTAAACTTGACGTACGTATTTAATTCTGCTGGCAAGAGCGGGTGAACTATTATTGATCGGTTCTGAAATAAGTCCAGAACGCGATGGAATTCAATTGGGCGGTCGAGTGTTACCTCCCGTTAAAGTACAAATATAAGGAACTCCACTTAAGTTTCGAGATGGTAATTAGAGGGGAAGAATATACACTGTTTTTTGTATTTAGAAAGTCTTACCGCCTTGAAAGATGTCCGTATATTCGTTGTTGGCTGTCCGAATTAAAAACTGCGGCCGGCAGTTGAGAGCGAACTATAGGGCTGGAGAAGGCAAGGCGCCCCTATAAGCTCTCATCCCCCCACCCGGTTTCAAATCTACCGAACAAACATATTGGCTAACTTTTGGAACGCCTTTTACATACTATTAATAGTGGTCATGAATATGGAAATCCGAAATTCGAAACTCAGGCGAAGGCGGAGGAGGCGGAGGCGGCAAATTGTGAATTATGGAACGCATTTGAATACGAACACCGGCATCCCCTCAGAAAACTACGTCGGGGGACCTCCGATGCTTTCGTGACGTTAACAGGGCCCGGAAGTGACCCGCCAGCGCCAATTATTAATAATATATTTTTAAAAACTAACTCCAATTTTGATCGAAACTATTTAGTATAGGACAATTAATCAAAAGTATATGCAAAATAAATTATTCAGCAAGTAAATTGCACAACGACCTTAACTCGAGCATACAGTAAAATAAATCAGCGACCGGAGCAAAATTTTGTTATTACGAATTGTGAAAATTAGTAATTAAAAAATTATAACGATGTATAATGTCCGTGATCAACTCCATTCGTGTGGCAGAGCTACGAACGTAATAAATTTATAATTTTGCAACAAATAACGTGGAAAATAATTTATTCCGCATTTTACTCTACAATTCACGGGTTTTATTTGGTTCGACCATTCGGTTAATGAATGAATTTAACCCCACTGGAAGGGGTGAACTTTCTAGCGCACCGAGAAATGAGCAGCCCACTTTCTCCCGTTTCGCAAACGTCATCTAAAATTGCCCGCGGCCAACAACAGAAATAGGCGATTTTGTCAGAATACGGTCATATTAAGTCACGTCGAACACAGTGTCAAAGGCAAAGGGGAGAAATTTAGACGGTAATTCAGACGGTTAATATCGCACTCGGGTCGCACAATATTTCGAATGGTTCGCGAATAACTTTGGAACAAATACGGAGAATTCTCCCAAGGACTGTAATAAAAAACAGATTTAAATCGACGTGCGACCTAATACTTTTCTGGTCTTGGTTATTGCGACAGACAGTTTGTAAAAAGGGTCTTGTAAAGTTAAAAAATACAGAAAATAATACAGCGCGGCTATAGTCGATAGGCGGTCTCGTGTGTTGACTCAAAGGAACGGATAAGGGTAAGGGCCAGGGTTGGTTGGGATCAACAGTCGAAGCCCAGGGATGCGAATAATCGGCGGAAAATGAGCGGAAAGCTAATACATGGGCAATGAGGAGCCGCCGAACATTGAGGATGCCATTATAGAGGAGGGATGAAGGGTGAGAGGGAGGGAGGGAGGGGGAGGGGTGGCGGAAGCCGCTTAATCCCTTCCGACACCCTTTCTGACGCCCGACGTACATGATTCATCCGCGAATTTACATTCTTTCAATTACAATGAAAATTTCGATCTTCCATAGGATATGGCGCATTTTCACGATAACTGTAACGAAAGGGGATAATCGCGAGAAGAATGAATTGTACCCTCAAACCGCATCTCTCGAAGCGTTCGTTCGCATTGGGCGGTCTATTTACCCATATTTTTCCATTTCCGACGCTACAGAAGTTTCAAAGATCTACGTAAAATGCCAAATATGCGCCATCCAAAGGCAGGAGACTTATGTCCATTGATTTGTTAGTTTTTCAGCAGGTTTCAACTGATTCGTGATGTCACTCCTGTACCAGTTTTTTATAATTCACCAATTACGAAACATAAATTTCATTGATATATAACACTTAGATAATGAGATTGGTGTGCGTGATCAATTTTCAGAATATCTCTTTTGCGAGGTAGAATATATGATCCTGTCGAGGCAACTTTAACGCAATACAACTTATTGCGATTTGCGATCTCGGGTCCCATCTCGTTGGTTCGGCCTTTCGCCGGCGCGGTTTTGTCCGCTCGCCATCCTCAGTACCAAACACCGAAACCTGTAAAACGACCTGTAAATGGCCTATCACAGTAGCAGAGCATTGGATTCTTTAAATTTTACATTCTTTCTAGCTATCGGTAAAAACGATTGTACAATTGATACAGTACGCCAAGTAGTTGGCAAGACTTGCCCCCCGTAAAGCGGTGTTTGCCCGGATGGTAAGTCGGTCCGAGTGGGGGTGGGGGAGGAGGGAGGGCATTGTTTATCGGGTTGGTGGTAAGCTGGGGGCCCGATAATGGAGTTAGGGGTTGGGGCGGGCAAGGTGGTCGGTGAATGATGAACGAAGCGATGGGAGGTGACAGCCTCCCTTTATGGGCTTACGGGGGCGGCACCCCCCCGGACATAGTCCACCCCCGCATCCACTTTCTTTCAATTTCCCTTTTTGAAACGGCGATACTGTCTTTGTTCGACCCGAGAGCTAATAAAAGAAATCGAACGCCGACGGGACACCGGTGGTTATAGCTGGCCAAACAATCCTATTTGTAATATTTATTTTGAACATCGGTAGACTTATTGCAGTTCGATTTGAGATGCAGTTTTTATTTCTTATATATATATATATATATATATATATATATATATATATTTTTTTTTTTTTTTGAGTTATAAGCGCACACTAGTTAGTACATTATGCGCGTTGGTTTTTATCGGACTTAAGGGCAAAATACCCACTATGCAAATTTGGCAGGGAACAGTAATTGAGAATCCTTAAATCGCGTTCAAATGATAGACATTATATTGTCATTAAATTGTCATACCGTATTTATCCAGACGGAGATAATAAGGGTGAATTGACCCAATGAAATCTCGTGTTTGAAGCAGACACCCTACAATGACTTCAAAATTTTTAATTTTCAGAAATTAATTACTAGTGGTCAATCGTAAAATATATTTCCAGTTTAAGTAAATTTTTGTATCGCCTGTTGAAAATTTTGAAAATTCTTTTTCCGAATAATTCAATTCATAAACGATAATACGCCAGTTTTCCTGGAATATTTTCCTATTTCCTGTTTGTCTTATGGCTGTTGTACAATAAATAGATAGTAGTCACACTTCTAGTCTCATTTGTCGTATCTATCTATTTTTTCTAAGTATAGGACAGACTAAGTATTCCGGCCTCGGGGCATAGTTTCTTCGCGCCGGATATGTGTGAAAAAAACACAACCGTAAATCAGGGCTTTAGTAGGAGGAGATATTTGGCAGGTTTATGTCCGGACGGGCAGATGGTGTCGGTTACACCGCTAATGGGGGACGTTGGCACTAGAGGGTGGCTGTTGGCCAGAAAAAAATGTGTATAATATATACAGCTCTGCAAAAAGACATTATGATATGGAAGATGGGCGAGGGGGGTGGGGGTCGGCCCTATCTCCGCGGCCCCATCTGTGAACAATTTGTCCTCCCTATAATGGATCATCCCTTTGTTGATGAAACGCTCCAACAGAAGGGTCAACACCGCTTTATGCTGTTGACTCTGCCGTCAATAGCGCCCGTCTCCTGCTCGAACTGTTGCTGCGCTGTCGCTAAACAAAACATATAATACTACCACCCGGTTGTTTTCTTCCGATTTCAAAATACTCTGCGCTTTTTGGATTATCAACAGATTACGCCCCGTATCATTTTAAATCCTCACGTACATGGCTTAAATCTATAATATATATTATATTAAGTAATATATTTTCCCCATTAGATATACAGGTCCTAGCTTCCTAAGCAGATGACAAAGCCGTATTCTCAACCGATTCTATTATCAACCGTCACATTTCCTATAAGAAAATAGTACCCAGTAGTATTTAGTCCTTCCTGGAGGATTAAATACAATTGCCAAAAAAAGTGCACATATTACTTTTACTTTGAGAAGAGTGAAACGTCCTCCCGTTATCCTGTACCGGTACCGACTTCATATTGAAAATCGAGTGCTGCACTTAGGTAGAAGGAGATGGAACAGGACTGAAGCGTACAGAAACGAAAGGCTACGGAGACTTTTTTTAACTTTTTCATTTTTTCACAGTCAACTTTACAGTTATAAGTACAATTGATACATGTGTATTTTTTTCAAGTATCTGTCTCGATAAAGAAACCGCCCGATGATGGCACTTTTTGACACGATTTAACTACCGTCCGAGATGATCTCTGGGACGGTGGCGTTTAAGCCGTCCCCGTGGTGGAGACAATGGATGGGTAATAGAGGAGAGTGACCGAACGAGCAAATCAGGATGAGGAGTAAGGCGGGAATGGAACTTCGGCGGGATTTCGCGACTTTGTCGACTGTCGGTATGTTGAGGTCATTATGCGATTTGAAACATACCAGGGAGCATTAAGAATGGTTCGAAGAACTTTCGATCGGAATCTCCGGATGTCTTGGTAGAACCCTATAGTTCTATACCGTATATCCGTGTCTCGTTTTAATATGTCCTTGTATATTGTGGGTTTGTTTCTGAAGGGCAATTTTGTTGTCCCGTTTAGTAATGGTCTTAGGAGCCCAAATTTGCGGTTGAAGTCGATTCTTTTGAGTCGGGTATGGGGATTCCACGTAGCTACTGAGACTACTCGACAATACATCACAATATTATTAAATTTTACCGTATTTTAAAAGCAAGGGTGTCACATTTTACCCATTCACCCACTCCGAGAAGCACCGTTGGCGATAACCAATTTGTAACCGTTGTTATTCGTTCGTACTCGAGAAGTTGTTGTACAGGTTGTGAATATTCCCGATTCTACGGTATTTAATAATCGGTACAGAGAGAGGAAAATCGTGGGCAGTCAGATTAAGGAGTGAGTGGCCGCCCCCCCCCCTTCCGCCGAAATTAAACCCGAACTTTAACAGGAGGCCGGAGAGGTAAACTGGAGGAAAATACGGGAATAAAAAAGGGAAAAAAATAAGCCCGAGGTGAGTCCCATTCGTTCCATTCAATTTACTGGCCCCGTTCTGGGCATTATGCCGCCAACTCTGAACAAAAGAGCCGGTAAACAATATATTACTGTCGGGACCGGGAGGCGCTAGCTATCCTCCCTCTATTGTTGGCCCTCCCTACGGTTATATATATTACCAACACCACCACCACCACCAGCACCACCACCCCTGCTAGCCGGGGGGCTCGGTGAGCGGAGGGCGGAGGGGGCGGGTCCGGGTCCCGGAATTCATACATATTCATCAAAGCGCAATTAATCATTGCTGGAAATCCGGGAGCGAGAGACAGAGGGAGGGAGGGAGGACGGGAGGGAGGGAGCGATAGCGGGCTATTACGGTGCCGGTGCCCTCGTTCGGCCGCCCACTTAGCACCTCCGCCGGTCTCCCCGGAACGCAAACATTTCCGATGGCCCAAGTCCTTCAGGAGTTCATCCGAGAGGTCTACACTCTAAGTTCGAGTACGTTTAAATGCCCCACTTTAAAATGGCCCGGTCTTAACTGTGCTCAGCTCCAAAACCTGACTAAAGTTCAACACATAATGACAATACGTAATTACTATAATAATAATAATAATAAATTGAAGGAACTAAATTGCCATAACCGAGTGCGGTCTGTTCAGAGTTTAATCTAGGATATCATGACATTGTATGACAGTATTTGTGTCGGGTAGTTTCTCTTCACCATTTCACAAATGTAAAATACAATCAGCAACGTTTATGTTAAAGTAGCACTACTAACAAATAGAGTGGACCACTCTTTTTTTAAATTCTATTCATTTTCCTTATTAATAGCTATAGTACTGGGGAATATTCTCGAAGCGAACTATCCCCCAATTTAACAATCCGACAAATCAACTATAGCCTCTTGGAGCGGATATTTCCTCGTTGTAAAATGAATACAGCTCTGTCTAATATTTTCTAACTCAGGCCAGATAGTCGTGATGATCACGATGAACTCACCACTTACTGACGCAATGGGAAACAAATCATTCCCAGCTTCTGACACTCCTGCATTACGTAACCGACTGTGGAACAATCGTTTTATTCATTTTTGAAGAAGTATATTCGGTTAATACAGAATAGTAAGGAGAATATTTACTGGCGTTTTAAACAGTTAATTGGAACTTAATTTTTATTTTGGGACATTAATTCTATCTACGCTCGGCTCCTAATGAGAACATTACTGGCCTCAGATTGAGGAAGGTATATTTCATGCCTAGGTCGAACAGTGCTCGGTCGATATACCGTGGTGATAGGGCACGGAGGGGACAGGTGTTCCTGCTGGACCGGAGCAACGCGCATAAGACATAAAATATGCCTATTCCGACTGAATTCCGTTATAAATCTGAACCTTCATCTCGGTAGACCCTCGGAGTCGACCGTACACGGAACTCCGAACTTCGTTAACTTCGCATTAAACTTAATTCCACCCCCCTGGCCCGCCCCTTTACGAAGATGTTCAATGTCGGGGGAAGCAATAGGACGACCATTAGGGCGAGAAATGGTCTGAGGGTGGGAGGCGGGGGAAGAAATAAAACATGAGGCATTTGACTGTTAAATGCGGTTCAGATTGTTCACTAGAAAAATGATATCGGGAGGCGGGTGGTGTGGGGGTGGGGTTGCGGGGCGGGATCCGTGTAGCTGTGAATCAGACGGGCACAATAGGGGTGGGGGATCAAGGATTTACCATGAGAAAGGGATGGTCGGCATTGTGCGCCCCCTCCATATATTGCCAGTGTACACACGCCCCCAGCTTTACACACGCTCCCATTGTTACCAACGCGGCGGAGAATTATCATTAGTGGGCTGGTCGGTGTCCCTCCGCACTATTATTGCGCATTTTCAAACTCCCTCCCCCCGAACCACCAGAAAACAACCCGGCGACTCCTTCTCATCCTCCCCATGTTTGTTTTCCATACGGCAGGAAAATATTCCCACTCCCCACGTCCCAAAACGGGGGCGGGGGACACTGCTATGATTCACGTTCTATCTACTATGTGGAGCGCTGAAGAATAACAAAATAGTTACGCTAACTATATACAATATACAGCCCTGCGGTAGGCTGGGGTGGAAACCGGAGGACCGGAACTGCGGAGGCCGATCGTTATCGGACCCAGGGTTATGACGGCCCGATTAATAATAATAATATATGTATGCATATATATATATATATATATATATATATATATATATATATATATATATATAATATTTGGCCAAGCTGATCCCAAATTTTAGAAAGAAGGCGTGATGAGGAGGAGGATTCAGGAGTAGAATAGGTATAAAATAATTAGAGTACCACCGACGAATTAAAGTATTCCGAATGACTGATTCCCCGACGGTTCGTTAGATATAGTTTACCGATGCTTTTAGAATAAGTGAAGATCTAGGGACACGACCCGCCAACATAATTCATGTTCCCACATAAACTGACATAACGCGGACAATAGGGCTTGTTGCGATATATCTCATCAAATTCTTATTTGTATCTTTTGACCGGGGAGTGCAATCTATCAACGGGTGGGCGATGCGGCGGACAGATTACATATGTCCGGCCGGGGGGCGGCTCCTTATCTGGGTAATTTCTGAGTGGGATTAAGAAGAAGCTATGGTCAGGGGTGGTGGTGGTGGTGGTGTGGGGGCGGCACGGTCCATCAGGGGCGGGTTGCCATGCTCCGCACGACCCGCCGCTCGTGATCTGACTAACAATCCGGAGAGAGAGAATGAGGGAGATGGAGCGAGCCGAGGGGCGAGAGAGAGAGAGAGAGAGAGAGAGAGAGAGAGAGAGAGAGAGAGAGAGAGAGAGGGAGAGGGTGAGGGAGGGAGAGTGAGAGGGAGGGGGAGAAGGAGCGAGAGGGAGAGTGGAAGGAAGAGGGAAGAGGGGTGTGAGTGGCCTATTGTGATTCGCTGGTAATGGCCCGCTCGGGCCACCGTCGCCCTATTTAAACAGAAATCTTCCCGGCTCCTCCTCCACCTCCTCCTCCTCCTACTGTCACCCTCGTCCTAAAATTAAGCACACGATAGGATCAACAGCCTACCCACATCCGCCTTGTTACAACCAGATGCGTGTAACAATTACAAGCCGTTTTATGCGGCAATCCCGGAAATTTTCCCTTCTTTAGTTTTTTAATTATTGTGTAAAGAGCGGGATTGAAGGAGTAAATTAAGATGAGGCGTTAGTGCGTTGGTGTCGCGTCGATTAGAAACGTACCGGGGAATATTGAGGACGTTGGATGTCTTGATGGAATCCCATAGTTCTATGCCGTTTGTCCATGTCCTATCTCCCTGTTAGCGGCGAACGATCTCCGGTGGAAGGGTTTTTGCCCATTCCCCGGGCGTTTTCTGCGTCCGACGTTTGGGAACTCTTACCGGTTTCCATCCCTGCTACTAGGGGTTCTTCGTGGTGCTTCCTTATAACATAAACTTATTTTTTAACCTTTTTTATTGTACAATGATCTACAGTCACGGGTAGAGTGGTATGTTTATATTGTCTCGATTCTCGCGATAAAAGTACTTTTCGACGTGGATTTAAGAGCGTCCCTCTCGTCTGGATCAAAGCCTAAGGAGATCTTCTAAGGAGCTAGTTCTATTTTTTTACTGTCGTCTCTTTAAATATGCAGCTTTAAACGTTTTAGCGTCCAGTCGAGAAGTACCGAATGCTAATAAATTAAGTGCGATGGCGTTGTTAGAAACAAAATTGTCGCTCTAAATGACCGGCCTGTTGCGTAGCCGTGTTCCGAATTGGCGCCCGTTCCCGCGGCTAGGTCTCACTGACGTGAGACTGACTGAGTCCCTTGGGTAATTCGGATATGGCGACGTCGAAACAAGTTAGCCTGGGGTTAACAAGCATTTGGAGTGTCAGGCTTCCAGGGGGGGCTTCATTACCGGGGCCGCTGAGACCCCCCCCCCACACCCCCTGCGCCCGCAACGCCGTCCGGTCACCAATCAGTTATTCCTTTTGATCATCTAATGCAGAAAGTGATAACGAACCTGTCCCCCTTCCTCCGCTCCTCCTCTCCCTCTCTTACATAAGCGCCCATCCCCCCCCCTCCACACCGCTATAATTATGCCTGTGACTGTACATTTTGATTGTTTAATTCTCTAAATGTAACAGCGCTTCGCTGAAATAAGGCAGGGCCCAAGGTGGGCCGTCTCTATTTTGACTTGCCTTTAAAATTTGTTTGCCTACACAGTTAGACATAAATTAACTGTCATTATTCGGGTTTAATGAAAATTATTTTACTATTCCATAGTGACCAGAGGCGTACCCAGATATATATTTATCGAGGTCCTATATTGAAAAACATAGAAATGTAGTATAAGGCAAAGTTGTGGTTGTTAAAACAAAAAACTCTCTCTGTTTAGAATTCTGTCAAACACCGAAATTAGTAAATGACAATCCCGAAACTGGGAGGAGTGGTGACATTGACGAGGGTGTATACCGTCGGCCTGCGATGAAAGTCGATCGGGAATGTGGAAAAAAAGGAAGTTTGATGGTTTCATGGAATCAAGGGGGGGGTGGTTCCTATTGTCGGCGGGGAGGATCAGAGGAAGCACCCCCATCCCCTCCATCACTCTCTCTCTCTCTCTCTCTCTCTCTCTCTCTCTCTCTCTCTCTCTCTCTCTCTTCTCTCCCTCCCTGTTTACCTGCGATTGTCATATCGCCTCGGGGCCGGTGACAATGGTGCGGCGAGCTTTCAAATCTAATCCCACAGATTATGGGACTTGGTCCTTGCCAAACACCACGGGGCCGACGACACAGACACACGCACCACTGGAATGCCGGCTGAACGCAAGTATCCCCCCCCCGCCACTCCGCCGTTTCCCGGTTTATCTAGGAAATAAACGAGAGGATTTAATTATTTGTACAGAGGCTGTTTCTGAGGCACCGCCGCATCCAAGTCCGTACCCCGTAAGTAGTCGAGTGTACTCTGAGTCTCATAAAGTCAAAAATCAGTTTTTCGACACTCTCTTAAGACTCATTTTGAAATATTCGTCAGTGACAGTGACAGTGTTATTTGATTTACAAAGTAGACCGACCCGACAACACTGAAATGTTCTCTCCGGTTCTTTCTTACCGTCCAGCGTTTCTTTCGTGGTGAGTTTTGATATTTTCGTTCAAATCGTCCGACAACTACCAACGACCTCCTGTTACAAATCGGTGAATGTACTTTTAGAAGGAAAAACGCTCCACTCCAAAGATGAATGCACGAATTTTGATAAGCGGCCTCTGGAAGGGAAATAAAGCGGCTCTGCCGAAAACGCTTATCAGTTGACGGAGATTTCGCCGAATAGTTAACTGGTGAGTTTTGATATGTTAAACTTTCTCGTTCTACACGCCCTGGCCCCCGTCCCGTTAGTCATCTGGCACCGGCCCGTTCGACGGTGTTTTAAATCGATACAGCAATTAAATTATAACAGAACAAGTTGCGCAATAATTATATGTATAAAGGGGGCTGAGCCCCCGGAGGGTGTCCCGGGGACAGAAGCCTGTAATCCCATTACTCTTTGTGATTGCCAAATGACTATCATATGTTGCCGGTTGGAGGGGTCGCATTCACCCTCCTCTCACTCACTCTCTATCTCTATCTCTCTCTCTCTCTCACCCTCCCTCCCTCTCTCCCTCTCTCCCCTCTCTCTCTCCCGAGACCGAGGGGGACTTTCACGGCTCACTAAATAACATTAGCCCCACCGCGCTTCCTCCGCCGCCCTCATTTATCCCTCAGTATTTGCCTCGGGAGATTACGGAAGTTGTGTATCCAGTCCCGAAAGAAATCCAGCTCTGTCTAAACAATTATTTGGTTAGACTCAATTGGGCGCTATCTCGACGGTAGGAAAAAACTAAAGCGGCGTATTCCGTTTACGCTTCCCACCATCGACGGTAGCGTGGATTCATTGTTTAATAATGCGAGGCAAAGAGTATAAGGCTATTTTCTCCGCTTTAACATTCTTTTACGGAAACTACGATAACCTATCATACGAAAAAATTGTATAATAGTTTAAAAAATGTAGCAACATGACGGGTTCGAAGTCTGTTGAACTCAGTGTTTCGCTGGCGGAACTGGATACTGGACCCCGACAGAGATAAGGCTATCGGCCTTGTCCCTATTATCCTTTTATCTCGAAAGAAACACAGACATTTAGGAAGGCGTTTTGTCGAGATTACAAAAACTCGGGACCTTCTTATCGGTGAAAAGGGTCTGCGGACGCTCTAGGAGGCTTTATATTAATATCGAATTATGGTAATATACGGCGAAAGCATGGCGCGTAGATCAGGTTTTGACCGCCAGACCGGTGGACCGGGAGCCAGGGATCAACGGTCGGTTTCTAATAGCTCGATTGGTTAATTAGCGCTCGCCTATTGAATACGGAATAAGTCATAGGAGGGGAGCGGGTGGGCGAAATGAAAGGCTATGAGGCGATATTAGAGTCGGCCGGGTGGGGCCCATACGCTCACCGGTTAGGATTACCGGTTTGATTACTAGCCCGTCCCAGGTAATAACGCATACCTAGCAGTGCATACCGATCCCTATTGCCTCTGTCAACGCATTACCATTAAATTAACCTATACCGAACTAATCCTTAAACAAAGTCCGCCACCGGCCCGAGGCAAATAAGGAACCAATTATGCGCGTTAACTATCACCAGGGCCCCCCAACGCTTATGTAACTACTGAAATTGAGGATATAATTTTATTTGCCCAACAGCGGCCCCAATCAGTAAACTAAATATAAATGGCAATAAAAATAGGAGATTATCGGCCGTTTATTTATTTACGACCAATTCTGCCGGACCACATTATCTGCGTAAATAGTTTGTTGCGACCATAAACCTAATAAAGCGTTCGCATTATAACTCACACTTGAACATCTCGTGTTAAATTAAATTCGTAATAGTAACAGTCCTGTACTATAAAACAACTAAACATTTTAATACAAAATTGTCTGCTAGCGGCTTATTAAAGACTACGGAACGTATGAATATCATTATTGCCGCTCCGGCTTAGTAATTAGGTTCGCGTTATCATTCCGAGGGAATTTTTTCTCACTCCCGCAAACATTATACATTATAAATATCGATGGACAGCGAACGAAAAACAAAGATAAATACGACATAATGAACAAGGACAAAATGCCAACGTTGATTTAATTCACCCATTCACCTATCCATTAATAGAAGATCGTATTTATCAAGCGGAGTTCAATGCCATATCTCTTTTAACAGAACGTGTCCTAATTATAATGTCTGTAATGCGGAGTGGTTCAAAGGAGGTTATTAGGACGATGTCAGGGCTGTTCATTGAATGGAAGGGGGGCATAACAATGGAATTTTGGAGTGTGATATTTTTTATGCTCTTTTTGGTAACTGACCATTCAGACCATGCTCTGGTTGGTTAGCGTTCGAATGTTTGTGTACAATCAGGCATTACAAATGACAATATGAAATCAAAATTATAGGTCAATGTTTTGTTGTATTTGCTACAAAGATAGAACAGAAGGAGAATCACAAACTGTCCAAAAGTGATAATATATTCTTCATTCGAATGACTTGTAATACATCCTGAACTCCAGGATTAGTTCCAGAGCAAATCATAGAAAAAGTTATCAATAAGAACAACATTTTTATGGAACAGGAACAATTTTTATGCAGGGTTTGGAAACTAATAAATTATTTAATTCACTTCCGCTCTATCAGAAGCTAGGCCAGGTTTTAATGCGTTAACCATTTTAAGTTTTAAAGTTATTTTTGAAAAGGAAGTTTATTAGCATATTAGAAGCTTAGTGATGAATACAGACAGAGCGCCATCTGTTGGACGAGTAGCTAACCGACATGATTGATTGGTCCTTTTGAAAACTCTGAAATAAATCAAAAATCAAAACAAAGAAAAGTGACAAGATTAAAATCTTGTTAAATTAATTAGATACTTTTGTGTATTTTTTACATCGTCTGTATAAAACGTTTTCTGTATGTAATTGTTAAAAAAATGAAAAATGGTTCTTAGAGAGTTCTAAAAACAACAAAAGAATGCTGGAAGTTGCAGAAACTAAAAGGTGTATTCGCACGAATAAATAGCAGACAATTCGATGTGATAAGAGCGGCCCCCTTGAGGGCCTAACGCGAGTTGTATAAGTGCAAATTTGAATATTCGTGAATAGTATTCGAAAACCTTCGTTGACATCTATATTGCTAAATATGTGGGCAAAATTTTCACTTCCCCATCGTTACAGAACCGACACAACGTTTCTCGGGTAAGTCGTGGCGCCTCTAAAAACTCTCGAGACTCTTCACCGCCCGATAATTCAATTGCAAGTTGATTAAAACCGCTCATCATTTAGAAATCACAAGCCAAGGCGAGGAATTTGCAAGCCAATTACGGGGTAGTGCCGCCCCCGGCCGTCCAAAGGGGGAGGGGTCGGGGGGCGGCCGCGTTAGAGGGGGGGGGCACCCTGAATTATATTAACAGATTACCGATATAAGGATTTAGGCGGGGATTAGCATCGAGATAGAGTTTGGAAGGGAAGTTGTAGAAGGGTGGGGGGGCGTGGTAGAATATTTGGTGGCAGGGGGTGCGCGCGTGTGGGTGCATTACAGTGGTCCCGGTTTAGATTGTGAGGGGGTAGGGTGGCGGGGGCAATTTCTGAGTTTACGTTAGGGGTTGGCGGTGGTAGAGGAGGGTGTGGGGCTGGGGGGGGTTAGTGGATGGAGAGGGGAGGGTCATTTTAATTAGGAAGTGGCTAGATAGCGAGGGGGTCCTGGGAATCTGGTGGTTGCCGCTAATCCAGGGAATTACTGGGCAGCCCCTACCCCCTACCGCCCCTTCACCCCACTCCCCACCCCCGACCCCCACCCTCACCCGCAAACCAGAAGCCCCGGCCCAGAAGAGCGCCACGATATATTGCAGACTACTTACCCCATCCTACCCCGGAGCTTCTGCTCCTCCTTTATACCTTGTCTTAATTACACTCGATAATTACTCGTGTTTATCATGGGGCCGCCGCCTCCACCCACCCACCCCCACCACACTCCTCCTCCTTTCCGCCTCCGGCACCGTGAGAGAGTTAGAGAGAGAGAGAGAGAGAGAGAGAGAGAGAGAGAGAGAGAGAGAGAGAGAGAGAGAGAGAGAGAAAGAGGGAGTCCACCGCCGGCATTATCCGGTCGGGCTAATTGATTTTATGAAATATACGAATAAGTTGTTCCCGGCGTACCCGATATTGCCGGGCTCCGCTTGAATTCGGAAAATTTATTATTATAACTGAGGTCGAATCCGAATGTTCGGGGGCCCGATCGGGAGTTTTTAGGAAAATCGCGTACGTCCGTCCGAGACTGGAGGGTTTTCTGTCGATAACTGAGATTGTGTAACCGCGGGTTTAATGTACGGTACCGACGGTCCAGGCTAGGGCTTGGACGGGGTTGGGGGTGTTATGGGGGCGGGGGGGGGGCGGAGACTAAAAATCGTAAATTATTATTCGTGGGGTGGGCGTGAGAAACGGAGGCGTCACACGCGGTTTAAACAGAACGGAAATAAAAACGAGGAGGAGCGCCGGGGAGCTTATTTTTACATTAGGCCGGGGGACTGTGTTTTCTTAGCGGGCCGACGAGTACCGCACCGAGATCCCCCGCCAGTGGGGGCTCTGTCAACAGACCAGCGGTGGGGGCGCCATTGCAATTCTTTTTTGTAATTGAAAAGGAATCTCTTTCCGCGGCGGCGGACTCAAGTGGCGGGCCCCCAACGTAAATACGCGGGCCCAGATTAAACACTCGAGACAATATGTTCCGGAGGCGTCGGAGGGGATTTTAAACGGACCGGCCAATTATATTGAGATATAATCGAAGGGCGACGAATTTTGATTGGGCCCCGAATTCGAGATCGTGGTGCGGCCAGAGGGACTTGTCTGTCCCGGTCGGAAAAACAACTTTCCCTTTTAACGGGGATTCGGACCCCCACTTCTCCCTAGAATTAGCCCCGCGCCAGAGTAAATAATTCGCTCCTGTCCACTCTCCAGGATTAAGCACCGGCCACTCGGAACGATTGGGAAGGGCGTGCGAATTCAATTTAGAATAAGTCCTAACTCTCTCACCTCTGTAGACCTTTCATTTTTTCGGCACAGCTAACAAATATTGTACGACGCCTTTCCAAACACTTCGTCGATAAACCGGTCGCCGGGCAGTATTGGGAGCTGATCTCAAAAAATCTATTCCGTAAAAAAATTTGGATTACCTGTCACCTGTAACCGAGCTACTGAAGATGGCGAGCGGTCGAAATCTGTCCAGCGAAAGACCGTGGAGCGGAGGTAGGACATCACAAGAACCAAGATATTCCATTTTAATCCAATTCAGTATTTCTTGGAAAGAGTTATCTGAGTGTTGCGGCTTTGACGACAGTAAAACTGTTTTACCTTTCTTGCGTATCGAAATTAAATTATTCAAATATATTTACGCCCGACTGAGCCCCACTGGGGACTACACGCGTTGAAATCTGAAAGAAGCAGTTTCTTTTCCGTTAATTTTGTAAAACGTAACAAAAATTTGGTGTTAGTCGAAGTTTAAAAAATTGAAAATAATTTTGACAGTAATTTCCTCTAGTGGAAGTCTTAATCAAACTTTAATTGGGTGACTTACAAGTCCTTTGGATGTCCTAGGTCAGAACTCGTGCACATTCACGGCATCGATAGCATTTCTCTTCCTATTTTTTTACCCTGAAGCCCTCGTCCATCCTTTTATGGGCTTCCCCGATCAGAAACCGGCGATGACCTTAGGATGAGGTACGTCTTCTCAAACCTGGAGGGCCATCCTTGATCACACCGGCGACATTGGTGCCGCAGCGGGTAATCGAGCGCATTACGAATTCGAGTTGAAAAATTTGCGCCTACAACGGCGAACGACAATAAGGGAATTCATCGTTTTTTGCCCAATCGATGATGCAGGCGAATGGAGCACATAATCTGGGCTCTCCGCCCTAATCTTAATGCCGGGGCAATAAACCCTGCCGTTTATACAGCCCGCAATACACACCAGCTATTCGCCCTCGGATCACAACTGCTTTAAGTCGGCCCAATGAAACAATGCCTCGATTACATTATAATAATCGAATTATAATCTATAAATCGTTGGTTCACTTTGTATCTCTGAGTGTTTTGTTTGCCCTTTTATCGTCGTCTTTTTCCTTCATCGTCGAGTCAGCGAAATCGTCGGCAATGACATCAGAATAATGAAATAAAACGTCAATTAAGGAGATTATTATTCCACCGAATTTACGCCGAATTAGTTTTCGATGGCCCACTCGTCAACTTGAATTACGTGGTTATTATATTGTTACGTAATTTTTATTTTTTCAAAAACATAAAAATAAATACGACAATATAGTGTATAAAAAACCCTGTTAGGTTTACCCAACGATCGCTGTGTTGAAAATTTTGGACTTCGTTTGTCGGCTTTCTTTCGGTCAGTTTTTTTTTTTTATTTGTACAATCAATTATAACATAATTATTTGTACAAGTGTTGAGTGTATTTTTCTCACTTTAATGACTTGACAAAAGAAACCATCTAATGACGGCACTTTTCACAAAGTATGAAATAATTTATGGCTTGGTATAACAATTCTACGGGCTAAGAAGACCTCTGGGCCAAAGGCGTTTAAGCCGACGCGGGGGGGTTAATGGATGGGTAAGAGAGGAGAGGGACTGAACGAGTGGATTAGGATGAGGAGAAAGGCGGGAGTGGAACTTCAGGAACCGGGATTTTGCGACTTGGCCGACTGTATGTTGAGGTCATGGTGGATTGTCTGGTTAGAAACATACCAGGGAGCATTAAGGGTGGTGCGAAGGACTTTTGATTGGAATCTCTGAATGCGAGCGATGTCGGATGTCTCGGTGGAACACCATAGCTCAATTCCATATGTCCATGTTTCAGTATTGCTTTGTATATTATTTTGTTGCTTAAGGTCAATTTCGATGTCCGTTTTAGTAAAGCCCTTAAGAGTCCATATTTTCTGTTTAAGTCGGTTCTTTTGAGTCGGGTGTGGGGATTCCATGTGAGTCGTTTGTTGATGTGGAGCCCAAGATAGCGAATCTGCTGTTGGGTGGGAATTGGTATGTCATTGAAGTAGACGTCAGGACAGTGCCGACGACGTAGTGTGAAGGTGACGTGAGCCATTCACCCTCACTCTCCATCGCCTGCACCAGGATCGGATGTTGGATAGGTGTTCCTGAAGGTTGGTAGTTATAGTTGTGACACAACGAGCCGTACGTATATATATATACGTCGGTTCCGAAAGACCAGGTCCGTCAATAGGGCCGGCCGTCTGACAAGGGGCTCGATAAAATGTTAAACGCGTAATTTTCCCGTCGGTTGCCGTCCGGGAAATATTTAGCGATTTCACCCTCTAGCGGTCAGGAAAACTGGCTCTGTTGGGGCGGGGGAGGTGCCTGTCAAAATATGACAATAACGTCGGTCAGGCCCCCGGGGGGCGGCCCTCTCTCTCTCTCTCTCTCTCTCTCTCTCTCTCTCTCTCTCTCTCTCTCTTTCTGGGGCTCAAAACAATTAATAGCCAGTGAGGCGGAGGAGGACTTAAACACGTGGAGGAGGGCAGCCCTGTCAATCCTCTGCTCCCCTTATCTGGCGCCAGCTCATACCCCAGATATAATTCCTTCGTGTCACCCATACGGACGTACTCTAATTCGGCCCGGATCACACCCGAAGCTTGACGCCTGTCTCTCCTCTATATTTCTCCGAAGACTAATTAAATCGATTCTCCCGCCGCTAGTCTCCAATTTTTCTGTTATTTTTAACCAAAGTTTAATCCATCAAGGCCTGAGAACGATGAAAAATTATAGGGGGGTTTTGCGCCGCGTTAGATGTAGATATTAAAAAAAAGATCGGCCACTATTTGGGCTGTTATAGTGCTCCTTATATCGTTGTTATTTTTAATCCAAGGTTAATCTACCGAGACTATCGAGAAGTATCGATTTAATTGAAATTTAAAAGACATTTTAGAATATATAAAACTGTTATTTCCTAAATTCCTTACACAATATTCGGACCTCTGTCGGCGAGGAGTCTGAGGTATATCAACATCCCCCAGAACATTTAGACATCTCTCTTCCTATTGTATTATATCATATAAAATACTATCGAAACCTTTTTCAACTAATGTATACAATATATTTTATGTTCATTGTTCAGAGTTGGATATATATTATATTATCAACAAAATTTGATCAAACCGGATGCTCTGTCACGACTTTGTTTCTTCGGATCCAAAAGTATCATACTACCGGGCCAAAGAACTTTGAAGTCCTGGAACTAATAGAGGGGAAAGGGAGGAACAAGCTGTGTATATCAGGCATAAATTGTCCCAATCTGAATCCAATCCCGAACCGAACGTTGGCGGCCACCGTCCAACTGGCGGCTGATTGAAGGCTTAGACGGCGACTACGTTCGTATCCGCCCTAGCTCCGATATTAGATATTATCCGGAATAATTAATTCAGTTGTTGGTACACGAATTATTCCTTTGCTAGACGACCGATTACAGAAACGGCCCCTGGGCCTGTAAATGTAAATGGGATACTTTGTGCGTAATTGGTGAAAGATAGCCTGCATCGATCGACCAATTCATTATTCTATATAAATATTTCATTTATTCCTGATATTCCTATTAAACCTTTTTAGCGTCTAAAATTACATTGCGATATTTATATGATTCCTCGGGTCGTCCTTCGTCTATCGCGGCGGTTAGGGACCTAGAAACTCCGCCAAGTAGTGGAGTTATATTTATTTTATTATTTATATATAACTAAAGGTTTTATAACCCCCACACGCACTCTTATCAACATTTCCCTCACTCTTATAAACACACATTCCTACACTCTTAAACCTACGTAGTTTTAACAAAATATACAATTTTACATGGATAGTCACACGGTGAATATAATACCACGTGAATGATATTTTATTTCAATTATAAACTAAAAACTGCTTCTTTTAAGGCAAAAATAATAAATACATAAAAGTGTCTATATCCCACGATATAGCGAAAAATCTAATATTATATGAACGTCTTCCACTGAGCGATTATTTGCCTAGTTTCCAATATTTGAGGTTTAAAAAAGATAATTTTAGCGCAAAATTATTAAAATTAATATCCGTCAATATTTCGCGTTATAGCAAAGAATCCACGAGAAAAATCGATGCTTGAGATACTCACAGTCCAAAACCACAGGAATCAAACTTAGTATGAAATGGAAATACAATAATTAAGATGAATCATGAAAAATGTTAAAGAATATGCATCATTAAAAGGGTATTAAAGAAAATGGCCAAATCGGGGGTTTCCTGTGGGAATAAAAAAATTTGTAAAGAGAGAATACGCTTCATGTCGAGGGACGATCGTCTACTGAAAAATCATTTGGCAGTTGATATCCCGTAATTTTCGCACAAGAGAAAATGCGGCAAAGAAGCCGGGACTGGATTTATTGAGAGGGTCGCAGAGCCGAAATTCCTTTACAATCGAGGCGGCGCTACGTAATGGGATCGGGGAGGGGGGGTGGCGGTGAGGGGGTGGGGCGTACTCACGAATAGGGGGAAGGTCCCGGGGCCATAAACCGGGTCCCTACTAGCACCCGGGAGAGTTACCCCGACCGCAAATCCCGGGATATTAGCGGGAAGAGGAGGCGCATAAAGGGATACGGGGGCGCAAGAAACACACGGAGAGAGAGAGACCTAGGAGAACGGCGTAAAAAAAACGGGCATAACATAAAACACGGTCTTGTAATTTAGTTGTCGACAGTGGATAGGGCCTCCCCCTGAAGGTGCATGTGGCCAACAGTCAGACGATGTCGTCGATCGAACTAAACTGTTTCCTCATACTCCCACTGTCGACGGGCACCTCCAGGCACCCCCCTCCCCGCCCCCGGCAGGATATATATTATTTGGGCTTTGCCCGGGAGACAGCTCGCCCCGTGCATCCGTTTTATTTACGAGCCGGCGAGCGCGACTCCCCGAAAAACTCGGCTCCTGGCGGGCCCCGGGAAACTTCTTCCTGTTTATATCTGAAACCGATGCCGCCGCCGGTGGAATCTCACTTTCGAATGTCCCGCCCTACACTCCAGTCGCTAAAGAAAAATACGTTATATTTCATCAAGTCCCTTCCGGCATCATAATTTCAGTATCTTGAATCCGAACTCATAATCTGTTCTACAAGTTTTATTCCTATATTCTCCGATTTATTTTTAATTAAACGATTTATATATTCCAATTTTAATAAAGTGATATATAGGACAAATAATAATAAAACAAATATATTCCATTATTTTAGAGAAACGACGAATACCGAGAATGTCTAATTTTTACATTTCAGTGTATTTTTACATTGAGCAAACGTTTTTATTATTACATTTGGTATTAACAAAAATCAAGTGTTGTTGGGTCAAATATTTGTGTTTTTGTATACGACTTTATTAAAATTATTTATTTATCCAGTAAAAATATAATTCCATTCTTTACTCGTCGTATTTTTCGGATAAAGTTATCATATTATAGTTTAACATACATGTTTTGTGGTTTGCGAGAGGTTGGAATACCGTAGATTTGTTGTGTTTCTGTCTCTACAATCTACATTATCATATTATAGTCGTTTTTTTTGTTGCTTCTGTTTGATTGTTGAATTTCCGCGCCATATTTTCAAATCTGTTAAAATTATCTACATTCCTCGCTGTACGTGTTATCAAAGTAATTTTCATAAAGATTTGATAATTTAGTAAATTTTGAAATGTTTCACGAGTATTTCAATTAATTGTAACCGGCCCATAATCCGCGCGCAGCAGGTCCTTATTAGTCTAATTCTTTTATTTATTTGCACTTTGCATTTGATATATTTTTACGACCTCCGCGAAGAGGTAAACATGAAATGTTTACCCAACGCATTTCGGCGTTCTCCTCCTTAATATTAACGAATTAGGCTGAATCGATACTGTAGTTTACGATATTAAAAATATATTTGGTTAATTTGCTTAATCCGTGCCTAAATAACTGTCGAGTGGGTAGATATTACCCGATCGGTTGTTTAATGATGGCCTTTGGTTGATTTCTCATTTCACCAGTAAGCCGTTTTGAAATGCGGACGATCATTTTTACGTTTAAATAAATATTGCGTAAAGTTCCACTCGCCCATTTCGTTCTGAGCTTATACTGACCGTATCCTACTGAAAACGGTGGAAAGCCGAAACTAGTCTTGCTTAGGGGCCAATAGGCAAGCCCCTATCATATCATTTCATATATTTTAATTAGTCTAAGAACGTTTATGAAACGTCAAATTTAACGGGTTCCTAATTTTTAAACTACAAATACAATTGAGCGTTTATTGATTGTTGCTAGGACAACAAACGGTTTTCTGGAAGTATGTTTTACAATACGGTGCAATATATTTCCATACCGCGGAGGTATGATGCAAAAAAAATCTGATCCCATAAATGAGTTCAAAGATCGGTATGAAAAATTCGTTTGTAATCTTCAATAGTAACGTCATTCGCCCAATCCGGAATCCGAAATTAGCAGATACAATCATCTGTATTTTCTTTTCAACTTCGCCTTGAAATAATCACATCTAGAAGATTGCCGTTTTTAAATATCTCATTTTATGATATTTGCTCGAGATAAAAAATATTGTCGATAACGCCAAATCGCACAAAGAGAGTTCTCTTGAAAACTCGCTTGGAACGGCCATAAAAGTTCGTTTTCCTCGATTTTTTTTTTAATGCAGCGTATTGTAGAGGAGATTGGGCAGGCCGATTGGTCTTCAATAAATTTTCAAATTCTCTTTCATAACTTGTAAATCTTTGAACTTTGTTACTGATAGATAGCGCAACACCACCCGTCGAGCTTAAAGAAGGGATGAAAGGATTTAATTTTTTTTAATTCCTGACCAGTGTTATTTTTCCAATAATGAAGGGAATAAGCGCTTAATATCTGCTTAATTTATATCACTTGCATCTGATAGAATGTTATAGAAGTAGCTTATCGAATGTGTTATATAAGTAATTACTAAGTAATCATTTTTAAGTTATAGGGCACAGCCCCTATAACCCTTATTCGACCAATAACCCTAACCCTGAAAATATTTTCCTGAAAGAATTAATAAAATAATTTGATACTAAACAGATTTGTTGAAAATCTTTACTGAAAACAACTTTGACTCCGTAGTTTCGCCTATTACTAACGACTTTTTTCAAAATTTATAGAAGCCGGACTCCATCAAGACTGGAAGTTCAATTTATTATATTTATAAGGCTAAATCAAATTAGTAATTATTAGTATTACTTACGATCACTTACTTCGTAACCTGTATAAAGCGCTAAGGATATTTGGAACATGTTTAAAGACACAGAACAGGTTTAAGAAGTCTTCTCTCTGAGCTCGATTTCAAATTATACGATATTTTTGTTTTAAGCGCTTTATAAAATAAATTTCTCAGTTTAATGATATTATACTCGTATAATAAGTATTGAGTGAGGTTGGGCTCTAAAACGCAGAGGCGTGCGTCACACTTGCAGGTTGCAGGGGCAGGGCATATGGCCCCGGTTTTAAAACGGATTTGAGATTGGGGCGAATCTAAAATAAATTAGCCGGAGCCGAGCAGGTGGATGGGGGCGGGGCGGGGGGGGGCTCGATATTGGGTTCCTCTAGATATTTGGCAGTTCAGGGGTGGAGGGATGAAAAGGGGTTAACACAAGGGTGATGGATAATGATCTATCGCTCTATCTGTATTGACACCTATTGTTGGCCTCTGTTGTGGGGGCTTTAATCGCCCGCTTTATTTCACGATAGTTTAATGAATTTCTCGCCCATATGTTGTGCAGACTGCTACTCACGAACAGTCGTAAAACCAAGTAAGTTTCGAATCGTTACTTGGCAGTCCCGATGTGTCCATATCAGATATTTCGTTAGTATCGGTCATTTAAATAATACAAAGTAATTATATAACTTTCAACGAACAAAATTTTCTATACAGAAAACTTATTTTCATTTGAAAACAGTAGCAAAACATTATTTATTTGATCTCAGTACGCTGAATCGGCAGTATATACGAACACGTACATCACGTGCTGCTACTGATGAATTAAACAAGAGAGAAGATATATAATTTAAACTATATATGCTTGAATTGATATTACAATGAATATATACGTTAGAACTTAGGATTTGTGAAAATATCTACCTCCCAATGTCTTCGTGACCAACTTTATGTTCAGGGAGGAGTGTACATTTAGACTTTGAAAACTAATTTCATCTTTCAGTCTGTATTGTGTTCTGAAATGAATAAAAAATATGACGCCGATAATATTTGAATGGTACAACAGGAATGAGGGACTTCACTAACCTTGCCTCCATACTGGGATATAATTTTGAAAATGTCTAGCGTTACTATTATTTATTTTCTTCGTAAAAAAAATATATCGTTGTATTATTCACTTCCAAGAGCATCAATTCAAGTGGCAATAAATTATGTCTGGCGTTGCAAAATTAATAAATAAGCAAATGTTGAAAGAGGACATCCTACGACGATACCCACCATTCGATAAGCAGATAAGATTAGAGCGTTGCTAATCGTTAACGAAACCGGGATGCAAAAAAAGTGTTAATTTTGATAACTTTTAGTTTTTTATTGGGCGTTGCAGTTTTTAAAGGAAATGAAGACACATCACTTATGTTATATACGAAAATTTATAGAATGTGGACAAAAAAATTTCAACTGAAATCAACAATAATCATGTATTATATAATATTTAATAATTATGTATCAAATTACCAATAATCAAGATATGGGTTCGGCCAGAGATATGGTCATTGAGTGTATAAACTTTGAGAGTAATTTTTATCGGTAAATTTATTATGGACGGCCAACCCGGAGCAGGAGGAAAAAAGAAGGAAATGGCGGAAAAATATTGGCAGATAACGATTTCTAGATAGAACACGACAACTGTGTGCTCCGTATATGCGCAGAACAGATATTGTATACATATAGGTGAATACACGACCGATAATCTACAACACTTTATCAGATTAAAGCTGAGGGACGCGATGGAAACGCAGTTTTTCAATTCCAACAATTTCCGACAGCGTAGATTTGCCGGAGGGACCGGTTTCGGCCTCTCGCCATCTCCAGTAGCGGGAGGAGAGGGAAGAACGCCGAACTAATTTTCAGTAATTTTTCAATCATCACCCCTTTTTAATTACAATTTTTGATACCGTAGATTTCGCGTGTTTCTGTTTCCTCTCGCCGGTTTGGCCTTTTGCTATCAAAAGACTTTTGCCGGGGACTCCTCCCGCATTGTAGTTACTGGCGCCAAAAAAAAACCCAAAGTGCCAAAGTGACTAACAGCGGCCGAAACCGGTCTAGCAAAAGACCGAACCGGCGGGAGGAGACAGAAACTACGCGCCATCCATCTGTTATGGATCGGAAAATAAAATCTGTTCTCGTATTAGTTTAAACCGATGAATAGATTGTTGGCGGACATTATATTTTTAGATACGACCGCATTTCTCGGCCGCAAGAATTTTTACGACCTAGTCCGTCTGGCTGGGGAAATTATTAAACGAATTTATTAGGGGTTGAACGGAGCGCGGCGGCGGCGGCTATAGTCGGGTCCGCGCGTCGGGGGATGTAATAAGCGCGGGGCCGGCCACCCTCCCTCTGATGCTAAATTAATTACCCCCCGCCCACCTCCCGGTTAGTGTAATTTACATATTTCACCCCCGCCCCTAGTTCCAGCTACAAATTACACTATGTATATATATATATACACACCGCCGGAGAGAGGGTGGGTGGAGGGGTGGGTATGGCGGAACGTCTTTAATTAATTTCGTGCCGGGTTCCGGGGCCCGTGGGCCGGCAAAGTGGCAATGAACTGCGGCCTCCCGCACTCCTCTTCTTCTTGTATAAATTACGAGCAATTAATTTCATTAATGGTCCGGGCCCTTCCCTCCTCCTCCACCCCCCCCGCCTCGTAAAAGTATCAGATTTAAAAATTTAATACGTCTAATGGGGCCCGCAACCCTCTTTTTGTTTTCCACCCACCCCCAAACATTATAACGACCCAACGAAAAAGTGCGCCGCCACCGTGGGCGGTTTTAATTAGAATATTGTCGCCTCGCTCCGTCCCTATTATAGAACTAATAAAATTCGTATCGAACCTGCATAACCGCCTATGCAAATTGTTTGTTCCGGTAACGATGTCCGGAAATCTGTTCTAGGACGGGCTGCGCTCCCGTTTTGTAGCCGGCAGTATTATTAATTGCGAGCCGTACCCGAACAACAAAAGGACATCCGCAAAGACCAACTGGTAGCCAACCTTACTGGAGTATCGAAACGAAAGATTATGGAGGACCTTACTTAATATTAGTTGAGTGAGACTTTGAAGAAAAAGTAACGAAGAAATTGAGTTTTTCAATATAGAGCTGTTAAAATAAAAAGTAAAAGGAACCGATGAGTATTGAGAATATTACGGCACTTTGTAGTGTTGTCAATTGTTTTATGAAAAATGCAGCGACGGTCTCAATAGAATGCTTCACCGATAAGTTTATTTAACTCAGTATAATACTAAAGCAACCCATATATAACATGAACTCATGAAACTTCTCAGTAAAACATCCTTAAGAATTAATTTTTTGTAGAATAACTTTTACTACGCGATTACAAGAAAAGTGGGCCCTATAAACTCAAGGACAATAATCGAAGGATGCGTAGTGCATTTTAACGCTTAAACGTTGTTTTCAGGAGGCCAGTAATAATGGTGAAGTGAGAAACTGCGAGGTACGATTCACGCTAAGCTAGATATTAATCTTAATTTCAGTTTTAAATTCCAGAAGCCTCCAAGAAGGAGATTCCATAAAAAGCAGATTTATATGTGTCCAAATCTCGACAAAAACAATCGACCTAAAAAACGACTTGTATATTCATTTCGTTTTTCCATACGGTTCGCTTGCATTATAAGAGTGTAAAAATTAATACAGATTCAATGTAACGTTCGCACGACATAAAATAGGACTGCATATAGGTGCAATAGTTTATTGGTTAGGGGGTGGTCAGGGGGGAGGGATTAGAAAATTGTTTTTCTAAAGCCTAGGACCCATCAACTGGTAAATCCCTCCCTTGATTACCAATCCCGCATTAACTACTCATTATGGTGAAAAGCCGAAGCCTGTTTAGCCCCAGAGACCTGTTTAACCAGCCTGCGATAACAATAATCTCCACCACGTACGCTTCGATTTATTAACCAGATTTCCTTCTATTTATGCAACAATAAAAACCAGTACACTCAATTGTTAATCGTAAATTAATATAAATAACACTTATTTCCCCCCGACACCACAAACGGTTATTATTAGAAACATTACGCGGATTTCTATTTATCCGTTTCTCTGATTAACAGATGTTTAAAAAATAGATTATAAATTTTTTATTCAAAACATTTTTGTATACCTCAAGAACATATAGCCAGTGTACACTAGTGTTAACGCCGGGTTAGTTAGTTATGACGCTGTTCACTCTGGACACTTTTGTTATCGAACTTTCACGAAATGAGCACAGAGAGTCAAATTTGGATCCGGGTATAATTTTCAAAATAAATATTTGAATTAAATACAAAATTAACGATTCAATAGTGTTCTTCGTCGTCTCTTCAATGCGCTTCGCTCGAGTGACAGCAGCTTAGGAGTGGATTGAAAATATAACGAAAAGTTATAATTTTGAAATTTAACACATCGAAATACAAGCCTTGCTCATCTGTTGCTGACGTGTTTCAAATAGCAGTCTGTGACGTCGTTTCATTTCTGTACGTACGAGGATTCGAAGTCAGTTTTCTTGTTCAAGTACTTGATTTTCAATAGTAACCAATATCCATGAATACAAAGTAATTAATTACCCAATGTTATTTCCAATAAGCTATTCTGTTATTGCCTAGGTAGGTAAATTAAGCTGTGGATTCCCCCCCTCCCTGTAAGATCTGACCAGCCCAAAGGACATAAATGAACATAGTAATGATCATGTATGCGGGGTGCGGGATAAGTTCGTCCGGGTGGTGTTGGTGTTGGTGGTGGTGTTGTTGGTGTTTGTGGGTTCCAGGGGTGGGCGGGGGCGGTGGCGGGGGCGGGGCCACCTCAGTGATAAGCGTTGTAAATCTACCGCCATAATCAGTGACACGTCTATTGGGCTTCTCTATCGCCGGCCGGCTTAAAACCCGGCCAAACACGGAATGAGGACAACATTAATCGTATTATCTGTCCCGCCCCCACCCCCGCCACCATGCACTACAACCGTCGTACCGCCCCCTCTATTTTTATTTTCGCAAGTTGTAAAAACCTGGCCTGTCGTATATTTCTATTTTATTAATTTATAACGCGGCGATAAGCTACCCGGCGTTGAGGGTTTGGACTTCCGAAAAGTTGACCCGAACCTATACTCGATACAAAAAAAAAATATAACAATTGAAACATAACAATACAAAAGTATATAAGCTCTCCTGGACAAAGAGTCGACAGTATATAAAGTGGTAAACAATTATATTTATTCCGGCTATCCGAACATTCCTAGCTTTTATACTATAAAAATTGAGGTCTCGATAAATAAACATTTTTCTTTGTACAATCCTCAGATATAATTGCAGCCAGCTTATTAGGGCAGAAGATTCGTGTTATTGAAACATTTTTGGAAGATTTTTATTTATTGAGGCATCAATTTTTATAGTATATAAGCTAGGAATGGCCACATAGCCGGAGTAAATATGATTATTTACCCCCTTATATATTGTCCAGAATGTTCTGCCGTCCATTTGCTTTTATAATAAATTCAGTTTTTTAAATTCATCCGATTTAATTAAGTTATAATTTAAAACATACGAGAGTAGCGAAAGATGTGTACACCTTCCTGCGTTTACAATGCAGGGAGTATTGGGACGGCGTGCTTAAAATACGTATATTACTATACTAATAGAAAACGGAGAACTTAACTTGCGATATTGGCACACATAACCCGCGCTTCACACGACACTTGGTGACGAACTTTGTGATTAACGAACTCTGTGCATCGTATACTTCCCCTAGTGTCGACAGCCACTGAGTGGGCTCTCAATGAGCGCACTTAAAACTGCCGCGTCCACCGGTCACTCGCCAAGTGCTAATTTATGGGCAGCCAACCCGAGAAACCTCCTCATCCTCGAGGAACTTTCTTTATATCGGGATTTTCGGGATAAATATTGTCAGTTAGTTCAGCCGTCCGGTTTAAGTCGGGATCAAGCGTTATTTCAAATATAATTTTTGTGTTCTCATTCGTTCTATTATTATAACTCTCAAATGCCAAATATATTTACTTGACAATTGTTATTCGCTTGTCAGAGTGAATATCTTTCTAAATATTTCTTCACTACTTATAGTAATTTCGCACTATTTATAACATAGAGTGGCTTCAATAATGGTTTTATATATTTAAGTTTAAACTTCGCATTAAGTCCTTATTCAGCATATGTCCAGCCGATCTTTATTTCTTTACATTATTTCTGTATATTTAAGGTATTTCTTTGGGTTTCCGCTACGGTTCGATGGGCTGTTTCCAGTCGCTGGGCCGACCTATTACTTTTCGCCATCGTCGCTATCATATCATTCCGGCGTGAAGAATTAGATTTTATTTAGACTTTATTTTTGTTTAGACTAGATTTTATTTTCCCGCATACTTTTTCACGATAAATTCTCGACTACTACAGCAACCGTCCATAAAAAAAAGGTAACAATCGCATCAACGCAATTTACACTTCATCTGTAAAAGGATCACACAATTGTGAATCAGGCATACTCGAAAATATCTTACCCACTGTTTTCATCACTAAGTTTTCTATTAATAACTATGAGTATACAAAAATTACACAAGCCGGCGTGACGTTTGTTCAAAAAATTGTAACCGAAGAGGTAAAAAATTTTCATTAAATTGATAGCAGAAATCAAAGGACGAAGAAATTAAATTTTGGAGAAGAGAGGCGAATTAAAAATTTAATTTACTGCCAAAACATTGAAAAAATAATATGAAAACATCGCGTGTTCGCTGATCAAATATCATAAAAGTATTTGAACCTCTTGTGAAATTATTGATAACGGGCGATTGATAATGCAGGACATTTTATATGTTTTAAGTATGGCCGTATCTTCTTGAAACTTGTTAACACGTTAGATATCCCGTTATCGGCGGAACGTGGATTGATTTATTGGCCGTAAAATACATTCTTATTTGTTGTTTTTGAGTTTGTAAAAAAACTTTCCGATTTCTAGCCGCCCCTGAGTGTCTCAAAGGTTAAAGCGAGGGACGGCCGTTTGTGCCCAACGAGTGGAATTAACTCGAGAGCAGTTTGAACTGACCAATGGATGGATATTTATTCCCTCTCAAGTTAGTCATTCAGTTTTATATCAGTAATAATTATATATTTACATATAATTACATATAAGCATTCAAAGGCACGTTTTCAACCCGCACTTGAGAGCGCTGATGGAACAACTACAAGAATTGTGAAATACAATGAATATTTCTTTACACTTATTATACTACTTAAGTAATGGATTACAATTAACAAAACCTTGAAACATATTAGGTATCCTGCTCTGTGTACAAATCTTATTGGTGTTTGTTTTGGTCATTGAATTTGTAAATATCTTATCAAGATTGTGCATAAAATATCCTCTGCGGATTTAAACTATTTACCCGAACGTGTTATTTCTTTCGCAGTTGTGCACATTTGCGAAATTCTTGCAAATACATACAACAATGTGCTCTGTGTATTTAGACCTCCTGTGCATTTTAATGCGGAATAGAACAGTCACTACCTATTGCGATTAATATAGATAATTAAATAAATTATATTTTCGATGGCAATAACAATATTCTTTTAAGTACTCACTCAAACATCTATGTATTCTGAACATTTTAACATAGTTGAACTGGTACGTTCGGAGGCCCAATATCACCACCTTAAATGAGTAAATTGACAAGTAAAAACCGAAATTTTATTCTCAAAACTTAGGGATAATTTCTAAATGTAACGTTATATTTAAATTGTTCAACCGGGACGTGCCCGTTTTTAAAACCGTTTCACTAATTGGGTTTTCGCGTTTATTCGGTCGACGAACCGCGTACTATTGAAGATAATACGCTGAACAAGGGGGGAATATGGCTGAAAACTGAAATTTCGTCTTCGGTTTTTATTATTATGAAGGACGGAAAGTCGAACTAATCGGCGATAGTGGCGTCGTAGGGTTTGCCATGATGGAGTTCTAATGGAGTAATCGATTACTATGGTGGATCCACGAACGTGGCGTGGCCTGAGCGAGAGGGGGGGGGATATTTTTTTAATATCGTTGAGATGGTGGGGGCACATTTCACCTTTCCGACTGCCAATGAGGTCATAACTCCCACTGAAATAGATCGGTAAACTTTTCTGCTATCCGAAATCTGGAAATCGGTCTTGAAAAATAGACTTGTCGAGTTTTTTCGACGACTCAGATACAAAGAAATGATTCCAGACAACTATGAAAACAGCATCGTTCTCTCCGGAGCTTTAGAGGAGAACTGGTCTAATTTTTTTAAAGTCGCCCATTTTTCAATATTGCAAGTTGTAGTACTCCTGGAGAATTAAGGACTGCCATGCGGTCCAGTACAGATCGTCCTATTTGGAATTGTTAAAATAATAAAGTTATCAGTTAGAATACCTAATTTCGTGTGTTTCCCTCTCCTCTCGCTGGTCTGGTCTTTTGCTAGACCGGTTTCGGCCGCTCGCCATCTTCAGTAGCGATGTTAGTCACTTCTGGCACTTTGGGTGTTTTGTCTGCATCCTCACTGCACTGATACTGCCACTTGTACAAATAGAAGTACTAGTGAATACTTTTGTGCGGGAGGGTCCGTATTTTTTCCATATATTTGATGACGTTTTCAATTCATTTATTTTTCGTAAAACAAAATTTAATTCACACCTATTCGATTTTCAAAATATTTAGGTCGGAGAGATAAATATTCTGAATACGCCTCGTGCGAGATCAGCAGCCTAATTAGGCGGAAGCACGCGATAAGTACAAACCGACAATGTGTTTTTAAAACTTTATATTACGTTTATTTCTACAGGTAAATACCATTTTAAACATACAATCCGCAAGGATTGTACAAAACATATGCTGATTGAATTCTGTTGTTTAATATTTTTGTCTTAATTACTTGTTTATTGCCATCCTAGTACCGCGTCTTACACCCTTAGGGCACAGCTAAGGATTACTTAAGCATTTTATTCACCGAGCGTTAATCAGTATATCATAGCTTAGATTTTCCTGGCTCTCTCGTAGGTTACTAAATATTGTTGTTTAGACGTAAAAATTAAAAAAAAAGATGTCTTCAATTTCAATTATTCACTGGTTGCGATTCATCAAATGGAATTGCGTTCGGTAGAATGGCACTTGGTCGAAGAGGAATGAAAAACAAAATTTTGAATCTATAAATTGAGAGTAGCAAACCATTTTACGCTAGATCAATTTAAATTTAATTTTAATTTCAATACAGTTCCAACGTGCCCGCACCCGCTGCGTGTAGTTGGTACAAATATTTGTATTGCCGGTCCGTATGTAAATATATATCCAATTTTTGACAGTATTTATTTTGGACGGTGTCAACATGGATTGGAGCCCTTGTGGTAAGGCGGCGATAAAGGATATGTGATGCCGCCGCTTCAGTCGGCGCTTCAGTACTTTAGTACTTCGTTACTTCACCCTCCTACGGTATTCTAATAATGCCCCTGTGCCTACTGCCTGCCATGTAATGAAAACTAATATAAGAAAATTCGTTATTATTCATTCAACAGAACAGAATTAGTGTTGAATGATACTATAGTACTCTTAGTAAAATTTGTATATGAAAATCATTATTGATAAATATTGATAATTTACTTTAATTGATTACTATATACATTTTTGTATTTTTCCTTAATTTTTTAAGCCTTATATTTAAGTATAAGGATAGTAACACATAATAAATAAAATTGAGCACGAAGAACGCAAAACTAAAATACTCATCTGTTCTGTATTAGTAATGAGCCTTAATTTACTTATTTTAAGCAAATTAATTTAATTTTTTAAACGGATCAGTTTTTTAACTTGCAGTTTACATGGGATATTGTCATTACGTTTTTCAGACATGCCCTTATTACAGACCGTACAAACCTGATGGCATTTGACGCTGCAGCTGTTGTTATGGGCTTAAACTGTGCACTAGTTTATGAGGAAATGTGGGTCTAGTTTCTAAATTTTTAAATATACCTCGTAATATATCTCGCGGAAGTCGTTTAATAAATATAATATAAACGGTCATTTCTATTTATATGGCCTTTACGAAGGCCCAATTTAACTTGATAATGGGAAAAAGAAAATGTCGGGCAACCTCTCTGGAGATTTAATAGTTACTAAAATTATTAAGAATTTGTTGCGAAACTAGAATTAATAAAATAATAGGCCTATAATACGCCAAATATTCATATATACCTACTTGATGTTTATCTGTGAATTTCATCGACACACATTCTTAATAAAGTAGCCAATATTGGTAGCCTTAGCTTCTAAAGTACGTTATAAAAGTGCAGTGTAAAACCGCACATGCATTAGCCCGAACAAAGCAGTTCCCGTTAGGAACATATTGTGTTTTAAAATTTCGAAATTTACTGTTATATTGTTATACCGTCCTCAACGAGATAAAAGACAATAACAATTGTGAAGAAGAAATATGATGATCGGGCATTCAATATAAAGCCAATTAAAGTAATAATTAATCATCTGTGGCCTGTCTAAATGTCCAAAAAATGAAGACGTCTGTTAGTTATGTAAGAGATGGATCCATACAGTTAATGACTGCTGTTAACTGCGTATGTTACGTATGATCAAAAGTCAATTATACAAGTTACCGGATGATTTTATGTAGTGTTGTTTCTTAGGTAATGAAATGTACATTCCATTGCGTCAGTGAAACATATAAATAGAGTGTACGAGAAAAATATAACAAAAAATGTAAAAATTAAAGAAGATTGATGTATTAAAATTGCGTGAAAAATGAAATCATTTATTTCAGTTCAGCTTTAAAAATAGATAAACAATTACCTACTAGAAACATATCAGGTCATAAATCCTGCACGTTTTAAATTCCCATAGCATAAAAATATTGACATTTCGGTTATCTACATTCAGTGTATAGTGTAATAGTTATATATCGTTTATGAATTTTAATACTTAATGAATTACAATTAATTCTTGTCTTGGAGCGAAAGCCGCAATCATTTCATTTCAATATGTTTTTCCTCTTGACACTGCTTAAGAACGATAGCGCGCTATTTATTTATTAAAATATAAGCAGAATAATAATTAAGCCATAACATTTTATAATCGGCGTGTTATAAGAAGTGATATTAGAAACAAATATCTTAGGGGAACGTTAAGCGTCGTGCGGCCACCGGTACTCGATACTAATCTGGAGATGAATGATTGTTATAAATGGGTGTTTTAAAAAAAAAAGAAGCCCAGCATAAAACTCAATTACCGCCGTCATTATTTATGCTTTAAAAGTGGAATAAATTCTTATTTTAAGCCACGAATGGGAAGTCACGAATCCGTATCCCTGATATGTCCGAATTTACATCCAACGTCTTCTTAAGAATCAGCACTGTTACTGTCACTGCAAGTACTGTCAATTACCTACGTCCAGATTGGTTTAAGTATAGTTTTTACAGCGATCATTTAATTTTTAAACCTAATTTCGATATATTGTCCCCTAATCTAAATATGTATGTTTCTGTATTTTTAACTTTATTTATATGTGGACTCCATATCTGTCTTCTGTATCTATTGGGGCCCTGGTATTTTACCTTATCCACCGTTGTTGGGGGTGTTTCGAATAAGCACTTGTATCTTAAGGTTGCATCGAAACTTAGTTGGAACTACACATTTAATAATTTAAATGGTACGAGAGGCATTGACCTGCAGTACTGAGAAGGAATTTAGCAAATTAGTTTGGAAGTTAAGGTTAAAGAACCGGTAGACAGAATGAACTAAAACAAATTAATAAACAAATGGCAGGAGATATCGGAGACAATTTCTCTTAGTTATTATAGATAGCTTTAGAGAAGTGGAAACAACCTATTTCTGTATTCATATACAGGTTTATTATAGTTATTTTATTCCTTCAGTCCCTTCTCTCGTCCCGGTGCCTCCTATGGACGTTTTGCTCTTTGAATATGCCCTTATTCGGCGTCAAAAACCAGAAAAGTCAACCCGGGGAGAATTGTGAAAGGGCGACTCTTTCAGGACCCTCCACGTCGTCGTCCCCTCCCGTGCCGAGGCTCCCGGCAAGTTTAATGCCATCATGCGAAATAACTTTGGCCTCCCCCTCTCGGCCGCTATGAAGGTGGGTGGCTCTCCCCCTTCAATCTTCTTCCAGCCACCTCCCTTATAGATCTCCCCATCCATTCAAGTATATATATATATATACATACGATACAGAACAGCCCGGTAAAATATCGTACTTTCGAATAGATTATACTCCACTTTACCGAATACTGAACCGACCAACAACTATTACCGAATACTATTTTTTCTCCGAAACACACATTAAACCAGTTAATTGAGCACATTTTATTAACACAAAAGATATTTTATAATCTACTAGTCAGAGTTCTACTTATGCGGTAGTAGCTATATATTTTTACAGGTTAAAATAGTAAAATTCCACGATTTCTGATTAAAAGGTTGTTTTGTTTATCACAAATCTAATCAAACTGCCCTGCAGTTTATTACCTCTTGAGTATTCTTATTTATTATTCAAATTATTGGATTATTCATCTCGTCCTCTTTCTGAGACATTTAAGAAACCGGCGTAAATCTTTTTGCCGTATGAGATTTAGGCAGGTTTTTAAAATAAGAACAGAATGCGAGAAGAAAGCTCAAAAAACTGCTTAAAAAGAACAACGAATGATTTCTTGTAATACTCACCTTGCACGAGTATTACTATGAGAGTATAACTACATATATTACCAGCTGATATTATCTTCACTTGAGTAGATATAATAACGTATAGCATTTTAACAGGGTTAATCCCGCCTCAATGAACAGTTCCAGCTCATTATTCATGAAGGAAGTGTTTTCTTAATCCACAATGTTCTGATATTTTAAAAAATTTAGTTTAGGGCAGGCGTTCGTTAGATTTTCAGGTAATAAAATACATACATACCATGCATACACCGATCTGAGGTCGTGAATGTATCGGTGAAATCATATAAGGAAAAAATCTTAGCACTTGAGTGACAATGAAGCACTTGAAGAAAAGTGGTTGTAAGGGGTTTAATTGACTTTAGAAACAACTTCAAACGATGTCCCTAACTTGGGAGTAGAATATGACTTGCGCAATTTGGATTATCGATATTATGTAATAAAATGGAAAAATGTTCACTCAAACATAACATTTTAAAAAATTTATTGGTTAAAAATGTATTTAATTTACAAAGAATCGAAAAAGCGGATAATGATAATAGCTCATTCGTTATTCATCATTAAAAGTATACCAATACAAAAGTGCATTGGTCTCCCAAATAGGTTTTTGGACGGACAAACGCGTCTACAGTTTTAATTAATTAATAGCTCATTCCATGAGCTGGACAAGCGGAGAGCTTTCGGCGTGAACGGCCGGTGAAATGGCTTTTATCGAGTGTAGCTTAAGCTTTTCCCGATTATCATATCAATATTGTAAAACAATTCAAGTAGCCTCTATCATATAATTAAGTATATAAATGTATATAGTTTTTATTCTTTGGAAAACTGAAGTTATTCGTATTTGAGGCTTTTTATTGAAAGTATCGGTCTGCGGCTCAAATCGAGCAAAACTCCTTCCTCAGAAAAATCGGGGTCCTATTCAGAAAAAATACTGGGTGGTGGAGACCGAAAAAGCTTGAATGAAGGAAACCGCGGATACACAGCAACTAGGTATAGATAGACACACTGCAAGATTAGGATATTTTGGCTTTTTAATATCAATCAATTCTACATTCTGTAGGCAGGTAACCGGTGTTGTCATTCGGTTATAAGTGGAGTGGAGTTGCCGGTTACTTGCCGGTTACTCGGTGGTGGATACATTGTGCCCAGAGTATGGTAAGGCGCAAACTCCGTACCCTTATCGACATAGAAGAGGTGTCACCCCCCCCCCTCGCTGTTGCCATAGGAGGCGCTGCCACCGCCACCACGCCCGCCCACGCCGCCCTAGAGCGCATGACCCTCCCGTACCCCCACCCCATCTAGCAACGCTGCCGAATAGGCACAGCTCTCAGTACCTCGCTACCTCTCCCGGGGTCAACTTCGACCGGATATCCGTAATTTCTTTTCTGACAATGCGCTCAATAATATTGCGCGAAACTATCGGCTCTGCCGATCAAAATAATCCATGAAATCTCAATCGTACAACACGAATAGGGACAAGCGAGCTATAATACTTCATTGACCGGGAAACATTTACACAGCTGCCCATATAAACAGTAATGTTGAGAAGAGATCAAGGTTGTGTTTACAGCCTATCCGGTTGGGAGTTATAATTACCGGAAATTTAATGTAACGGTTACGAGGAGTTATGCGCTCAGACATGCGCATTTGGTAGTTCGTCACTTCCGGCCCGACTGCGAGGAGCTTAGAATAGACAATTAACATCGATACGAGATAAAATAGATAATTTCAATTTTCGGACACTAATTAAATGTAAATATAATTATCGTATTATTCCTATAAATTATCGCACCTGTTGACTGAAAGCCTGTCAGCCTGAACCTTTCAATAATCGAATAATCCCAGACCGAATCCTCAATCACTTCACACTAATTCTAACTGAAAATAAATGTAAATGACCCGTTATTATTAGCTATGCGTGTTATTGTTACCATTTACGATTATTGGACACGTTAGAAAGGTCAGTTTTTCAAAATTCAAAATTCGTACAGTGATCTCCAAACGAGAGGACACCGTAGAGGAAAGATGAAAAATCGAAAAATTTTGAAACCGAAAACTTTCCCCGCATTTATCCAAAACTCAGCGGTCAGCAGAATATTCTAGTTCTATAAACGTAGTTTTCTCATCGAAATTATTTTGAATTATTTTTTTAATTCAGATAGATTTCGTGTGTTTCTGTCTCATCTCGCCGGTTCGGTCTTTTGCTAGACCGGACTTTGGATGTTTTTTGACAGTGCACTGAGGATGCCCGAAAAACATCCAAAGTGCCAAAAGTTACTAACAGCGCTACTGAAGATGGCGAGCAGCCGAAACCGGCGAGAGGAGAGAGAAACACACGAAATCTACGGTATAAATATCGTTTATAATTTTATTATTTTTTTATAAATTCATTTACCATTTTTATCTGATAAAACCGCGTCGGCTTATTGCAATATTAACCAGTTGTAACGAGCTCAAATTGATGGAGGAAGCGGGCGGGCTAATGGGAAGCTAATACGTCCAGGGCTATCGAGCGGATTTACCGTTCTGGCGTTCCGGGACAAAGGTACGCGAAAACGCAATAGAGCGTGAGTGGCACTAGGAAATTCAGTAAACGGTCTTATGTGACCCTATGCCGCGTAATCCCCGTATGACAGTGACTCCGGTGGCGGCTTTCCCCGGCCGCCGGCACATTACCGCCGCCCATTTAAATATGCATGCGCGACCCGTTCACGAACATGACCCCGGCGGTACGCCGGCCTCCGACTGGCACTTCGCAACTCGGATAGTAGTAACATAGCAGCATAGTTCTGTGTACACGCCAGTTGGGAAGAATCAGAGTTACGAGAATTTCGACCGCTTTCCGCCTCCTCCGGGCTAACTCATCCCCTGGACCCGGTGGTGGGGGGGGGGCTGAACGGACAATTCGGCAAAATCCTAGCCCAATCCTGCCCAACAGAAATAATTGAACAATGCTTCTCCTAAACGGGGACAATATATTTTTCCTAGCTAGTCGGAAATGTGGACGAGCGAAAAAAAACACAAATGAAAGTTGTCTCATAAATTTATTGTATTCGTTTAAAGAAGAAAAAACTTTGTAGGAATTCGTGTTTTGTCTTTTGCTAGGCCGGTTTCGGCTGCTCGCCATCTTCAGTAGCGGTGTTAGTCACTTTGGCACTGGATGATTTTTGGGCATCCTCACTGCACTGTCACTACATATATATATATATATATATATATATATATATATATATATATATATATATATATATACTTTTACCTTCTATCTAATACTGTATTTAAACATTAATAAAGACTATTCGGGAATGGAATTACCGCGTTAATTTAATTAATATAACTTCTCGACGTCGACGGCCGTTATTACTATGCATTGCGACAGTGCTTAAGTATATGCTGGCGGCCGACAATTGTGTGGACGCGAAACAAGCTCCTCTCATCATTTCTGTACGCCTACCATAAATATGTTTAGAATTGAGCACCATTACAATTGAACGATTCGCCGTTTTTTATTTAATTTATAATACTTTTGACGGTTGGCCCCGGCTGCTTCGCGCATTTCCTCTTACGGGGGGTTAAACAACCCCGCTTTACCAACACGTGGAGGACATTAATTTCACGCGTTAGGGGGAACAGCCTAAAGAAGGGTAAAAACCTATCGTTTCTTACGTCTATCGTCCTATTTATCACGGATCGCCGAACTGTTTATTACGCCGCTTGAGCTCTCTCAAATAGGCTTTAGGGCGGAAAGGGCCAATAGAAAATATATACGACGAATTATGTTATTCGTTATTCGATTCGTTAAATGTTATTCGAAATGGAAGAAATGTCCCGCCTCCTGGTGATCGGGCGACTCTCCATTCCGGGATTGATTCGCTCCCGAATCGCCCGGGATTAAGATTAATAAACCGGAGCCGGTCACAACCGGCACTTCCTCCCGGGAGGTTACGTAACCAGCCGAATCGAAATTATACGCTTGCCATTATTGTGTTTTTACCGCCAGCAAATTTCGCGTAATCGCCGTTTCAGATAAAGGCCCAATCGAAGATTCGATTTTCGATTGGCCCGCTCGTTCGCGAGGCTCTCCAAGTCGCGAATATCTTTCCGATAACGGACGATAACGCGGTCAAATGTGCCGTTTTTCGAGTGGCCGTCGACTCGCTTACATTTCGACCCCCACAATATAACAGTTCTAACGATCGAACAAATGTAATTGCGAAAGAGAATCAGTCGAAACTGTTGACCCGAGACCTGTTGCTATATAATATTATAGAACGCCCTTCAATCAATAGACAATTTATAGTATGATTCCATAACGCTCTACGGAAATACTGGATCTAGCACCATGCATACTTCATGCATGCCATGTATGTTCTATGAGGGAGAAAATGTTCAACGTGCGTCCACCACCAACCCAGAATCAATTTTAGTCAATTTTAGTAAAATCGACAAAAATTTTTCGAATGGCTTCATTTTCTGAATTATTGTAGCGGGGAGCTAAATTTTTAGGCACTATAGAGTGTACCTCCATTTTAACTTAATAGAACAGATTTTATAAGAGCAATTTATGTGTGCAATAATTTTCAAGAAAATACTACATTTTGTGACCGAAAAAACTTTACTTGGTATAGACCGGTTGACAGTCATATTCTAACTTCCAATTTTAACTTTAAGTTCTTACTTACTTTCTGTGTTTATTTCTTTGGTTTATACGCTATAATTTTTTCATAAATTGTTACGATTTAGCTATTACATTATGAGTAAAAATGTACAGCGAAGGATCGTTTTCTTATCAGAACAATTAAAAGCGGCTCGAAGGGGTCTGAAATATTTCCCTATATCCCCGCCTAACTACAATCATCTTTTTTATTCCTATGATATAATTTTATGGAAATTATATATATATATATATATATATATATATATATATATATATATATATATATTATTTTTAATGATCTTTAAGTAATTAGTCGCAGATCGCGCAGATTATTAAAATATGATTATACTACTGCCTGCTGAAGTAGGTGATGGTAAAATTAAACTCTCTTTTTAATCTCTTGTAATAATAACCTCCCATAGATTTAATACTTGTAATAGTAATTACTAATTTCGTTCGTCCACGTTACGACAAAACTAGGGAAGTAAGAAAGTTGAAACGGAAAGATTCATAATGTATTATTTTCTCCGCCTCAACTAGGTTGGCTTTATACTTTTATGATACTGTATTAATTTAAAAAAACAAAACAAATAATGGTGTAAACAAAATTCAATAAAGGATTTTTAGCAATTTATGTATATTGCAAGGCTGAAAATCATGTTTGGAGTTTCTGAGAATCGGCCGATTGTACGACATAAATTCGCGGTCCCTTTTAAGTTTTCCGGGGCCCCCGTGTACTGAAGGGCGGTGGTGAGGGGTGGACCGGGATTGAGAACACGGCCGAGATGATTCACAATGTGAGTGTAAGTTAGAAGTGGAATAAGAATGCGGACATATATATAGGTTGGGGAGGGAACAAGACAGCCGCGGTGAAGTACATAAAGCCTGCGCCGCCGGGAGAGACAAGCAGAGGGAGAGAGAGAGAGAAAGAGAGAGAGGGGAAGGGAGGGAGGGAGAGAGGGTGAGAGGGGGCGGTTGAGTGAGAGGGAGAACCAGAGAGAGAGAGAGAGAGAGAGAGAGAGAGATGGAATAGACAGAGCGGGGGTAAGGAGGAGATTGAGAGAGAGAGGGAGAGGGAGAATGAGAGGGATGCCGTCGGGAGCGAGAGGGAGCGAGAGTTGTGTAGGAGGGAGAGACGGCCCGGTAATCCAGGGATAAGCTCCGGGTCTGCCGGCTCTCTCCCTCTCTCCCTCCCTCCCTCCCACTCTCTCACTCACTCTCTCTCTCCTCTCTCTCTCCCTCTCTCTCTCTCACCTACCGGCATTTGTCATCCCATACTGTGTCGCTCCAGTCCCAGTCCCCCGTCCCACAGTTTCTTATATCCCGAACCTAACTGATTTTAACCATTTCCTTTCGGACGCCGCGCTCTCTCTCTCTCTCCCTCTCTCTCCCTACTCTCTCACTCTCTCCCGGAAATTCGATTCCGGAATTTTCTAAAATTATCCGGACCCAGAAACAGACGCCCCATTTTTCGTTGCCGAGGCGTACGAGGGTATTGCTCCCCGTGGTTGGGGGCAAAACACGTACAACAAATTCAATTATGATGCTCATTCTTTTGAAACGTTTTAAATCAAATACATTTTTTGGGGGGGGATTTTTTATGATAATTGGAACATCGACAGTACATTGAGGCTGAACTTGCTGATACAAGTTCCAGTGATTACGCTGTACACAATAATATGAGGTGATAATAATATATTTTCATATTTTTGAACTAATAAACAGTTTTAATTGATCGAGGAAGTACTGGAGACATTTTCGTCATATTTGCTACGTTGTTGAGCGAAAGCTGGCTTATCCTGTGACAGTTACTTACTAATTGTTTCGTTCATTCTCTTTACTTCCGAATCAATTTATTCCTCTCCTCCTCTTATTCGAATCGTCGTAAGGGATACTTTTCATCATTTCCGAGCAAAGCACCCCGAGCAGTCTCTGGCTCGACGATAGCAACAGGCATCAACCGAATATAATAGCGTCCATCAGAAAGATGTTTACATATTGCGTAACGAAAGGAATTTAGTTTGCTTCCTAGAGAGTCTTCTTTGCCGGTACTTCGATTTTCTAATTCCCATAATATATCTTCGGATTTGGTTTAGTCAATAATTTCTACCCAACACAGCCCACTGATCTTCGCACGGCGTGTGAAAAACTGCGCTAGTCGTTTTGGATTTTTTCTCGTTAGACGAAAACTAGTAAGTTGTGGACGGCGGTGGCGGCGGGGGGAACAAAGATATGGAGATAAAACGGCGTTTAGTAAATATATAAAGTGGCCGGCATTAGAGCGGGTTAACTCTACTGGGTTGTAGGGCCTGTGTAGGGCTGTAGAGAGGGGTGATGAAGTAATCCCGAGGCTTGTTGGGAGAGCGGGGGGGGGGGGGGTTGGCGGTGGTGGCACACAAGGCCCTTAAGCAGAAGGATTTCCACTAGTCGCCAAATAAAATCCACATCGGTTGGCACGCGTTACTCCCTCTCGACGACTCCAGTACGCCGAGTGAAACCGGTCTCCGAAGTGTACCAGTCTCCGACCCCCAGGTATGGATACCGCCCGCGGTAGACCCACCCGTCTCTCGCGTGTTTCTTGGATACGGTGCAACGGACGACCATTGAAAACGAGTTATCTCGTTGTGGAATGAATGGGCCGTCTTCGAAATCGAGGATTCGAACCGGATTTCAAAGCCGCTTAGATCACTTCAAAAGGTAAGCAGTAAACAAACGATGAAAACGGACAACCCTTAGATTGGGTTGGTCTAATATTGAATATTTATGACGACAAATATTTTATTGACTCCTCATATTTATTATTCGGGACAGTTTGAAATGAGTGGAGGCGGCGTCGAGGAATTCGACTTTTAGACTCTTACGTGAAGTCAATTGATGAAATTCATTATATACTAACGTCGATTTCAGAAGCCAAAGTGCTGTTTTTGATAATTTGATAATTGTCGTAAATATTTTATCGAATCCTCGAGTATGGTATTCCAATTTGAAATTTGAAAGGACGTGTTTGAATACAATGTCCGGATAAATACTGAGTCATCTCGGCGTTTGAAATGAAGGGGCGCCCTCGACTTGTTCCGAAAGGTGGAGGTTCGAAACGATGATCAAAGGCGCTTAGATCAGCCTAAATTTGAGCCTAATACGATATAAGAACAAATAATAATTTAATAATAATTTCAGAATCCGTTCAGGGCTGTACTTTTTCGGAACAATCACAATCATTCGGACGACCCTTTGATCTGTACTCTCAGCGTTTGTTGTAAATATTTTATCGAGTCCCGGTATTTTTATCGGATTAATGCAAACGGGAACTCGTTCGATGAGAGGAAATTTATAAAATGAATATGTGATGGCAGGTTCAAAAATAAAATTAAAAATATGGCCGCAGATAGGACCAAAAATGTCGTAAGAAATCGGACCCTCGAGTGACAAAAGATAACCTGTCGGTGCAACGTTTTTTATTAGCTAAAAGTATTCACTAGTTGCGTAAACCTATGTCATATCGAATTTTTATCGATTTCGTAATCGAATAACAGATATTCGGGGAAATCGCTTTCGTCTCACCTTTCCCTTTTCCTAAATTATGCGCGATCCGCAGGCAAACTCGAAAATTGTCTGCATACTGAATATCGGTCGAATCAAGAACAGAGCGAAAAGTAATTTTTTGTTTACTTTATATACAATCAAAGCAGGTTTTAAAGGCAACATTACACACGACTTTCCTATATAGGAACACTGAAGAGTGTTAATCGAAATTGACATTCCTGTTCAAGTTTCCTGCAAAGCACTCAATTGCAATTATAAGCAAATAAAAGGCTTGAAAACGAATTGGTAATAGAAAGCACACTTGTGATTGATTTCCAGCACTCCAAAGTCTTAATTTTTGTCATCAGAATGATTGATTACGATAGACTAAACGTATATTTCCATGTATTCACACAAGTGGCGATTGAAGATAGGTGATTACACCGAAAACGTACTGTTTTCGATATCCGAGAATTTCCCTTCAAATTTTCTTAATTACTTTCACAAACCGCCCTCCGGCGAGAATGAAATATTACATTGAAATTTTTCTACTATTTTTTTAGATTGAAATAACCGTGGGGTAGGACCCGGACCGAAGGAAAGCGGACTTCTGTGGCTGAATCTCTAATAGAATTGCAGTATTAATTGACAGAAAATTATACTCGCGTCTTTCCATTGTACCTTAGTATTTGTAACAGCAGGGCTTACAGAATGCTATTTGAAGCTGTCTATAAGGATTAATCAACTCACTGTTCTCCGCATTTCGCATAATTCCAGTCGGCAGTCGGTCACATCGAGCCATACTGGCGCTTTCAACGTTATTACAGCGTTTAAATTATGTAGCGTGCACCAGTTTCCGGGTCGAAACACAACAGTTCATCGGTTATTAGGGAAACCGGAACTTTTGGCCCTTTCGCGGCTGCGGTCTGTAAAATCCCACAGTCACTATTTAACTATTCCAGCCGCAGGCGGCCTGGAAATCAAAGAAATGTAATCCCCCTAATCCTCCCATTCCGCTGGCGAGCGCTTAATCCACACCCCCACCACCATTAATAACTGTCCTTCAATACCAACACTAATATATATATATATATATATATATATATATATATATATATATATATATACATACTCCCCTGGTACATATTAAACCCGGAATATTAAAACGGGAATAAAACTTTAACTGGGGCCGCGTTATTTCGTGGGCCCTTTTAAATCGCCGCAATCGTCCGTCTCGAGACGATAAATTTACGCTTTAGACCCCAGCGAATTGTTTTGAAATTCCACCTATTGGAGTTTCCGACAATTTTAAGACTAGCATCGTTCATCTCGCGCGAAATATCCCGGTTTCCATCGTAACGTCCGATAAATAAAACACCGGTTCAACTGAACTGTCATTATATCGCCTTATTAACTTGTTCAGTGCAATTGACAATTAATACTGCGAATCTATTTGTTTACTTCGACTGTTCAACGCTGCTCGTTGGGGAATCAACAACATTGACTAGCGAGAATTTATGAATTTTTGGTTTTGTTCCAAAAACTTAATGCTTCAAACAGTTTTTGTGGTTTTGGTCTGCTACCACAAAAATTTCACCTAGCAGTAAACCCTAGCCGATTTGGCAAATAGATGCGCTTATAAGCCAACAGACAGAGTATTGTTAATTTACTTTTGCCTATTAGGATCATTCCATTTAATTTCAGTAATTAAAGCATATAGAAGTCGTAAATTAAAAATGAAAATCCATTCAGGCACAGATTCTAAGGATAAGCACAACCATTTCTTTCATTTTAGGTTCGATTCCAGATAATGATTCGTTCCTCGTTCCGAAAATTGTGCGATTTCTGTGTGTGACTGGGTTTCGGGTTTTTATTGCTGTAACACGTAACACAACGTATCAAATATGTATATATAACATGAATATAAATGTAGAAAGGAAACTGAATATGTAACGACGTAAACAATGATATTACACAAGGTTTTGAGTTTTTCAGAACGCTACTAAGACAAATAAACAAGGCAATTTGGAGGATCGTATTAGGGTTTTTTTCGCACGAAAGGGACTCAGCAGGGCGATTAGAATTAAGCGGAAAAAAATTCAGTATTCGCCTTTTTGAAATGACAAGTGCCAATTAATAATTCTCGTAATTGATTGAGAAAACATCAGTGTCGGCCCGTACAGTTGTCGGGAATCTCGTGTATGTAGTCGCCGTGTTACCGATTCATTGAAACAGGGGGGGAGCCATTGAGAGCCGAATCTGTGTGAAAGGCTGAAGGGTCATTCATTGGTCCGGCACCGAAAGTCGGAGGATTACCGCCCGGCTCAAGTGCTTTACCGCTCTTAAACCCCCAAGTAGAACTCTATATCCCTTTTAAAACATACCAACACAGAGCGCCGCATTAACGGCGCTATTATCGTCTTCGTAAAAAGGATCGAAGAATATTAACCGCTCGATTATTCCAAAGGCGAACAGATCGAAACAATCCCCTTTCTCTAATTCTTAGGACTTTACGGCTCGAGTAGTTGTTTAAATTATAATTGTTTCGAAGTTGAATTGTTGTCAGCAAGGATTTAAAATCTGTCATCGGCCTGACACTGCAATGACAATAAAGCTATATATGTGTTGTTTACAAATAACTCGGATTAGTTTCCAGTTATTGTAATATACTCTTTCGGTAGACTGAAGACGAATGCACTAATAGGATCAACAGTGGGCGATATTATCATTTTAGGCTTAATAGGGGGTGAGATTTCCTTTTTGAAATCTTATCGATATTATCGAAATATTAAGCCGGTCAACAGTGCCGGTGTAGTGTTTGTGTGGCGGGACGTTATATCGCTGTTTGATGGGGTTAATTACCGAATTGTTTTATTAATAATTGGGCGTAATCGCGACGAATAATTTTCGTGTGGGTCGAACCGCGGCGTGGTGGATGCGACCGTCTCGAAAGGTAGGTCCTTTTTAAAAGTGGCCGAGACTACATGCGTTGTTAACCTAATTATTGGCCGCCCCCCCCCCCCCCCTGTGAGAGGGGGTGAGAGAGGCGAAGGGAGACGGGTAAAGGGCGGCCGGGAGAAAGAGAAAGGCTCCGGGCTCGGAGGGAGGGATGGATTGGGAGGGAGGGAGGGATGGAGGGAGGGAGGGATGAGGAAGATGGCGCCTGTGGTAGGGGGCGTGGTGGGGTGGGGGCCGTTCGGCGCCGCCCCGGCCGTCCCCCGACAGCCCACCGCACACCAAATCCAGTCACCACTGGCAGTCCCCCGGTATCGCACAGCCACCGCTCCTCCTCTTAAGCCGGAATTAAAAATTTAGCCCGGTAAGTACCCGCAGCTAGAGCTTAGAGACACAAACGGATTAGGGCGTGGCCGGGCTTAGCCTCCGGGATTTTAACCCAGGTTAGTAACTGTCCTCTTTTTTGTTTTAGTTTTTTTCATAGACACCGTTCCGACTCTGGACTCTTTCGAGCGTAGTCCATTCGCGCGCTAACAGTGTTACGTCAGTGTCCGTACGGAAGTTGTAAACCGCGCTGTTTACGCGTCGGGAATATTATTTGTCGAATGTCGTACGCGACGCGTTGCAGCCACCGACATCGGTCCAATTGTGGGACCGTCTCGTCGGGTCTAAAATTGGCGATCAACTCCCGGATAATTCGTCAATTACGCGTTCCGCCAATTGTAGACGCGATCGCCGGCCGCCATTGTCGGGCGTCGCTATGGTTACCGTAACGCCGGAAGAGTCGACGGGGGCGGGCGACGCCGGCTCTGAAGAGTGTTCGATTTAACTACCGGTGCAATGTAATCCGGGTGTAATACTGTACCGCGTGCATAGAGGCGAAAATAAAGACCGGGAACGGAACAAACTGTGACACGGAGACCGGAACGGACCGTGAACTCGGAACGGAGTGCTCGGTTGGCCGTCGGTCGCAAATTCGAATTTCACATTTTGAGTTTTCAAAACGGTCAGTGTCCGCGTGCAGGTCGCAGTCCATTCGGGCCCGTCGTTATCTCGGCGTCCGACTGATTAACTTATCGGTATCTGGCGGCGAGGGGTAGTGGTAGGGTGCGGGGGGGGGTCCTCACGAATTAACCGAGTACCGGGAGAGCGTTTAGTGTGAACGACGTGGTTGTGTCCGATCTCTCCGCCAATCTGTCGCTGGCCGAACTAGAAATTTCCGCGCCGACGGTCACATGGACCCGCCGAGGTAAACCCCGCTTTTACCGCTTTCAAACTGCCCCAATAAACTACCCCCACCCGCCCACCCGCCCGACTTCCAGGCAATAGATTAAGCCCGGGCCACTGCCATCGCCAACATCCCGGATAAGTCCGCATTCTGAACAGGTGGTGATAAGGGGCCGCCTTTTTATTTTATTAGTTTTTATTCTTACGTAGTCTATTTTTCTGTAGTTATATGTGTCCACGTCACGTGTGTCAAACTCATTTCTGCCGCGTGCCAATGGCCGCATTAAAATTGCTCGAATATATACACCGATTCTGGATTCGGGATGCATAAGCGGGACAACTAAAACGTCGCATTTAAATTTGTATTCGGATCTACGAAATATATAAAAATTAAATATTCGACGTACTCATGAAATAATCGCAAATCACAAAAAAATATGCTATCAGTTTGACACACCTGATATAATGTACATAGGTTTGTGAAGCGGGGGGGGGGTGGTCCGTACGAAGCTGTCTTCTCTTGTCTGTGTAAACCTAAGCTAGAGATAATGTCCGTTTCTCGCCATCGCCAGTAGCATTAAGGCAGTGAACAAAGGTCATCCGATTTCCTGTCGGCAATCATAAATTCGGACAAAACTTGTTTCGGCTTCTCGCCATCATCAGTATCCTTCGGTCGGCTCTGTCGTAGCACATTTTGCTTTGAGCGCTTAATTTTCTTCTCTAAGCGGTGAAAACAATTTAAAAAATATCTTTAAAGGGCCCTGTTTTCGCGACAATGATTGTCGTAAAACCAGAACAACCTCCCATCTCGATAAACGATGATAAACAGTGGAGAATGTAGAAAATTAATTTAAGAGGAAATAAAAATGTATGATGCAATTATACAGAGTCATTGATGACGCAGACTAATTACAGGTAATTTGTCCGCAAATAGCATCATACGAACCCACATTAAAGGTAAACTTCCGATTATCGAGATATTATCATTCTAATTCAGAGAAATTCCCGTTATCATCTTTTTTTTAATAATTTCGTTTAGATTAATATTGCCGTACTTCAGTTATAAACATTCAATATACTTTTCCTTAATCCGTTGTCTATTTTTTGTTAACTCTAAAATAATTATACACTTTCATAAATACTAATATTAAATATATCGAGTTGTTAGTTTAAATTGGGCCACATTCTCGACCGTCTGTCTAATTGCATATGACATTTACATTTTCGTCTTAAAGTTATACGTTATGTAGTCTCTTAGGGTAATCCGGTATTTTTAATAATGTTGTCCGGTTGCGATTTAAATTGGATTATGAATTAAATTTACAGTTTTTCTACACCTTTTATACAACTAATAATTCATATTGTCCCCAGTAGGTTGACTGATTCATAGCTTGAAACCGAAATATTTGATCTCTTGAAAATTTAAGTTTATCGCAATGTTTATGTTTCTATCCAATTACAATTAAACTTAGTTTAAGAGTTTTGTATATTACAATTTATACCTTATAACATTTTCATTGCACTATGAATCAAGGTTGGCCCACTCAAAACAATTTTTAATTCAACAATTTCAGTTAGAAACTAGGCGTGCATGATTATTTTGCAGGCAAAACAGTTAGAATAGGTAAAAAACGGACGCTACTTATTTTGATGATTCCAAAAGAACAATTAGAGCTTGAGATGTAGTAAATAATGCAAGAATTATTTTTTATTAATGCAATATGTATTTAGAAATACATACTTTGTTATCGTAAACAAATTCTAATTTGTTTTGGGGGATTTCTAACACCCCTCACATGGTCTGTTATTAAATTCCTCTCCCTGTAGGCGAGTTTTTCGAGTACAGGGACCTACACTCGGATAATTGTTAACGAATGTTCTTACAACCGATTTCAAGTAATTATAACCGACATCATCATTTAAGACTCCCTCCTATTACTCACTTTATATACACCAAATGGAATTTAATAATGAATACAATCTATCGTGAATTTAGTTCCGGTATTGCTTTACTAAAACGGTTTACTAAATTATGTCCTGGATAGATCGGTTCGAACGATGTCTATATTTTTATATCGGGCTTGTTAATTATAAGAATTCCTCGATATATGCTGGGGGTGGTTGAAGCAGGAAGGGGCTAGTGAGATGTCTCTATCGGTATTTTACACTGATTGTTACAAAATTTTCAGGTCGACAGGTGGGAACGAGCGTCGGGGGTCTGGATTGGTGCGAGTTAGTTAAGTGCGAGCCGGGCCGAGTATGCAAGCCGTATTCGACTAACGGCAGCTACACGATCGGTGACTTAGGACGGGCGCCACTAGAGACGTTGGGACACTTGGATCAGGAAGAGATGGAGAGGCTCGAACCTTTGGGGGACTCGAGCCTGTGCCTGCAGGACCTGGTGTCCGGCTCGGGGCAGGAGCACGGCGGTGGTGGCGGGGGCGGCGGCGGCGGCGGGGGCGGTGGCGGGGGCGGCGGGGGCGGTGGCGGGGGCGGCCCCCAGGGTCCCCTCCAGCAGCAGCAGCAGCAGCAGCACCCGCCCAGCTTGGGCCACCACGACTCCTCGGTGGCCGCCGCCGCCGCCGCCGGCATGCTCCTCCACCCGGACTCCCACCACCACCCTCTGCCCTGCTCGCCAGCTGTCATACACCACGAACCACTTGAGAAACTCAAGAGAGGTGAGCCCATATCATTATTATACACTCCTCTTATATTAGACATTAAGCAAATAGGGAAATGTACACATCCTTACACTGGTCCACACTTTGTACTTTCCCTTCGGTGTATTAAAAATAAAAAAATATTATAACGATCTCGATTATTACAAAAATCAAATGTACAGAAATATTCAGCTTCCAGTCAGATTAACATTTGATTCCATAGACGAGTTATATGAAACAAATACCGCCGGGATCATACCGGGTAGTTCTAGTACTTCGGTTAGGTTTATTTTACGGATTACTTGACCCTATTCTTAACGATGTTTGTTATTACAGATAATCTAATTTCAGAATCCTTAGTTATTACAAAAATATGCTTCCTTAGAGAACTAAGAGTATCGTGTATAAAAATACGAGAAAACATCGACGTTCATGATAGCTATGAAATTTCTATTTTCTGTCCCGCATACTAGGCGTTATACTGTCAGATTCGGCTTCTGGCCATCTTCAATCTAGTATCGCTAAATTAGCAGTCTTCTATCGGAAACCGAAAGAAATGGATCCGATTGGGGAAATCTTGTTTAAAGTTACAGGTGACAATATCGGGACGGCCCTCAAATTAAGGTTTGAAATAGCCGCGTCTTGGCAATGCGGCGAGCGTACATTTACGCATTTATCTTACTGCCAATGTGTACATTTCTCTAAAAAAACGTGCGAATATATAATATATACAAATTATGTCCACCTCCAGTTATAACTGTGAGTAACTCCTGATAACTCGCAATCGCCACGGCATAAATATTAAGAGTATAAGTTATAGTATTTTATCACAAAACATGTTCTATTATAATGGAAACAAGTTCTGATTACCTTGAATGAATGTGTTAGCGAGAGGTATTTTTACTGCTACTCGTATTCTCGATTCCCGATCGAAAAACAATCGATAATTGAAAATTATACAGCGGAATATACATACGGTCTGTATTGAGAGATCGTTACCGTCGCAATCTACTGTACGCGTTTCTTACAAGAAGTGCGTAAAAATTACGTGCGCCAAAGTATTTTCCACGGTCTTTACCCACGAACCGAAATATTTTTCAAAGCTCCCCGCGGTAGGAAAACTCCCATCCTCCCCCCCACTGCAGCCAATATAAACGGCACCATTTGTCACGGATATAGGAATTTATGGAGCGGTACAAATGTATACTCAAAGATATACATGCGGAATCGGGACGATGGTGAGGGGGTTGGGCGGGGGGGGTGGGATGGCGCGTGGCATCATACATCAAATAGACATCTACTTCAATTACTTTCTGCCGCGGTTTTTCCACGCGACATTTTACACCCACATTTCCCGCATATTTCCCACAGCATCCACACCAAAGCTAAATATCCCGGATAATTATTTTGTACCGAATTTTTACGTTTTTATTTCGCTACTTTCCGAATCGGTACCGTGCATCCAACTCCTTCCAGTAATTTCGCAAATTTAATATTCGAACAAAGTACTCAAAGTTTCAAGTATTCTAAATTTAATATGGAGCTACGATTTTTTATTTCCTGAAGGAAGGTACAGAAGGATAGATTTTTTGTTAATCTTTGCGGCCGCGTTGAGTAATTCTAAGAAAAATACAATTTTTTTGCAATATAAAAATATCTAGCATTGTTGAATCCGCTCCAGTTATCGCTAAGTTGTTTTCCCGTATATTCTAATATTTCATGAAAATTCAGAGCCCCGAAACTAGTTTTCATTGTCGAATTGAGATATTCTTAAACGGTTGGATCACTGTATTATTGTACTCAGAATATTCACGAAAATGAATTTCGATTATTAATTTCTCCGTGTAAATGTTCGCGTTGGCGCGTTATAATTATCAAAATTTTACGAACTATATTATTATTATTTTGGTCGAAAGAGTGTAAAGGAGCGTTGTAATTTTTTTACGATGTGAAATAAATATTCGGTTACTCGCGATGCTGTAATTAATTACGTACTGTAATTACTCGCCGCAACGTATCCAGATAGTATGATTCCTGGTGACGTTTAACGATGTGTCCCTTTAGTCTTAGGAACAGAGGGCTAAGCTTTAAATCCTTCGACTTAGGCCCCAGTTTGCCCGGCTTGCTTCCATTCACCGCCGATTTCTCCCAGTCCCGGCAAAAAGTTATGATTTACTCGCACTTTTATCGCGCCTCCGTCCAACAAATTCGAATAAATATAGCGAAATAAGAAGCAAAACGCTATTATCGCAAATTTCCACGACGGTCTGACAATTTCAATTTTAATCGCGGACACTTTCAGTATTCGATAAGAAGTCTACAAATTTAAATGGATATCAGTTTTAACTATTTAACGTTTCAAATATCGCTATCTTGGTGGGCGGTCTCCAAGTATGGAAACACATTCCGTGAGCTATTAATGGATAGAATGGAATTTATTTGATACAATTATTGGATTTATTCAAATAAAAAAAAATTAAAAATGCAGTATTAATTTTCAACTTACACACAAAACGGTGCTCGCGATGTGCCGGCCCCTGTTCTAGATCATCAGTAATTTTTACTTTCATCAATCGTACAACGGAATGAAAACCCTCTTATCTAATATTGCATTATATTCCCTAATAGTACAGATTATTCGGGAAGGAAATTCCCTATTTAATATTGAATTATTTAATTGATCCACACGAGGTTTTATTTACTATATAAATGGACAAGAATCTTCCGTATGAATGACGAGAGAAAGTGAATTTAAAATTGTAAAATACTGATTTATAAGATAAATTACTTTAAGCTGTATTCAGTTTGCGAATAAATAATTTTTTTGTCCGCAATGAGAGCCGCAATGCGATAATAATAATAATGAACTAGGCGCTTTTTGTTTATTACCGAGAACCAGCTCCGCAGTTTACTGCTTCAATATTGACCCGTCGGATGTTGAAGCATTCGTTTGCATACGAAGTTTATTTACCGAAACCCGTCGTCCGCCCGTACCGTTTTGAACTGTACGCACGGGAGATGTACAAATTAACGAACGATGTAACCGTACTAAATCGATTATATTAGTTTATTGTAACGGTCCTATAGTTTGGGGTTTCATACAAAATTGAAAGTACATTTAAACGTCCCCTACAAAATGTAAAAAAATATAATACTGCTAATGAGACGTGTAGAAAAAGTTGTGCTTAAACAAAAAATATGATGAATTACAATAATATTACTATTAGAATTTATTTAAACCTTAAATAAGTATAGCATTTTCAGTTATATAGCTGTTTATATCGTCAGTAAAGTTTGAAATTTGCAATCATTATTTACATCATCCGTCCCGGTTAATATTCTATATAATTTTTTACTTCATAGAACCGTTTTATTGAGAATAAGCAAATGGCAATTTTTCTACATAAAACGGCCCTACGTCATTTTAAAATCTATGCAGGAATTAAACTTGGTCGAGTCCCGATGACAATGCATACCCGAAAGCTCAAGAGATAAATATATCCGCAGCAGAACAATGCAGCCTTGCACAATATTATTATCGGTAATTATTAATTATTTAAACAAAAAAAAATTACCTTTGTGTTTCGATAAGGACGTCTTTCATTATACTCGATGGTGACGTTCGATTTTCGGTCTTATACAGTCAGATGATATTTTTTCTATTTGTTACCACATTTGACAACAGTAAGAAATTTTGAGTTTATGCAGTTATATATCAGTGTTGTCTTTTTATATCAATTTAAATATCGAGATGTTCTGCAGTATTGGAGGCAAAATGTATTCGCGTTTCTCTTCCTTCCGGAGTGATAACTTTAGTTGGAAGAAAAATGTCAGTGTGCGAGTGTTAACATTTACATGGTTTAAGAGGCGGGAAAGAAAACTACCCCTAGTTATATCTAAAAGCTAAACTTCCCGCATTATCGGTTTTTACATCATTTTGACTTCAGTTATCTCTTGGTGGCTCGAATCCAGAGTTTCCTTCGAGCCGTCCTTAATGCTCCCCGGTATGTTTCATATCACAGCATGGCCTCAACATACACTCCTCATCCTAAGTCACTCGTTGGACCGATATCTCCCCTATGGAGATCATCTACAGACAAATATCGATCATGTAAATCTGTTATCAGCGTGAGGGAAATAAATTATTAGAGTTCACAAAGAACGGGATAAATATCAACTGTATTTCTAGGCAATTAGGGCAATGTCTCATAATAAAAGCGTTTGTTTGTAAACGAAGGATTAACCCGAATGGCGACAATATCTGGCGAGCCATCAATCTCGAGAGGGAGGCCGCTTAAAAGAAAATTGTCCTTGCCCTTTCCGCTCTCAAGGATATCCGTCCAGAGTTTTAATGAAGTCTTAAAGATAGCAAATCCAGTCGACTTGTCCCCTTTCTAATGCGCGATCTCGAAGGCTTTCATTCACCGCCTAGTCCAGAGCTGGTGGCCGCCACCGCTCTCTCTCATTCACCGCTCTGAAGGGTACTCACCGTTTCTCCTCTCCCGTTTCGAATTATCTGATACAAAACTGTTATTGTCCCCGGTCCTCGAACAGTATTTGTAGTTTCATATTCGGTGCCGGTAGAAAAAAATTTAAATTACACCTTAATTCATAATCACGTCCGTTAATCGTAATCTCGACATTGAAAACATCAACAGCTTTGAGAATAACCAATCTGCAAATTAAGACCACGGCTAATTTTATTTTCGCAGTTAATTTTTTTTTAAATTATCTATATTCTCTCGTTTATCTCTCGTTGCTTTAAGTCAATATTATTCTCGTATTTCTGAATTTGAACTTGACTCTCTGTACTTCGCGGTGAGATGATGAATAATAAGATGGCGTTTCGATCTCCGCTTATCTACAAACCGCATCCTTATCAAGTAGGCAAACGGGCGTTATTCGGAGTTTGATGAGTGTGCATGGGAAGCATGGAAACCTTCACGACACGAGCACTCTCGGTATTTCGTTATTGTTTTTTCCGTACTATATACAGTGCGAGGTGTGACTTTCACACACTAGAATGTTGATTATTCACATTGCGCGACTTAATTTGGCAGTGATTATAAAATCGGCGTCGAATTTCAGAAGTCAATCCATTTGTCGGTTATTTCTCGATTTCCAAATTTTACCAGTCACAATATTATCTTCTCGATTCTCAAGTTCCCTTTTGCTGACCAAAGCAAATTCTTCGGAAAGAAATTGTAATAGTCATTTGAATTAAAATATTCAAAATGTTGTTAGGAAGATAATATTAATTTATCAACAGGGAAGAGTGAATATCCGACGGAGAATTCAGGATTCAGTTTTTCGAGAACGAACACGCTCGCTCGTACTCGTGACTAATTGCGGAACGATGGGGGGGTGACCGTGTGGGGGATGGTAAAATAGTACGAAACAACCCCCGGAGTGCGGGAAAAGCCGGTAGAAAAGCGGGTTTTGATTTCCGGGGCGCGATCATACGCTCGTCGGCGAATGTCCAACGGGCCTAACGAGTCCGGGGGTTGGAGGCCGTTTATTTACGCGTGTTCCTCCTCCCCCAGGCACTGGTGCTAGTGGTGACCGATGAAAAATAAATTAGTGCTCCGATTGGCCACCCTCGCCGGGGGTATTAAACCAGATTAATCCACCCCGCCCCCTCCGGCTGGCGTCCTCCCCATCACGGCGCGTTAACTCTAAATCATCTCGCCGCTATACTTTGAGGGAGTGCGCTTGCTAGGGGTAGGGGATGGAAGGAAGGGCGGGAGGAGGAGTGGGATCACGCGCTGAGGGACTGACCGCTCCGGGATGAGGTCAGAAGAGACCTCTTTCAGAACAGAGTCGTTATTAAGGAAGCACTCGGACAATTCGCAGTAACAGTTTTTTCCCAGCAGTATTGAGAGCGGAACTCTCACACGCGCCGACCAGAATGGAGAATCAAATTTAAAGGAATTTATACTTTTCTCGATCTTTTGTCTCCTCGCGCTCATTTTTCTTGACCGGTTACGGTCGCTCGCCATCTTCAGTAGCTGTGTCTGTCACTAGCCACTCTCCCCCGCGGGACGCTGGCGGGGCATCATGTCAGCACAATGCAAAAGGGAACTTGAGAAAATAACAATTACATTAAATTTTCAATTAATTTTTTAACAACCATCATAATCAATATTAATTGTGTCGATTAATTGCCAAGTTGAGAGGTCTAGGAGAATCATCTGTCCGTAATTGTCGTAGTCCAGTCGATATAAACGCTCGGTGGAAATATATTGCTCTCACATACTGCGAGTTTTATTTTACGCCACAATTTTTTAAATTATATTTAGCGATCTTGAAATTTGATAACAAAATATAGTCCACCCAGTGATGGTATTCCTGCTCCTGTTCCTACTGGCACCAGTGAGGGAATCACGTGGTAATTTTCTGAATCACTCCTCAAGTACTTAAGGCGCTTCTCTAGATGTTTAGAGATGGGCGGTTAACATTAACATTTACCATGGGGGGCCACAAAACAACAGGGTTGTTGGAGTCGGGCGTACCCTACGATCGAGAGAGTGTTGTCGGGCGGACACTAATGGGCCCCAGTGTCGGACAACATCCGGCCGGCGGGCACAATGCCAGCCATTGACCGTCCGAGAACAGAGTCGGTTGGGGAAAAAACCCCGGCCGCCGGTTAGCCGGTTAGGGGGTGTATATACAGGGGGTGGGTGAGGTCAGTGCCGGCGCGGTTCAAGTGGCCTCCGAGCGGGGCTTTGTGCCCGCCCTATCTTACACAAACAACCCTCTTTTATCGGCCGCGTATTTTCGGCTTTATTCGGTCCGCTTTTTGACCCGGGACCACCGCCCACTCCTGGTATAAACAAGTCTCCGGACGAATATTTCTGGGGCAGACACTTCTTTAAAAACCGGCCTCTCCTCGCATGGGGGGCCGATTAAAGGCGGATTTCCCAGCTAAACGATGCTACGACCGATTTCTACTATTAGTTAAATGTATATTAAATTTATAGCCTAAACTGAGTCCGAGATATTTAACTCAAATTTTAACGTCAGCAGTGGGGGTTCCACAAAACAGTCTCCTAGTTATTACACAAAATATTTATTAAATTATATTTTGAACAATTCCTTGGTAAATACACACAAGAACAACGCCTTCTTTATCGCTCAAATAAATAAAATCAATACTGTTACCTTGATATGGTATGGAATTGATATGGTTTAAGCATGATTATCCGGGTTTTAAACCGTAAGGGACGGAAAGTCACATTGTCGATTTGTATTTGGAAGAGTTTTGACTAGGGAAAATAGGTTTTTTGAAATTTGAGAAACGCAATTATGATTCAGTCAGTTTAGCAGTTAACTTACATTTTATAAAGACCTAAGATCTTAGGATTTTTCTTCTCCAATAATATTTTTAACCCCTCCCCCGTACTATCTAAATGGTAGCTGAAGTCACAAGGGTGGTTTGGCGTTGTCCAAAATGCCAGAAAGCTCAAAATTTGATTTCCCAGCGGACGGGGTCAACCCCCCGCAGTAATCGTCCGGCGGAATTATCCTCCGCGGGGACTCCTGGGATAAATTGATAACAACACCTACCCCAGTATTGAACACCCCAGCGGAGATCGATACCATTCAACCTTCGGTTTATATCGAAAATTGTAACGGCCCGATATTAATTGACACATTCGGGCGTGCCGTCAACGAATCATCTCCCTCCCACTATCCCTCTCCATCACTCTCTCTCCTCCCTCCATCCCTCTCTCTCTTTTCATTTCATGCGTCCGGCTCTTGTTTGAACAGTGTCTCGTTTTCACCGAAAATTGAGGGTAGTCTTTCGACTTTCCGCCAGAATAAATGGTGGACACCTTCACATGGTTCACTCGAGAAAAATTATTCAGAATAATTCGGCTGAAAACTAACCGAACCTATCGTCCCGGCGTTTATATCCCTCTTATAGAAGAGGAAATAACGTTTATGGAAAAACCGTATTATCGTATCTTGCAATTTCCTGTTCCTACTCGCATATTTCGTCCTATGTTAATGTCCGTGTAGTAACTGTAACGAGTAGTAACACGCCGAGAGATTTTAACGAGGAAGTACGTCCGCGCAGTAAATTAAAAACCTATATATGTAGATTTATTTTGTTTTTGTTATTTTCAGTTTTTAGTTTTGCACAGGTATAGGGGGAACGATTTCTTGAATCACTGGTAGGAGATGATAAGAAGTTTCAGTAGATATTATGTTTAAGAAGAACTTTAAAATCCGGAATCATCGCCAACAGATCTCATAAAGCCCATCGACAACTCTCAGTCTCATAATTTTGACTTTTGCGGCTGGCCTATGTTATGTTGAAATTTCTCGTTGAATTTTATGTTGGCGTATCCGAAACTCCGTACGTGCCTCACACATTCGAGAAAGGACGTAAAACAATTCCATAAATTTCGAACATAAAAAGCGGAAGGAAAGTTCGCGTTTCGTCTTTCCGGAATTTAAACAACCCCCGGGCAAAATTTCGGAATTAAGTAAAATACGGAAGCAGTTAATGTAACATCATTTTAACTTTAAAAGGGAATTAGGTATAATATGATAATAAATACTGATGATATATCTCGTTATTCTTGAAATATTTAACAATGATTTTACTTGTATTAATGAATAATTTACAATTGGCAGCCAGATTATATATTACAATATCTTAACAAAATATATTTCTGCTTACCATTGTAATAATTTTCGTACTTATGACTTTTATTGCCAAGTCTGAATATAGAACGTCATTGTTGTTTATTGTTAATAATTTGAAATTATAGCTTTTAAAGATTTGTACATTTTTGAACAATATTTTAATGTTTTATTTTTCAAAAATTCTATGAACGATTCTTTGTTTCTATTTCAGATGAAGGGTACTTTCACTGGGAGAACAAAGGTAGTTGAATCGTTTTTTCGTACTTGCGTCTTTTAATGCTTAAGTGTTTTTGGGTATAAATGTTGAAGTCAATAAAAAATTTAATGAGTTTTCTATAGTAACTACGCTTAACTGAAATTATAATATTTGATGCTTAAATAACATAGTTAGAGGGAATGTACTGTAATGTTTGCTTTGTGTACATGTTGTGTTCATTATTTGAGAACTGTTGCGTTTTTGATACTTTTTTAAACGTTTTTTTTATATAAGAAATAAACGTTCTATTATTCTTACTTCATCCATAATTGTCTAATCTGTACTTCGTATGTTGATAGTTCACTTCCAAATCGTATTCACATATTAAAATTAAATTACGTAATTGCAATATATTCAGATATTGTAATTCAAAATGATATTTTTTAATTTGTATTTAAGTGCAGGCATATGTACAATATAATATATATTTACATACAGATATACTTACACGCATATATTTAAGGATATTCGCATTTTCTGTAGCTAATTTATATTAGTTATTTTCCTTAGTTTTAATTAAAAAATTTAGGCCAAAATGTAATATCTTGACGATAAAAGAGACAGTACTTTATTTACACCGCGTCTATAAACTAGATCAATGTGACCGCGATTTATTTCTTGGTCCTATAATAGCCAATTTAATTACATTTTAGGAACACACACGGAACACTGTTGCTTTATTATTTATAATATTTCTTACAAATTTAAAGCCGTAAAATTCATTATTTCTGCACTATTGGTTTTGGCTCATCGCCATGGTCAGAGTAACATCCCCTTAGGAAAAGCGCTCATGTTATTGCCACAATTCTCGACATGCTACTGGTTAAATGACTATAAAATGAGGTCCGGTATTAGAAGTAATTTAGGAGAAATTCCGATGACAGTGATAGAGATCCTGATAATTTTATTAGTGAAAAGGGGGCAGATATTCACTCTAGTGTATTCACAATAGAAGAAATAGCTTGTCAGCATTATCACTGGCGGTATATTGTTACTTTTTTAATGTCTGGTTCATAGGATTTAATGGATCTTTCGTTGCAATATTGGCAAAAGGCTAACGAGGATTTCGATCAATTAGGGTTATAGAGAAATTATGGAATCCGCTGCCAATAATTAGCCCCGATTAAAACTTATTATTATTTGTTGTTCCCTATGTTATATTGAGTCCCAAATTCAGAAATTCGTACAAAAATTCGCCCCTAGTGCTGGGCATTCGGTCCGACGGATATATCCGGAAAGGGGACCGCGGCGTTTTTGGGGGCCCAATCGGTGCGAAGATTTACAGCTGGGAGAGTCCTCAGGCCCCCCCCCCCTGTCTATTTATTAGCCAGATATTAAACTTAATACTGCGGTAATCCGGCCGGATATATTTACGGTGCGGGCCTAGGGAAAACCGTAAAATCGTTCTTATTTCTGGAGAAGTGTCCCTCCCCTCTCAAGAGACCCCCTTTCGGTCTAGAAATAACAACGGCAGAATCCTGATCTACAAGATAGACCGGCCTGAGCGGCAAAGATTCGATCCTTTAAAACGGCACGTGCAAGCGGATATCAGTGTTCTGTTTAAAACGATGGCAGGTTTTAAAAGAGGTACAAGAATTGCGATCGGAAAAGCCAAGAATTGGCTGATGCGGGTTAAGGTTTTTCAGTTCGGAACGTTTCAGCCTTCTTACGAAGGACCCCCGCGTAAAGAGAAGAAGATATAAAGGGGATCGATGCGAGCGCCTCCAAACAGGGGCAGAAACCGTGCTCAAGAGAGTTCTGAAGTAATAAAAAAAATGGATTTAATTTTATAGATGCGAACCGCATTTACTCGCCCAGTGCCCTATAATGTCCGAAATGCATCCAGAACTTGTGATTCAAATTTCTGTAACTGTGTGTATACAGGATGAAACAATTTAATATTGAAAGAACGGCCGGCCAAAAACGCGGCTTAACCGTGTGGGAAGAAAGAGAGAAAAATGGACGGGGAAAGAAAAATGATGGATTAAAAAAAAAAGGGGATGGCAAGCTATTATAGTGTTATTAATACGGAGTCGAACCACTTCACACACATTTTTAACAGATGTTTCACCGAAACAAGTACATCATCTTATTTAATTTGAGACGTTTACAGTCACAGATTCATTATTTTATAGCTTGAGCTATGTATAAGAAAAGCTATATTAGTCTCCAATTCTAATGGTGTTGACGTTTGAGAAAAATCATTCCCGATTTTGGAAATGAAGAGGAAAAAAGTTGTAGTCCCGTTTCGTGGCCGTATACCGGGGACGCGTGATATACGCCTTTCGGGGATAAACGGAAAACCAGGAATCGAGGCCTGGTTTCTCTTCCGTTCTTTTTTCCCTCCCGCCGCATCAAAAGCGGTAGACCGCACTGTTAAGAAGTCGGCCCCCGTGTAAACATATGTAACACTTCAAGACTGTTAAACGAGGGGGGGGGAGGGTGTTAATTGAGCAAAAACTTGTGACACGTGAGATATTTATGTGTTGCCGACGATGGCTCCGGCAGCAGGAAGCGGCGGAGGCAGGTCGGCCCCAGGAAACTGCCCATTCGAAGGGTCCAAAGTTATTTGTCTCGGCATACGACCGTTCGTTCCACCGCCCCCGCACAGCTTTTTCCACCCAAGGATTTTATACTTTATCGGTACCATTCCTTTTATTAGTCCGCCGTGTGCGCGTGTGTTTGTGTTTTTGTGCGCTGAGGTCACAATGATAAACGGCCTCTCAATACCGAGATACCGAACATAAATGGTCCGTAATTTTTGTCCTACAGTCTCTCTCTTTCGATTGTCCGTTTCTTTACGACTTTACCTGTGACAGTCGAAATATTAAGGGAAATAACGTTACATACAGATCTCAAGAGGTTCGTTTGTCCGAGACCTCGCCATGCAAAAATATAACAAATTTAATACGCGAATCACCCACAATCCAAATTCCAATGATACCGAAATTCCGAACGTTGCTTACGGACGCCTGAAAAGGAATGGATCATGCTATTCGCAAATCAATTGTAATTTACAGTTATGACAATTAAACAGTGGAAACAAATTTTATATTTGTCACGTGACTCGCTAATGTCGACCTCTGTGTTACTACAGCGGAAATATCTCAGGATTTTCACGGTTATGCTTACAAGAAATAAATAACTACCATGTACATAATACATATATGTGGCTTCTTACCTCCTCAGCACTAATTTCTCTCTCATGAATTCGCTTTGAGGTTAGTTATATTAAGAGTTAACATGACTCTTGATATATATTTCAAATGTATTCAGTATGTTTTGTTTCAACAGAAAAGCAACCTGTTAGCAGTCTTAGTTAGGTTCTTAATACTAAACCGGATAAGTAATTATTATGAATTTTCCTGACATTATTCCGTGAATACCTATGCAATATACTGATGCTTTATCCAGTTCGGTGTATTAGTTCTATCCTAAAATATATTATTTTTGTTATCGAAATAGGTTAATCTCCCCGAGGGTACAGCCTGAATAAGCTTAGAACTTACCTCATCACTTGTGAAGGCGTACTTTACGATCGTGTACGAATACAGTTCAAAAAACATCACAATAAACCTCTTCTAGATACATTCAGTTAATCCACATTTCGCGTTATACGACTCGGCAGTGGTTACAGATCGGGCGCTTACGGACGGTTCCTAGATTTGATAAATGTGGGCGATCGTGAACGCAGCGGTTCCTGAGGGACGCCCCCTTGGGGAAAGTGTTGGGGGCGGAGAGAGAAAAAAAGGGAGACCGATAGGAAAATGAGTGCGCTTTGAAAGAAAACGAGAAGGCCGGGGCAAAAGGAAGACCGATGATGACAAAGTCGACAACCGACTACCGCCTATGGGGACGTCCCCATAATATATCAGCCCTCTTACTTTCCTCTTGATACGCCTTAGTCAATAATGAATTTCAGTCCCTACTTTAATATTTAAAAATAATACATTTTTATAACCTATCCGATGGAAAATAATTCGGGAAAGTCCTCGATCCAAAAAATGCTTGATTAGGACGTCAATTCCGAACACTGTGATTCAAAACATTTATATCAGAAGCGTTTTTAAGTGAAGAATGAAAATATTTATTTTTCTCTCCATATGCACTAACCTGATTTTTCATTTCTTAAAGAGGGCATTGTCTAATAATCAGGCCGTCCTTCTTTGTGTTCATGTTGTTCTTTTTCATCTACACTTGAACCGTTGTGTCCTAAAATACGGGTACGCATTATCGACCAATTAAACAATAGCATCCAATCATATTGTTCATTTTCGGTAAAATTATTATTTAATCGAGTCAACTACTTTAACAACATTCACATTCTCCGTATTCGCTTGAATAATCCGTTATCAGTTTGAAATACAGCGATGCACATTAGAGCCTTGGAATAGTCAGAAAAATTCGCCATTGATATTTAACCATTTGTTAATAAATGTAATCCTCGAGTACGTGAGAACGTGGGGGAGCAAAGGTCGCTTATTGAGATAACGAGCGAGGTATTTCAGAGTTTGTTGACCAACGTTTTTCAAACTGGTTCAACATATACCGATAATTATATGCAGTATACTGAACGTTCGGGGCGCCCCAAGTATCAGCGATAAGTCTCAATAGCCATGAGTTTTTATTTATATACTAGTAATATTTTAAAGAATGCTATGAGGAACAGCCGATAAAAGATATAATACCGTACTGGTTGAAGACTGTGAAAAATGGGAATTATAATGTTGTAAAACTAGAATACAAATTCTATTCCGCGACGTTGCTATATTAAACGAAGTTGGAAGTTGGAGATTTCGATTCGGGAACTTGGCAAATCCGGGAAATTAGAATATTTCCCGCCGCCGACAATTAGTTTCCGGGCGCCTCGGGGTGGAAAAAAGGAGGAGGAGGATAGAATAAAAGGACGAATTACAAGGAAAGTGGAAAGCGGGAACGGTGGAGAAGTGAAGGGAGGAAGGCTTTCGGGAAGGGTTTTAGAGAGGCCCGGCGCGGGCTCGGCTTAAGGGATGAGCCCAGCCACATAATAGCCCTTTTATGATGATGCCACCCCGGACCGACTCCTCTATGCAAGGTCACTCCCCCGGTCTTTTTCCCACTTCTTCCAGCCTCTCCCCTTTATTTATTTATTTATTTTTATTTTACACTTAATTCCCGTCTTTTATTCCCGACCGACGGAAAAAAGCCGAAGCGGTATTCCAATTACCGGGGGGGATCTGTACGCCTAATTGGTGCTTCCTCTTCCTACAATAAAAATATCTTCCATTTCCAAAGAACTCTCGAATATTATAATGCAATTTTTCAATTTTAAGATGCGGTGCAGATAGTGATAGGTTGATTAGGATCGTGACGTTGGCAGATGCGAAGAAATTCTTTATTTATTCTTCTAAAACGTGCGATGAAAATTTGGATTTCATGATGTACCTTGTAAAAATATAAACCCGGTATACAGAGGACTATTATATGAACAGGCTGCTTCTTTCTTCTAATATTCGTTGTTTGATAATTTATAGAAAACTATGTCAAATTTAAATACAATCCGGAACATAATATAGTATATTTATTAAGAACGAAAACTCTCGAATACTGTAATGCAGTTCTTGGATTTTAAATACGGCACAAAGATTGGACAGTTTAATATATCTAATAACATTTATTCCTACAAAACGCGCGGGGGATCGTAAAGTAATGTCGTTTTTTCACATAAAATACTAACAAATAAATATTTGACAAGTTTTTATTTGTAATCAACTATGTAATAAACCTCGTTTTCGTTCTAACCTTAAAATTTATTTGGTACGACTTTGAAGTGCACAATCAGCTAACAAATAACAAAACGAATATTGAAATACGCAGAAACGATATTACTATCATCGGCATGGGATAAATGGTATAAATTAGGTGTGACTTTCTTTTAAAATTCATTCTTCGATTACTTGTAGAAAGCTAAGTCAAATTTAAATACTGTCCTCAACATTGATTGGACGTCATTTGAGACTTATCGATAATATAGAGAAATCGCCTCACTCATTCTGCTTCTTTAGGACGAAGTTGTGAACTGTTACAATCTGTTAGCACTATTGCAATTTCAGGTTTTATTATCTCTGCAGTTTGCGATTAATACCTACAACAGAAACAGAACTTCAGTTTGTAGTTTGAGAATCTTATACAGGGCAACAACATTTACAGTGGCAATATAGCTTAGCCGTTTAAATCCCTTTATTCGTTTTAATCCCAAGGCAAAGAAGGTTCACTTGGTGTTTAATCTTAAATTATCCATCGATTAAGGCAGTTGTAAACTTTTCAAATGTCAGATAAGTAAACGAGCGGTTTTATCATCGGGTATGAGTGTTGAGAAACTTCCAGGAAAAACTATTGTTTTTGCTTTGCATTTTCACAAATTCACAATTGATTCTACTTACCGCAGATATAATGTAATGTTGCAAATAAGGCTACTTTGACTTAATCTCGGTCAAAGCCTCTCAGGCCGGGTTTTCCGCTTATCTGATTCAAATTTCGTGTCGAAATCCTCAACTTGCAAGTTCTAGTGCACCCGAGAAAAACTCGAGCGGTTTGCAAACGATATCGTTTATTAAAATGACCGGGATTATTTCGAAAGATCGAGGGTGATATAAGTCGGTCTTAGGCCGAATCGGCGCTAGAGCGGCACTCGAGAAAATAATCTGTCTTAATTATCTCGGCCACACGTCATATTTTAATGAAAAAAAAAAAACTGGCTCTTGTTTTCATTTTCGACTCGAACACTTTTCCTTGTTGACCGTATTTTTTTTGTCTGTCATTTTCGCCGTTTCTCGGAAAAAATCGTGGGGTCCCGTTTCGACCGAAAGCGTAATAACAATATTGGTTTTAGATCGAAAATTGGTTCCGGCGACAAGTTGCCAAACAAACGGGGCGGGATATCACTCGAGATTAATAGATCCGGGCGGCACAGTCTGCCTATATGGGCTAGTGATAAATGCTTTTTTTAGAAATTAAAACCACTCGCAGAAATCATACGGAATAATAATAGAGCGTTGCGTATTTCAACATTGACGAACGGAATAAATCGCGAAGCCTTTAATCATTTTAATTCTACGGCTTAAGTTTATGTGCTCCCGGATTCAAATATTGTAACGGCATACTGTGCAACGCGTTATCGGATCCAATAAACCGAATTGTACCTACTTGTGATAAGAACAAGTGGCGTGCTCTTAGATTTTCTAATGTCCGCACTCGGCGATATTAGTACAGTGTCTCAATTTTTTCCTAGCGATTCCGCTCATATCCTTGATCGTTTCATGTATATATACGCATATAATTGGCATAGTTTTAAATACTATATTGAGATCGTCGTTAGGTTTGTCCCTACCAGGTTCATACCTACCAGATTCTATTAACGATCAAGGGCAGTTTCAGAACAAGTCCTGAATATTATCAATTTTAGATATATTTTATTTAAATTTTATATTTATATTTTAGAGGGACGTTTAGGGGGTATTTTAGAGTGTTAAGCTCAAAACTTCCGAGTAATTCCTCTAACTACACGGCTAGACGAAACAGACAAAGAGCAGGTGAAATGGACCGCGTATCTGCCCGTCTTTACCTCCTCATCCTAATCCCTCCTCCACCTCCTCCTCATCCTCCTCCACCTCCTCCTCATCCTCCTCCACCTCCTCCTCATCCTCCTCCACCTCTTCCTCATCCTCCTCCACCTCATCCTCTTCATACAATTTATCAGTAGCGACCGCTCGTTCGATTCCACTCGCTCAAACCTGTGTCAATAAGTATTAGCTTTGTGACCCAAAGCCGCCCAGTTTAACCCCCGCACGGGGTCCGCGTTTCCATCCCCATTATCTATCGCCACGACTTTCTCTTTATTTGGAGCCTACAGCAGGAACAATGTTTTACTTCCTCGTGTAAAACTCCGACGGCAGCATCAAATAGAGCTCGTACAATGATAAATTATTTATACAATATTTATATCCGCGGACCTAACCATTTTACCATCAGAAATATACTTCATAATAGATCGACGTGCTGTAATAAATTATCTTTTAAAAACCGGTAAACCTATGACAAGTAGATAAATTTATTACCAGCGTATAAAACGTTCTTAATCATTCTCAGTTGGTCAGTTGAGTACTGTCCTTAAAATATTTAATGAAACACTTAAATCAATTAGAGGATGACTACTAGGATTATTATTTTTAATACGTAAATTGTGGTCGTATAAATCGTTGTATAGCCATTCTTAGTTGAATGGACTATGAATTTTATATTTTTTTAAAATTGAAAAGAGCCTTGTCATCATGGGACTATTTAATATAAAATAAGAATAAATCGTTTTCTTCTCGTACTTACAGTGTAGTAATTAAAATTTCGTAATTTAATTTTTTACTTTGTCAATGAAAATTTTAATATCGACTGTACTGTACATATAACAGAGTGTTGAAGTTATGAGGCAATTGAAGTTGACGAAGCCGATTCGAGATAGTTATGGTAATAATATTTTTACGATAGATTACCGTAATAATTCTCCTAATTTTTGTCTCCAGAGATATTTCTCCGGTGCTCCAAGGAGCAGTGTGCCGGGTTTATGCGCTCTCCTGTAAGTCATCGACAGGACTTACAGGAGGAGCGGAGGTGCTGGAAGCTGAGCCCCGATAATGGCCCGGGTTTGATACACGACATAACTCCGTCGACAAATTAAGCCGAGCGAATGCCTCACTTCATTATTAGCCTTTCCTTCAGCCTTATCTTACAAATTACGCGACTATCCGGAAGGAAATATCGTTCGCGGTCGCATCCCGGGGCGGCTCGGGCAAATTTAAATGCATTCCTACGTTATCCATTCGCGGGAATTATTACCAAAAAATTAATTAGTAAGTAATTAAATCGATAAATAGAGTAGTGCAATTCAATTAAAATAATAAAAGCATCCAGTGCGTCTCACTGACGGACAGAGCTACTGAGGACAGCGAGCGGCCGAAACCGGTCTTGCACTAGGCCAAAGATCTGCGTTCCCGGTCTACTTTGATTAAAAATATCTTCAAATATCATAGGTTTGAATAATATTCATTCGGAATCCGACAGCAGACATTGCGGTATCAGAGTTCTGTTTCTGTTTGGGCCCCCATCGCAACTCGAATAATTGATGGGCCGCGGTTACCGACAAACGATTGTCCGCATTTGCATTCATCAGCCATCCCCTGGTGTACGTTGTACGTTAACCTACCCCCTCGGGGGAGCCATAATGACCGACCATTCGACACCACCACCCTTTACAGATGCTCCAACATAAACATATTTATATGTGTAACAGAAGCCTCGTCGTCGACCCCTCGGCCTACCGCGCTATTCAGAGTCAATGAGCCGCCCTTAAGCCTCCTCCTCCTCCGCCGCCTCCTCCTCCTCCTCAGCCTCCTCCGGCCCATCTGTCCCACACGAGGGGAGGACATTTCAAATTTAGATGCAAATCAACGATTTGACCGTTCGGACGTTCCGGAACGATCCAGTCTATTGGAAACGTCCGCCCGAATTTGCCCCCCTCCAGTCATCCGATAAATTGCAGTTTATATCGAAAATTAGCGCGTACGCGTGCGAACGAAAAGTACTTGCTGACGAGCCGACATTTAGGCCGAAATGTTGACTGAAAAATAAACGATTTTCATAAATTTTCTGTCTTCGTGTCAATTTCCATAAGTACCGTTCATATATCTCTAAAGAAATGTGAGGGGTATATGTCGAGCCACAATCCTGATAGAATTACACCGCAAATGAAAGCTGGGAAATGGCTTACAGGAAAATTCGTCTATTTTGTACATGATATTATATTGGTTGTAATATCTGTATATTTATAAAATATTACAGCTTGTAATCTGTGTATCGTTTTGCCAGTTGTACTAATTTGAAGTACAGTTAGAGGTAGTGTACGTGGATTAAAGCTCGATCATCAATCATCGATAATCAAACACCAGGACAATTTTTTTATGTTTTCTTAAATAACTGAGAAACGGGAAATGTAGTAATTATATCTGGCAGAATCCGTCTTTCGGTTCCTCCGAAAATTTTCGAAAAATGTTCACATTTACTAATTTATTTCTCGCTTAATAGTTCCTATCGATAGAATTCTGTACCGGGCTCTTATTGTCGGCCGAAGGAGATATTTTTTCTCGAAATAGCCGCAATCGCATATACGGCCCGCTGTGGGACCGGTAGATGAAAAAGGCGGCGCTACGCGTTTATCGTGCGCGGATCGATCGCCTTTTCAAGCGATACACTTCTGAATATATTAAAGGGCCGGAGCCCTTCCTACTGATGTGGCCATGATAGGGGGGCGGGGGATATACCCACAGTCAATCCATTATCGGTTTTGCGCCGCAGAGATATATGGATCGGCCGACAGACACCGTGAACGGTATATATATATATATATATATATATATATATATATATATATATATATATTGTGAGGGGGGACAGGACGAGAGAGTGAGAGAGAGAAAAAAGTGAGAGTGGTACGGTTCGAGTGGCCATCTTTCGAAGTGAGAGAGAGAGAGAGAGAGAGAGAGAGAGAGAGAGAGAGAGAGAGAGAGAGAGTGAGTGGGGGAAGCCATTTTGTTAAGAACGGTGATGTAATGGAGTTGTTAGAGTCGTCGGTTTTGCGCTGGCCAGCCCTCGCCTTAGGGGAGTCATTTAGCCCCCCCGAACCCCACCCCCGGGCCCCTAAAAGGGGTAATTTGTATTCAAAGGGGGAGTGGGGGGGGGTCCACTTTTATATATCTTGCGGGATTAGGAGACCCGGAATAATTAGTGCGGGTGGAGGGTTGGAAGGAGGGCGTCAACCGCACACCATATGTGAGTTTCTCCCGTACACATTACAAATTACACCTACCCCTTTGGTACTGACACTTTCTTTTTCCCTTTTTTTTTAAACGGCGGGCCACAATTCAACGCTGACTGGGAATAAATTCGACCCGAGGAGAGTATAAATTTGAGGGAGGAACAGTCCCGGAAATACGGTTATATATATTCTATATTTAATCGCTTCTAGTTGTACAATTCTTCGGGCAGTGAGGCTTACATCGATGTTATTTAATTTATATATAGTATAACCTGATACACAACTACAAAACTAGTGTTCCAATCACTGTTTTTATATTTCGGGGTATAAATTGAAAGAAAGCAATTCTCCGATTAAATTGTTCCGGCCAACATCCGCGAAAGGAAGACTTCGCGCTGAGATTGAATTAAAAATATTGCCGGATAAAAATAGACGGGAGTTATTCGAATAAATCATTTGGAGATCGTAAAACTAGGTAGGACCGGGGGTGGATGGTGCGGGGCGGTGTCGCTTATAAAGCCAACAGGGATTATCGGGTTTTGCGGGTTTATGTGTACTACGGTCTTTATTCCTACAACGCTAATATCCACGGCCACGGCTTCGATTAATTTTGCCCGCCTCATTTTATGAATTAAAAACAGGAAGTAGCTCTCCGATTCATTTTCGATTGTGCGATTTTGTTCTCTAAAACCGCATAAAAACGAAACGCGCTGTATTGTATTTTGAGCTGTCGCAGGAACAAGTTAATATAACGGAAATATAACTCACATTAAGCTCGACTACTCGATATTGCATTTATTATATTCTTATGTATACATCAGTGTATATCGGATTCAGCAAGAAAATCTGAATGCATAAATGAAATATTTTTTAGCACTATACAACAAACGAGGAAATATAAATGGATATTTACCTATATAATAATGAATATTAATTATGGTCACATTTACCATATAACCCCGGCAATATAAATTTATTATTATTATTGCATTTATAATTTATTTAATGAAGTCAGTTTAAGGCAAGTTGTCAGCTGTAACAACATTAATTCGATATACTTTAAAAATGACCACATATTAATTTTTTTGTAGACCTTTTTACGAGAAACGCGAAAGGGTTTGTTCATAAGTTCATTGTTCAACTTACACAAACACAATTAAACATTGAACATAATTAAATATTTAATTACTAAATTGTGTTAAAATTATTTCGAAGTAACGTGCTATTATACTGTTTCTGTTACACAATTCAATGACATCTCGCAGGATATATAGACTGTTCAGTTTCTTGCATTACATTTTTTCATCGCCGTAAATATTTTAAGTAGTATTTATCGACAAAGATTTGCTACCTTATAAATGGCGAACTGCTACTGACGAATAGTGACCGGAATGTAGATTTTCATTTAATTATGGGGGCCGGATAGCGCCCCCATATCTGATTCGAATTCCATCACCGCGGGGATATTTTAAATAGAAAAATTACGGACCGATAAATCCAAAAGAACAACTCGACTGAGAATCAATTCAAATCCATGCGGAGATGTACAAATTATGTGAATTTTATGCGTGTTCCATCACTCGGACAGAATATGGTTACCGTTCCGGCGGTCGTTTACCCAACTGTGCTTGTTATATAGTAGCTTGATATATTCCGAAGGATTTGTTCCGGCCTGTGTCTGTGTGCCGGAGAATTTCCGTTCCTCTGCCGCGTATTAAACTGAGAAGTCATACTCGCTGGAGAATCCCCGTCCTAGCTGTTGTCGGTATATGATGTATAGAACCGGCGGTTTATGGATCGTTAAGCGACCGTAAAATCCGTCCCCGTCGAGCTGAATATTTACTGGCGCTAATATAACTTTATGAGTCTGCCGAGAGACTGTCTGACGCCGCTTGTTCGGTCCAGTAAAACCTTTTTTCGCTGTTCCTCCTTTTAACAAGTAACTCTCGTTTTATTGTGGATTTTGAAAGGAAAAAATCTTTTCCCGGAATGCGATTCCGTTTACACTTATTTTACTTATGGCTAATCGATTTACCCCTCAGCCGTACAATGGACAATGAGGTAAATAAATTAAGTAAAAATGAATTGGATTCTGTAAACCAATGTTTAAATTATTACCGCACACAATGGTCTCGACTAAAAATCGATTTAAACATTGAAGGTAATTTTACAAAAAGCTCTCCTAACAGCCGGAAAGTTTGAAATTACCGAATATTTTTCAACTGAAGAGAAATCCTTCTCTAAATAAGTAATTAATTTTTTTCACTGTTTTCTTGTCTGTATAAGCGACCATTGATGTTCCAGTATTGAGGAGAACTCACTTGCTTTCCCGCTTTTCTAAAATTCTATTTATTTTTCTATTTTTCTGGCACATTTAGATCGCGTGGCCGCTCGGAACGTTCGGAATGTGGGAAGACGATGGGTTTTGTATGGCGAGGTCGCGAACAGTCTGGACTTTAAGATCCGTTGTGTGAATTGTGTAATAAAAAAAATAAAAAGTGCAGTACCGCACGCTCTGAAAAAAGGTATTTCGGTACCCGGATATCAATTTTTTTCAATTGTTCAATTCCCAGGGCATTTATACCGAAAGATTCTGTTACGCATACCGAAGGCGGCTCAGTATGGGAGGGAAATGTTTATTTAATGCGTCTGTGTTTATGTATAGGGGGGGGGAGGGACACGTTATATGCTCATTGCGGGATTAAGACCTCCCCCACCGCCTCCGCCGCCGCCCCCTTGCGGAGGAGCACAACGCGTTTCATTTAACGACGGGTCACCGGGTAATAGATTGGTTAGCAGAACGGGCCGGAGTGGCGGAGGATCGTGAGGCGGACGGGGGTGTAATTGGCGATTAAAGTGTGAGAGGGGAACCCCCGAGCGCCCGACCAAGGAAGGTTTTATATATCTTTGAGGGATTAGGAGGGTGGCTCACCAATTATTGAGGGGCAGATGTGCGTGTGTGTGTGTGTCTGTCGGGGGGCGCGGCCCGACACTTTACCCCACAATGTGTACACTGTGGGAGGGAAATTATGAAAGAAAAATTATCCCCGGTAATTTTTCTCGACCACCTAAGCCAGCTTCTCCCTCGTCGATTTGGGCTGTTACTATACAGGAGTTGAATTAAACCGCAATTAGTTACACAAAATGTTTCATACCCGTCCGAAAGGAATTGATTTCAATCGCAACTTTGGACTGTTGAGACCCCTACTGAAAATAATTTCAAAACATACTGTAACCAACGAATTGACAAACCTATATTGAAACCGAAGTGGACGTACGGTATCGAACTGTACCGAGGCATCCAATCCAAAGTCCTCAACGTACCTACAGTCGACCGAGTCATAAAATTTCGTTTTCACAAATTCCATAAGAAATATGGTAGCAATTTATTCAGAAATAACGAATATACTGTCCAATATACTGTCCAAGCAGGGGACAACATACACAAAGATTATTTTCCACAGTCGACAGACTAAAACATACCGGGAAAAATACGAATTCAAAATTTCATTCTTACTTAGATTCTTTCTAAAGTTCCTCAAATATTTTATGAGTTATTTATGACACACACTCCTCTCGTTAGAATACAACACTGTGAATTCACAACAGTATAACCCGACGCCAGAAACCTTTAAGTTATATTCGGCTTCGGCATGAGTGTATTAATAAATGTTGTACGATTCGAATGAACATTTTGAGAACACTTTTTCTTCTGTATATATACAGAGCTCGCGAATTATCTCATGACGAACCGCCATGTTTGTCCCCCACTCCGATGGGTGAAATCAAAGATGAATGTCATTGTCCCTATGTCGAGGGGAAAGATAAAACGGATAAACGGCGTGTCAAGTGCCGATGCAGGAATCGAACTTTTTTCTTTTTTTAAAAAAATTCGTTCCCTCCTTTAAAATGGAACCGCATCGTTTTCGGTTCTGACTGCGTTCAATATTGTCGGCAAAAAAGCAATATTCGTGTACAGCCTCGAAGGACTTAGCCGACTGCGGGTCAGCTATGCACTTTCGGGCCGTGCAATATATCTCAACACCCAGCCGGTTGCAAAGAACCGTTTTTCGCTATTTCGATAAAACGTTATCTGGCCAAAAGCAATAATGAAGTAGGTGCATGAAGGATGATGGCCGGGACATGTTTGTTCTTGATAAAAATGTTCGACGCTATTACAAAAAATTTAATATATCACCCGCCGTGTAATTTCAGTGGATTCATTAAATGGGAGTCGGCCGAGGCTCCAGTGAAAGTCTTCGTCTATGTACAAGTAATAAAAGTCAGCAGGTATTACTGTTTTCTATTAACGATCATACCGCACTCAGTTACCAATAAACGCATGAGCATTTAAGAACAACCAGAAACCTTACTATTGTGGTTCACTAGAAACTAAATGAAAATATGGCAGTAGCGTAAACCCACTTATTAATGAATAATAAGTGAGGAGTTCGAAGTTTAATCACTTTTACGATATTTGATCCTGTTCGCTGTGCAACGAGCACAGTGCTCGTACAGGATTCTTTATAGGCAACCGATATGAATACCTCAATATGCTGTTAATAGCCCAATGCTGTAATAGCTATATGAATGGCAAAAATAAATAATAATCAAGCTCTTACAGATACACAAGTGTTTTGTCTTCATATTAAAACATTAAACGAATGAAAATATTAGGCCAACAAAGCCATCCAGTCTTATAAGTTGCGTACAAGGGGCTTTAATATTATAATGCTATACATTTAAAACGATAACGAATTAAATTTGCTAATGTGCTCAGTATATTAAGGATTATGCCCCGACGCGTTAAAATTAAACATACATACTTAAATTTTGTTTTTTTTTAATGGTTCATCAATATTGTCGCTATAAGGGGATCAGGTATTTTCTATTGACGTTCTTTTTTTCCTTCTAGGTCCATGCGATTTTACAGTTTCCTGTTACTTTGTTGATTTTCATTTCCCGACATGAAAATAAATTGCGCGCTGTCCACAAACAAAATTGAATTTTTCCGGGATACCTCGTCCTGTCCACGGCAGCCCAACCTCTATAGGGACCTTACCGATTTTCTGTTGTGGTAATTTTAACCCTGGCATTCCCTTTACCGGTTGACTAATTGGAGTTCTAGTTCTAGTTAGGGTGTTGGCGGGCGGGGGGGGGAGGAGGAGTGTCAGCTGTTGAGGGCATCAATCTTTGGAGGTGCGAGGTGGAGGAGGCGGAGGAGGAGGAGGAGGAGGCGGAGGAGCTTATTAAGCTCCAACTGCGGATTGGAGGATTAACCGAGCACCTGCCCTGAGCCTTCTCTTCCGAGGCCTCATCCACGCTACTTCCGCACCGACAATCCACTCTAGGCTCTTAAATCATCCGACTCCTAATACGTTTAGAAGTCGTTTAGAAAATAAAAAACCTGTATCGCGCCTACTACTACATTATGCGCAAAGACGTATTCCCCACGCGAAATTAAGGTTATTTATCATTTATCGGGATAAAAATAAAGATCCTTTTGGATCTTTTTTTTTACATGTTCTCCCTAAAAATTAAAAACCGATAAATAAATCGCCATCATAAGTTAAACAGGCCGATCATGTTCCAAAGGCGGAATAAGTTTATTACAATTTATTTATTAAATATTTTAATAACATAAGATTTTTATAAAAGAGATTTTTATCATATCGGAGGATTCAAGCCGCAAAGGAAATTTTCAGTCATTAATCGTACGTGTCCTTAGCGTCGTTCTTTCTTCTACGAGTACACAGGGCCGAAAACACCCTTCGAACAGCGTTATAACGGGTATCGTGATTACAACATTTTGTGGACAGTTCAGTTCGGGTTGTTGTTCGCACATGCTTTTTGCAAAGCAGTCCAAAACGTCGACTGGTCATACCTTCTCGGTTCCCTCTCAGAACGCGATTTTACCGAACTTTTCCACCGCTTTTTTTTTCTCTCCGAATCTGCCGATAGAAGCGCCGAAAGGAGAGTGGCGAAAAACCGAAACGGGAATATTTTACGGGAACGGGAAGGCTTAATCGCCGCCGACAGTCCGTTTTCGTTGGATACGGCGCCTGGCTGCCCCTACAACGATGACAAGGAGCGCGAGATTTTAGCCCGGGAAAAATCGGAATAAGTTCGTTACGGGAAAAGGGGTTTGACTGTCAATGATTCCACCCCTCCCCCTCCCCCCGTCATTTGTCATCGGCCCCCCCATGGGGGTCACAATCGATACCCGGGGGCCGTCTGTTGGCCGCCCCGTTGTTTACATTTATTAATTCCGGTAGGGGGTGGGATTGGGATGCGGGGGGTGGGTCGCCAACGTCCATCCATCTCTTGGGCCCCCGTCAATCCCGCTTCCACCACCACCACCCCAATGAACGGTCACTGAAACCCCGGTAATCGACGTGTCCTGCGTGTTCCCTCACTCCCTCACACCCCACTGTATTTTTTCTCCCTCCGCTTTCCCTAGTAATTTTCCGGCCATTATAAAACATTTCCTATCCGACCGATACGAGACCGCCCTCACCCGAACGTTTAATATCATTCTAAGATATCTAAGACGCCAGGGCTCTGAATATTATATAATAATTATTATTTATTACATAATAAAATTCCCCGACATCTCAAAGTTTTTATTTTCTTTTGTATAACAAAAAGTATGCCTCGTATTTGCACATAATACATATGTGCCGGCAGTCAAGATTTCTTCCATATCAATACAGAGCGGCCTAATATTCTTCCGCCAATTATAATGTAAGTTATTCACGTGGCTTATGTATTTATTTTTAATGAGGTGTAGCTTAAGCTGAATCTCGTTATCGACGGTGACGCGAATTATTGTCGAATAGCCTCAGTTTTGTATTCGAATTCTATACTTATTTTAAAGAAATGCTTTTTTTCAGCGGAATAAAAAAGCCTTGCGACGCGTCTGAGCAAAACACCGATGAAATTGCTACGGGGGTGGAGGGTGATGAGGCTTGACACGGTTGAGGGGGGGTATGATCTCCGACACGGTTCATGCTTTAATGTTTTTACGCGAGATGTATTTCAGTAACAGGTGCTCAGTTTCCCAAGGGCCGTGCATGCGGAAACTGAGCACCGGGATGCGGGTGGGGGGGTGGAAGGGGGCGACTCGTGTAAAAGCCCCCCATTAATGAACCCTTGCCTCACGCCCATCATTCATGCCGCTACCCCAGACATCCTCATTCTGCCACTTTTCCTCCCTGTCTCATCCGATAGGCGCATTAGGCACGGTATCAGCGGAAAATTTAGAAAACAGACGTTAATTGTATGCATTAAATTAATATTTTTTTAATTTATTTATAATAAAATGTCCGCTTTGCCTACAGAATCTGACTCTCCCAACAACCGTCATTTTCATCCCGAGAAAATGGGCTACATTAAAGTAATATAGAAACCACCGTGGATTTCGTTTGTTTCTGCCTCCTCTCACCGGTTTGGTCTTTTTGGCTAGACCGGTTTCGGCTGCTCGCCACTGTCACTTGTGCTGTCACAGTACAAGCTACCGAGGATGGCCAACAGCCGAAACCGGTCTAGCAAAAGACCGAACCGGCGAGAGGAGACAAAAATACAATATATCTACGGTATTCCAACCCCTCGCATACCACAAAACAGGTGTTTTTAAACTAATGTAGAAACTACTTCTAACTTTGTAATTCGCAAGGTTTAATTCATTCCTACGTTGAAAACTCATTTCAAATAATACAATAATAATAGTGCAGTAATTTCACCAGTCTAGGGCATTTTTTAATCTCTACTCACCTATATAATTAGTTCTCAAACTTGAAAGGTTTGGACTAATTTTCTAATGAATAATTCCAATCTAAATATCGGCTACACGCAGAATTGTTACAGAATCATCGGGGTGAAAATTTTTCATGTTCCCTTTTTTTTTCTCCTAACCACTGGGAAGGTCCAGTTGCCGGGGAATGAGCCGTGAAACGATGAAGACTCAAGGGGGTGGGAGAATTTATGCGATGATGGGGCGAGAAAGGGTGCACCACTCGACAGTGTGTAATTTCAGTAATGATAAATTAAAGGGTAGTGTCACCCATTTTCTTTTCCTTTTTTTTTTCGTTATTATTATTCAAGGGTCGAAGCCCCCGCCGACCGGCGGATGCGGGGGAATGTTATTGACAATGGGGGTGTGTGCGAGTTGTTTATGATTAGGATCATTAGGCACCCCCCGGAGCACGTGCTCTTTTCCCAGCCTCCTCCTCCGCCGATATAGGCCGCCACTTCCGCTCCGCCGCTCCCGATGATATACACTTTACGCCACTCTTAACACTACAATTTTTTCGTTATTATCCGCTGGGAATTTCGTTTCCCCGTTCTCTCCGTACGCATTTTCTCGTCTAGTCTGAAAATTATCCACAGGGGTGTATTAACCCCAGAGAACGTCACAGGGGAGACCCATACCGTTAGACAGTAGGATGGAATGGGATGGATGGGACAGCGTTGATTTCTGCGATCAGAAACGATGAAAAAAAATTAACGAGAGTTTTCTCGATCTTCAGTCTGAGGGTTTCTATTTCTCCTCATCAACTTATAATTGTTCTAAGTACAATTTCGGAAATTATATTCCATATCTCAAATGTTTATCTCGATCAAGAAGCCGCCCAATGATCGTACTTTCGTCGTGTATCCGGCTACAGAAAATCCGCGGCGTTTAACCCGTCCAGGAGGTGAATAATGGATGCATAACAGAGGAGAGTAAATTAGGACTTGGCCAACTTTAGAAACCGTGATTTTATTAGTCGAAGGACTTTTTATTGAATTATTGGGAGATTTGCGTACAGGAATATATTCATCCAGTTTCACGCGCTGTAAGCGGTAGAAATAATAAAATTTTACTGTTCATCATTATCGGTTACACTTTTTACTCCCAGTCCTCAACTTAGAAAAGAAGTTCTACAAGAAATAAGAAACAATATTTTTAGCAAACAATCCCAATGCTAACGCTACAAGTTGTAATCTGAAGGCTGTCCTATTTCATATTGTGGAATTGTGGAAGGAAGCTCCACAAGTGAATTCTCTAATTTACATATATTCGTAACACATTATTTCATACAATTATCGGTTATTAATTGGAATTGCAGATATTATTTCTGGACATGCTCCTACCGCGTCAGTTGTGACCGGTTTTTGGAGTGGGGAAAAAACGCAGTTTTTACACGGGGCCGTTCTAGTTTCGAAGATCCGCCATAATATACGGTATCCTCTGGCGTTTGTTGGGTTATCACAATCCAAACAGAGGTCGTACAACTTTATGTAACTCTTGCCACAGACTAATATTTGCCGGCAGATCTGCAGATAATTCAAGCTTTGTCTAAGGTTCGCGCACTGCCTTCGTTGTTCCCGGCCGAATTAATTCAGTTAATAATATTTCTTTTAATTGAAATATCACCTTCTGGAATTTACGGTTTTATTCAGTTTGAAATAAATGTTTTATCATTCGACAAGTGATTAGATAATGAAGGGATTGCCGAAGTTTAAAGATAATATTTAAATTGACGAAGTAGTAGTATAAGTTATATTACTTTTAATTAAATTCCGGGTTTATTAAAAATATAAGGAGACCACATTTATACAAATAAAGATCATCGTAAATTCACGTTTTCTCTGGGAGTCGGTTATCCTGGACCGTAAACAGCGACTCCATTCTTGGGAAGTAACACGACTTAGGGAGTGGACGTACCCTTCATCCCGGTGAAATACCGACCGAGGGGTGGTCCGTTGGCGGCGCGGCCGGAAAACGAAGTTGTGGGAGGGCAAATGTCGGCCGGCGGCTTTGTGAACAGGTGTAGGTGTGAGATGTGCTCGCTCGGTCACCAGTTATGCAATGCGGGCTGTACCTACCACTCCACTGGGGGACAGGGCCATTCATCAAGTGAAAGAGGCAAAAAATAGGAGGAAAAAAAATCCGGGAAACCGGTGACACTTTTCATATTTTCCGTATGGATTCATGAACACCAAATCATCAAATCAACCTTTCATGTTAATGTATATCAGCTTAAAATATAATTTACAATCGTGTCCCGACTGTCAGCTAACGTCTGACGCGTTTATTTTGACAATTGAATATTTAGATTATAAAAACGGTGGTTTAATTTTAAATATTTATAATATCGATATAAAAACGATATTATAGTGAATTTTGTTTTTAAACTTTTTATTTATTGTACGATCAACCTTTACCGTTATGGGTACTGTATGCACTTCTTCTTCCCTTGTTTTTCAAGGCCAAAAAATTTCGAATTTAAAAAAATAAATAATTCTGGGGACAAAAGGGTACAGTTTATTTATTTTATTGTACTTTTATGTAGTTGTGTATGTAACAGTCATCTTCAGTAGTATTCTGTCGCTTAGTAGAATGATTATCAGACTGTTTACGTGACCAAACGGGTATATCGACGTAAGACATATTGATGGTCGACCACTTTTCGGTGTTTTCCCGTCTGCTTTCTTCATTGCGTTATTGATGGGATTGAAGAGGGGGCCGTCTCGGGGTGGATCTATATCGTGAAGGGGATGAAAAAGAGCCCGGACGGGGGAAGGGCTGAACGCAATTTACCGAAGCGTATTTCTATCACATCCGAAGAGATAAAGGCGATATGCATCGCGGGGAAACGTAACGCCTTGGGGGAGAGGAGTAGGATGAAAACTGTTGAGAAGTTTAAATATTCTCTTCTATGGTTGAACTTCTTGAGATTGTTGCTTTTGGGTACGCGTTCCCGACCGCGAGATAACCGGTGGCCTTCTAATTAAGGACGAAGATAATTATCCCTTTGTCGTAAGCGTTATACTTCTACAATACAATTCTTATAATACAATCTACAATTATAATCTTTAATACTAATCTATTAACTAATTGAGGCCTATGTCTACAATCGACGTATTGGGCGAGCCATTTCAGAACCCAAAGGGGCCTATAACTAAATATTAGCTGTAAATTTACCATCTAGAATTTATTATTAAAAATAGAATTTTTAGATGAATTTGTTGACAATGATTTGTCTACATGAATTTTTGGATTACAGTCTGCATTTGTGCGTTTCTTTTCACCCTATATGCAACATTCGTAGTTTTAAAATTCATACATAGTATCTGTTAATAATGGGTTCTCCTCGCTGACGTTCAGGTATTGATTGTTAGTCGGCCGAATTGAAACTTTAAAAGTGGATAATGATCCCTGGTATCACAATTCAACATACCCGGATCCTAATTCGGTTGTTCAAATCTCACTCCTCTATTACCAATCCGTCATCCCCCCATGTAGCCCAGACAATAGGTATTCGTAAGTCGAAAAGTGCCTTTTGTCATGAGAAGCAGAAAAAAATTAAACGAAAATTGGTCGACCAATCCAGTATATGGGGCCCTGAAAATTACTCAAATATGTCACGAACCGAAGCAAAACCGAATATTCGAGTTTTTCCTTCAAAGCCGTGGTGCCTGGACAAAAGTATTTCCAAAACAGTAGGGCTTTTTTCAACCCTAACATACCGACAGGATGTGGACGGGAGCCTCCAACAACGTATCGACGTCCGACCTCCCTGGTTAGGTGTAGGACAGGTGTCCACGACTGAGCGGACTCCAACCCCCGTGACAGCCTTATGTCGACGTCGCCCGCACCACCCGCCCCTAATATATCACCCTCGGACCCCACCCCTACACGCCCTGGACAATATATAACCGCTAATACGTCATAATACCTGCCGGATACTACCCCCACTACCCTAATTAATAGCCCAACAGTCGGACAATGCACAAATCTCCAAAGCCTCGGCCGCTAGATTTCCCTCTGGTGATAATCTGCGCTCAAACTTTCGGATAAATTCAAACTCGATATGCTCCCGTCTCTAGCTGTAACATATCGTGGCCTTCGCAGTTCAGAAATTAATTCCTCCTTGTTCTAACTGCGAGAACAGCCTCGGTTAGCCGGGATCAATTAGCCGTCCCTCTTATTGACTTTCGTAATTGATGTACGAAGATTGATTTCGTTTCGTACTGAAGACAACAGTGTCGTCGTCGTCGGACTCGAGAAAACCTGATGACCACCGACCGACGACGGTTAAACGCGGTCGAGAACGTCCTTCCGAGAAATCTCCTTGGCAAATAACCCCCGACAATAATCCCCGCTGATTATCAGTTGCGCGAGAGGTACAACAATTTTGTTGTCATTTTTTTTTTCAGCTCTATTTTTGTTTGCGTCTTCTCGCTCGGATAACTGTTTCCAAAACAACGAGCGTAGATAAGACGATACTGAATTTCGAAAAACCATTCCTCGTTTAAGAATCCCTAATCTAAATATCCCGATTTCAAACTAATTATTAGGATACACGTACTTGCAGTACAGGCTCCGAATTAGGGACCTAGGGAGTTGGGGGTTTAAAACTGAAACTATGTACCATTTCTCATTCAATTTAAACTATTTGATATCGATGTTAATTTCATTTCACTTCAATATTGTAGTTTCCATGTATTTTACCAATAGGTCAACAATTTCGCAATATAGATCTGTATTATATTTAGGAACATGTAATGAAATCTTCATTCTGTAAACAAGGTGAATTAATTTATCCCGACTTATATATTAAATAAGATATTAAAAATTTTGGGGATGTTAATGTAAGAAAATGTTATTGGAAATGGAATAATTGATTTTTTTATACCTTTACACGTAACTCCGTAGTGTCGGATTCTCAGTTTGGCATACCGACTAAAATCCTCGTTGGACATTTGTTATTCTACCGCCGAAATATCGGCGGATATAGCTTCACTTACAATGGATATATTAAGTGTCGATCTGCGTTCAAATTGAGTGTGCGGTGTCGGCGTGGGAAAGTTTCTGAAGGCAGGTGCGTTTTGTTTCAGTTTGGGCGGAGACGACAACAGAGTTCAGGGAAAGTTCCCACCTGGAGCCGTCCCAGCTGAGTTTCCAGGCCCAGAGGAACAGGAACAGGGACAGAAAAGGTAACTAGACAACTCCCAACTTTACTTCGACCGCCTATATATCATTCACTAGATCCCAGGCCTTCCCCACGCCGAATCCCGAACCCTCAATTCTGTCCCGCAGATTTAATCTTCTATTCGCCCACTCTTTCCGGATAAATAAGTAGACACTATATGTGCCCATAATTATGAAACTGGTCTAAGACATATATTTCTGGTTTCCAGATATTTAATGAATTGCTTTCGAATAAATTAACAAATATTTTTATATTATGCGACATTTTAATTTAGAATTTTATTAGTCTCGATTAATGGAAGTTTACTATGAATATGAAATTTTGTGTGAATTTCATATGAAAATGTTGTATTTAAAGTTTGGGCCCACTTTCATAATTATGGGCACATATCGTCACCTGATCTCTAGTTAATTAAACAATGTTATAGACAATATTATTGTTTCATATTTCGATCCAAGCGTTATTTTAAACACTTTTCCAATATTGTCACTGGCTGACTTAAGATCGCGTCATGTTAACCCCGATCAAGCCTGACGACGACCTCGTGACCAGCAGTACCTTTTTCGCAGTAATTAAAATACTTTTTCACGAATGTATTACCTCTCTGATTTAAATAAATTTAGTTGTACAATTTAACCCCTTCTCAGTACTGTATAACACTCGGGCCCAATATAGTACCTTACGGTGTAGAATTGCGATGGTGAGAGGCCTAAACCTGTGGAGGTGGAAGACTACATGAGTCAATCTAATGCGCGAGCATTCCGTGATAATAAAGTGTGAACGCTACCGCTCCTCTTAGCGGTAAGACCCAGTGACGATAGTCCGAATCCCCGTAATCCCGCAGGGCTCAGAAAATCGTACTCCTGTAAAATTGTACCGCGCCCAATTCATTCACACAGCCCAAGGACTCTACCGATATTATGGGCTGGGATTATGTTGTTGGGTATAATATTGAAATAAATCTCGCGTCGGGCACGATTGGCGCTGATGGGAAAGCGTCTCGCCGGCATTAAACCCGGGCTCAATACATAATGTATTCTCCGGCGCCTCCTCTGCACACTACGCCGCCCGCCTCTCTGAAAATCTAATTTCGGAACAGTTTTACGACTTGGGGGTCCTCGTAAAAGACTCTCCCTCCCTCTCTCCCTCTTTCGCTCGCCCCCTCAGCCGAAGAGTCGTCGGGTCCAGGTGCCAGGGGCGTAACTCACGCAGCTCCCCATTTCCGAATACAAATTGTTCGTCGGTCGGGACGGATTTCTTTTTTCGTAAATATAAACGACCCCGGGCCTACGGGGATTAGAGGAGAAGGGAGCGCGCACTTCCAGTCGATCTTTTACTGGCGGCAGTTTAACGGCCTCATATGTGAAACAGCGTTTAGAACGTTAACTCTTCCTTAGTAGATTACGGTCGGCTTTATAAAACCGGATTTAGAAACGTCTAAAAATTATCCCTTTCTGTTTAGAGAAACAAATCGGGTGAGAAATACTTTTGTAACTGACTATAATGACCTCGCCCTTATATTATAGACGGGGTGGTTAGTTTGTTCCACTCTGGTTCACACTAACTAAGACATGTAGTTAAAGCATTAAGGGTCACATATCAGCGATGAGAAGTTTCGGAAGGGGAAATAACCCTTATAATAAAAGGGAATTAATAACATCAATAAACGTTTTGGCCCATGAGTCTCTCTATAAGTATATTGCGGAATTTAAAAAATTCTATCTAGCCTATATTCATCCCTTCGTTACATTTTAATGGCATTTTAAAATTAAACTGACTCAGTTAGTGGACGGGGGTGAATTGACCCGTGCTAGGTCTGGTCTCTGACCTTTCTGAGGCGGCTGCGAAACACCTGCCGGTCTCCGGCCCGTGACCTTTAACATACCACTGTTGTTAAACAGTGCCCTCTAGATTGAACGGCGACGAATGTATCTCGCGTTCCTCTGGGCTTCCTGATATAACGTGACTTACGGCGGATAATCTCGGTACGAGGACCGTGACGACGGAACCGGTTAGAATTCCGAAACGTCTGACTCAGGTCAACACCGGATAAAAATCCTACCAGTAGAGTCCGCTAGGTCGTTTTTCGGACACAGAAAAAAAACCCAGAACAGCGTACTACGCGATCCTACCGTAAGATAGCCTGTGACAATACGTGTCGGTCAACCGTCTTTTAGAAATTTGGCAAATTCCACAAATTGATTTGGCACTTAGATGAGGAAACTGTGAACTGTTTCAGTCCCAATACTCTAGCCATATACCGCGAAGTGTTTTCCTTTTAGGACGAAATTCTTTCACGACGTTTCGGTATCCGGCGCGATAACGTGAACGCGCTTACGGAGGAATGTAAAATAGAGAGTGAACGAAATAGAGAGTTGGAGAAAAAACGAGGGACGGAGTGTCGGAATTTTCAGAAAAAAGGTGGGGCCGGCCGGCTAAACGATAAACAGGTGACGTTTATTCCGGTCAAGATAATGCTTCGCGCGAATTTCACTTTCGGGCACACAGAATATTCATTTTCCCTGAACACTCCAGTTTCGACACACACGCGAAAAAGAAGTTTTCGTCAATATTGTACGTTTATCGGCTTCAGGAAAGTCCCCTGTTCGAATAATGTGACTTTATCTTCGGGCAGGTAGATAAAGTTAGTTGTCGTGACGTTTGTTGTGCGTGGAGCACGCGTTACGTCAATGTAACGCGGAAAGATTCCCATGATGAAAGCCAACATAACCAGACAATCGAAAAGAGACAATGTGTTGAATCGTGGGTGATAAACGCCGTTAATTAATGGACCTAATCCAACCCACCGGGGCTATGTAATCAATTCAAGACTGTATTTACATAATTGTAGATTTTTCGGCACAATTTTTTTGAAAAAAGGCCCCCGGCAGAGCGCTGTTACTACTTTTCGGCGTCGGGCCCTCACATCAACAATGGAACAGTGTGTGTACAGTGTCATCGACCTCGAGCGTTTTTGTCCACACTCGAACCATCCCGCCGTGTGTACCATCTGTCAACACGGGCCACGCCACTTCCACCGGCCTCCAATAATTTCCGAACGGGACACGATAAAGAGTACAGGGATCGGCGGGACCTATACCTATACGATACTGTATGTAGGAACAATACAGAGTGCATCATATTTTAAGACACAACCGATCAAGCGGGCTGGGCGAAATCGTAAAATTGTATCGGGCCGATGATAAAAATAAATATTATTTGTGGTATAACGAGCGAAAATTCTTCGCATAATTCAACTTGAAGAGCGGCGCTTCGGTCCAAGGAAGACATCGGTCCGATGTCAGTAGTGGGCAGTAATCTTTACGCGTCTGTAAGCACACAACCGAATTATTAGTTATTGTCCGAGAGGGTGAGAGGGGCGATAGAGGGAGAGAGATTATAAGGGGGTTGAAGGGGCCGGGGTGGCCCGTCTTATCGGCGTCGGTAACACAAGTTTTAACACAAGACTTTTTATCGGAGGCTGGCCCCGAGTCAATATTTAATTACAAGTCTACAACTATAATCTACAAAGGGACGGGGCCGGCCCGTCCTGACATTGACAGATATCGCCCCCACCACCCTCCTCCCTCCCTCCCTCCCTCCCTCCATCTCTCTCGCTCTCACGGCAGCACAAACAACGCTTTCGGGGCCCTCTCTCAACCTCTCCGATAATGCCCTCCATCCGACCAACCCCACTTCGGGCCTCTAATAATTTGTTACAATTACAGGCCCTCCGCTTATCCCCGCTGCTATAGTCACCACTGTCCGACGACCGGGGTTCGTTTGTCAGACAGGGTTATTTCTCAGTTTTGTGGAATAAAAATCGCGATGCGTTCGATCCACCAAGGCTTTAATAAAATATAAAAATGAAGGATTATGAGCTGTTTATATGAAAGACAGGAGCAAATGGACTGACGAAGAAGTCAAAAAGGGATGGGGAACTTAAATCTCCCAAATAAATCGAAGCGCTAAGTGGGCATTGCTTGTAATCGGTAAATAAAATTGACATGTTTTGATACTGGGACTGTGATACATTCGACAGGAGATATTTTACTTGAGAAAGTTAAATTTTTTCCTCCATAACAAATTAATTTAGTGGCGTATCTACCGCTATTGGATACCTACCGACCGCGCCGTTTTAGCGACAGCGTCATTTTTCGTTTAATCAACGCCCTATCGCGGTAATTAATTAACTATTGTGAGCGTCGAACGAACAGCTGGTAGACTTGGAGAGCGCGCCCTACAGAACCCGATAAGTAGCTTGCGGCGGCGTAGCAATAATATCGTCAGTATCAGATTTCTGACTGTGTCTGTGCCTGCGCCTGCAGACAACGGAGCCCGCGTATGCCTGCCTGCCTGCCTGCCTGCGTATTTGAGTTTTGCGTGCGTTGTGCGTATTGGCGACGCGACGGACGACTGAAAAACGACCTTAAAAAAGTAAGACACTAAGTAATTTTATACGCCCCCCTGTGTATATCACTCAGCTCAGGTCATTTCCCCTATAATTAAGTAGATCCAACAGAAATTAGGTCTCCTCCCAAAATTATTTCTAGTTAAAAAGTTAGAAATTAGTTCACCGATAAAACAAAATCAAAGCTAAATCTATTGTTGTTGAACGTTAATTATTTCTAATTAATATTTCGCGTAGTCATTTTAATAAACAGTCGCTTTAGTTACGTTTGAAAAAAAATTCTGGTATTTATAATTCGTTTAGGCGGAATCATATCTCAAGTGTAGTTAGTCCACGAGGTTGCGTTATAATAAGTGTACGCCCATTCGCAGATAGTAAGGCCAGAGGAGATTATTTGCGGCAATGCGATTTAACTCCGTGCTACACCTACATTTTATTTTAAAATAACGTTCGTTCCGAAGGATTTTGAAAACAGGTCGGTTCCGTACAGGCATCTCAGCATGTCACGATACGGCGTTTTTTCTCCCAAATAACTTGTTGATTGTTTTCATTTATGTTTTTTGTCCTTCGCCGATTTCCTTCGCTCCGATTTAACTTTGTGTTTACCGCGAATTTACTGCCTACTGCAACGAAAAGTGGCACCTGGCGTTGTTTGTAATTCGGCTGTAGGTTTTGAACGCTACAGGGAAACAAGCTAACGTGTAGGTTGAGGAGAGGGAACACCCTCCCTATCACTCTCTCCCTCTCTCTCTCTCTTCTCTCCGAAGAAATGTCCTATTTGTTTTCCACGCAGCTCGGGCGGCAACAGATAAAATTCTTCGACCGACCAGGTAGAAACTGTAAAAGAACACTTCCACCTGCTAAGGTTAGGCACATATTAGGACGCGGCCACTTTGTGCCTTTACCGCACGCGTAAATTACAACAATAGAAGTGTGAAAATAAAAAGGTTTCGATACCGAAGCCTGCTGTTAAATACGATGTTCAACAGGGTATCAGTAAAGTTCATTATAAAGTACCTTGTATAATATACCGTACTAATACCCGAGGCCCTTATGCTCACAACACCTCTGGAATATTTCAAATGTTATCCCATTAACAATTAAAAATTTCCGATATCTTTGTAATATTTCAAGAAACACCTTCGTTACGAGAAAAACACTATAATTCCCAAATATTTTTTATTCGCATAAAATAAAGCTGTAACATTTTTTTAATGGAAAGAGTCAAATTGTGCGTTGGTTCCATTATCCATTTAGAAACTAGTTCATTATTCCACTTCACTAAATATTCTAATTTGGTTCAGTCAATTTTTATCGAATTTTAATAATATTTTTGGAATTATACATTGGTACGATAATGTACCAAATTGTTGTTACAGCTATTTTCGCTTGCAAGAGAGAGAACACTCTTTTATTATTAACACCATATTTCTTCTGTTGTATTATCGTTTCATTATTTGTATGCGAAATGTTTTTATTATTATACTGGACCAGTTAAGTAATTAGCTTACTTAGTCCCTCCCGCCGTCTATTACCCGGGCCTTTCGGCCGGCTCTGAGCTCTGGGTGGGCTCTCCTATCTAAATGGAGCAGTGTTCTGTGTGCCTTCAGGGCGCGTGGACGTCGGCGGCATAAAGACCGAGGAGGTTGACGAGGGCAAGGAGGGCGGCTCTGGGCTGGGCAAGAACACGAAGAGCACCAAGAGGCAGCGCAGGCAGAGGACGCACTTCACCTCACAGCAGCTCCAGGAGCTCGAGGCCACCTTCTCCAGGAACAGGTACCCGGACATGAGCACCAGGGAGGAGATCGCCATGTGGACCAACCTCACCGAGGCCAGAGTCAGGGTAAACTAACGCAATATTTAGACACCCTAGAATAAGTAAAATATAGATACACAAAAAAAACATTTACAGGGTACCATAAGAAAACAACGATTAAAAAATATTCAATCACATCCATAGTCTCTACATTTTATCAGAGCGCCACTTCCATATAACATTTTTGCCCGTTTTTCTCCCAGAAAAATAATTCTCCCAGAATTTTTTTTTCTGTTTCCCATCAGAATGAAAACACCCATTAATACACCGGTATATTTTCAATCGCATTTACATTCATTATTTATTCTTACGGCCTAAAAACCTTAAATGAGAAATGCCGTAATCATCGATTCCAAGGTTTATTTAAATTTTGTATCCGTATTGAAAATATAAATTAACAGTATTAAAGATAAATGTTATTTAGTGTTCCGCCGAGAAATAATGCTGAACGTCCGGTTGATTGAAAGCGACGGCCCTAAATTTCACTCCCTTTTATTCTTTATGAATATATGCCGTAATTTTAATTTATAAATTGTTTCGTAACTGTTTAAAAAGTATAAAAACCGGTAATTATCCTGCCGTGAAATCGTTAGCGTTTCATTGGGCGCCTCCAACGGCGAGATAAAATAAATTGACACTAACAAACTGTTATTTTAAAATCAAAATAAAATATTTTTATTCGCTCATCGCGCATTAAAAGTTGTACAAACGACGTTGTCACATTTGATGAATGTTTGTAGATCGCTTTTCAGTTAGGGATGAATTAGGGGAAAGAGCGTTGACGTTAATGGGCGGACGAAGAAAGGGAATAAATCCCATCGAGTGTACACAGATAAAGGACTTAGTACGGCTATACACTCCAAGTATTAATCCCTTAGACATAATTGTAGGGATTTTACGCTTCTCGGGGACGATTATTATGTATATATATATATAGGAACAACTGGTATTGAGCGGATTTTAAGATCTCGTCAATTCTCGAATCGATTTTCGTCCAGATCTCGTTTTGTTCGCGGCCATTTGAAATATTACGGAACATAAAAAAATATCAAATCCAGGTAGTTCTTTATCCAGGTGAAAATTTATCTGAACATACAAAAACGTCTTATATTGAAATAATAACGGAGGATTAAAAATGAATTACCCGATACTTCATAATGATTTCTTCAGACACGTATTTAAATTCTTGAGAACATCATAATATGGCCAATTACGGTTTGTAAAAGTAACATACTATTAGAAGGGCATAATTTACTAAAAAACCGCGCGCACGCTAATTATTATGTGTTAATATAATGGTTAAAATAATGATTATCCCCCAAATCTCTAAGACAATATTGGCCAAAATTACATTGTATTAAAACTGGTCATAAAAAAATTATAGAAGGAACATCTCATATTTAAGACATTCGGTCTCATCGAAAAATTACAATATAAGTACGATCGCAGAACTTATTTACTTTTCCGACCCATTTTACCCATCCTGTGATTCATTGATGCCTTTTTATCAAGTGACAGCGATTTTTTTATAAAGGTAGTTGGAAAAAAAACCCCAATTAAATCAGAGCGCAGACTGTAAATCACTGTGGCTTTCGACTCTAGCGGTCCGCCAACACTTAATAATCCCAGAAAACTTGATTCATGCCCATCGTCCGATAGATTCTCATTTTAAACTCCCGTGAAAACCATTTCGATTTTACGGTCCGTTCCGATGTAAAAAATTGAAATGCAATAGTATGTATTACAATAGTTGTAAATCTACCGTCCAGGCCAACTTATCCCACCTTTCGATTGTAATTCAAATAATTTCTTTTTTAATATCTTAAAATTAATTGTCTTACAGACGCCTGAAAAGAAGTGGCCACGTGATCTGTCTAATGTGTAAAATATAATAGGGAAAAGAAACAACAATAATATTAAATAATTATTTAAAAAAGGGGGAAAACAAGTGGGTTTCTGCACCTTTATATTCTATTCGATATGTGAATATGAAATAGTTGCAGTTTATTTCCAGGAGCTAGACATAAACTCGTTTTCGTAAATAGGTTTAACTTCGAACTTCCTTTTTTTGGAAATAAAGGTCGAAAGATAGCGCAGTCAATTAAATAATATTTCTAGGCGGAGTTAGGGCTTAAATATGTCAGATGATTACGCTCATACTTTGAGGAGTTTATATATGGAATTAGTTAAACAAATAGCCAAAAAATAGGTGTCGTTTTATCAAAAAATAAAAGTTATTACAATAGCTGTAAATCTCCCGTCCGGCCTTTAGACTGATATTCAAAGAATTCTTTAATAATTAAAATGAATTGTAAATCTCAAAAATACTTTTAACTTTGGACTTAATTTTGATATAATGGGAGAAGGATGGTGGGGTGACTGTTAAATTTCTGTTTATTAATGGCCAAGTGGTCAATAGGAGAATTATAAGAGCAATTCACCTATTCTACTATGAATTTAAAAAACAAAACTAGGGACTTTATAAGGAATCTGATGCTGTTCTTTGCTGATAATTCTGGAACTACATTAGCATATTAATAGGGGCCCCACTCATTGACTGTCCCAGGTTATGACCTCTCTCTCTCTCTCTCTCTCTCTCTCTTTCTCTCTCTCTCTCTCTCTCTCTCTCTCTCTCTCTCTCTCTCTCTCTCTCTCTCTCTCTCTCTCTCTCTCTCTCTCTCTCTCTCTCTCTCTCTCTCTCTCTCTCTCTCTCTCTCTCTCTCTCTCTCTCTCTCTCTCTCCCTCTCTCTCTCTCTCTCTCTCTCTCTCTCTCTCTCTCTCTCTCTCTCTCTCTCTCTCGAATCTCTCTCTCTCTCTCTCTCTCTCTCTCTCTCCCGAAAATATGTCCAGGGCCGACAATCCACCGACAGTTTTCTCGTCTGGACTAAGCTCGAAATTCCAATTCATCCCCCGTCGCCGACCCTACCGACCACCCCCGGAGAGCGATAAAGTGGAAAGCCGGTGATCGATATTGTCGCGTTTGGCCAAAAATTTCGATATCTCTCGGCGTTATCGCGAGCACGAATTTTCCTCGTGGGTCCGGTCTATTGCAATTTCTGCTTTCGGATCGATGCGAACGAACCATCGAGAAGAAAAAATGTGTCAATTATGCCGTCGTTATATCTCGGCCGATCAAATATTGTTTCGATATTGTTGTCAGAGTTGCAAGTTTTCACCGGCTCGAAGTTTGAACACGGCAGAACTGAAATACATTTTTTGAGATACACTTGAAACTGACAAATAAACGACCCATAATAAAAATTATGGGACGATTAAAGAAAAATATTAAACAATTCTGCTGCAACTGCCAACCTTAGCTCGTCGATAATTGAATTTATTTCTTTCGAAATACATACAGTCTGGGTTACCCAGGAATTAAACAAGATACCGAATTTTCGGGATTGGTTTTTATGATGATATATGAACATTTCAAAGCCCGAATCGGCTTCAGATTTTTCTTATGGTCATAAGCAATTTGATAGGTAAAGAACGTCGGGCAAGTGGAAAGCACCTAGTGACAGGTTATACAGCACTTAAAACTTAAAAAACTAAACTTAAAAAACTGCCCAAACACCTTAACCTGTTTACACTCGTTTTTTTAGGTCTACGACGATTTTAAAATCGTTAATAATCGTGTTAACAATTATGTCTGGAGTGGCCCGTTGGTTCGGACGGCCGAAAAGGGCGCAGAGTGCTAATGATTGGGTCATTTTTAATTTCGTACAACCTTTGATTGATGCCGGCTTTCTTTGAAAAGTACTTTTAAGTGTACCAACCGCCGGTTATCAGTGTCAAGTAGGGGATCGAAAATATAACACCTACTCGTTTTTTTAGATTAGGCGCTGATAATTTTCAGTCTAAAAGAGAGGTTTTTCTTTCACTTCATCGAACTTTTGAAAATTACATTTTTGACCGTTATCGTCTTCCAGTTGACGCATCGATTATTTAGCCCGCGTTAAAAAGCCGTGAATTATTCACGGTAAATTTTTCAATTGTAATGACAATTTATTTTCACGTAAATTACAGTTCGTGATTTTCCGTACAGATAATTTTTTTTATCACCAGTTGCATAATTAATGCGCAACAATTTAAAAATAAATTAATTTATAATTAACAAATTCTTTTTAAAGGTTGTTATGCAATGCTATGCACTTCTCTTGAGTTCGTTGAACTTGTTTGACGGCCGGGAATTGTTTCATAATTATGAGTTGGCCGCAGGTAGGTTCAGAAGAATATCATATAAAGAGGGGACAGAATCTATTGTATTTATCACTTGGCTACAATCAGAAGTAAAAGCAATGTTGGCAGCATGGCAAAATTGCCGTACGCAACAAATTGCAAATTCTGAGCATAAAACTTGTCAGTTTGACTTGCCTCAGAATTTCTAATTCTATGCCGATTCAACTTTTACCTTCGTCACAGCTATTCTTCCGGTTATAAAACAATCTTGAATTTGTCTTCGATATTCTCTCTACCTCTCTCTCTCTCTCTCTCTCTCTCTCTCTCTTGACGATTGATAAGAGTGTTCGTTCCGAAAATTTTATGACGGCCGATGACACACTGCCTTTTTGAAAACATGACCATCATGTGATTCAACACCGCCGTATGTCAAAAACATCCGTAAGGGCCTTTATAACTCAATTCCGTTTTCAGAAAAAGCATTCGCACATTGATTTGTCACAATTAATTCGGGATATTGACCGCGGCAACTGGTGGTAATGGTTATTTTGTAAAATCATTCTTATAAAATACATTCCTATTCATTTTTCACTCTTAGCCTACCTGTATTTAACCTCATTTATAATACCACTATAAACGAATCTTACTGATTGTACAGGATACATCATCTAGTTAAATTTACTGTATATTAAAATTTATTCTGTTACTAGGACAGTAGGGCCCGTAAAGTCCGTTTTTATTTCTAACACGATGTCGCTTCTACTAAAATTCGAGTTCTATTTATCACAGACAAAATATTGTTAAAATAAGGCTGAGCCTGTAACATTTCTTTAATAAATTATTTTTTTAAGTTTATTTTTTATAATTAATACATATAAATAATTTCAAAAATAAGTGCCCTCGGTATTTTCTATCGCTACTCGCTGGTTTGGTCCTAAAAGAGATCGGTTTCGGCTTCTCGCCATAGCGGTCGGAAATGTTTGTTAAAAATTCCGACCTATTCGGACATCGGACACGACGCCCTCACTATATTTTTATATAAAGATAACCGGGACTTAATTATACTTGCGATAATATTGGTGTGATAATCGGGAAAGTTATTATGTATATAGTAAAAATCCGAGAACGTAGTTTACACTCAGTCTAATATCTCACAAATCCAGTTGGATTTACTGCTCTACTTCAGTACTTGGCACTTGTTGTCAGTGCCCTGTTGACCTAGCCAATGGGGGAGAGTGTAAATTCAAATAGTATAGATCACTTAAAATACAACATTCTCTGTGGATATGTCTTTTCCGCTCGCCCAGTAGGGTTATTGGGGACAGAAAGGTGCTAATGGAACGGGCTGGTTTGGGAATTTTCGTCCCCGTATTTTAAGATTAAATTCGGTTCATCGTACCGGTCTTTAAGGGCCCCGGTGTAAGTTCACGCGCATTCTTCGGGAATACGCCGCGAGGGCAAACGCGGAAACAATTTTCCCCGCGTTATTTGAAACTTTCTCTCTAAAAAATGAGATAAATGGTTTCGTAAGCGGACAGAGTTTTGCCTCGCTACTTGAGGACGAATTAAGTTTGCTTATGACGGTCCATACCGCTTTTTCGGGCGATCGGTTTGAGGAGTAATATTGTTCTACGGCCCTACTATATATTGCTACTGAGGATCGGGAGCAGTCGAAACAGGAGATAGGGCCCCGTCCCCCGCCACAATTCAAAAATTATAAATCGTATACTCGTATAACCAGTTTTCCGCCGTTGAGGCCTATCGATTGATTATTTCGGCCGTTCTCTTCTTTCAAGTCGATTACGTGGGACGTTTCTGGAACGGACTTAGTTTGTGGGGCCGACCTAGTTATTATGTTTGGGACGGTAAGTGGGATGTATCGGCCGCTATAATGAACCAATGAGTTGGGTCGTGTTAAGCAAACAGGCGTATGGGGTGGGTGTGGCTAGGTGGGCACCATATTAGAGAGCCAGCATAGAGAGGGGCCTTGCCATCGGCGTCGAATCCATCTTTGGATCGGCCCCCACCCACGCGCCGCGCACAGCCCACCAACTGATAAGCCGGGCCCCACGGCCCAGATAACCGATAGATAGGCCCAACACGATCCACCGACACAATCACGCCCATCCATCCCTCCCACGCCTACGCCAACGAAAACCGGCTTCTCCCCTCAGAGGGTTCTACTTACTGTCTCTATTTTCCCGGATAATAGATAATACACTGTCGTCTATTCCAACGCAGTGTTACTATTGCGCACGCAGAGCTTAAATAAGTTCGAGTTAAACAACGTTAAAAATTAACCCAGAATAAGTATCATATTTTACTCTGCTGACCACTCTTCGGTGCGTCATTTGCGACTCTAGATGCTAGGAAAATATGTTAGCGACACATTGTCGAATTATTAAATTACGAAAGGACAGAGTATCTGCCTAATTGACTAGATTTTCCTAATAATTGAACCTAGTAGGAAAAGGTATTGTCCACGCCATAGTTGGACATCGACAGCGTGGTGCGAACATTCTACACAGCATTCACCTCTTAGTGTTTGTCTTTGGGACGGGTATTCGGGTTTAAGAAACTTAATTTATGAGCAGAAATTTGAAATTGCGATTTTACCATATTGCCAATTTTCCGAGGACCGAAAAGAGTTCGCAGAAAATCTGAAAATGAGGTTTCAATAAACAGTCAAATTTCAATGGCAATTCAATGACAATTATAAAGGGAAGCTCCCTCACTAAGGGCTGGCATTAGAAGTACGGAGATTTACGGAAATTACATTAAAAGTAGTTATCCGATTTAAGGCTTGTTCTTGGAAATTTTCGTGCGGCTTCCCAACACCGACACGTGCTAATAAAACTGTTGCAACTGACAAAAAGTTTCTTCTGCCCATACATTACTTTCTTCGTAATGCTACTTCGAATTTCGGAATTGCAATAATAATTTTTTAAATTTTCATTTACGGGTTTATTTTTCAAAAAATAAGTTTATATCTTTTGGTATTTTTTTAGGCGCCCCCTTCCGAGGAACATCCTTAACTATATTTTGAATACTTTCAGTTGTTAGAAGAGGCGATATTATTTATTGTAATTCAATTCACATTTTAGGTGTAAGCGATGTAGACGGAGCCTCCATTAGCGAGCAGCCTGTACACTCCAATCATAATTGGTTCGATTGCTTTCGGCGATAAGCTATTGTAGAGTTATTTCTGATAATTGCGTTAGGCCATATCGCCCGTATTGGCCGAATCTTGAACGGCTCTCGACACGACCTGTCCGTTCGTTTGATTAACGGCCCCAATTTGATGCCCCCGTCACAGATAACTACAGTTTACGTCAGATCTGTCAATGTATAATATCATCCAACCTGCAAATATGGCGGCTTTTGACAAGAATAAATGCATTACACATTGCTCACAACATTTCATAGATAAACTCAAACATACATACAGCACTACTGAATGTGAAACCGGTTACGGTTTAAATTTTGCCGACTTTTAAAACTAGCTCCTTCTCGGTTAATTTTTCGAAATATTACAATATTCTGAAAATAATAATATGAAATAAATATAACGGCAAAAAAAATCAAATATTTTTGAACCTGGTCCCAAGATATCCAAAAAACCCGACAAGAAGCGTCTTTGTTCCGAAAAGGTGCAGACAGACACCAATTAAAGTTTAGACGTTATAAAACCCTATCATTAAACAAAATTAAGCAATATAATGGGATATAGAGCAAATTTTAAATTCAATTTTAATAAACGAACTTCAGACATTTGCTCTCTTCAATACCTTCGCCGTAAAATACTCCAGAATATCATGGAAGTCTGGCTGGTTAGTAGAACTGCATTAAACTAGACCTATGCCCTTAATTGATTATGTATTAAATAAAAGTACTGTAATAATGTTACAATAAAATATGCAAATACTAAAAGTGTAACGAATTTGTTTTATATTCTATCAACTTTTTCTATGAATGATCGCGGTGTCTTTAAAATTGAAACGAAACTGAAAAAATAAAATTTAAACGTTCATTATCATATAACCGTTAATATTGTTATATTAATCGATATTAAATACAGAGTTACAATAGCTCGAAGTTCCGGTAGAATTGTCTGCATTCTGATATTGCAATTGGACCTTTTCGAGACCGTCGATCAATTTTCACCATCAGTATATAAGATTTCTCTAGAAGAGCGTGTTGAAAACTAGTGCTTTTGGTATAGATACATTGACTATGCGGCGTCCATCAAATATTGATTCTACACTTATGCCCTTTCACCGCCGTATCATTCTTGCAAAATTCAAATATCCTAATCCGTTCCTCGAATTCGAGTGGTAAAAGAAAGATTGCAGTGTGTTCGATCGGTTAGGCTTAACCTTGAACGATACGATCTGTTTGCTCCACTGGCATATTTATTCTTGTTTGATTAACATTATTTGGCTGTGGGATTCGGCGGCCAACTGATTGCCAGTGGGCCATCCTCATTGAACGTGTGTTCCCTGTGATACAAATTAATTCCTTTTTTTCGGATAGGATATTATAAAATAAGAGGGATAAAGCTAAAAAAGTAAAACATAAATTATGTAATTAAATATCGGCTGTACATGCGTGAATAGAATTTAGACTGTGCAAAATATTCTACCTAAATCTTGTGGGAAGTGATCAACTTGATATAATATAATAACTGAGTTAATTACATGTTTTATGCCTATTTTAATACCTGGCATAGTACATTTACCCGGTAACACGGGAACTGAATACAGTGCTGATAGATGGTATACAATTGCTGGATAAATAGTACGTGACTTATATTTGATATCTGAGCGGCGGGGGCCCGCAACTAAATCTGTCAGTAATTGCCTTAATATAATCTAAATATTGATTATACGGAGTCCTTATTTTATTAATGGCTTATATTTTTGCCGCCGTCTTCTCGTAGGCGAATATTAATTTACAAATATTTATCTGCGAATATAAATAGTAAATCGTAAACGATACTCATATGTTGGAACCTACTGCACTTATATGGATTTCTCTTTTACCAGTTCTCCTGTTGACTAAAAAGCGACGGCCCGGGGGAGGTACGTCCTCCCGAAATCGGTTCATTATTGAGGGCGGAGGGTGAGAGGCCCCCTGTCGCATCCCTAATTAAGTAGGCGGGGCCAACAGATCATTTTCCCTCGCCTAATGAATATTCATTTCCCGACTCCGCAACCCCTTGCCGCTTTTCCGAAGGGACGGAGAATTCCTCCTCCTCCCTCCACTCGCCCCTTTCGTCCCGCCTCCCTGAGAAAAAGGCGGAAAGAAAAAGGGGCCCGGAAATCCTGGTTGGTGAGCATGTTGATGCATAAATCTCTGGCTTCCAGGAGGCGGTGGATTACCGTGCCACCCCCACCCGCCTTACTCAAAACGGCAAATTCACTTAGCCCAACTTCCTTTTACCCTTTTACTCCTAAACCCGTTGCCGTCGAGCCTGTCCATTCCAATGTCGGATGTTCTCCGTCTTTCATCGGCCTCCAGTTACAGAAAATACTTCCCCGCCGCGTCCGCATCGTCGCTTTTCGAAAAGCTTACATTATAAGCGTGTTGCGTGAAAACTATAAAAAATGAACGTATCGTCATTCCAGTTCTACAGTTTTATTCAAAGGAAATACATAATGGAGCAGCGAAATGCAAGTTCAAGATGATGAATCTTCTCATGCCGGTATTTCCGCTACTCGTTATAAACCTCCGAGCGTGTGTTTATATTAACAACGATGCTATCGGCAAAATATTGAATTCTTTACCGAAAAGAAACATGAACATACTGGTCAGCATGTTCTGCGAGAGTTTTGCTCTCAATACCGCCCCTGGTGACCGGTTCATCGACCGGTTTCGTTCTGAACTGAACCGTTCCCCATTAATCGCGGGTCCCAATTCCCGCCGTCGGCTTATTCCTCCGGGAAAAATCCCTTCCTGCGAATTGTCCGGGTAGGCCGACACGAGATCTCGGGTAGTACCTTAGCACGTGGTCCCATAGGCCTTTGTAGTTCAATGGTTCCTATAGTTACATATACATTTTTTCTTTCAGTTATAATCTGGATTAATAATGACAATTTATAATTTATTTACGTTAGCACATATAGGTAAAGCGGTCAAATAATGATATTCAAATATTCCATCCTATAATATGGCGGCGTTGTAAGTTGCGCACTAAAATGAAAAATTTAGATAAAAGAACAAATTTTATCGCGATTTAATTGAGCCCAATCTTGATTTTATTCGGATGAAAACTTTATGCTATTGCCGTTACGAATTTCCCAGTTAAATTACGCTTTCAAAGTACAGCGGGCGATAAGGCCTGTTGATTCGAACGGGCCGTAAAAACCTGATTGAAACCTCTTTTTTCATCCTACCGAGCGGAAATGCAATTCAATCGAAACGCATTATCCGCCGGCCGGAAGTGAAATTAGAATCGGCCCAATTAATTAACCCCCGGGGGAGGGGCTCCGAGCCGGGGATGGAGTCGGAATCGGGCCCGTGTAAATTATCGGAGGGTGAAATTTCACAACGAATTAAAACCGGCGCCGTCGGATAAGTGAGTGTGAAAAACCCAATTATCAAATTGGGAACGGGGGCGGCGGCGCAGGGAGGGCGCCCACCCTCGCATAACGTCCCTTTGATGGAAACGTCAACGACGTTTTAATTAATTTTATACCGAGTTGGGGGGATGCTCGGGGGTGGGTGGGGGTAGGGGCCATCGAAAGCGTTTTTACCGGCGTACGCTTTTTTAGAAAATTTTCAGAGAGGGAATACGAGATCAGGTGGATGGCGCTGAAGTGGGACAGAGCGGGGGGCGTTGGAAGGCACCCGTTTGTCACCTCCAATAACGACTTGAAACAGAAAAAAGAACGGGGTTTGTTATTTTTTGTTTGTTTGTTTTTTTGTGTGTGTTCGTGGCACACGGCACCGGTCTATTTCTAGACACTCTCACCGGGCCACTTCTCGGCCCTCGTCTCCAACTCGTCGCCAGTCACGTCGCTAAATCCTCCCCCTAATCCGGCAAAGAGACGTCCAGATATTTCATATATATTTATGTGTATGTTCTCTGTGACACTGAAATATTCTGCCAATAAATATAAGTGGTATATTAACGGCCGAACGTGGGTTCAATAAATTGATGCCTACAACCACTTGGATGAATGTTTCCCGACTGTTTCCAGGTTATTCTATTTTTAAAAGTTTAACCTCCCTTATTTTAAGAATTATTTCGTACTACTCTTATCGAATGAAAGAATTAGATAATTTTAAAATTAATATTATACACACTACCAAAATAGTTTAGAGAAGGCTGATTATACCATTGACGAATGAAAAATTTCACAGTTCCTAAGAATCGAATTATAAAGTAACGAACCTAATTTATTTTAGGTTGCAAACATATTTTTACGCAAAGTAATAATTAGGTCGGTATTTCTGGAGTGTAAACTCCCGTGTTTTTTTCCCGACTTATTATCTCGCCGTCGTCAGTAGTCAATCATTTGCTTACAAAATAGTTCGTATACAGGAAGAATAATGTGACAGAAACGGTCATTACTAGAATGGCTTAAAATACAATTTTTAAAATGGTATCACTATATTGTGTTACCGGCGGCTATATGGGTACATTTATATTTATGTATTTGTATTATTGACCGTATTACTAACTGCATTGCTATCTAGAACCCCAGCGGGTAAGAAAAAATATACGGTCTGTTGTAGGAGAAAACAAGGGTGATATTATTATTTATCAATATATCTGTCGAACAATCCCTGTATCGCGTAAATAATTTGTTAAGAATTATTTACCGTAAACAGAGAAATATGGGAAGCTGCAAATAAAAAACCTATTATCGATAATCGGCATACAGTGGTGGCGGGGGGTGGGAGGGGCTTAGTGCACAGGCGTATAAGTTAATCTTTGTGGACACAAATTAAAACTGGATAATCCCGGTGCGGTCCAACGTGTAAAGCGGCTTAATGAGTAAAATATCCGGGGGCGGTGGTGCCCGTGGGGGCGGTGCCGCCGCCGCGGTCTAGCCGATCGGCGAGCTTAATTACTAGGTAATCCCGGCCATTAGCCCGGTATTAAATCATGTTTTTTCCCTTTGTGGAGGACGCTTCCCGCAACATCCCCCGATCCATACCCCGCCGCCGGCCCCCCGCCGCCCCGCCTTTGCGCTATGATTATTAACCGCAGTGCAGTGGAGGACTAATGCACAGTTGCATAATAACGGGGATAGTACCGCGACCGTCCGGACGGATTTGAGGGGTTGTTGGGGGTGGAATTACGGGCGCTGTGGGCTCTGTTTCAACACCTCGGTCGAGCCCCGCCACTAAAGCGGCACATCTCTTTCTCTGTCTCTATATATATGGTAATTTATACCCCTTTCCAATTTATGCTTTGGCGGTGTTAAAGCGGAATTTGTGCCTGAGCTCAGGTGCGGTCCTCTAGCCTCTCGTAGATAAAAGGGGCGGCCCCGCTATTTGAAGTTGCCGGATGGCGGGGGGCGGGGGGCTGGGGACGGGCCACCACCGCGCACTCGATAAAAGATTAACGCCGCCAGCACCGCCCCCCTCCCATACGGGCTTAACCGCCTCACGATAGAAAACCGGTGGCCTAGATAAACCTCGGACGATAACCAGGGGGGCGGGGAGGACGGGCGGCTACCTTTGATCGGGCATTAGCCATCAAACGGTACACCACCATCAGTTATACTAGATTTGACAGTGCAGGCTTAACGGCAGCTTACCGTCTGTAATTCGAAAAATAAACGCGGTTAAGGGCCGGTTAAGGGAGGATGTAGAGGATGATACAGGGTAGTCGGAAGGGGGCTCAATCGAATGTCCCGATCTGATAGAATGTTATACAGTAGATCTCGCGTGTTTCTGTCTCCTCTCGCTGGTTTGGTCTTCTGCTAGACCGGTTTCGTCTGCTCGCCATCTTCAGTAGCGTTGTTAGTCACTTGAAGATGGCGAGTAGCCGAAACCGGTCTAGCAAAAGACCAAACCAGCGAGAGGAGACAGAAACACGCGAAATCTACGATAGAATGTTATACTTTCATGTACAGTTCAAGTTCTCTCACAATACAAACCCGTAAAAGAATACGAAAAAATGGTCGCCTGTCTATAATAACCAACAGAAATTGGCATCGCAGAGAATCGCGTAAGTTTTTTTTAGTTCATTTTCTGGTCGCTATTTACTCCTATTCGACACTGTCTCGTGCTAACCCTAATTTTCGTCAGGAAAAATTTTTCATTCGTTTCTACCTCGTTGTGAGGGAAAACCAGAAAAAAACCCTGATAATTGCCCGAGTATTGCGTCTCGAATTGCAATGAACAATTTTGCGAATATATACGCGTTTTTATTAGATTGATGAGTAATGACTACAAACTGTCTCGTTTCAGGGCACGATTGGCGAGCTATCAGCGCGGAGATAATTACTTTCTATTTTGAAGTCCCGAAAAAATATCGTTAATTATCCCTAAGGATACTTTGTCATTTCCTACAGTTCCTACACCCTATTAAAAACGTAAATGAATTTAATTCCGCTTAAAATAATAAATGAAATAACAGCCAGTCGGACGGTGTAAATTAAAATGCCGCAGTAAATATTCGGAAGTCAACAAAGACCTCTGTGAAATTACACCGTGGGGGGAGGGGTGGAGGGGGAGCGGAGTTAGCGGTAGCTGTGTAAGGCTTAAGCCGCTATCAAAACGTTATAAAACCGCTTTAAATCTCGGTTAATATTTTGTCAACAGAGGCTTGAACGCGAATGAGGTATACGACTCGAGCGAGGATGATGAATAGAATGAAAGGCCCGCCTTAAGGGTTTAAGTATCCGGGAATTTATCTGGCTTCAGCGATTCCCCACCCCCTTACCGTTGCCGCCCCCATCAAAATTTGTTTGCTGCAGGATTTTCAGCTAATTCCTCCCCGACTAGTGTTAACGTCAAAACCGTTGATTTATGGAACACGGATGAAAACCTATGCCAAGTATGGTGGGCAATAGGGGCGCGCAATTTTCTTCGCCAGTTATATAACTAATAATATGGTTAATTAATATGGTCATTCAATGTCATCAACATCACTCCATATAAAATATAAATTGAAACTTGTAATTAATTACTCGAAAACGTATTATTTAACTCGGGACCATCGTAGAGCTTGATCCACTCCTCTGATGATTTATCGCGAATTTGTTTTCGACATTATTTTCAGTTAATACCGTACGTCACGGCGTTTCAACTTTTTCCCTTTCTTTTTTAAATTTATGTTTGATTTTTTGCCTAACTGCCTAACTATATTGTATAATTCATTGTCTAATCCTCTATGTTTCACAGCCCAATATTAAATCTTAGCGTTAATAATAATTTCCTCCATTGAGAAAAAAATCAGGGGAGGTAGTTCATCTTTTATAAAAGATTAATTGTTATTCCCATATCCTGCCTGTATTGTCTTCTAACATAAGCGCAAGTTTCTGTTAAGCCCGGGATTAAGTTAGACTTTGCCCGGTATTATGCTCGCCGATCGAAATTTGTCTAAGAAGACATTTCCCTAGAAGTTCTAATTTTTCCTCCCTCTTCACTGTCTGTATTTAACGGTTTAATAAACATAATTTGTTATCGTTTCATTTTAGTTTCTGTCTGTAGGACAAGTATCCAAGAGTCCTTAAAGTGTGGGAGCTCTGGATGCTACAGAGTTAAAATTATTTGATAAATAAAAAAAACCTCACAATTTAAGATATAAAATGATTTTTAGTATTGATTTAGTGTTAATTGCCGTCGCGAAAATGTGGAAGAAGAGTCGCCATTCTCATGGGAGTGGATTGTAGGAGATATTGAAACCAACCTGTATCCTTACACGAAAGGGAGAAGAGTCCGTAAAAAAGTTAGTGCCAGCGCCCGGTAAAGCCCGGTTTACCCAACGACATGTACAGCCATACATAAATGTTTATGCCTGTATTATTTGTCAACGTCCGGACTGTATCTGTATTCGGCTCCCTCTCCACTCGCTTCTCTCTCCCCAGAACGCTCCTTTCTCTCCCTGGATTCTCTTTCTCTGATTCTCTTCAATTCCGGACCTCTCTCTCTCTCTCTCTCTCTCTCTCTCTCTCTTCTCTCTTCTCTCTTCTCTCTTCTTCTTCTCTCTCCAACACAACTCGTTCTGTGTGGGACGAGAGAGAGAGAGAGAGAGAGAGAGAGAGAGAGAGAGAGAGATGAGAATGAGAGGGAGGAGGAGAGGGAGAGAGAGAGAGAGAGAGAGAGTTCTTAAGATCAATAGTAGAGTCCCAACTGTACAGTCCCTTCTGTAAGTGGAGACCTCGCCCGCCCGCCTACCCATTAACCGGACTGTCCCGGCCTCTTACCATTAATTAACTCTAAAATATTGTTAACCGAAAAATAAATCATAGACTATAGACATTCCGAGGCTATAGACAGATCTTAAAAAGAAATTCTATAGAAGTCGACCCTATTCCCATTTCAAAGTTTAAACCGTTTCGCTTACAATTCATACAGAACACGGGCGCTTTTTAAAGTCCGGCTAAAGACGAAAACGTATTCTAAGTGTCCAAACATTGAAAGCTTTTATCATAATTTACTCTTTTGACTTTCCAGAATCATTTTAATTCTTGTGAACCTAACAGGAATTTATCTAATTGAAGGTTTGGACGTCGCGGATAATTTATACAAATTAAAATGTAATAAAGTATTACATCGCTGAATAAATTGATTTCGATGGTGCTGTGACATATTATATATGTGTACATAAAATATGAGACAAGAGACGAAAATAGTTGGAAATATTTTCGATTAACTGTCGTACCCGAATTCACGTTTTTTTTTTTAATGAAACACTTATCCTTTCGATCCGGAATCCTGAAGGATTCGTTCGGAGGGAATAAACGAAATCATAAATTGTTGGACAAATTCAAAATGCATTCACTCCTACAGTTCTACTCGGTCTCTCCGTCCTTGTCTCGCTATTTTGATACGTACATTTCTCTCTCTCTCTCCCTCCCTCCCTCTCTTCCTCCCTCCTGTTTTTGGCTTCCCTCCACATAGCACTAAATCTATCTCCGGGTACGTGATGTACTTTCATTAGCATAGGGAGGGCGCTCGCACGCACGTGACGCTAATACCAACGCGTCCGCGTTTTCAAATCCCACCCGGCGACGCACGCCACCTCATACTACCAATCCGCAAACGGGGGCGGGGGCGGGGATTTTCGAATCGGACTTTTCTATATTATTTTTTAATTAAGGGTGCACTTTTTAATTAGACCCGCGAATAGGAGGAAAAATCTAGTACTTTTTAGACTTTAAAGACTTGGGACCGGGATTTCACAGAATAGAGGATATAGATCAGAACCTTAATATAGATTTGAAGCGTAATTCTTTATATCTTCTTGTATTATCAATTACGTCTAAATTAAAAAAAAAAACGGGTAAATTTTCAATGGACTGAATAGTTAGTCTTTCGTCCATATTGATAGTGATCGGATCCGATTTTCCGAGTGTTCGGAGCTAAAATAATTTCGGAATAATCTTTAGACATTTAACAAGATTAGACATAATACATCTCGAACCGTGTTTGTATTACACCTAACCGAATTTAGAACATTATTTTTGCACCGAGGGTTTCGGCTTTTCGCTCTCGGCAGTAGCGTTTATCACAAGGTATTTGCATAATTCGCTATTTCGCCTCCCTTGTCGTAGCAAAAACTCGGGGCAATAATCCTGTCGCCGGAATCGAAGGGAGGATCGGGAACGGAGGGCGGTATTTAATGAGAGGGGGTGGCGTTAACGCCTTGTAACGAGCGCGGGAAGTTGCGGGGCCTTTGATTAATAAACGGCTTCATCCTTCAGAACGCCACGGGAATTAAATAAAGCCCGGTGGTGTCGGCGGACAGGAGGGGCTGGATCGGTCCGGATTTTTAATAAAAGTCACCCCCTCCCTCCACCCCCGTTGCCGAGTTAATATCCTTGTAACTGTTTCATTGTTGTTGTCGTGCGGCGGCGTGCCCATTGTTGCCCAGAGGGCAATCGCCTCCCTCTCCCTTATAGAAGGGCGGCAGACCGCTTAATGGCTTTCCGAACTTCCCTGTATTATATGCGGCGTAAGGTTTTCAATGTCCCTCCCTCCCCCCCTCTACTATGTCCCGATTCACGAAATCTTTGTAACAATTACAACTTATATTCTCCCACGCTTCAGTTTATAGTAAATCTTACAGAAACCTATAAGCCCAATTTATCTTCTGTCCCCTGTTGCTGGTTCGGTCTTTTGCTATAACAGTTACGCCTACTCGGTTGTCTTGTTTGTCATGTACATTTATGGGTTCTGTCGTTGTTTTTCAATTTGTTTTTGTTGAATGCCTATTATTTTTAGATCGGTGGGGCTGTTCAAGCATTTTTCCCACTGTTTTATTGTCACAACTGTAAAATAATGAGCGACATTGATGTTCGAGTAGCACTAGTAGACACTAACGGAGGAGACATTTATTTATTTTTGTGGCACATTTAGATCGCGCGGCCCATTTCCTTTTCAGGAGTCTGTAAAGGACATTTGGGATGTCGGGAGATATTGGAGTTCGGATCATTGGATTAGGTAGCGGGGAAACGGGACTTTAAGGTCTATTCGTAGGGTGAGGTTGAACGGAATCAGTTGGTTAGCTTTTTCTAATTTATTGTGCTCTCACGTTTGCCCTTGAATATATCCATATTCTCGGCTATATCAAAACATTAACATCAATTCAAAATCATTATCAAATTAAGAACATTACACAGTACAGTATCGCAAGAATTATAACAGTTGTACATTATTTTGTAGCAACATCAGAATTATTATGTGTAAACAGTTTGTAAACATTTAATCCTTAAACGAAATAATTACATAAATATAGCGCGATTTATATATTTAAATTCTTTGGAGTGTTCTGAAGTAGAAAGCAACTGGTAATCAATTCAAATTTCGAATTTATTGAGAAGCCCACCACCGGAAATTGAACACGGCTGGTCTTTCTCGCCATAAGCCGATATGAGCTTCGGTTGACCCGATTATAAGCAGTTCTCTCACACCAGTGGACCTAAAATAAAATCAGGAACAGTATTGAATAATTCAGTTCGAGTCCTAAATATCCGTTTCCCTATAAAGTGGATAAATAAGCGTGATGTCCAAATATAATGGCTGCAGATTCGATATAAGTGGAAATTACTCTTGTATGTACCAGGACATGAGAAAAAATCGTACATCCAATATAAGTAAATAATTCCATAAATACAAGATATATTAAGCCATATTAAGATATTCCTCCTCAAGCGAGTGAAAGTGTCCGGAAAAATTATAACGTTTCAAATTAAATAAAATTCCCGTAAATAATGCAGTAAAACAGTCTGAATTGTAACTACAAAAGATATAATTGGCCTGACGTAAATGACTAACTCTTTTTCTAATCTATTAACAGCGATAACAAAACAAAGACTTTTAACAAGAACAGATAACATTTTTATTCCTTAATATAAAACATAGACTCTGAAAGCCGTGCGAATCTTGGGTATACGTTTTTATTGCACTGATTAATTTATATTACAGTTGTATCGCACAGATATATTTTCAAATCTGGGTTTTGCCAGTATGGAAATACATTGTCAACTGAACCCATATTGTAAACTGTATCGAACACAATTACAATTTATTCGTACGTTACTAAAATAGCATAATTATAGCATTTTTTACATATTACAATATTGGATTGATCCCAAGTTCAATGTCTTTCATAATGTGTATTTTATGAGTTTAAAAATTGTATTCGTTTCGGTAATATCCGATTAACGCCTCTCGATTGGAGGAGAACGAGATTAAAATTCGCCATTCAATTTGAATTCAGCCCGATATCGATTGCGACCGATTGACTTTTATTTGACAGGTGGATTCGGTATGAACTGATAATAATAAATACGATAATTTCAATTTTTTTATTAAATATATTTAATAAAATCGGCTTTAAGCGTAAAATTTTACACATTTACTAGGGTGATTTTATAAGTAAATTTATAATTCTACTATCTTCCGAAATCCCGAACGTTCCGAAGTGGCCACGAGATCTAAATGTGCCAGAAAAAAAAATTAAATTTAATTCGTTAATAATGATATCGTTAATGTTACATATTTTATTTTACAATTGTGACATTAAAACACTTAAGAAAAAAAAATATAGGACCGTCTGAATCCTCCACAGAGATGACTGGGCTTAACGGTCGTGGCCAGAGTCGCTTAATTGAAAATAAAAGTAATAAGAATTACTAATTGCTCTCTTGAGGGCTGTAGACAGATGTCTAAAAGGAGTGAAGACAAGGCCTGCCGGTCTCGAGATTAAACTAACAGTGAAAACTAATAAAACAACAGAAGGGGAGCATTATTGGTTGTGGTAGGGGGGGGGGCGGAATCGGTTTAGGGGTTGATGCCTAATAAGTTTATAATACCAGAAAAATCAGACGGGGGTTGGAACTTGGGGGAGGAAGTGTCGGTTTATGCGTTTAGGGGCGGCAGTTAATCTCGGAGGGGCCTGACGGGGCCCAATTAAACGGGTCGTTGACTCCCCCTTAATGCGCATCCCCTATCCCATCCACCCCGACACCCCCCAACTATGGGCACAAGGCCGGATTTCCACCTTGGAGGGCTCTCGCCTCAAGATATTATTTGTTTAACCGGGGCTTGTGGACCTTGTAAATGCGTCCTTAGATACTCGAGAGATTTCTGCCACAATTTATGACGTCCGAAATATCATTTCTTCCTTCATATTTGCCTGTTCCATATTATAAATACAAGCTGGTGTTCTTTCAATACATTCCAATCCTCGATATCTGTTGGTATAAATTATTTACAATTCGATAATTTAGAATTAAGATACACTGTCGCTAATTTCGGCTGTAACTGTGCAGTGACACTGTATTACGACGGCGAAAAGCCTGTAACTTGTTCGGGTCAAACAGTAGTTTCGACATACAATGAGTGATACTCCACTAGTTCTTTTTACGGTTATCGCTTTTCTTTTCCAAATGAATTACTCTTACTATATTCATGATATATGCCATGAACCACGAAGAGGTTGGAACTTACATTTTCTAACTCCATTGTACAGTATTTTACTCTCATAAATTACACCAAGCCGTCTAAAATTCAATCATCACAATCTATAATATTTCGTGTAGTTGTTAACGCCCCACCTTGTATTTCTGACCTGATCACTTCCGGTTTGAAAGACCCGTTCGTATACCTGGTACCATCTAATAGAATGGTATTGTCTACGGCAATGTATACAGGGACACTAGACAGTCTTGTTGTCTGTACAGATTATGTCTGTCTTATATGGAGACCAGAAGTGAGAACAGAGGTTTTCTCTCAAACGATTATTCCTTCGACACGAGAACCATTTTTTTTTATTACTTTGTCAGTAACTTTTGTCATTTTTCTATCGGCATTTTTTCGAAATCCACAAGTGGTATAGATAAGCGGTGGTAGGCAGCGGCCTGTTTGTCTCTACGGGGTCCATCGGTATTAAAAGATTTGACGATATGACGGATTGGCGCTCAACAGATAAATTGCGGTTGTATCTGTAATTTGGAGATAACACGGGCCCGACATACGCCCGCAGCGAGCGTGAGCCCTTCGCACGTCTGGTGGCCCATACTTCTATAGAGATCTCAGATCAGCCGGATTTAAACGCTGTATTTAAATCTGGACGGGGCCGAATCGCAGTAGTTTCAAATTTATTCCGTTTCCTCCAACTCTCGTGTATTTTTATAATTCATAACTAGAGAATGCGCGCGATAAACTTATTCAAAAACAAAACCAAAATATCCCGAAGCAACTATAAAATCAAGTTTCCTTTTTATTGCGACTCAAGTTTGATGGTCTCGTGACCAATTCAAATTAATAAATTAATGAATATAAGGGAAAATAAATGACCAGTTTACACTTCCCATTGGCCACAGCCGTTATATTTTTACTGCAACAGTTGGTCTATCTACCGAAATTAATCCCATAATTAATCTGAATAGGGCACAACCGAGACGCTTTGCGGGCATAGTATTATCAATGAATTCTTGCAACAATGAAATATGATGATTATGATTTTAATGTAATCGAAAATTATCAAGGTTATTCTAGCATTTCGTGAAAATGACTTTCCTCATTAGGATTTCAAGGATGTCCGAATTGAGATGAAAAACGCAGGCGTTAAACTACATCCAACTGTGTTTAATTGCCTCGTTATCTCGGCTCCTATTTACATTATTTTACATAAGCCATTGTTCTTACCACTCTGTACAGTTGTAATTCCTGTGTTAGTTTAACCGGTGTTTAAATGTATATAATTTACGGTTCTCAGGCACCGCCTTGTATTTTTACAAGTATTTCGTAATATTTGACTGATAACCGCTCTCTGGGCCGACCGACCAATATTACATCGCTATTTGTCCTACCTATCTCATGCCCCTACCGACCACCTGGCGCTAAAACTTCCTTGGCCAAAATTTTTTTTTTTAATTTCAAACTCAATTTTCATCATTAAACATAATTTTATTCGCAATAAATTTGTTTGCTTAACGGACTTAATAAATGCACGGGCGTAAACTTTCGAGCGGACGTCGATAGCGCTAAACAAGATCGAGAAAAAGCTTTTTTTGAATGCTACTACTCAACATAACTGAAATTACTATTCTAATTTAGGCGGAATAAAAAAAATGTGTACGTAAGATTCATAGAAATTGATTAAACAGAAGAAATAATCTTGAACCGCATTTATATCATTTATTTGAATAAATTCTCACTTGGTGTGATACAGTTGACCTATCCAAAGTATAGTGCTATATATTTTTAATATTGATAGCTCATACTTTGGGATGAGGTCTAAAATGGTTTAATTTCCACTGTCATTACAAATAGGACTCCGGATTTAATTAATCCTGCAGATTAATAAATTAAATTTATAGATTATCTTACGAACACAGTGTTACTAATTGAGTACAGATTGGTTAGGTAGAGAAAACACTATCGTGCCACGGTAATTCTTGAATTTACAAACCGTAATATTAGAACCTGGTAATTGATAGAACAGAATCTATAATTCTAAAGCGGTAGAAGTAGGTCTGTATCAAGACTGGAGCACTTGTTGTATAACGCACTTTTCTAACGTAATTGTTCCAAGAAACACTTACCTTCTTCTTGTCGTATGTGACCGCTGAGGCTTGACTGATCGGTTGGGGGGCGATGGCTCACACTTGACGGTCACATCAGAGCGGTCTTGTTTGTGAACGCTTGTAGAAAGTGTTTGCTCTTGTCCGCCTCTGTTTGCCCGCGCCGCCGCCGCCGCCGTCCCTTTGAGGACCGGTGGAATAAGAGAAAAAAGAGAGCCTTCGGCGGCCCGACTTCTTTATGAATTCTTAAGCGTTTATATTCGGTCTCGGCCGTTCTAGGACCGGCGTGACAGTGCGGAGAAGTCCGATATTCGGTGGCCCCATATTCCCGATCGGTGGATTGTTAGGCAATCCCACAACGCTTCAAGGTTTTGTGTGCTGTACAATCTAGTCTCTCCTATCGTCAAGGCTGTATAAATAGAGAGATTCACTGCTATATTCCTACATCAATTACTCACTGTCTAAGTGTATTTTTTCCGAGAGGTCCTTCAAATTTTATGAATTTAAAAATCTTACGAATGTCCGAAAAAAGTTCAGGTACGGTTCAGGCTAGGCAGGACTTCCGTAGTATTTCGAGCCATAAACATATAGCGATTTTATTATATGCAGTCAGGGAACAAGAACTTAATAACCTAATAAAACCCAATAAAAATGATTTGTCCTAATATAAGAGCACAGTACAATATATAAAAGCTAACCCAGAACAAGGCTTATCCGGGTGCTGAAGTATATTGAAATCGATCACTTATATGAAATAAATATCTATCCCCCCCATATGAAAGTTGGACTTGAAGCCGTAATTAGGTATATATTTTAAACGAAAAAATGGAAAATGTATTGCAGTTTGGGCCGATATCGTTATCAGAGTGCAACGTTGACATTGTTTTTTTTCTATTCGAGACGCCGTACGAAAATGGGGGAGGGAGGGAGAGAGAGAGAGAGAAAAAATTGAAAAAATTGTGCCCTATCAGTGAAACGAGCGTGTCGGCCACGTTATTGCATCACTGATAAGGTCGAGGGGGCGAGATAAGCCGGCGGCCCCGATTGGTCGCGAAACAGCCCACTCGCTCCCCCAATCGCATGGCCGAAACGCCCACCCCTCGTTTTTATTAAAAAAAACCAGACACTTTGGGGGGTGGCGGGAGGAGGAGGAGAGTCACATTTCTTAGCAGCAGTTTATCTCAATCAGCGCCCCTCCTCCAAGTATAATATAATACCTCGACACAATGCATAATATAAACGCCATGTCGATACCCTTCGTCGACGTCGAAGGGTACTAGTGACAGTTTTCAATGTCACCATTACGGGAATTTATGAATAGCTATACGCCGCTATTATGGAGAATATTATCGGGGAGATTTTTCATAACTCGAACTTGATATAATAAGCTCTGTATGCTTATAGCTCAGGATGTACGAATCTTAAATCTGTCTGAAGGATATGTACGGGACCTCCGTAATTCCAGCCATCTCCCTGTCCCTATTTTATTATATCATATAAAAGTGATTATTATATATAATGTCAGTGTCATTATTCAGTGATTAAAACTCTTTTCGAGAACTTCTTGGACGCCTGGATTATTTCAAATTTTGTTATCATATTTTGGTCCTACGGCTATCTGTATGAAAATTGATTTGAAAACACTTTAAGACTCGCAGAATTAATGTTTTCCATTAATCCAGAACTGTTAATAAGTCCACTCGGTATTCCGTCCAATATTATTGTTCATTTTTGCGACGTCGTTCAGTGAAAATATGGCCAATCTCTCCAAATTAAACTGAAAAAAAAATTGAAAAATGAAAATATTAACAGTTTTTTTATATCCACGTGTGCGTAGCTAATTTAAAAATAACACGTGAAAGTGAAATAAAGATTATATCTTTCGAAAGAAGGCTACCACTTTGCTGCCGTACAAAAAATTATTCGACACACAAATACTGATCATATTTCCAATTGCCGCGCCCGCGAAAGAACGGAGGTTGTGCGGAGAATTTCACCTTAATTATCATTGCTTATTATACACGCTATAAAAATGACTCACACAGTGCGCCAAAAATATGGCGTCCGATCGCGAAAGTTAGCAGATAAGCCGGAGCAAACTTACAACTTCGGGAGTTGTTAAATACTCTGACACGTGAATTGATTTACTCTTTCCAGATAAGTATTATACCTTTCTTCTCTAAAAAGGAGTATTATTCTACAGATGATCAATGGTTGAGAAAGGATAGTATATTATTTTAAAAGTCTTAAAAATTAACGTACAAATACGTTAACATAGGACACTTTCATTTTTAACGTATAAAAAAGATATTTGGCTTCTTTTACTGTACTTGGTTGAGAGTCAATTGCGTGTGAGCCAGCTGCTATTTTATTACCATTTTATTAATAAATTTATTTATCTGACGTTATACATACACGCGCGTAGTGTATATATATAAAAGGACATTAGGACCATTGTCACAAAAGGCTAATTTTCTCTCATTTAGAATTAAAAGCTAATTATTACAGTCGGGAATACGACTAGTTCTTTCATAATGTAATGTACACGCCATCGTTATATCTCTGAAATGCGCTATCAGCTCCGACTGCAATAAATCTTATTTCATAAGCAAGAATGACATTCAGTTTAACCGATAAACCGATAACTCGAATTTATCAGCGAATTGCGATAATACACAATTCTCAATTTCACAACCCCTTCAATAATTCATCGGCGACGCTCCAGCAGGGTTAAAGTATATAATAATCGTCGAAAAGAAATTAGAAAGTAGATAATGTTAATGTGGTACAATATTTGTTACTTGTGAGTTACACGGACGTATAATTGAAAATACAAAATCAAGGGATAATAAAGTCATTAACTTTCAATGGAAAGAACACACGTAACAAGTTACTAAAGTGCAAGACATATATTGTACATTTATATTCCAAATTAGAATGATAATTAACCTATAGAAGGGGGTGAAAGTTAAAAATCTGCCCACTACATTTTAACATTTTTCTTCTTTAAATGGAACCAATACATTTATAAACCAAACTCTCATTCCATCTTACCGGAGCGCATATTTTCGTATTTGCATATCTCGGTTCGGGCAGTTCGCCGAAGACCTCCGTTGTAGAATTTTATTAAAATGGCGAAGGTAGAAGATTCCTTTTCTTTTCAACGATAATAAACCTGTAAAAATGCGAGAAACCGCGCGCAATAGGGCGATTTTCTTGGATATTTTATTCGGCATCGTTTCTTACGTCATAATGTTTTCCTATAACCGCTGGTTTAAAACTATATTATTTCGAATGGAAGAGGCTATAAATTTTCTTCTAGAACTCTCAGGATCTTCTATCCGGATATTTCTATACACGGGGTAGATTCTCTTCGGTACTGGGAGTCTCGTAAGGCTTAAAGACTGGCGTATCTGGAGAGCCTAAAAACAAATAACGTGACGAACGATTTTAATCTATTTAGTGCCAATGTAAAGTCATGTCACAGATGTGGCTAACGGTGTTCGCTTTCGGTTGTTGCAGGTGTGGTTCAAGAATAGAAGAGCCAAGTGGAGGAAGAGGGAGAGGAACGCGATGAACGCAGCGGCGGCGGCGGCGGCCGACTTCAAGACTGCCGGCCTGGTTGGGCCCCAGTTCAACGGGCTGATGCAGCCGTTCACCGACACCGAGTCCCTCTACAGCTCCTACTCGTACAACAACTGGGCCAGCAAAGTGCCCAGCCCGCTGGGCACCAAGACGTTCCCCTGGTCGGTCAACCCGCTCACCTCCATCAACCACCACCAGAGCCCGGTGAACTGCTTCAACGCGGCCGGCTCGATGAGCGGCGGCGGCGCCGGCGCCGGCATGCCCCTGGGGGGCGGTGCGACCAGCCCTGGCGGCGCCGCCGGCTCCCCGTGCCCTTACGGGGCGCCCCCCGCCCCAACCTACATGTACCACCACCACGGCCGGCCGGCCGAGCCCTGCTCCTCGTTGGCGACGCTCAGGCTGAAGGCGAAACAGCACGGCATCAACTCGCCCCCGGCGGCCTCCCTCTCCGCCTGCCAGTACGCCCCGCCCCTCTGACCCTACTCGGTCGAGCAGCTGATACACGGCCAGCAGCAGCGCGACGCCCTCCAAACCCGGGGAGAAGCACCACCTGCACGACTCCTCACCGGCGCCCCCACCGCCCCGACACACCACCAGTTCTGAACTGCCCCCTATATATACGACCATTGTCGGGTCGTCGGACGAGTAATCGTTTGAAGTTTAGCGGCGCGCTACTTATTACTTTTTCGGCGAGCGGGAACCCGGGAGCCGCTCACCGCTATGTACATAAGGGGCGTTTTGTAAATCGGATTAATGGTTTTTTTTCGGTGTTTCCTAATATATAACCCGTGTACTATATATATAAATATATTTAAATAATGTTGTAAATACGTTAGGTATTTGTGTAAATAACGGTGCAAATACAAATTTCTCGCGAGGGGATTTCGTCTTGGAAGCAATATTGTATTGTACCTGAGTTGTGCCGGAGCGGCCCCGTACACATTTCCCGGTTTTTCGATACGGTTTTATCTTTCACTGTGAATGTCGTCACTCTGTAATATTCTCTAATAGTCTAATTAATCGCCGCCGGAATAATTCCGTCGTTTACGACGCCGCTATCCGGCTAATTTCCCCGAGTCCCGCTCACGAGTGCCGAGTACGTCCTGCGATAAGGACGAGGACGATGACGACGGCAGCCTCTATTATCCTCGCCGTTTATTTTCACCGGAAAGTTCCTTTAGTTTCCCCTCCCTCCCTCCCTCCCTCCCTCCCTCCCAAAAAACATTATATTTGTCTTTGTAATATATATTTAAATTAGGTTGTGTACATTTTAAAAACTGATTTTAAAGTAAACTGCAGTTTTAATGTCAATCTTGTAAAATTGGTGAAGTGTTGTGAATGTTCGTCTGTTGGGAATTTGAATTTCTCGATCCTTTCGTGGGTCCTCGCTGCCGCCTGCGGATGCGCAGGATCCTGAAACGGAGGAAGTAGTTTTGACCCGAAGTTTGCCATTTCTAGTCCGTAAACACATTGTGGCCGCTGTATGACTGAGGGCGGTTGGGGAGGAGGGCGGGGATGGTCCTCGATCCCAACCCCTACCTCCCCCCGCGCCCCAAGGATGGATAAAATTGGGGACCCTATAGATTCGGTCTCTAGGCTTATACCGATGTATGATGAATTGAAACGTTGTGATAAGACCCCGTGCATATGTATGTCACTGATCGTATGTTCAGAGTTTATTACGATAATAAAAATTGTTCCCATACAAAATTACGCATTTCTTCATTAACCCTCTGTACATTTTCGTTGACAACGTCCGAATTCACGTCTGGATATATTCAACAATTTTGAATAACGAAACATCCGCAAATTATCGTAAGTACTATGTTCAAATAACATTCGAATAATGACTTGATGCTCATTCAATATGATATTCTGACTAATGTAACAATTTCTAAAACAATGCATACAGTTATCTGAAAGTAATTTCTGGTACAAGTTACGTGTGCGTTTCTACTACAGCAGAAAGCTTATTAGTTATTATGATCTACAGTAATACTCGAATTTAATATAAAATTACAAATAATATGGCGTATGACAATAATTGCAAATGGTACATAACTTTGGTATTCACGAGATTCGGGAAAATCTTAAGTTCCTGTACACACAGGACAATATTACAAGACCACGATATGATTCCACAAATATATTGCTGATTTTTAATAATTTATAATTCGGTGAAGTTATTTAGAGATCTTCAGTGTAAAATTTCTTTTTTAACGGATTAGACACGGATTATTTTGGTAACAAAATACGAAGAATAAATTAAACCTTGATGAATTACCTTTAAAATACGGGGACACGGGTTTGGATTGAAAACTAAAAATTAAAATTTTTAAAAATATTAAACATTTGGAAACAATATCACTAAAGCGTAGATCTCATTTTACAACATTCGTTCATATTTACTGTAAAACCACCATTTTAATCAGTGGAACTCAGTAGGTGAACTCTAAGTTGTAATATGTATTTGACCAACATTTTAGAATATGTCTGTTCAAGACGGATGGCTAACATAAGGAGATTCTTGGTTGTTACCTGAATATCCAGGAGACGTTGCGAATTTAAGTAGCCGATGGAAAAATGTCAAACACCGTACATTACTCAAGAATCGTAAGTGCTTCGTTGAGTCTATGAATTTTTGTTAAAATTGCAAAATCGTGACAAAATCTCAGCTTTTTAAACTCTCTAAATAACACGGTGTAACAGAAATAAGCCTAACTATAATTTGTACAAGTTACAAGAAGAAATTTGTTATATTTTAATGAAATATGGGGTTAAATCACGGCTAAATGGAATAATGTGAGGCGAACGCATAAATGATCAACGTGTTAACACAGTTAATTATTTTCATGCGTTCAAGGTCTCCTACTAAACGTGCTAAATTAAAAATTTATGAAAGTCAAAGTGCGCCCTATAAATATAATAAGGTTCTTTTGGCTCCGAAAGAACATTCTTTTACACGCCGCCTTGGACAATTGAGAGAACGTATTTAGTTAACAACTCTTGAACCATAATTATAAAGAGATGTAGTTCATAATTAAGAATATATTGACGTTATATCAGACTGTGAAACGCTGGGCACCTCTTTTTCTTAACTAACTAATCGAATGAAGTAGTTCTAGTAATACATGAGGCAAATTATGAGAAGCTGAACCTAAAAAATTAAAATTAAGGAATCAAGTGCGGAATTAAGTTGTTTCATTTCTATTAAAATTTCATTTCATAATAATATTAATAGTTAATCGTTATTCTATTGCGATGGCAATATTGTAATTGATTATTGATTAAGCTATATAATTTTCAGTCTTCAGTATATTCCTCCAAAGTCACCAAATTTTCACGAGAAAAGTGATATCTCGTTTAAATATTATTTACGCCAGATTAATGTTTTCTTTAATCAGATACCTAACTATAGGGTATAGACTATAGTGCTATTATTAGAGCTCCACTCACAATCAGTACAAATTTTTAAATAAATGAATATTTTTTCCGCTATCGGGTACTGGACTCGGGTCACATTAAAACCTATAAATTACAAACGCTTTATTTTTCTTTAAATATACATAGGATATTGTAAGCAATATTAAAAATGTTGTTTAATACATGCATTCCGGCCCGTACAAAATATTTTTCCGATCTATCATCCTTAATAAATAGCAAGTAACTTCTGTCACTAACGTCGTATGTAATAATCGTGTATAAATTAGCGGTAAGGCACTCGGACAAGTATGCCCGATTACACTCCTATCTAATATCTATTGAAACTTGAGCGAGTTGTAGCTTAAGTCCTCGGGTCTTTATTGTTAATTTTCCCGATTATCATATCAATATTGTAAAACAATTCAAGTAGCTTATATCATAATAAATGTAGAAAGGCCCGTAGGCATGCACGAACCATTATTTGTATACCGTTTTTCTCGATATCCTATTGTATTCACAGAAGTTATTTGTATTTTGTATCTTGAGCAAATTTGCCGGCAAGTTGTAGGGAAACCGCCGGGTCGGGTTCGTACCCCGCCGGCGGACGACATTTTCGTTCAATCGCAAAACTGCCCGTTGAGTCTATTTTTCCAAATAAGAAAACATTCGGAGAGCAAAAGGGGTGGCCGGCAGGTCTGACAAGTGTAATCGCATTAGGGGTACCCGCTCCCCGCAACCCCATCAACCCCACGGCATCGTTATTAAATCGTTATTGGGCCGCTGCTCACTCTCTCACTCCCTCCCTCTCGCCCTCCCTCACTCCCTCCCTCTCTCCCTCTCCTCTCTCCCTCTCTCTCTGTTGAGGCTGACACTGCCGGCCTCACATCCGGCCCAGGATTACCGCCGCCGCCGCCGCCGCCCCGTTTTTATTAAACCTGAATAAAAATGACAGCGAGCCTCCCACCCTCCAACCCTCCAACCCTCCCGGCCCTACCAGCCCTTCAGTTCGCTTTCATCGAACCCGAATGTATTTATTTATACGGCAGCTACCCGACAACGCGCGCCTCCCCCCCAACGTCCACCCCCGTCCACTTTGATTGAGTTCCAATTTCTAAATTCATACCTCAGCAACAAACCCGTCTCATTTCCTCCCCAAAAATAGATCCGAAAATGTATTCCTCGATAAAAAATTATTGCATTTTCCGGAGAAACTAAATCGGTAAATTAATAGTATTAGTAACAAACGAGCAGTATCATACCAGTCCCCAGTCTCCGCCCAGATTGGCCAACCATATATGAATAAGTGATCCTAAAGGCTATTAAAAGTCAATATCAAGTATTGTTATCATATATAATTCGGGTAATGATAGAAACCTAAATCGCTCAAGGTGTATATATTCAAAAGGCCGTACGAAAGCACGCATTCAAATTAAACGCAATCTCTGTCATGTTGATCGATGATGGCGAGAAATCGAAACGGTAAATTAATTTAAAGCGCGTTCATTTAAATAGACGTCATTATTAAATTATTTATATATTGGTAGGGTATTTGTAACCCTAAATTTAAACTCTCTTTTTAATATTTACTTATTTTATTATTAAGTACGCCTCACTGTAATAATACAAATTAATTTATCCGTTATTCGGATACCAAAAAATGTTAGTTTGGAATACCTGTTTCTCGGGATCTGCGAGGGTTTGGATTTTGGATCTCCTATCTGCTCTAGCCGGCATGGCCTGTCGTACTGGAAGAAAGTGAAACTGAAGATGGCGTGTAGCCTAAAACGGTCAAGAGGCAAAAATATATTATATAAGTCATACTGGTCGGCTGAAAAGTTTCCCTTTCGCCGGCGCCCTTCCTCGCGGGACCGGCCACAGTCCGGAATTCGGGAAAACGCCTCCCTGTGTCCGGGAATAAAGAATGGAAACGGTTCTATCGGACGAGATCTGAGGCCGTGTAGGTTTAAGGTAGGTGGGCGGGCTGTTGTCCGATAACGGGCGGCTTACACCAAAGGCCGCTTACACACGCCCCCCCCTCATAGCCATCACAGTCCAATTGATAGCTCCACCAGGAAAATAAACCCCACTTTACTAGGACCACTAATTCTCAACGGAGAATAGTGCCCGCCGTCCCACCGTGCAAAGGATACCTCGGACATTCTGTAAGTAGGCCACCTGATATATACAGAATTTCTTCTTCAACGAAAATAGATTACGTCCAGGACAAGGAATGTCGAATTTGATTCTCGGTTGTGATCGTAAATTTGAACTTTTACCAACCGTTTATTTGGTAGGCTCGAGATATTACTCTGGCTCGTTCGTCCCTATTTCCGGCCGGTTAACGAATTTATTATCAGCTTAGAATACCCGTTTTGCGGTCTGCGAGCGGTTGGAATACCGTAGATTTCGTGTATTTGCTATAACCGGTTATAGCAAAAGACCAAACCAGCGAGAGGAGACAGAAACACACGAAATCTACGAATTTATTATTTTCTATTCGTTTTATTTTGTATACAACTCGACATATTGTATAATACATACGAGCATGTACATTGACCGACGTTGTCCATTCAGTTAAATAAATCTATAGTTTAATATAGTACAATTTCATCCGAGTAATTTAAAATATTTCAATTATTTTTAACGTTATTATCGGTGTCATTTGGGCACAATTTGTATTATCGCCGGCATGATGTATCGCCTACACTCAACTGCTATCGTCGTAATGGTAGGATACGCGATAAAAGTAGCAGGTCCGGCGTTAATCTCCTCCTATAAAGTGTAAAAAAATATACTTCATGTTGTCAATTCTCGACCGCCAGTATACTCACTCCGTCGTTACCTGGGAGATATTTTAAAAACTGTTCGCACGTCCGTTCGAATTCGACGAAGTCTCTCGTTGAGGTCTGATAAGATTCCACTCTGGAAACCGGATAGGAACCGAATTTCGACACCAAATTGTCTGCTTCACTTGTTCGAGAAGCAGGACGAGGCCGTCGAAAGTTTCAGAGACAGGAGTTTCGCACTGAAATTCAGTTTCCAGGAACTGTCGTTCCAGGATTTTGTACTTACGGAGGCGCGAAAGTGGATTTTTTTCTCAATTCTGTATATATTTCACCAGAAGGGAAAGGAGGAATAGACGGATGAAAAAACATCGCTAACTCATCATAGGAAAAAAATGTAATTTTCCTTCTGTTTGGGCTGCTGTGAAATTCCTATTAACCCAGAACTTACCCAATGCGAAAGAACCACTCCAGATACCATTTCGTAACGAATGTAATAAACCAACGCTAACGAAAAACGTCTAAAAATAAATTATCCGGCCGTTTTCTCCTTCGGAAATGTCCGGAAGGGGGTGGAGAGGAATAAATATTAATTTCAAAAATTCTCGACCCGCTTTCAAGTGTAAATTCCGGAGCAGGGGGTGGCCACAATAGAAAGAGCAGGAACAATAGGAGGAGACGACGTCGAATAAAGCACCGAGCTAGCGTGCTGGCTAGCGTGTTCCGTGGGGACGGCCGTATGTAATCTGGTCGGCGCCCGGGGGAGGCGGGATTACGCAGTCAGCGTAACAATGATTTAATTAACTCTAGCACGCCGACCACATACCCCGGGCACGGGCCTAAACCGTATTCAGCCTAGCACTAGAACACACCCGGGAACATGGCAAGGGGGGGGGCGGGGCGGGGCGGGGCGGGGGCCGAATATATATTCAACGCTATCGGCTCCCTCCAACAAGGTTCAGTCTGGTTTCCACCCGGACACGTGTAACAAATTAGGCTTTCTCTTTGATTTTCTTTACACTCTGACGAACTAACGAGAACGAAGAGTGACAAACTTAAAGAGCGAGTAGTCCCAGGCAGTATTGAGAGCAAAACTTGAACTCAAGAGCTAACCGGAAGCAGGATGAACTATATGTTACGAAACGTCTTACTTTAAAACCGACAATTATAGGAAAACACTATGCCGTCCCAAACGGTGACAAGAAATAATCTCGAAAATCGAATATATATGGCTATATTATTATTGAACAAAAAACGCTTCAGTCTTCCCGATCTTAACAGAATCCTATAACAGGGGTTGGACCCAAGTACCATTCTCCAATTATGGAAATGCGCGGTGAGCAAGGAAAAATGAAAGTGGTTTGATCAATTTCATCGAAATATACAATAATTAAGCAACACAATACAATACAAATGACTTTATTTTCTACGGTTACAAATAGGACGAGAAAAACGATATACAAATAATGGCATTCCTGTCTGCGGGCCTTTCTACATGTATATACTTAATTATTATGATAGAGGCTGCTTGAATTGTTTTACAATATTCTATATATGATAATCGGGAAAATTAACAATAAAAACCCGAGGACTTAAGCAACACGATTAAGCAATAAATTCGGAGAGACGGCGAACTTTTTCGCGATTTGAGCGATAATTTTTTGGCATCGCTTATTACGGCATAGTGTTTTCTCACAATTCGTTTTAAAGGAGGATGTTCTCAAATAAATTATATTGAAAAGAAATATGAACGGTTTGATGCGGCGCGATTAAACTCGGTACCATCGATTCCAGATTCCCTATTGAAAAAAGATAATGATTTCTTAAACCACACTAAAGAAAACAGCGAGTCAGACGGTATTGCAGACCGCAGGTCTGAAAACTATGTATTATGGACTCATTCTTGTCGTCGGTTTTTCACGAATTTTTCCTCCTTTTTCCGAGCGAAGATCCCTATCCCTCTCGTGGATCTAAAGGGGTGCGAATATGATGACCCCCGGTTTGATGAAAGAAATAAAATAAATTGGGGCGGTGTACTTGTTGCTGGGTGGTTGATTAGTCGCCGCGGACGTATTTACGAGGCGTCCAGGTATGAGTTTATGGTTTGGGGGTGGTGGACAATACCTCGGGGGGGCGGTAGGCTCAACCCCCGGCTCCATCCCCCAAATGCCGCCCCTGCATTTTGTACCGCGTCCACAATTCACCACCATAATAGTCGCTTGCATAGACAATCAAGGCTCTAAACGGGGCCTTTTTCCAAAGGCTCTCTATTTCTTTATAGTGGTTAAAATACGCTTTTATTCAACATATTTACACTTGGATGTAAAATTAAGCATACTGAAGGGGACCTTACCACTCACTGATTTTACTGAATTATTATTTGTGTCCTTAGCGACAGAAATTAATTACCATATGCAGAGTATAATGGATAGAGAAAATATCTGTATAAATATCCCAACTATAAACGAGACTCCTGTACAGGCAGTTCCACGTTTATATAAAATAATGATCGATCGGATTAATCGTCAAAATTATTTGCAAAAAATTAATTAAAAGTCTGCTAAAAATTTGTGCGCTCATATTTTATTATTATGAGCTTCATGTTGAGCTGAGACGAACTAGTGAATTGGAACCCTTCTCAGAGGAGATAATGTCTATTATACAATTTTAGTAATTCAAATCCGTGTACGTGTAGTGCGTTTGGTTTGAATCTATGAATAGTTATGTCGGTATAATCAATTAAACCCGGGGAACAAATTGAATCCGATCGTGTAATTTACATATGTAGTACGGTTTTAGCCATTAATTACTAATTACAATAATCGATATTATAATATCAATTGCGTAATGTGTCCGAATTTATACTTTATATATTTATTGTAGCCTCTATATTTCGTGGCCTCTTCAATTTACCACAACTTTTCACAGTCAATATTTCATACTACTGTAGAAAAACTTTAAAAAATATCTCTCGGGATATCTGTACTGGATATTAGGAATTGTATAAGGCAAGATGCGAAATTTTAATTTCGAAAATACGGGTTTTCTTTTCGATTGGAAATAGGCAGAATGTTAATGACTTAATCGGCCGTCCATTAGCGCGTCGGGCTTCGTTTTCCTTCCCGAGAAGACTTTACTGTACCGCCTGGACTTAAGTAGCGTCGACATTGTCTTTCTCAAGGAGTCGACAATATATATATTCGTGGGGATCGTCGGAGGGGGTGGGGGCGGAGGGAGGGAAAGAAAAGCCGCGGCCATTGTCCGAATCCCGGGGATCAACGTGGCGGTGGCCGCAATCGCGTTCGGGTCGGACGGGCATCGCCATTAAAAGGTCGGAATATTCAAAACGGACGACGGAATTCTGTGTTCTGTCCTCGGGTTAAAACCGGGTTATATTTCAACGCCCCCGCCCCCCGTCAGCCGCACGAAATGGCGTTAATATGTAAAGCTCCGGCTGAGGATATTCGGGTTCGGTATCATCATCGATGGGGGCATCGTTAAGGCTGTTATATTCATGGGGGGGCCCTCCTCCCGCCGCTCTCCTGACCCCCTTCCTAATGTCCAAACCGCTTAACCGCTCTTAACGTATTCCTTTCCTCGCCTTGTTCGGCCGCTATAAACTTCTCCCTTTCCCTCCCCCACGGCCCAACAGCCTCTTTTCCACTACTTCCAGTCATCGGACGGACCGCTTCGATTTATTCCCAACGACCGGCATAATTTCCAACCCGCCCCTCCCACCTAATTCAATAGATACCCGGATAAAACTATACCATTTAAGTGGAATTCGCCGAAAAACCGAAACGGCAAATCCGCTTAAAAATAATTCGATCGGTTCCCAGAAATTTAAACCGAAAACGTTCTTAAATAGACCATTTATCACGCTCAAACGATGGAAAAATAATAGCATTCTGAATAGAATTGATACTAAGCTCCTTAACAATTTTATTCGAAATAATGAATTTAATCGTATTTAAATAATATTAATATTTTTTCTAATTAAATTGACCTATCTCGTACAGAAGCCTGAAAAGAAAATGGTGTGATGTAAATGTAAATTTAAAAAAATTAAAAATTTTCTGCTCCATTATTCACTACTTGTTGGTAGCGCTGTTTGAACATTGTTGTATTTTACAGTTCTGATAATAAAATAACAAAAAATTCGAAATAACGGTTATTTAATGCATTGCTTTTACTATATCAACTTTCAATAATTAACTCGATATAATAATCGTTCTCTTCTTGAATCTTAAAATTGTTATAATTTTTTACTTATTAGGGGTACCCAAAAGTAATCGACATTTTGACTTTGGAATTCATTTTATTTCGCTAAAAAAGAAAGTTTAATTATTAATCTACTATATATTCACCAATATTATCAACAACTCTCTGCCACTTTTCCAGCAAATTTTCGATTCCCCTCTTGAGGAACTCCTCAAGACCAAAATACATCTTATCAAATTGTTGATAACTTTTGGGTACAACTAATATTTATTACAAAATGGAGAGGCATATAAAAGCCACTCTGTAGATATTGCGGGATGAGTTTTTCTATTTTATATATTGTATGGTTGATTGTTGCATCTTCCCTAGCACTTGTTCCGTTGCCGTATTTTATATTTTATCACTGTGAAAATATTGTTTCTTCTACAATGTATTTCGTTATTTATAATTTCATTATTAATTGACCAGATATTCCAAATTATGGCACGACTCACCCCGTGGAAACCATAGCCCGACAATTTAATGGCAATAAATATTGCTCCAGTTTTGCGGTTCAAGAGTCTCCTGGAATATCCGGAAAAAAGATCTCTCGTGTTTGGGGGGTAAATTTATCGGTGGTTAAAGTGCGACAATCAAATTCGGCTGGAGGGAGGGAGGGAGGGGGGTAAATTAAATTCGGCCCTCTCTCCGAAATGAAAGCCTTCTTGGTCTGTCGGGTAAGGAGCGGCGGCCAAGATAAGTCCTTAATCTGGGCCCCATCCCAGTATTTAAGCCCCCCGCTGCGGTATTTTGACTTTGCCATACTTGGCTCTCCTCCCGAGGAGGCCCACCCCAAACGCTACCGTAATTGAAATCAAACCTCACGAATCGAAGATTTATCGGCGTGAATTCTGAACCGAAAATTCGGAATCGGACTTCTGTAACTGCAACTTGCGCTTAACTATAATAATTTTTATTTTTAATCTTTATTATCCGCGTTAATTCGGTCGCAATTTACAGGCTAGAATTTGTATAGCCATGAGCAACCAAAACGCGCGATTCATTTATTCAGTTTGAAATATTTATAGTTCAACATATACTACATTCTGTTCCACCGCGCTTGCCGGTGTAGGCCTAAACCTATTTGAATTTTCCTCGCCTATGTCAGTATAACATGTAATAAAAATATATGTATTACACTATACTATGTAATGCTATTGCTTATTGTGCAAAATGTCTAGAAGACTATCAATATTTCAAACAACCTCTCAATTTTATAAATATTTAAAACCGAATTTATAAACAGCGTAAATTGAAAACAACATATAGAAAAAAATTAATTGCAGATCATGAAATTATTACGACTGGTAATCAAATACATAAATGTGTTTAATTTTTGTTTTCATTGTTAATGACGAGGTGTAAGGTATTGTTTCTTGTTTTTATCGCCTTTAATATTCCTATGCTTCTTTGGTGAATATGGAAAGGGCCCAACTATAAATTTGTGAGTTGCACACAAATATATATATATAAAACATCGACGTGTGGGACTTTTCAAGTATAAAAAGCCACTCCACCGTTTTCTTATCGCAGCCTTGTCGGCCTCTCGATTAACAATCGAGATATTCGGCTCGGCTTATAAAATTCATCGTGTCATTATGATTATATAACAGAAATTAAAATGGTGCCTGGTCAAATTGCGATTTATAAAATTGATAAAGAAATATTAAGCGGGAAACCTAGTGGAGACAACAAAGAAGCGTTGTTTTAATTAAACAATTAAAATTTGTAGGAATAAATAATATTCCCCGGTGGTGGGGAAGAGTTTGAAAAAATTAATAAATAAACAAAAGGGGGCCCGCGTGGAATCCTCGAGCGGACTTATTTACCACAACAATGGGAACAAATATAACGCTCGGGTGGAGAGGCCCAACCCCCGACCCCAGGAGTATTCTTATTGCGGCCCCCCAAATAGAATAGGAATAAGTAGAGTAGCGGCCGCAGAGCAAACAGAATTCAATTGGCATTGTCCGGCAACCGGAGGGGCCGCAAGGGGGAGGGAGGCCCTGCGACAAAGGGCGTCCTGAGGCACACGACACTGTATTTGCAGGGCCCACACACCACAGGCCGGCGGCGATATTCGGACCCCCAGGAGATCTGGGGGGGGGGGTGAGAAAGTAAATCAGGAGCAGGACAAGAATGGGAGAGTCAATCGGATGAAAAATACTCCAATTGAATCCTGTACGTGGTTTCTCAGGAATAGAATATGGTTTCGAGATATGCGATGAAAATGTAAGGACACTTACACGCATCTAATGAAATTTTCGTTCGACAGCCAATTCGTGTAGTAAACGGAAAGCGGAGTAAATTTTAATTTTTCTGTTTTGGTTTTGGTTTTTTGAAATCTTTTTGTTTTTTAATATCTATTAATAATTTTACAGAATGACTCAAGTGCGGTTTTCCCCGACTTAAACAATACTCCGCCAATAGAGCTCCCAAAGTGAGATACACTTGGCCTACAAACGAGTTTATAAAAAGTTTTTAAAAAAATGAAAATTTTGTTTTTTCATGTTCGAGCACCCAACGAACTTTAGTTGAGTGCATCCCCGCGCCACCCTCAGTGGGGCGCCAGCGTCGCGGTCATCTTGCACCAAACGAACTTTAGTTAAGTGCATCCCCGCGCCACCCTCAGTGGGGCGCCAGCGTCGCGGTCATCTTGCACCAAACGAACTTTAGTTAAGTGCATCCCCGCGCCACCCTCAGTGGGGCGCCAGCGTCGCGGTCATCTTGCACCAAACGAACTTTAGTTAAGTGCATCCCCGCGCCACCCTCAGTGGGGCGCCAGCGTCGCGGTGCACGTGTACCCAACGAACTTTAGTTAAGTGCATCCCCGCGCCACCCTCAGTGGGGCGCCAGCGTCGCGGTGCACGTGTACCCAACGAACTTTAGTTAAGTGCATCCCCGCGCCACCCTCAGTGGGGCGCCAGCGTCGCGGTCATCTTGCACCAAACGAACTTTAGTTAAGTACATCCCCGCGCCACCCTCAGGGGCGTATATATACATACGACAGACAACCGCCCCAGTATAAGTGACAGTGATCCCAAAAAACATCCAAAGTGCCAAAAGTGACTAACACCGCTACTGAAGTTGGCGAGCAGCCGAAACCGGTCTAACCGGAGCAAAGGACCAAACCTGCGAGAGTAGGGAGAAACACGAAATCTTCGGCATTTCAACCCCTCGCAGAACACAAAACAGGTATTCTAAACTAAACAAATAGAAATATGTCTCTAGTTCCGACTTTTGGCAGGAAAAATTTTACTTCGTTTTGTCATTATAATTTCAAAGTTCCGCGTAATTTTAAAAATGAAAAAAATTAGATTAAAATAGATTGGGGTAATATTCCGAGTAATATTCGATGTTTAGAATTCCTTACCGTATTCTTTTACTTATTGTCACCGCTATAGTATAGGGGAAAAAAGGGGATGCCGGGCAAAAAAATGAAGGGAAATATATGGGAGGAAAAATGAAGTTTTACCCCGGTATAATGCGGCGGTAGTCCCCCGCGAAATTAGCTAATCAGAATTGATTCCCGGCGTCCTCAGCCCCTCGAGCGACTCAGGGGGCAGCTAGCGCCCGGCTTTTCCGAACCATATAACCTGTACCGTTGTAAATTAATTTGCCAGGCGAGTTATTCCGCTCGTGGGCGCCTCAAAACAGATTTCACGCGGATTTCAACAGTTACGCCCCAACAACTCGGTTCGTCTCTTAATCCATTTGTCAGGCCCAGGACACCCCCTCCCCAATGGAATATTCCCAGCGAACGTCGGGACACTTTCGGCGTGCCCAGTGAAACGTACAAATATATCGTTAAACATTCGTTGGAAATCAGAACCTGTTTACCGATTATCCTTACAGGATTATTTTAGAAAGAAAACATCGCTGGGCTTAATCCTTGATGGATCAAAGATGCGAAACAGGAAATATGAAAATGGCATTAAACTAAATAAACAAGAAAAGAGAAATAAAGATTAAATTAACGCTCAAGAAGATATCGAGGATGCGCTAGGAATTCACACAAGGTCCTAATGCCATTTACGGATAATTCACAGCGTGCCTATTAATTTACCAATAAAAACAATGTTTAAAATTGCGACTACAATTAAAAAGAGGATCAAAGATTATACCAATGCGAAAGGACGAGAAATGATACGTTTTAAACCGAGTTATAAATGTTTTAAGACCCGTCGGGTGTTGTTGAAGGAAAAGTCGTGAAAAAATGCAAAGGGAAAAGCTAATAAAATTGGCGCGAGATAAAAAACAAAAAGAAAAAAAAATAGAAGCGGGCGTCCGCCGTGTAAGGTTATAGTGGCCTACTGAAATGCGACGCCAATATAGTTATAAGTTAGCGAAGGAAGTGAAGGATTTTGGCCGGGGTTATGTTCCATGTATAAGGGTTATGGCTGTAGGACATTGAGATTCAGCCCTATACCATTATGATAATGCAACAAAATCTCTGTATTGGGAAACACAGGGGGAGCAGCCCGCCTAGCTTACACCGGCAAGAGACGACCTTACCCCTCCACCCCTCCATCCCTCTCACCCTCCCTCCCTCCATCCCTCCCGCCCTCACTCACTCACTCACACCCCCAACAGGACCCTTCTTTCCCTTATATCCACACACCCCACCACCTAATATAGAAAATGTATGCACGTCTGTATATATATATATATATATATATATATATATATATATATATATACATGTATTACATGCATATACTTTTATTCTTATGTGTTTAAATATCTAAAAGATATATATGCACGTAAAAAATATTGTAGGAAAATTTATTCAGTGTTATTAAGCCGAGGGCTTCATACGATGAAGAAGAATTGAATGCCGAAATAATAATACAAAAAAGAAGCTTTTTTTGTATGTCTAAATTGATACATAATGATAATAGGTATTAAAAATTACAGAAATAAATACACCGCGAAGGAAGGAAATGGAAATGGAATCAAACTGTCATTCTGAGTTTTATGAAGGCTCGAAAAATGTCAGGTTACAATTTTTCACATTATTTAATCGCAAATTCGCTGTTTCGGCTTTAAATATAAAAACATTAGCGGGCGTTAAGAATGAATAATTTGTCTAGCGATATTTGGTAATTTTTAGTTAACGATTTTTCTCAAACAATTTAAACTGCTGGCGAAAACGGAAATTCGTATTGCCGAATATGCGACACCATGTTTTTCCGAATGGTATTGCCACCAATTATTTTTAAATACATTTATATAGCAGAGAATATCGATTAATTTATTCATCTATTTTTACGGCTAGTAGTTGATTAACTCCTGAAAATATATAAACAACTCCCAACTGTGGGGGTCTTATTAATCCGAGGCAGGATACCAATAAATAAGTGGGTCCTCCCTCCCTTCCTCCCTCCATCACTCTCTCTCTCTCTCTCTCTCTCTCTCTCTCTCTCTCTCTCTCTCTCTCTCTCTCTCTCTCTCTCTCTCTCTCGCTCTCTCTCTCCCCGAAATAAGAAATCCGTTTCAAAATACACCCCCCGTGGAGGGGGATGGCTGGAGGGGGTTGCCCATGAATAATGCATATCTCATTCGCAGTTATACGTTTGCGCCGTCTAAAAATATTTTAGGGGTATCAAATTTCTCGAACGGATACGGCGAATGCAAATTGAATGTGAGCCCGCGGATACGCGGGGCCGAAGATATGGCCGTTAAGAACCCTATAAGGAGTCGTATATTCGGTTTTATACCCATACAAATACTATCAGTATACCACCCCTCCCCGCCGCCCCTATCATACCTCTATTTTATTTTATTGAAAGGTATAAATTGTTGTTCGGGTCCGTGGAAATCCGGTTGTCACCAGAATAATCAAAAGCCTACGGAGCATACACACACACACAGAAATAATGTGGTAGAAAAACGCTGCAGGATGGATTCTCATAAATCGTGGTTTTTCTATTATTAATATTAATTTAAATGGGGATAGCTACTAGGATAAAATAGATCATCATATGTGCGATTTCCTATTAGATATTTTTTTCTACAAGAATTTGTCTTATACAATGGTTTAATGATGGACGTTTTAAGCTCATATTTTGGAGATAAGGAGCCTTACTAAATTTATAGCGCGTAGTTAAATTTTCTTTAATATTCAATTTAACAGTTCCCAATTTATTAGTATTTCGTTAATAAAACAATTGACCTTTTTAGCACACTCCTCTACAGCGAAACACCTGCCTTTACCCTCTTTATTTGATGTACAATTCCAAGAACGGTTGTTTCGCGGTTACACTTCAATGATAGAAAAGTTATTCGAATCAATTAAATTTAAAATTCTGTTTGAAAAAGAAAATTTGACTACTCTACTAATCGTGGTTTATGTCTATAATATTTAATTACAATAACACTTAATTTCTTGTAGTTTATTTAACCTCTATGTAAATTACAGTCAGAATATTACGGTTTTATCCAAAATTGGTAACCGGTGACGATTGTTCCCCTTTTACTGGCGTTATGATGGCCGTTAATTAAAAACACGAAGAGTTCTATAATCTAGGGCTAAATTCGTCCTGTCAGCGTCCCGGGGCGGACAGATTAATTAGGCGGTTCCAGATTAGCCCGAGGATCACCCCCCACCGCCCTTCCAACCCCCTACTCACCTCTAGAGTCCGGGACCGACACAGAGTTAAATAGTCCCGCAAAACTGTCTCCGTTATTGCACCCGATTTGTCCGCACATCGGTAAATTATAGAATTTTGGAAATATTCCGGAGAATTTCAGGAAATGCCTACCGGTTTTAATTGCCACGTAGATAATATCGTTCTTCGCCGCAATTCGCTTAGCCGTAGGCAAACCGATCGGTTCTCGAAACGAGTTAAATGTCCTACAGAAATAACTTTGTTTTTAGGTTGACTAGAGCCTAAATAAATCACATGAAGGGGGGAGATAAATAAAAACATCTAGGAGTGTAAAACTGGACGGAAGCTGTTCCGCCTTTCAATATTTTCCTACCTTACGCACCATCGATCATACCCCCCACCACCCCAATTATGCGATCAAAGAATTAAGTCCTTAAGAAAACATGTCGTAATAGCGAAAATGGGTTTTTCTTCATTCGGTGATTGGACGTAAACATTATTTTAAAAGGAAGCCCTCAACCTCCTGGTGGCGGGGGGGGGGGAGCTGTTCGGATCGCGATTATGTCGGAGTATGTTTGGAAGAGATTTGGGGAGGATAAATATTTGTATTAATTACCTGGGCTGTGTGAGGTGGTGGTGGCGGTGGATGGGTAATAGGAGAGGTAGAGGGTGGTCGCCATGGCTACCGACAACGTGGGGGTGGAAGGGGATGTGCTGCCACCCTCCACTGTAATGGCTGAGACGCAATTAGCCCCACTCCCCTATCTGCCTCCCCTTCCTTCCCTCTATCCCTCTCACACTCTCTCCCTCTCGCACTCTCTCACTCTGCCGCCCGTTGTTTAACTCCTCGAATAACGCCATCAAGACAGCCTTCTCTCCCGGAGGATAACATCCTGGACTGCTTTCAACAGTAATGATAACAACATCTCGAAATTGTCCGCAATCGTAGAATCTTCCCCCCGTATCCAGACTGAGGGAAGGGTTCAAGTCGGCAGTTATACTTATCCCGTTTAACACAGCCGGCAAAATGTATTTCACCCCCTCCCCTCGACTCTGAACTAGGGCTGAAACGTGGAACTTGTTGAGAATCAATTTTTTTTTGTAATATTGCTGCACATTATAGCCTTAAAATGAAATAAAAAGGTCGTACGATTAATCGTTCCGCGATTCCCATTGCCGGAAGAAAGGGTTGAGGGAGTAGGCATTTTTTTTATAGAAAAAATATTATAAATAAAAAGAACATACTTTCTTACACTGCATTCACTGACGAAAAAAATTTCGGTCCGAATAAATTAGTGAAGGCAAAAAATCTGTCAAATGTTGATATTACCAAAAATTGACGAATTTTGCACTTCATGACTTGTTGTCAGATAGAATTTATTAATATTTCAGTTTTCTCTACAAATGGTCAGTGTAGGACCGGAATTTTCTGTTTCTGAAAGACCGACCCTTAATTTTTGTCCGAAGGCGTCGTTTGGGCAAGGAGGGAAGTGGGATTATGGCGGGATGAGCTTCCCTCAGAAGAGGGCTCTAAAATAGGGCCGCTAAAATGGAATAAGATCCACCACCCCCGGCCACAACGGCGATTTGTTCGGTAATCTACTGCCCTCCTGTCATCCCCTATAACGCGCTCGTTCACCTTGAAATGTTATACTCCTTTTAACCCGTTTCATCGCTTATAAATGAAAGCGTTTATTATACGGTGGGCCCGACATACCCCCAAAAGCCGTATGCACTTGCCGTATGCAGGAACGTTGAAGATGAGTAATTTAAAACACAGTGCATCACGTGATATGCAATTACGATATATCGATTTAGGATATCCCGCCTTATCAATTGTTCAGTTCCTCCAACTTAATAATAGAATGAAAACTAAATTTCTGTCTGCGATATTCATTTTTAAACTTGACAACTTTCATAGAATTTGAACCAATAATATCCCGTCACATTTCGTAATAAATAAATAATCGATACCCACCGGTTGTGAATAAACGAAGGATAATTTATGAATTTGATAGTAGTTATGACATCGATCGGTTTGTAGAATGCAAATATGAAAACGAGACGAACGATGGAACAAAGAGTATGGTATCTGTTGAGAATCACCTACCAAGACTTTGGGAAGAGATTTTTAATGGAGTTTATTACTCGTAACGGACATATATAATAACGCGGCTGAAATATAGTTGAAGTAGGGATCATCGCGGGTTGTGTCGGGAGGTGGGGGAGTCGTCCGGGAGGAAGGGGGAAAAAAACGCGATTAAACCGCGGAAATTGGAGTCCCGGAGCAACGAGACGGGGGTAAAGAGATGCCCGAGAGAGGCACTGGAGGCGGCGGTAGGTCGGGGGCGGAGGGGCGGTAGAGGGTCGGGGGCGGGGCGGGGCGGTGGCCGCACTAAGCCTCGGTTAATGAAGCTTCCCGGGGCCGAAATCCTTGGAAACAGATGAGGGTAGTTGAAACCCTCCTCCTAACCCCGCCCCCGCCCCGCCCTCGGCGTCCCCTTGTCTTATTCAAATTGCTTCCTCCCTCCACGGTGATATTTCATGCTCCAAATCATCGTTTATATTGTCTAATGACCCCCGCCCCCGCCCCCGCCCCTATCACGACCGGGCCACCCCACTCTCCGGCCTACCCTACCAGCCCCTCTGTATTTATCTAAAATACACTATTACTTACACTATCACTATTTCAGGCCGTTTAATATATATAAATTATATACGCGCCAGTATCGTATTAAAATTGTACTGGCGATGGCCCACAGTCGAAATGGCAGATTGAACATTCAGAGGAAATTGAACTCCCAGAATCAGCTAAAATTCTTGGACACGTGCAAAATCACTTTTCAAATAATAGAATAATAGTTAAATCAAATTTTCTATATTTTATGTTACCCATAGTCCGTAAACTAACATTACATTTGTGACATGTATAAACCAGGTATTTTCCATATGTGAGAGTCATTACCTACTCATCTGTTACGTATTCCATTTCGATGTACCCACTGTCTCCAGTCTACCCATTAGGTTACAGGTAAGATATTTCGGCGGAAAGAAAGGATATTTCGCTTTTGCTATATTGAAAAAAACTCTGTCAAAATTGTCATAAAGCTGAACGCGGTGTCGGTGTCGGCGGTCCGATTACAAGCTGAGAGCCCGGGACAGCTAAATAAATCCGCTAATGCTCAAAGTGTCTCTCCACTAATCTCGACCGGCTCTCTTAAAACCGAGCTATCCAGCTCAAATCCCTTTACTGAACTTCAATTGGCTCCGGCCCAAACCTTTCCCGGACATTAATTCATTTCTTCGGCCATCAACGGCGATATAAGTGGACAAGTAAGCATCTGCCACCTGACTGACCACCGACCAAGCCCCACTGACATTCTTTCTATTTCAGTAGATTCGAACCTACTTCATTATTTTAACGAAGCCGTTTAATTTTATTGAAGTGTCGTTGAAATGTAATCAGCCCATTATGAAGCGGAATAAACTGGTTCAGGAACCAGTCGCCAGGCATTCTTGAGAGTAAAACTGGCCAGAAGAAATTTATTAAACATTATAAAAATAATATAGAATCTTTCACGATGAATACTAAAAGAAAATTTGAAGGGACAGCAACTGAAAATAGTATTCGGCCGGACGATATTTTCGATTAAATCAAAACACAAATCACAATTGTAATTTACAATAACGGTCAAGCATACTCGAAATGTACGCGACTACTAAATATCAAGTAATGAATATAATACAAGGCAAGACGTCAGATAATAATTAAATTCATATTTTATAGGTAAAATTTCAACATCAAAAATTGAACGTCCAGGTAAAATGACTTATGTATTTCGTTCATTATAAGTTCTACACACTCTCTCATATCTCTCATAAAATTAAATAAGCCATTTTATACAAGTCAAAATTGGGCGATTTACAATTAAAATAGGCCAAAAATGAAAACAGCCGACAAAAAAATGTAATATAGATTGATGATTTCAAGTGAATTTTTTCCAAAGTTGGTGAGTGACTTTGTCGGACTAGTAGAAATTTTGAAACAATACTGGTAACGAGGTTGGCTGGAAAGAATATCTAAATTGAAAATGCGAAATCGCGAGATATCTTTATAGGCCCGATTAAAATCAGGAACAAACGACGGATCCTGTGCAATTGGCCGGCGTTATCTATTCAATCGGGAATATAATCAAACTGGGGCCTAATGAGCGTACCTCCTAAAAGGGTGGGTGGGGGCGAATTTGATTGGCAAATAGTTGGGCCGGAAATGAAACACAAATTAATTACCGTTGTCCGACCGAAACCACCCCAACACGCCCGCCCCGCCCCGCCCCCGCCCCGCCGTCCACTGACAAACCGGACGCATATGGGGAGGATTCGATTTGGGGCTTTAAATGGAAACAGAGCGGCTCCCGGTTAATGATTGGATGAAATAGAACGCCGAAATTGTGGAATCCGACGCTGCAGTCTCGTTGCATAATTGCACCGGACCGGAAACAATCAATTCTTTTATACGCCGCTCCACGGTTTACTGGTTTCGGATTTTCGCCAATCTCAGTAGCCTGTATGGGGTCAAAGGCAGACACGTCAGAATACCGGCCGACTTTATTTCCTCTTTATTTATTTTATATTCGACAATTAACTGGCTTACGTTGAGGCCGCGTAATGTTGTGAGAAAACCCTCGGTTGGCAGGGGTTCAAACCCTCTGCTGTTCCGGGATTTGTTCCGGGTGTTCGGAAACCACCCGAACCGGCTCCATTGGAAGAGTTTCCGACATTTCCTTCTGGGAACACCCTCCAGGCTGTTGGACTCCGCTTCCGACGTTTAGTAACTGTTACCGGTTCCACCATCAGGGTCCGACTCGAGTTCCATTCCCGTCATACTACTACCCCTCCTTTCATCGAATCAAACCAGAAGATACTGCCATCTATAACACTGATTAGAAGTTGATTGTACAACAAAATATTTACCGAGCTTCTTTAAGTTTGGAACAAATGCTGGCATATTTACTCTAGTCAACTGGTGATAAACTAGGGTTGGTCCTGGCATTGACATATGACATTCTATTTCTAGATTCTCCCGGACAATTCTATTCTATAATATTCTAAACTCGACACGAAACAGGTACGTTCGGCGTACAAACCAAGATTAATCGCTTAATAATAATACACGTTTTCTTTCCAACAATCGTGGTCAACGCTCAATGTTAACGGGCGGCGGTCGGATAATCGAATTCAACAGGTTTAATGGGGCCGTCGTAGCGGGGATTACCGGTTGAAGATCAATAACTCAATGAGTATTATATTAGGTATATGAGCCGTGAAATGTAATGTAAGAGAGGAGCCAGCTCTGCCACCCCCCCTCACTCTCTCCCTCATTCCCTCCCTCTCTCTCTCTCTCTCTCTCTCGCTCTCTCTCTTTACGCTGGCCCTAACAACCTCATAAAGATTCTATGGGCGGGTCGTGAAATAGTGCATCCGTAGAGGGGGGTGGCCCGAAAGTACCCCACTCAAACAGATTATGGTCCTGGGGGGGTGGAGGGAAAGGGAAGTTGTCTTTTTACTGCTTAATTTTTTTTACATCCCACCGGTGGGCCTCCCCCACCTGTGTTTCCGACACACAAAGAAAATGGCGAACAGTGTTCCAACCGCTGTAGCGTGTTATAAGATACTGGCTTACTTTCAGTGTTATTGGCAGAACTGTATAATAACAACACATCACGATCCGCGTTCAAGAAATTAATAATTATTTAAATATTATTTTAAGAGGTTTCATTTGTCACTGTACAGAATACAGATTCCCGATATAATTAATTCAGTGTTGAATTTTGTTTCTCGCAAAATCGTTTTAAGCACGGATTTTTTCAATTCCTATCTTCACTGCGTTGGGGAATAAAACTTACATCAAATATTTATTACTTATTAGAAAAATTACAGCTTATTGCATCGCCAATTATTATCGATACCCGATTCGCGATTATTCTTAATTTTCAGCCTATTTAATGCTGAAAACCTGATAAATGATTAATAAATAGCACTTTGGCAAACGGGATCCGGCTCTTGGGGCATCCTGTTTGTACTCTCGCTCATTTCACTTGTGGATTCACTTATTTACTTGAAAATAACATACATTGATTTTCGCACGCGAATGCGATCATAAATTTCGTTTGTGTGGCCATGTAAGCGCTATGATCTTATCGTGCCGGGTGTAATGTACTATAGTTATTTTACGCGATTTTTCCGAACTCGTTCAGTGACCTATTAGTACTAAAACAAAGCGGAACGGAACGGCCAATCCTCGGATCGTTGAGGAGAGAGAGAGACTAAAAGATAAAGAAAAAAAAGGGAATAAAAGTGAGGGGCCGAAGGGAATAAAGCTCGCCCAGTCATTTATGTAAGTTTATTCAAGCCGGTGGAGAGAGCACTATAAAAGCGCGGAGAATTCCTACATAACAGGAACAGGAACAGGGTTTGTGTATTGCGGCATTGGGCCGTAAATGTTGGCACCCAACCACCCCCTCCAGGCCATCTCTTTCTGTTCCGGATAACTGTATCATAAACTGGGCCCCCCCAACAATAAACCCCAACCTCGAGTGGCCGAATTTTCCCGTCCGAATTTATAGCGTGTAACACCGCATGAGTGCGGTACCCCGCTGTAATTGAGATAGAAATTTACCGTGGAAAATAGTTGTTTTACCGTCACTAAACGTTATAATCATCGCGCCTAGAACGAATATCCATAATAACTATTGTAGTTTTGATTACCTGTTGTTCGGCCTGTAGGGCCTAAATCTAGACGAGAATTTATTAATAAAAATTTGAGTTTCAGCTCCTCGACTCCCGAAACTCCTCGTTATTCCTGTATCGGAAATTAATTTCGGTCGCACCCCACTTAAGCCCTGTACAGGCTAAATATTGTTGTTGTAGTGGTCCAAATAGGAGCCAGAGGCGGAATAGCCCGAACGAATTTTGACGAAAAAGATTTGCTCGAAGAGCTCTCTGTTTAGAAGAAATTTTATGAAAAACCTTCATTCGGCAATTATGCTATGAGTTAGTGACAGATTAAGGACGGGCTTGTACCGGCAAAAGCATAAGCACGACTTTTTACCGCGCACAATATTACCGGTAGTCATCAAATATAAATAACAATACTTCCGCGTAATAATTTTAAAAAATGCATTCTTGTAACTGTACTACCTCTTTTTTACACTAGCCCATTAATTTAAAAATCAATTATCGAAATGAAATGTTTATCGGGGTTAAGCCCCGTGGGTGGAGTGGCAATATAAGTAAAAGCAATCAGGCTAATTGTAACAAGACCGCAGTTAGGGGTGGGTGGGGGGTGGGCCCTAAAACAGGCCACTGTCGAGTATATATCGCGCGGGGGCCTCCTCTCTTCCAGTCTAAGACGCACTTAACCCTCCAAATCCCTTCCCAATCCTTTGTGTGAGCGCAAATTTTCTTAAACGGATCAAATGACTCGCGGGTAAAGCCGGCCAGACTTAGGGCTAAGCCCCAGTGACGTCTACCAGCCCCCCAAGTCTTTAGGCCCTCGCCCTGCACCGCCACCTCGCCCTTCACCCCCGCCCCCTGCCCACCGCACCACCCCCTAATTTATTTAAAATAACAGCCGCCCCACTCACTCTTTCTCTCTCTCCGTCTAACCCTCCTCCTCCCTCCCTCCCTCCGTCTTTCTCTCCGGTCCGCAAAGTTTATTCGGCTTTAATTTTCGCGACCCCCCCCACCCTCTTATTTCATAATGGGGGCGGCGGTTTCCGGTCGATGCGATAATTGATGACCCAGATTTCTTTTTTCCGGGCGCGATTTTTCCGACGATGAAATTCCCCCCCAATGTCTTCAGGTAGACTATGACGGATCGGAGTATACCGTGAGATGTCCAAATGGGGTTGATCTCGCGCCCTGAGAATTAGTCTCCCCCCTCCCCTACTCGAGGCTTCTTTACTGGGAGGAAACATTAAACATAATTATGTGTACGCCCCCATCGTACTCCCCGGCCATCCTCCCACACCCTTTTCCTCAACACCATTTGTATGTAAAGCCGGCCTCGGCTCCCTCTTCACCCCCCGCCCCCAACTCCACGGCCCCCTTTCAAATTCCCAATTTCTCTCTCTTCCTCCTCTGGGCGGAGAGAGACCGTCCGCCTCCGTCTCTAATACCCCATAATTCCTCGCAGAAATAACAGGGCATCATTTCTCCCCGAGTCGAGGGGGTTGAAGGGGGTGGGCGGGGGCGGCCCCACCCTCTCTACCGCGGTGACCGGCAGTCGGGGGGAGGGTAACGGGGAATTTATAGGGCGGCGAGAAGATGTTTTTGCTACTTGAACTCGTGGAGGGGCGAGAGAGAGGGGGGGAGGCGCTTCCAGAATCTTTCATATAAATCACTCTTTTTGTTTAGGAGGTTCCCGGAGGAACCGTGGCTGTTGGGGCGGGGGCGGGGGCGGGAGGGTGAAGGGGAGGACTTCGGTCTGGCGCAGTAGTCCTCCCCCACCATCACCACACTGGTGAGCCCGGCAATAGAACCACTCCTCTTTCTCCCTCCTTCCCCCTATCTTACCCATCACTCTCTCTCTCTCTCTCTCTCTCGCTTTTTTTGCCCCCCCCTTCCCCGTTCTCTCGAAGACTAAACTTTTACAATTCGGCGCGACCTCCTACGCTAGCCGTAATTTATGAGAGGTGCCGTACCTAGGCCGGGGGTGGTCTCTCTCTCTCTCTCTCTCTCTGAGCCAGGGTAGTGGGTAGAGGGTAAGAGGGTAGAGGGTAGATGTTAGGTAGGTGGGGCCACCGCCGGGAGTTATGAATCGGGGGACGAGGCCGTGAATTTGTTGCCCAACTTGGCGGTTTCCTTATTTGAGTTGGGCCGCGGTTGGGAATCGGCCTCCCTCCAGCACCCGACTGTTTTCCCTACTTTTTTTAAGTTTTTTAAAACTCGATGATAATTCTTTTTCCGACCTCTACCCAAAAATACATAATTAATAGAAAGTAGAATAAAAATTAATCCAGTTAGATATACTTTTTATCGCTAAGTACTAATAGACAGAAATGGACACGATATTCGGAGAGAATTGGATTTTAACCCTACTATCCTAGCACCCAATGACCGGGTAATTTTTCGTTTAGTACATTCTATGTTCTGAATGGAATTTGGGAAAGTTTCACTCTCAATACCATTGTACCACGTACACTGTACAATTCTACGAATATATACCTTATTTATATCGGTTTAATGAGCAATTTCCACATTAAAATTATATTTATTCCTCGGTTTACAATAACAAAATTCGGGAAAGCGAGAGGAAAGTTCAACAAACATCCTCGTGTAGAAGATATAGTAATAAATGCGATGGCATTCGTTGGTGTATTCATCCTTCACATAGAAAAGTGTTCAAAAGCGAAGATAAGAAATAAATTATAACTCGATAAATAGTTATAATATCTATAAGATTTTGATATAATAATAAATTACCAATAAAAATCATCCCTCCAGCTATTCTCGCCGGTGTTCCGGCTATAAAATGAAGTTTTACAATTCGGAGAGAAGAAGCCGTAAGGAGCGGTAATTTATGTCGCGAAAAGAGTCGTCTTCGGAATTTCGAGTGAACCCCCTGAGCGCCAGCCGGGCCCCGGTTATGAATGACGATGAGGCGCAAATTTGTTGCCGAACTCGCGGAGACGACACGTCGGGCACCGAGTCCTTTTTCCTATTTTTTTTTTTTACTCTTTTCGCACGAACTTTTATTTTCTGTAAGGAACTTACTGGGCCGCCAAGTGAACTCCGAGAGGAAGCAGGAGAGACTCCCGACCCCCAACCCCCGCCACCACCATTCCTTCGGGTTTCACTTCGTCATTCCGTCGGCGTTCCGATTCCTCACCAACGGGATGCGGTACATGATCCCGCGTTCCCCGATGCAGTCTGGAATCGTTCCCGGATTTACCGCCCCCGCCCACCTCCGGTAACTCTGATTTATGGATTGTCGCCCGCCCTGAATCCGTTAGCCGAGCAATGAGAGCCCACTCATTTTCCGACTATTTTCCCGCATATGACACCGGCATTTCAAATATTATCCCCTTCTCCTCAATTTACCCGACAATACGCGCAATAATCGCAGACGGGATGCGATTTTCTGGTCGAAATGAGGACAATCGTGTAGGAAAAAAACAAATCATTTTATCCCGCTTTTATGAACAACGAAATAAATATTTCACGATAACCAAAAGTTTCATAAAATAGATTTTCAAACACACTAAACTGTTGCCAGCATGATAGTCATAAATGTACATTATTATATTTGTTTCAGAAATAAGGTTGTACTGCGTTACGATTCAGTTTAAGGCGACATGAATTTCATTTCTTTAAAAACCGGCACTGAAACCATTTCATGAAATTTGAATTGATCAAAATAGCGCGTTTTCGACAACGAATAAGGACGATGAAATGGACACAATCATTTCTTACTTATTGATTACGAGTCGTCCATATTAATTTATACGGTGTAATTTGAGAAATTTACTCAAATTACCGGCGGTATGATACCTATAAGTAGCTGCCTGTTCCTACGGACAAATTTAATTTTTGTTCGAGCTTTAAAAAACGTTAAATAAATAAAAGCTGTTCAACTGTCCTAATATTTTTTTAACAACGACTGGCCTAAAATTCGCAACCGGCGGAAAAATATCCCGGACGATTTCCCATTCGAAATAACCCTGGAGTACAACGTCGGGACGGAGGGGAGGAGGGAAAGTCAATTTGCAAAATAAACACGGTTGAGGGCGGAGGGAGGGTGGCGGGGGCAATTATCCGATTGGCTCTGTCCCCCTGGCAGCTACCCCCCTGTTTTTTTTCAGAAAAATTGAAATTTTTAATAACGGTTAATCGCGCGAACACAGTTCGAAAGCGAATCTGTAATTAATGCTGAAAGAGTTGTTGGTGGGTGGGGGGGGGGTTTACCGCACCCGAGCGGTTATGATTAATGAGGGTGAAGACGAGGAGATGGCGGGGGGGGAATGAGTTTTCGAGCGGAAAACACGATTCGGACGCCTACAGAAAGTATTACTTCTTTGGGGGTTGGTTCGGGGGGCGCTAGCGGGAGGGGAATACACGACGTTAGCTCCGTTTTTTCACCCCTACGACAGAAATCGGTACGGAATCATAAAACGCCCCAATCTTCTAATGCAAACGCTTTTCCGTTCTTCGACTCCAATAAAATTATTATTAATTGCAATTTTCAGAATTCACCTTCAGTCCTGAGAAAAGACAATTTATCCGGCGTGATATATAAAACGTTTCAAAAACTGAAACTCGGCGCTTACACTTATCGGATTAGCACCTGAATTTCTTCAATCCTATTTGAATTCTAAGAGTATTTTTCACGAACTTGATACATGAGTATTTAAGTACTCTAATAATTCTAATTATTTCGTAATAAATTGAAAATATCCGGTATTTTATCCTGGTACAGTTTGTGTACCAGAATGGTCATACCAGGATCCCAACAGGAAAATATTTCTGGTGGGCATTGATAAGTAGTCGAATAATTTAATTGTAAAGTTAAGCTACTGTATGTATAAAGCTACTGAGAAAATTCTGTAATGCTAAAGTGGAATTATCGTCCATTAAACGATTGCAATTTTCGACGAGTCCGCTTACACTCGGTCGTTTAATTAATTCTACGTTATTTTATATTTTCAATTCGGAATTTTGGATAATAGCCATTCGAATAGATAAATTCCCGATAACGGGATTGTTACAGAAATTCAGGAGTGCTTGAGTTTTTGACTATTAACGACCCGATGAGACGGAACGGAATAATTTGATTATTATACTTCCGTTTTATAATTTCGGCAAAATACTCGAAACATTCGATTTTTCTTTCAATTCATTCATTAGGGACGGGAATTTATTGCGGCGAAACATAAAAGACGGATCTGAGGATAAGAAATCCCGAGATCTTATCGGTCGTAAAGATGAAAAATTCCGCACCCCCCGCCACCCCCATCAACCCCCAAATAACCCCCTTGGCGCCATCTAGCGGGGGCTCCACTATCCCCACTCCATAAGAGCAAATACAGTATAAAGTAATTTGTTATATCGAAGTATAAAGTGAAAGAGTGAGCGAGGGCCCCGAGACCGAGTGCTTAAGTTGGACAAATTTGAAGAGGTCTGCGGGGTGAAGTCGGCTTTAGGGCTAAGTCCCTGGACTTTACGGCTTAGCCCTCCCCTCCCCTAGCCCCGGCGCCGACCCCCCCCCTCTCTCTCCCGCCCCCGCCCCGCTACCCAACACTCTATATATTGATTTGCTGCCGAGAAGGAGGAGGTGGAGGAGGAGGAGGAGGCGGAGTAGCAGTAGGAGGAGGTGGATGAGGAGAGCTGGGGGTTGGCAGACTCAACGGTACCAGGTTCCGACTTGGCGCCCCTAAACATCTCAACGATAATCTCTTTACTCGGGGCCCAACCGCCCCAGAGCCGCCCAAACCGCCCCACCCCTAACCGGCCGAAATTTGCGGGCTACCGACCGAAAAAAGTAGACCCGGAGTCTACTCCCCCCTTTTACTACACGGGGAAACCTCCCTTCAGGCGGTTAACGAACCGACCCCGAAGTCATGTCCCGACAGACGATCGTACAGTCCCATTTCCGTTACAATCCGGAAATTGTAAATAACGAAATTGTGGAATTTTCTATCGCCCCTCCACCGTTCGGTTATACTCCGGACTGGTTTACGCAGTTCAAGAATCGAAAATGCCGCGGAACGCTCTCAACAATACCCTCCGTGTCCGGGAAATGGAAATTCGGACTAGTTGTAATAATAAATAAAATGATTGCGCAATATCCCCTCTTTATACTTAATACTGGACCGTCGCGTCCGTTGTCCGCCATTTTCTGCTTGGTGCGCGCAGGTCGAAAATCTGAACTTACGGCACGCAGAACGTCCAAAAAATAATTTCGGACACCGAGCGGATACAAAAATCGAAATATCGTAGGTTTCCTGTGTTTCCGTCTCCTCTCGCCGGTTTGGTCTTATGCGAAATCTAGACGACTACTGAGAAATTTTAGAAGGACACGAACGAATAAAACCGTTTATAAACAATTGAAAGCGCATAAACACGGTTATAAAAGCAAGAAAATTATAAAAAGGCCAAAAATTGTGTTTATATACGGTTAAATTATCGTTTTTAAGCTAATATAAATGCGATTTTGGCCCTTCCATAGGTCCATAGTCCATAATATTTCCAATGTGAGATACACTTCTCCTATAAACGAAACTTGAAAAATCTTACATATATTTAGGTATTTCAAACATTGTATTTCATACAAATTATATTTCACTTTAATTATTTACATTCTTCATGTATATTATCTCTTAAGAATTTAAAATAAATAATTTAAGACATTAATCCTGGTAAAAATGAGTACGGTACTTCGTGATTTAATGTTACATATAAAATATTGTCCAAATAGGGGCCCTTTTTTAAAAGTATTTTATTATTGAATATTATTAGTGTTTATTATTATTAAATCCAAGTGTTGTGTTTTATTTATATCTGATCTCCACCCAAGGACTCCAGCGTCGCGGTGCACGTGTACCCAACGAACTTTAGTTAAGTGCATCCCCGCGCCACCCTCAATGGGGCGCCAGCGTCGCGGTGCACGTGTACCCAACGAACTTTAGTTAAGTGCATCCCGCGCCACCCTCAATGGGGCGCCAGCGTCGCGGTGCACTTGTACCCAACGAACTTTAGTTAAGTGCATCCCCGCGCCACCCTCAATGGGGCGCCAGCGTCGCGGTGCACGTGTACCCAACGAACTTTAGTTAAGTGCATCCCCGCGCCACCCTCAATGGGGCGCCAGCGTCGCGGTGCACGTGTACCCAACGAACTTTAGTTAAGTGCATCCCCGCGCCACCCTCAATGGGGCGCCAGCGTCGCGGTGCACGTGTACCCAACGAACTTTAGTTAAGTGCATCCCCGCGCCACCCTCAATGGGGCGCCAGCGTCGCGGTGCACGTGTACCCAACGAACTTTAGTTAAGTGCATCCCCGCGCCACCCTCAGCGGGGCGCCAGCGTCGCGGTGCACGTGTACCCAACGAACTTTAGTTAAGTGCATCCCCGCACCACCCTCAGTGGGGCGCTAGCGTCGCGGTCATCTTGCACCAAACGAACTTTAGTTAAGTGCATCCCCGCGCCACCCTCAGTGGGGCGCCAGCGTCGCGGTCATCTTGCACCAAACGAACTTTAGTCAAGTTCATCCCCGCGCCACCCTCAGGGGGGCGCTAGCGGTCACGGTAAAAGCGAACATTGCCCGTTTTTACATTTGAAGTTAATTTTTAGTAGTTTCATTACGAATGAAAAGCGCATTTATTCGAAATCGGATTCACACTTTTAGAATGGACAATTGAGAAATTAATATATACATTCGTTATTTATTTTTCTCAATTAATTCGTGCCAATATGGCTGCCATTCATCACGTTTGGACATCTCTTCTTGAAAATTACTATAAGGTTACAGTCTAAAACTACACTTAGCAAAGACTCTTGTGATATGTTTTTTTTGTTTACGTGAGATTATAATTGTCCTCTAATTAATTGATTTTTATGTTGAACGGAGGACGCCTTGTGTTATGTTGGTTTGTCATTTTATTACTGTATGTAATATACTTCTCGAAACTGCTTCTTCGAGTCTACGGAGAGCTACGGCCGCGTGTAAATTTCCAAGAATTTCCGGGAAGCCAAGCAGGCCGCCGCCTGCCTCTGTCGGTCATCGGGTCGGTTTTAATGCTAACAAAACCGGTGTAAATCCGCCCCACCGATTTTTGTTTTCCATTTAGGCGGTTTGGCGGTATTAGGGGGGGGTTGGTGGCGGGGTGGTTAGGGGGGGTGTGTGACGCGGCCACCCCCCGCCAACCCCTAATCCCGCCACTGATCGCAGCTCAAATAAATGGCGCTCAGCCCCCGGGATAAAACCCCGGCAAAACCGACCGCCCACAATTCCTTAACCCGACCACCCCGCAAAAATTTCCTATTGTTTGTTTATAGTTGCAGGAAAACATTCACTTAACGCCAAATTGACGATGTTTAAATGAGACCAAAACAGTTTTGAAACAAGAAAGGTCCGCCCTTCTGAAACTGGACCGGGATTCAATATTGATAAATCATAGAAATGTAATAACGAAAACTCCGAATTACCCAATTGACTATGAATTATTATATTTGTCCGAGCAGTTCCATCCACAATACACAAGTGCAGAAAGGAACACAAAAACCGGGGACCAATATAAAATTTTATATCTTCTCTCTTCTGATCTGATATTTTAATTTAAATTTACACACAGTGAACTGCGTTTAAAGAAACTAGATCGTTTTTCCGACATTTTTTAAATACCTGGTTATTATTGCATAAGGATGCGTCTAAAATGTTTTGAAGCAGAATGTTCGATAAAATTCTATATATGTTCTAGAATTTTGTAGTACCGAGCGATTCCGACTATCTAAAAATTGTATATTAATTTTACTTTCATAATCGATAAATAGATTATAATAATTACTAACGTTAAAAGCATCGGAAAATAACCGGAGATCGGTTCCGAAATAGACGGTTCTGAATTTTCTAGGCCAATTGTTTAAAGGCTAACAGAAGGTGAGCTTATTGGGAGTCAAAAATAATTATCGGATGTAGGGTAAATAACTAGAATGAAATCGAATTAGGCTCTGGATAGCGGTGAAAATCCTTATATCGCCGATATGGACCGAAGACACCTTCTCGCCACAAGACCGACGGGTCTTATTTCCCGCAAGTTTTCATTACCCGGATGTTGACGATTATAAATCCTCGACAGGGGCAGGGAGGGGCGGTAGAGACAAGCCCGGAAAGAAAGAGAGACAGAGATGTAGAGGAGCGGGAGGGGATGATGGGGTTGCAGAGGGGGGTGGGGTCGGCAACGGGATAGGGATATAAGGGTGAGGCGGAAGGGTGGTTACTCTCGGGCCCGGGGTCGGAAATAGGATGGGAGGGAATAGACTGAGACTCCGCCGAGGAGAGAGAGAGAGAGAGAGAGAGAGAGAGAGAGAGAGAGAGAGAGAGAGACGGTGTGTAGGGAAAGGGGAAGGGGAGGAGAAAGAGGGAAGACAGCACCGCCAAGAGAGAGAGAGAGAGAGAGAGGGAGACGGGGAGATCACCCAAAATGGCGGGGTAGAAAATGGATTGGATCGAGTAAAGAGCGGCACGAGTGTGGGGGGTTGTCATGGCAATGGGGCGGATGCGGGGGTGGGCCAACACCCCTCGTCCGCTCGCCCCCACCACCTCCGCCTCATCCCTCCCTCTCCTCGGCCAAGATATATAGAAAGGCCCCGAGGAGAGAGGACACTCTGCCCGGCTAAATTACCGGCGGGGCGGACGGGGGTTGTTGGGGGCGGCGGGGCGGGAGGGTGGGCGCTGCCTGCGTCTTCAGCCCTAATTAGAATCAACGAGGCTCGCTCGGTGCACACACAAACTAAGGAGGAGGAGGAGGAGGCGGGCTTTTCACGGGGTTTTAATTTCGTCCTGAGGGAAGGAGGAGGGGGCGCCACTTAAGTCCTTCCAGGAGCCAGCTAGTGGCTTGCCTTGCTCCCGTTCGTGATTTACACGCCAGATTTATGATGGCGCTAATCGGCCCGTCCGGATCTCCTCCTCCTCCTCCACCTCCTCCTCCTCCTCCTCCTCCTCCTCCTCCTCCTCCTGCTCCTCCGCCACCTCCTGGGGCCACGCTTCGGCCAATTAACCTACCCCCGACACACACCAGAGCTTACCTCAACTTCAGAATTTGGTTAACGGCTTGGACAGCTTGAATGGGGGACGTTTTTCGTGTATTCGGGGAGAAGTATTTCGTATTGAACTGGCCAATTGATCCGGAGAGTTCCTCTCTGTGTTGTTCGATTTTCAAAATAAAAAATTTCGAAACGTACAAAGTATCCGGCCGAAAACAGTCTTAACAGTCCCCGAGTGGGTTTGAAATTTACGAGAAAACGATTTCTAAATCGGAATATCACTGTGGTGGTTCCGCGAGGATGTGGCATACCCTGAGTCTTGTGGTCGGTGCCATACAGTCACACATGCCACTAATAACAACACGAGAGAATATAAAAGGACTTTATGAATATACACAACACAACAACGAAGTCCAATCTTCTGGTGTAAATGGTAGAGGAGGTCGTTGAATGATGACAGTTTATGTATACCACATCCTGTACATTATACCGTCGTTTTAAGCATCCAGGGACTTGGAGAAGACAGCGCGCCATCTTCCTAGTCTGACGCCAGCCTGCGTTTACATACGCATATATGGGGAGGCCATAAGAATCATACGTCCTAGATATTAAACAGAATTCATAATCGGAGGATTATAAACTTGTAGTTTTATATTTTGAAATACATGGTCTTGGAATTAAAACGTTGAACTAGTCGCTTGTTATTTATTTTTTTCATGCATTTTGAAAGCCATTTGAGATCCATTTGAGAGACAAGAAATGGGGTGTGAAATATAATAATAATAATAATATAGAGGAGGAGGAACAGTGGCTAGATCGAGTGTTGGAAACATTTTGTACACAAACCGGTCTGTACACACACAATCTAATAATTCCTTATGTCTCAATTCATCGATAACGAGTTTGATGAAATTATATTGCAAACGCCATTAATTAGCTGGCCGAGTGCTCCAGGATGCAATAGACGAGCTAATTAATCGTTAATTACGTGCATTGCCTTCGAGAAGGTACTCCATTTATTGCCTCTTTCCAGAGATTTCCTTTCTTAAATCTTCACGCCAATTATTGCTTTAAGGAGGTTGGTTTTATGACTGGATTAGAGGAGGTCCTTGTACCTTGACCTAAACAGAATAGGAGGGTAATTTGATAAGTAGGATAAATTTATAAGGTGAATAATTATTTTACCGAAAAAAATAAGAAATATTTCCAGAAAATGGAGAAAATATTGAAAAATAATTTTGTTCAAAAACTATTTTATGCCACATTTATCAATAAATAAAACATTAGCGTAGCATAAAGTTTAAAAGAGAGTAATAGTCAAAATAATTCCTTTATATTACTTAATAGTCACTGAGATGTACATTTATCTAGCAGCGAAATGTACTGTGTGATGTGAAATATTAATAAAAACATATCAATTGTTTTGGATGCTCTCAATTCAATTGCTTTGGATTGCTTTTGGATTTTGATTTTTTTACCCTAAACTAATTTAGGCATAAAACAATGTATTTTGTTGTTGTCAATCAACAAATTATTTTAGGTTTATTTAAAAATATTAATAATAAATATTAATGCCAATGTTAAAAATATGTACAATTCTAGGTTGTTATTATTATATTTAGATGGGTTCTAAATGTACTATAGAAATATTATTTAATTATAATTTAATAAGAAATAATATTTTGTAATTAATTGCCAGCAGAAAGTCAGTAATAATTCAATTTAAGTATCAACAAGGAATGTAAGGAAGCAGTCTTATGGAGCTAGCTATTAATAATTGAAGTAGCCTTTTTCATTCACATCACAAGAGTACCTGATTAGTTCTTAGGTACAGTTAATTATACAATAATTTATCATTCATTTTCATAATTTTGCTATATATAGACATTTGTTTCAATTTTTTAAATGATGTGCACCGTTAAATTATAATAAGTATTAGACACAATAAAGTGTGGACATTATTTAAAAATAATTTCAATAATAACATTAATCATTACTTTGTGGATAATATTAATCTGTTCATAAATCGAATTCGCTTCCAATTTATAAATTTAATTGGAAAAATTGAGTACTTATTAGCTGATATTGTATGATATAAAGTAGTTTTACAACTGTCCGCCAGATGTCGGTACAAGCTAGGCTAGATTGTTCTGCCATCTATCGGACGTTTATTGCACTTCTATAAGAACTAAAGAGTGCTGTGTAAAGTGCCCAATAATCACACTAACTAGGCAAACAATTGATTATTTTGTACTTGTGAAAATATTCTGGAAAAATAATAATTGGAACTATAGTAATACATATAATTATAATGTTATAAAATTATAAGTAAACAATATTTATGAAATACATTTAGAACCAATATAAATACAATAATAACAACCTAGAATTGTACAGATATATAAAATTATTCATTGGCATTAATATTTAATATTAACATTTTTAAATAAACCTATAACAATTTTATACTAGTTGGATGTTACTGTACAAATCCATTCAAAGACAAATAAATTAGGACATAGACAGAAACATGAATAATTACATATGCAAATTGTGATCTATACATTTTCTAGTCTCAAATATACCACACTAATTAAATCGTTATCCATGGATATCTTAGTTATTAATGATCTGTCGTTTCTAATAAGTAAAGTACCAAAAGAATCAGTATTAATTCATTGTAACTATTAGGATGGACGTTAATTATTGTTGGGTCTTCTTGTATAATAATCATTTTGAAATATATAAAGGTACATGTAATGTGATACAGCCATGAAGTATTTTAAAATATATTTCAGCCCGTAGTATTGTTATAAAAATAAGCATGACATATCCAAAGTTGTTTTCTTAGTACCTTACCAAACATTCATTTATTATTATATTACAATCAATAATAATTGATAAAAATAAATGTTAAAATAAACTTTTAAATAATTTTCTATTCTTTACAAATAAAGAAGTAATTCAATTTGAGGTTCTGAAGTTATTAGGTTGTGTAATTTTATAATATGTACTATTTATCATGATAGTTGCTAATATTAATTTGTTTTAAACAATAGAAATATTATTTTCCATTACTGTATTAAAATAAATATTCAGAACCGGTAGTGACACCTAGCGGTAACTGCTTGAACTGAGACCCCGTTTTACTCATTGGAATTTGCAGATAACAATCTATTTACAAATAAAAATGTAAAGAAAATAAATACACCATTCAATTTAATTATTATTATTCACTAATATTTTTATTATTCTATTTTATGTTTTCTGTAGTTTATTATGTTTGTACATGTTCATAATAGTAATTTTCTTCATCTTAATAATTAAAATCCAATTGTTCTAAACATTAAATATATCTGCAGTAAGCACCAGTGTTAAAGTAAGTTTCTTGCTCTATTTTAAAGGTACATGTAATGTGGTACAGCCATGAAATATTTTAAAATATATTTCAGCCCATAATATTGTTATAAAAATAAGCAAAACATACCCAATGTTATTATTTATGTACCTTACCAAACATTCATTAATTATTATATTACTACAAATAATAATTGATAAAAATAAATGTTCCTACATTAATTGGAGTTTTCTTTCATTACCCTACTCACAAATATGTAAAAAAAATCAATTAAAGCTTTTAAATAATTTTTATTATTTACAAATAAAGAAGTAATTCAATTTTGAGGCTTCTGAAGATTATTAGGTATGTGTAATTTTATAATATGTACTATTTATCATGATAGTTGCTAATATTAATTTGTTTTAAACAATAGAAATATTATTTTTCCATTACTGTATTAAAATAAATATTCAGAACCGGTAGTGACACCTAGCGGTAACTGCTTGAACTGAGACCCCGTTTTACTCATTGGAATTTGCAGATAACAATCTATTTACAAATAAAAATGTAAAGAAAATAAATTACAACATTCAATTGAATCATTATTATTCAATAATGATTTTATTCTTCTATTTTATGTTTTCTGTAGTTTATTATGTTTGTACATGTTCATAATAAGTAATTTTCTTCATATTAATAATTAAAATCAATTGTTCTAAGCATTAAATATATCTACAGTAAGCACCAGTGTTAAAGTAAGTTTCTTGCTCTATTTTAAAGGTACATGTAATGTGGTACAGCCATGAAATATTTTAAAATATATTTCAGCCCATAATATTGTTATAAAAATAAGCAAAACATACCCAATGTTATTATTTATGTACCTTACCAAACATTCATTAATTATTATGTTACTACAAATAATAATTGATAAAAATAAATGTTCCTACATTAATTGGAGTTTTTTCATTACCCTACTCACAAATATGTAAAAAAAATCAATTAAAGCTTTTAAATAATTTTTATTATTTACAAATAAAGAAGTAATTCAATTTTGAGGCTTCTGAAGATTATTAGGTTTGTGTAATTTTATAATATGTACTATTTATCATGATAGTTGCTAATATTAATTTGTTTTAAACAATAGAAATATTATTTTTCCATTACTGTATTAAAATAAATATTCAGAACCGGTAGTGACACCTAGCGGTAACTGCTTGAACTGAGACCCCGTTTTACTCATTGGAATTTGCAGATAACAATCTATTTACAAATAAAAATGTAAAGAAAATAAATTACAACATTCAATTTAATTATTATTATTCACTAATATTTTTATTATTCTATTTTGTGTTTTCTGTAGTTTATTATGTTTGTACATGTTCATAATAAGTAATTTTCTTCATATTAGTAATTAAAATTAATTGTTCTTAAACATTAAATATATCTGCAGTAAGCACCAGTGTTAAAGTAAGTTTCTTGCTCTATTTTAAAGGTACATGTAATGTGGTACAGCCATGAAATATTTTAAAATATATTTCAGCCCATAATATTGTTATAAAATAAGCAAAACGTACCCAATGTTATTATTTATGTACCTTACCAAACATTCATTAATTATTATATTACTACCAATAATAATTGATATAAATAAATGTTCCTACATTAATTGGAGTTTTCTTTCATTACCCTACTCACAAATATGTAAAAAAAATCAATTAAAGCTTTTAAATCATTTTTATTATTTACAAATAAAGAAGTAATTAAATTTTGAGGCTTCTGAAGATTATTAGGTTTGTGTAATTTTATAATATGTACTATTTATCATGATAGTTGCTAATATTAATTTGTTTTAAACAATAGAAATATTATTTTTCCATTACTGTATTAAAATAAATATTCGAGACCGGTAGTGACACCTAGCGGTAACTGCTTGAACTGAGACCCCGTTTTACTCATTGGAATTTGCAGATAACAATCTATTTACAAATAAAAATGTAAATAAAATAAATTACAACATTCAATTGAAATATTATTATTCACTAATATTTTTATTATTCTATTTTGTGTTTTCTGTAGTATATTATATTTGTACATACTCATAATTAGTAATTTTCTTCATATTATTAATTAAAATTAATTGTTCCAAACATTAAATATTATGTTTCATATTTACTACTAGAGTTGAAGTATGTTTCCTGCTCTATTTTAAAGGTATATGTTATTTGGTACAGCCATGAAATTTTATAATATATTTCAGCCCGTAATATTGTTATAAAAATAATCAAGACCTAACCAAAGTTACTTTTTTAGAACCTCACCAAACATTCATTTATTTATTAGAATATGAAAATTAAAACGAATTATGAGCACGTACAAACATAATATACTACACAAATAAAATAATAAAATCTATAATGAATAATAATGATTCAATTGAATATTGTAATTTATTTTCTTTACATTTTTATTTGTAAATAGATTGTTATCTGCTAAATCCAATGAGTAAAACGGGGTCTCAGTTCAAGTAGTTACCGCCAGGTGTCACTACCGGTCCGGAATATTTATTTTAATGCATTAAGGGATTATTAATATTTCTATTGTTTAAAAAAATTACTATAAGAAACTATAATTATAAATAGTAAATATTAAAAATTACACAAACCTAATAATCTTCAGAAGCCTCAAAATTGAATTACTTCTATATTTGTAAATAATAAAAAATGATTTAGAAGCTTTAATTGATTTTTTTTACATATTGGGTTTTGGGATTTTTTTGTGAGTAGGGTAATTAAAAAAACTCCAATTAATGTAGGAACATTTATTTTTATCAATTATTATTTGTAGTAATATAATAATTAATGAATGATTTGTAAGGTACATAAATAGTAACATTGGGTATGTTTTGCTTATTTTTATAACAATATTATGGGCTGAAATATATTTTAAAATATTTCATGGCTGTACCACATTACATGTACCTTTAAAATAGAGCAAGAAATTTACTTTAACACTGGTGCTTACTGCAGATATATTTAATGTTTAAAACAATTAATTGTAATGACTAAGATGAAGAAAATTACTAATTATTAGCATGTACAAATATAATATACTACAGAAAACACAAAATAGAATAATAAAAATATTAGTGAATAATAATAATTAAATTGAATGTTGTAATTTATTTTCTTTACATGTTTATTGTAATTAGATTATTATCTGCAAATTCCAATGAGTAAAACGGGGTCTCAGTTCAAGCAGTTACCGCTAGGTGTCACTACCGGTTCTGAATATTTATTTTAATACAGTAATGGAAAAATAATATTTCTATTGTTTAAAACAAATTAATATTAGCAACTATCATGATAAATAGTACATATTATAAAATTACACATACCTAATAATCTTCAGAAGCCTCAAAATTGAATTACTTTTTATTTGTAAATAATAAAAATTATTTAAAAGCTTTAATTGATTTTTACATATTTGTGAGTAGGGTAATTAAAAAAAACCCTAATTAATGTAGGAACATTTATTTTATCAATTATTATTTGTAGTAATATAATAATTAATGAATGTTTGTAAGGTACATAAATAGTAACATTGGGTATGTTTTGCTTATTTTTATAACAATATTATGGGCTGAAATATATTTTAAAATATTTCATGGCTGTACCACATTACATGTACCTTTAAAATAGAGCAAGAAATTTACTTTAACACTGGTGCTTACTGCAGATATATTTAATGTTTAAAACAATTAATTTTAATTACTAATATGAAGAAAATTACTTAATTATGAACATGTACAAACATAATAAACTACAGAAAACATAAAATAGAAGAATAAAAATCATTAGTGAATAATAATAATTAAATTGAATGTTGTAATTTATTTTCTTTACATTTTATTTGTAAATAGATTGTTATCTGCAAATTCCAATGAGTAAAACGGGGTCTCAGTTCAAGCAGTTACCGCTAGGTGTCACTACCGGTTCTGAATATTTATTTTAATACAGTAATGGAAAAATAATATTTCTATTGTTTAAAACAAATTAATATTAGCAACTATCATGATAAATAGTACATATTATAAAATTACACATACCTAATAATCTTCAGAAGCCTCAAAATTGAATTACTTCTTTATTTGTAAATAATAAAAAATTATTTAAAAGCTTTAATTGATTTTTTTTACATATTTGTGAGTAGGGTAATGAAAAAACTCCAATTAATGTAGGAACATTTATTTTTATCAATTATTATTTGTAGTAATATAATAATTAATGAATGTTTTGTAAGGTACATTAATAGTAACATTGGGTATGTTTTGCTTATTTTTATAACAATATTATGGGCTGAAATATATTTTAAAATATTTCATGGCTGTACCACATTACATGTACCTTTAAAATAGAGCAAGAAATTTACTTTAACACTGGTGCTTACTGCAGATATATTTAATGTTTAGAACAATTAATTTTAATTATTAATATGAAGAAAATTACTTATTATGAACATGTACAAACATAATATAACTACAGAAAACATAAAATAGAATAATAAAAATTACGTGAATAAATAATGATTAAATTGAATGTTGTAATTTATTTTCTTTACATTTTTATTTGTAAATAGATTGTTATCTGCAAATTCCAATGAGTAAAACGGGGTCTCAGTTCAAGCAGTTACCGCTAGGTGTCACTACCGGTCTGGAATATTTATTTTAATACAGTAATGGAAAAATAATATTTCTATTGTTTAAAACAAATTAATATTAGCAACTATCATGATAAATAGTACATATTATAAAATTACACATACCTAATAATCTTCAGAAGCCTCAAAATTGAATTACTTCTTTATTTGTAAATAATAAAAAATGTTTTAAAAGCTTTAATTGATTTTTTTTACATATTTGTGAGTAGGGTAATGAAAAAACTCCAATTAATGTAGGAACATTTATTTTTATCAATTATTATTTGTAGTAATATAATAATTAATGAATGTTTGGTAAGGTACATAAATAATAACATTGGGTATGTTTTGCTTATTTTTATAACAATATTATGGGCTGAAATATATTTTAAAATATTTCATGGCTGTACCACATTACATGTACCTTTAAAATAGAGCAAGAAATTTACTTTAACACTGGTGCTTACTGCAGATATATTTAATGTTTAAAACAATTAATTTTAATTACTAATATGAAGAAAATTACTTATTATGAACATGTACAAACATAATAAACTACAGAAAACACAAAATAGAATAATAAAAATATTAGTGAATAATAATAATTAAATTGAATGTTGTAATTTATTTTCTTTACATTTTTATTTGTAAATAGATTGTTATCTGCAAATTCCAATGAGTAAAACGGGGTCTCAGTTCAAGCAGTTACCGCTAGGTGTCACTACCGGTTCTGAATATTTATTTTAATACAGTAATGGAAAAATAATATTTCTATTGTTTAAAACAAATTAATATTAGCAACTATCATGATAAATAGTACATATTATAAAATTACACATACCTAATAATCTTCAGAAGCCTCAAAATTGAATTACTTCTTTATTTGTAATAAAAAATTGTTTTAAAAAGCTTCAATTGATTTTTTTACATATTTGTGAGTAGGGTAATGAAAGAAAACTCCAATTAATGTAGGAACATTTATTTTTATCAATTATTATTGGTAGTAATATAATAATTAATGAATGTTTGGTAAGGTACATAAATAGTAACATTGGGTATGTTTTGCTTATTTTTATAACAATATTATGGGCTGAAATATATTTTAAAATATTTCATGGCTGTACCACATTACATGTACCTTTAAAATAGAGCAAGAAATTTACTTTAACACTGGTGCTTACTGCAGATATATTTAATGTTTAAAACAATTAATTGTAATGACTAAGATGAAGAAAATTACTAATTATTAGCATGTACAAATATAATATACTACAGAAAACACAAAATAGAATAATAAAAATATTAGTGAATAATAATAATTAAATTGAATGTTGTAATTTATTTTCTTTACATTTTTATTTGTAAATAGATTGTTATCTGCAAATTCCAATGAGTAAAACGGGGTCTCAGTTCAAGCAGTTACCGCTAGGTGTCACTACCGGTTCTGAATATTTATTTTAATACAGTAATGGAAAAATAATATTTCTATTGTTTAAAACAAATTAATATTAGCAACTACAATGATAAATAGTACATCTTATAAAATTACACAAACCTAATAATCTTCAGGAAACTCAAAATAGAATAAAAACATTATTAGTAAATAATAAAAATTATTTAAAAGCTTTAATTGATTTTTTTACATATTTGTGAGTAGGAATGAAAAAACTCCAATTAATGTAGGAACATTTATTTATATCATTTATTATTGGTAGTAATATAATAATTAAAGAATGTTTGGTAAGGTACATAAATAATAACATTGGGTACGTTTTGCTTATTTTTGTAACAATATTACGGGCTGAAATATATTTTAAAATATTTCATGGCTGTACCACATTACATGTACCTTTAAAATAGAGCAAGAAATTTACTTTAACACTGGTGCTTACTGCAGATATATTTAATGTTTAGAACAATTAATTTTAATTACTAATATGAAGAAAATTACTTATTATGAACATGTACAAACATAATATACTACAGAAAACACAAAATAGAATAATAAAAATATTATTGAATAATAATAATTAAATTGAATGTTGTAATTTATTTTCTTTACATTTCTATTTGTAAATAGATTGTTATCTGCAAATTCCAATGAGTAAAACGGGGTCACAGTTCAAACAGTTACCGCCAGGTGTCACTACCGGTCGGGAATATTTATATTTAAACAGTAAAGGATGAATACTATTTCTAATGTTTAAAGCCAATTAATATTACCATCTATGATGATAAATTACATATTATGAAATTGCACAAACCTAATAATCTTCAGGAAACTCAAAATAGAATAAAAACATTATTAATGAATATTATTTAATTATAATTCAATAATAAATAATATTTTGTAATTAATTGCCAACTGAAAGTCAATAATAATTCAATTTAATTATTAAAAAGGAATGTAAGTTCCCAGTAGCTATTCATAATGTAAGTAGCCTTTTTCATTCACATCACATGATTACCAGATAATTTATTATGCAATGTTAATATTTATTAATTATTTATTAATTAATTATTAATTAGAAATCAGAGAGCACTAATAAACTAAGATATGCATGGGATTTAATTAATGTGGTATATTCGAAACTAGAAAATGTATAGATCACAGCTTGCATAGAAAATTATTCATATTTCTGTCTTGGTCCTAATGTATATGTCTTCGAATGGATTTGTACAGTAACATCCAACTAGTATAAAATTTGTATAGGTTTATTTTAAAATGTTAACATCAAATATTAATGCCAATGAATAATTTTATATATCTGTACAATTCTAGGTTGTTATTTTTGTATTTAGATGGGTTCTAAATGTACTACATAAATATTATTTATTTATAATTTAATATTAAATAATATTTTGCAAATTAATAGCCAACTGAACGTCAAGAATAATTCAATTTAAGTATAAAAAAGGAATTTAAGGAAGCAGTATTATGGAGCTAGCTATTAATAATTGAAGTTACCTTTTTCATTCACATCATAAGAGTACCTGATTATTTTTTAGGTACAGTTAATTTTATAATAATTTATCATCCGTTTTCACAATTATGCTGCATTTAGACATTTGTTTCAAAATTTTAAATGCTGTGCTACATTTAACTTATGTTAAGTATTAGACACAATAAAGTGTGGGCATTATTTAAAAATAATTTCACTAATAACTTTATTTATTACTTTCTGGATAATATGAATGTGTTCATTAATCGAATTCGCTTCCAATTTATAAATTTAATTGGAAAAATTGAGTACTTATTAGCTAATATTGTATGATATAAAGTAGTTTTACAACTGTCCGCCAGATGTCGGTACAAGCTAGGCTAGGTCGTTCTGCCATCTATCGGACGTTTATTGCACTTCTATAAGAACTAAAGAGTGCTGTGTAAAGTGCCCAATAATCACACTAACTAGGCAAACAATTGATTATTTTGTACTTGTGAAAATATTCTGGAAAAATAATAATTGGAACTATAGTAATACATATAATTATAGTAGATTATAAATGTTATAAGGACACTTACAGCTATATCACAATCTATATAAATCCCAACTAATTGTCTGAAATATTAATTTGAACTACAATTAATGCTTCATACTCGGAATGCAATAATATATAGAAATTGCAATCATAATAATGGTGTTTCAGGTATGGATTTGGAATGATAGAAAAAAATGTTGTAGAAAATACAGTAGGAAATAAATTCAGGAAGGACAAATAGAATCTGGTCTTATGGGGGATCAGAGAAGTGTTTCAGTTCATTAAAAATAAACCTTGTGACCAACTTGAATTTATTTATCACTTAGCATCACTAAAAATTTAGAGTCAGAGGCGTAAACATTTCTTTATGAAATTTTCCATTAAAAATAGTCTTTAAAAATTCTAATCTAAATTTAAACAATTTCTATTCAATTATAATAAAAATAAATATCATAATTTTAAATATTTAACCTCCAACAAAGAACAACTCTCGATGACCTAAATTAAGTATAATTCAAAATGATTTGCCTTCTTGTATTATAGAAGGCACAACATTAATGAATGTCAATCCTAATAGTTACAATGAATTAATACTGATTTTCTGTTGGTATTTTATTTATTAGAAATCACAGAGCACTAATAAACTAAGATATGCATGGGATTTAATTACTGTGGTATATTGGAAACTGGAAAATAATTCATTAGGACAAGTTTCATAGAAACTTGCATTCAAAATAATTCGTATGTCTGTCTAGGTTCTAATTTATTTGTCTTTGAATGGATTTGTACAGTAACATCCAACTAGTATAAAAAGTTGCTCTTTTTCGTTAATTTATGCAATTTTTTAAAATCAATACCCTCAAACAGAATTCATTATCTTAATTACATTTTACATAATTTAATTTGTTATTATTACTAATAATAAATTCATCTTTCCATTGCGCAGTACTTCATACAGACTAAATATACTATATGAAAGGCATATACAGTGTCTATACAAAGGCATTTTTCATTACTCTAAGTACTATAGAAATAGAAAAACAGAAGATTTGGAAATGCTCAGTGTTCAGAAATATTCTGAGAAATTTGAATGATAGATATTACATAAAACTATTTCACCTGAAATACTGTTCTAACATTTCAAAATAAACTTCCAAAATATTGTGACCCCAACATTTTTTTATTAAAAACAATATAAAACTTAATAGCTAAATTTATACACTGAATATTTATATATTCTCACAATTTGTTTCATCATAGTGATAATTCTACGACTTATTTTAAACCAACTATAAGTCATGTTTGGCCAAATGTCTTTAAATTGAAATACAGCTAAAAAGTGCCCTAGTCAAGAAAACAATATATAGTTTCAATATTAATAACTTTTTAAAATAAAGATAAAATTCACAATCTTAAATAAATCACACTCTGCCTACCACAGGCCATAAAAAATGTTTATCATAAACATAGAATTGTACTAATTAAAATGGAAATAATAAGTCTGGGCTGGCAGATGACAATAAAATTATTTAACAAGACACATCAAAAGATAAATCATAGATATTTCATTTTTTGACTGGAGGCAAAATATAAAAGTATTATGATCTCCATGTTTAAATTTGGTGTTGGAACTTCATTCTATGAGCAAATTATTCGTCACGCAAAATTGTCCACAATTCTCAACAATTTAAGTCTAACTGAATTACACTTTTGAGATAAAATGCATGATTTAATAATTACTTTCACTTTTTGTCAAATAGGAATTTTACAATATAACAATTAATAAATTATTTAAATGAATTGTATACATATTTAAGATTGATAATAACTGTGAACAGTTTGCCTGTAATATTAACAAAAAAAAAGACCATATCACACCTCATATTTTTACATACTGACAGTAAAAAATACAACAGACTATGTACAAGACACACATTACACAAGAATTGCTTAGGTTCCATCCTAACGAGCTAGTTCTACACTTTGTAGTTCTTTTCTTCTACAATGAAGAAGAATAACAACAAATGAAAGGTATTATTAGACATCCTGCCTATAATTGACTAAAGCCTATTTCCTCCTAATTCAAGAGAAATTCATCACGTGCTAAGATCAAAAGCACAGCCATGGTTCATTCTGTATTCAATGTACTTTATTCCGGTATTATGCCAATAGTAGAGTGCCAGGACTACAAAGAAATGCCACCACTGGTGAGATGAGCCAATGTAGTCCACTTTCCCTGGAAAAAAATATATTTTTTAATGATAAAAATGTAGTTTAAAATACCTGTTTTGTGGTCTGCGAGGGGTCGGAATACTGTAGATTTCGTGTATTTCTCTCTCCTCTCGCTGGTTTGGCCTTTTGCTAGGTAATTGGTTACAATGTAGAATATAATTGGAGACATTAAAATAAAAGTAAAAATACCTGAAAAAAATCTCTCAGGAACTCTTGTGATATAAATGAAAAACGCTATTCCAATTATGAAATACATCATAATTACTCTCGGCAACAGTAACTGAAAAAAAAGAATTTAATATTACCAAAAACATATAATTAATCTGTTAGAATAAAATTTCAAGATTCTGCATTAAAGGATTACAATAGTGAATGTTACATATAAGCATAATGTTTACAATTACATTTTAAATAATTAATGTTAATCTACATAAATAATATAATATGTACATATAAATATATGGGTTAAGCTAAAAAACTTACCGACACAATTGGGTTGTCCAATCCACCCATCATAATTGTCCAATGAAATGTTGGAACAACACCATAAGCGGCCCACGAAACAAATGTCAGGAGCTTAATATTTGAATTAATATTGAATTTAGGGATCTGCATGGCCATGGCCAACAGGAAAATAGCCAGCACTGTACTCAGGTAAAATGTTTGCCATCCCTAGAATTAAGGAAAAATAACAATTTGAAAATTATAGAATAATTGGTATTAAAGCAAATTCAATTAATTCGACAATTATCAACTAAATAAACACTATTTCTGCTTTAAATATATTTTTATTATATACAAAACCTTGTAACTAACAACCTATTTTGATATAATATTTTGACCAACCTTGGTTACTTATCTTATGCATTTTTAATGGAGACATTACAAAAAAATGAGGAACATCTAATGAATGAATAATAAATGTCTGTACAAATTAAATCTTAACATAAATAATAAAATCCCCTTTTAAACAAGGAGGATATTAATCAGGATTTTGAAACAGTAATATAAATATCACTTGTAACCTGTAATAATATTTTAATTTTTGACTTTTAATCAATCTGCATTATTAAACTATAGACAAGATGGAGAGTGATTTACAACTTATTCAAGAACACGGGATCATACCTTACAGTTTAATGTTTTAGTCATTCTTCGTTGAATTGAAATTAAGGTCAACTAAACTAACAAATTTTAATTTAATACAATGCCGTTAAATTTATACATACCTTATGACACCAATACGCGTAATAAACCCCAGTCATGTAAATACCGAGCATACTCAGCGCTATTCCGAGAAGATCAAAAGAAAGGAAACAGTTGAAAAATTCTTCCGATCTGCATGAAAATATGTGATACAGCGATGACATAACCATACAAATCTGAAAAATAATTAAGACAAGTAATACGTATATCTTTGTGTTTCAAATAGGTAATCATCCGTCATAATACTACTTCATTAGCTACCTGGAAACAGGCTAGAAGGAGGCCGACAATGAATTTGTCAGTGAAGGAGGCGTGGATGTTGAGCAGACAGAGGTCGTACAGGGTCAGCCCCAGGAACAACATCCAGCCAAACACGTGCGACCAAATATTTATAGTCTCGTTCGTCATCCAGAACATACTGCACAGAGAATAGTGCGTGTTGGCCACGTAAAACAGGTACTCTATTAGATAAATATTTAACGAAATAAAGCCTATTATCCCCCCAAAAGAATTGACTTGAACAGGTAAAAATATAAAATAAAATCCGGGTTCCTAAAGTTTAATTTCCTTATCCTGATCTCACACACAGCCTGGATACACCTCAAGAAGTGCCAACACTGGGTGGCTTCTTTCGTTAAAAAGAACTTTCCCCAATTAAATCAGCAATAAAAGTAAAAGAAATATATTAAATGGAATCGTCAATCGTGCAAATCTTCTTCGCGAAATGCGCTTCAGCATTTCGTTACGAGTTTTAACATAGATGAAGCGTACCTTTCGAAACACATTTTGGTCGAGAGGTAGCCCCTGTAGCCGGACCTGATGTAGGGGTTGAACTGGAGGTAGGCTGGGGCCTCGTGGAAAGTCAACAGCGCCAGCGGCTGACCACCCACTATTTCCTTCCCCTTCATCGAACTCTCCTTCAACAGGTTGTCTCTGAAGTCGGCCGCGTCCTCCCTGAAACAAACAGAAATCATCACCGTTTACAGTTTTACACCGTTATTATATTCGCGCTGAAAACTGGTTTTTCACTGCTGAAATTCAGGGCTGACATTCGTATTGGACTGTTAGATCAGGGCTTGAAACTGGTTTTACACTGAAAAATACGGGGAAATCTATCGTTTTTACACCGCTAATACTATTTTCATCCGAGTTGATATTCTAAAAGATGCTGTTACGTAGATAACGACGTTAATTTACAACTGTTTTCATGTCCACCCTTATGTCCTTGATTCAGTAGAAACGTTCTCTGTCTAGGGTTAACGGAGAGCGAAACAAACACGAGACCCCCTCATAGGAAGGCAAATAGTTGAGTTTTTCTCTTCTGACTTCCTGTTTCCACGACCGGGTCCGCTAGTACTTCGACCATCGCACCCCATTAAAGTGCCCACTCGAACAACTTTCTATAGACTGGACACTTACTTCCGCCCTCGCCAAAAGTCCAGTAGCACTCACCGATCCCTCGTTACAAAAGGAAACTCAGGAACAGACCCAACAGTGTATCAATTCGGAATCCTCTTCTTATTTGATTTGATATTATAAAATTTCATGCCGTAACCACCATTAGGGTCGTCGGTGGCAGGGGGGGTGTTTGGATTGGTCGGGCCTCAGAAATAAGAACCGTTCTTTTTTGAAATCACAATCTTGAAATCGTTCCCGAGAGTGGAATCTAAGTAAATTTAAAAAGAAGGACGTCTAAGTTTGAGTGAAGACAAATAATTGGAGAACTTACTCTAGAAGTGCGCCAAGTGCCACTTCAAACACTCGCCGGCTCCTAACGGTACCCTCAAGAACGAAAACGAAACGTCAGCGACTGCTAAGTAGATGACCGTTGAAAGAACGACCTATATAAAACTGTACAGTTACTGCATATTTAAAATTTACATATATATATTTAGGTAAATATACTGCAGTAACTGCACCACGTAAATTACCCTCGCTTTAAGCGAAACAGAGCTGAATAAAATACTTTTGACTATTCCCTGTGAAAGTTTATTACACCGTCAAGTATAGAATGTACGATTTAAACAACATATATTCTGTACAATTTAAAGCATTGCTGTAAATTTAGTGTGCTATGAAACTGTCATATAGAGAATTGTCATATTAGAGTCATATGAAGAGTGTAGCGAACGAAAGAAAATTCAGAAAAGACGTATGACAACGGAGGAAAGTATTGAAGGGATTAATTAAAAATTCCTTTGACTTTTATCAGAATTCAGAGCGGAAACTGTATTTCATTCGATTCCAACTTCCGTTCTTCATCCACTCCAATGTATGTACAACCTTAGTTCGGACGATAACAATATAAACCTGTTGTTCTAGAAATACAAAATGTGTTTGTTTCGAGCCGTTCTATCTCGGCGTCAATTCTAAAAAGATAATAACATTCTCCTCGGTTGGAGGAGTCTCCGTGGCGTAACGACGAACAAATGCAATAGTGTAGCATTAACCTACTTTTTTGTACGTATTATGCGTATCCTAACGATGTTTTTACAATATCCTGACTCTGGCCGTCCCAATTGTTTACCGTGTAAATGGGTCATGACGGTATTCACCCTGTTTAATTATTAATCTATACCGAAAATTCGATCACGCGGGCACAAAGGAAGGAATTTTTTTTCACAAGCAACTGCTGAGCTACTGAAGATGGCGAACAGCCGGAACCGGTCTAGCGAAAGACCGAACCGGCGAGAAGAGTTCACATAACAGGCATTCCCAACTGATTATAATACCCATGCGTTTTACCAACTGTTCAATACATCATTCTGTCCAGCGACAGGAGAACATATATATATTCCACCATAAATGTATGGACCACCACAAAACAGGTATTAATTTAAAAAAAAACCTCTGAATCGGCCAAACATTCGATCATCATTGGGCAAAAAGGATACCGTTAACGCGTCTCTATTCTCTTTTCTTTTCTTTTTTTAATTAAGAGACGGCTTTAATTATCGTGCCGAAAGGACAAGAGGCGAAGAGCAGGATAATAGGAGGGCGGGAGACAATGGGAGCGACCGCGTTGGAAAATAAAGCGTTGGGTTGGCAAGGGCTCCCACACGTGATCAGACCCATATCTGGCACGGGGTGGCTGCAAATCGCTCCAAAACGCCGGCTATCGATTGAGGTTGAGCAACTGTTTATCAAACGCGATATTCCTGTACCGGCCAGCACACAGGAGAAATAAATGTCGTCCGCCTTTAACCTTCTCTTCCCAGACCGTCATCGGGCACAAGGGGCTTATCATCGACCCGGAAACCAGGAAATTTCCTACGTCAAACAGGAAAATTCTGCATCAAATTTCATACGGCAGTGGCGTCAAAAATTATTAATTAGAATTGACATTTTTAATTTGCAGACCGGCTTGTTTACATCGCCGAATTTAGAGACGGATAAAGCCAGCTCGCATCGCCAAACAACGGTGCTTACCTTGACCGACGAGTCCACGATTGCTAAACGGGTCAAATTAGTATTACTGAAGGTGGACGGTACAACTTGAATAATTAATGTCAATAACAGAATCATATACGGGATTTGAATTGCGAAATGACGATATTAAGAAACGAGACGGCGCAACGCTGAAGAAACGCTGGCAGTGAACCTAGGGGACCTTAAAAGCCATTTAAGGGCCACATTCACTTATATTGTTAAATGAGTTATTACTTTAATGCGGGGATTTTTTTTTGTAGAGATCAATTTTACTGGAAACTTTACTTTAAGGGGTTCTAAATTAATTTGGCTAAGCTTTTCATTCTAAAAAAAATTCGCTCTTAACGAAATCCTTCCACCGGGGAATCTGTAATATTTCACTTGTGTTTTCGTCGGCACGTTGGAAACTAACCAGGACAGCGGGATAGTTTCCCCTGTTGGTCAATCGGGGAGAGGTTTCGAAAGAGCGAGCACAGCGAGCGGGTTCTCCCCGGCATATAACGCGTGTTTTCTCCGCCAGCCGCCGAGGGTTGCGACACCAGAGTTGCTTCTTGGGCACGGGCACTGGCACTGGCACTGGCACTGGCACTGGCGACCTTGCCCCCGGCAATATTTTGGCGCCGAGCAGTGGCAGAAGTTCGATTACGACAACTATATAACCCGCCATTACCTCAATATTGATACATGTCGGGGCTGGTCCCGAAATGGAGAGAAACCCTATACAACCTGCGGCATAAAATCCCTCAGTAAACGATTCGCAGAGAATCATAGCAGTTTGTAGGCCGCGTTTTATAAATTCGTTGCAGTTGTACCCCTAAAATTAAGACTATATTAAAAAAATGTTTCCCGTGTTTCTGTCTCCTCTCGCCGGTTTGGTCTTTTGCTAGATCTTCAGTAGCGGTGTTAGTCACTTTTGATGTTTTTTGGGCAGTAAAAGTGGCAGTGATAGTTCAGTGAGGATGCCCGAAAAACATCCAAAGTGCAAAAGTGACTAACACCGCTACTGAAGACCTGGCTTCTGCTAGACCGGTTTCGGCTGCTCGCCTTCTTGGATGTTTTTCGGGCATCCTCACTGCCCTGTCACTGCCACTTTTACTGCCCAAAAAACATCAAAAGTGACTTGTAAAGTGCCAAAGTGACACACGACACTAATATAACGTATTAATAATAATATTTAATATTTCCGAATGACTCTAGTAATTCCTTCCAACTGATATTTTTAATACCGTTCGTTAATTGCGAGAAAATGCGCCAGAAAATTAAACGCAAAATATACGAGTAATATTAACTAAAAACCGCCGTAAAAACAATACTGAGCAGTACTGATATTCGCAATTCATATATTCAAAAAAAGCGCGCGAAAATGTGAATTGTAATTATTCGGAGAAGAGAAAAACTATTCTCGAGACCTTGGCTAAATTGTTATAAGAAGGTCAATAGTTATAATTATCACCCGTGTACTAAAACCATATTTATTTTACATTGCAAATTCTTCGCACACTTCTCAAAAAAATAAATGGGCATATTATAGAGTCGATATTCGGGATGAACTGTCACCAACTGGTATCTCGTTCGTGCTACATTTCATTTTAAAATAGACACTAATCAGCCCCACACTTGTGGTACTATCGACGGCGGTTTCGAATATGTCGTTCGCTCGACGCGTACTGCAAATTTTATACGCAAATTCTGAACGAAACGTAGGCTGTTCGCACCGTTAAAAAATGCCAAAATATTTGCGCCTGCATATTACGCGGGATGCTACTGCTCGAAAGGAATTCCTTCGAATACTCGAAAGTGTATTCGGGTTTAGATTGTATTTATTTGAATTGGGTAAGCGATCGGTTGAAATTTGGCCAAGGGGTCAGTTGTCTGTGGGTGGGGACGGTTAGTTGGGGCGGTGCCAGGACTCGAACCTCTGAATGGCCCTCCCACCGCCCGTTTCCGGTTAGGCGGTGACGCTCAATGGAACCAACGCCGGCCCGGAAGTCCTCCGCTCACAACCAGCGGCCCAAACACCGCCACTGCCACAATCGGCGCCCCAATTTCGAATACCCGTTTCATTTCCCACAGTACAAGTGAAATGAGCCAGTTTAGAATAACTGTACAAGGGACGGTACAAGTGACAGTGACAGTGCAGTGAGGATGCCCGAAAAACATCCAAAGTGACTAACACCGCTGCTGAAGACGGCGAGCGGCCGAAACCGGTCTAGCAAAAGGCCAAACCGGCGAGAGGAGACAGAAACACACGAAATCTATGAAATAAGCGACTTTCGGAAACGGGTCGAAGTGACACACTACTACTGAAGATGGCGAGCAGCCAAGAACACGAAATCTGCGGGTGCAATACTTAAGTCCTCGGGTTTTTATCATACAACCTTCCTTAATATACTATAAGTAAATAAATTATAGTAGGTCCCGTGGGCCGCAATGTATGTAAAACTCAAAATTTGTGCATTCTTTTGCGATCTACTATGTATATTCACAGAATAATAAAGTTTTTGTATATATTGTACCGGTAATACCGTCTCATTGCTCGTCTAATTCGTTAACATTTTCGTCAGTATTCCTCATTACGGCATTTATGACGAAAATTTACCTGTTTACTGAAATTGCAATCGAAACAGCGGTCTGTAAACAACGACCTGGCAAACTGTTAACATTCCATTTGAGAGGACAGTTTACGCCCGACTTAAATTTCCAGATAAATATAAACTAATAAATTCGAAACCGATATTATTTCGACTTCTTTCCAATTCTTGATATTTATTTCGAGTCGTTGGCGCCCTCGTCCCACTCCAGGGTTCTGTCCGTATCAATAAAGGTATTCAAAAATTTAAATAATCTTTATTATTATATTATTCGAAAAATTTATTGGCCCGTGACTACGGTGTTCGAATGAACACGGTCGAGTATTCGTTGGAATCGAAACGTGGGCATCAATTAAGGAGAGGGGCAGTAGCAACAATTAGGAATAAATCAACGCTATATCAATATTAGCGACGATTAAATGTTTTTTTTTATACGTTCGAATTAATAATTCGTTCAATTAATCAGGGAGGCGGCGGGGGTGAGGCTGCGTAAGATTAATGAAACCCGAAATAAGTACAGTGGAAAATAGACTGAAACCGAGGTATAAATAGATAGTGTTGCACAGACGGGAATAGCGTCAAGCACAAGCACAGGGTCATATTTCAAACACCTGCTGACACTTTAATGTTAGGGCGAACATCATCACTTGGACTGAAAATTGTCTACACACGGTGCAGTCAACACGAACGCATTAGACGTTTTCGAATTTCTCTAATATCGGTTAATTAAAGGTTGGATCAAGAGAGGCCTCACCGGTGGAATAAATTTTCTTATAAAAGGGAAATCGAACTTATCACTGGCTGGCCAGATCCGGTAAGATCGCTCGATATTGTGGGAATAGTAACCTGATGACGGAACCGGTAGGAGATGCGAAACGTCGAAAAGCAGACAACACCCGAGAGAATTATTATAAGTAATTATTTTAAATGATGACGTTATACAAAAAAAAAATGATCTGCGACATACCCCTCCTTTCTCGAACTGTCCCAAACTGCGAAAATATGCACTAGGGTTGTTAGCGGTGTGGTCACAATTTCAGCGTACAACTTCAGATTGTAATTCTTGAAAATTACACCGAAATTCGTACCGAATCACGGGTCCGAACAAAATGATTCAAGAAGAAATTGTAGGTCGTGCTGCACTAATGAAAAAAGAAAGGGATAAGAAGTTCGACTACACACTGCGAATGGCACAGCGGTAACAGCGAGGAAGATAAAACCGATATCAGATAAAGGTTATTCGAACGTTGAGTTTTTTTTCCTATCCTCGAGCCGTATTCAACAACAGATTAAACAGCCCAACAACAATGGCTACTTTTTGCTTGCTATTTTTTGCCCACCGGCGGTGGGCAGAGGTCGTAGCGTTAACAATCTAATTACTGTTGTTAAACGAGCGAAGGAAGAAGCTGCCTTGAAGATGGAACCGGCAACAGTAACGAAACGTCGGGCGCAGAAAGCAGGCGTAGAAAAAATCCTTACAGCGGAACTCGCTCAGAACAGAGATAAAATCCATGACTAGCGGGGTCGACCATTAAATTCTAACTCCATAATCTAATTCCTTCTGGTCTGGAAGCATCCTGTTTGGGCCTTCCAACGTGGAATATTTTAGTGCCGGATGCGAGTACGCTGAGAGAAAGTCATACTAATTTCAACCGCCGGCGGACGTCGCCATAAAAATCCTTTATAACCGCCATAAAATATCAAAGCGATGTCCGGAGAAACAAAGCTTGAATAAAGAATTTTGTTCTATCCGAATCAAGACAAAACGGTTGCCAAGGCCCAACTGTTGCCAAATAAATTATATTAAACTGATGGAATAACAATTTGAATAAATTATTGAGGTTAACGCCAAGGCTTAACCCTCTATGGGCCAGCGTAACTTTCAGATCACATTTCAATTTATCGATATTTTACCAAATAATTATAGCTTTTTTCGTGGGCTGGCCCATAAATCTTAATCCTATAAAGTTGTTTATAATTGCTGATTTTTGGTTCCCCCCAATTTTTTTGGATTTAAAATAAAAATTCGGCCCCTAGTGGGTTAAATTGTAACTAACTTCCTCTGAAATACTGCTTTTCCAGCAGGCTTTGTGGAAAAAGTTGAAATCATCAAACCGATAGAATGCTTCAGAATGCTATTTCGCGATACATCTTCAAAAAGCGACGGAAAAGCGCTTGAGCGGTCCAAGTCATACAGAATATGTGTGTCACGCGTGCAACCGGTTTTTAGTACAATAGCTATAACAGCATTTCCAAAGATTTAAAAGCGTTAATGATGTTACGAACCGGGTCCCATATTCGCGTAATGTTACCTAACGTAATTACCGGGCGAGCGTTGCTCCTCTGCATAACAATTTTAATTTATTTATTTATTTATACACGCGTCCCAGAATTGAATTGAATAGGGGATCCTCTCGCTCTGATTCCCCGTTCCGATTCTGTAACTGTTATCTTTCAGTCTCGGTATTGCCGGACACATAAAGTAGCAATGAAATAACTCTATTGTCATCTGTTCTTGAAGATAATAAAGATCAGAGTCTCTTCGTTTATAACTAACCGGTTTATCTCTGTTTTTATTCGGATCAAACCGCGTAAAATAGTTCGAAACAATAAATCACGACCAATCTCTAAAATAATAACATAACGCTGTTATACAGTCTATCACAAAACGCAGTTATTCCAAATAATGTTATTGCATATTCGGTTTCAGATAAGGGTCGGATGCAAGTGGAAGAAGAAAGTGATCCGAAATGTCATCCGTAGAAATCTAATGGGCGGGTATTAGGGATTCCATCCTGAGTAAAATGTCAATCCTGTACGGGAAAGTCCAGGAGAATTTTTACACGGGGAGAAAACGCGAACTGAATGTTTTAGCCGCGTTCTTATATCCGTCTATATATCATCGATGAAATTAATTAACTTCTTGAAAAACATTAACAAGACAAAAAAATGATTGTTCGATCTAACTCTCTACGAACCTTTTAATAAATGATACTATATAAAATTCGGAAAAACCACACAAAGGTTGGTCATCGGGTGCAATATTTCATTCAATATTACTACATTATAATGTAATCGGATAGATTCGTACTTAATCAAGCGCGTTAAGTCTGTAATTGGAGTTGTACGCATGTTTCAACATTTGCGAATACGGAGTTATTGCGACACTCTTACGCGACATGTTACGTCGGGGAGGGCATAACGTCCTCGTCCGGGCTTAGCACGCGATAAAGTTTTTTTTTTTCTCCTTCCTACTCGGATTGCGCAATCCGGAAAAGATACTCCCCCGAGTAACACGGCGCCGAGCTGATACTTCACCCGAAGTTGGGCAATTAAGTACTCCATATCGGAGTAACCGCCCGACGACGCCGCTACGATGAATCGAGTTCAAACGAAAAAGCCGCCATTCAAATGCGACCCTTGAGTCGGGACCGATCTCCAGAAAGATCCGAAAGGGGGTTTTCTTTTTGGGCGTTCTCAATTTTTCCAAGACGTCTTTTCAGACTACTGAGTCACGGCCGCCCTCTCGCCCATTCTGTACACTTAGAAAGTACAACTTTCTTCACTCCGCTTCAATAGCGCAAAGGATTATTCTGTAACGCCGACTTTCTCTATCTCTCTCGCGTTTTCTAAAAGAATCACAACAGTCACGCGACAGTCTCGACTGCTAAAGATGCTGACACTCAAAACCTATAATCGTCCTCGATTCATCGCCACTTCAACAGCCGCACTAAACTTGAAATGGCGCCATTACAATTGAGGAGAAATTTTCTCAATCCTGTCAACAGTAAAAATTACCTAGTTCCGGGAGAAAATAAATGAAATGAAAACGAGATTTGTCACTAAAATAGTGAAACACTTAAAACTATACTTGTATCAACTATAGATTACTATTAATAATATGTCCAAAACAGACAGCAACAAATTCTAAAACGAGGTTTTTATTTTAAAAAAATTTAAATTATCGTTTTCTACAAAATGAAAGTCGCAGAACAGCAGAGTATCATTATAATGTATATACATCTCATGCAATGAAATGCTAAGAATGAAATTCTCTTTACTTTATCATTTCTGTTCAAAATAGTGCCGTGGACATAATGCTTGTAAAAATTTATTTTAGCTAGAATACACAAATTTTATATCGCTACGATGCAAATATTATTCGAGGTATTGACTCAATCAAGTGTTCAGTTAGTAAATAATACTGTAAAACTTATAGGCGATTCTGCGATCTGTTCTACATTTGGTACACTCGGTTCCGGTGGAGTCATCTTCGGCATGAAATTACATTTCTGACGGTGAAAGTGAGCAATAGGTAAAAGTGAGGTGCCGTAATTGGGGGGCTAAGTAAGCCCCCTCCCGCCCTCCCTTGAAAAATACCGTAAACGTAAAAATTACAGCGGTGGAAGAGCGAAAGATTTCAGATGTTATTCGCCTAATGACATGACTTTGGCATGTCCACAGTCTTGGCAAGGCCCAAACCAACAGCACTAACGAGACGTCGTTCTATCTGAATGCAACCGGCGACAACACAAGAATCATTAACCCACTTGGATTTTACAGAAATAAAAAGAAAATGTGTCGCATAATCAATAGATAACGATAAAATGGCGAAGGCCTAAACAGCGAGCACATTTTTCGCGATATGTAATATTATTTTATTATAAAAATTGTTCCGACAAAGCTACATTCCCAATGGATTCATTGCAACAGTACAGCGGAAAATCGAATTAAAATTACCCGAAAAATAAATGAAATACGGCGTAAATATTTAGTTACTGATAAATAATACGGACGTTTCCTTCATAATAAAAAAAACCTCCAGGAACAGAACACAATTTTTTTTGACAGTTATATCGTTACGAGAGATAAAAATAAAATGAACGAGCAGACAACGAAACGATAACATTTAGTAATATTTTGGACAACCACCTGAACTGAATGCGGCCCAATTGTGCGTAGAACCAAATCAATTTTACTGTATTTTAAAATACATAAAATCTATTTTCATTAACTTATTTATAGAGGGTAAATATGTAAAACTAATTCTATTGGAAAATTGTCACGCGAATGTCTTTTCGTGATTGACCCAAAATTGACTCTTCGTGTACGCAACGTCCCGCATTCTAATTGGCGATATACAGGAAATGCCTCGAACTTTGACACTCTAATTACAATATTAAACGTGGAATAAGTAGCAAAAGGGAGAGAACCCATTGTCCTTGCGGGGAACCAGCGGCGCTCTAAACTCACTGACACATAAAAACAGAGGACAATTTAATACCTTATTGACTTTTAAATTTCCTGGTTATGACCTATTCAAATTCCTGACCGTGATTGAGAAAACAGTAAACAATTGAACAGTGGAGCATTTTCCAATGATTTTCAATTTTACGAAGCTAAAGTTTTAGAGTATCTGAGAATATCTGGGTTTTCCTATTTTCATCAAACATAATAAAACTTAATAAAAGAATATTTTTAATTTTTTATCCCCCACCAATAGCAGTTAGTTTTTACTTTTGAAGTGCTGCAATGAGACCGACTACTGCAATGATTGAACTTCGGGAAGAGCCCAAAACACATTTCGGCAGATAGGGGTCTTTGAAACCGGTTAATATCGTGAACTTTTTAATCTTTTCGTGTGATTCAAAGCGAGGTCTACTCGTCAACTTCCAATTCTGGGGGCACTGGATCGGACAAAAACCCGAGGCCACCGTTGCCAAGAGGCACATGACAGTAGTTATAGATTTTTTTTTTCAGTTTCGATCGGCTTTCCCCTATTTTCACGAAAATTGGATCTCCGAATCCGTGTGCAATTCGAGCCCCAGCGTCTCGGGTTCGATTCTAGGTCAACGTTTCTTCGAGTTGTGGACCCACCCCCTCCCACCATCCACCCTCCTCCCATCAGCACGCGAAGTGAAAGTTACCTCGCTCAATTGTACGCGGCAAGAGTTCCCCGGACAAGAAAACTCTGTAGGGAAAATATAAATCGTCCGAAAAATGATATTTTTCGTAATACGGGAAAAGCCTAAAAAACAGACCACTATCTGGAATTGGTAAAATCCGGACTTCGAATATTACTATTAAATATCCTCATGGTGAGGATCGAAAATATTTCAGAAGCTTCGTGGGAGCGTCGCGCTGACGAGAGTTCAGAATGTTAAAATTAAGATGACGATTTTTCGGGAGGAATCTCGTCGCTGTTAGGAGATTCTGTCTCACCTCTCTTACCACTAAACGCACTAGACTGGCCCGTTATTACATCAAAATATATTGAATCGTTTAAAAAACAACTATAATGGTACGGATAGTGTGTCCCAGATTTACTGTTTTCAACAGACATGAACAAAAATCAGACGAAGTGCACGAACAAGAGGAAAACCACTGGAACATAACGGGAAGATAAAATCTGGCACCGAAACTCACCCAAGTCGAGTGAGCGCAACAATCGACGACACTATCTTCGAGCTTATAATTAATAACAAGGATTCAATTTTCTCAACTAGTTTTATAACATTTTTCAAACATTTTTCAAAATCTGCGTCTAGAAACAGTTGGAAGGCGTAGATGGAGATAATATTTGGAAGTTTGGTGTTAAGAATACGTTATTACAAATACAAATACAAATTATATTTCTATTATAATTATTTCTTGATGCATATTATCTCTAAAGTATTAAAAAAAATTTCCAACAAGTTTAAAATACCTGTTGTGTGGTCTGCCAGGGTTTGGAATACCGTAGATTTCGTGTGTTTCGTGTTGGTCTTCTGCTAGACAGGTTCGGCAGCTCGCCATCTTCAGTAGCCGTGTTAGTCACTTTGCAGGTTTTTGGGGCAGTACAAGCGACAGCGGCAGTGCAGTGAGGATGACCAAAAAACGTCCAAAGTGACTAACACCGCTAGTGAAGGTGGCGAGCAGCCGAAACCGGTCTAGGCAAAAGACCAAACCGGCGAGAAGGGAGAGAGGAACACACGAAATCTACGGTTAAAAGTGTATTCTTTAAGCGTTCAAAAGTTCGCGCAGAAAGAAACGCAGCGAATCCAATACGCGTATCTTCTTCGATCTCGAAAAAAGAAAACAGAGTAATTTGTTCGGGGGAAAGTTTATACATATGACCGATTGTACGGCGTGAATAGGCATTTTCCTTTGTTATGCTGCGGGGAAAGCGGAGAAAGAACGGGTAATAAAACGATTGGACAGGTTGGACATGGAGAGGACAGGCCCCGCAGAACACTGTCCTTCCCGGCTGGTGGCCACCACCGATTACCGGTTCACCTAGGCACAAATGGAAATTCGGTTCAATGTCATGATCCGTTCACTAGACAACCAATGAAATATTTACGCGCGACTACTAATATTTATATACAAATTTTTCTCGAAAATCAACATCCTCTCGCGAATCGAGGAAGAGCAATTTATGTTTCTGGTAAATCGATGCTCCACCCGAAATGTGATCTACCAAAAATATGACGAAGCTTTTTACATCTATTTATCGGAAATATTACGACATTGAAAAGAGTGTTCAGCGATAAACAACTTTCTAAAAAGTTGGACAGAGCACATGTTTTAATGTACAAACTCCTTTTATAGTACACACTGGAAGATACCCCATTTTTGTTGTTATAGTTGTTTTCTTTAGAGTATAATTTATAGAACCACGTGGCTGTCGAATCAACAATGTTTAATGAGTTTATATTTACACTGCGGAACTAATTTTTGTTGTGTTCAGTAACTCTAGTTCTAGTTCAGTTCCTCTTTTTTTATGGGACAGGTTCAAACAATCCGCTATCGGCGATGCTAATCGGTAAAGAACGAAACGAACCAATTACTTATCCGGGGGTCAAAACGTCTATTGCAATTTCCACTACAAGATTGAAGACTGCTTTTTCAGTATACTATTTCTTTACCCCTTTTTCAAGGATTCTGACATTAAATTATCGTAACATTAAATAGTAATAAAATGTTTATTAACGGAATTTGGTGCCTACTTCCCGAATCAATAATTCTGCTCTATACGGATGTATCGATTTTCATACTATTCCGAGGGAAACTCTAGTAAAATAGGGATATGCCTTTGTCCTTGCTAGTTTTGTCGTTGAGGTCTTTTTTTTCCGCGCTCGGTCTCGGTCCAGCGGCCCATTCTTCACCCAGTCATCGACCCTCCGAAGATCCCTCCTCCTCCTCCTCCTCCTCCTCCTCCTCCATTAGTCACCGTTAAAACTGACCGTTTCCACACGAGCGGAGCTCCTGTTTTTGCCGAGCAGTGCGGACGACCTGGCTCTCTATATAAATCATCCCTTTTGTCCCACGACCGCCGCCATTGTCCAATTCCGGGCACTTCCACGATTAGGGAAAGAAGAACGACAGAGGGAGATAGAGAAAAAACTCAGGCTGTTTTTCATTTTGGGACTTCAACAATCGATTCCACGCTTTCCCAGTTCCCTTTCTGCAAATCACTCCCTCGAACAGGGACAATACAACTGTAGACTGGGCCGGACATTTCCTCCTGAGGCGGCGTTCGGGGAATTTCAGGAAGGTGAGACAGCTCAGGGGAGAGCTGTCTGATCGAAGTGCAACGAGTAATTGGATAGTTTCGAACGGAATCATTTTATATCGCGCTCATACATGAACGAACGGGACTTGATAATAAACGGCGATTTATGAACACGCTTCTGTCCAATTCTTCCAAATTTTATTCACCTCAAAAGAAAACGAATCCATAATGAACGCTAAATGTGCCCTCTTTTGGAAGGACGAAACACATGCAAATATTTTATAATTATCGATTTATTATGTTTAATCGAAATTTTATTGGCGATGAAGTTGTGCGTCATCGATACACGCAAAGGACAGTTTTATTTATTTGGTTAATGCTCTTCCTCGTTTCCCGAGCAAAGCACACTATTATCATTGTCCCGCATGAAATGGACGTGAAGATACCTCATCTTATATAGAGATTCACGATCTGGATAATCCTCAACTTAAGAAAATTTCTCAAGAAGAAATTTTAATTCCCCGATTGTGCCGAGCGTCTGGCGAATGGCGGAGTGAATTTTCACTCAGAAGGACCGCGCCTTTTCTTTCGCCCCATTGTTCAGCTCCCAATAACGCGGGGAATTATCGTTTGTTCGAAAAATAGAAAGTTAGAAAATAAAAAAAAAACATAAGATTTGGAAAAGGAACCGGGCGCGCTGATAATGGAAAGCTGTCGTAAGAAACCGGGCGTTTTTAGAACGACGAAACCGCAGACCAGAAACAATGCCTACGGCAGGAATCAGAAATGAGGCGTACAGAACAGTTTTTTCTAGACCGATATTTATACGTCATAACTGTGGAAAAATACGCGATTAAGGTTTGGACAGTTTGGACGAAAGGACGTCAGCGATGAATAGTAAATAATGTAAACAGGGCGTTTTACTTGTTTGACATCACGATTGCAATCGGCAATTACTTATTCAGATATTTACTACCGTAATTATCGTAAAATTAAAGATAACTCGTACAAGTGACGTCCGCCAGTTGTTACTGCCAATTCTAATTTTGCAATCGCTGCACTTCAGACGTTAAATCACTACGTCAATAACTCTAGAGTTCAGAAAATATGACTAATTACCGATTTTAACTAACCGAGAGAAGAATCGAATTTAGACTTTTGCTAAACCGGTCTCGGATTTTGGCCCGTACCATTGTTTTTATAGACAATCTTTTCATGGATTGTCGAATTAATAAATTATAATATATAACTATTTAGATAATGGTTACGGAATTGCTTCGTAAAAAGACTCGACTGGGAATTTGAAAAACTCCTAACAAAGACGAAACTCTGACAAGGTTATGCTCCAGACAATATTTACAGAACATGATAAAGTGGTATACAACCACCATTACTTCAGTGCTGCGGTAGGAACCTATTTCAGATTTTAAAGTATTAAAAATTAGTATCGGTAACATTTAAAAGCCTACAAAACGGTCAAGGACTTTGATATTGAAGAACGGTCACGTAGGGGTTTGAGTTCATTGAATCCCGAAGCCCAGGTGACTTGATGTAAGTAAGTCTTTAGCTAAGCTCCATTTCGCAAGAGAGCCCATAAAGGCAATAAACCATCTCGGGCTGATGACCGCGTTAAACGGCGCGTTCTCAATTAGAAAATAAAGTTCGATTCCGGTATCTTCACATCTTCAGGAGTCATCCACCCTTAAAGGCGAATCACAAGACCGGGACAGTGCGCATTATAAACATCTTTAGCCAGAAAAACGAATCACCTTGACTTAGAGGTAAACAGCTAACGAAAAGACAGACAATTAGGCAACCGTCCAACAGTTTATCGAAGCAATGTCGAAGTAGGTGACCCAATAATAGTAATTGATTTTTTTTTATTTATCCCACCAATAATTTTAATATAAATACAATAAATAACAAATTAATTTCACTTCCACAAATTACAAAGCGTAGACGAATTTATACGGCATTAATGCCTTACGCCACGAAGGACACCTGTTGCCAATAACTGAATTTTAGAAGGCTTATATAACAGCATACTAAATATTCTGTTAATTCGGCCGATTTCATATTATTAAAAATAAAACAAGAATCTAAGCATTCAGACTATTTCCCCCTTACACACCTCCATGTACCGAATACGCGTCAATTGAGCGCCCGTTGGGATTCTCGATTCTCCGGAATTTCTTGTATTTCCAGGAATAATGGGAAAAGGGGACACCCGGAGGTTGCAACACGTTTCCTCGGCATTGTTGGACGCCCCAGGCTTTTGCCGGGAAACACAGCGGGAACAGATGCGGGGTCCCGGCGTGGGGCACGTTTCACAGGACATTGGGGACGCGAGGATTTCACCGGGGATTTATTATTTGTTTCCTTTCATACAGCTTATATCTAGTTAGCAAGTAACATTATCATAAGTCCAAGCATAAAGCCACAAGCACTTGATACAGAATCACACGACTTGTAAATATAACAAGAGTTTAAATTGTCTTTTTTCTTTTTATTTTAACTAAAATTTTTATAATTATATTACTAGACGATAGAAGGTCTCACTGTGTGAAGGTTAATTTGACTGTAATTATAATATGAACAGTTTGTAGATAATTCACGATACCGTAATAATACGGTATATTGTTAATACGGTTTATCTAATTTGCATTCGGTTGGACTAAAATTCAGAAGCGCAGAGTTTCTCGTAACATACACATATGTTATCACTAATCATCCGTTGTCTTCAATGATTTCTAATGTATTCTTAATAAGATTCAACGTTCAACGCCCGGGTCATAACTTGACTGGATGGCCAGTTTATTCAAGGACCAAATAAGAAACTGTTGTCGATGTGCAAAAAATAAAGAGCGAATTCGCCGGCTAAAAAAACCTTAAACGATTTTTACAAACCGATAGATACCTTGACCCTGCGAAAACCCGGGGGCGAATAGAAGGAAACTACGAAGTCTGAACGTAATCGCTGAAAAAAATATATGGACGATGCGACCACTGGAACCGATTGCTTTTCAAGGTCTATAATCTAGACAGCGTCCACAAACCAACTGTCCCCAACTATAGTTAATCCACAAAACTAGACATAGTTTTTAATTCTAATTTATTCTTTTGAACTTTACTTCAGTGAAGAATCAATCGACATCAGTGCCATGCAACTGCTTTTAGAATGGACAAATTTCGTTGTTCCGTCTGCATTATTAGTTTAGTAGTAAGTACTATATTGTCGAGTTGTTTTAATATATATATTTGTTTGTATAAATTATAAATTTTTTAGCGAATTAAATTTTTAATAAGAAAATAAATGTACAGTAATATTACAGGAACGTTTCGCCAATTTATTCCAATAGAATCGAACGAGGCGAAATGGACTCAATGAGACTACAATTTGCTAGTCTGGAGAGCAAACAGCCTCTACAATTTAGTAATAAAACAAGCCGAAAGAAATATACCAAACAACCTCGTCAATCCTTTATTCGCGTACCTAATATCATCGCTAAATATTCTTAACGAGACAGATAAATCGTAACGATAAAACAAGAACAATCGACAAAAGCAATTTTTTTTATTTATACTTGCTCTTTGTTTCTTTAGATATATGTCATTAATTAATAAGCGTTAATACTTGAGGTTTAAACGCTCGATATTTCATTACGAGTATCATATTTTAAGTATATTAAGTATCCGTGAAGTCCCATCCCGAAGTTGATTTCGAGTGTAAACTTGGCGGCAGTTTCCTGTCTCATGAAAGGCACTATACAACCCACTTCCTGACTGGATGGCGATTCTGTACGGCGTACAACCTACTGGACCGTAAAAACGCGTACAAAAAAAAATATCTAGACCACGCGAATCGTGTCGGACAAATCTTGAGCGGTAGAAAGCCGCAAAACCTGTTTTCAGTTGCCATGAAAACCAAGCGCGTAGTGGGGACATTGCAATGAGACGTTCCTCTTAATCTATGCTTTAAATGTCTTCCGCTGCGATATAACAAATGCCGCGGACATTGAACTTATTCCGTATATTCGGAATAAAATTCGACATAATCAACGAGAACATTGATATACACTTGTTATACATACTGTCCAAACTGGTTCCCCACACTATAACAGGCTCCAGACAACTTTTTCGTAATTATCCCGAACTGCCTAGATTTTGAGAGAATTATCACATATATTGAATCTTGTAAAGAAAAAATAAAAATTTTATACTAAATATAACTTATAATTTTTATAAATATAAATACTAATTTCATCCGGCCATCGGACTGCAGTGTAGCCAACGTAAAAATTCCTAGTTAATTCTCTTATTTTTTTTATTTCAATATATTTTCAATATATCACGGGGACTATATCAAATAGGAAGGCTTCTCGATTTAGCAACCTAAGCGCGATTCTTTTTTTATTTCACAATTGTATAAAACAATGCAGAAGTAACACTAGTACAGAAATCTAGTGGCTTCCCCCGTTTTAATTTTTATTTAATTCGTATATTTAAATCACGTGGACACTTTCTTTTCTGGCGTCCTTATGGAACGTGTGCGGTGTTGGGACTGTGTAGTTTGAATCAAGGGATTAGGATGATGTGTAATTCGGGAATTTATTTCTCTTTCGTATGGCAAGGTGGCGGACAAACGGGAAATCAGGATCTGTAGGATAAATACATAAAACGGACTATTCGGTAGTTATAAGGATCCGAGAGGTCCGAAAGTTTCGACAGTCGAGAGTTTCACAAAACCGGTCGGTGATTACATTGCGCCCGACCATTAGGTCGGTCCAATACGTCCATCATTGTTGCCCGCATTCCGTCCACAATTTCGTTCAAGCATGCGCACAGCACGCGCACAGAATAGTCATAATTCGAGACTCGAAATAAGGCAACGGTAGAACCGAACCCGACCTTGCAGAAGAATTACGAAAGCTTTATTTGGGCTGGCAACTAAGTCATTGCGGACTGTTTTACAAAACGAACATTATGGTCTTATAAACGAATATTCTCGTTAAAAATATTTGCTAATAGCAAAAAGATTTGCTAAATTGCGTTGGGCTGATTTTCCACCAAATGACGGGGGCCATTTGTAACCATTTGTACCAGAAAATGCTCGATATATGTTTCAGGTTCGGGTAGATAAAACGATTTCGGAGTCCCCTCGAGTAATTATTTCACTGTTAAATACTCCTGCTTTACCGAACGTCCTTGAGCTTGAAACGCTCTTCGACGTCTTTGTCGCGTGGAATAACAGTCGCTGTAATTGGCCCCTTGGAGGAGATACTCGATAATCTCGAGCCAGGTTTAACGCGAAATGAGTCCTGGGACGTGCCCAATTGTCTCAGAAACCGCGGTCCAATCCGTATCTATGACGCCCGACCGCTTTATGGAGACCTTCGGAATATTCTTAAGTGAAATCGACCCAATGAAGAATGGTGGACAGAAGCGAAATTATTCGAACGGCTCGTAAGAGAAAAAAAAATGGGCCGTTTGACGTCACAAATACCGGGAGAGTAGTAATTAAAACTAAACTGCGTCAATCGATGTTTGTGAAAGGGAGAGATAAATAGCTAAACTACAAAAAATTGAAGCATTAAAACAAATAATTGTGACTGGCTAAAGCCTAGCGATATACAGGGTTTATAAAATCCTAGTTTATTCCTCGTTATCGAATCGCAATGTGTATGAATTCTGCACAAAACACAGGCCTTAGGCTTCCTATCAAACTACCGTCAACAACTTAAATTTCTTGTTATCACGATTTGACATTTTTTTATTTACAAATACGGTATTCGAACCCAATCTTCGCGTCCGATGTTTTCGGTAACATTTACAAAATACTGCTCAGACTCAAGTAATCCTGGAGGCCACGTAATTGTTTCTCCCTTACGATTGATCACAAATTGTTTATACCTCTGTAATTATTTTTTCCGATAAAATCAATCACTTCTATAAACAGGCGACGGGACAGAGCAATAACAAAAAATATTATTGTAATTTCTTATCGGTGGAATTTTTCTCTCGTCAGCCGATTCGCTTCCTCGATAGCGGCACCTCGTCGAATTGCACAATTGTCCTACGATGGGGGGGGGGTGAGGGGCGTTCTGAATTATGCCGAGAATGAGCTCCCGCGGGGGGTAGATAGAGGGCATTGTGGCTGGGTAGAGGGCGCAATTCTGGGTAAACAGTTCTAGAAGGAAGAAGCCTCCGCTCTGTGGTCAGTTGGTTGGCCTTCGCCGGGTTGACAGAAAGCCCCGATTTATATTCCTCTCGGGAGTTCCGACTGACACAATGGAGGGGCCACAAAACATACGTCAATCTCGCCCAACGCGGACACCGGGAAGTGTCGTTTAATTTACTTTAACAAGCTCGCTAATTTTAATATAATGAAAACAAAAAACAAAGAACCATTCAGTCAAACAGGAAAACATAGTGCAGTCGGCCAGTCTGTGTTAATTATAAATTCATCCTTCCTACTGTAAGGACTTAAGTCCAGATTGGATGCATTTAATATCTGCATATCAGTTATTTTAATTCACCCCAGTTAATTCAAGAACAAAACTTAAATTCCGGGTAATTAGATTAAGCCTCTGAGTAGCATACATTTCCTCGATCCTAAAGAAGCGAAGGGGACTTTCCAGCTATTTTTTTTTTGTTGTGATCGTTTAATTGGATTCTATTTATTGTCAGGCCCCTAATAAGGCGAAATCATTCTCTTTTTTGGGTAGCACTAGTGAAACTTTCGCTCTCAATACTGCCCGGCGAACTGGTTCTTTAAGTTCAGAAGTGATTCGCACTTCTTCAGGGCGAGGCCATCTCGCGTCTGTACTTCTTCGTTTCAGAGTAAGTTTCCGGGCGTCGTCTACTGACTGACGGGGAAACCTTAAACCGCGAGAAAAATCGTTTCTGCGTAGGTTTGTCAGACAGTTCCAACAAGAATAAATAAATAGGAAGTTAGAGCACCAAAGCCACGAGGAAGAAGTACAACTGCAGGACCGACAGTGGGCGTCGCGGGTTGTCAAGAATGAACCGATTACTGAAATCATTAATAAAGTTTTTTCTAAAGTCCTCTAAACTTCGAGACCTTGAGAGCTCCTACAGAGGCTCCAGTTCCGGACTTTCCTTCCTACTTAGAATACAATTACGTGTACACCTATGTACATACACAGATTATTTTCAGTGCCATCAATCAATACACCTTGAAGGAGAACATTTTCTTCGATTTAATTCACGAATATATTAATGTACAATTACGTGATAACGTATCACCTAAAATAATCATCCCAATTATTACAGATCGGAACATCAGAAATTTGATTTAACGTATGATATCGCTCTTTCTCATGCTTCAGGTGCTTTTTCTTGGTCGATTAAAGTTTTTCTTTGGTGGACTTAATTTACACTCTAAATTAATAGAATCTTCTGGTACACTCGAAGGGTTGTTCGTGGCCTATCGCTGTTGAAAGAAATTCATCGAACTGTGAGGAAGGGAAAAGAGTGATTTGAAAAAAAAACTATTTTTCCAGAAGTGGACGGTCGCAAAAGTCCAATTTGTAGAGGGGAACACAGGACATTCACTCCCTTTTCTGAGTGGCATTTGTGAAAGTTTTCCTCTCAATGTTGCCTGGCCACTGGTTCTGTAACTTTAAATTCTCAACTAATATCTCCTCGCAAATCAATTGTTCACTGGAATGAACTATTAATTACATAATTGTGTCCAATTCCTTATTAATCGAGGGATAGAGGTATTTCTGATAGTTGGTCTATAAATAGGGAGTGGCGGCTTAGCACTGGGTGACGCGGGAGCTTAAACTGACGCTCTGTGTATTGGAACTCGACTTGCTTGAAACACGCAGAGAGGGGGTCCAAGAACGGTGTTGGGAAGTAAACAAAGTCGAATACCGGGCCCATCCACCGGCGACCAACCTTGGAAGTGGCGGCTGGCAACCACAAACAGACACAGTCACACACGTCACCGAGGGACCAGAACAAGAACAACCTTATAAATAAAAAGGACGCGATTAGGCAACTGCCTGACAGTCTCGATCCAAAAGACATCGTCTATATACGGGCCAGGAGACAAATTCGGAAGAAATAAGAAGTACAAAGAAGAGTTAGTTAGTTCCTCTGTGTTATACGAAACGTATTTGGTTGGAAAACAGTGCATTGTTTACGGTTAGGTGTACCAAGTGAACGGCAAAAATTAAAGCGAAGGTCGAAATATAACCGACTTAAACGATCAGACGAGACGTAAATCCGTATTTAATTACCCAGCGAATTAAATAGTTCCAACTCATTAACCTCGACAATCTAGATAAGTAATTCAAGATGTGCCTAGATTTTCCTCAATTTTGATTTCTTCAGGACACCATCACTCAGATCACAGTATAAGTGAGAACTGAATTGCTATATACAATTTGACCATATCCATTTAGGAAAGAATAATGAAAGGGTCGTAGATGAACAGCATGAAATTGTTCATGTTGTTGTAAAAATTAAATTGAAAATGATTGAAATTCAATACTCTATTACGTAGATTTCGTGTATTTCTGCCTCATCTCGCTGATCTCGTCTTTCGCTTGACCGGTTTCGGCTGCTCGACATCTTCAGTAGCGGTGTTAGTCACTGTTGGCACTTTGGATGTTTTTTGTGCATCCTCAGTGCACTGTCACTGTCACTTGTACTGTGGCGAGCGGCCGAAACCGGTCTAGCAGACAGGAGACAGAAGCACACGAAATCTACGGTATTCCAACCCCTCCGGCAGACCACAAAACAGGCATTCTAAACAAGTTATTAAGAGCGTTCACCTAGTATGTTTTTTCGCAGAAAGAGGTTAATACTACCGATCTTAACATTTTTTTTTCAACTCTATCATATACGCGTAAGAAAAAACTCCTACTATTAGTCGAGCTTCGGGCTAGGAACTGCAAATTTACAGTTGTTGTGAATTTGGTTACGATAGTGTAATGTATTCTGTGTGTATTGTGAGTTCTCGAAAGTGGTGTTTGACCGACCGGCGGGGATAGTTAGTTTATTGGTGGCCAATCTATTGCCGATCCCGTTCGAATCGGATCAATATCCGAGGTCGCAATTTGCCTTGACATCTTATTTTAAATCGTCTTCAGTTTTCAACAGTCATTTTTATTAAAACTCGAAAGAGAGAGAGAGAGAGAGAGATGGGATCCTCGATGGATAACATTTAATACGGCCCTCTCCCTATCAGTTTCCCAAACCGCAGTTAAGCAGCGACCGTGGCATAGTTTTTTTTCTTCCAAGGTATCCACTCCGTGTGGAAATACGGTAAAAGTCGTTCCTTACCTTTTTTTTCCACCGGTTGCGACACAATTCATTCGGCAGAAACGACAAAAAATTACCGTCTCAATTAAATGGCAGTCCAGGAACAACTTCAGTTTTTAACGCGGTTCAACATTTTTACACTCAGATATAAAGCAAGGCTTCAATGCAGACTTGAAGTTTCTTCCAGTTTAAACAAGCCCCTTTTCTAATTACAGCAAACCAAACTAAAACTAAATCCGTCTTTATAATGGATTCCTCATGAAACAATAGAAAGGGGGTCACGATTTAATGAAGGAAAAATATTTTTTCCAAACCCTGTTACATTTTTATTGATTGATAGTTTATTTAATTGGACTATTTTAATAAATATAACTAAAATATTAGTTCCTTATTTCGGATATATTACGTGGATTCCACCGTCAGTCCTCTACCCAAGTGCACCCCAAATACCCAATAAAATATGACAAAAAATAACAGAATCTGTCGACGGTTTTTTTATTCAGCACCGATGTATGCGTTCGAGGCATGTCTATATAACTCATGATGGGGAATATCAATTTCTAATAATTGGGGCGTTACTAATAACTGTACTGGATAATAAAAAAGATGTGGATTCTCCTCTCTCTCTCTCAAGTACAATTTCAAGGCTGGACATGCTTGTTTTTTAAGCACCTGTTATAGAGGACGACACGTGTACCAAGCCCAGAGTCGGTTGCGTAAAAATTCGCCCATGACGTTGCCCAACGTAAAAATACGCAGATTCAGAAATACTCCCCCAAGCAATCAAGTTCAATAGTCCCGGATGTAGCACTTTATGGCCGTGTCTCGCATCGTTACCTTTTATTACACTCGGCGAAGTACAGACAACAAAGAAAACGAAGTATAAATGGACGCGAAGGACCGCTGAGTGCAAAAAATATTCGCCGAAAAAATTATGGAAATGAGTAGAAAAAAGTTTCAATCTCTCAGAAACGCTTTCCCTTACAGTAATAGTGAGGTATTATTCAAAATTGTTGTTACAATGAAACAGGTGTTAGGATGAAAAGATCTGAAAAAAATTTTAACCTGTGCCAAAATTGTACGAGTTACAAGCATTGCGGGTAATAAAGCACATTTTCCTTAATATGGACGTATATTAGATTGGCGGACGAAAAAAATATTAATAAATGTATTTTTGAATTGTAGAAAATTTGGAAAATCTACAGGACAATAAGTCAAAGAGTAAATACGGTAGAACTCGTTCCCGAATTTGATGCAACCGCCGAAATACACTTTAAGGACCTTCACGCTCGGAAAACCGCTGAAATAGCGCCTCAATCGAGACTGGTTTTCAACAATGCGATTAACACAACGCCATTTGTCAAACCGACCGATTTGTAAGCCTTAATAACATACAATTATCCAGCCGGACAACAGTGAACAACGAAACCGCCTGTATCTGTCTCTTTTTTGTATGCGAGTTTCTCCTGTATGAGTGAGTTTCTCTTTCGTCTCACAGCCCCGAAAATTAAGTGCCGGCCAATATTCTAGACCAGTTTTTTTTAAAATGAAATAAACGGATAACCGATACGAATTACCGATTTAAATAGACACGTAGAGATTTTTTTTTTACAATTAGGTCTCCTCTCCGACCGATCAATACGGAACTGTCTTCACGCGTCTCTTCCGGTCCGTTCGGTCCTAGACCGGTTTGGGATAACACAACCCCGAGACAACAACCGAGGATGCAGCCGAGTCCGCTCAACGACGCTTGAGATTCACTCCCGAAACTACTGACGTTGGCGAGAAGCCGAAACGGTCAATATAACTGTCAAATTTAGAGCTGATTAAGACTCATTTTGAAAATTTACATCTCAGTTTATATTGGAACTGACTTTTCTACGTGACATATTTCTAATTGTTAGAAGATTATTTCCGCATTTATTTTTCGCAAACTGTGCTTTTTTCGTGTAGCTTTTTGTTCTTCGCTTAATACTTCGCCTAATTTTCTATCGCCTAGTCGTTTTCCCTCTTCAGTATATTTTTCTTCACTCTGTCGAGACACGTTTGACAGTTGTCAAACAAAAAAGTTTTGTACGTCCTGTTCTAAGTCCGTTTAGTGTATGACTCCTTCTGTTTTCCAATGTTCTAAGTTAAACTGTTAATTTAAAACTGGACTAAATCTCACCTTCTTTTTGACATCGTCCATGTCCTCCCGCTCCTGGTCCTGCTCCTTCTCGGCGGGCTTCTTGGTCCCCTCGTCGATGATGTAGTCCGCTTCCAGCTTGTCGTTGTTGTTCTCCACCACCGCCGTCGGCGTCATCCTCTGGCCGTACAATAGACTGTTGTCCGCCGGCGTTGGCTGCAGACTGCCCGGATGGCGCTGGGAGACGTACTGGTGGGGCAGGGGTGAGGAGGTGGTGGAGGAGGAGGAGGAGGTGGAGGAGGGGCTGCGTGCAGGCTACACGGCAGGCGGGTGCGTACTGCGGGCCGCTCACAACAACACAGCTGCTATAGTGGTGGGGGCACAACATCTCGCCCACCCCTGGACCCAGCACCCAGTACCATCCTCAACATCACCACTCAAGTCCCCCCCCCCCCCTCCCCCCCCCCCCAACCATCATCAGCTGGCATCATTCTGATGACTCGGAACTGATTTGATCCCACGGAATAACAATCATACTTCTTAAACTGTAAATTATAATACATTGAAGTTCGAGCAGCACTAATAACAAGTAGACTGAATAACGGAAGAGAAACCCGCTGGCTTCCCCCTTTTTCTAATTTTAATTATGATATCGGAAGATAGTAGGGTTTGTACAATTTGCTTAATAAGAAATTTGTTATATTTTTGTACGGCGAGGTATCGGACAAACGGGACTTTAAGATCTGTATTTTAGGCTCAGGTTGCTCAGCAATACGCGAGGTGCTCTGGTTATTTACGCTAATATTTTCAAATGTAGGGTTTCGATTTTGTCCAACCAACAATCGTACACTTTATAGGCGCAATTGTCCCTGTCCCAATAATGAAGAAATCACCAACCAACTGAAGATGGCGAGCAGCCGGAAACCGGTCTAGCGAAAGAGCAGACCGGCGAGAGGGGGCGGAAGGCGTTTATTATCGACCTCCCAGCAAAATGTTTATTAATCTTCGTTTCCGTTCATTACAAAATAACACATAGGAACGCGGCGTCATTCTAGTTCGGGTTTTTTATTATTTTTTTTACTTATTTCTCCGCGTTACAGTTGAAGAGAGGCCGTGCTCCAACTCGAGCTCCAAGGTTGGCCATCCAGGTGGACGTTCATCCAGACGTATTTCAGAACAGGTTGGAGGTGTTCATCATTTTACGCTCGGCGGGCCGCAGAAAATTGCTGGGCAGGGCCATCAACATGGCCAGCACTAGCCATCTATCTGTCTATTTATCTATCTGTCTATCTCTCCCCTCTACAGCTATACGGCTAATTTCTAAGAACCGAACAGAACCGAGAGCATACGGAGAGGTTACGGCCATCCGCCACCGTCGCCAGGTAAAAAAATCAAGCGTGTAATAAAACCTGAAAAAATTAAAACTAAAAAACGTAAACCGTTATAATAAAAGTAGGGTCAAATCTACGGGACACAACACTCTCCATAAATTGTGATACGGACAATTTCCTGGTTATTCGACGTAAGGCAAAAATCTATTATATTTCAGAAAATATCCGGGAGGAATGTAAGTTGCGAACTATTAAAATATGCGCTCAAGTGTGTGTATTCTTATTGTAGATTCCGCGATCTGGTCTCCTGCCAGACCACCGGTTTCGGCCGCTCGCCATCTTCAGTAGCGGTGTGATTCATTTTGGTACGAGGCGAAAGACCAAACAGGCGACAGACCACAAAACAGATATTCATACTCTGTAACCGTTGCCTCCATCGAATTATTTAATATAATTATCGACAAAACTTTAATGAAAGCGTAAAATGGCTTTTAGTCACGAGCGATTACTTAACAAAGTAGTAAAAAGTCTCTCAGTAAAATATAAGCGCGTAAACAGAGCTTAATGTTTTCATCAGAAGCTATGTTCGTGAAATATTTATTAATCTAATTGATATCACATTTAATTACGCCACGGACACTAATAGACCGAATTTCTGACATAAAAACTAGTGCGCCATTGAAAACGCTTTCGTAAACACGCATCGAATGTCTTAAAAGATATCATAAAAATATTGATTTAATGAGGTATAAATAAAATGTTGAACGCACCTTCAGCGTGAACCCGCCCAGTCCCACTCCACGAATAGAATCTAACCCCGATTTTGTACAATTCCACTTCCGGATTCTTTCAAACAGTTCTCATCATTTTACGCATATAAAAATAGAGAAAACGTAAACATTAATACGTAAATATACTTTGCCCCTTCGCCCAATGTCCTCAATGTTACCAACCAAAATTTCAATAAATCAATTATGAAACAATTATTGTCATAAATCAAATCAAGTTATTAAATATTATTAAACAAAAATTTTACTTTTTATTTAACAACAATACTTTAAATATTTATAAAACTGTAATTTCAACCTGATGTCTGGTTTATATACTTTAAGTTGCTAATTTATCTCTCATGTAGTTTAACTCTCACGTCTCATGCTGCATTTTCTCATTTTAATATTTTAATGCGTCGATTTCGTTTCTACGAATTGATCTTTGAATTTTTTTGTAAACAATTTAATTATATTTCTCCATCAAATGGGAGCACAGAGTAATGGCTCCAAACTGGCCTAATCGCCCATTCCAGTTTTGTGTAAATTTTCCTCAACCTCCAGCAAATCTATAAATATCACATAAGTTTCGACCCAAGTAGTTTTCTAAAGGCAATATTATAATATCCGTCCAAAGGCGGAAGGCATATTAATTATAAGTCAGGAGGAAGAAAAATGAGAAAAAGACAATGAACAATGAAAACAAAAATAGCTAACATCGTATGAACTACATACATAAGGCAGACCCGAATATGTTTTCTTAATGTTTTATGAAATTGAGGTATTTTTATCAGCTCGATTATGGGATTTGGAACTGTCGAAAAAATTATAATTTTTAAAAAACAATTCTGCAGCACAGTTTTTCCTTAAATGGATATACAGCGCTCTCTGTTGACGACGGTCCGGAACATGTCTCCCGGTACTCGAATACTTCACAAATCTCGATATATATAATATATAATAACTTCAACGGGAACACCCAAAAGGGAGAACTTACCTCCAGTCGATTTAAATTAATTACTACGTACTATAACCGTAAGTAATTGTGGAAATATGGTATGCAGTAAAACTTTGATTGGAACACTTATTGTGGAACGCACTGCCTAGAAGGCAGACTCCGTGCCAAGTAGCACATGGCAAACTCTTGCTACCAGATAATATTTCAAAAGTCAGTCCGTTATTTAATTGCCGATTCTAAACGCTCTTTCTTATTAACACTATTACGAGTGCCCGTTTAGTCTGTTATACTTCTGTTCTTTGCATAACGCTCTGGGGTAAAAGTGAAATATCAAGTAAGTGCAGATCCTGCGGTATATTTAAACTTAATGCAGCCGCACTGAGGGCGGTTAAATTACTTTAACTGGTCGAAAATATTTAGGTGACTCGAGGGGACCAAATTTAAACGCATTTCTGAACGCTAGGCGTGTCGAAATATTTTTAACTTTGAAACCGGTCGGTCGGATAACAGAACTGGAAAGAAACAGTTTTTCACCCGAGCGTTATTTTCTTCCAAAAACCGCCGGGAATACAAGAGCGCATAATTGTAAACCCAATTCTTTGGTTAGTTATTAATTATTCTTCGTATTAAATCTTTGTAATTGAACGCCCCACCTCGAACATGTCAGATCGGATGTAAAAATAGTCCTGGCAACGTTAGTTAGTCAAACCGGCGGTCGGCACCTTATGCCAATTAGCCAAATATACAGATATAGAATAATGTAGGCCTCAGTGACAAAAATTTAAATTTGATCCCGACCTAGTAATTCGCCGTCCAAACGCTTCCGTCAATAGGACGCAGATTACAATTGTCTTAATTGCCTCAATTCAGTTTATTGCAGTTTAAGTCGCTTTTTAGAGATATGACCCTATTTACGCTGAAATTCAACGTTCAAACGGTGTCCGTATGCTCGTCATTTCTAGATATTTGTGACATTCGCGGATTCCTATCCTTCCCTATCTCACGATACCGATGATACGTTTGTATTCTATAACTGAGCTGCATTATCATTAACTATGACGACAAATAATAAAACTATCAAATTATCATTCTCTGTCCTTTATCCAAAGCACGCAGTCAAATCAAAGTATTAAATAGCGTAATGATTAACGATGTGACTGGACAGTCACAGCCAGAGGTTGGCCTCTCTAGTCATGAACTTGAACTTGACTGAGTAAGGGCGCAATTTTAGCTTGTGAAGGGGGTTGAAGGGGAGGAGGGGCGTGCGCACAGTTATAGCTTACCAAGGAGGGACAACTGCTTAAACTCGAATTCTAAATTTTTCTCGTCGATCAATACCTCGGTCCCGGGGCGACCGCAGGGAGGGGGAGGGATGGATGGAGGGAGGGTGAGAGGGAGGGAGGGAAGTGAATATCTCGCCTGGCTTCTTTTGGCCAAAAAAATGCCATAATCTCTATACCGATGCCGAATAGTGACGTTCCACCTCGCGGCAAAATCGTAAATAAACGTCCCATTTCCGTCACACGGCCGGAACGACAACTAATATGAGTAAGAGCCGGGGTTACACACGACGACAGGTCTGTAGACCATTTTTTGGCGATTAAAAACACGCTTTTTATCGCGGTAAGTGCAGATTTTGCCCTCTGAACCCGGCTCAAGTGTGCCCTGAGTGGGTCATGTACAAAGTTAATCCCGCTGTTAGTTGCGGTACCGGCCGGTAGAGGCCGCCCGAGTGTAACAAACGGGTACCGCCGAAATGTGTGCCACATTTGTCACACGGCTATTTCGTTTTTGTCGCTCCGAACATATTTCAATCTTATTGGTACAAGTAGATCTTTAACGTGACCTTAATTGCTGGCCCTGATTACGCTTTTTCTTCTGCCAGTGTATATATTTTTCAGGGTACGAAAATGTCCCTACTGCATAAAATGTTTATAATCGGGTCAGGGACATATTTGGGGTGGAAGGGCTCGAGAGGGACTGCGGACAATTTCGGTACTATTTGTAGGGCTAGTTCTGCGCTATAGTCCTTGACCCTGCTGGCTCCAAGTGGGACCGACTAAATACCTGGTCTGGGGCTCCAAGAGGAAACTTTTGTTTATTTAAACGAAATTCGTTTAATTTCGATTGTCAGAATTAACATTTATAGAAAACTGACGCCAGGTCCTTAGTTTTTATTTTTTAATAATCGAAAACATCCAGCGTTTTTATTGTACTATCAGAAAGTACGAACTTTATGAAATGCATCGTGGAGGCAACAAAACTAATAACTAATATGAACTTCACTTTTGTTCCACTCTTCAGTCGGATTTCAAAACAATTTCCATCGATTGCAACACGTTGAGTCGACATGTTCGAGTACTTTAAAGCTCTTGTATTCCGTCATCAATTTATCGAAGTGTCACCGAGATATAAACAGAGTTTGCGTTAAAGCTATTTCTTCAAATCCTTCAGTTCAGATAACATTCTAAAAAATAAAATCCAGATTTTTGTATATATATATATATATATATATATATATATATATGCCGGTTTGGTTTTGCCTAGACCGGTTTCGGCCGCTCGCCATCTTCAGCAGCGGTGTTAGTCAATTCGGCACTTTGGATGTTTCTTGGGCATCCTCACTGCACTGTCACTGTCACTTGTACTAGATGGCGAGCGGCCGAAACCGGTCTAGCAAGAGACTAAACCGGCGAGAGGAGACAGAAATCTACGGTATATTCCAACCGATCGCAGACAACAAAAGCAGGAACTCTAAACGAATTCTTTCTGTAGCCCAGTAAATAAATCGTGATATCGGGACTGTCATCGCGAAAGTCACTCGAAACAATTTTGAAACTTCTAAAAACGATACTTTAGATCTGACTTAAGTTTAATCTCTCGAACCGAGTACAGAAAGTGACCACCGGCTCGGCTTCCGCGGCCGAAAAATATGAGATAAAATCTGGGGGATAGAACAGAAGGGCTAGAGGGGTTGTTGGGAGGCGGCGGCCAAATAAAGGCCGCTACGACGCTTTTAAATTATCGGACGGGGTCAATCGCTCGTCCGTCCGTTTAAATTGGCGTTTAAAATAGTGACCCGGTGAAATATGGCGGCTGGCCCGTGTCCAATATGAGAGGAAGCGGTCGTTTACACCCTCGGTGTACTACCTACTTACACTGCCTCCTACCTGTTCTATTCTATTTCAGCATCCTCAACCCCCCACCCTCCAGCTCCAACCCCCCGGTGCACCCCTTAACCCTCTTAACCAGGTGCAAATCTCGAGCACTCCGTGGACTGCACCCGAGGCCAATTGCACGCGAGCCACATTTCAACAAATTAAATAGGCCATTTAATCGCCCCATTTCCCACCGAATGCGCCCCCGACAAGAGACAGTTACGTGAGGACGTTTAATTTTATTTCCGAATAGTTTCGCTGCGAGGCGTCTCGACGGAGCCCGCAGATTTCCCCCACAGTTTCTACTTTGGAGAGAACGACTACCGGCTTTGGGCTTTTGCACTGTGGTCTCTAATGGAATTCTTTCGATTTCAGTTATCGGGCCGAAAACACGCTGATTTTTTATTGCCGAAGGACAGACGATAGGCTTACGCGATAAAGATTATTTTACGCGATAAAATTCGGTATCTCTTTCGTCATTTATTAAAACCGCCTCTAAACCCGCTTAGATCTCTCGCCCGATATTCTGTTCGTCGATCGATGCGCGACAAAAAAATCGTTACGAAAAAAGTTTCGGCGATTTCGTTGTTATACGCCCATAAACAAACCGTTTTCTGATAAATAAACACATTGGAATAATGGTGAATTTGCCTCTCAACAATTGTCTACTCTAGATTTGACCCCGACCTTCGAAGGGGGGAAAATAATTTCTTATTTATTGGCACTGGGCGCTTTTCCAGGAAAACGAGGAGGAGAACTAGCCAAGATTCGCGGGGAGAAAATTTAAGATTAAAGAAAGTAGCAGTCGCCACCCAGAAAAGAGAATGGAAAACAGACGGAAATTGGATTTTGCGGGACCGCTTAATAAAAAAGGACGGATATTGAAATTAGATTTCATCGATATTTTATTTTTATATATTTTTTAAATCACGCCGGCTTCCTTCCTCACATTTCGATGAATCCGCGATGAGTGAAACGCTGCCGGTATGCTAGAAGATTTTTAAGGTTTTTAAGGAACCAGGGCAGAATTCAATGTGAAGGTTTCATACGGTACACGCCATCCAGAAGAGAGAATAAGCTAAGAATAAAAAATCCCACAACTTTTTATATTTTAAAACAGTCCGAAAATGTTATAGTATTCATCCGGGAGCAATTAAAAATAAAGAAAAATAACGGTGTAATTAGCGTAGTAATTACTACGGGGTTAGGGGAGAGCGGACATTGACTCTGTCCTCTGTGTTAGCTTAGCACGTGGCGGCCGACCATTGTCCTTATTCATAGTTTTAAAAGCCGGTCTTCCCTCTGAAACCCAATAAAAGTAGAAATAACGCCGGTAATAAAACCCGAATTTCATTGCTCAAGTCTCAAAGGAAACTGCAAAAGGTAGGTAAGCCATTTATAATTTTTTCCGAATACAGAAATTTAACATAGAAAAGAAAGACAACAACTGACAAATTGATAATATACAGTTGTATATTAAACTGTTTAATTTGGCCGTTTTGTATTTGCTGGGTTACACAAAGCGTTACAGCTCACACAGAATACGATCCGTAATCCTTCGTAAAGTCGTTAAAGCGCCAACCTTTATGTTTCCGACCGCACAATACATAAGGATGTGAGAGTTCACTTTTCCCCAATATATAAATTCTTCCGTTCAAAACTGTCCAATCGATCTAATCCCTCGATGTGTCACTTTTTCTGAAAATCCCTGAACTGATAAATAGTGATTTCCTCAATAGCCAGTATTAAGAGCAGTTCCATCAATGGGATCAACGATTGATTCTCCACCGAAAGTACAAGTGTTATCAAATTTAAAAAAATTTTATTCGTGACTCGAAATAAGGAAAAAATATCTTCGCCCTACTGTTCAAGATCCGAACATAAAGCAGAAAAAAAACGTATTTTTACTTATGCGTCTAATTTTTTAAAATACAATCTTCACATTTGAAACGTGTCTAACAGTCCTGCTGAAGACAGAATACCCGTCTTGATCCTTTATTCTGCCGTCTCTTGATTTTCTTCTTGAGCATGCAACGCGCTCAACTGCATGACCTTCGCGCCGTGACACCGCACATTTGGGCCCTTATCACCAGTACGCGAAAAGCCAATTGTGTTTCGATCCGGCAACTACTTATGCGCACTAAATAATCTATTTTCGAAGTATTTTTTTTTTTAAAGAATTCTGACAGAAATTATAGTTTCCGGTGTTTCTATTAGGCGCAGTTTATAGATTTAGGTAATAGGTAGAAAAAAGGACTGTGCAACGATAGAGGCGACTCCTTCATTGTGTATAATAAAATATACCCGGGATATTTTTATGTTTTTCAAGCAACGCTAAATCTCAAAATCGTACAATCCTAAAATAATTCTGCAGTGACGTCGTAGATTAAGTTAGGGGAAAAACCAAAAACTGTTTCTCCTTAACCAACAAATTCGTAGAAGACCTAATCGCGTAATTTGATTTCACAGTCGAGATAATAAATGATTCATTGCCACTCGCGACAAGAGCGATAAATAAATATTTCATTGTATTCCGATGGTATATATATATATATATATATATATATATATATATATATATATATATATATATATATATACTTTGTCTGGATCTTGATATGAAAAGTGTCCGCTAAAACCTTTCGTTTATGTGAATTCCCTCTACCTGCCATCTCGCCGGCGTACAGACGCCGCCGCTTCCGAAAATATTCAATTACAGGAAATTTGTTGTAAATATTGTAATATAACAGTGTAAAATGCCCGCGTGTTACTCCTGTGAAAACCTTACGTTTGTTTGTTGTTCAGCGGATGTAGTAGTTACATAATTCTCAATTGCGTTTCTTCCGATAGCGGACTCGAATCAAATTCGAAGCAATAATAAGCGAATTCGGGTCGATATTTTTTTTCGCTTCTTTTCGAGATAACGATGCTAATTAATTATTTCCCGTGAGGTATACCATACCGTACCGAGTAACGCCTACGCATACTGTACTCTGAGAATAGGGTACGTTCGAAGATTAAACAAAGTGTAATCTAGAGTTGATCTAGTCGGGAACAGAGCACAAAAGGATTGGAAATTCGGGAAAATACCGGGTACAAACTCAAATTGGATACCTCCCTTTTGCAGTTTTACCCAGTGTTCTTTAGTCCACCGTTAATGTATCAAACCGCAGGATAAATTGCGGTTTGAAAGTCCCGTCCGTTCACCAACAGATTCTCGTTATTTAAATCCTCGCATTCCAAACTAACCAATCGTTTAATTCCAGAAAATCCCGAGAGGAATGGCCGCGTGACATCCTCACTACTCTGTGAGGTACAGTAACGAATTCTCCACCATTAAGTTATAAAAAAATAAAGAGGATCCTGTTGGATCTCATTTTCCCACGTTTATAATCCGGGTGTAATTCGACATTCCTGTAATTAGGACCGATTCCCTTCGCGAACGTCACCCTTTCTACCGTTCTCATAATTGCGCTAATCGTTGCATTTTTGACAAGTCGGCGCTAATAGGACAACATCTCCGAGGCTGTACGCATAAGAGGGCTAAACTGGTCCCGATCTACTAGCCCAAGAAGCAATTGCCCCGGGGAGGGATACCTCGGGGGAATTGTCGGGGAAAAATGAATGTTGCGGGTTATATAAAAGACCAAGGTGAACGGCTGTGCACCGCGTCACAGAAATCTTGAACTTCGGAAGGTCGGAAACGAAGGTCGGGGATAGGATAAAACGGTATTTCGGTTTATCGGGCTATTCCGACAACCTTCTTTGTTACAAAAGCGGGCGGTTACAATTGGAAATGTTTCGGTTACAATCGGCGTCGCTTTAGCGATTCCACGAGGCGCCCTCGATAAAAAAAAATTAAAATTCCGATACGGGGTTTTGATACCTTCCCTACCCCTGAGAAAACTTGGCATTTGGAGAGTTTCGCGAGGAAAAACGTGACGTCGTACGAGCTATTTCTGGACTATGGGGCTGGACAGCTCTTGACGAGGGATATTTTGTTCTCCAAGGTCCGCTAAGTCGCCCATTGAGCGTATCGGTAGGGGGGGGGGGAGGGAGGAAGCGTCTATTTCGCTTTCCCGACCGGTCTTTTTCTTTTTCGGAAAACCCAAACCCGATATGAACGATGCGCTTTGTTCCAGGTCCCGGTTTTCTCCAGTCGAAGGATCCACCCCTAACCCTCCCCCGCCACATGCACGATCTCGAAGTCTCGAGCGGTCAAAGGTCACGCAGGAAAAACGTAACCTAATCTTAAAAAATTCTTGGCTTACAGTTTCTACAAATTCCTCCAATTAGGAAGAAAATCCCAGTCAAACTTTTCCCGTTCAATTCATATTCATTGGTCATGACTCCCCCCGGTCATAAAAATGATAGAAACGGTTATCCATTTTTAAGCTTTCCTTTGTCAAACGAACAGAAATTTTCACTCCCGGGCTACCGCCAGAGTATCGTACAATATTATTGCAGATAAAGCTAAAACGTCACTGCTCTTGATTTGATTAGTGGTCAGAAATATTGGGTTATCACCAATAACAGATTCCCAACTCGAACGCTATCTTATACGTACATACATACATGTGTGTGTAATACCATATATATATATATATATATATATATATAACGAATATCTTATACTGTCCGAAATATTCGACTTTCAACTCGAACGTAACCATATATATATATATATATATATATATATATATATATATATATATATATATATCATGCCTCAAATTGTTTTTCATTAAAAGAAATTTCAAATTATTTACAACTTGAGGACTAATTCGACATTCTGATCAGTGTAGTCCCTAACGCCGTTCCGGCATACCCATGATGGGTCCTTCAGCGATTTTCCTCCTATCATCAACGGCGGTTCGTAAGCCCCGTTTCTTTTATTGGCCGATTTTTTTCCCGACTCTCGTTTTCCTTCTAACAGAAAAATGGTCGATAAACTCTGGGAAAGTTGAATATAAAATTGGGCGATCGTAGTTGGATGATGCTCGGAAATGGGGGAGGAGGGGCCGGTCATTTGGCGGAACGACGTCACTGGAAATCAATGCAGGGCATTCCCCTGCCCCTCCACCGCCAGTAGAACGCTCTACACCATTATTGAACGGTCTTTCAGAAGTACCAAACGCGAGATAAAACAAATTCAACAACACCGAAAGCGTACTAGAACTGTATAGAATTTTCAATTGTTCCCATTACCTCAATCCATCGAGGTCGTAATATATATATATATATTAATTGAAAAAACAATCGATTCCAGAGGGAATATTAAACTTCTTCGAATATTTTTATTGAACATTATAAAATATTTGATGCGATTACATGTTACATAGAGTAGTTATGGAAACATTAACGAGCTCCAAGTGTCCTTTTACGGTTGCGAAGGCAATGTTCGAGGTGTAGACGTAGCGATTTCTGGTCTTTCCTTTATACAGCCCCATTAATTAGTGTTTAGGGACAGTTATGCGCCCGCCACGGGACGTTAACAATTGATATTTCGAGGATTTTTACAGTTCCGACAGTAGATATTCAGGGCCCATCCACAACCTGACCGCACGACCTGCGAACACCGCTGTTCAGTGTCAATGTCCTCGTCGCGAGTGAATTTAAAGCGTTTTGTTAATCAACGGGACTGCGTCAAAACGTTTTCGACAACATATATCGCCTGTTTGAAATATTCGCGATATATTTTAAATTGTATAGAGATAGGGGTCTTGTAAAGCGCTTAGGCGAGATGGCATAGTTCCCTGGGCCGTTGAATACAATGGTTGTAGGCGACTAATGACTAATCCGAGTGGCGTAAAAAGTGGAATTTCAAGATCAATAATTAAGACAAAGAAATAAAATAAATTTCCTTTTGTATTTTTTTATATGAAGTGATGATTCCAACAACATGCAATATTAAGCGTTAAATCTTATTCGTAACCTATATTACGAAATAAATCTACATTGCCATCAGCAGTGTATTAAGAATTGTTATTTCCTTTCAAACAATCGACATGTGAGGATCTAAATTTAAATTAAAAATTTTCTAGCACCGATAAAGGTGTGATTTAATGCATTCAACTTTCTATTTTAATTCCCCAGTACAATAACTTTTATTTGTTCACTATTCGAAGAAGAAAATATTATACATGGATATAAATATACTATTTAGAACCCCGACTGTTTAACCAAAATGTGATCTACTATTTTTTATTGATAATGACAAGTGTAAATAGGTGGTACAGAATCTGACAGTTATGATGCATATGACAGCACTGATTCTAAAAAGTATTGATTAGAAATAAAAATGTCTTATTAACGCTTAATTCATTTTGTATATTTATTAAAAGAATAATTAAAATTTAGAACTAGGCAACTTTTAACACATAAGGGTTTTTCTTATACACACGGATATTGTAACAATCTTAAATTATGAAATAAATGAAAATAAAAAAGCTTTTTGTGTATTATTTTCATAATAAATGTATTTGGGTTTTATACAATGAAATTTGTTACTAAGCTATCAATTAGTAAAAAGTCCTGCTATTAGTGAGGATAATTTCTTTACTTTAAAATTGATTGATGAAATGAAGGCATTACAATGGTTATAAAATTTTCTTTGTGACATACAGTGTAGCTATTGAGATCTATTGAACCATCAAGCTCATTGAAAGTTTCTTCTCATGAAGTACATTCGTAACAGTATTATAATATACCAGTAGCCATCATTAGCACACTAGGACAAAACATTAGCAGCATTTCAATAGAAATTCATAATGATAAGGGAGTTAAATTTTAAGGTAAAGCATCCTTTAAAGAAAAAATTACTTAACAAAAAAAACATAATTGCAAGAATCACAAAACACGATAAAGAAATCAAAACATTCGACAGTGTTCAACTGTGTGAGAAGCTTTCAACTGCTTATTATATTCCCATACTTAAACTTAGAGAAACAATATTTCAATACATTTACTACCCCAGATAACTAAAATTCTTCAAATCACTTGCATTGGAACAAATTAAAAACTGAACTCAAAATATATACAGTTTGACACAAACGAAAACCATACACAAGCAAGGCAACTGAGTACAGAGAGAAAGAGAGAGAGAGAGAGAGAAATTATAAAACAGCCTGTAAACATAAGTGAGAGCAATGTGCTACCTATTTTTACAAACCAGTTGTCCTTGTTTGCTTGGGTGTCTGAAAAGCCCTGGTGGGTGCTCCTTAATTTACCTATATGCTATAATAAGATGTTGGCACCATCTCAAATGAATTTAAAGTATAAACAGCCTACAAACAAACTCATTCCAAATTATCTACACAATTCAGTCATAATATCCCAATCCTAAATATGTACAATTAAAGTTCTGAGACTACTATTATTAATGGATAAATTAACAACGCTAATTGCTCACAAAGGGCAAACAGTTGTGTTTACTATCGGTAGTACATTTTTTGGGGTGAATATGAATCAGCGCTAGCAGACTGTAGTGTACAAAAACAAGAAATAAAACATGTTTAAGCCCACATTTTTGTAAATGACTTCTCTTTGAACAATCTATCCTAACATAAGTTGAAGTTTAATATAGTTACAAGAGAAAACCTACAAGAACACACAACAGTCCTTATTCATAAAGCAAAATCTCTGGCAGTTATACTGGCTTACCTCCCACAGAAATAACTTCCAAAATTTCCACCTCGCACAAGTAATATTAATTACGCAATCGGAATATCTCGATATTATGTATAAAAAAACATAATTATAGTTTGTATCAAGTGTATTTAACAAACGCTCCTTGTAGTATGATTTACAACTTTGAAAAATGATTAAATTGATTTTACTAATAAAACAAAAAGCAGATATACAAAAGAATAATTGAGAATATCATAGACAATTACACAATCTACACATCTGCCCTAGTCTGAAAAAATACAGACTGGAGCATGAGAGAACATTACAAAATAGAAACATTTGGCTAATGCATTTCTGAATCCTTGGATGGTTAAGAGTTTTTAAGTAAATTTGCAAGCTAAGTTTAAGAATCAGATTAACACAATCTAATTCCGAATAATAGTAATTATAATAATATAATAATTAAGAATAAATTACGCTATTAAATTTACAATTTTGTATTTTTTTAATGTAGAAAATAAGTCCCCACTAAATGATTAGCAGTTTTAAACTACTGTGGCAACACTTCACACTCCCGATGTCAACCAATGATTGTAAAATATCAAATTAATAATATTTATAAAGCCACACCCCACGCGGCCTTCGGTGCAAAGGATAACACAAAATACGGCCAAAGACAAAAGGAAAATAAGTATATACGTATAAATATAAAATATTAAAACCCAAATACATCGTGAGTAAAAAAATGTACAATTTCATGAAACCATCAATTTTTAGTTGACTTCTTAGATAAACCGTTTGTTGATGCACTGGGGGTGTTGCAATCTATTGTTGATTCAGAAATATAGGGACCTACAACCAATGCTGCCCACTCAGTGTATAAGTGCGGTGTTCTGGTTGCAGATAATGGAACGAAATGGATGAACACTGGACAATGCCTTGTGATTAGGTTAAATCACATCACATAGCATACTTGCGTGTCCATTCGCGTGCAAGTTCATTGTATTTCTCCCGATCTGTTTTATATATCCTGGCTATCTCGGGAACCAATGGGTCATCAGGATTTGGATCACAAAGTAGCGAACAAATTGATAACAACACTGAAAAAGAAACATTCAACAAATGTGAAATTTCATCCTACAACAGAGACTATATACATACAATTTTCTTTAAGAACCTGTACACTAATTAAATTAGTCAATGCATTAATATGGAATCAGCCCCGTCTATATATTGGATGAATGTTCAACACTACAAAAATGTACACTGCAGGAGGCACATAACTATGTTATTTTTAACTCTCTTTTACTTACAAGTGGTGTTCACCTCTTAACCCAAACACGTTGGAACAAATTTAACTATATTTTATGTTCCATAATTTGGAATTATAAAAATAAACAAAAATTATTAATCCACGTAACTGAATAAAACTCTACCATAATATTCAGTATTCAATGTTAATAGTAACTAAAATACAGGGATATTCAGAATAAAAATGCAACCCTTTAACTGATTCATTCTTACACTCTCCTATGCTGACAACTTATGGATTATATATTGCCTACTACAATTTCTTGGTGACCTCTCATTAAAGAATATCGATGAAAAAAAAACATTAATTTCTTACCTTTCGATATTGTTAGAGCTGGGGACCACTGAGATCTCAAAATATCCAAACAAATGCTACCATTACTATTTATATTAGGGTGGTAAATTCTTGTAGTGAATGCCACCTGAAATAATATTCACCAGCTTATAGATTTCAGCTTATTTGACATATAATACAGATAGAATACATTGCATATCAACTTAAAGTACCTTCGGAGGCTTAAAAGGGTAGTCTGTAGGAAAATGAATTGTTAAAAAAAAGACTCCTCCTTGGTATGGGCTATCCGGCTGAAATATGAAAGAAAACATGTTATAATTTTCCTACAGTAATAATTTTAACACAATGTATACCTAACCATCAATAGCTCAAATGAGTTGAACTGGAAATTCTCAAATAGATTTTAGTATAAAACATCTATTTAAGTACATACCGGGCCCATGATTGTTGCCTGCCAGTGGAATACTGAAAATTATAAATTTGAAATTAAATTCTGCCTTTCATAGTTTTGTCAAAAATGAAAGATAAAATTGAAGCTGTTGGACTACAAATATTGCCATAATTTAAAATAACAACCAAAAGAAATCTTACAGTCATCTCCAACAGGTCCAGCTGAACATTGGGCAGGAGGATCCCTACCAAGGTCTTGCAGTTCCTTTAACAAAATTAAATTTACAGAATTTGTAGGCATTTACTTTAGGAACAATTCAAAACATACAAAACAGTCCCACTTCAAGAGGTTTAAGATGGGAAAATTACAATTTCATTTCAATGAGGAAATATAAATTAAATATCTACTATCAAAAGATAACAAGGGTAAATCAAGATTGATCAGTGTGAGGAGTGATCTTCAGAACCACATTAAACCCAATATATTTTTGCTTGAAACAAAAAACAAATATAGACAGAAATAAATTACAATTTTTGAGGGAACAATGATACTTTATTACTACTGCCTTCCAAGAAAAGTTTTTCAGAAAGTAAATAAATCATGAGGACTGTTATAATAAATAAATATGTTAATTCGAGGATAATAAAAACCATATAATTAACCTAAGTTTTATTCTTGAGCTAATAAAAATGCTACACACAGAATGCTAACTTGCCCACTGTGGCAATTTGGATATAAATCAATATCGTAGTGTTAACAAATGTGGTAATTTTAGAACATAATGTGGCCACATTTATTTCAGTATCTGTAAAAAATATTTAAACAGCAATAGACATTTTAAATTCACTTAAACCTACACATATTCCTAATTAATAGCTTCAAATGAACTGTATCTTTGGAACCTTTCATATTTAAAATGAATTCATATTTCTGAAAACTGACACATGTAAAATGAGTCATATATTAAAACAGAAAATTAAACGGTATAAAATGAATTTGTTCGGGTTAGATTTAGTAAAATATTGTTAATAATTTTTCTTAAACTTGTGAAGGAAATAAACAACAGTACCTAAAAGCAAAAATAAAGATTAACAAACTGCTAAAGATTAGGTTATAAGAAAATAAAAAAAGTTAACAGAGGAATATATAATTACAACTGAAATGCAAATAAATTAAAACAACAAATCATTAAAATATTCGATTGTAATAATTATTAATTTTGGTATATAATAGAATAAGTTGGAAGTAAAAAGGTAACTACTAAATGGATAACCACTTCTTCCTGTTAAAGCCTACGACCATTTAGAACTTCTTATGGTCTACTTTGTAGGCTGCCACAAGAAAATTAACGCATTATAATACGAACAACGGCAAAAATATAGGCATAAATTTACAATAATATTTCTAATTGACGATTTTTCTAATGCAATTAACGGTAAAATAGCGTTTTCACTGGCCTTAGTCTACATTCTACAGCTGCATAGTCACTGTAGCCAATTCCGAATCGTTAACATGCTGTAAAAACCGCGCTTGTAGGAATAATTGTTATATGATTATAGCGCTTACCTTGTTAATTCTTTTCAAAGCCATTTTATGACCTGTTTTTTATTAAAAAAACACTACTTCTAACACACAGGACGACAGGAACCGCTATCAAAAAGACCTAAGATTGGGAAATGCAAGATGGCCGCTTTCGAGCGATGGTCAATGAGTCAAATGCTGAAGCCAATGACCCAGTAAATTAATTTCACTCCCAGAAATATTCCGATTCGATTAGATGCTGTAATAAATAAACGCTTGAAAATGGACGAACACTGTCAAATTGTACTGGCGAAATAATGCCTTGTTTCGAAATTTATATAAATCAGATAGCGTGCACCGAGAGTAAAGATTAATTCCTAGATCGCGATGCGCATGCGCAATACGGCGGCTAAATATCCGGTGGTAATTTTGAAACTCGATTCCGTATATTTTTTCACATTTGCCACCAGATTGTTATAATAATGACAAAATTAGAACCAAGAATATGCTACTCTAAAAATGAAAGGGTCAACAGCACATGTTCTTAGCACAGCCACAATTAACATCTATAGAATGCTTAAATGTTATTATTCATTAATCATTATAATAGAAAATCAAACGGTGTTCATATTTATTCCACACAAATAATATTACAGTAAAAATTCAAATAAAAAAAATATTCTGGCTGGATTATTAGAAAATATTCGACTCATGTATTCAATTACATTACTGTAATTATTTATTATTAAATTTTCCCCTTACATTCTGTGTTCACTGTTAACCTTTTAAGACATAATAAATAATTTATTTGTCAGCAGAATTATATTGATTCGAAAATATTACACTGTATTATTATAAATCGTAATATTTTATGCCTTATATGTACACATGTGTATACGCACAACCCTAGAAACAAATTAACACATATACATAATAAATGTACCAAAATGTGTGTATAAATGTGACAAATCTAACTACTTAACTATCCAAGATTAGGAAAATGGAAAAAATGCCATTCAATTTGAAATCAGTAGGCATGTGTATTTAAAATGTTTAATGTTTCTTTTTATGCAACTATAATTAATAATAAATTAGTTAGTGTCTTGAAACCTATGAAAAATTCTTAATCGCATAGTTTTATTGTAAATGTTTTTCAGTCACCGAAACAGTAAAAAAAAAACATACTTTAAAACAAAAATTTAGGACTTTTTACTTAAGATTTCTTTATACAAATAATGTGAACAATTTGTTATCTTGTAAAATTCTATTGCACAAATGTGCAATGAATTTTATGTAATTTAAGAAATAAGGAAAAACAGTAACTTTTAAGCTACGACTTTTAATTCATTGAATTGAATTTTTATATAGACAAAAAATATATAGCTTGCAGAATATACAGACTGTGGGATTGACCCCCACTTCTGAGACACTCACTAACAGCAAATTTGTATTGTCAGAGAATATGGAATAAAAAAATATTATCTATGGAATTATAAGAAAGTAATATTTAATGCATATATATTACAGGTTTTATTTTCAAAAGTTCAATAAATACAAATTCACAATATCCTTAAAAAGTATTTAATGAAATATATTGCTAAAATTAATATAAGGCCATCTCAAATATGGGAGAAAAAATAACATTGACAATAAAATATATTATGGACTCTTAGATCAAAGGTGTTACTCAATAATAATGATAATAATAAACTACAAGAATCATATCAGGTGAATTAATTAATACCCACAAAACGTATGCCCAAGAATTCACTAAAAAGAAATAAATTAATCTAAGGCGTTTATATTTACAAATTTACACCGTATTTTAATACAAAAATTATAACATAAAATAAATAAAAGAGTCATTAGTTTCAGTCACTAATTTCTCAAATTGAATTAAACTGTTCGGGAAAAGTATATATCAGAGTCTCATTTTGTCTACCCGGGTCTGTGATTAGTTTTTGATTTACGCCTTGTCCACCTGAAAATAAAAGTTACATCAGATAAATAAATTAAATACATAATAAAAAAAGAAAACTAAAATGAAGTATAAATTAGAATTATTTTTCATGCTTCCATTAGATAGATTATTACAGAGAAATATAATAATATTAAATATATGCAACCTCAATTCGTGAAGACAGAACCAGGTAATTAAGTACTTCTATTTCATGCATAACAATTTTTACAATTAATGATAAAAGTTTTATTTTTCTATAACCAATGCAAGGGAATGAATAGTATTTCTATTTTCCATATACTCCATCATCTTTTTATATTGACACAAACAAAACAAATTTATTTTCACAAGAAACAAAAACATTATCAACTATCTCAATATTTAGACAGATGTTACACTACCCAAATCTTGAGATTGATGTAAAAAAACTGATTTATGTAAATGCCTTGATAGGACCTGAGTCCATCAGGTCAATTAGACCTTCACTGAGTATATATACTGGATTTAAGTAGCATTAAAATCTGGGCTAAAGATGAACAATATTATTCAAAATAATTTGAAACCATGATAATTAAAAGTATAATCTAAAGAAATTTACGATTTATTTCCTTTGTATCACAATAATAATTTCAAATGGAAAAGAAGACTATTCATTCAGAGAACTTTTACATCTGATTTCCTCCATTAATTGGATTAATGGTAGTTCTGTGGAACTATAATTGAATATCCCGTTTTTCAAAATAAGATATAAGCTAAGAGAAAATTAACTAACACTTCTAAAAATATTTAAACCTCAGGTGTATGATTTAAGAATTAAGAAAAACACTAAATACATAAGGCTATAAAAATCAAGTAATACAAAAATACTATTAAAAAATGTTAAAATAAGGCCGATAAAAAATTACATGTTACGTTCTTCACAACATAGTACGAGATAATACAAAATAAATAGCTTGTTCCCTTTATGCCCCAGTAATATGAAATATACTTGCCAAATGCATGAAGGTTAAAAGATTGCTATGAAGTGTGAATGGAAATAAAGAAATACCGAACCTCAACCAAGAGTGGTGCGTGCCAAACCCACATAGGACTATGTCATTCTATTCAACACGGTTATGTTTAACTTACTGAACACTTCATCACCAACATCTTCGTATATTTCTCCACCAGGCATCGTTTTGACACCTTTGGTTGCCTGAAAACAAGTAAACAAGTGTCACTCGATTAATTTTTCTAATATAAAGAAAATATAATCGCGAATTTAGTCTATACATAATTAGATACCTCTCTATATTTAAGAAGATACATCTTAAGAGGCTCAACATAGTTGTCAAAACCTAATGTTGTCATCGCAAAGAGAATGTCTTCACCATTGATTGTCTTTCGTTTCTCCATGTGACATCTGTCGCTTGCCTCACTAGTTATAAAGCTGATAAACTCTGACACACATTCTTGAACACATTCCCTGGCATCTTTAGCAATCTACAAACATTGCAGAACGCTTTCGGAATAGCAATACGGCATTAAATGTTGGACAAAGTGAACAGAAATATTAAAACAGGTGAGCGTTACCTTTCCACTTTCCGGAATAGCTTTTTTCATAAGTTTTGCAACATTGGCAATGGGTAAAAATCTATCCTGCTCTCTTAAAACATGACCGGACTTGTCTGTTTCATGGTTCGAATCGTCTGTGTTGTCTGCCGTTAATTCCAACTCATCTGAAATATTACAGTAGATGTAAATGTAGGTAATATAAATTGATGAAAATTAAAACGCGACATAAGTTTTACACGACAGATGAGGTAGAGACTAATGAACCAGTTTGACTGGGTACATTAATTAACGTTACAAACTTTAGTACATTACTTTATTACCATCCATTTCTTCTTGTACCAAAAAGCTCTGCGCATCGCCGTGGAGAAATGGGGCTCCCAGTTCATCACCGCTTTCGCCATTTTCCATCTTTTCCAAGTCAGACTTTGAAATCTCTATAAAAAAGGTTAACTGCGAATCAAACATTATCCAGTATAGAAGGTGAAATGACATTAAAATTTCAGGCAATTGGACACGACATGGAACATATGGACTATCCCATAGCGCATATATATTCTTCCTCGGGTATTTCTATCATTTTAATTCATAACTGGTAATCCGAATGAACCGATTCGCGCAGAAATGTGGACGTCACAAAAACAGCTTATATTTGTACAGTTGGGCGGGCTATTTCATGCTTTCTCAGGCATTAAATGAAACGGCTCGCGGGTACGATGATTGGCCCAAGAATGGGCGCTACTTTCAGTAACAGTACTTACAAAATTTGAAAGGGCAAAGGAAACACACTCCGCTCTAGGCCAGTTTATCATCTACTCCAACTAACAACGATAACATCACACCGCCGAGAAACGTAAATAACCCCAGTGGTAACTAAATATCAGAGCAGTCGGTAAACGACAGATGGGTTAGCCCGTTATTACGGACGCGTTAAAATAATCTCCTTCCTTTATTCTCAATATCCAACAGTTATATCATTTTAACTTCAAATAACTCTCGATAACTCTAATCAAATCATTATTTACAGGAAATGTTGTATAACAACCGAAAATATACATTGTACCCGACAGACAATCGAAAAAGCATAATTTTTCATTTAATATTTCAGAAATATCCTGTTATTTTAATACCCTTCTGTACTCCCGAGTATTAATAATACGAGTTATATTAAATATTTAATTCCCGTACAAAGTAATTGGACAGGAAACCGAAATGTAGCACCAGAGACGCTGTAATTCTAGTTTACTTGCGTTTACTGGTTCTAATTAATCGGATATTAAAAAAACATATATTCGTCGTATTGTTTAAAACAAAAATAGCGCGGATAATTTTACATTACTTCGATGTTACTACCATTTTAAATTTCAAGTTGTGCATTTTTCAACACCACGAACATATTGAGATTATATAGCATTTGGGGCAAATGAAAAAGCGAATTTAATTGCACAATTTGAAATAATTCGAAGAGTACCATAATTTTAATTGCTTGAAAAATCTGTCTTCAGTACTGTGTAGGTTAGAATTTTATATTTGACTTTAGGATGGTGCATGAATGGTTATATCTTGTTTATCATAAAAACTTTATAGTTAACCCCTATTCTGCTAAGTATTCTGCTAATTATATTTAATATACGCTGGTGTAAACCTAGTTAAAGGTTTTCAAACAAACAGAAATCAAAAACAGATATTTGAACTGAATGTTTGCAACTGACACCCTTAAGTAACAAGGATTATCTTTGTAAATGTGATCTAATGTTATTGTTTTTTTTTTCTTTAGCTTCATTCATACTCTTAAATGTCACTGAGATCGTCAATATGATATCCTCATATCAGGGAAAAATGATGATAAAACGATTTCTGAGCTAGTGTTTGGTGAAACATTGAGAAGTAAGGTTGAAGGCTTACACATATTTCACAATCATGGAATCTGAGTTGGAAAAATTGTTCAGAAAATGCGACAAACAAGGAAAAGGCTTCATTATCAAAGAAGACTTGTTGGTATGATATAGCTTAATATATTTGTAACATTTTAACAATTTCGAAAGAAGTTAATTTATATGCAGACAACACAACAGTTATACATAAACTTTGTCATATTAAAAAGTGTTTTGTTCAAGATCAGACTTTAATTCATGGAATCATTGTTTAGATAGTTGGACAGTTCCTTTTTATCTGTCATAAATTATTACTGATTATTATATTTTACCGTTAGACAATTCATGAGTGTGATATATTGCAACCAATGGAAAGATTTAATGATAATACTAGATTAAATTATTTAGTATTTATTACGACGAATTTAATTATATCTGGAAATAATTTTATAAAATATACACTGATCAAAATGACATTAAATGATGATTGGTCATATACCTTCAATTTAAGAAATAGACCATCTAATACACCTTATGCTGTATTGCCTCCTTTGTTGTCGATATGTGAACCATGAATTATCATTTATCTAAAGCTACCACATTCAATGGTCAATGAACAACATTCAACAAAGCATAACCTAATACTTACCCTTACATTGGATGAAATACATAGGTTCCTCATAAAGCTATGGATGAAATATAATTATTTGATTTGATAATGTTAATTTATACTTTGTACCTGGCCAAAAGTGTTTGTGATTATAGATTATAGGTAGAAAATGGCAGTTAATCATCAAGGCATCAGGTTAATTTGTATTTTGATGTTTTATCTAGGATTTATGTAACGAACTTTCACTGAGTCAAAATGAACTCGAGGAAGTATTTGAAAAATTGGACAGAGATAAAATAGGGTTCCTGACTTTACACAATTTCATTACTGCTTATAGTAAGTATAGTATAATAAATGATGATGTTGAAATACTTTAAATTCTCTTTTACATTGCATTTTAAATTTGGAAGATATTTTAAAATATGGAAAATGTTGTTAGGCAATAATATCCATAAAATATTCACAGCCATATTCCTTGTGATGAAAGAAGTTTTAAAATTAAACTTTTTCTTTACGACTATTTTAAATATTTTTTATCTGTATTTATATATGCATGCTCTGGGAGTTCGTATGCACTTTATTTTTATATTTAGTAACCTTATTGTCAATTAATGAATATTTAACATGTTTTCAGATTTATACAAAATTCAGTCTTGTGGGTATAGTCCATTTGAAATTATTGACAGAGAGTATTGCCTGCCAGAATGCCACCTGCTATTGAGTAAGCTACCTAAGTAAGCAAAAAATAAGCAAAACTATTAGACTTTTAGGAATAATAAATGGAATTTGTATAGTGTATTTATAAATAGTAAGTTATCAAGCCACATTGTGATAACCTTGACTAATTACCACTACATCCTACAAGTTCTCCTTTCTGAATTTCGTATCAGTGCACTAGTGTGGTGGTTCATAAATGTGTCGACCTCATAATAATGTTTGATTCAGTTAATAATGTTGGTTGAAAGCTGATTGCTGTTATAGATTTTCAGTTCATTTCTTAACATATTTGGGCCCTTCAAAAGTAGGCTACACAATGAGAAAAACTTGTTCAATTGGTTTTTCAATGATTAATGATTATGCTTGAATAAGTGTTGGTTATAAAATGATATAAACTGAAAAAGAATTCATTTTGCTTAAAGGGTACTAGAAAGTAAGAAATATAAAATTATATTTAGATGATACCCATTTTTGAATACAAATATAATATGAAATTTTGGTATAATGCAATACATTTACAAAATGATTCTAGATATTAATATAATGAATCCTGATTGACTTATGTAACATACCAATTAAGAGGCCCTCCTATTATTTAAAAGGTTTATTATTCATTTCTAAATGTGCATCATTCTTTTAGACAGCTAAATAATATTGTTAAGTGATTAGTAGGCACATTCTAAAATCATTGTTATGTTTGTTTTACAAGACATGAATTCAATATTGGAACAATGTTGAAGATTGCAAAGTAAAAATTCACTTGTTAGTATTGAATAAATGAAGGATGGTATTGAGCACCTGGCTATTTTTTTTCCACCTGCTCAATACATTTAGGAAATATATAATATTGATATCATTTGATTCATAATCTAATTTGAAAACTCATTTTTTAAAATTGTGATTCTTATAAATTAAATCAAATTAAAATAAATGTATTATTAATGGCCACTGTATTTCTTTCAAAGTAAAATTTACAGTATTAGGGTTTACAATATAATTTTGATGTGTGTGAAATAGGTAAAAATATTTCTGTTTATTGTAATATAATTTAAATGCATTGTTCAAAAATCTTGTTAATAAATTGTGGAATGAATAGGGAGAAATTTCACATGAAGGTTTAAAAAAAGAATTAAATCGCTTAGGTCAGCTGACAGCTTGGTGCTAATGAATGAAACTGTGAGGACCACTGGGACTGACACGCTAAAACAGAACTGGTACAAAATACTTGACAATTTAAATGAAGATGTAAATAATATAGAACAGTACAAACGTGAAAATATAAGAAAAGACATCATGTATCAGGTGCAAAATGATTATGTAAGTCAACATTGAATGTTTGCATTTAATTTTCTAGCATTCTTATGAATCACACTTTAAAAACATTGCTTCTTGTTAGAAAAACAGAATTTTTTAATTTTAAGAAAACCAAATGAATTACAATGACTTCATTATGGTTGTGAATAATAATATATTTAATGGAAAAATACAAATTATCCTATTATTATTATTTGTAAATTACAATCTTAATTTGAATATAAATTAATTAAAATATTTGTCAATGTTTCATTACAGACTAATATATTAGAAGAATTGGAGCTAGAAATGGAAAATGAAAGGAAACAGATATTATTTCAGGTAAGAGGTGGTAATAGCTGACTACTGGTTGTTTGCTCTAAAACCAAGATCCACATCTTAAATAAATAAGATAATAATAAAAATAAGATATGATCAGTAATCTGAAACAATGTTTGAAACAATCAGGATTCATTTAGTTTGTCCCAGGGTAATTATGCACTTCAGATTTGTTTTTCAGTTCTTTGTGATAATGTCAAAAGTGAAGAAGTAATTTTCAAGTATCTAAATACCCAGTATAATGAAAAGTGTCAATACCATTAATCAATTTTGGCAGGTTCTATTGATTTTTTTGAAATTCTGAAATTTGTGCTTTCTAAGAAATAATGAGGTAAGGTGAAATAAAATAATTTTTTAGGAAAGGAAAAAACTGTCTAAAATCAAAGAAAATTACGAAAAGGAATTAGTATTAAAGGAAAACCAAATTTCTGAAATGTCAGAACATGCACATGAATTGTTGGGCAGACTCACTTTGATGCTAAGAAAAAAAAATGCCCACAAAAGGAGTAAAGCTGATCTGCTGAAAGAAAAGGTACGTTTTTATTATTAATACTAGTAGCAATATACATATTCACAAAATAACACTTAAAGAATATCAATTTCATTATGAACTTGCTTTCTTAATATTATACTTTAATATAAAGTAAGAATTTAAAAATTGTTATAAATATATAATACATTATAAAAATATAGAATACATTCTCTTTCTCTTACCTCAAGTTTATTATAAAATAAAAGCATATTGCAATATGTTTCATATGAAACATTAAAATACTTTTTTATATAAAAAATTATTTTTATGATTTCCTCAAAATAATAAAACTGTATCTGGTGCACAAATTATATATATATATATATATATATATATATATATATATATATATATATATATATAATATCTAAACATCAAGTAATTAACTGCAGTTTATAATTATTGAAATGTTCACACTGTATCAAATGTGTTAATTAGGCAGAGCTGTTGGAAGAGTTAGAAAACCAAAAGGAAGTTATATCACAACTGGAAAAACAATTTGAAACCTTTCGAGAAGAAATGTTAAAAGAATGTAAAAGAAGTTACAAAAATGGATATGAGTCAGGAAGGAAACGGGCTAAAATAGAGGAAGATGGTAAGTTCCCATAATAAACCACAAAAAATATATAAGCAATATTAATATACTTAAGAAATTTTATAATGTATGCACTAAAAGTAACTTTCTCATATCACATTTTCAATGCAACATAATATTGTAATAGTAATGCTAAATTAGAATAAAAATGAAAAGAATAAATCATGAAATTTTAAAAGTAAAATCTTGATTAAAAAATTAATTTGTACTAATTAGTTGAGTGCAGTTCATAAACTCCAGAAAAACTCAAAATACAGAAAAAATAGACTGTACATAGGATAGAGATAAATGACTACAAAATTAACACAATGGTTAATGTGTTAAGTAAATGAAAATTAGTATTCTTCCTATATCTTTGGATTATAGGACTATTGGAGGAGTTGAAAATTCTTCAAAATATATACAGTACTTTAACAGAATGCAATGCAGAAGGCAATGAAGAAGAGAACACAAGAAATAAACAGAAGGAATTTCCTTTAGATTATTATACCTCTTAGATTTAAATATAATCAAATAATAACAGCTATAAATAAATAAAAAAAACATTAACTAACAAACATGATGTGTTTTAATACCCAATGGTAATATAATAGTATTTTTCATTAGTACGTGCAAATTTACATTATATAAATTGAACCTGTTCTTGCCCACAATATCAATGCAATATGAATATCTTTCATGTATATGTAAATGAATAATGGAATTGATATTTTCGTCTTAAGTGTTTACATAAGGTCAAAGAAATAATGAGACGTATTTCATTTTTTAAAGAAATATATTAATATTTATAAAATTATAAGTATGATATATTCCAGAACGAATTCCCATTTCATGTCTATAAATTGATACCTCATAAAAAAGAGGCAATGTCATCCGGACCCAAACCATGGCCCTTTATTCCACTACAGTTCAGTTAAACATAAAAAATAATATATACCGGTGAATCAATTAATTTGAATGATGAAAAATAAATTAAATGATGATTTTTCGCATTCAATGAGGTATGTATCGCTCATAAAATTGTGAATCTTGTAGCAAGAACTGATGCTACATTTATTCACTATATAATCGTTTTTGTATGTGGTAAAAAACATCATTAATCTACTTAAAATTTGAGACATACATTACATAAAAATGAAAAGCTCAAATTTATTCATCGACAGGTTTCCAATCGGCAGGACAAAATTCTTCTGTCTCATCAATATACTGCAATGCTTTAACTACTCTCAACAGTTCATCAGTCCCTCTCCCGACCCCAATATCATTTATTGACATGTGCCTTAGAATACCTCTCCTATCAATTATGAAGTGAGCTCTGTAACATATTATTGGCCATTCAATATTCAAATTATACACATTATTATTATTATTATATAAAATTATTTGATCATGAAAAAATACATGACTACAGATATTCAAATATTCGTAATAAATTATTTTTAACATGTACGCCTCATGATAAAGAAAAATTGAAATTTGTTAACTCTTCTGAAGCACAGTTATAACATTATTTGAACCTTACAACCAGTACAATCAGTTAAAAGTAAAAACTTCAATTCAAATGATCTAAATATTTTTATTATATTACACTGCAATATTAAAAATGTATTCATATAATAAAATAACACTATTATTTCATTTTAGTTAAAACACCTCGATATATTCTATTTCGGGAATAATATAAATAAACATCTGCACTGCAAAATTAAAACTATGATTGAAAAATATAGCTACCTCAGTGAATGGCCTTTATCAGGTAACAGAACTCCATAATCTTTTGTTATTGTATGAGCTGGATCAGCGATGATAGGAATTTTCGGGTTTCCAATTCCACCCTCTGTCCTTGGAGTTTTACTCCAGGCTAAATGTGACAAATGGGAGTCAACTGAGCATGCCACAATCTCAGTGTGTATTGCACGGAACTCAGTTATCCTATCACTCAGTATGTTCACTTCAGAAGCACATAATTTTGAACTGAAATATACGTTAACAATTCTCAATAATCAATTAATACAATCTCTGTTTACATATTTTTAAAATATTTGTGCAATATTAAACAATTTATTGTACGAAAAATGTCCATACATTCCGTAAACTTACAAGTCTTGAGGGTAAAAGAACAAAATCAAATATCTTCCTTTATAGTCACTAAGATCTAATCTTGTGACATGACCATTAACAATAGCAGTTGCTTTCCAAGGAGGAGCAGGCTTTGTTACTGGAAAATATGCAAAACTTATCAAAATAAATACCCGTCTCTTAACTTAAGAAAAACTTTTTTCTTGTTAGTTATAGTTACATTCAACAATTTTAATAAGCATTAAATATAATATATACATGAATCAAAATGCATTGAATTTCAGGAAGAAAATAGTCTATTAAAATTATATAAGTACATCTATTAAAATAGATGTAGTTACATAATAACAGTAGATAATTTTTTAGTTTGAATAAAAATTGTAATAACAGTTAAAAAGCTAATAATAATTATATGAAAATACCAAATGCTTTTGATGTAACTAACTGTTGACCCTCTGTTTGTTGACTCATATTATTATTGACTGGCTGTGGTCTTGCCATTTGATGAGATGTGGGGGAAGTGGCTGTTGGTTGTACCTCTGTTGTACTGTTGCTGGCTGTCTCTGTAAATTGTTCTCCCTCCCTCGGAGTTGGCAGATTTGTCTCAGTTCCACTGTAACCACTTTCTAGAAGTAAAATAAGGGAAAAATGAATGTCGGATGTTTTAAGTTGTATTACACTTTTAGTACCATTATATTTAGAATACAATAATGCAGTTGGCCAGAAAAGTAGATGATATACCAAACATTATGATGTTTCTTATTGCGTACATTTCCCTGTTGAAAATAAAAATAAATTATAACTTTAAATTAATTTGGGTGGACAGAATGATGGAGGTATTAAAGGAATATGTGGAATGAAATTGTTTGTTTTTAGTTTATTTTTAAACTAAAATGGGCACAGATGGACAATAATTCTGTCCACCCAAACTAGTGCCAGTTATATTCACCTCTGATAGCCAGGTATCCTACTGCATCATGTAAAGCTTCAGAGAGAGTATCTTTCTGCTGGATAACAGATGTTGGATGCAGCATCTGCAGTGCCTTCTTAGTTTTAGAATACTCCATTTCAAGTAACACATGTCTCTTACTTGTGGCATGGGTACGAATTACAGTTATATCAGCAATAAAACTTTTGTTGCATAATGTACATCGGGCCTTATAAACATTTTCAAGCCCTTTCAACCAAAATGAAAATTCGGGGAAATATTCCCAAGCTTTGCGATATTTCTGGTGTCGGCGCTTTATAGGCCCCATTCTTTTGTTTTCATTTTATAATTCAGCATTTGGAATAATTAACATTTCATTATTACGAATTTCAATTATGCTGTCGCCCAAAAGTTCTTGATCTGTTAATGATGCACTCAACATTAAAAATATATTTAAAAAAGTGCTTTGTGTGTTCAGTGTAAACCACTAAACAAAAAAATGAAAAGTTGTTAAAAAAAAACAATAACATACAAGTTCATTCCACATACTACCAAGCAATGAAACATTTCTGGCCAGCTTTATAATGAGACTAATTTTTTCTTATTGCTTTCCTTTTGTCAATATAAAACAGACAAATTTAACAGACTGTCTATAAAACAAGATGAATGATGTCTCGTTTTTTGTATTTACTCAACATTATTTAAAAAACATTTAAAAGCCACAAAAACCTTACAATGAGCTAAATAATTACATTCATACAGTGTAAGTAAGTTTACGGTTTATGGGCTAAATAAAGGCAGTCAAAGCCCACGATTTTAATATATCCAATTGGCTGTAAATATATAATTGATTCTCTTTCTGAACATCATCATACACGAACCATATATATCCATTTTTCAATAATGGTATATAATTTAAACACAATAAAAAATTGTAAATCAACTTGAAGCATAAAGGTGCATACACACCATCAATATCAGAGAAGTCTTGAGGCGATACTTCTTGGCCTAGAAGAACCATGTTTTGAGCCCCTTTCAACATTCTTAAATGCTTTTTACCGACAGCGTGTTTCTCTAGTTCACTTTTGCCAGCCTTTATTACTCTATTACAAGCTATACACATAGCAAATTCTGGACTAGAATGTGGTCTTAACCAATCCTTGAAAATGTCAAACATCATCCATGCTTTTCGAAAACGTTTCGGACGATTGATAGGTAATTTTTCCTTTTTAGTTCTTATTAATGTCCGATTATCTAGAAAGGGTTCGACATGATGGCAATTTTGTTGCTCCTGCGAGGACCTTGTGGATGGATCTCCAATAGTAAGGCCCACTTGGCTAAAATATATGTATATTATATATACATTTGATGTTAAATCAAACTCATTTTTTATGCACTACTATATCTATATACATACATAACAAATTAATACAAATTAACATAAAGCAAACCAGAAATGTTTAATAATGCTATAAAATAAAATAGCCATGGTAGGCTATTTTAATGCAATGCTATAGTTCAAATATAATGAATAAATCATCTGATAACAATTTGATGATAAAATATATATATATATATATATATATATGATCATTTTTTTTATCCAAAAACATTTAAAAACTAAAGTTTACTATAATCCCCCAGGAATATTAAAAGTGATGGCAATAATCAGTGTTTTCAAATATCAGTATTATGTATTATGTAACATAAATTTCTTGGTCTAAGAAAATTCAGTCTTAATTTTAGTTTCTTAACTGGCTTAATGAATGCTCAATACACAATATACCATTCAAATAAACACCTCGTCAATTTCAAAATAATAATCTGAAAATGTGACACGGCTACGTAATACACTATCACTTTTCATGGCTCATGATATTGGAAAGTGATACAGTAAAATGATAAAAGAGGATCACTGATATTGTAACGTTTTTAAATTAATAGCTTCATAAAATATAGTTGTATTTATATTCCGCATATAATAGAAATGAATCCTGCATATCTTCAAAACTAAGAATATCATTCCACATTCAAATGGAATTATATTTTAAAAATTCAATCAACATGGGATTGGTAAAAACCCCAAGTCAAAATGGTAATTATAGTAACTTATTGTACAATCCAACCTGCTGTAATATCCACTTTTTGATGTGTCTCAGGACAATATTCAAATATTTTTAATAGTCTGAAGAATTAACCAGATCTGTTTACAAATTTTCAAAATTACTCTAGTACTCTCTTCTAGTATTAATATTTAGTCATTATGACTAATTAAATATGTTGGACATTCGTCAAGTTATTTAGAATCAAGAATTATTTAGAAAGGATTTGCACAAGTTTCTGTTTTTTCAAAAGAATATAAACACGGCCTACGGAGAGGGCATGTTCGGTGGCAGGGAAAAAATTTCCCTTCACCAACGAAATTCAAACAACACATTTTAAATGGGGCACCCTCTATAAAACTTGAGTCAAACAAAAATTTTCCATAATTTTACACTACGTTAAAATTCCAAGTCCGAGATTTGTACGGGGGGAAAATAAATTTATTTTGTCAGAACTTTCAGCAGAACTGTGTAACCTGCTTATAAACTACCGTTACAAAAATGACTATAAGCAGTGGGTTTACCCTAGTTCACCAATTAGTTCGGACGACATATGCTGGAAATATGGTGCGTTCCCAGGATCCGTATTAACTTTGATTAAGAAACGACACTAATAAAGAAACTGAAACGCGAACTCGAGCGCCATATTGATTCGCTTATAGAAAAGGGTAGAGTAAAATCGGCTACCGCCTAAGGTTTCCCAAGCTTGCCAACCGAAGCATAATTTATTTCTGTATAGCTTATAGTTATGCATTACTATACATTCTGTTATACTATTTGAACAAAAATATAAAACTTGTTTACTTTAATTGATCACATATCATTTATCCCCCATACTTCTGGATATTATACGCGAAGGTCAATATTAAATATCAAATAAAACATTCTAGTCCTTTCAAGCACTATTGAATATTATTAACAAGATTATTACATAGAATACATGGTTCTACTTTCAAATAATTTATTATAACATGCATGTGATACTTTTCTCAATAGAATCGATGAATACCATTTATTTTCTATACGCACTTCATTCTTTTAAATTTGATTCCTCAATGGTAATTTCAGCGTTGTTTACAATCTGGTGATCAGAATTACTAACTAAAGTATTGAGTTAAAACACAATCAAATTATACTGACAACTCCAAAAATTAACAAATTAACAGATTGGGTTGATTAGCTTATTTTTAATTTGAAATATCATCATTCGAAATGTTGAAAGAGCTAAAATGGTTTGACCCAGTGATGGGCAAACTACGGCCCGCGCGACATTATTCCTAATTTGACGAAAAAAAATACGCGCTATAAAAAAATAAATATTTTCCTCCCTTTCGCTTTTTATCAGTGACATTGAAAAAGACTGAAATTTTCAGTATGCCTTTTAATGTCAACTGTGAAACAGTGAAATCGGACTTGCAGCTTGAATTGATTGAATTACAATGTAACGCTCAACTCAAACAGTTGTTTCTTAATTTTCCAAAATTAGAATTCTACAAGTCCTTGTCGAAATCCACTTTCCCAAATCTTATATTTCATGCCCAGAAAGTTACTGTTATGTTTGCTTCATCATATATATATTTGAACAGGTGTTCTCTATAATGAAACTCTGAAAGAGTTACCTTGGACTGAAAGATGAGCTTTAACTTCTCTTTTAAAGCAACCCAGTTCGAACCAAATCATGAGAAACCTTTAGAAATGCAGTCGCAGTTTCATTCATGGCATTCTCCTTCATAACCTTTCAGTCATTAATAGGGTTTAGTATCACAAAAGATACAAGAATTTTGCGAAATGTATCATTGTTTTTTAAAAAAAGAATTATATTGGCCCGTCTAAAGTTTCTTCCTTTCCTTTGGCCCCTCTATAAAAAGTTTGCTAATCGTTGGGTTAACCTATAAGTAATATAAGAACGTATTAATCATAATACGTTCTTAAGTAATTATAAATCTGAGTAATGGTTACGACTACAGCAGCAAAATGCCTGTTCTAAAATTTGGAATTAAATAAAACGTCGTAGACGTATTAAGAATGGTTGAAATAACAAATTTGACCTTGATGTGGGAGGAAACCTAGTAAGTCCTTTTGTAAACCATGCTTTTCTACAGATGCAGGTAAACAGTAGAATAAATAGATTTTATTTCAATTTCTGTAATATATATTCTAATATTTAAGGTTTTTCTGAGTAAGGTATTTCTGAAATTAGCCAACAACGTATTATATAATAACCTTATAGAACAAAACTGATAATGCCTGCGAAGAAAAAAATTAAATAAAATATAATAAAAATAAAAATAAATAAAATTGCAGGACGGCTAAAAATGCATTTGTGCTGAAACTAAATTAGTCCATTGTGATCGGTTTACCCGATGTAGTTGCTATGCGGGTAAGAAAGAGTGAGATTGGGCATTGGGACGGCGGTGGCAAAAAAAGTAGTGCCGTTTTAAATCGACAATTAACACGATAGAAAACGCTTATTTTTGTTTTCGAGTCAAGGGTGACATTCTATTTAAGCTGAAATTTGACTATGAAAAAATAAAAACAGGGAAACAAATATTACAGAACTTAAATAATATGAGGGTAGCAAATACTCTACAGTGTGCGTCCGCGTTTTCAGTTCCGAATGTTCCCTCGGTCCCACGACTTTTTTTTTACTCAAATTTCAGGAACTTAATCAAAACTTCGCGCCTGAGTTTCGGTATGTATAAGTTCGTTTAGTTTCCGTTTTTCGAAAGTGTTAATTTCGAATTTCCAAAGAGAAATAATAAACTGGCACTGCTGATGTGAATATGCCCAGCGAGGAGATGGGAAGAGGCTGCGTCCAGAGGTAAGAAAATTTTTCTATAGGGTTTGATTGGAGAAATATTTTCGATGGGATTAACTCGAGTTTTATTTACCCAGTTATTACATATTTTTCTTTATTCAAATAAACACATTCTTTTCACCTTAGTTGCACAGTGTTCCACTGTATGAAAAGCAGAAATAACCAAAAATATCTATATATAACATTTACTATTAGGCCATGAGGAATACATATCAACAGTGACTTTAATTTATTTGATGCGACCAATTTTATTACCGAAAATGAATTTATTTCTGTACCAATATATTCAAAATATGTATGTTTAGTACAATGAAATTAAGCTACTTAGATAGAAGCAGGTCCTATCATACAAACTGCATGTGACTATATTTTTTTTATTTTAAATTGTTAAAATAATACGAAATACGAGTTAATTTAAACAATATCGATTTGTGGGTTAATTATTTTTAAGAGGATTATTAACTGAACATGAGCTTCATACAGTGAGGTATCTTTTCACTATTCCACATCTAATATGAAATATAGAGTATCACATCTTCTACTATATATATTTAAGCCTCTTTTGGGTAAAATAGTTTTCTAAAATTCGGTCTGCGGACGAGTTTCTATCCATGCTTGAATTCGTGGCAGTGCAAAAATTTTTTCTTTCAGAGCTCTAAGATTTGGATATGGTTTCAAGGAATCTTTTCCAAATATAAGCTCAAAATTTTCCAACGATACAGCAAAAACAAAGTCTGCCCAAGTCACCTGAAACAAATTATTATTTTTAATATTAACATATTTAAAATAATTATTCATTGAGTAAATGTGCAAGCATGTTATAAAGATACACATTAATAACTATATATTTAAATAAGTCGACACTGATAATGTAGATTAATGAATTAATTAATGTACATTATTAAGTATACATTTTAATAAGCATATTGATGGTGTATCTGAAGTGAATTTTCAAAAATACAAAAAAATTTCATAAATAAAAAAGATAGTTTCATAAATAAACAGTAATTATAATCTTTCTTGTTATACTATTGTTTTATTTTAAATTAAAATATTAAATATCTTTATCAACTGATAATGTGGTGTACTAAGATTAAAATTTTATAAGTCATAAAATGTGGTGTAATTAGATTAAAATATATGTGAATTAAATAGATCTAAAAATAATAGTCCCAAAATTTTTATCTTATAAATCCTAAAGCATGTTTAAAAACATATAAAAGAATAAGAAAAAGAATCCAAGGCAAGAAACTTTATTTGGTAAATTGCTTTATTAGCACGTCTATATTTCATTAATTTGTTAAGCTTTTTCATTTTACTAGTATATTAATGTTTCAAGAAATATTGATATTTATTCTATGTAATCATTATTGTTGAAGTTATATTTAACTTGCCATGCTGATAGAATTAAATCTCTTAAATAACAAGCATAAAAAGAAATTAGAGCACTAGAACATGTGAAGGAAAATGCTTGTTAATGAAAAATCTGACTTTTGGAGTATAAAAATCCAATTGTTTAATTCCATTTCTGTGGCCCTGATATTCCAACTAGAATGTGGCCTGAAAAAACATTTTAGAAACAATCAGTTAAGATTTAAAAACACATTCAATATGTGAATGAAACAGGATCATTCAGAATCACACAAAGTCTTTGTCCTTAGATTAAAGTGCTAGCACGCAATAACTTGCTGTAACCACTGCTGTAAGTCCCTGATAAATATAGTTGATAAACTTAGGTAATGAAAAATAAATAATACATATTACTATTTAAACAAGCACTTTTATTACAGTACATGATATTTATGCTACCCAAGTAATTCCTAGTTTTTATTTGGTACTGTATTATTTTTATCCAACAGTTCCACTGATTGATTCTATTTCATCCTCATAAATGACAACAAATATTCTATGAATACATTAGATATGTTTCCTCTGTAATCCTAAAGATTATTACTGAAACTCTACATCACATACCTAAAACAAATTATGAGAAAATTATTTAACAAATTATCACACCCTTACTAATAGATGATTAAATGGTAACTTAACTTGAAAATCACTTGTCAGGAAGGGAAAAAGGGGGTTTATTTGCATTGTTCAGCTTAATTTTATGAATAATATGTACTCTAATGCAGTACAACATTTACATGTATAGATTTATTAATATTTCCTATTAGATATTGCAACTAAGCAGTTTATTCTTCATTCAGGTTATTATTTCCTCCTTGGTTTGTTTTTATTAAAGTAATTCATTCATTTCTGTTTCTTCTGCCTTGTTTATTTAATTTTTTTTACATAAATGTATAATTGCATAAATATTTTATTCTACTCTCATTCTCCTAGAATTATTTCCTATTGCTCTATTGTTCTGGTAATAGACTGTTAAGGAATATTATCGGTGTATGAATTGTTTACCTTACTTTATTACTTACACAGATACTGTTTATTACTTACAGATTACTTTACCTTATGCTATATTATCACCATTATAATTTACTATAAAAAAAGTCAAAGAAAATGAGAACTGGATTTTGTTCCACAGTACATAGCAACATTGAATTCTCAATTAATTATTTTTAATCTCAGAGTACATATTTCTAAACCAAACAGTTTCATATTTGTCTTGAATTCTGGTGTGTGGTTTTATATGTATATCACAATGATAAGTAACTTCGAGTTCACATTTAATTCTATTTTAATTCTTTAATACTGTAAGAATTTAATTAATAATTAAAATCAGTAATAAATTATTTTAACCACTTTAGTAATTTATAATGAGGAATATAATATGCGAATGATTGAAGATTGTTAGTACTTACACTATTTCCAACAGCAAAACCGTCGTTATCTCTGACTATTTTTTCAAATTTCTTCATGTAGAATGGTATAGTATCTTTCATTAAACTTGCTTTACGTTCTTCTTTTTTTATGGGCTCTTGTTCTGTCCGATATTGCCACAGAACTAATTCAAAAAAAGAAAAATATTGTATTATTCAGTCATTTATTTTTATTAATATAAGTTGTGAAAGAAGCATTCTAAGTTGATAAGATTTAAATTGGAATAACTCTGAAATAATTTATAAATCAAATAATAGTATTAATTTTATATAAGGGTATAAATATTTCTTCCATTTTGTCACATTTGTTTTTAATATAATATTGTATAATACAGTTATTAATTACATTTTTATTGAAATTTGAAATTTATATTAAGTGAATGTGACTGAAATGATATCACTTATAGTACATCAGTAATAGTTTTCAATAAATTTAGTTCCATAATATTGAAAAATGAACTACCCAGAACTTTAGCTACAGGAATAAAGGAAACAAGTATTATTAGGGTCCAGTAGAATTTAATTGAGTTATAATTCCACTTTTGTAAGTCTGGAAAACAATACAAATTCAAAATGTTTTCTTAAAACATCTTATTCTGATGCTAAAAAAATCCCATTATTCAAGAAATCAGTTCTTTTCTTTTATTGAGCATACATTGTATTTTCTATTATCTGAATTTAGATTTATTGTAGAGCTGGATTTGAGGGCTTGATAATCATCTATATGACTCTAATGATTTGCTATACAAATAAAAATAAAAACAATGGTCCCTTCATCAATTCATTGCTTTCCAATCCTTGTATTATTGTTGTACCAGTCGATTATTTTATGAATATTGATTCTATAAGTATTTTTATTTAATGGTATTCTAGATTAAAATAGTAAGGACATTCTACACCTGAAAATTGTAAATAAAAATTAGAAGCGAATAACACTTTATTTAATGCTGAGTATTACTGAAGCTCTCTTTTAAAACCTGAAAAAATATTTAACCCACTGCTGTATCTGAGGAGAAATATTCATCTTCCCAATAGTTTTAATATTATTATTGTCCTACTTTCATGAGAAGGATTGATAGGAGTTTTCATATAAATTGAAACAAATAGACTCACCACTTCAGATTTGACTTACCCATCCGAAAGTAGAAGACAGGCCCTAGCTGTATTATTTTGACAAAGTTCGGGGTCACACAATTCAAGTTTATTGCCATATTTTGTTGGAAGCTCTAGTCGTTTAAGAGATATAAAGGAAGTTTGACTCATTTGTCCCTATGCTGTTTTCTACTCTTCCATCACAACAACCATCAAACATCCCTATCTTAGATTATTAGACAATAGTTATAGGCGCATGGTTCAGTCCACGATAAAACTCCAGTGTCAATTCCCCTCTCCATCTTTGGTACTCCAAATCGTGGCATTCGGAGTTCGTCGGTTAATTTGCATATGGTAATCCATTGGATTCAGCTCGGGAGCTTATGACTGAGACACCAATCAGGCTAGAATTCAACGCCATCTGAATATATAATTTGCGGCGTTCGGTGATTTTAATTTAGATAAATTTAAAATTAAGTGGTGTTTATAGAAGCTAGTTTGAGAAAAAATATGTGTTACTACCGACTTAAAATTGTATATTATTTTATCGATTTATTAAACCTAAAACGGGCAACAACTGCAATGGACAACAGCGAAACGATTTTCTGACTTTTTGGTCTAATTTGGCTCTAGTTTCCCGTTTCATCCATTTTTCTTTTTTCCCATTTAATGATAATAATTTTATAGGGGTATTTGGTAGAAACATAGTCTTTTATTTTTACACTGAGGTATCTTGTTAGAGGTGTCCCGTTCCAATTTATGCGTGAAATTGGGGTGAATATTGTGTTGCCATTTCCCGTTCGAAATTATCATGTCAAAGGAACCGTATACGAAGAGTTTCAATATTCCGCCAAAAAAATACCGGCTTGTTTTAGGGATGGGTTCTTATTTATATATATATATATTTTGTTAAGAGATTCTCAATAAATTATTTATTCACAACTCTAACGCCCTTTTATGTAATGCCAAGTTATTAAATCTAAACGTGAAAAGAAGTGCAATAATTTAAAACGCTGCTTTCTTTGGTTTACTAAATTGGAATGTTCAATGTTCTGCCACTCGTGTGTACACTAAAGAGCAGTATCAAAACTACAAAAATCAGAAAGGGGCCCTTAGAGCCCCAGTTTTTTCATATAATAGTCCCCAGAGCCTTAAAATAATGAAAAAGAGAATAGAAATATTATATTTAATAGAATAGAACGAAATTAAATAGTAAATGATCATGGACACAGATGCCGCAATATATCCGCGTTATACTGTTTTCTTTTTATACTCCCTATTCGTTCGTTTTTATACTCTCGCTAAGTAAATAACATAGATGTAAGGAATATTGGAATAAATAAGGCAAACACTGACTGTGCTTAAGGTCAGAGAGAGTGTCCACTAGGGCATCGCACTGTAGGGCCTCCCACTCGTCGGCCCCTGTCAAGTTGAGTTTGGCAGCCAGGTACCGTGCTATGGCGTTGCTCTGTCCGACCGCCTTACCGTCCACCTCCAGAACGGGCAGCATGCCGAACGGCATACCTGCAACAGACAGTTCACAATCTGAGAATTCCGTATCCGCCCCGTCGCTATTTCCGGTCTAGCAGAGTGCCGCAAATTTGCATCCGCTCACGTAAACTATTCGCCCCGACCGGATAGTTTGAAAATTAGGATTTGAATTGTTAGTGATTACGAAGGCAATTTCGGTTTCGGAAACAGGTACTTCTGTTAATATAGTGATTGAAACTATGGAATAAAATTTTTGGATGAGCGAAGGTTTCCGCGACTAGAATTTGAATTGTCACTGACTGGTAAGATCGTTGTTGATTCTTTGAAAACCTGTAATATATAGAACCCGCAAGTCCGAACGTTGTATGTGCAGTGTACTTTCAAAATGATGGGGTGACATTCAAACCCCCCGATGCAATGAAATAAACATTACTGTAATTTGGTTCCTAAATGTATACGCGGTAGGTACAGGACGAAGTGGAATACACTACTATGTTTCCCTTTGTAATTGTTCCGTTTGAACTCCACCCCCGTTCCCCCTCCCCGACAGTGAGGGTTCCGCCTTTATTTCCCGTGTTATTTTCAGTCGACTCTTTGAGTGGCGGTCCGACCCTTTGCCTCCCCCCTTTCGGTTCATACTTAAGCCTTTTGGCCTCGGCCGGAGGGGGCGCATTCAGAAATCTAATCTCTCGGACGGTCAGGGTCTGAAAGCGGCCGAATGAATGTTTTTTTTTTGTCTTCCTTTACCCCGAGCGTCACCGCCGCCCGCCGATTGACGGGGCGAACGTTTGTTTCCCCCTTACCTCCTCGCCTGGAGGGCCTACGATTTCCGAGGGCACCGGGTTCTTCAAACCTGAAAATGTTTTTTCCTCCCAGTGACGTCATTGGAGCCGGCTCAAAGCGCTGAATGCAAATGGATAATGTCGTCTCGAAGTTTTCTGGAATATCTATTCTGGGGGGTCTATTAAATCAATTATATTTCTTTTTCCACAATTATTCGCACAATATGGAATTTATTTTATTAATTTTCTCATCAATTTTCCTTCAATAATTTACGCATATGTAGAATAATCTGATAGGTAAAATCTTATAGGTGTAATGAAAAGTCGGTAATGAAGTCCTTCTTTTTAGCTCTTTAATAAACAGAAAAATACTTATTTCGGTGTATTAAATTCGGCGCCATTGAAAGAACCACTATTCACAATTACAATACCGCTAAAGGGCACTTAATTTTGTATAAGTAAAATTGACTAGTCGAGAATATATTTCCAAGGAGAGTAACTGATTGCGAAGATATTTTTTTTTCCGAATTGAAAGGATTCATTTTTATTCGGAAAAGCCCAAATCCAATTCGGTCGGGTGGCCGACGATATTGGGGCGTTCAGTTGGGGGTTGACGGGCTAGAACCAATGTCTTGCATTATGGAAACACTTACTCTTTTTGATCTCGGGCCATTTTTCCTTCGGGACCCTGCAGTCCTCGTACTCGACACCGGCGTGGGCGAATATGAAACGAATGTGTTCGGCCTTCCCTCGGGCGTTGAAGTATATCAGTTTGTAGTGGGGCGGCATCCCTGAAACCGAGAACTTTCCGCAGTTATGTAACAACCGGTAATTAGTTTTTGCTCAAGTTAAATCGAATCCCAACGCCCGGCACTACTTGTTCGACACTGCATTGCGTGAGGCGGATTGGATGAAAAAGCCGGGCCTCACTGTGACGATAATCTAGTCATCATAATGAAGTTGAGGGATATTTTGGCCAAAGTATTTAAAAAGTACGATACGAATATGAGCACAAATAAATAACATACAAACCGCAGGGACAGCAAAATCTCATGGGGTTTAAAATTAGACAACACTTTTTTTAAGATAAATACTGAATTTAAAAATAAAAGTATTATGAACCTGGTTTTACGGTTGCAGTTCGTCACGTTTCACTTAATTGGTGGGGAACTTTAAGAGTAATTTCTAATTGTCAGTAATAGGTAGTGGGTAAACTTGAACTCACTAATCGTGATAGCATAAACGTAAAATATGGACCAGAACCCCCCGCCCCTCCCTATACCGATTAAGGCAAATGGTCAAGGGATGATAATATTAAATGGAATCTTTTACATTGTCTTAATTTATGATAAAAACGGGAAAACAATTTTTAAAAGAATTACTAGCTTATTTTTTTTATAAATAATTTGTCAAAAATTATGCCAAGATATATTGAAAGTGCTCGTTCATTAAATTTTAAACACTAAATGAGCCCAAAGGGGGGGGGCGTTCGTTTTAATTCTCATTTACAATTTTTTTCCTTCCTAATGCAAACATCTCTGAGCCGTAAAAAATTAAATTGTTAAGGAAAGTGGGGAGATGCAGAAAATTACTTTTCGCCCCGGGCACTCTAGAGTGTGATAATAAAAGCCCCGTTTGCCAAGGTCATAGCCCCTGCCTACCTTTCCTAAAATTTATGTTCCAAATATAGAGTCGAGAAAATTAATTTCAATCTGAAGGAGATAACGGTTGTTCATAAGTTAACTTAATCTCACCCAGTGAAGCAATAGGGCCTATACCTCCCTATTCGAGATTAGATTAGAATATGTAATAATTATGGAATTCCAGGAACGATTTCCACAAATTTCATTTGCGACAAATTATTTTACTGCGTATGGGACGTTATGGTATACAGAGAAAGGTAAACTTAATAGCGGGATAGGTTTGAAGCGTTTTGAAACAAAATTATCCCACCCCACATTCAGGCAAAAACCCACTGGCGAGCATTCCAAACATGGTCACATGTAGAATTCAGATATTACGCTTAAGGGCCAGCGTTTTTGTATCCATAAAAGCGATGAGGTTGTTACGCCACCCCCACTTCTGCCCTCGAAGTTTTTGCGAGGCCCTTCTTTCTTTCATCCCCATTCTACTGTAGTGCACAGGTTAGATAATGGAAATGAAAGTACATACCACCGCTCACTCCGGTTGTACAGGACATAATTACTTTTATTTTTCAACTGCTTAAAACGTATTAGAAAACAAATAAAATCTGAAAGGCAGTTTATTTAAATGACAAATAAAGTTTAAATCCCGCTTGGATTTCAGGCAAAAATGGGCTATTTCGTTCCCGTTTTCACTGCTTGGTTGGAATAATGAAACCCCAGTGACTAAACAAATTCAAAGTAAAATACTAAATTAAATATGTTTTGTAATCCTACAGTGAAAATGAAACTGGTTTATACATTTATATCGAAATTTCTAATTAACAGAAACTTTTCCTTAAAGCTACGCTTTTTATCTGCGGAAAGGCTAGTAATAAAAGAGTAATGTTCATGACTTATCACAGTCATAATTATACGGGGAATATTGGGGAACAGAAAGTCTGCATTTCTGCGTAAATCTCCGGAACGCAGATATGATTTGGGCGCCGAAAAGGGAATTCTGAGGGTAAATTTATTCCAATTCCCTTCTAAGTTATCGGATGAAGCTAAAAGCCCCTAGGTCCGGCGCAGGCTCAATTTCCATCGCCAAGTCACCAATAAAATCTCTCTCCATTGAATTATTCAACTTTTCGGGAATTTGGAATTGATTTCTTTACTTTCAGAAAATTTTATTCCAATTATTCCGATGTATGAGTCACCTGATTCAATCATACGTCCAATGTAATAGTTCGAGTATAGTATCATGTTTTACATATAAATAGACTGTTTTCTTCACCTTCTTCTCTAAGTACATTATTTAGTCCAAAAATATGTAGGCAAACTAATGATAAATTTTCTAAGAAAGTGCAGGTACCCGAAATTCTATGTAGCTCTTCCTTCTGTATCGGACATGTTAAACTTCCCTTACAGAAAACAGTTATGAAAGTTTAATATTTCCAACTAATATTACTGTTGTCGGATATATTAAAAAGGTTCGCGGATTCATTATCCCCAATTGATCCTCTTGATCCCCTTTAATCAATATGTAATTAACCCGATGACGGTTTTGTGTGCTCCAATTTGCCGTTGGACCGGAAAATTGAAAACAGGTCTCAAATAAGAGGGGAGAAGTAAATTAGGTCAAATAACTGAGAAAATTAGGAGTGTTGTACACATCAAAGCCAGTTATGGGAGGCGGGGGCGCTGTTTCAAATAGCTAAACCGGGATTTCATGCCATTAATTTGAATTTAAAAAAAGTCTACAGAGGGAATAATTACATTTTGAATTTCACGCAGGATAAGTAGATTATTTTTCTTTTTTAGTTGCCAAATGCAGGTCCTTTATGTGACAAACTTAATTTAAGGTATGGGTTTCGCTTGTCCATTTGGTCCTAATCTAGACCGGCTTCCGTTCTCGCCAGTGAGGTACTTACGTACCGGTTACTGTCACTAAATTTATACAGTCTATAGCTCAAACACTATCCACAGATATCATCGAAGCATTATGCTTCATCTGGAACCGGAACGATTAAGTACCTCACTGTAATACTGACAGACTACTGTTGATAGGGAGAATCCGAAACCGTTTGGGCGTATGATAAAATATAAAATATGATATAATTTTATTACTAATACAATTCTGGAACGCAGAAATCAAACTAGCATGGGGTCAATGCAATATCATGTTATTTTATTATTGTGAAACATCAAAACTATCTGTTATATCCCCTACTAAAGGCAGGGCGAAGATTAACCCCATCTCCCCCCGGTTCAAAAAAAATTGACTATTATTTATAACTTAATAGAAATATTATGACAAATATAAATAGACATTTTGGTAGCAACTATTAATTTAAGAACGTAACAAAATTTGTCTTTAAATCTGATCTTTTATAACTGCGAACGTAGGTTTCATTTCATATACACTAGCGAGATTCAGGAGGAGGCACCGCGTTGAATAACAAATCCAAGATATAAACCTAGGCTTTAACGGTGTCTGCTGGGATGTTACAACCCGTCATCAATTCGCCAAACATCTGCCAGTTGGGGAGATTGCACGGCTTTCTGAATCTGAAATTCAACAGCGTCAAATTCAGAGTCAACACTGTATAATGCGTTGTAAATAATATTTTCATGATGCTGTAACCTGGATTTCGCGATAAAGGCGCGTTCCCATCCAACGCCACTCCCGCTTGAAATTACGTCCGCCCGGATTTTATTTTTCGCGCCGTGCAGAATAACCTGATATCCCAATAAGACAGCCATATTTTCCAACAATTATTTTTCCTTATATTTCAATTAGGTTATCCGGAAATGTTCATTTGCAACTATCGGAAGTGTATTTGAGGTTTAAATAATAACCGAAACTCCGGTTCTTCAACCAACTGAAATGACAATTGACTTGCAGTATGTAGTCATGAAATAAACAAATTTATTGATTTATTATACCTATTCAAAATAATTTAGAAGCAATGAATATATTCATTGAAATTCAGACACAAAGGATAGGCTTAATAACGCGATATAATCGAAATTGTAATTATTTGTAAATATTTGAAACATTTTTTTTATGTAAGATCGAAAAGTTCCTTAACTATTATTGTTTTTTATAGTGAATCCGAATTGAATATGTACAATTAACTTAAAATATTATATTTTGCTAACGTAACCAGTACATGACTGAATGTTGTAATTGAATTAGGCCAAAGTTAAGTGAATCAACGGAGCTAACTATTTTATTTCATTTTATATACAAGGCTGACTGAGTACAAAGTTTGTCCGGGCGTAATTTGTTGAAAGGGTTTTTCGTTAGTTGTGGGGGCGGTAAAATGGCGATCTCGGAGATGGTAAAAGTTCCAGAAGAATTAAAACCACCCTTGGGGATCGGTTCGGCGTTATCGGTGGTGGTGGTGGGGGAGGGGCTTAGGGTGACGGCGTTGTTATCAATTGCCACGTGATCCACATTAAAATGCACTTAGAACGGTATCAGCCAGTTATCCGCTGGAAAATGGGACACGCGATTCGCAACCTCGTCAGGCAAAGTTGTTTTTCTGAGCACAGATATATGAGTATATTTCTTTAATGTCGTATATAACTCTTTCATTTAGAAATGTTGGACCACCCGAATGGGGGTTAACCCGAGGTTAGTCTCTGGACAAATAAGGAAGAGTAAATTTCCAGTTATTGAGTTAAAGAAATTGGTAATATTTTTTTATAACACGATTATAGTTGATTTTTCAGGACATCTGATTAACGTAGGGGGTACCGTAAAAATCTAATTCAGTAGAGTAACTTCGGTAATCCGGTTAGTTTTCTCCGAATTAGTCCGATTTTTTTCTGGCCAAGCAATGAAGCCTGAGGGAGGGGATAAAAAGAAACCCATCCTTCAAAATCTCGGTGGGGGCGGGGCGTTGGGTGAATGATCAAGTTCGAAAAAAGGTCCGCGATAAAATGGAAGTACAGAGGAGACGGAAAGTGGAAGTGGAAAAACGTTTGCCCCGATGGAAGGAAAGTGATTAGAGTGCCGGGGCCAGGAGGTGGCGGCAGGGTTAGGAGGAGGACACCGGAAATTGATGCGGTCGTCCTCCGTGGGGAAAAAATTAGCTCCCCTCGGCACCGAATCCAACTAATGTCCTTCCATTAGCCGCCCCACCAACCAACACAGGCCGCCCATTTTATTACCCGCCGGGCAAAAATAATTGTCTTTTTGTAATTTTCGGGTCAAATTGACAAATTGGCCCGGAGCAAGTTTGAATTAGATTAGTGCTGGCCGTTCAGTAATCAACGTCGGTTAATTACAGGGCGTTTAATTTTTATCGCATACCACTCCAGAAAAGTTAGGTAGGACGATTGAAGTCGAGTAATCAGAAACTAGGTTAATGTGCAGGCAGAGTATGAAAGTACAATTTATAAGATCCTAAATGACACGATTTTATGGAGGTAAGGTAGTAGTATATCTGCTAAATGCGAAATTTAATTACGATACATTTTCGGGAATTACTACCCCAATGAAACTCCACTTGTAGGAGCCCGCTTTGTTTGCAGTAATCCTGCGGAGGTGTTACAGTCGGAAAGGTTCGGAATCCGAAATAATCCTTTTAGGTCGATTTGAGAGATTAGTGCTCAGACACTATTAATTTTCCTCCGGGATTAATTAATCGGCCAGCTAAGCGCATTTACGGGGCGTGCGGTGATATTTGAGTACGAGATTAAATCTTCTGCCCTATTTTTCTTAAAGGCTTATACGTATAATATATATTCCGCTCGAGAGATATTTATTTGGGGCTTCCCATAACAACTTATGAAATGCGGCAAATGTGTTCGATGCGCGTTTGTTAAGTTCAAAAGCTAAACTCGAAGTGAAATCCTAATAACTAAACCAGCGTGGGATATTGAACAATCCTGGAGGTGTTCATTAGTACTAACACCCCTGATGGGGGGGGGGGTTCATATTAGTCAATACGGATTACAGTTCCGGCAGACCTGTTTCCCCATTCCTGTACACCGACATAACATGATGTACACTCGATGCGTAAGCACAAAGATGCACGGAACATTAATTAGATTTCCCTCGCTCAATTGTGACCTGGAGGTTCCTTTCAGTCGGGATGCTAAGAAAAAAAATCAGGCTTGAAATATTCCTCAGGGGTGTTACAAAGTTATTTTTAATATCTATTAATTATAATAAAATGTATAATAAATTTTTACCAGTAGATGTAAAAATTATTAAACCGACAATATAGCGGATAAATAACATTAGAGCTAGTGCATGGTCTCATACATGACCTTACGACAAGATAAATAAACTGATAACACATACATAGTGCACAATCTCTGATTAGTGTGCCATAAAAACAGTGAACATGAAAATAATAGTTGAGCGAAGCTTCTTACATTATGTCAAAATCAAGTCTAGAATGCTGGTAAAAACTAAGGAATTTTACAGAATTAAAAACTTACATTGTATGTACATAAATGTACCTGACACTGATTTTAATATAGCTCTCTTGTAACACAAGTGCGTCAATTTATTGTTTGACATATTGTACCGAATAGGATAAAACGAATCGACTCAAAATAAAAAAGTTAATTTTTTTTATCAGGAAAACTGCACGACTTATGGCTGTCACGGCCACACTGTTTGCCATAAATCCTGCATCGATTCGGTGAGGGTAATTGACGTTCGGATTTGTCATAGTGTCCAGTCAGCGAATTCTCTAATGATCCTATAGATCCGAGGGTGAAAGGAAGAACACGCTGTATTCAGGAGTCCGACTGTAAAATTCGCCCCGGGCCCAGTCTATCGATCCCGGAGAGTTATTCATATAGAGGCTCTTCCCCCTCCCAACTTTATATATATATATATGGACCCTCCGAATAAATACTTAGTGGTGGATCCCGAAAGTTTTAGACTGGACTTTTTATTTGAAAAGAGATTCGAAACCTGTATAAAAAAAACCGAAAAACTGACGTGATCCACGACGGTATATTTGTTTCGGCGTTTTGTTTGCGTACTTGCAATTTGTACACGCGATGTCTGCTTATGGTTCATCGAAGTGGAAGGCAGTTTTCAGGGGAACTATATTGTAACCTAACTTTTACTGGCTATTTTTTCTGTTTACGTTATAGGCGGCATATAAAAGAAGTATCGAATTTACGATTTAAAAAGTTGGGTTTCGTGTTTACGTTTTTCTCTACATAATAACTGTAGCAATTTTACCCACTACTCGCCGCTTCTAACGGGTAGCTAACTGACTGAATTTTCGTGTACTACACTCCAATTCAATTCCGTGTGATAGGCGTTCGGTAGGCGTATTATTTTTTTTTTCAGCCAAACGAGTCCGGGACAAACCCCGCGTAATGAAGTTCGGCAACAAAAGCCTTACTTCAACAAACAAACAAAACGAAGTTTATATTTCGCCAGACTGACGTCACAACCGGAACTCGCCGGGGCGATTGAAACTTTCGAAATTTCAAAATTAGATTCCTAGCTGTTTTCATCTTTCAGTATTCGGCTTCTGTGAAGATTTCCCGGTGTAACATTTTGGTGTACCGCTCGTATATTCTTATTGTAATTTTTACACATTCAATAATTGCCAATGTGGAGATTTCAAGTCATGTGTAGGTGAAGTATGTTGCGAAGTGTTATTGTATTTAATATTAATGAGGTTAAAATTTTAATGGTTTTTTTTATATTGTTTGATTAATATACATCCTTCTATCAATATATGGCGGGCATTAATTTAATTGTATTATTGAGAATTTCGTCAGGTAGGACATTAACTATTAAACAGCGATATTTCATTTGTTTTATGCCTCTTGTTTTATCAGGGTGTCAGGAAGTTCGGCCTTCGTCATTAACGGTAATGCATGTCGTTACGGTGTATTAAGCCTTTGTGTCGGATTTATCCATAAATCAGTTCCCCGACATGTTGACAGATAACGAGAATGGCCTCCGGTGAACCGTACGGGCCGTATTTAGCCCGGTGTGTCTGTTGTAGGGGGCTGTGTACAACAGTGCATTACAGTGGTGAACTGCCAAAAGGACTTATCGAAGGGCCCCATCATCGGTTGGCATTTAGTATCGAGCCCGGCCGTTCCGGAGGCCACAGACGATAAAAGGCGGTAACCAACGACTCCCAGCCGGGGGCCACTCGATACAACAATGGGCCTTTTGTAATTTCGAGGCCTCTCTCCCCCCGCCCCCGTCCCCTTTCGCTGTTCCCTCTATGGCCTGGTGGGAGGAGACCCCGCGTGTTTTCAGTTTTTGCCGAACGATAGGGGTCGGGGAGGTAGGTCGAATTCCATTGTTTTCCCTTACGCCGATGAGGGAAGAATTCGCTGCCACGACCCCGCTGATTAGGGGCTCCTCCGACCGACCGAGCCATACTGATGGCAAAAAGAGGTTATCGACGTGTGTTTTACACGCATTATCTGTGTTATACATACAATAGCCCGTTCTTCTTTCATACCTTACAGTCCTATACACACAGCATGACAAGAATTTACGAACAACAAAAATAACGTAATATTAAAAATTCGACGATAACACAAGTCGCAGATTGTATCATACGATGTGGGGCCGGTCCAACAAAGCCGCCAGAATCAGTGCTTCCTTTCACCGGGCCATTACTTGGTTTCAGTATTAAGGGCGAATTAAGGCCAATAAAGGGACAACAAGGAAGATGTGTCGCTTTCAAAATCTCCTCATCGGTTACCACAACAGTGAATCCTTTTCGGCAGATAGTATTTGCCAAAATTTTATGTTAAATATTAATGTACCTTTTAATTTTAATCTCAATACGAAATAGTTCATTATGTGTTCGTAATCTAAAGGTTATGTTTAGTTAAATATTCATTTATTCCGATAGAAATTAATAGTTACGGATTGACCCGTAATTCTGAAAGTTATTTTTATAATATTTTTAATATTACAATTTGTTATCGTCTTTTAGCATTTATATAACTCTACGCCGTACGTTTTCATCAGATTATTCCTCTCGAGTGTGCAGTTTGTGATCGCGCAGTGTAAACGATTCGTAATGTAACCGAAATTCTGGGATATGGGAGGGCGGCGACGCGTGTCAAATATGCGCCGCGTGTTCAATGCATCGCTATTCAATAGGACTCTGTATCCGCTGGCCGCCCCCTCCCTCTCACTCTCTCTCTCTCCTCCCTCCCTCTCTCTCTCTCTCTCCAACTCAATTTGTACCACTACTGTTGCCAATTCAGCCTCTCGATTCTTTTCCTGCCCGCGCTGAATCAATATTTAGCAAAATCTTCAAAACTGTTTGTCCACGAATTTACCAGGACGCGGTTTTCCCATACGACTTTTCTCCCGGCCAAAAATTTCTTTATTGAAAAAGCGCAGGTATTCAGTATTAATAAACAGAGGTGTATTTGTCCGTCTGTCTGTCCGCGTTGCATTTTTTCAGAAATAAAGACCCCCGGACCAATCAAATATTGGAGAAAAAGTCTGTCCGGGATTGTTGGCTCGGTTCTGGCGTTGTGGAATGAAACATTGTCCAAGGTATTGTTGGCTCGATAGCATTGTTGATCGATCCCGTTGTTGCGGACTTCTCTTGTCGCAAGAAACAAGAAAACAAGATAGTCACCCGCACCAATTTGGCCTAGTAGCCGCCAGATGAGTTTTTTGTAATTATCTCGCGCTGAAATCTGCAAACTTCTGTCCGAACATGAAATTTCTATTTCGACGGAATACATAATTTCTTTATATTAATCAGAATATATATAACACGGAGTTTCATCGTCCGTCCTGTTGTCTATTTTTCCCTTACTGTTTTAAGAACATCCCATAAAAGACAATAAGGTATTAAAGAAAACATTAATAGCTCTGGGTTTACTGATGGAAAATCCGGCTTTTCCAGCAGATTTAACTTCAAGACAAGGCTGAATGAATGAAAATCTTCGCTAAGCGTATAATAACATTTAAGAGATTATTTTAAAAGCTTTTCTTTCCAGAGAAATTCTCTACTACATTTTTATATTATAGCAATAATAAGAAATATTCCAGTTACTCGCTTTTGGAGGCTAGTTTTTTATAATCTTTTATGTCCGAGTGTGAGTAAATTTCTACACACGCACACATTTGATATACAGATAGTTGACTGCAACCGATAAAAAAATTAATTAATTAAATTAGACTGCATTGAAAGAGTATATTGCAATTTGATTAAATCTTCGGTGGGAAAAATATTGCTCTGAACCCATTATAATCCCCAATTAAATAGAAAGTATTCCTAATCTGCAAACTAAAAAGGGTTTCATGCTTTTAAATTAAAGGAATCGGAAGGAGGCGAATTAACTTCAAATATTAATATATTCAAGACTAAATTCGGAAAGCCCGTCATTACTTTGCTTCGGGAAGAAAAGAAATTTTCGATTTTGTGGTCACAAAAACGCCCTTCATTTATATTTTTGGCCTCGTGAATTATTGATATTTATTGATCATTATTCATTTTTATCTACATCAAGAATTTTTTCGTAAATTTAAACATTAAATTTCCGTTATCTATTTCGAATAAGTGGGCCTTTAAAACGAATAAAGTCATTCAACTATCCCCAGGCTTAAGGAGTGACGTGCGTTTTCTTATCGGTCAGGCTTCAAATGGTGGACATGCCTTGTGAAACTCCCACCCTAAGAGGTCCAAGATGGGGCCTAATAAAAATAAGGGCCTCTAATTTACGAGGTTCAAACGGATACGGGGCCCGACTGCTCACGGCAGGCCGTTTAGAGAAAATAGCCCCGGTGAGAGGGCCCGGGTTATAGGAAAGGAGCCGAGAGGGCTGATAATGGCGCCCCTGTTAGACGCCAAACCACCCCCTGTCACTGCACAGAATTTCCTCCACCGGTGAGATAACGAAATAAAGTGACTGTTGTAAACGGGATAAACGGACAGTGCATTGTTCATATAACTTACATATCGCTTCAAATAATTTCAACTCGCACTTTAAATAAATATGTCAGAATAATACCAATTATCCGCAACCTATTATAATACAATAAAAAAGTGCTTATATAATTCAAATAATGTGCTTAATCTTATATCCATTTATTCGAATATTTAGTAGAATTGAATAATTTCTCAGTTATTTGGGACTTAATACTCAAGCTCTTAGTCGAGTTCCTAAGTGCTTGCAAGTTATATTACGAAAGACTTATCTTCTTATTACTGAGAAATGTAATATTTAGTTTTTTATTGAGGTAATAAATAAGTGGGCGGCGGTAATTCCCAGAGGAAGAAGGGAAGGCGGAAATTGTAATTATGAAATTGTATCAAAAGCCGGTGGAAAAAAAATACGATGCCCCGACCGCTCTAGCCATTTACCGGTTGGGGAGGACATCGCCGGGGCTATTAGATGTAATGGCAGTGGGGCCGGCTCACGAAAGCTACGCGCGCCCTACGCCAAAACTGGGGTATAAAGCGGTCTTTGCCCCTACCTGGACGGGACCTTGGAACGTGACCAAGATACGGGGCTTTAAAAGCATTACGACTATTTCCCCCAATTCCGTTATTCGCGCTCAAGTTCCACTTATAATTGTCTCCTCTATACCTGGGTAATAAATATCGGTCGTGAACGCAGCTGAGTTGAACATTTTGACAATAAATCGGTTAGGGCATTTGAGATTTAAGAGGGAAAAATATTTAAAATACTATTGCATAATAATATCGTTGTGAGTAATGATATTTGATATTCTGACGCGATATTATATTTTTTTCCAACGTTGACTCTGGCAGCGATACAAATTACTAAGAGATCGTTTCAGATTGTCAACTTAGTTGTTTCACGGAATGAACAATGTTGAATTAGTTAGTGACATGACTGGGGTTTAATTTGAGTGCGCATTTTAATGAAATTTGAACAGTTACAATTCCAATGCGCATGAAAAAAAATTATTTACACAACTCTGACTTTAATTATGGACGACCCCCACCGAAACTCATTCAGCACACTGAACAAATAGCATTTACACGCACGAACGAACGAAGTTTCCATGTGCAAATAACTTATGGGCCCGTATTAAACTCTATAGCATCAGTTCACTGTAGCTTAAATAAAATTTTTTTACTACCGTACTTATAAATCTAAATCCTTGTACTTAATTTTGATTAACTGATAGAAGAGAAACAATCGCAAATTATCGTTTTAGTTATACTTATTTTTGTATCATTTTATGTCAGTACAAAAGAGAATACTTCTATTATTACTCTTGTAGGTCAAATTAAATATTTGATTACCGGGTGTGATTAAGTTTTGACAACTAATAGATAGTGAAAACTAGTTTTAGTACTCAAAGTAGTGGATATTTTCAGTTTATTCTTGAACTGTTTTGAATCCTAGATTACTAGACCTAGTATAAAAAACTCCTACTGTAAATTCGTCTCTGGAATGTTTTATATGTTTATGTTTACGTTAGAACAATATAATGGTATTGTATAGGCCTGTTGACTATTTATAAATTTGTTTTGTTGTTTCGAATTATGCGCACAAGTATAATTGATATACAGTTTATATGCCTTTTGTCCTTTGGAACTTTAAAGCACGCTGTCAAACAAGGTAATGAATTCCAAATATTTGCATATCATAATAAAATATACAATACAATATGTCTTTCATGCATATGAATGAAACGAGTTGTGCTACTTTTGTCCTGTTTTATGCTCGAACGAATAGTACCCTCGCGGAGACATCGGGTGTTCCACTCGATATTCCATTTGAGATTAGACCGGCTAAGCGGTTCGTTAGCTCTCCTCGAGTCTGCTATTCCCCTAATGAGTGTCGTTGTTTCAGTGTTTCTTTACAATCCACCATAAGACTTTCGATTCCAGCCAGGCTTTCTTTCGACAATTCTCACCGTTGAAGACTGTAACTTCACTATTACAAAACTTGTGAACATCCTAAGACAGAATGGGTGCAACAATTTATGCACCGACACTATGGTTGATGTTAATGAAATGACTTGAATGCGTTGGGCTATTTCTTAGTACTTTCCTCAAAAGGGTGTACTCAATCTTCGAAAAGTTGATGGAAATTAAAAATCCTCGTTTACGCCCGCGTTATGAAAATTTTAGCTTCGCCCAAGTAATAATCAAAATGAAACGTAAGTTTTCAGTTTCCCTGCACGGGATGAGGGGTGCATAATTTGACATAATTTGTGCATGCGGTTTGATAATAAGAGGGGGGGGGGTGCTCATAATGCGGGCGCAACCCCCTCATTATAGACTGGAGACCGGGGGCTCTTTTTCCAAGAGTAACTCTATCGGGGGCTGCGGCGGCAGACCTTGAAAAATGGCCCCATCTCCTTCCTTCAACCCCTTTCCAACCCCTCAGGCCTCGAGTAGTTGTTTGCTCGGCCCCCTCCCTCCCTACCGCTCCTTTACCTCGACCGTCCTTCAACTCGGCGCCGAGTATTGGAGTATTCTGAAATCCCGAGCTTTAGAAATCATTGGGCGGGAGCAGCGCCGGTTGATGGGTCGGGGGTCGAAATTGACCACGGCCTGAGCGATGATGATTACAATTTTTATTTCGAACTATACTGCTGCTATGTAGTAGTAGCAGTGTTCCCCTCGACTTAAAACCAACAATAGTTGAAATATAATTATATATATATATATATATATATATATATATATATATATATATATATATATAACGAATAGGTTAGTTAACACCGCGGTAATTGTGTAGCTTTAATGTAAACAGGAAGACTGTAGGGTTCGTGATGTTTCTGCCTCCTCTCGCTGGTTTGGTCTTTTGCTAGACCGGTTTCGGCTGCTCGCCATCTTCAGTAGTCACTGTTAGCACTTTGGATGTTTTTTGGGCATCCTCACTGCACTGTCACTTTCACATATACTGTCACAAAACAGGTATATCAAATTAGTAAACAGGAAGCTTCAACGGCAGTAGGCATGGAGTATGATAAAAAAGCACAATTTTTTGTAGACATTTTTTTATTTTTCAATATAATCTCCCTAAATGGAGATGCACTTGGTCCTACGAGTTTTCAATTATTTCATCCTTTCGGAAAAGTCTTATAAATTTGTCCTCTCATCCTCGTAGTTATATCGTTCGACTGATCGCTCGAAGATTTAGTCGACATTTCGAACTCATAAATATTTTATAAACGTCTTATACTATTCTGTGTAGTCGTGGGTGCATGTGCGGTTGAGCGTACATTTCCTCATAAGCCGGAGAGGGTTTTCTTGTCTACATGTTTTGCCTGGAGAAAATGCACTCGATACCGATCCTTGAAATCGAGGAGTTATTTGCTCCGACCTTTCTTCCTTATTTTCTCCCCGAGATGTATTCTACTACCAGCTCTCTATTGATATTTACTAGAGATCACAAGCATCCGTGCATCGGGAATGGCTCTAGAACGCATCTGGTTGTAAACCGCACCAGGTTTCGATAAACATTTTCTTCTTAACTTATATACAGATCGTTCTAGTGGGGCTATGCGCATGTTGTGTAATTTATACCGTTAAGATGTTGATTGGTTTATTCATTTTTTTTTTTTTAATAATTTGTTCGTGATCGAGTAATATGGCTAACTGTATTGACATATTCTGTGCTAACTATTTCTGGAGATGGGGTAGGATTTTAGCTGGTCATTCAATTATTTGAGGGCCGCTAATTGGAATTGAGGAGGATCGTCAAACTCTTCTTGCGTATGATGCGTCTGTGTTGGTATCTTTTCTGTACATGTTGAATATTATATTATTAGATGATGATATATTTTATTGTACGACTTTTACTCTATTCTATTTCGTACCGGATGCTTCATCGGCTGCCGATGTAAGTAAATTATGAACCCTTCTTACGATGGCGAAAAACCGAAATCGGTCTAGGTCATGAGCAAATAGGCGACTGTGGGCATAAGATAGCTGGAGTGTTGATATTCCAAACCTTCGCGGAGCCCCCAAGAAATGCCCTGACGTATTTTCTCATAAGACCCTGATATTGACAGTAACCAGACGCCTCGTTACAGGCAGGAAAAACGACCAGGAAAATACAACATTGTACAGCTCTCGAAAACCTCCTTTCCATAATATCCATCGAGGAAAGGTCACTCTTTCCCTCCTCCCATTATCGTGCAGCTTTTACATCTGATATCATTATAACTAGAGGGAACCGGATACCACTAGAAAGGTTATATTTTAATATTCTTATATTAGTATACTGGAATTTATAATCGACTCTAGTTCTCTTTTCGTTCTACCTACAGATTATTCCGAACGACCGAAAGAGCCGTATCACCCGTCGTGGCTGTAGAGCGTCTGAAAGAGCGTTTAACGAGGTTTTTTTCTAAGGGTGTCGGAGCCAATAAAAATTGCAATTATTTCGAACAAGGGCGAGACTCGGACAAAGGGACGGTGCTGAATGCGGCTGGTACGGGGGCCGGGGGGCTGGGGGCCGGGGGCCGGGGGGAGCCGGGGATGTACCGCGGAAACAAAAGGGAATCGTTTTAAGGAAAGCCCCAATGGAATATTACGAACGGTCTATTTCACTGTTGGAGGCGGCGAGTGGTTGAATAACCCGCAGGTCGATATAATTGGAGGTTGGGACGCCAAAAAAAAGGAGGCTTGATTTAAATGGGCAGTACAACATTTCCGAGTTTCTTTGACCGGGTAAAATTAATATCCGAAATGGATAAACAGAATTGAGCTGGAAGAAGTAGTATTTTTTCTGTTTTCTAATAAATCATTTGACCGAAATGCAAATGATCTGGTAATACTTCCCTAATGCTGAAAAAACGAACGAAACGAACACGAAAAAATATAATACTATTTCTGTCGCACGAAATATCAAAGCATTTATAATTTACAATATTTTATTTTATGTAATATATTTTCACTATTTTTGTAGTATGAACCAATACTGACGTGTCAAGAGACTGGGAATTGAACGGGTGAAATAATTATATATAGACTTCAAATTTTCTTACTGCTATTGTAACGTATTTACATTAATCTTCGTTTAACTAATTTGAAACTAATCCCGACATTTCGGAACGTTTAGTCGTATAATCTCTTCAGGCGTTAGACGCGAAGTTCGATCCGCCGTGCGTGCTCAGATTGGCAGGGAATTGGTAGGGTCGGCCAATCGAAAAAAAGGTCCTCCAATTATGCCAGCTGCCCGGGCGGACACCTGGTCCAATCGGCGGTCCTCTTCGTATTTAACACGGCAATTTATTTCTTTAGGCTCCAATGTAATAGCTATTCTTCTGGTAGAGTTTTTTTTTCAGTTTGTCTCCAGTATTCGCCCTCGATTATTTTCCTGAGTAAGGCCGTTTGAATGGTGCTACAGTCTACCTACTTTGCCTTTCATCTGTTTTAGTTAGCCACACGGCATTATACAGGATCTCTTGTATTCTAGACTCTAACTTGCAAGGGTTTATCCAGATGTCTCTCTTTGTTATAAAACTGCGTGGTATAAATTTAAATAATTTTATACTGTTTAAGGAAATACCGTTAATAAAACACCGAAATTAGCATTTACCATACGTAACTCGTGTATAATAACGTAATTGGCGAGTCAAAACCGGTTTACCCATCGTTCGGTATTCGATTGACTCGCTCGTTATTAGGACGGTTTAAGAGGGGCGTTTCGAATTTATTATTTAATTCGCTCGTTAATTAATGCGATTCTCGGTTTTCAGTGTAGCTTTGTTGTTTGCCCACCGGAGTTGATTTATTCCCGGCGTTATTTATGCATTAGTGTAACTTGAAGCTTTTCCACATCTACCCTTGAGCGCTACATGTACACAGGTGTACGGTTTATCTGAGTGTTCGCTTTTACGATCATTATTTTAATACATTATTTCGTCGTTAATTCCTCTTGTTAAGAGAATGGATGATGGTTTACTACATGCTGAGAAAGCATACCTAGAATTTTCTAACAAACTTAAGCTATTCAAACAGTAGGATTGATCGTCATCTGTTACCATTGTATTCATTGATACGAACAGGTGAATAATCATATACAGAATATACACAATCTCGGGGAAGTAACCGTTTATTTAAAACGGCGTGACATTTTATTGCGTAGAGAGTCTATTTGAATTTTATTGAAAATAAAATGTGTTTTCGAAAATAGCCCACTCTGGACAGATTGCTAAAATGTATGGAGGGAATATGTAATCTACCTATCTACATTTTCATGTCGGATTGTCCTATAAATGTTGTGGTAATGCTGTCCAATCTGACTCAGATATATGGTGGTGATATGGGCTTCCGGTATATATCAGTGTTCTTCAAAAACAGCCTTGCATATTCAACAGGTATCAATGTTTCAGGTCGTTGATCGCGTTGATTGGTAGAATATATTCAGCCTTTGTTGCACTTTTAGGAATCTAGTTAAAAGCGGCTATCACAATAATGGAGGGAATAATAAAAAAATATCAAAGGACTACTAAAAAGTTAATGAAATTGTTCGTTTGTGTGTTCGCGAGGATTTGGAATATCACTCGGAAAAAACAGTACCGACTAAATAATCAACAGATTGTTTTCTTTTCTGCGGGATAAGCAATATCCTTTTCTTGTTTAGCTCCAAGTGAAATCCCCTGAGAGTGATTTACTCCTCTAAATTTAAGGCGTTGGTTTGAGATATCATCGGTGTTCAGATTTTCTGTTTTGATCTCAAGCTATTCAGGTTATCGCTTCAGCGACTGTTACTGCCTGGACGATGAAATACCCTAAACCCGCTGAGGTTTAGACCAAGTCTGAGCAAGTAGTAAGTTCCAAGAGTGATGAAAACAATCCCCTTATCCTTGGTAAAAAAAATTAATTCTTAATTAAAATACTAATAAGATTTGAATAAAAAGGCTGATAGCTTGTTCTCTCGCGGAAATTTGAGGGAAATGTTTCAAACTGAAGGAAAGTAATTATTCAACTTGATAAGTTTCCTTGGAGTCAATCTCAGTTTGGCCCCGGGAAGAAATTTCCCCCATGGAGTTTTCCCTTCCCAGTTAAGGCTCCGTCCACAATGAATCATTATTCCGTTGGAGAAGGATGGTAAATTTAAACCGATAACCGCAAACTCAAAATGCAATAACTCACGGGCGTCCGTGAAGAAGGAATACTACATTAATATTAATTATACTAAACCCTAACGCCTTGTTCGGCCAGTTCTTAGTTTTTTAATTTCATTTTTTTTAACGAGACTAACTAGGTTGTCCCGGGATGAAAAGTTGAGGTCTACCTTGGGCAACTATTTGATTTCGGGGTTCCATAAAGGATGTGTACACTTAATTAAGTGACTGTTTTTCAAGACGGATCATAATGGGACCAGGCCGACTTCCCCTCGGTAATTTCTATTTGTTTTAACTCTAATTCATATTCTAACGCTGTATCAAAAAGTAACTGATTATATAGAAAAGTGTTTTATTTCGTAAAACAAATATTAAATAACTTCATTTACATTTATGGAAATAAAGTATTGTATTAATAATATCAATGACTAAAATGGCAATTGTATAGTTACGAGTATAAGTTATCTGGGCTAATTTATTTTAAGTAAGTTTATTTTATAGAACAGAAATAATGAAAATATTTTAATTTTCTATTTAAATGCGGGAAAGTTTGAGCTTTCGGCTGACCCCTACTACAGTTCATGTTTATGGGTTTCGGTATTATAAATCTGAATAATATTCTGCGTATCAAGGCTTTCTGTTTTCCTTTCCCAGTTAAAATAGTTCAAATATTCCTCACTGACTTTATATCCCCTTTTCGGTGTTCGAGGTATTTCACTATACGTTCCCGAACTCTGCTGGAAATCTACACCCTCGGATATATAAAACGTATATCTATGTCATCGGCTAAATATTCAGGGGCAGAAGAGTAATGCAGTATCAGATTGTAGACCGGTTGTGTTTGAGTACATTAAACATAAACTGGAGAAGCTATCCTACAGGAGCCTATGATTTATTATGGATCATGTGGCCTTGTGAAGAGGGCTCAGACCCTGGTACAACTTGTACCCGCTCCGTGCCTGGCTCTCTTCCCTTCAGCGGACGATTTAGATTTTACGATTTACCTCTATTTTTAGTTCAATCAATATTTTCACGCTACATTAATATCTCGGTCGGTTTTCTACCACCTGCAGAAGTTTTTATGGAGGGTCGGAATTTTTTTCTGTCCCTTGAATACGTTTTAGAAAATAAACGACCTAAAAGCGTCAAGGCGGGAACGCCTGACAGTAAAATACAGCCATCAGATTTTCGGCTTTCTGTCTCTTTACACGCCTATTTGGCTGTAACGGTTTCAACTTCTCGCCACTGTCGGTAGCATACCCGTACAGAACGATGTATTCGGATACTGTTTGAATTCGAAACACGAATAGCTCATAAATATAGGATATATAAGAAAATTGGGTTTCGTATATAAAAACAAATAGTGATTCTCAGAGAATATTGGGGACAAATTTTTATTAGCCTTCTACGCAGATCACTTCCCTTCGAACCCCCTTTTTCCTTCAGAACATCGTTAAATTCGAATTTATCATCACACTCACAACACGATTTACCCCAATTACTATTTTCCCTTATTTTATGTTAGCAGAAAAGTAATTAAGGCGTTGATGATATGTGCTTTTCCGAACCCATCGGGACTAATGAAACACCGATAACCGAACTGGTGGTCTTATTTTACAAATGCGTCAAACGGACCCCTTATTGAGGGGGTTCAGCACTCTCCCCCCCCCCCTCGAAGTCAAATTGACGCCGCGTACACATCAACCGGAGTTTACGTTTACATTACTCGCCGTACGTAAACGGTACCGCCAAAGCGATCCAGTGGACCCGTTTACCCGGATCGTAAAACACGGAGTATTAGTTCGCTCGAAAATTCTTCCTTCCGCGCCGGTGAAATTTATAAAGCACAAGGCCAGCATTAGCCGTCCGTCTGTCTGTATCCAATCAAACCCACTTTTGGACGTCGATAAATATTAACTGGGTTTAGGAATGATGGGGGGGGGAGGGCGATCCTTCGGATGTAAAATTCGGGCGCGATTCAAATGGAGTGGGCGCGGGCGCGATTCAATTTCCGCCAATTGTTTGCTACGACCCGGGGTTATTGCGATGTCTGAACGTGCGTTTGATTATGTTCAATCAAACTGGCGGCCTTTGTTGTGTTCATATAAAAGTTTATTAGAACCTTGAGATCATATCGAGTCGTATATTAAACGATGGTAAAATTAAAACGGCATGCGATGACGCAAAATTTTAATTTCAATATTTTTAACCTAATGCACGTTCTGAGAACGTCCATGAATTTCGTAATCCTCGACCAATATCTTTAAAAACTACCTCACAAACTCGGAAATAGTATGACTCGGAATAGTTATGACGTATTTATTATTTATAGTTTCAAAGTAAAGTAAAATTATTTATTTACAATTCAATAAGAAATCTACTTTTCACAGAAAACTATATTTTTATTTTAAGTTTAGGTAATTTTTGAATCGCACCCTTTAAACGGTAAAAGATATTTTAAAAAATAAAAAGTATAACAATACGGGAATATATAAAAAAAATATATAATACGGCGTCAATACTAAGCCCGCATAGCTTCCATGTTACCGGAAGTATTCTTGTTGAACCGTTCTAGGTAGAGCGTTGAACCGCGTTAAAAATTGTTAATTAAATGTTAAACAATCTTTGGCTCTTTCTTACGAAATAATTAAAATATTATATTAAAAAAGTATAATATATCGATGCCAATTAATGTTTAAAGACCCGTGGGCATGTATTAACTAAAATCTGTGTACTGTAAACTATATATTAGGCACATGTAAAGAGGGGGTTATTAAAAACTTATATTTTTGAGACATAATAAAATGGTATTATTGTAATTTTTCGGGCCGGGAAATTAACAGTCTCTTTTGTAATATTGTTTACAATACAATCATCCCGGAAATTGATTAACAATCATTATTGATTGTATAATTCAATTCAGCTACGGAAATCGATCCGGAAAAGTAGTTAGAAAGAAAATTGGGCCTAAGATAATAAAAGTTAGTAGTGGAGGGAGGGGGGGGCGATCAAGTATTGATAATGCATGGACCAAAATAGTCGTGACAAAAGCTAACCAGGCGCGGATAAGTCCAGTAATTGCTCGATGATTTACGGGACTCTTTAATCCGAGAATACAAAAGGTTCAAACCATTTTGGAGTAAAACCGATTGCTTCGGGATGAAACATCGAGGAAAGTTTTACTTAGTGTTGCTTTTTTTTTTTTTGAGAAAAATCCCGTTCAAATCGAGGACGGGTTTCCGCTTTTCGCCACCTTCAGTAGCATTACTTGTCAGCAATAGAGCGATGAAGTGCTCATGCGCACTGCGGTCGCCGATGAAGTGAACACCTGTCACTGCACTGTTAATACCCATTGGTCTGAAACTGAAGTGCAATGATACGGTTGCTGTGCAGCGACGGCGCTTCATCGGCAACTGACAAATGTACGTCAATATATTGCAGACAGTATTGCACTGACGATGGTGAAAAGCCGATATTATTGAATTAATCTATTTTATGTGAACCGACAAGTATTTTTGCGTTGAACCAACAATGTTCTATTGTAAATATAACAGTCGGGGTAGTTAGGAATTAGGAGTAGTAAAGAAATAGTTCATGTACGTGTTTTTTGAATAAAGGGCTGAAGATGCGTAGATTTTATTAGTTTGTGAGTGTTTTTGTATATATATAAGTTGTTGATGATTACATTGTTTTTTGCCTTTAATTTTACATATTTGTAACTGTAACCAGAATATATTTGATATAAAACTATTATATTCTACTCTAACCATTTAATAGGATCATTATTTATTTTTATTCTTTTAGTGCCCGTTGTGATCGGGAGCTATAAATGAAAGTATTTAAAAGTATGTGTGTGCAGATGAATACAGTATTTTATTTCCTAATAATTTAGTTAATATTTAATGTGCGGTGAAAGCAATATCGAAGCATACTTATTTGTCTACATTTGTGGATGATAAAAATCCGGGGTAGAGAGAACGACGCGAATGAAAGCATTTAAGTATAGTATCCGATTTTCACACGATAACTAATATATAAAAACCGTTTACCAAACAATACCTCGAAATTCGAATAATGTCCGACCTGGTTACTAATCTACGATAATATCGATTGCTGAAAGGAGTTTACACTATCAGCTTAGGTAGCAGTGTACTAATCTTTTTTTCCAGTTAAAATTAAAACGTCCTTGACTTTAACTATTTTAAATTGTCTCGAAAGGCCGTTGGTCAATTCGTTAATGAACTCTATGCTGTTCGGGATAGACTCGCGGGAGGTTAAACTATCTATTGTCTAGTAGTGTTGTTCGTTAGCTCTGTGATATTAAGAGAATGTAGAAAAATATCATCACACCAATTTGAAGAGAGCGTCATATATATCTCAGTATAACACAAAAGAGCATAAACGTGTAAACATAAAAATTGTTTTATATTTATAGATCATTATGTTCAAGATATATATGAACTGAACCACTTAAGAATCCGTCACTGTTGAACAAGTTTATTTTAACTTTCTTCGTTTCAGTAGGTTATTATTGATCTTATATTATCAATATTGATTTTTGATTATCGTGGAGAGTTGAGTGTATTGTTTTTGTGATACAAACTTAGTTGTTGTCAGTTCCTGGGGACTAAGCCCAGGGTAGAGCCCGCTGTGAAATCCCCGCAGTTCGCCTTCGATATTTCGGAGAAATACAGGGCGAGTGCCGAGCTGGCCACCGGCGGTGTGTTTCAATAGTGTTGAGCCCGTGTTCTGAGCTCTGATCCCCTCAAGGTCGCTGTACCCCATTACTGTGGGCGTGTGTGCATGCGCGCGTGAAACATGTGAATTTAAAGATGTGTGGTGGTCATAAACAACGCATACTCTCTGAGGGGTGGAATAAGGGTTTCAAGAAAAACGAAATGTTATCGGTTGAACAATTAAGTGGACAGATTCTATTTGCAAAACCCGTCTGTCGCTAAAAACAGTTGTACATACATGAATACAGACAGGCATTTATTATTTAAGTCTCATAGGTAGAAAATCCTGAGTTACCTGGGAAGGGGAAGGCAGCGGTCGAGTCGGCTGGTGTGTGACTACTGGTCGGGTCGGCCGCTCACTTTCACCCTACCACAACTCATTCCCTCTCCCTCTACCCCTCCACCTCTCAATCTTCCCCTCTCGCCCTCACTCACTCTCTCTCACACACTCTCCCTCTCCCACCGTCTCTCTCACTCTCGCTCCCTGTTGGCTGCCTCACTCCCTCCCCTTTCTCTTTCTCTCTCCGCTCGCTATCTTCGTCCCTATCCCTCTCCCTCCTTTCGCGCTATCTCCATCCCCTCTACCCTTCCCCTTCCCGTTTCCGGTCCTATCTGGCCATCTCCCCCACCCCTCTCTTTCCGCCCCCACCCGGCCTAACTCTCTCCGGCTCTCATTCTGTCCGCTCTTCCCCCCACCCCCCCCCGTCGCTATCCACCTCCCCCCACCTCTCATATTGTCGATTTCTATAAGACGGAGAGTGGAATAGGGGGTTGAACCGTGGAGGGGGGGGGGAGGTGGTAGGTACGGCGGTTACCCTAAGCCTTCCCCCGAGCCCTCTTTGCCTTTGCTCGGGGAGTAATTCCATACAAATTTGAGTTGCTAATTCGGGTTTGGAGGGCGGCAATGGGTCTCGGCAAGATTAGCGGGATGAATCCGCAGGTTCCCTCCCTTTATCAAAAATTCGGCTAACCTTTTCCCCTGCTTGTATTAGTTCAAATGCACGTTCAAATCCATTTGAAAATCTTAAGCCAATTAGCGTCTTTATGAAACACGGTGATAATATTATAAAATCTTTGGTTTTGATCGTTATTTACTCTTGTATATTTAACATGTGAAATCGATTCAAAATTAATTAAGATATTGTGACTTACATTTTATAATTGCACCAAATCTCCAGCAGAAATTATTCGAGGATTATAAGAATAAAAGAACAATGTTCGAATTTTATTTACATAGACTTTTCTAGGTATATATTAATTATATTTACCTTAGTTTGTATGTCAATAAGAATTAAGCATAATACCAAGTTTATTATGAAAACCTCTGTTATGTTGATTTTGTAAGCTGAAAAGAGTACATCATTTACCGTTTTTTTCCGTGTTAAAATCGCTGAAACCGGCTGCTGACATTGAATTTTCGGATAGGGAAAAGTTAATTACAATCGGGTTACTGGGAAATGGAATTTTCGCGTGTTCAGGTCGTCATATTTTAGTTACGAAATAAATAATACGCTATTAATCTGGTTTTTTTCTGTAAGATATCCTAATACTCCTAATAGTGGTTTTAGAAAATTTCAAGTTATGAAGTTTTAACTTAACGCGAACACAAAATTCAAAAAACTTAAAATTCCGTTAAAATTTATTATTTAGTATCTATCGTGCCTATTTATTTGTCTACATTCAATTAGTAATTTAAATTCAACGTGTCATATTCCCACGGGAATAATGTGGCAGGAGATCTAGCTAGAATATTAATCTCCTATTTCATAATTCTCTAATCAGCTGTTTTTATAATTGTGCTTACACCTGAACTTTTTTAGAGGGCAAACTGTAAAACCAGAGATTTCTGCAGACACAGACAGCGCTTTTTGAAAAATTATAAGGGCTCGCTTGAAAAATGTTGGCCGAAAAATTATCGTAGATGTCTTTATTTTGAAACTCGAAAATACTCCCGTCCTAGATTTTATATAAGATTTTATCGGCTAATAAAACCTCTGGTATTTGATGACCCTCCTTAAATTAAAATTTAGAGCGATGAAGAGAAAACAAACAAAATCAAAGTTGCAAGATGCAATTTACCCTAAAACAACAACTTTAGCACCCGGAAATGGTAATACGTTTACCAATTAGAAGGGTACAGAACCATAATTACAATTTATATCTACCGAATTTACCATGTTTCGAGTTGTATCGTATTAATGAAATTGCTACGGAGGGTGTTATCATCTTTATTCTCAGTTAAGCATCAAACTTCCAAATTTCAAATCGCGATTCCAATTTCCTCGATAGCCATATTCTTGGGCCGTATGTTTCCTGTCGGATGCTGAACCGGTTTGGGCGGGCGGTGCGTCGGACGATTTGAAGAAGCGGTCCCAAATCTTCTTCAGCCTGTCCGTCCCGAGGACCGCAGTCGACTTGAGCTTGCCGCAAGTGCGGTCGTTGAATCTGCCTTTGCGAACCACCTGGCAGACCCAGTCTTTCAACCGGTCGTCGGCGGTTTCCAGAACGGGGTAGGCCGTCGCGCCCTTCGCCTCTTCCGTGCCGGCCTCCTGGCCAGGACTCGTCCTTTCCCCTGATCTGCCCAGTGAGATGTTGGCGGCCAACTTGTTGTGGCAGTAGGGGCACTCGACGTGCTGCGGCGTCCTCGGCTCCACACTGCCCACCACCACACAAGTCGTCCTCTCGGCATTTTCGTTCCTATCATTTATCATGGTCCTATCATTTCCTCCCCTGTCGCTGGTAGACTGAACGGCCGGATATACTACGGTCGTCCCTTTCGTAGATGTGACTTCTGGAACTTTCAGATCGGTGCCATTCTCGGTCGAGGAGGACATCTCCAGGCAATCTTCCAAATCCATTCTGCTCTCCGTCGTCGATTTTTCTTCCCTTTCTGATACTTTATTCGACGGCTTTTCAAGAAGTCTCCTGGTTATGTAAATCGGTTCACCGAACCTAACTTTCGGAGCTGCGAAATTAATTTTTGCCTCTCTGTTTGTTATTTTTCGAAATGGAACGGAATTATTACGGTTATTACGTTGGTGAAAAATCGGCAATCCGCCTTTGATGTAGGGATAACAATTTCCCTTCGGATCTTGACTAGCAGGGAAAGAGTTACCAGATAGTATCTTAAAATCTCTCTTAGTATGACGTCTGCGCTTTAAAACGGAATCATCGAGGACCGCTTCTTTTTTTATGTTCGTCAAATTGAAATTGATTTCTATTACGATGCTCGATTTTTTAAGCCCTGAATTATTACTAGAATTGAGTTTAGTTATTTCTTCTACAATGGACAACTTTTTAATGGATTTGATTTCCGTTGGTTTAATTTGGTAATATATGTTAATCGCAATTAACACCAAGTTCAGTCTGAAAATGCAATAGAATTTAAATGCACTACATGTATCTTGGAATGTAAAGTTATCTTATAAAACAAATAGTTAAGTCAGGGTCAGATTTTTCAATTGTTTTTTACTTATACTAAAATAATAGTCTTTCAAAACTTACATGAGCACAGCCAGAAAAATATACCTTATTGATACTTTAATCATTCTGTCTGGAGAAAAATAAAATACTGATTATTTGATTTACCCTTTAAATGTTAATCAGCTGTTACTTAAAAGCAACCATAAATGGTATCTTTACTATAATTCTGCTTGTGTTACATTGGCATTTTTAAGTCACATTATTGTTTAGTTTCTATGGCAGGTTTCTATTATATTGTTCCTCCACAATGCAATGCGTATTATTACTGCAAATAAAGTTAGTTTTAAAATATTTTAGGGGTTGTTCTTGCACTTATATTAGATTTATATTTATTAATCAACTTTAAAATTATTCTCTATTTTATTTTACTATCACATTTCATTTCACAGTTCATTTTATTCTGTGGAATTTCCATGGGTTCCACTAGTAATAATAGTTTCAGTTCAATAGGGAAATTAAATACCAATATTTTTTTTGTGATTTATTTAAAATCTAATTCTTCATAATATAAATTAATATATTTACAGTTATTATGTACACTAATTAATACAAATTACATCCTTCAATATATTAATTGTTTTAAACTTGTGAAGAGCAAGTGTTGCAGTTAGAGTTTATGCTGTTCTTTGAGTGCCACTTATGCTTGTAAATGCTGTCAACCTGATCACTCTGATGGTGGTTTACTTTACACGAAATAATAACATGTTTATGAATTTTCCAGTCCTCCAATTTTGTTCTAACATGATTTGATTTTACATTCCTGTATGAACCCTTGAAAACTTCACTTGTCTTGAATGTATCTTCTACCATACCTGTAACAGTTGTTTTGCTCGGGATAACCTTAGCACATTTAAATATTAATTGTGATTTATCATTTCAATAACTAAAAACCTTTCATTTACAAACAGTATTTTGTAATAGAACAAACCTGTCCTCGTATATGAGTGGCTGCTTAGTCTAGGAAAATGTTTTGCTTCAGACCTTGTCAAGGTTGATACTGTTGGTTTGCAACAACTCCATTCACAAATTACTTTATGAAAGTATTCTCGAAACCTGCTGAATTCTAAGTTCTAATTAGGTGTCTGCTTTCATTTATTATTAAGTATAACATCCTAATATTTTTTAATTGAATATTATCATATATTTAAAAACTTTTTATGATTCATTATAATGTAATATATAATTTGTTCATTATGATTTTAAAACAATTATATTACCTAGCATTCATGCAGTAGTAAATAAGTGGATTCAACATTGCATTCGCCATCGCAAGCCAATAGAATCCCAGATAAAGATGCTGAACATACTTGCTGTACACAAAATCTTTCTTGTGATATGTGTAAATGAAATATGAGTGATAAGGTAACCAGCATATTCCAAAAACAAATACAATTATAAAGAACATCCTCACTACCTGAAACAAAGGTGACTTCTGTTTAATGTATTAACAAACATATTTATATTTTCTATAGTGCATCAGTTTCAATTTTTTTTTATGGAGCACAATGCCTGTATATTGCTAATTGAATGGTGGAAAATAAACAAATTTTAAGTGTGAATATCATTGACAATTGGTTTTAAATTATGATTACTTTTCTCTTTGATTTGATGCATTCTTGCTGGCAATGTGTCATTTCACCAATGGATCGGCTTCCCCATAGCTCTCTTGCCATTGAGGTGTAGCAACACACCATAGCAGCCATTGGAATGAAATATGTAACCGAAAATAAGACAATGTTGTAGCTGTAAAAGAAATGTAGACATTAGTTTAGGTATCAGCTTGAAATTTCTATTACATGGTAGCTTAGTACATGTGAATATTAAATTTATTTAAAAATTGTGAGTTTGGATTTATATAAATCCTAACTATTCAGGAGGTAGGTTATATGTAATTCTTTTAAGATTATAGGTCATCCAATTCTAGTGTAGTAATCATCACTCTTGTGATGAGAGGCACAAAGTGCCTGAAGCAAATACAAAACAATTTTTTCACTAATAACTTACACATAGTCCAATTTTGAAACCATTGGTTTACCATCTGGCCAAATTAGGATACAAGCTGTCTGCTGGTTTTGTCTGCAACATGGGAAACTATTAATATTAGGTACAGCAAACATTTAAGCTATAAATATGAAATATTGTTTCAGGGATATTATAACATTTAATCTTTAAAATGTTGACTAGTTTGACGTTCTGTTCACTTTTAAAGAACAATAAAATATTTCTATGAACATTTTAAAAGTTAAGTCAGACCCCAATTGGTACCAATAATTAAAAGTTGGGTAAATAATAAATAAATTTATCTGCTTACTTGTAAGTAATGGTAGTGGAATAAAGCAGACATGGAAATCCAAGTAAGAGACTAGCACTCCATATTCCTGCAATTGTAATTTGAGCGCAGCACTTGGTCATTCGGGGTTTCAGTGGAGTCACAATGGCCAGATACCTTAAGAATAGAATTAGAGTTAAAATTCATTTAAATAATTATTGATTAATTTATTTAGTTGGTTATTTGTAAAAATGTGTCTAACACTGATTGAAATCATTAAAGGAAATGTAATTAAATTGAATGTAGATTACATGACAAATAGAAATTAAGAAATATGTTAATAAATTAATTTCATTTTAATAATGCATCTAACAGAGAATTGTTTATTAAATACTTACTTTAGTAAGTGTACATTTCTTATACATCAGTTATTGCATTTGACTGCAGTTGAAAACTTTATTTTGAAATGAAGTGTTTAATTCAAACTCATAATTTTAGAATTTCAAGTTTTCAAATCCTTCATAATTTTGATTTCAAGGTATTATGTGTATAAGCAAATGGGGACCTTTTATTAATAAACTTTTCCAGTTCAAGCCATTTACTTTTTGGTTGGACAAATTATTTGGATTTTAAAAGAGATGATTTAGCTGAATTAATTGTTTTTAAATTCAATTAGTTACCTGTCTATTGTGATGCTGAGAAGTGTAAACACACTGGCAGCGACAGTGACATTGGCTACAAAGTTGTTTATTGTACAGTAGTATCTTCCAAAATACCAATCACTGAAAAACAAAATAGTCAGAGAATTTTGAAATAGCTGGGAATATTTGAATGATAATTATATATTTATTTTTGAAACGAAGAATATTTTTTCTTTACTTACTTGTTGATCATGTAGACGAAGTTGAATATGCAATTGAATATCGACATGAGCAGGTCGGCCAAGCTCAGGTTAACCAGAAAATAGTTGGTGACTGTCCTCATGCGTCGGTGTGCTTGAAACAGACAATTTATACATCTCGACCGATTGAATCAATAATTTGTTGTATTAATTGTGACTGATCTTGTTTATTAATTTTAAAAATGAAGCTTGCTCAACGCGGAAAATCTGTTCCCTCGTTGGAAAAACTTGTTCCCTTAGAATTCATAGGACGCAATAATGTTGCCGTCGGGGCAATTTCAATAGTCTTTCCTTTCTGGAGAATTCATATCTTAAATTGGACGATTTCGAAATGAAATACTTTCGAATGAAATAGATGTATATTAATATTACGGGGGGTAAGGCGTTCTGATGAAGTGTACAGCGGCAATTTCCCGAATGAGTGATCATTAATTAGGAGACGAGCGGCAGAGACATTTTCCGATAGTTGGAAAGTATTCGAATCACCGTTCGGTGAATTGTTCAATCATTACAAATTAGGGGCGGATTGACTGGAGAGATGATAAATTTCCTTAAATTGACCATTAGAAATTACAGGAGTTACATTTGGAGGGGTGACTTTTGTAGCCATAGTTTGTCAACATACTACATCGATGAGAAAAGCTCATTTCTTAAAATATATATATTGATTAGACTCAATAATAAGTACTATTTATTAAATATTATGATGTCCGATACGGACTCCTTGCAGGTCTTCATAACTAAGTCATAATATTTATTATACGGAAGAAATAAATTATTTATCGCAATACAGTGTATTAAAAAAGAATGTTTTTATACGACGAAATAGTATGTGTGCGTATATAAAATATAATTTAATACCCAACCTTGAATAAATCAAAATAATTTGAAAAAAATGAAGAATTCGAGAAAGATATCCGGAAATAGCTGATTTAAAACAGTTGTATAAACAGTTTCTCTGGAAAATGTCTGCATACAGACCGTGTTCAATGGACAAATATTTGTCTGGGCAATGTTTTTTTTGCGCAAAACAAACAAACAGAAATGGAGATATTACTTGTGGTCAAACTGTCTGAAAACGTCCGCAATATTATGGAGTGTTTCGTGAAAGCCAGTTGGTAAATATTAGTTCTGACATGGTTTAAACAAATTGGAATAAGCATGTTTGTTTAATTCGTTCTTTCTGTCTTTACTGGTTTTGAGTGTTGTCTTTGAGTGTTTTCCCGCAAAATTCCTGTTGTACGTTTTCATATACTTACATACACGGTGATGCAATAGAATAACTCTGTTTTGTTCACATAATCCATTAGTCTTTGACCTCACGTGGAATGAAGTTTAGGCATACTTACCGAGAATGCTCCAGATGACTATGGCGTTGCCCCCGATGGCAACTGATAGCATTATAGTGAAGACTAGCGCCCAGACCAGCTGCAGTGGGAGAGTCATCATGCTCGCGTAATCTGCCACCAGCCTCCTCTTCGGTATTGTACCGTTCGAATCGCCGCATCCGACCTCAAATCATTTAATATAAATTTTACTGTGCGTAGAAAATATACGATTATGTTTGAAAACTGTCACGAAATAATAGAACCAACTTCAGTGTAACATTACATTACAGATTTTCTCCGCGAGTCATCATTTTAGACATGTCTTCCACGAACGCACACTTACAGACGAATTTTAATCTATATTTGGGAGAACCTCATTAAAATCACATTTTCCTGTCTACGAACACTGCCTTATTACGTTCGACGGTAGGAGGCGCCCTTTGATAGGAATCCGTCATTAGACGTTGAACCGCGCTTAACAATTAAATGGAGCCCAGGTTTATCCCGTGAATAATTCACGCATGAATTGCGCCACCGCAGGACACAGAGGGAGATGGCTCGTTCGAGGATTCGTCTCGTTCGGTAATCCTCAAGCAGGCTTCTTCCCATACCAATGTATCACCGTCAGGAACTCGTTAAACTCTGAAGAAGGACTCATTTCTTTCCTTTCAAATCTTGAATCCCAATTTACTTTAGTACTCTAGCGCCTTCGACCAAAAGCAGTGTCTGTGTAGTACTTTACAACTTCTCTATTTATTATTTTTTTATAATAGTACAAGAATTTCTATAATAGATAAATAATATATACATTAAAAAATTTCTTACGCATATCTTGGTGGTAAAATTATTAATATTATTTGTTAAAGTTATTATTATTTAATTTATTAATGTTTTTATTTAATTTAGTACTGAGTTATTATATCTAATAAACTTAGTTTTCGGCGAATGCACCGAATAGTGTCTGTAAAGGAGGTGAAAGCATGAGGGAAATTTCTGGTCCAAATTTGTTTAACTTTTCCGAGTGGGTGGAAAGAAACTCCGTTTCTCCGAATCTCTAAATCTTCGACTATCAGTCCGATAGTATCGAAATTCATTACCTGCCCGCGCCGTTTGCTCTTGCCATTCCGGGGCGTTTTGTATAACCGGGGAAGTAATCGAATCCCGAGTCGAATGGTTCCCTGATTAAAACTTCGTAACAATTATCAGATAGCGGTTGTCGAGGGTTTTTCGATGATTACTGATTAACAGGCCGATAATATCTAACGGGAAATCGACAGATTCCTAATCGAAAATAACTTCTTGTCGATTTTTGATGTCTTTTAAGATGTAAGAGTATTGTGCAAGATTAATGACTTTTTTCCAAAAGATTTTACTGTCGACTGCAAGATACTGTTTCTATTTCCATTTCAGAATATCAGAATGATATATTACAAAACTTTTTTTTGGTACATAAATTATTTCAATCAAACTATATAATCTGCGCATTTCCATATAGTATTGCATAGCAAAAAATCTTCCGTGGTGAAATATGTGTAGCTAAATGAAAGCCTACAGAATATTTTATATGTGCCTTTTTTCTCCGATTTACAGAAATTTCAGGTGGTTAAATCTCTTTCTGGTGAAAATCCGCCTTTTCTATTTGCGCAGGACGAGCTTGTTTACTGCTCTTTTACACAATTTGAATGAAATGTGGTATATTTTTTCTAACTGTGCACTAATACCGCAAGAATTAAGTTGGTGTTGGCTGGACGCTAACATGCCGGATACAGTATTTTATATTTCATCTATTGGAGAATACTCAGTTGTTTACTAGCCAAAGAAATTAGAATACTATACTATAGGTATTGGTTCAATTTCTAAAAAAAAGAATGGAAAGGCAAGCCTGTCTTGAATGCCTAATTAATTGGGCGTTTGATACTGCTGTCTCAATACACCAAGGTTATGCGGGTCTAGTATCGGCGCCGTAATTGAATGTAGGTCCCTTGCCGGCAAACAGGAGGATTAGGCTTTCTGCCACTGTATACACCGCCAGGTGCCCAATATAGTATTGAATGCGAGCTTTGCCTTCGGGTTTTCGATTAATCGAATTCAATTGATCGTATATTGGACGCGATGCCTGGCCAATAAGTAGGCGATGGTAAAAAAAAACAAAACAAAAAATAAGGCGGAGTGCTTTGACCCAATAATGCGGAAGGGGAGTTTTTGCGACCGCAGCCACCACGAAAAGCTCCTCGAAAATATCAAGTTATAATTAGGTCCCCGTACGAAATAAAATATACGGGGTTTTTTAACCCTTGGCAGACTCCACAAATAAACTGGGAGCCGAAAATATTAATTTAATACTACGGCTTGAATCAATTGAAACATACTTCATAACGAAACACATGTTTTTTTGCTGCGTTACATTCAGACGAATTTCATAATTTATCAAAAAATAATGAAAACAAAACTTATTAAAAAGATCTGCAGTTGTTAAAAGAGAGAATTCATATTTTATGGCATAATTTTACTACACATTTTAATATTATCTTTAAAAAAGAGTCGGCAGCTCGTATCTCGACAGTTTTAACTTTATTCACGTTCTGACTGGAATCTGTGGACGATTTTCATTTCAGGTTCAACTTCACGACACTTAATCTGGAGACATGTTCCGCGAGAGGGACTATTTTTACTGCCTTATCCTTTGCGTGGTTTTTATGCCCTTTTTGAGATATCCTGGCTTATCCAAATAGAGGGAACACGAGGTTTTTACCACCCGGAATGAGGAAGGCGGCGGGGGGGGGGTTACCTTTTTGCCTGAACGATGGAGGACGAAGACCACTCAATTGAGTTAAAGTTATTACGCTCCAAATAACACACGCTAATACTTTACTTTCTGCTTTAACAAACTTACCTTAATTTCCGTAACAGAATATAAAATTACAATTAACCCTATTAGTTATATTATTATTCTCCATTAAGAGAGACAGTGTATTCAAAATGTATACACCGTCTCATCATGGAAATATTAATATCAATATTAACTAAAAAAATTAACATTAATTTTTGCATTTTGAATAGACAGTTATTTCAAATATTTTGGCCAAAATGCTAACACATATTTTGTACTGTTGGTAGAGTTTAGCCACCTATTCCCTGCTCAATTTCAGCTGACACTGTTTTTATAATGTACTATAAACAACATTTATATTATTGATGCTTGTTTTTGTAACTGATAAGAAAACCTATGCTCCGAACCATTTCCGTATTTAATATATTTATTGTATTTATTACTCATTAAACTGAGTGCAATTATTCTACTTTTCTTTAGTAAATTTGATAGTTTATAATACAGGTTTTCCTTCGAAGTTCGCGCAACAGAATGAGGGGCAGCACTTTCATTGAATCTTTTACTGGGTACGAACACAAATAGAATCGAGGAAAATTGAAAATTGTTTTTACTCAACAAAAACACTTTTACTCAAACTGATCGTAGAGTGCGGTTCGGTGGGTCTATCTCTCGGATGGATCGGAATGCTTTATAAAGAAAACCAATAGAATATTTGGTACTTCCTTTAACTGGCAACCGTTCCATATCAATTTGACAGCGTGAAATAAAATACAATACTTGTTGCACAATATTGACACTCTCCGTAGACTAAATTACTAATGATCAATTTTATCGCAGGTACGTGGCTGGCGGCTGGAATCTTCCCCGGAGGATGTTTCCCCTTCTTGTCTACAATATAAGGTAACTTACTATAGAGTTATTTTTTCACGATTGGAGAAAGAAAAATATAGGGGAATAAATATTTGATTTGCCTTTTCTCGAGATCAATTTCAGGTCGTCTAAAAATGATGAAAAATCGAACATAATAGTCGGGCACTTTGTTTAGTATTTTTAGCGAAGAGGAAATTACTTATTTAGCTCAGTCAATTCCACAAGCGCCATCAATTAACCGGAATGGAATTGCAGTATTCAGCAATGGAGATGACGAAACGCGCAGATTTTGTGGCCGGTCGGGGAAACCTCTCTCGAGTTATTTATTCTCCTTAATTGCCTGTTACATAATTTTTTTTTTAGTTCATTCGTCTGTTTAGCAATCGATGAAGTTTTGATCTCAAATTGCTTGGCGGCTGATTCCTTAAAATTTCAGATCCGAACTAATTTATTTCCTCGTCGTGGGCCCGTTCTTGCCGTTGGTTTCTCTCGTCGAATCGTCCTGCGGGATACTTTTCCCCGTCCCAAAGCAAAGTATCACTATCCTGATGGAGGGCGAAACGTTTTAGTTAATACTTAATAAATAAACGTTAATAAGCCAGCTGCTATCCCAAGGTCTCTTCCGGCATCGTCGTACAGTGAATGGGCAGTTCGCAACACTATGTGTGATCACACATACCTCGCCTCAAACACTGTTACCAGGAACAACAGGTTCACGAGCCGCTTGGTTCGATACCCGCCCGTGTATCCACTCTCTCTACCTCTATTCCCATTTTCCCCCGAGTTTTTCATCCACCCTTCTACAAGCTTCCCCAATAACAAACATGCGGTGGTCCCCTCTAGCGCATGGTTCTCCTTCTGTAGCTCCAATGCCTAATATATCTGTAAAATTACTGTTAGTACCGCTGACATTTTTATCGTTCTGCCTATTATTTACACAATTATTTTTTTATAGTGCCCTACTACGGAGGGCTCTTCCTCCTGATTCTAAGTATAGGGGTTGGAATACCGTAGATTTCGTGTTCTTCTGTCTCCTCTCACCGTTCGGTCTTTTGCTAGTCCAGTTTCGCCTGTTGTTATTATTGTTTTTTGTGTTGGGTGGCTTCCTGTCTTTCTGCTGAAGATGGCGAACAGCCGAAACGGGTCTAGCAAAAGACCAAACCGAGTGAGAGGAGACAGAAGAACGCGAAATCGATGACAAGTTTTAACGTTTTTCATTTGCCTGTAACCCTCCGGTCCACGTGAACGCCTTGTGAACAAATAGGTCCGTAAAAACCCGTCCTATAAGAGAGTCGCATGCATTATCCAATTCAAATTGTACGTCAAAGTGAGTAGTTCGGACAAAGGGATCTAACTGTTATGAGTTGGCCAATTGTAGGATCGTCGACAACCATTTGAGTTCAACTCTTGGCGGCAAACGGTTCCTTGTAATTACAATTTAGCCTAAGTCTTAGACTCCTATCCCCGGTTTCGTTCGGTCCGAACTTCTAGTTTTACACTTGGGGGTTCCAATTTCGAATTTTCTTAATTGGCATTCACCAAGTTCCCTGTCCCGAGTCACGAGTTCCCTGCGCGCGGTCCCACGACCTAGCATGATTGGTAATTGGACGTGCCTGATTAGACGTAAGTCGATTTAGAATTGGAGGAAATTCGACTAGAAAATCGAATTATTCCAATTTATCTTGGAAGGAGGTCTGTTGCCAACGCCCACCTTCGAGGACGATCTCTAATTCAACAGTCGTAGACTAATATAAAAATAGAACTGTCCTTGACTTTGCTAAAAATTTCGACTCCACAAAAAACATAAAATTATGAATTTTATTTTACGAATCTTAATCAGTCATCAATTTAATGGCCCCTACAAATGTAAATTACGCATTTTATTCTTCCAAAAGTCTAATTGGATTGTTGTTATTATTAATTATTTGCTAATTCCTTAAACCTTTATCAAGCGTATTTTCGACCCCTAATAACTAGCCACAAATCTAAGCCAGGATAAATTCGATATACAGTAATGATTCCTAGAAAACCATGCACGAAATATTCTTAAGATAAGTTTAGTAAGACCGTTTTAATGATTCCAATCCGCTACTTACTCTCTTTCTTCATAACTGCGAGCTACCCCAGTATAATCCCAATGCTGGTAAGAATTGCCTTTTACCTTGTACTCCGAATTCGGACTTTACTTATAGAAATGAAAGTTGTGAAAAAATGGCCATTTAAATAAAGATGCATTTTCCTTTCTATGTATACAAATATCTAGCTATTTTATTGGGTTGACAGTATAATATTTTGTTTGGAATAATAAGCGGGTCGATAAACAGCATATTTTTAACTATACAAGTATGACGATTGTAATCATTGTGCTCGGGGCAATAATATTTTGGAAAAAAGTGTATAAACTATTCTATGCAGGAAGCAACACTTGTTTATTTTGAATTAATTTGACGGTAGAGGGGGTTGGGGCAAATTGGTTCCTACCGCGCTTCAAGAACGCTCCCACTCGACTAGGAAAAGCATGCTCATCCCGAGGTATGAAGGCGATATTATGCGTTCACCAATATCCCGAAGAAGCTTGAATTTCATTAAAATAAAGTACGAACTGAACTGAAGTCGATTTATAATTCAAATTATTTCATCACTTGAAAATATCGGATTGGTGAGAAGGCCATGAAGTATTCATAAAGTACCCATCCAATTCTTATTATCGTAACCTTTCTTTTCTCGTGTCCGTTAGCTCAACTAATATGAACTTCAGTAAAGATTTCCAGATCATCTAGTTTATTTTTACAATATACTTCTCGTAAATATAATTGCAGCTATACCGATGTTGTCATTATTAATATCAAACATGTAATTAATTTTTAAATATGCGGAAGAAAATGCGGCATTTACTGTTTTAAATGCACATACGCATTTTCGCACCTTTATAATGATTTCATTAACATCGATTTTGAACTCTTCATATCTGGCAGTTGTTTCCCCAAATGATAACAGAACTACATGCGCCGAATTTATATCCGGTAGTGTTGTTTATTTCATCGACTTATAATTACTGATTTATGCAATGTGTTCTGGGAAAACAATTGGCTTCGTGTTTAGTATGCAAATGGGCCTCAGTTCACTATGAATACTAATATCGTTCGATTCAATTCCATTTACTTTTCCCCCCTAAATTAATTCTATTACGTGGAGTAATGAGAAAAACAGCGTGGTAAAAGATTACTTTTTCACGGAAGGAAAGTTAAAATGGAAATTTTAAATTGTGGCATACTGTTAAAAATAAAGTAATCTAATTGGGCCAACTGTATCGAAGTTTTTTTTTCTTTACTTTTTTTTTATTGCACAATCAACAATCTTACATGTTATAGGTGTAATTGATATACGCTTGATCTCAGTGTCGTGGTGACTAGCAAGATTTATACCAGATTGGAAGGGTGCAGAACCCAGCGTATATTTGAATATCCATGGTATATATATATTTTTTATGAAATCGAGGACCAATTATATCTAGGACCTCTGATATTTCCATTCCTCGGGCTATCGATATTCCAGCGTTTATTGGGGGTGTGGGCGTTGACTCGAATGCGGTTGTGCTTGACCTGCCCATTGAGAGTGCTTCCAATGGCTCTGGAATTAAAAAACACGGCGACTCTTAATTGTACTTAATGAAAATCCTCCCCATTCAGGTGTCTGATGGCCACTCTTCAGATGGGAAACAGGCTGTCGAGCCTTATAGTCTTCTTATGCGGTCCTCAGTGTCGTCCAGACAGTGTTTTGGACAGAATCCTGCTGTCCGAACTTGGTTAAGTCTACATTTTCATTCTGATCCCGGAAAATACCTATCGCGGAATTTCATGTAGACTACATCAATTGCAACCCCTACTACATTTCGTACGGTTCTTAAAGTATGACTAAGGCTACCATTTTTAAAAATTTAAAGAAACGATCATTGGAACATTTTATGTAGAGATATTCCGCCTGTAAACAGAAGCACAGTTAACTGAAACACGTACTTTCCTAAAATTTATTTTTATATAATATTAAGAAACAATACTAAATTTAATATTTATATAAGAGGAATTTTCACCCCTGAATTGTTTACTTCTACTCACTGAACATAAACAATTAAAATTATTAATTTTCTGCGATACAACAAGAATATTAATCAACAGAATATTTAAGGATATCAAAATAACGGTCTTTTTTATTTCGCAAACAAGTGGAAAGTCAGGAATCCCCCGGACGATTTAGCAGAAAATTCACCCCTAATTATCGTACGAGAGAAGGGTAGGAGTAATTTGACAGGGCTATGTTTCCTGAATAGTAACGCACCATTAGAGGAACCGATGAAGCGGTCGCATTTTAATAGTGCCTAATTTTTGTTTTTCATGGCCCCTGCGTTTTTCTCCCCCTCCACTGGCTGTCGATTAATTGAGCGTCCTCCGGCTGGGGGCCGGTACCAAATTTTAACAGGCGTACTCGGTCGACTCTTAATTGGTAAAATTGGAATGCACACATCGATAATAGTATTTTCAAAAAAAAAATCCGATAATACTCCGCGAGCTTATTCAAAATGCGAATCATTACCAGCTAGCACTGGTTAATATGATTAATTAGTGCCTGGCTAATCACTTGACGGTACTGATAATTGGATGAAATTTACACGCTTTAGTCTCTTAGCGAAAACTATGAAAATTTGGTGACTTTGTTCATATAGAATGTATTGAATGTATAGAATCTAGTTTTTTCTCTACTATTTACTACTGTGAAATCGAGTATATAAAACTAGTTAGTTATGGTTTCATTTGTTTGAAAGGGAAGGCAAACTTTTCAATGGCAGCTAGTAATAATTTGATCGATTTTGCCAAAACCATCGTGACACCACTCGTAGCGGTCAACAATCCCGAAAGACCCAAGACTGATTAAAATTCCAACCCTTAACTCCCTCTGGGCGCGGGCTCCACATCTCGTTATACCCTTTAACTACCCCATCCCCACCCCCTTCCGTCTGTCCCTTTGATGTCTGCGACGCTCTGAGAGTCTACAAGTTCCCCATCGTTCCCAATGGGAGTCAGATTGTGCCCCGGTTTTGTGCTAGAAGAACACTGTTGATCCGGTCAAGCTTTCTTAATCCAGCGTTTATAACAAAAAAAAAATAAAATAATGATCAGTAATAACTATTAATCATTTAATGAAACTCTTCTTTTGTAGTTGAATTTAGAAAACTTATAAAAAGGGTCTAGTTGCAAGTTGTAATAACACATAGTTAATTTAAGGTATTTGAATTTGGGGTTTAAAATTTAAATCATCTTCTCCGGCCTAGCTTAGGAACAAAATATGATGGTGGACAATTGTTCTTTGGGTGTTTATTACTTGTAAGTAATAAAGTAAAATAACACAAGAATTCCAATTTTATATTGATATAATTGTACAGATCTGTGCAATAGCACAGAGTGGCCAATTAATCTTTCGTACCTCCTTCAAAGGTTTCCGCTACATTCATCTTAAAAAGAGCAACATTCTTTTGCACGAAATGTTGGCTTGAAATTGTAAACAAATAATAATGGCCGTGGCCGTCGTTTCTGCCAGTCGAGCTATTCATGCGGAATAATTGAAATACGGCTTCGGGGAAATCTTCGATAGCTTGGCCTGCATGAAGAGCGTCGTGCAAATTTAATATCCAAGTTGTTCCGCGACTGTTCGTGCCAAGACTTTTCGTCCATCCCAGTTTACTTTTTAACCTCCCGCGTAATTGTTTTACGATTTGAGGAAAGCCCCTTCGCTTCTGCCGGTGAATTATTTATTGGGCCGCCCTTTGAAAACACCGGGCGCAAAATACTATGAATGAATTATACCTAGAAAACCTAGTCAACAGGAAATCTCTTAAACATTTCGAGGTGGGACAACAACTAATTTTCCAATGGATATCCGCAGTATTCAATTAAGGTAACAAATATAGAATATTCTTTGATAGAATAAGATTTGTAATAGGAAGTGAAATGCCACTACTATTCATTAAATTTCGGTTTTTAAGAACACAATCTTACTTTTCACCTATCTCGGATAGTTTGAATCAACAGCTTATTATTCCAATTTGAGAGTTAGTCTGGCAGCTTAGTTATGATCAGTAATCATTGAATGTAACTGTTTATTTTAACATTTAGTTACGTTTTTCGATATTATGTGAGTTTTAATAGTCTTTTCCCGTAATTTTTCTGTATTCGTTCTATTATTTTGATTCGAAATAACTCGGATTTAAAAGTATTGTAAATTACCATAGAAATGCCATAGATATGCTTAATTACTGAAACATCGCTGTTGCCTTGTAAGGCCAAGAATAAGAATACCCTTGATGCAACTCTTTGAAACAGCATAAAAGATTATACCGAGATAATATTTTTGGCGGATTCGACGGAATACAAAATACATCTGAAAATTAGCCGAAGTTCGAAAACGCCCTATTTGGAGAAACGGTGTAAGTTGATGAACTAACAAGTTTCGAAGTGTCTAAGAAATCTTTTGAAAGTTCAATAAGAGGCTTTAAGGAAATTCGGCTGCTGACAGAAAAGCTTCTCCGAGTCTCAGCGATGCGGAATTGAACGATGCTCTAGGCAACAAAATGCGTTTTATTCACTGGAAAAAATAAACAAGAAATTTAGTCCTCTTTCGAATCTAACTGATGCCAACTCAAGTAATGTTTGATCTAGCTTCTTTTTTTATTAATTTTAATATAAGGAAACAATTTCTGTCAATAATTTATGAAAAGAATTATAAATTTACGGCTTTGATTTTAAAGATAATATATTATAGAATAAATATTGCGGAGTAGAAATAGCGTTGTTCCTAGTTAAATCGGTAATTCTGAAAACTATGTAATTCTATGATCGGAAGTTGCATTACGTTTGTATCTAGTTTTGAACCAAATAGAAGAGTAGGCTCAGAACATCGGAAGGGTGATGTTGATCCAAACAATGCAATAAATGGAATCTGTATTTGCTTTCACCGATCTTCTTTGTTGCATCCTTTTGGAAGGGAGCTGAACATATAAACTTGATTCTAGCCTGACACCAAGTATAACACAATGAATAATATTGTTCATTTCAAAATATTTAAAGCTTATATTAGACCTAGAACCTCAATACTTACATGTAAATTAAATCTATTGCTTCAAACGACAAATTCGCAGTAAATACTGAGGTAAAGAAGGCCATAAAAGGCTTCAGTTACCGGTTGATTTAATTAATTTATATGTTATAGTAATTCCATTTAATTTAATTCCATTCTTCTGCCATTCCAGCGTTTTTCAATTTTGCAGCCTTTAAAAAAATAACCCTCTCGTATTTTATCTTTTTCAAACTGAGTAATAAAGACAAGTGTTATTAAAAATCCTCGAAAACGTGTCGCATTACGAGGCGAAAAAAAACGATTAAGGGAGTCTTCTTCATTTTGGGCAATTACGCGGGGATGATCCAACTCGAATTTCTCGGGGGTTTAATTAGACCCGCGGCAAGACCACACCTCACAGGGGAATTTTCGGTTTTCTTGGAGAGTTCTGAAGACATTTTTATTATTATGTCAATCTCCGTCCAATTACGAGCCTGTATTCCACTACGGGCTGAGTCCTATCGCGATTTAACAACGAAACGGCACAATGACGATTCATGGAATAGACCCGGAAATTCGATGTTTCACGGGTGAATCTGAAATTCAGGCTGGCGAGCGTCGGCGTCGGGACGTTAGAAATTGACTGAATATACACACACAGAGACATTGTGCAAAAGGCGTTGTTTGAAACGGTCCGCTGTTAGTTAATTAATGATTAAAAGAGGAACAAGGTTTTCCTTCTACACATTCAAACCACATATAACAAGGTCTACTGTAGCAGCAAAAACGCCCCCATATATACACATACGAGTACACATATTATTTATGTGTGTGTGCTTGTGGAAAATATACCTCTTCCGTACGCTTTTCTTTGAACGTTATCATACATTTAAAGTTGAACTATAAAACTTACTTGGTTTCTGGGAATTACCTCGAACATCCTAATTTCTCGTAGACTAAAATTGATTATAAAATCCATTTAAACGCCAAAAGGTGTAATAGTAACAGGCGATAAATATTAGCTTTTGATTACAATGGTTGATTAAGCACCATTCAGGTGGAAGGAACTTTGATCAACTTCCACTGAGAATAAAATAGAATTATTTCAGCATCAATGCCTTTTTTATTTTTGTCCTGGTCGACAGATTAGCATAAAATTAACAGAAGAAAAATTACGTACGATGAATAATACTGGAATAGATAGACTAACTGTCATGGATAAGTGAATTAGTCGATTGTTTATGAAGCCCAAGTACTTCTTACAAGACTAAGAACAGGTCTATACGATTTCTGTCTGTATCAAAGTAAAAGTTTCATGTCGAAAAATGTCGACTAGGTTTTTTTTAATTACTCGGGTTTCTAATGGGGGAGTGATAATCTTAAATGAACGAGCCCTTTCAGAGACGGGACGTTTTGTTCCCGTAGATTGGGGTAGGAAATGTGTATGGACGAATACCGGGCAAAGCCACTGCTGGTGGGACTTGGAATAAAAACTGGTTGAAGCAGTCGACCGTAGCAAATTATCAGAAGACCCATCCCATTGTTAAGAGGTAAGATACCCAGGAAAGGGGATCGATGGGAAGAGGGACCATTTCACTACCAGTAAAGCAAAACTACTGCACTAATAGCTAACGTCAAAAGTTAATACAATTTAAACTTTAAAACACTTTTATCATTAGGCATTTATAGCATAGATTTTACGCACTTGAAGTGACCATATTCTTTGTGTATCATTGCATTAAAAAAATACTGTTCAAATTTATAAACTTTCATACCATTTGTGGAGACAATTCTGTTTTTTAAATTGGCCGTTTTCAGTATTCGTGGTATATTAAGCCATTCAAAATACACAAAATCTATTTGTATCTATTGAATACCTGCAGATTTATAGAGATTTTATAATTAATACATGTATACAATAAAAATATAATTAAAACATCTATTATATTATGCATATTATAATTTATTGTGTCTTATATGTTACAGGTATGTTACAATGAGTCATTCTTCTGCATGCTTCTGGTCACGTCCAACCTGACACGTGGGTAAATAGCCATTTTTTGTTATTACTAGATTTTTATTGGTATAGTTGCGTAGAATTATTAGAAAAAATCTATTATTTACACAAACATATCTACAATACACAATCATAGGTTAAAGAAAAGGTGTGTTAAAATGAGATTTTCAATTTATCATTGAGCGTAGGAGTCATATCAAAGTAACAAGAGATGTTATAATATTAAATTAATGGATCCAAATTAATTCCATAAATTACAACCTAACCGGTGGTTAATTTAAAATATACAGCGATTCTTCAACTGTCTCACTTACTGAACGTTAATTTAAAAGCAGCTTAATTCCCGAATTGTTGACTTCCGGTATTGGTTTAAAAATGTTAACCGCCCGATATATATAGGAAAGGGGCTCGTTAAAACACCTTTGAATTCTTCGAACGTTGGCATTCGTTATACATTTTCCCTTTACCTTTTTCCGAAGTCCCCAAACTGAACCCTGTTGAGAATGCGATAAAAGGGACTTTGAAACCGGATTTATGACATCCCTCATAGCTCAAGGTTTACTTATATGCGGCTTTATAATGTGTTTGTTATAACACTATTACGTTTCTGTGGTGATTCGTGCCCAACTACCAGAGAAATGAACTGTCAGAGACACTCTTGAGTCTCACTTCCTTCTACGACCAGTCAAATGCCACAAAGTGGATTGAAATTTAGTTACTGAAACTCATTTGTTCTTCTGTTAATAGTCCATTTTACTGACCAATGAAAAGTGAAATGGTGGTTAATAAAATTCCGTGAATAGTTTATCCTTTTCAACTCTCGCAATCATTGGAAAATTATTATATCAAAATCCAGTGTTTGTAAGTTGAGACTCCAATTATCGTTTCGCTGCAGCCATTAGCATTGTAAATATTCAAAAATTCATTCAGAATACAGAATATTCAGAGGTCATAACCTTCTTGTTTCATTCGTCTTTTAATTCGTCTCGAACTCACGGCTCTTTTGTAGGATATGTCCACTTCACTGGCGCTGAAATGGAATACTGTGAACGAAGTATATTATCTCTGTGTGCTTCGGTTCATTGAATCTTTTATATAGTGCCGCGATTCGGCAATACTGCTCATAACTCTTATTGTATTTATGTTTCAATGGGATGACTCGTTTGGTGCAACAGTTTATCTTATATTTTACCTGTCTATATTTGCGGCAGAGAAGCAATTGCCTTAGAAAAATAATTATTAGACATTCGTGTTGTACGTTTTTGTGAAGAAATTCAAATTAATCTTTTGCCCCATAGGCCATTACTGTAGTAACAATATGCTTGCCCAAAGGACGCAATATGTCTTAAAAGCGTTACTGTCTATATATCATGTTCCCTGGCGTTTCTCGTGAAATTCAGTCCTGAATAGATGTTTCAGACAATTACGAATATTAATCCTCATTTCGGAAATTTGATACTGGCGGGACGCGTTCACCGTTTCAGCAAATGTTGAGCGCGGAACTTCAAGAATTACCTCAGCAAGGAGTTAAAACACTGAGTTAATTCTATTATAATTAAGGACATAGTGGTCACAATTGTATTTACTATCATAAAAAGGAACTAGATATATTTTGGGGTATTTGGTTCCTAGTTTTCATAGTAGATTGCATCGATATAAGGAAGTAATATCGATTTACAACGCTGTTGTAAATGTGTAAACGGATATACAATTTCTTGTATAGCTTGGGGGAAAACATTTGGCCGTAGGTTGAAATGTGTGTGAAATGGATGTAACAAAGAACTTTTCCTCTTTCTTTATAACGATAGTGCTTTAATTTTTATTAATTATGTCCACGAAGAAAAAAGGGATGTCCAGATCCAATTCAAATTATTCACCCTATTATAACACGTGACCGGGAGGGTATTCATATTATCAGAGCGGGTTTACACGCCCCCGTGGGTAACTTGATTCTTCCCGTTCCGAAGGATATTATAATACGATTTTTTCCTGTATAATTCGTGTAATAAATGTCCTCAACAAGTTGGATGATGGTGCGATATTAAATTTCAGCCCTACTTCGGGGGCGGCTGGGGATTTTTCAACTGCCGCCGTCAATGTAAGGAACGGCTCAAGTCTGAAGGGGGGGGGGGGGAGGGGCTCTCGCTAAAAGAATCGGACCCGCTTAATTAATTTCTCAAACAATCCACGGCAATGGGGGAGTCCGTTCGCGATTCATTTCTACAGAACCTGACACGCTTACCCGACACGCTTCTTTCTCTTAAATGTCCAGACTTCGGAAAGAAAACTTCTGCCGGCCAAACCTCTGAAGGGCTCCGAGTGGATTAATACGACGAGAACGACCTCGCGCACCGTTCGATTTTTTTCATTAAAAGTATCTTGAAGTTACTCGAGACGTGACAAAGGGGTAGTTATAATGGGAGTATCTAGTTATATATAAATTGTGATGGTTTATATAAAGGGGGAAAACTGCTTACAAGTCATTCAGGAATTTTTCCTCATTTCGGAAAGTGGAGTGATAATGTATTGAAATACAGGTTCGATTAACATTTCGGGTATATTTCAATAAGAATTCATAAAAAGTAAATGCAAAAAATTGTTTATTACAAGTACAATATAAAAAAATATTTACTGACTGCACATTACCGCTATAAATAATATATTTCGTTCAGGTAAAAGATCTGTAGACTATTTTGTTAATGTCAATTTCACTCTCTTCTATAAATTTTATTGATATTGCTCGTCTATGTCTGAAATGTATTCCTTCGGGGATATCAGTAGAAAATTCGGGATCACAAGAGGATTCGGACGGGGGAATGATGATTGATGAAGATTAATTTATACTCAAGCCACATGTTTCTAGTTTACGAAATTTCAATTTCTACCCAAATTTTCGCCGCTCTGTAAATATGAAAATATGAGCGCGTGCCGGCGCTTCGTGAATATTAAAGGGGCGGACGAAATATGCGTTAGATGTATAACGGTATTGGATTTTCGGCGCTCCCGTTTTGTTTGCCCATTTCTTCGCGAAAACAAGTGTGCATGTTTTTTTTCTCCGTCGTAATCCTGTAAGTTCGAGATATTAAGCTCAGACAAAAAATAGCGCTGAGGGAAATTATTGTTTCTATTATTGAAACGGTTTTCTCGCTTTTTCGTTTCAGCGCGAGTTCTGAAATTTCAGAAAACGCCTGGCGCTGTTCTTCTAAGAAAAGGAGCTTATGTGAAAACCTCGAATGGAGGGAGTGTGCTTCAACCCACGTTTTTATTTTTTTTTGCTGACGTATATGCAAATCATTTCGCGAAAATCTATATATTAATAAACAGTGCAATAGATAAAGACTTTATTTACTATTTAGTAAACACTGCATTCCAGTGAGAAATGATAAAAATACTCCACTATGTAACTAAATATTGTTATTAGCGATTAGCGCATTATTATTGTCTATAATTCGTAGTAGATTATACCATGTACGATTTCATTGCAACTGTCTTTTGGGAACTATTGCCATCTAATTTTGGCATCTATACTGTTTAGCCTGCATAACTTGCAATATTGATTTGAAGTTTGATTGAAATTGCCGTCGTTGGTATTCTCCGTCAGTGTGAACTGCTCCTATAATGTGTTTCTACAGTGATACAGTATATGTTTGGATATCCTCTAATCTTTTGTACGTTAAAATACATATGATACATAATTCTAATATGTAAAACATTACAGATCCTACATATTTTTGCGACTCGTAGGAATCGAATGACAGAACTCGTTGCGGTGAGCGCGAAACTTTAAATGGATGTGCACACGTGGCTCCTCCGGGCCAAATATGACCGGACTTTCAAGCAGGGTCGATCCAGTTCTAGTTCCCCTCTAAACAAAAATTCAGTAACTCTATATTGGAATTTGTTCCGCCGTCGGCAGACTTCTGAAAAAAATCCGATATCCGATACCGTACGAATTTCCGATACGTCGAATTACCGGGGACGAGGTCAAATCGGAAGGGACGATATAATGCCGCGTAATTGGGAACAATCGAAACTTTCAATTAATTAGCATTTCATTACACGGAATCACTTAATCTGGAGATATACTGATGTACCATCCGAGAGAACGTTGTGAACCTCTACATAAAGGGCATGGTAGTAATATAGCATAATGTTATTAACATAAGTAATGTCGCAAATGAAGAAATCATTCTATTCTTACTTGTTCATATCATATCAATTGTCTCGCTTTAATGTCGGTTAATTCCATAAAACTCACGCTTACTAATATGAGTTGGCAACTAGCGCCAAAATATTTTCTAAAGATTTGGGATGGACGAAAGTTAAAATTGATCCGTTTACTTTTCTTGATTTAGGCTTCAATGTTTATACAATTCGCAATTTATACTTGGCCCTATCTAAATACTCTAAGTTTTATGACATTTCATGACCATCTGTTTCTATTATCATTAGATAGATATATTTATACTACGTATTAATTTTAAAGTCAACACTACCCGTTTTTTTCGATTGATACTTTCGAGTACCGCTATGTAACTCTTTTACAGAAAATTTATTAAATATATGAGATCAAATTTTGGTTTGAGTTGTAGGAGTTATTGTGGATTATATTAGGCCGTTCCGTAGCAAGTCATTTTTGATTAACAGACGAAGTAATTTTTATTTCCATTCGTTCCAAAAAAATTTTAATTAAATTTGATAGTCTCTGTAATTCGATTATTTCTTCTCACTGCGCCGTTAGTACATTATACACTTATTATATCTAAACATTTATCTGGGCTTTACGTTCAAATTACGCTCGTATGTCGCTAAATTGGAATTTAAACGGTATAATTACTTGATGCTAATACAGCAGTACGTAGCTGTGTTGCCGGATTAGTATCAACGCCTTAGCTGTCATCATATTTACAGATGCAAGGAGAACTGAATGACATTAGGATAAACATACTTGATCGTAACGTATATAATAATTGAGATGAAGCTATTGAAGGGACTGTGAACCGTAAACCGTGTAAACAGTGTAAATACGCAATTTCGAAGAATAATCTTATAAATATGTAGATGAATCGTTGGAGTTTGATATCTTATACACGAATTTATCGTTTGTTTAAGCTTTTAAGGAAATTAATGGTATTTTTCCCCTTAACTTTTAATTCCGTTAATATTTGTTCTTGTTTGCTAAAGAATAGTCGTTTATTCATCACGAAAATGCACAATATGCTACGGGACAACTACACTAATTTTTTACTATAGCGGATTTGGTACAAGTGTGAGGGTCGGATCAACAATTGAAAGGTCACAAACACGCGATGAAATCAGGGTCTTTCAGGGGATGTGAATTCAGACTAATGCCAATCTGGGGCTTTTTGTTCGCTCCACTGCGACCAGATAGTGAGAAAAAATAAACGAAGTCACAAATTTTAATTTAAGGAAAATCTGTAAACAATATCGGATTGCCATTCATTTAGAATTTGAAATTGATCAAACGAGAGGATCTCATAAATTTCTATAAAATAAATAGGCCTTAAAAATCCACATTATATAGGTGATTCTTGTTCTATATTTGAGTAGGGATATAGCCTAAAGGATAAGCAGAGAAGATTTGATGTACTTCTGAATAGGATTAATTAATTTGTTGGATAATTGAAATATCTTATACTCTTTTGACGTTTCCGAAAGTGCAAACGCCATTACCAGACACTTTCTCAATTAAAATCAAGAAGATTTGAATCAACGAATTAAATGATAAAGTAAAAAATTAATTAAATTAAAATTGTTATTCAGCCATTCTCTTACCTTCGTTGATATGTTAATGCCGAGATCAAATGAAGCCTCGAAACTTGTGTTGTAGTCATCGTAGTCGTGGGGACACTCAAATCCCGTGCTGTTCATGACTCCCTCCGGGGTATGATATGGATTCTGTTGGGATTTTTTATTCTTGGAGTCCGAGAGTCTGCTCAACTTAAAACATTGAATGCGTGGGAAAACTAACGGAGCGTACTGGCATAATGTTTTCACCGAATCAACGCTTTTGGACGTGTGGCACAGTCTTATCTGGGTTGGCAGGCGGAGACCTACTGGGTGCTGACGGTTCGGGCGCCCGGAGATGAATCCCCCGCCGACAGTGTCGCCAACAACGAATTTCCCCGCCGCTGGCAGAAGCTGCATCACTGCTATCCCCTTACCGCCCCCGCCCCCGCCCCCACAACACCTCAAGTGGAATTCCAAAAAGTCAAATCTTGACGACGGCCCCAAATTCGGTTCCTTTGAATTTCCCACTCGGTCGTAATTAAAGCCCCAAATATTTCTCTTCCATAGACGATCTCCCTAACCCAACTTAAACGGTGTATTTCGTAATTGGTCCAATAACCCGGTTGAGGAATAATTAATTAAGCGAGTTAATTAATCTAAGGTTTCTAATCTCCACTCACCCATTTGATCGCAGGATGAACAGTTTCGGCTTGGCGCTAATTTGAACATTAACAGTATTGTAACTGCCCCACGCAACGTAGTGTGCTTCTCAAATAAGACGTGGTCCCAATATCTGTGTATTCGGCGGTATGCATGTGTTAACCTAGGTTTTGATATTGTAAAAATGTCCCGTGTAAATTTAAATAAAATAATAGTAATTTGTAAATGAGCGATTGGGGTCCGCGTGAATCCCGGTGGCGGATTGGAAACTGTTCATTCAATTATTAATTTGAATTGGGGGAAGAGCTCCAATATACTCATTGCAAACAATCAAATTTACTCAATAAATTAATTAATAACCGTTAAAATTTGGCTTGTTATCTTTATTTTGGTCTTTTAAAATGCCAACGATAGGGGAAAATTATTATTTCACATATTAAATGTGTCCGAACTTTATAAACATGCATAAATGTCGAGTAAGGGAAACTGGTAAAGGTGTATGTAAAATCCGCTGTTATCGTAAAGTTTTCCTGGAAAGACCCCGAGCACTACGGAGATGTTGTGTTTCAATGTGTGTATTGAATAGCTAGTGCGTCATACTTGACGTGGAAAGCTGAATTTAACTGAAACATTTAAGAAATCCTCCCCCCCCATCGCAGTAAACGTTTGTATTTTATACCACTGAATCAATGCTGCGGAATAGTCAGTACACTTATCAATGTTTGCACAATTCGTTGTGAAAACTACTGTCTAATCCGTATTGGATTTGGGGAATATTTTTGTTGAATAGCAAATCAATGCATGCATCACTTATTCAATGCACAGCTTATTCCGAATTGAAAATACGAGTTCAGCGTGCCTTTCCACTAACGTCCACACACATTGAATAAACTTTATTTCACACCCCATTAAATCAAATTTAATGTAAGCGATTGTTAACACCTTTATCGGAACAAACATAGCTAGAATACAACATATTACCGCATTACCTATGTCTGCTTTTAAGTAATTTCTTTTTATTACCTTTAATATATGGACGTTACTGTGTATAGTTACGAAAAACTGGAAAAGCTTAAAAATTCACAGCCCAATAACATTCAGAAAAATCATTTAATGCGGCTTAACAATATGATCAGTATAAAATAATTACTCCATCATAAACTTATTTACATAATATTAAAAATATAATTCTTAATCAACTAACAACAGATAGACTATAATTTTAGTTATATACACGCAAAAATAATATATGTATTTTTGAATATCCGATTCGCTAATTTGAACCAGATTTTTAAATTCTCGTTTATATAAGTTCATAGCTAACAAAATAAAATAAACAATATTAATAATATTGAACTGTCAAAAATTATAATTAATGATTATTTATTTTACGTAGTTTATGTTACATATTAAATACACATTATGCTGTTTATACAATTTCTATACTTATTTTACATGACGAGAAATAAATAAAATGAACTGTCAAGAATGATTGAGAAATGAAACCTCGTAATGAAAGTTCATGAAAATGAGTTTAGACACGAGATAAATTGGAGTATAATGTGAAGTGGTGTGATGAATTATGGCGCTTAGTGAAAATCAATTTTTTTAAACCGGAAAATTTATTGATTATAAATTTGAAACGATTTGATAACAATTTAAATCAGGTACTTCTGAATATCTGTCACAAGCCGTTAGCACATTGAAAGGCAATTTTGTAGTTATTAGAATTACCATAAATTAAAAGTATTAATAAGTTAGGTGAATTGGAATTTAACTAGATTGAATATTTCAACAATTTGACATGATATATCGGTACTAAATCAGCGTAATCAATGTCGGGAAGGGGAGGCGGCTATATTTGCCTTGCGGCACATAAACTAAATAGTTTCTGGTTGTTATAAATGACGAAAGATGTTTAAAGATGCAGAGGTGTATTATGTATAGTTAAGGGATGTTAATTGTAAGATATACAGTTACCAAATTTATGTACAGTTACCGGTTAATTTCCTAACCCGTCGTGTAATTTTCGCCATTCGTTGGCTTCATCAGTCATTGTTACTTTCTCAACAAATCTCAATTTCAATTTAAGATTTTAAAAATTAATAATTGGCGAATAAACAATTCCCTCCTCAAGAACTACAACTCTTTATACAATATATAGGTTTATAGAAATATTTTTACAGTATTTCGTATTATTCACAAAAAGAGTACTCTAATATTGAACACTAAAGGAACCACTGTAAAGGTCACGCATAGTAATGTCTCATGTATTATGTAGCCAGTGGCATTAGTTATAAAATATTAAGGGGGTAAATTAAACCACTTCACAATTCATAATCACCGCTGAGCCGTATCCCGCGTTCTATCGGATCAGAACGTGTACTTCCTGAATTTTTTGAAGTAGGGGAAGCTACTTGGATTTTTGGTTGTGTTTGCATTCGGCACGGGGGCGATTACGAAACAATTTGGCTTCATAATTTTTCACCGCTCAGCGACACTATGTTGTAGTAAGAGTGGTCGGGGAAGTGCTGCAGCTCTATGTAGTCGGTCTCGGTCAGCAGGAGCTGTTCGAGGAGGTCGACGACTTCGGCGAAGTGGGGCCTGTCCTTGGGGTCCTGCTCCCAGCAGTAGTACATGATGTTGTAGAGCTCCCTCTTGCAGTGCTCGGGCTTGTCCAGCCTGTAGCCGTCCTTGACTCGCTTCATCACGTCGGCCGCCGACAGGCCCGGGTAGGGCGTAGAACCGAGTGTCACTATTTCCCAGATCAGCACACCGAAGCTCCAAATATCCGATTTGACCGAGAATATGTTGTCGTACAGCGACTCGGGCGCCATCCACCTGATTGGGAGCCGGCCCTCGGATTTCCTCTCGTATATGTGACTAGTGATGACGTCCCGCGCGAAACCGAAATCTGCTACTTTGCACGTGTAATTTTCACCGACCAGAATGTTACGCGCCGCGAGATCTCGATGAATAATCTGAAATATGCGAACTGTATTTTAGTAAAGTGTAACAAAAAGACAGTTTTACTTTTCAAAGACATTTTACTTACAAAGACAAACATATTTTAGAACTTTTACTTTCTAATTATAATTTCAGAACACAGAGAATTATTTAGATCCGACATCGTAATATAATCTCTGTTGGCTGATCGCAGATATATAAAATAAATGGAAGAATGTTTCGGAAGGAATACACACCCCATTGTTGGACAAGAACTGCATGCCACGGGCGACCTGGTAACAAAAGGCCGTGAGGTGCCTTGAAGTCAGAGAGTTGCTCTTCCCGTGCATGTTGTCGTAGCACCTTTGCGCCCTGGAGTTTCTCAAAAAGCTTTGAAGTTTACCGTGGGACACATATTCCATTATAACGAACAAAGGCTCTGAAACAATAGAAAGTAAACCGTTTTCAGAACGTCTAAATAAAGCCGCGCTTTTTATGCGACGTCTAAGGAGGGTCTAGCCTCCCCTCCGTTCGCCTATACATAGGAGTATGAAACTGCAATAAATTTAGGATTAGTTTTAATTTATTATGTCAAAACTTCGTTATAATTGAAGAAGTATTACTAGAGTCTAGGTAGAGTAATGTATGGAAAAGATGCTTTCTAATTAAAATGTCTTTATATAATGTAATAATAATAGACACAAGGCCGTAATTAAGTCCGTAGGCACCACCGTTCAACACTGCAAGAGAACATATATATTTCATTTATAATATCGCAATTGGGTATTTCCTTTTTTATTGTCTTTTTGTAATCTGCAATTCGCTGGGCCTTAAAAGCATTTCATAACACTTGTTGACACGTGTATAAGGAAGTGAATAGGGTATATTGAAATGTATGTATGAATAGGAAGGAATTTATTCGTATCTAAAGAAAAGCTAAAGGAAAAGCTGTCCCGAATAAGTTAGTTCGAGTGATTCATAAAGTGAAATTGTTGTAATATCGTCTTCAGATTTTCAATTGAAATTGTTGCACATTCTATCACTTATCTATTAAATAACCTCATTATATTATTTTTTTCAACCATGATAGGACTTGAGAAAGGAAATTCGCGTTCACCTTATTGTAATTTTGCTGTAGGTTACTAGACTTTCTCATGGAGCTGAATGCAATTCTACTGTCCTCTAGTGCTTCAAACTTTCCTAGGTGCTTCTCTTCGTAGTTTCATAAATGTACCAACGAAAAATGTTATAATTTGTTACCTTTTTCGGTGCAGCATCCAAGCAGCCTTACAACATTCGGATGGGGATCCAGCATTTTCATGACTTGCAGCTCCTGTAGCAGGTCGCTCCTCTCTCTTTCGCCGGCATTCTCCTTAAGAGTTTTCACCGCCACAATTGTGGGACCCTCGTTGCCTGATCAAATAAACGTACGAATATATCACAAGTTATGATAATTGATCCCATATGAATTTTGGCTGAATTAAGATCAAACGATAAGTACTTATTACTAACGGCAATGTTTGTAGGATAGCATGAAATCAAACATTTTTTAACTAATTAGTGGGTAGGCGGTCAGCTAGAAATTCACTAATGATATTCTTCACATCACGTGTGTGTATGGGCTACGCTTCTCATGTGTTCGAACCCATCTAATGTGTGTACCCATAGATGTCGAGATAAATTAGGTTAAGTCAGGGAAATGAATTACGCCATCCTTTGGTAACGATCATCAAACCCACGAATCCATGAGCGGATAAACGGTCCCATTGCCCTACATATAAGTAACCGGTAAACAAAAAAATATTAGGTAACCTAAGGAATTTCCCTTTGTAAGGGCATTCTGCCGGCGGTGCAGAGCAGCCGTTTCCCAAGTGTAACTTTAAATTGAAAGATCCCCCTTACCTTCTATATCTTGGGCCTCGCATTTCCAAACCTGTCCGAAACATCCCTCGCCCAGGATGTTGAACACTTTCAGCCTATGTCTAGGAAATTCCCACCTGTCGACTGCCTTTTCAGGAGCCGGCGGAGCTTCCTAAAAATTGACGGGAAAGATAGGACAAATATTACATTTAACGAAAATAATTCTATTTAAATATTTTTATCTTTCACGGGTTTTCAATAAGCTTGAATTGACTTGCCTGCGGTGGTACATTTCCGAGATCGGTGTCCCAGGCAATGTATCTGTTGCTCACTCCTCTGGGCACTCTCCACTGTTGCATTACTATAGGGTCTTCTCTCAAACCGTTGGAGCTCTTTTTCTGTAAAACGAATTGATTGTTAAGAATCGGTGGAAAATAAAGTAATAGAAACAATGTATCATTTTTCTATAATATAATTTGACTCGGACTCTTACTGGCTGATTTTGTTCGGAACAAGGCCATCGTCATTATCAATAGCTCAGTTAAATTGAACTCATATTTATGATCGCGAAAGAAAGTCGAGCAATACTGTCATCGTCGCTCAGGACGCTCCTAGGGTAACAGAAACATGTTATTCATTTCACTATGAACAATACGATTTTTGATTATAAGTATCACTATGTCCGGAATTGTCACGAGAAAATATCAAGAGTACAATATCACTCAGAGACCGCTATTTGATGAATGATCAGAAAATCATTATAGTCGTTCCGTCTTACAACGCAGATACAGTCATTTCTCAAAATAAAAAATTTCAATTAACGGAAAAACGGGCAGCGGTGTGAATAAAAGTGAGAATTTTATGCGGGGATGGGATCTTATCTCTGCCATTGTCCCCCACCGAAATGGGAAAATGATGGCTTGTTGTACTCAGTAGCAGTGACTGGAAATTGGATACCACTTTATCTTTCAGTCCCTGTCACGAATAAATGCTAGTTATCCTTCCGTTACTATTTCCAGTGATAATATCACTGACGTAGATGTCAATTTATTTCTGAAAAAATGAGAAGAGAAGAATGTTTATTCATTGATCTTGTCAGCGGAATACTTACATATAAGAAATAAAAAAATTAATTTAAACACTCCTTGAATTCACTCGCCGCAATACTTTTTTCGACATATGAGTTCCGACATGACATCGTTGGACGGGAGAGAAAGTGAAACTGATGGGATCTACAAGCGCACGCCTTCTGGGAAATACTGTACGACGTCACGAGTTTAAATCGGGCCAGGGAGAACATAACGATATACGGGATATTAATAAAGACGTGTGGGAGGTTTACAGAAGATTCAAACGAGATCATTAAAACGAGGCTTTGTGGAAACAGAAAGAGCGTGTCTGTATTGTGGACATAATAAATACTGTTGTAGACAATAGATAAATAGAATAAACATTCCTTTGTACTTCATAAAAATAATTAAATTCAGATTCTTTTAGTTAATCAAGTACTATACCAATGAGGCCAAGGCTATGTGCATTCCCTCAACAAGTATTCCACGTTTTCTTAGAACTTCTTTGACGTACTCGGTTTTTCAAAGGATAACGCTTCCACGTCCCTTTCCAAATTTGTTCAGTTACCATAATTTATTTGTCTGTAGGCATTTACTGGCCTTGGAAATGTATCTAGTTTATACGAGTTCAAGATACTTCTAAATTTCAAAAATGATTTAGGCCACCTTTTTCCGTGCGTCGTTATTTCAGGGGAAAACTCCGGATTTTCCGGATTTTCGTGGCGCCCTCCATATTTATTTTAAACTACTTTGTTATTCCCTATTCCTATCTGGTGAAAACTTAGTTTCGGGGGGAAACTTCGCGCGGGACGATTTCTCGAACCAATCCGACACAGACGAACGAATATTTTACGGTTGGCAAAACAGGCGCCGGGAAAGTGACAACCCGTGGGAGAGAGAGGAGAGAGGGAGAGAGGAGAGAGGAGAGGAGAGGAGAGAGGGAGGAGAGAGAGGAGAGAGGAGAGAGGGAGAGAGAGAGAGAGGAGAGAGGGAGGGAGGGTGGGATAGAGAGAGTGGGCGCCCGACAAGAGACAGTGGATACCCCCTTATCTCGCTCTGTGAAACTATGCACATTTCTTAAGACAATCGGCCGAAAGGTGTCGTCTTTGTTTTTGCCCCGCGATAAGGAGCAGCCTTTCCGAGGTACTTCCCGACAACTCCCCGTATAACTCGGGCCCCGACAAACGTGTTCAACTCTCCGGAATTGATGATTGTAACGGCGAAGCGAAATCCCACGCGTAAATTAAGGCGGTACACTCGAACTTCTGCGATTGAAACTACCCACACTGCGAACATCCTACGACGACGAAAAATCCCTGCGGGCGTACATCCCCGGGCTATTGGGATCAATTAGACCCACCCCCTCCAACATATTATTCATCTCATATTCTCAACACTTTAATTAGATATACCCATCCAGGTAACCGATAGACTGGTTTCCGCTTATCGCAATTGACAGCGGCTTTCTATTCTGAAATTAGTGAAGCGACCACCCGGCTGGCATAGTTACCACGCTAAATAATTGACCGAATATCTTACGCTGAGCGCCCCAATAAACATGTAGGCGATAACGAATCCTAAATAATATTCAGGTCGAACATTATGTTTATCCTTTTTTATTTGTCTAAACGGGTCTGCCAATTTATGGAGCTCACGCGAGGAAGATATAACAACGAAATTAAGTACTTAATTTTAAGGCTCGTTACCTTCTGTCACCCAGTCTTCAAGCAATTACAAGTCCCGGTTTCTTTGCATCGTTCGGACAGATACGATGATAGAAATATTATTATATTCGAAGTATAAACGTCAAAATTAAATTACATAGCTTAGATGGAATATTTCATTTCAATCCCTAGATTTGAAATTTACGATGTAATTGCAAGTATTGTGCTGAGCTTTCTACTATTTATCCTTAGGAAATTTGCTCCTACATAGAATAGAATTATAAAAATGTGGGTCGAACTTACCATATCTTCTTCGTTCGATGTCTTCTTAGACCTGCATATCCTTCTCCTGAAAAGGAAAGCGGCTATCCCCGCCAGGGCGAACATAATGCATATGATAACGATGGGGACGATGGTCAACGCTATGTCGACCATGTTGGGGGATGCGAGCGGGGGGGAGGGTGCGGCCGGGGCCTGGGTGACCGTGACCTCGGAGGAGGCCGGCGGGGAGGCCGAGGGCGTCGTCGAGGACGGGGGCGGAGCCGTGCTAGTGCTGGTGGTGGTGGTGGTGGTGGTGGCGGCGGTTGGCGGGGGTTGCTGGCCGGCTGGAGCTTGGTGAGGGGCGGCAGTGGCGGTGGCTGCTGTGGCGGGGCGGCTGGGGCGGGGCGGCTGGGGCTGTCTCCCCAGCGAGTGGAACAGGCCCTGGCCGAACTGGAGCGGTACCCTCTGGGGCCTGCCCTCCAGCCCGGGCCTCACCCCGGTCGGCACCGCCGAACTGTTCTCTATCCTCGCCCATACTCCCGTCTTCTGCGACATGTACCCATTGTAGACTGTGACGAACAAGTAAATGTCCTCTCCACCCTGAAAACCGAAACGTCCACAACATTAGGCAAATTTTAATTGAACTGCGCGACCAAATAGTGAAGGCAAATTAGTGACTGTTTTCTTCATGTTTTCCCGTGCAAGTAAAAAAGCTGCCTTTCGTTCATTTTCCCTGAATATGAAACAACTCTCAATACTAAAGAGCTTGTCATCAACTGATTATTACATCACAATAAATTTTTATTCGGAACCTACTCCCTTTCATTTTAAGGTACTATACTTTATCGACATCTCGATACGTACGTACAAACTGAATAAAAAGCAGTATTTTTAGTATAAATCTAATGTCTGGACTAGTTTCTCTCGTTAGTTCATTCACTGCTCTGGTTGGTACGCGTGAAACCCACATTCGGCCTCAGGAAAAGTGTAGTTTAGGTCGAAAATATTTCTTTATCTGGGATAATGTCAAGACGCCAGTGATAGCATGGAGCATGCGACAGTTATTGTAAAACATGTTGAGAATTTAATTTTATAATTTGATATTGGTCTTGTTTGTCTTTCTTGAAGTGTCATTAACTCGTTTTATGATCCGACCAGGCCAACCGCCTCGCAACTTCCACTTGTTTATTCTCGTAAAAATTCCACGCTTAATCTTTTATATTTCCGGAAGCCTTAGGGTCACATCTCTCTGGCGACCGGTTCTTCCCGGGTCTGTCGGGGGAAAGGACCGAGAACCTGGACTGTGGAAATGGGAATAATCCTAAACTAACTGCCAGCCTCATTTTAGGCCCCCCGGCGCCACTTGTTAACAGGCTTGCTCTGACCTACTCTACTGCCTGAAATATCGCCTCTTCCTCAACTATTCAACAATGTGGCTAAACCATTTGGAGCATGAACATGTAGCTGTGGAATCAGTACATTGGAGAAATATCATCGCCCATATCATGATTTTATATAATCGTAATGTTTGACATGGAGACTAACAAATTTATTCTAAAACAACGGTCATACAGCTTACTTTGTTCCTAATTAAAAACAGTAGAAAAAGTCTATTCCTTCCACAACAGGCGAAGACGTGTCGATAAAATCGCTAATACGCTATCGAGTAATAAAAACTTGATTATTCTTCTGTTCCCCTTCATTAAAAGAACAAATTAAATTCCCATTGGACAGGCAATGGAAAAACAATACTTTTTAAATCCGTTCAGTTTTCCACCAAGGGGATTCGAATGAGTTTCCCCTCGATTTAATTTGAAAATCAATTGAACCTGAAAAAGAATCGAACGTTCGTAAGAAATAATTACAGAGATCTCTTATTGCATTAGAGCCATGTTTTACAAGTCTGCGGATTGTAACCGCAGAATGTCCGAAGCAGTATTAAATACAGAACAATGTTCTAGGATAACAGAGTATAAACTAATGAGGTCTGATATGATTGTATTCGTGAATATATTGTTTCAAGTTAACAGACGCTTGTCGACCCAAAATTGATTGTGGTTAATATCCCTTTTAGCGACTGTACACGATTGGTATTTGGCGACATCGGCCAAACCCCGGTTTATCGCGAAGCAAACATCCGATTGACCACTGGAGTAAAATTGCTTACAAGGGCCCAAAGTCCCCTCCCCCCTCGACGGTAGGGACTTAGCCGGCCGGTAATCAGTCAGGTATAAACTTTGATTAAGTTGAGCGGCGCCTATCGGGGCCGGGCTATCATCTGAAACTTGGTCCCGCTGTTGACTTCCTTCCGACCGCAGGAAACTGGACGCTTTGAGCCGGGCTTTAACCCCTCGCTGTGGGCCCGAATTGCGCCATCATTCGTCTTCCAGCTATAATACAGATCTGCGCAAGAAACCTCCCAATAACAACCCTCTAAATACTTTATAGATTTCAAATATGAAGCACATACTTGATACAACGTACAAATAAAGCTCTTTTTTTAAGTTCCTTATCCCCTCTGGTCGGCATGTATGAAACTTTTACTCCCAATACTGCCTGGCGACTAGTTCTTTAGCCTTTACTTCTAAACAGATTCCTCTTCATCTTTATACGGTTTTCCCTGTGAATCAACATTAGGTATATTTTTCCTCGTTTCCCAGCCCAAAAACAACCTATAGCGGGGATAGGGCACTCGTCCCACATTAGCACAGAATAAAAACCGTGGTGACATCGGGGCAAAGAGACAACATCCTTTTGTTGTACCAACAACAGACGCCTGGGACAGGAAAAATGATATAATGATTAATTAACGACAGACACAGTGATGTGTGAAGGCCGCGCGCAGAAATATCCTTGGCGATAATTCGTTTTACAGATAACGCTAATGACTTCATAGAAAAATCACATCAGTAAAAAAAATGCCTACGACGTAAATCGGAGATAGATAAAGCCGTCCTTTGAATTGGAACGACGACTCACTTGTGGTTTATCAAAACTTGGTCGCACCAAATCCTGTATGTATTTTGGTAAATGTTACTCGAACGTATAATACGTATAATATTATTTGAAGGGACATTTGAGGGGACATTTATTAAGCGGAAACTAAACATGCAAGAGGAGGCAGAATTTCCTTGTGTAATTAATAAATTATAAGTACACGCATAAAAATTAAATCTCTGCAATCATTTTTGTGCTATTTATTTTCTATTAGAGCCGAGAGTCCAAAATGCTAAATTTAAGCAGACATGCCCAGAAAAGTATCTCAATAACAAGTGTACAATATAATACATCAAAGGAGTATGTAGGGATCTAGTAAGGTATAGAGTGATATATTGCGGTGAGGATTCCAGGAAAATTGTGTGGGAAGGCCGGGTACTACCACTCTCCTTTCCCACGCACAGTTATAAATTTGTATTATTATATTTGATTTTATTAAGAGTTGCGAATTTCGAATAAAATCCGGATTAATCTTGCCAGATATCATAATAGAAGATTATGTACAAGCTTCGTAAAAAAACGAAATTTTATCCTTACACCTCTCGTTATCATGGAATACGTAAACTGTTGTTTGACCTACAAAAATTTTTACAGCGGGAACCGACGCTCAGTTTTTTTTATGATCTCAAAATCGGCTGAATAATACCCGCGCTATCATAGTTAATAGGTTAGAAAATCATGACCCTTGCCGGTAGAAAACAAGACTGTTCGGCGGTTGGGGTGAAAGTAGAGGCAGATTGGGTGCAAGGAATAGGACGGGCCTACCGCGAGGGGCCTAATTGAGGCCGCAACGGAACCTCCTCCTCCTCCTCCTTCTGCTCCTCCTCCTACGCCTCTTCTGGGCCACATATTTACGGGAGCGGAATAATCATCGGCACGCTCATAATCGGCCTGCGTTCGGCCGCTAATTGTCCCCGCGTGTAATTCACAATTGGATACGCGCGCGGTGAAATTCACCGCTGCTTTCCCCCGCAGCGCGTTCACAAGTCGGGAAAGACTGAAGGAATAAGTCCCAGCGACGATTACACTATAGTTTGGTTGTTATTTTAATTAGGTAGACTTTTTCGAGGTGCCCAAAAGAGGTATCGAGTCCAGTAAGAATTATTCGAAGAAAGTCGAAGGAAAGGCGACCTAAAGTAGGTCGCCTAGGAATATTGCAACACGGGCGATTTTATTATTAAAATTCTTTAAATTAATTAATTAGGGATCCTCTAATGAAAAACGCGGAATCGTTTTGGATTTTAAGAACAGATTTTCAGCGTTCAAATTGTTCAAAGGCGTAGTATTTCTACTGAATTAGGAGGCGTCACTTATAAAATTTCGTAAGAGCTATTAGCAAAACAAAATAAATACCCACTTCGAAGATGACGATGATATCACGAAAGTATATTTTATGCTAACTTATGCCAATTCTGTTTGTTATTTTGTAGCGAATGACGTGCGGTCCTTATACGCGTACACGTATAAGAGTTCTGCTTGTCACTGGATAGTATTTAATCATGCCGCGAACCATGTTTTTTGCCCGCCTGTTTAGTCGCCGCCGCGGGAATCCCAAACCCGTTCCAAGAATGACTGGTTCTTTCATTATTCATCAAAATGTTTCGCGACGAGGTTGTCCTTGTTGAACCCTTCTATTAGCGGCCCGGCTAGCTAAATGAGCGCGTAGCATATCGGTATATGTTCAATAGGAACGGAATATGAAGTGACGGGTACTCATGGCCGGGAGTAGGTGGCGAGATTCGAAAACTTTCAGTGTAATAGTGATAATGCGGAAATTAGTTGTGCGAATAAAGAACCACGATTCGAAAGTAGGACAGCTTTGTACAGAGGTACTGCTTTTTTACTGCAAGATTGGGAATTATTTAGTTGATAGGCTGCCTAATACTGTGCGGTTCGGCCAAACCATCAAGCATTAATAAAATTCAAAACATGCAGTCGACAATTTTAAGTGAAATAACTTTCCCACTCTAATCCTACGGTCCAAATCCTACTTAATTCTGACACCCGAAACGTCCCTTACATACGCCTGAAAAATAAGTGGACTTAAAGTGGACGTGATTTAAACATAGCAGGAAAATAGTAGCTACTTTAATATCAATGTTGCTTATGGTATTTTACAGGTCTGGCAATAAAATTTGGTAAAAAACCTTCCTAATTATCTACATATATATATCGAGGAAGAGTTAGGTAGGTAGCAAGAGGCTACTGTGAACTGAGGGATCCTGATCGCATTTTTATAGCCCAATCCATATTTCTTAATGGGAATCCAGCAGTCTGGAAGTGTTAAAATATCTAGGTGGATAATGGAATCAATATATTTAATACTCAAAAGACCAGGATCCAAGCATCTTTAGAGAAGGAATTAAGCGTGAAGAGAGGTCGGATTTCTGTTCGGAATGGGGGGATGTGAAAGGGAAGAGTGTCGCTAGCTGCCGATTTGCCTAGTCGTGGGCAATTTCTCCCCGGGCTTCACCGACGCATTACCGACGAGGATTTGGGTTAAACACCGACTTAACCCAGTTGGCCTCCAAGTCCCATTCGATCGGCTTTGCACTATTTTCCGGTAGTGACGTTCAGAATTGATTTGTCCGAAAATCGCGTAATTTTGGGTTGACATTTTGTGGACCACTTCGACTTTCACAGACCGCGATCAGTCCCTTCGCCCAATCAGCATATGAACACTGAATTCGCCTGAACCTACCAACATAAGTTTAGTCACTCTGCGTCACAATACTCGGCCTCATTATTCGGGACGGCATTGGAAATATGTAACACCGCTACAATCGGTAATGGATCTAATGAGGGCATTCGGTCATGTCTGCGTTATGTCTAGTTAAAATGTTTTGTAATGATTATTGTTAGGACAAAATACTTTTGTGAGATTGAAATATATCTATCCCGGTCGATGAATTACAACGGACGTCGAAACTACTGTTCGAAGAACCGTGCCCCTGTAACCGCAATGGGACTTCTGACCGGAATGAAATTTCAACCTGTAGCGGCTACAACGATACGGGGGACCGGTCTTGACCAAAATATCGAGTTTCGTCGACTGGACGTGTACAGTCCGTCTTGAAAACGGGAGAAGGCCGATTTGCTTCTCGGGCCGCGAAAGTTGGAGAAACGGCACATTTTTATCGGATTCGACATCCCACTCAGCCCCGCGGTCTGAAACGAGCTTCGCCCCATGTCGTTCTCTTTATAGAGGGACAAAATAAAACTTCTTGTGTTCATCCGTCAAAATAATGTGGTCTGTCTGAATCGACAATTACGATGAAATCGGACTAGTGAACCTAGCAGTCATATAGTCATTAAAGTTTTAAAAAACTTTCTATTTTTCTTCCTACCAAGGATTTGTATAAAATAACCCGGGCATTGATAAATACAAAGAACTTTCTAGAAACATGAGCCTCTCTTAAAAGTTGAAGATACAATAAAAGATAGATCGACTTCTTTTTACTGGCACGCCACAGTGATTTGGTATAATTAGTTATCTAAGAAGGGATTTTATTCCTACTTTCTAGCTACTGTACACAATTTCGACAACATAGAAAACAAATGCGAGTGTTTCGCATAACATATTCCCACAGTTCATATTAACGACCACGAAGATGTGCACAGATTGTCCAGCTTCAATTGCCTTAATGAATAATATGTCTTATTTCATATTGGATCTTGTCGGGCTATGGGGGTGTTATCTGGTATCTGGCTTGTAAAGGAATACAGTGATTGGGCTGATAGGATGCTCGTAGCGCCTGCTTATGAGGCACTACTTTTATCTGTTCTTATAACCCTTCTACATTCCTCCTCGTGATAAGGGGCTGCTATAACTATGGATAGTGTTCATCGTATGCTTACCCTGTCAACGAGGGATTCGTTGGTGGCGATGACGCCTGTGGAATTGTTGATGGTGAACGGTAGGGGCTTGCGGGCGGTCGTATAACCGCCGTTGAAGTCCGTGTCCTGCTCGAGGCCGAAGACTAGCGGCGACGTGCTCCCTCCCGAGTAGGCCTTGGCCACTGTCACTATCGAGCCCACGGGCTCGTTGTCCAGCACCTGCCAACGCCTCTCGACAGACAACACCGGCGGCTCGTGGTACTGACCGTTACAGAATCCTGAAACAATAAACAATACGACTGTCTTACACGCTTCCTAATATTCGTAAACCCTTTCCAATTATCAACATGTAATGTTTTCAATCAGTGAACCCTTGAACTCCGAACACAACCCCCTTAAGAAAATTAGTCTTTCCAAACCCACAAAGTTATATAGTATAAAAGCCTATTTCAAAATACCGTATTGTCAAATAATGATACAAAAAGAATATTTTATATCGAGTCGATAGTAGTGATATTACTATTCACTGGGATGGAGATTTACACATTTTCTTTCGAGAGAAACCTTTCTAGTGTCAATTATTTTTATCTATCTTTTAAAATTGTACTCAAATGTTAAATTTTTACTGCGATATTTGGGTGCCACTTCTCTGCAAGGCTCTATGTTTCAGAACGATACACCGACAGTTCCCTAATGTCCTGTGAGTGGGGACGCTCCTCTTAACCTTCTCTTCCTCCCGAGACACAGTTCCCCTCGGCCATAGTTTTGCTGTCGATCGCGCGACTTTTCAGCGGACACGCTGTTTGTTCGACCTTCGCATTTTCGTTCGAGTCTCGAAACCGGATTTTTCGTTCCACTTTCAAGTTCGATCCGTCCTCCGTATACCTAACTAACAATACGGTATTCGCAGAACGATAAGAACTTGAAACCGATCTGGGCCTTGTCCATTTAGTAGGTTATTAAATGAGTTATATCGTTGGTCTTAATTTATGTCGGATCACGTAATGAAGATATAAAGGAGTTTTTTTTCAATGCGAGGTGACATTTTGCCGTTTGTTCCTTGTATGGGGGTCGGGATAAAGCCTACTCGGCTGGCGTCCTATAAGCGAAGACAATTTTTTCCCTCCCGATGACTGATTTACAAGGTGGCGGTCGGCCGGCTGACTGTGGCGTCTGTCACCGGCTGCGGTCACTAACCTTTTCCCGTATGCCACGGCCGTCCCCACCTTCTTGGAATTCTTTCCAATTACGGCCCACTGTCTCCAGTTATAATGGTCCCCCATTAGACCGCTACTTAAACCATTTCCGAACTTTTTACCGATAGCTCGGTTCAGATTTATAGGGATTATTATTAGAACTCACGCAATAATTAATTACACACCTGTTCAATGGGACTTGGTGTTTCACTACGTTATCTTTCGTTTAATGGAATTGCTCTTTAGATGACCTTTTGCGAGTTTGCAGATTGTGGAATCGACATTAAAATTCCTCGGTATTTATTTAAATAGGTAAATTTTATTGAGCATTTCTGCTTCAAAAGTAAGAATAATTCAAAGATTGCCGGCCGAGAATGTTGACTTCGGACAGCCCTAGGCTACTATTCTAGAATAATCATTTCCTGCAAGCCCCTATTCGAGCACAATGGAGAAAAGAAACTTTCATGGAAACGGTGGTTATCATCCGAAAAACCACCGTTGAGCCGGAGGCGACTGGGGTTCGGATGTTGGAACGAGACCGGAACAATGCGGGGAGGGGGAGGGAAGACCAATCGCCGAAAGTGGGCGAGGAGCCAGAGGAGTGGATAGGGGCGCGAAGTGATTAAGAGAAAGAAGGAGACACATTCAAGAGGAAAGAAAGATACAGAGAGAGAAGGGGAGAAGAGACAGACCGTAATACCGTTTCAGACATCCGTTCAAGCCGTCCGAATCTTTGAATATTTCAACGTTTTCGCTAATTGTCTTGAATCCGTTGAATTTCAATTTCTATAGAATAGGGCGATATATTCCTCAATTCTGGTCAGGATTTATTGAATTATTTATCAGCTTTAATTTAATTCGCAACGTATAGGAAACAAAATATAGCGTTCTAGGCTGCAGCAACAACCGAGGTTGAACCTTTCATTGGTCCAAGGAATAATTACATTTATTTATAACAAGTGATTATACTTTTAGATGATTAATAATAATAGGCAGAAAGGGGAGAATGTTTATTTTTGTCCGTCAGAGATATTATAGGACTGGTTTTGTACATATCGTGTGGCCAACATTTCATCATAAAATGCAATAAAACTTCATTAGCATAATAATTTTGATAATGTTATTTATTGAACACTTGATCGCTGGATTACTGATAAGTACAGAATTTATATAAATAACCGTAATGCATGTTCTTTGCATACGTTTCTAATACTACTGTTAATGGATTGTTCTATGACCGTAAATAGAAAGCAAGCTAATTCGTCTGTCCGGTTCCAATCTGCTTGCGGAATTATTCTGCTCGCATTCGTTCGGACACTCTGAACCGAGTGCAGCATCGAAATGGCGACCAACTGGTCTAGTAATGGCTGGGGAAGGTTTAAGGAAAAAAGCGATTGCCTACAGCTACCGATGACTAAACTTAGGATGACTGCTAGTATTGTGGACGGGGCTTCCAATCGCAATGAATTCTGGAACACGACCGTCGTGGCTGCTCTAATGCGAGGTGGATACGGCAAAACGTCCTCCCTGCTTCTTTTTCCTGCTCACCCATTCGGCCGGCTCCGATGAATTCTTCATGGCACGCCGGAATATTTCTTCAGCGGGTCGTATCAGATAGAATCAATTGCAGTGAACGCTTTACCGTAAATCAGATGTCCCTTGAGGCCTCTTTTGGAAATAATGACCCAATGCAAAAAGAACTGAACAGGACAAGTTTTCGATCCAACTGAAATCTTTTGATTCATAAAAATTAAGTTCCATTTTATTTAAATCACTTCTTTCCTAAAGAGTTTTAAATTATCCGTCGTTAACCAAGTAAATTGGAAACATACATATTGTATTGAAAGGAAATATTTTCGATTGAAATGTCATGTCCGTTCATATAGTTTTTTTGTAGCTACTTACATACATGCACGAGTAGTACAATTAACAATATTTAATTATATTTACACCAATTTTCCTAAGGCCCCGATATTTCCTTTTGTTGAGACGCTGATCGAAATTTTATTAACGTGAGGCTTATTTGCGAGTTGCGATAATCTTGCGATAGGATTTCTCATAATGTTTGCGTGCAATAATCCTAATTAATAAGGTTGCGTGATGGGTTACTGTTCAGTGGGCACTGCAGATTATCTAGGAGGTCATGGGAAGCAATCTGTCAGTCAAGAAGAGGATACTGAAAAACACTTTTCGGCCATTATAGGCAGTCTGAAACTTAGACAGTTGGGTCAGTAATTGTTCGAAGAATTGTAAAGAAAAAGGGAATTCTTCGAAATAGAAAGCGTGTTCGGTATTTTCCTGTTCCTGTTATTCTGTGAAACTTAAGAAAAATGACTCGGAGTCAAACATATTTGGCAAAATTACGGGTTAATTGAGGTGTTGCGGTTTTCGTGTTACGGGGTTGACTATTCTGTTTCTGGACGAGTTATAATGAGTATCATACTAAAGGTTCAGAAATGTAGCGGTTTCGGATAAGGCCACAAGAAACACAGAAACATCTGACTGTCCTCGAACAGTCTATCAGGTGAAGATTTAGCTCACTTAGTTGATCTGAAAAACAGTTTTGAATGGGCAAAAATTTGAACTCAAAATATTATGTAATGCAACATAACAATGGGAGCAAAACACGAATTAAATAATGCGATAAAACTAATATTCCAACACATTTTTGCAGCCGTATATTTCATATATTTATAAACAGAAACAAATATTTTAGGGGTATTAAGTACCAAATTCGAGCATGTTAAATACAACAAATTATGTTTCATATGAGCACTATGTCACTCTTTCGAATTTGTTCGTATTAACTCCTTAGTGGTACATATATGGCCAATTGCGTAATAATTACATTTTCCCTTGTGAATATGTGCTCCGAGGTCGAGTCGGTTTCGAAATATCGCCGCTCGAGTGCAACTTCTCGGTTTGTTTGGTCTTATAATAGAACCACCTGCTTCCCACCTACCTCACTTGCATTCCGTTAGAAGTACTTGCCGTTAGTGTAGTACCAACGCATACCTATTGACGGTGTTTAGGCACCGCACCGTTAGGTCGGATAGCGTCAGGTATGACTACACACGATACTACATGATTATATTCCCGTTGCATGTATACATGACACAATAGGTGCCGAAACCTGCCCGGCAATGATAATTTCGTTGTGTTTCCGGCCAGATGCGCTCGTTTTCCACATTTTTTTGACGAATTTCCTACTCGTTATCGATCTTTGTGTGACGCTGCTTTATTTTCTCCTTCTTTTTCCCCGTTTATCAAACAAAAGGCGTCGTAATAACGATAGGGACGCGGAGGCTTCGTTAGAGGTCGGTCACGCCTATTGTAAAGGCATAGTAGTGGTGAAAAGGAGAGTGTCGATAGGCAACAAAGCTATCTGACAGGCAGATTGTCCCCCCCATTGTTACCTCTCGTCTACCCACGTAATCCGATATGAGACCATCGTTCCTGTATATTTTTTTATTGTTTTTTTTATTTTTCTTAAAAGTTTTTATTCCACTTTATTCGACGTGTTCGAATAGCACCAGACATTTTTAAGGTATAGATTTTTTCGTCGGCGTACCCTCCAATCAATCCTGTATAATCTTTAACATCGCAGCATTATAAATGCAAATATCAAATTTCAGACACCTTCGATTTTAAAAGCTGTATTAAATATGACCGAGTACAAAAAATAAGTATTAAATTCGTCATATGGGATAATGAATTCTCTAAAAAATTCAACAATTAATTATGAACAGATTTTTCGATTATCTCAACGCTTTACATATGATATTCTTCAGATCTTCCGGTCTTCTTCGGATCTTAATGTTTCAATTAAATTACATTATCAAACAGAGTTAACTATATTTGATTTATCAAGGTCGAAAATGTTCACTACAGTCCGTCAATTTCAGAGTTTCTTATACATTAGTATAATGTGGTCGGAAATTAAGGTGTGTAGTAGGCCCATGAAAGAAAGTGTATGGAAGGGAGAACGAAGGCCTCCCTGCGGTTATACCTCGGAATCTGATTATTTGACGGTATAAAAATTTAGTTTTAGATCATGTTTTAGAGTTACATCAAATTGACGGAGAATTACTTCCCACATATTTTTAGTATACGATTCTTGGTATTGTCGTTTTACCTATGACAGACGGATCTCATGTATTGGTTCTGTAAACAAAATATATTCGATTGAAATAACGGTTTCCACAAAATCGTGATTGTTGACGTCAAATGAATTGTTTTCGGTAACAATATGTTTTCATTTTTGTATAATATTCATGAATCACAATAACTATCAGGAAAGCACGGCATAGAAAGCATGTTGCCATCCCAACCATGTCATCGCTGCTTAATTTAAACTCGTTTTAGCCTGAAAACGCAGACTTTTGTAGAATTGAAAATGAAGGCGGTGTACGTAATTACTATTATGTTGGGTGTACTATTGTAAGTTATGTCATTAGATTCATTTACATAAGAATAAATAGTTTAATAATAATTAAAATTCTCACATATTGGACCACATCTGTCGGAAATTATAGAATACGTTGACGATCCCCAACCAGAATGTTATTTTACAATCCAAAGGAAGGTATGTGAAAACTGTTCGAATGCAAAATTTAGATCATTTATACGTTCATCAAATTAAAATATTTAATCGGGTAAATTAAACATTTTTACTTGAACAAAAGATCCTGTGTCCATAACGGCCAATCATTTACAACGCAGAATGTTAAAGGGCCTTACCTACCCGTTACAAGTTAAACTTTGTCAATCTAAGTTTGGATCAATACCTGGTTTATTGGCCCTCTGTTCAATCCCTGCACTTAGATTCGCCAGTAGTTTCTCTTATATATCCGGTGCAGGGGCATTTGATTACAATTGAGAGGGTTTCCTATATTGCAGTTGAAATCGGAAGGAACGAAATTGCATCGTCCTCGTCGTTTCAACGTGGCAAAGCCTACCACGCCCCTTTGCCCGGACGAAATTCTAAAATTGTACTCATCAACACTCGTGGTGAAACGATTAATTAGGGCCGGAAATGAGTGCCGAACAAAGTTTTAGTTTCAGAGCATATTGCAGTTGACCCGGCTGGGCCAAATACAACTACCTCAAAAATAGGGACCTAAAATAAAAGTAAAATTATTCGGCTCAGCGGGGAATGAGGCGTCGTAATCATAATCACCTTAACCTTGGTCTCTAAATAACTAGTCTTCAACTTAGCAGGAACGATACTACGGAAATTATTCCTTTATCGTTGATAATATTAAGCCCCCTTTTTTAAATTTTATTTATTTAGCTGGTATATTTAAATATTGTGGCCAAAAGTTTGGGATGTTAGGAGTTTGTAGGGCTTGGACTGTAGGATTAGGATGATGTGTTTGAGACACGGTAGGGCGCGTAAGAATTAAATAATAAGAATAAATAGCATAGGACATAAGGTGAATATTATTGATTTACGTTCAATAAATATTCGATTTTCGCTAGAGGTAATTCGGCATACATTAAAATAGAAACACTTGTTTATTACAACTGCTGACACTCCCCCTCTCCCCGCCCATAGTGTTTGGAGTGTAGAGGCAGTCACTTTGGCAAAAGTAGAGGCTGAGGAAGTCCGCGAAGTAAGGGGGGAGCCGTCGGCATCGACGCCGGACGTGGAGTGCACGAACGACTGGATCACGGCTAGCGAAGATTGGCTGGAGGGACTGGAGGGGACGACGGGGGCGGCTGCCAAGGGGGCTGCCCGGGGCTCCGGAGGGGAGGCCGAAGAAGAGAACAAACAGGAGGCCGGCGGGGAGCTGAAGCTCAAGTTGGTATGCCCCTACTGCCAGAAGAAGGTTGAACTGAGCGTCGTCAAATGAATATTGACCTGGTGGAATATTTTTGTTGTGGAGAGAAAAGGTATTAGAAATAAACACATATTCCAATCAACTGTCAATAACTTCATGTTATAACAGAAACATAGAAAATGTGAGTTTCGGATTCAGGTTATTGTTAATAGTAGAGTTCACTCTTCAACTTGGAAGGATTTAACAAAACCAACTGATATCGGAATTAGTGTCGCTTCCAGCAAGTCTTCAGGTGTCAAAATTAGTTAATTTCCCTTTGTGGTTTAAGTTTTTAAAAATTTGTATTTGATTTGCGCTAAAATTTGTAAAGCTACTACACATGGCGAAAGACCAAACCAGCGAGAGGGGACAGAAGATCGATAAAACGGTCTTATCGAGGATGATGTCTGTTCAGTCGTTGCAAATGGTTATGTATAGGATAATCCACTGTGGGCCTAACTCTTCCTCGAATTCTGATCAATATAAAACTTCGAAAGCGCAATAACTATGCGAAGAGAGCCGATAAATAGTCATGGCTCCTCAAATGACGACGGAGTCCTCCTCCACACGGGCGGTGCGATATCAACATTTGCATGTAAATTGGATTGAGCGGTAGATAACGGGGGTTAGAGTTGACTTTTCGACAGCAAGATATAACGCGAGATAATGATATCAGTAGAATGACTGGGCGGCGGGTTCGAATCCCGGTGGCGGACGGGAAAATGAAATTCAATTACCAACTTGAATTAATCACGAGATGAGCGTAAACTGCAGTATACTAATTGGAATTTTGTATAATAAATTTTACAATATCTCCATACTCTTAGAAATGCGATTGGTAAATTCTAAGTAATAATTCTGTCAAAACTGTTTATAATTTTTGGTGATTTAACATTAATACCTCTTGTACCCGCGTATTAAATACATGTTCTCCTCTTAATAAACTATTTTTCGTCCTTAATTGCTCGAATAAAGAGACAAAGACTCGAAATATTACGTCACGCTGAGCAACACATAATAGTCATTCTCACCGGGATACTATCTCTGCAGTTAGCCGCTCTACGAATGGGAAGGCTTGCAAGAAATATTGATCAGCCTCGGTATAATTATAAATGAAATTTTCTGATTAATGCTTACGCGTCCACTGTAGTTCCTTTCCGCTAAATGGATTCCAGGCGTACAGCCATGCGGTCGGTAATTATCCCGCGTATGATAAAAAAACCCTTGACAATTCTTTTTATTTTTTCTACAACATCCAAGTCGGTTTCTTTTTTGCAATCTTCAATAATAGCTCGGGCTTTGATTGCGACACGGTTTCATAATGTCCAGGACTAGAGAAAAAATGTGGCACTTTCACTGTTATGCATAATGAATACAGCGATTCCGCGTGTTAAAAAGATCCTCGGTATTGTATACATTCTCGTCTTAAAATTCCGGGGTTACAGTAAAATTGGTTTTCAGTAATCGACAGAAGATTAAGCTACAACTATTGTTCAACTGTGTGATTGATAAGTCCTTGTATTCCTAATGACCTCGGCCGCTCCTCCACTTCGAGGTCTTTACCGTGGAAAAACATCTGACAAATTCCCTAATCTCTAAACTTATAAAGCTGCATCCTTAGCACAGTTTAAAAATTCTCAGCACAATTTAATTCATATTGTATTTTAAACAATTAATTCCGCTTTTAAATTGAAACCTGCATGATGCTAGACTTTCAAAAATTCACAAACTGCCTGACTTTTTCTACACATCCTATTACCGTGAAGAAAAATATTTGTAATATCTTAATCTCTTAGAATGCTTTTGAGGGAGCCGGCTGCAGGTGGATAAGGGCTGACCTTCCTTTGTAAAGAATTTTCTAAGGAGTAGAAGAAAAGCAGCGTGTCCAGAGTCGGTTTCGACTTAAGGTTTTCGTTTGATTCAACAAATCTTTGGAGCCCTTCAACATTGTAATTATTCTCACCCGATAGATGTGTATTAATCACGTGAAACATGATGGTGACAAATTTAATTTAAAATTGAAAATAAAATGTTGCAATATGTATTATGATCTGATTGATAGAAGTTTAAATCGTACTGAAACGAAATTCATTTAAACACATATTCATAGAATTTAGGATTTAACAAGTAGTAGGAAGTATAGAATAATTCAAATCCACGAGACCTTGAAATATCATCACTCGATGTTCTGCCTCCACTCCCAGATTCGGTCGCAGGAATTCTTATGAAATTTATCACTCTACCGGTACAGCGGGGAATCTCTCCGAGCGTAACGGATGATAACTGATGAAAGGAATAAAAATGGCCGGATCCATTGCAATCTGGAAAACCAGAAGAGCCCGAACGGGATCGGTATGGAGGGCAAGGAGTCGGGCCGGTGTCCTTAACGAGGGTATAAAGAATCCAATTATAAGCTTTAAAAGGAGCACTGTTCTCGGTACAGGCCGCACGGATAGCCTCTACAAATTAAACCACGACACGGAGATATGTTATAGGTTCAATTATCGCGGTCGCCTTCCGCCTTCCCCTCACCGCTTAAATAGGGTTTAAAATAACTGCCCGAGTTCAGCAGTAAAAACGAGAAACCGGGGCTGATGATTCACGCCATGAACACGAATTGTCCTAGTGTCATCGATTACAATTAACGTAGAAAATTAAATTCTCGAATATTTTCTAAACGTTTTCCTTACCGTATCACTTTTGGGTTCTCCGGCAATAGGTACGTTAATTGATTCCGATAATTCTCATTTCACGTCAAGTTTGTTAAATTCATCGGCTATAATCAGAAATATTTTCACAAATGGGTTCAAATAAGTATCAGTCTCGGAGACATTTTCGCGACTACTTCGAGGCCTAATTGGGCACTCGAACGTCATTCCGTGGGATGAATTGCTGGCGGGGCCCCCCTCAACGGCCGAAGATAGGATGAGATCAATATCATCGACCCCCGTGTTCGGGCATCGAATCCTGAATGGAGGCCGGGATTTCTAAGGGAAAACGAAATTAGTTGTAAAAAATAGGGTGGGAGGGATTTCCGCTAAAGAAATACAGAGAAACTCCACTTTCTCTTTCAGCCGGTATCACTTACAATGGGGGCTTTAAATACAAAAGACCGGGTTCAACTGGCTTAGACGTTGAGCAATCTCGACCGGTGAAATTAGCTTTTGATCCAAAAGTATTTAACGAATTCGTTTATAAGTTTTTCTTGCTGTCTCCTGCACGAAAAAGCTGTGAAGAATTAATGGACTTGAAGAACTTTGTGTTTAATGTGTGACACTGATTGAGAAAGATGACCAGCCTTCGAGGAATCCACTTCCGTCGTGTAGTGATCTATTACCCGTCATTTTTATGCCATTATTTCACCCGGAAAACAAAATATTATACACACTCGATACTTATTTGGATGATTAATAACACAAAATTATTGTTTTACCGATGCATGTTTGGAAAAAACATACTGTAGCACGCTTTAAGGCCAAATAGCCCAGTGGAGACAGCAATTCGAGGCAGGAGGTTTATTTCCTGGCACGGTTCTACGAACAAGGAGAAAATGTTATAAGGGTCGGAAATGAGCCTCTGTATAAATAACTATCAAAATGCGTTACTGCGCTCTTTTATGAAACGTTGAAAAGATATTTTTTGGCAGCGTCACTCGCATCATCAGAAACCGTAAATTCATCAAAAACTCACGACGTCATCTGGGGGGTAGATTCACGGCTGGAACAGAATCAACTGCATCATTTTGATTGATAATGAAGAAAAAACTGCCTAGTATGACGAGGAAGAATTGAACGTATATATACTTTTTGAAAAATAGTAAAATGTATCATAATGTTTATATTTTTGAGTTTGCCTGTTCAAAAATCGACACTGAATCTGTCGAAGTGCTGTTATTTGATTACTCGGTTAAAAGCCAGTGAAAGGAAACCGGACCAATGAAATCGTTGGGCCGTGTGTGTGGGACACCACTAAAATAGACGCGGAAATGGCGTTCACTTATTTATTTCTCTTCTCGAGCGGCATTCGGGCCCGAAATGGCAGCCAATTATTGTCCGAACCTCTGAGGCGTTGTATTTTAAATATTGGTTGTGTACCTCCGCGGTCCTGTTTTCGTCATTTTCATCGGGCTCGGTACTCGGGAAATTTACAAAGTACAAGCTTTACCTACGGTAATCATACTGCGATTGATGCGATGTTATCGTTGAACCAAGTAATTTGTTGAAACTGAAATTAACCTGGTTATAAATGCGCTGAAACTAGAATTAGAATAGAAAGGACCATCTGGAATATTTTCTGAAATTTGAATACTTCGGCTGTATAGACTGTTCTCTGCAATTCGTCCTCGCGCTTTACTGCTCCGAGATCCGAGAACCGTTACTTTCTTTTCGCTCCCGAGCGTAATAATTACATAATCCAAATCCGGCGGCGTTGTTCCTACTTATTGTCATAACCGAACTGTGGCGTAACGGGTCGGGCCCGCGAAAGCGGGCTGGGACGAGCTGGGGACGCGGGCCACACACAAAGGCCGCAGCCCAGTTAACGTAATGAATTAATATATTCAGTTTTGGACTCGGTTGAATACAGAATGGCCCCGATATCCCCGGTTACCCCGGGAATAATATTTTTAGGAGGTTGTCGTCTTCTATTTTAGTAATATTAGGTCAATACGAAATGGTAATACGCCAATTAGAAAGTCAAGTGACCGGGGGGATTCATTCTGTTATAATTTGTCTGAAGAATGTCAATCTGGTACAAGTTGGTACTACAATTACAATGCATTAATAAAAAAAGCTGTAAATTAGAATTCCGAATCAGTTTATACTAGCAGCTTTTCTATTTCCAGAACAGTTGATCACCGAGGGAAAAGTGATCTCCGCGTTACGGTAAAAACATTTATTTCATATGTACGCTGTAAATTAGTATAATTATTTAGTGACCAATTATTAAAGTTGCGGTAACCAATTTCCGGTAAGATTGCGTAATGTTGTTGATTGACCCCTCTCCTGTTCCGGGATTGTTTCCTATTTTTAAGAGTTTGGGACCTTCGGTAAATGGCGCGAACAGATTCCGAACAATTTCAGTTGTAGGACTGCCTTAAATTTACCAGTCGTTTTAACCACAATAACTGGAATAAGCCAGAGAGTTCTGACACTGGCAATTCCTTGAGGATTGTTGGCGGCGACCGAGCCAACTGGGCCACCGTACCGCTACAACAGGTTGGGTTTCAGCGGCTAAACAATATAGGCTGAAATTCAAACGCCGGTGAACTCTCGGCTCTGGGACTTGGGACGATTGTATTATGATGACCCAATTACGAAAAGTCAACACACACACACACACACACACACACATAGACACACGCATATAGACCTCGTTTCCAAGATATTACGCAAAATCGGCAATTTGCGAATATCAATCCAATAATTTTCTGCCCTTTCCCGGTTCCTTAAGCCAAGTTTAGCCTAATTGTCGCCCTTTCGCTGTACTCATATCGCAGCGTTTAGTTATACTACTGCGTACTGTCTTTTAAGCGTGAGTTGTCAGCACTGTCACTGCTCAGTTACTAACGGAGCAACGATATCAATCGAAGTCAATAACTCTATCGCTACATCCATTTTCAAATCTACTTCATTACGTTCATTTTCTTATTAGTTGTCAAGTGTCGTTTCGCAACCCCATATATGTCCATACAATTTTTTATTGCCGATGTATCATTTGTGGAGGCGGTAGAGCCAACTGGGGCATCATACCGCTACGGCACGTTAGCGTTAGCGACCTTGAAGGGGGCGGAGAACGGGGGCCGGTGAAAGCCCACCTTTGGCCGGGGAGAGGTGTTACTCTGACGTCAGACAAAAGAGAAAGCCGGAGGTCTTCTCTCTGTCTCTCTTCATACTCGCACTATTGGGCCCGTATTATTTTCTCCGTTCGTAGGGAATATGATAGGATGCGTTCTCTAACAAGGTGAACTTAATTCATATCGCTTTTTGATGACCAAATTTATGGTAATGGATGTAAGTTAGATAAGAAAACGAATTAACTACTTATTATAGAACTGTATAAGGAATTTTGAAGTATGAAATACATGTATTCTGCCACAACAACGCGCGCATGCGCTACAGCTGATAAGCTGCCTGACCTCTAGTCGAACCCTATTTTCTATATGGTTTTACGAAATAAACGTTTAATGCATATTGTAATCTTTCGAACGTTTATTTCGGATTGATACTGTTTGTTTGTACCATCTCGATGAGGGGGGCACTCAACATGTTCTGACGGGATTTCTGTTACATAACTGCCAAATAACCGATCCGGTCAGTGGTCGCCATGTTTGGCGATTAGTATTCCCGGAAGCCGAACGCTAAATATTCCGCACGTGTTAGGGTTGGCGGGGGTGGTGGAGGCGCGGAGGTGGAATGTGGACCCGAGTTAGGAACCCGGACCTCCGGTACGACGAAGCGGACCTAGAAGTCAGATAATGTTTGAAACAGTTGCAATCGCTCCTCTGCTGATGTGATGAGACAGTTCGGTCGAGTAATTATAAAACTATCAGTTATTAGATAATTACTTATAATCAGTTCATGTACTAATTTACTCTCAATAGTATCTGGCGATTAGTTCAGAAAAATGAGAAAAATGATGACATCCTTACTGTTGGTTTCTCCGCGCCAAATTTCATTAGGATACTTTTTCTAGTGTCGGAGCGAAGTATTCTTCCGAGAACTAATTTGGGTTAATTACTTATAGTGATCAACATAGTGGTATCCAAACTTTGGCAGAGTACGAGTCATTATCAAGTTAAATTTCAATACAATGATTAATAGTGCGCTAATTCCTTGAGAATTAGGCTATCTAGGAACTCTAGTTATGATGCTAGGAGTATAATATAGTTAATAACAGCCCAAGCACGTTCGAACAATAGATTCCATTAGTTGGTTTATTTTGAAACTTTCACTGAATAGTTGGGCGATGCTCACTTAGAATATTGTTTATTCTTCTCATCTTCCATCGAAGGCCATAATGACCTCCAGCATTGCCCAACTTTTCGATCCTTCCATCTGCTCCGTCTATTCCCGATGAGTTTCGAGTCTAATTTTTCGATTTAACTTTGTTCCAATTGTTTCAGTCCGACGCCCAAAAGCCTCACGGCGCGACCCTCGCTATAAAAGCGTATTATTTCTTATTTCCCTTTCGTCTTTCATTGACGACTTTCCATCATACGTTCATTTTCCCCATTCTTTATTATTGTCTGCTATCTAAATTTATATAGCCTGGGCAAACAAAGTAATGGGAGAATTTTGAACGTCATGGTCGAAGAAGGCGTGTATCAAAAAATGAGGTACCCGCGTAATTTCTGAAGAGTAACCGTATACTATTCAATTTTCCTCGTACATTAATGGCTGATTTAGCAACAATGGCGGTGCTGGATTTCCCCAAATGCATTTCAATTCTGTCTACGAACAACCTTACAAACATTATGAAACGATAAAATGGCGAATTAGTTTTTAATTATTGTTAAATTGGTACAGTTGTGGCTTTTGGCGGAAACAAAACCAATTTATTTTGCTCAGGTATGTTTCGGGGAAATTATAACTCCGGCCAATGGTTGAAAGAGGGCGCATCAAACAGTAAAAAAATCTGTTTTCCCAACCTGTCTGCGGACCCTTTGTAGTCACGGCTGGAAATTGAAAAAAAACAGACAAAGACTGTCGGGCTATCAACAAAGGCGACACTGGGTAATACATTGGATACATTGCAATTTGATCGCGGTGTTCGATACTGACTTCATCGCGTCATTGCGTCAGAGCTTGTTGCGTGAACAAATATTTCATAGCAAGAAGAACTTTATTCCTTACGCAACTTATAATTTTAATTTTTTTTTCTTAGAGCGGATAATCATTTGACTTTTCTATGATGAGAAATTTCAAAATATGTTTTAGGTATAAAGCGTATTTATTAATTCATTAAATGAAGATATGTTATCGTGTATCTCATAAAAGGTGTTCACATAAGAGGTAATTTTTTTTCTGTAGTGTATTTCAGAACTTTCATGTTCATTATATGTCATAAACCTCCCTTATATATTAAAGTAATTATAAACATTTAAAAAATAACCCCCAGAGTCGAATGTAGTTCCAATTTTAATTAGTGATTTCCGAAGGAAGGATTGCGGCAACCGGAACCCCGGTTGGAATCCGGGCCGACGGCTGTCACAATCCTGGGGCTAACGAAACCCGAGCCAGCCCACATTCCCCGACCAGACGTAGAAATAACCCCACGGGGATACTATTATTGTAGTGCAGTTTTTTCTTTCCTTTATTCTATCAACCTCAACGGTATTACTTAAGCGGGTGGGTTTAGAACTCACACACTCGAATTATTATTTTATAAATTGTATAAAATGAAGAGCTTATAAGCTTAAATAGCGCGTTCAATTAATTGAATAACATCAGTAACTGCTCAACTAATTAGTTTTTAGCAATTTTCATATCAACGCTTTTCTTTTTTCGTCATGACTTTTTAAAAGCCAATTAAGATTATTTTCAACGCACAGAATGACACAAATTCTATTCACAAGCAGTCCAGATGTAGAAAGATGATATAATCAGGCATGAAAATATTTTCTTACTCTTAAGGAAAAAACTCTTAAGGAGCGGTGTACAAAGAATTCGAACTTAAATGAAAAACAACGCATACCGATTTTTACAAACAAGCATCCTATTCGTCCCATTTCCCCTCTGGCATGATATGGATCACCTCATAAGCGACCGTTTTTGTGATCCGTCCTTGTCCGGAACCTAAAATATTTTCAGACGAAAGGAAAACGGATGAATTCGGGAGGAATGAAGAAGCGGAAACTGTTCATTAGCGTAGTCGTACCCCCACCAGGTGTTCACTCGTGTGTGGGGCATTAACTGCTCCCTCCATGCTGAACAATTATATACCAGGGAATAAAACTCATAAATTACACCCCGACCCCCATAAGTTAGTGGCCCACCATTATTGGTGAGCCATAGACAAAAGCCAAACAGAACGGAATTAATAATTTTAAAAATCTGTGTTGTTACCGTTCTATTTGACTATTCAGTAGTCAGAATTCCAGATTCCATGCGGTCTCCGATCATTACGATATCCAGTTCCATATTTTCAGAAGTTAATTCGGTGGAAGCGAAACAGATTAAGCCGCTGAAGCGCTATAATCGGTTTAGGCGAAAGGGACCTTTTTTCACTTTTTCACACAGTAGTAGAGAGGTATTAACCGAGTGAAGAACAACATGTGAAATCTCCAGTCTTACCCGGAATCCACTATCTATATTTGCTCCGAACTCTTTGTCTTTGCCGGATAAATAAATTTGCGCAACTTTATCATCGAATGATATACCGTTGTTTTCGTTCTAATAAACGTTTCAAGCTCCGTCCAGTCAACAAGTTACGTACAAAATAAACATAAAATGATATCTCAGCGTGCAACAGTAGACGTTATATTTTAGTTTTAGCGCTGATACAAGGAACAGAAATCGATACGTGGGATTCTATTTAGATTAAAAACTATAAAGTAAGAGCTTTAATATCTGTTATTTGTAGCGCTATCAATAAACTCACTTCCACATGGGATTTCCTTGACTCGATAACTAGTTATTCACCTTTAATTAAAACGTAAGTCTGAAACAGTTTATAGATATGTAATTAAGCAGGTGGTGGAAGATAAATTAGACCAACCATCGGATGATTTGGTTTCTATGTTAGAGAGGAACTCTTGCAGAACTGGTTCAAAATACCATTTAGATTTCTTCGTAACTCGTTAGTGGCTTTTACTATAACTTCAATATTACCTTGACTTCAGAGCGCTGTTTAATCATCTGGTTCTGGGTTTTCCACTATCTTCTTTAAATTTATGAAGCGGTTTGAAATTAACTTATTTCAATATATTTATGGGAATATCTCCAAGGCTATGGTATACAAACATTCCCGTGATTCTCTGTGTGCTGTGGCCTACTTTTAAACGTTTTTTTTTTATCCTAGTACAATGGATGATTTATTCATATCCCGATTGAACTTCCGTCAACGTTATTGTCAAGAAGATTGACGTAGCGTTACTTGGATTTATTAATTCCGGATTGGTACGCACGGTGTGGAAGAGGCAAAACCGGTTTGATAACTCAAGGGAAACAACCGGGAGAGGAGGAAGAGAGGAGTGATTAAAATGAAAATATTATCGTGTTCTCAGTTCCTCGATCATTCGGTAGTGAACTGGCGAGATAAGCACAAGCATTGGGACTCGCGAGGGAACTGAGAGACTGGCGGGTAATGAAATATCCGACCCATAAATCCTCCGACTGGAGCCCTTAAGATACTCCCAGGTGTTAATTGCCTAATTGCTCAACTCCCCAGTCGTGTGCTGCGTCTGTTGTTATCCTTTCCTGCTGGTGAATTCGCGGAGGCGGATTTCCCCGAGAGACGCTCCCATGGAGCTGTTCGCACTCCCCCCCCCCGCCGCCCATCGGTATTTCATGGAACGAGCCCGCCTCCCATTGAGCGTGGGCCCATTTCAACAATGGGCAGCGCGGGCGTTCCTAATGCCAGATACTTACCTAATGGGAGACCACTCGGGGCGACGACCAGAGAGAAACTTTACTCGGAGGCAATAATAATCCGATCCTATGATTTTATAATAACACAAATACAGACAGAATCCCATGCGCCAGAGTGCCTCACCACCAAAATGCCACAGAGCCACAGCTGCTGTGAAGATGGCGAAACCGGACTAGCAAAAGACCAAACCAGAGGGAGGAGACCGAAAATCGAGAACTACGGAGCAACATAAATCCTATTATATTGGGTATAATACTGAAGCCACCCAAACTTTTTTATTCCTTTAATAGCAGAATAAAATATTCATTTTTTTCTTCTTCTATACTATTTTTGTTAAAGTATGCTTTGCACAACTATTCGTCTTTCATAATATTAAATTTGTCATGTCACTATGTCGCGATGATTAATTGCATTAAGGATTCGCTACGATTGAAGGGGGTCATGAGGTCATTCTCTCTCTCTCTTTCTCTATCTTCTGCCGGCTAATTGAGAGTGTTAGGAGGACATGCATTGAATTTTTACTAAATTGCAAAAAGCTTTTAGGAGAAACGTTCAGCCGTCTGTGAATCGCGGGGTGTTTTTAAAATTTTCATTAGTGTGGACTGACCTATATGTATTCGAGATATATTCTGAGGTTTTTATGTAGGCCCACGGTTTATTGTTGATGAGTATATAACTGAGCATTGTAGCTCAGTATACAAAGCATTGTATACTTTATATAAGTAGTTTCTGATATAAAAGATATAAGTTCTCCTGATATAAAAGTCGTTTCTTTTTTAGTTCATTCTCTCCTCTAGTTTGCATATTTTTATGTTTTTCTCTCAATAACCTTTACTTGTGATCTAATTTATTGGGCTCATTTGATATAAAAGTACACCATTTTTTCCTTGGAATCCTTATTTTATTCCTCGTGTTGAATACGATTTCATTTGATAAGTCTTGACTCCATTTGTTTAAGTTATATATTTATTTATAGATATTTAAATTGCTATTCCAGTTGCTAATTGTATAATAGAACAGCCATTGTACAAACCATGAATAGCTATAATTTATTTTAGTTACAAATATTATCAATTATGAATAACTTTCTTGAATGGTTCCATTATTACTGCCCTGAGATATGGAAATCAATGAAATAGTTGAAATTACTTTCGAATATTCGAACTCGTTCGAGCGATTGTTGGTCAGCTGACGAAAGGCTAACGAACGTTGTAATTAAACGAAACGAGATTTTCGGGTTCCGCTTGAACAATATCAAGGTCGAATATTAATTGGCAATATGCTTCAGTTATTACTTCCGAAGTGTCCTACACAAACTCTTGGTTCTACACCGCGCTGTTTTAACGATGAATTAAAATTCAACATTTTCCTCGGAATTAATATACTAAAAATAATTAAATATTATCTATTATCCCCAAGTCGTTTATTCTATTATTTCGCATATATTATATTTTCATTATTTATTATCAATTTACGTTGTAAATAGGAACTTGTCCGGTCGTAACTACTTACGACACGAAATACTCAGCAAATGTTAGCCCCATCATCTGAGAAACTTGATGAAAGTTCAAAACGTGTTTCCTATCAGAGATACAGCTTTGGCAATATCACTGTGAACATAATCACATGGCGTATAGCATTCGACGTATGGCATTGTGTTTATATTGTTTTCATAAAATACTTCATAGATTCGGTAGAAGATGTTGGGTTTGTTAACAATTTTGAGATCACGAAATTATAGTTATTCAATGAAAACCATAATTATGGTGTTACGACACCCGTTGCACAACTGAATAAGTGTTGTCTGAATGAATCCAACGTCTTTCCACTACGAAGAGAAAATGGTCAAGAAAGACTATATAATTGCCTTGCATTTCCTTCAGTTAATAATCAGCCCGACTTCCTGGCCGTATTTCTAGGCCGACAGGAAGCTGAGAAACCTGTCGAAAGTTTTAAGCGGGCGATAAGGGATACAAACTAATTAAGTGGCGTTGTTAAAAACTGGTTGTCCCGGACAGAATCCCACTATTGTGGGGACGTTTTTCAGGCATGAACCATTCACACGGTGAATGTTTGCACAGTTATGCAAAGTCGAGCAATATAGAAGCGACCGCTATTTATTCTATATTTTTTGCTGGGAAAATCATCCCGTCCTAGAGGGAAAATTGATCTGCAGGTTTCTGGAAAGTGGAGTAAACCACGTTTAAGCATCTAATAAGATTATGCCAAAAAATGAAAACGTTTGCCAGGGATTCAAAACTTGCTAATTCTCAAGATGAACAATATTACTTCTAGTCAAATAACTCGATTAACTCCCATAGGGTTAGACTTTCAAGCGTTTTTCTGTAATATAATACCACGTCTTTGACGGAAACATTCGTTGCCATCTGTTTTATTGGGTAAATCAGTCGTAATAACTTAAACTCGACACTCAAGAGAGAATCCATGCCAAACTTTCGCAATGGTAATTTCAAGAATCGGCGGCCAAACCTACGACGTCACTTCGCAATTGCGCAACATATCACTTGTTGAACGCGCCTCAATCAACCTAGTCGACTCCGGTACTTGGAAACTGGTGGTAGTTTATTGCATCACCGATTAAAACGAAATCGTCGGCCAGAAAGGAAAGAAATGAACGAGGCGGGGCGCTTTTAATATAGCAGATTTGTGAGCGGAGGATCGAAGGTTTTCGGTGGAAGGTCAGGCTGGGGGATAGTTCCTTCTTGGGGATAGGCTTAATCAATTTTGCCGAATCGTGCCCATTCCGCCGAAGGTTGTCATCGCTTCCGACTCAAATGTAACGGCGAAAAAGACTTGGAAGACGAGAATCTCCGGTTGCCCGATGGATGATTTTGGAGGGAACACCGCGGGGACGCCACAGGGCGGGCATGGTTTTAGCCCGCCGCTTAGGAGATTGGATTTTCCCGTTATGCCGTAGCCCCCGGTGTACACACACACACCGTTTGGCCGGTGTTTACCGCCGTCCTCAGCTCCGATCAAAATGCAGGAAGTTTACCATCAAGGCCGGTTATTTGCGCTACGTCCAAGGATGAATACGGCCGCTAAGTTTTCCCCGGCCAAAAATTTTGTTTCGTCTAAAATGTCATTTAAGTAGTTTGTAAAAATAGAACGAAATATCGTTTTAACGGGTTTTTAACTCTGGAGACTGGTCTAGACCAGTAGCACGTATATTCACTATATATGTCATTCGTTACCTAAAAGGAGTTCCGAAATCTCGGACTTATCCGTTATCTCCATCGAAAAGTCGGAATATATATTGATTTAAAATGTGAGATGTGAAGTAATCTACAAATATAGTTATGACACAAACAAGACGGCGTCGAAAATACAAAAAGAGCGCGACAGGTACTCACCGCAACTCAGACGTGATTCAGACATTCCAATGTTCCAGATCACTACCTTTTATCGCTATAGTCCCCTTAAACTTATTTGGGCGTGCAAATGTCGCTTACCCGCCGTCGCTAGGACGAAGCCGAGGAGACTCAGCGGCCGAAGGGCGGACATCTCTCGTTGCTCCTTCAACTAGGCCCCGGAGAAGGCATTCAACTCAGTCATAGTTCACACGGGGACGGATTTTCGTCGAAAAACACCGCCGGCATCAACGGAAATCACATTTCGGTACGTCGCGAAAGGGAGACTTGCGCCCCGGTCACCGTCGGTACGGCGGTTCGCCCAGAGACCATCCCCGGTCGAAGACCGCCCTACAAGAAGAAGAAGAAGAAGAAGAAGAAGAAGAAGGGAGAACCTCGTTATCCGTATACACTTGAAACTCGGAACTGTTAACCGGGTACCGCGCTAGGCCGAGGACGCACAGTGCGCTCACTGGAGGAGGACTGGGCGTCCAGTTCGAAAGTGGAACACGGGGGGGACTGGGCAACGCCATCTTGAATACCAAGTTACCTTGGAGGGGCCCGACACAGGTCGCTACACTCAGCGGCCTGTATTCTGTTCTTTTCTAGTTGCCACAACCTCTACTGAAAGAATTTTAAATGTTAAATATTTAAAGAAATCCCCAAATAGTAAAACTAATTCGTGAATATTTTTTTATCGAATAAAGAAAATTCGATGGATGAAATAAAAAATTAATTCATCTGACTAAAGAAAGAAATATCTATATATTTTTATTAAAGTTTGAAAAAACATTTATGATGCAGAAGTTCTACTACTATGGGTTTGTGTTGCCTTGATAATAACATTCTGACAAAGAAAAATCATTAAAACATTAAAACCCTTGAACAATTCAAGTCTCTTGTTTTCCAAATTCTATTATTTGTTTTATATCTTTTAATATTCTAATTTTCGATTCAAATTAAATATAAAAACTAGACAGCTATTCGTGTGCGAAGTTATATGCTTCATTACGCTAGAAAGTTTTAAATAATAATATTTTTCAGTATTCGTATTTCACTTCCAGCAAAATTTACGGCTCTCGAATATTTGTTAGTAGAAATGAAATGAACAATGCGTTTTAAGATATTCGCCGATATACCGTAAACATTTTTTATGTTGCGTCCATGCCCAAACCAGCGAATGTATAACTTTTTAAACGTAATGTCTTTATTTAACCGAAATTAAAATTTCCGCACAAATCCTAACGCTGAATCCTGTCACAAGGTACCGCTAGTGGACAATGTATAACGTGCTGCTATCTTGTTGAAACTCGTCAAAAGAATGAACAGTAAGTATTGATGAAACTTTGGGAGTTAAGTTCATATATCTGGAAATTTCATTTAATAATAGAAAACTTTACTTAATATTTTTTTAAGTATTCAAGAGAAACTTTCTCACACCTAATCAAACTATCAAGCAGTTTTGTACTTTGTTCAAAAATTAATTTTCTCTATGTTGTAGTATAAATTAAACTTATGGATATCTAAAAATTATATTAAGAGCAATTATTTTTTTGAATTTTTAGTATATTATGATTATTATATTCTTTACTTACATGTCATTGCCGTGATTTGGCAATTTTAATTGATAAATTTTAGGTTAGTTATCTAGTGATTTATTGAGTAATGATAAGGTAGAAACTAAAACAAATGATATATATATATATATATATATATATATATATATATATATATATATATATATATTTGAACTTTAAAGTTATCTCTGTAATATACATAATTTTGTAATTTAATCACAAAAAGGTTTACATCAATTTAAAAAGTCTAATAAAATTAATTTCTTTGCCAGTTGTAATTAACAAGCATTTTGAAATATATTTTTAAATGTAATCATACATAAAAATTTTGTAATAATATATACATAATAATATATTTTATGATGAAATCCAAATTTATAGAGAAATATAAAATTTTTTTATTGAAGTAATGAGAACAAATTTAAGATTTAAGGTTCCAACAAAATTTTTTTACATGTTCGGTTTGGTAATAGGATTTGTTTGAAGTCTAGACAATGAATGTAAACTCATATGGCATGATATCATCACTATGGTACTGACAGCTTGCATCTCTCATTGCAGTAGTCTCCTACAGGTCAGAACAACATGTTCTAACTCTCTTGGACACATCCTGATCTGCCGTCAGTTACAACCAGGATGCCATAGAAGGAAAACTTGTCCCAAACTGCCTTTTTTTTTTTTGATTGCGAATATTTACAGTCATCTCTATGGTATAAATATTTATGCAAAGGCGAGCGCGGGCAGCCCGCCCTTGATGGCCGTTCGGGTTAGTTTGCATATTCTGTTATCAGGGATTTCTGTTCTGGGTCAGGAAAGATATCTGGAAAAGCGAGGTTTTTCAGCCGCCATTTTTCCGCCACCCGTATCCTGATTGGAGGCTTGCCCAATTATGATCGAGGACCTTCAGCAAGATAAGACGGGGAATAATAAAAAAACAGCCCTCTCTCACTCCAGTTCGCTCATGGAATGGGCCCATCCTTGATGGGCGACTTTGTTACAAGGGTCGTTGTAATCGCCCTAAGATAGGCTAATCTCTGTAGCCCAGACCTCCTTATCAGTACAATCGAATGTACGCTCGAAGACAATGAAAGTATGATGTGTGGAATGCACTTTGCACTGATAATGTAATTCCACTCAAGTCCCAGCAGTTTTCTGAGTTTCAGAATGCATTTTTTGTGAGCCTCGCTCGAATCAAGGTGATATTTCAAACCCTAATAGCTTTCGCGGCATTTACTTGTATCTCTATTCTTGCCCTATCGATTTCTCCGACACATTCACCGGTTCAACGTAGTATCATCTCAAAAGTTTCATAACCTTGAGCCGATCAAAACAGTTTAATGACATTTCGTAAATGTCTGGTCTCTATTGACGTATTGGCAATGCTGACGAAAATTCAATTGAGCAGCGCTGAAAAATACACCGTCTGAAAAGAATGTGTTAATTAAAATAGCTCCATATTTTCCTTACGTCGTCGATTTCAAAACTGTTGTTGAACGCAAGCATTTAGGCATAATGTACTTCCGGGTATGATCAAAACAAGTCATTTAGATATAAACTATGGCGAACGGACTCTAATTAAATAATATGTTAAATTACTGATTGTACGCTAGAAATTCTGAACTTCAAGTTTTAAAATGTTATATTTTTACGTTGGTAAACAGCTCGGATGAACTGTTAACCTTTTTTGTACGTAATAGTCTATGCAATACCTACAGTTTGATATAAAAGTACGAATTATAAGCACTACTTTGGAGCGTTTGGATTACCCTAGTTTCTTCAATCTTCCCACCTCCGCTAGCTTGATTGTTACTTCAGTAGACCGGTTTCGGTTAACCGAAATCGAAACCGATCTAGCAAAACACCCAACCGGCGAGGGGAGCTCGACAGAACCATGGTATAATTATTACATTTATCTTGTACATAATGGTACTGACGTAAGTAAAACTGACTTATGGCAATCGTATTATTACCAATCTATTAATCTCTGCGTAGAAGCTGTTAGAATTTAGCTATTATTCCCACACCATTAAGGAATTATAACCAGTTCTTCCCTCCATGAATTGTTTTCTCGTATACCTTGTAGGCCTGTCATGTAATTGGGACCATTTGTCCGCGGTAATTGATCCCTCTGTAAATTGACGGGCGATATGCTAATACTTTCCTGCTGACTTAATACGTTTTCTGTTCAAGAATTCTGTTTTCGATTATTCTACCCGCTACTTATGTTAGCTATTTAAAGACCAACATTACTGGTTTAGATTGTGCAAGCATGATTATTTTCAGGACGCATTAGGTGCTGGCATTTTGGAACTCATTCTTTTGTAGCGTCTTCATTTCTAATGCGGCACAGGTTCTATACTGGTTCTAGTATATAATAACATAATATGAACTATATTAACGGTAGGTTCTATATTAGCCTGTATTGTTAACAGGCTGTAGGTTCTAATACTATTAATTGTACGGACAAACTTGTACGCTTTTAACTCGTGAGAATGAGGAAAATTTACAACTTGTATTCTCAGGGTGTTGAATATTTTCAGTAAATAGGCGTCGTTTGATGTATATATGAGTAATAGTTCCAGTCGTGCAGAATGCCAGTACTAACAAGCATTCTCGTGATGGTACAGAATTTTCCAACTTTTTTTGCCCTATGTTATATTGAAAGAAACAGGAAATACAGTAACGCATTACTTCATCTTTATTTAAAAGCATTTAATCGAATAATCGTTAATAATATTCAGGCCTCACGACAATAAATTCTGGTATTGGGTGCGAGTTTTCCACTGCGTTCAGGGTCATTATCTCTCTGATGAGGCTCAGTAAACACATTTTTTGCTGTACCTCTGTTTGACTGAGATCTGAAATAAGGCTACGGTCGGCTATCCCGCCGACGGTCGACGCGCACCCTGGTTCGCTGTTCAAACAGGGCCGAATGTCAACGAGGGAAAGGCTTGCCAATATGGGCCCGTTAGGCCGCCACACGGTGAGTGCGCACCTCACAATCGGTATCGTCGGGCGGCCTCTCAAGTCCTCAAGTCCCCCCCCCCCGCTGCTTCGGAGGACCCCAGCCGACCCAGTGACCCCGCTCAAACGAGGAACTGCCAAAACCGGTCCAAGGCCGGCACTATTTCAGGAAACGATATCACCCTACACCTATATAAATCAAACGGATAATTATTGAATCGACAATGTACAAATTTATGAGACAGTCGATTTCTGATAGTGCGACGGTATCCGATACAAACTGTTGCTATCTAATTTTGTCTGAACTACTTCCGTTATGATTCTGACTGTAGGTCTTCACGGCTTACGGTATATAATCTACGATAATAATTTTTATTTTATTGTATACCATAGAAGCAATTATACGGTTCTTTCATTACTATCGTTAATTTGAGACATAACATTTTATTGTTTCATCGTTCCCTTACATGGGATAGTCCAAGCGAAGGACACGCGAATAGTGTTTACACAGTAGTACGTGCATAGAGTGGAAAAAAATATGATTTTTTGCATAAGATACGTTCATTATATTAGCGAACGGTGCATTGATTCATTATATAGAAAAATGAGTCGCGTCTGTAAATTGACGCCGCCACATATAATTTCCCCGTCGTACGATATTAGAGCCACTTTTTGCAGCTTCTCTCGTGATAATATGGACGTGTAATAAAAAATAACCTGTACGTACGGTGAACAGTGTCGACCTCGAAACGTGATTGCCCTTATTGTCTATGCAATGCCACGCTTAATAATAGGAAATTAAAACGGACTGGTTATTTAATATGGACGGTATTGTTTCGGCCCGCGTTTACTTATTAATTGTATCACTCCAGTTTTGTACAAACAGTGTTGGCTGCACCGGTTTCGACTTCCAACAGTTGTCTATTCAGTCTGTCGATTGTACAGTGACGTATTTAGGTATGCAAAGTCTACGACATTCGGTGTCACGAATGACGGGGGAGATAGAAGAAGAGATGAAATGAATATTCCGAGCCATGGCCGGACCACTCCGACAGTTTATTAGAAATTATATTAACCAGGGTTGAAGGCATTTATACATCTCTCATATTTTTCTCCAGTTAATATTCCCTTAAGATGATGAAAGCGATATTAACGAAAGCATATTTCGATAATTGTGCCTACAGTATTTTTTTATTCATTACTGACGCCAAAGTTGGCTGTTCCCAGCAAAGGTTATGTGGAAAATTATTCTATTGAGTTTCTATATTTTGTCGGATATGAAAAAGTACAAGGGGTTAAAAATATTCAATACGCTGATTGGAAATATAAACACAGATAAATATTTAGCGATAGCTTTAATTACTGCCTTTTGTTGAATTCAGGTAATTGGCGTAATTGTTTGTGGGCGTTCTAGAGATCAACAAGCCACACGGAAAATGCAAGTTCGTTGCAATCATCATTTGCACGCTGCAGCTTTAATGATCGAATAATAATAACCCGATTTAAAGACCGGTTCACAGGCAAGGAAAAGTGTGTACATTTATAGAGAGAATATGCTGATTTAGAAATATTTTTGTTTAAGAAATGCAAAATGAAATGAAAGTCCAGGGGATGTGGCGCCTAGATTAGAAAGGGGTCCACGTATCTTGTCCGAGAGTGTTCGGTTCGCGCTCTCTCTCTCTCTCTCTCTCTCTCTCTCTCTCTCTCTCTCTCGCATCTCAGGTCACAGTATATCTGTCTGTCCCTCTCGTTGCAACCGATTGAGCCCATTAATCTGGCAGATAAACGAGCCCGGTCGTCTCCCTCACCCCACGCCCCATTGCAGTCCGCCAATTGACCCCCCCCATCCGTCCCCCGGCAAGGTCAATTCGAATCAAGGACGACGTTTCAATTTACAATTCATCCCTCAATTCAAACCGCTTCAATTCAGTTAGAGCCAATTTGGGGTCCATGCCCCGGCCAACAATGAGTTGGTTCGATCCGTCCAGTTCAAATTCAACACACACGCCCTTCGTACGCGTCTCCGTTTGATATGTTAACTAGGGGGGGTTGAATCAAGTGGATTTTAAATTGACACTAGCCATAAAAATATAACAAGCCTTTAGGCAATTATTATTCAATTGTTAAATCTGCAGGGTTCAAATGATTAATGCAAGAAAGTGTTTTCCTTGCGACAAACAAGTACATCCATTACCTGCATTCAACTAAATTGGTACCAATTAAACCCTACCCAAAAATATTTATATATGTATTTATATTTTCAATCCTTGCATCCTGTTATTAAATATGTTTAGCCTCTTGTATGTTTTTTACCCTTCAATGGGTACAGCCAAATTTGGCGTCAATAATGTGTAAACAAAATTATTATTCTTTTTCATCGAAACGCGGCTTCGAAATCTGTCCCTCCTCTTAATAGAGTTTCGATTTCAATTAGGCTATAGTTTTACATTCTAATAGCAGTTTTAATAATTCAAACAACCGATTTTTAGCCTCGTGATATGGCTATTATTACTGCAATAAGTAGTAGTTACTACATAACAAGAAGGGGCATTATACGGTATCAAAATAAATTCAGGAAATCGATTCAGCTACTGCGCATGTGATACAATGTCAAACGATCAGTGCGAAACTCATTAGGATAATGGACGCGAGGACGTTACAAAACCGGTCTTTCGGGTCTATTTCGGTATTTCGGGTTGCGTAAGATCACCTTGAACTAAAATATATAGTGTATTTTTGGCTTATAATTAAAAATATAGTAAATCATTTAGTAAAAGTAGGATATTTAAAATTTTTCGATTTGTCCTCTTTTGATTTGAGTTCTTGTTGAAATCTTACAATTTTTCCTACCTATGTAAATAACAGGTGTACGAATAAGACGCAGCTGCTTATCTTAGCTAGCTGATTATCTAATTTCGTTAGTCCTATATTTACGCTGTATCATATTTGGCATTGTATATTTAGTTCCCTGGAATAGAAACAAAGTTACACTCATGCTGTCAGAAGGCGAAAAGTTATTTTTTAATTATTTTGTTCTCTCTTTCTTCGTTGAGGTATGTAACTGAGACATCCCACAAAGGACGTTTAGTCCTATCTGTCCAGAGAAAAAAAGTCTTCGTCAAGTCATTGTACTCAAAATTCAAGCGGGTTTTTCTTCTAATGGCAATGTTGCGATCGTATGTTTAATCACTGCCTGTGGTGCCAACAATCCAATAACGACTGACATGATCTTTGATACGCGCCAGAAAAAATCAAACTGAGAGGTTTAAAATAACATACTCATTTTAACTTTAACTTAAAAAAACGGTAGCAGACAGAATGTTGTTTAAATCAACTTAGCCGGTATTTCTTTGTTAACATCGTGTTTATCCGTCGAAAGTTCTGTACTGTCGTAGACGAAAATGAGAAACGGAAATACTATGATGTGTTAATGTAATTAGGGTAGACTGCTCAGGGAGACCACCCGAAGCGAAGCTCGTAAATCCCGAGGGAGACGTTCCCAGCTATTGCAGCAACTACCTGCCGTCAAGTTCAGACGTCTACTACCTGTTTACATTTTTTCGAAAGACAAGAAATACTTTAGCATACCTTCCTAAACATACTAGAATTATTACTGTCTTAACTTCTGCTGAGGTCCGCTGATCCTGATGATGTGGAGTTCAGAAAGGAGTATGAGGGAACTCGCTAATAATTTCTTCATCGGGGGAGAATCTTGGACAGATAGGGGTTCTACACCTGCTGTCCAAGTTTTCCCCCACAATATTACACAATTCATTTATCGGTAGTCAGATTGTAAAATTTTATCAGATAGTAAAATTCATTTTAATATAAATAATACATCGTTGTCACTTCAGTGGCTAATTATTAGTTAATACTCCAGCTTTTCCGATAATAATCGTAAAATATCGTGAAAATAATAATGTTGTGAAACCTTTTCACTTCGAGGCTCGGTTCGTGAAATTCCATTATATTGGGTTCACGAATTCTGAATCCCTCGACTTTCTGGGGTGAGGGACCTCCCTTCGTGACCTCCTTCAACATTGAAAAGTCCTTAATAGAGTTATTAATGGAGACGGATGGCGCAGGTACACGGCGAAATGATCGTGTCCAATAGGTTTGCAACATTGACCGTCGATGGGAATGCAGCTGTAAGAAAGAGAAAAAAACTAAAGATTATGACGGAGTCTCCAAATTACCGAAACATAAAATCTGTGACGTCCGCCTTCGGCTGTCGCTATCGCGTCTTCGCTCGAGAGGCCTGTAAATTATCCAATTTTATATTGATGTCTGTTGCATCACTTATTTCTCGGTCCCTTTATTAATTTTTCCTTCTTTCTTAACGATCTCCGTCCCATTAACTGGCCGCGAAGTAAAAACAAAAAAACCACGCCTGTTGGGTCGGGAGCTTAATGCCGTTTTGAAAACTTCATCTATTGACGTCATCGCCGGTGCTATTGTGTACCCGCACCGACTGTCCCGCGCTCCCGAATCATCGTCTGTTTTTATTTTACTCTGTTAACTGCGGTTTTTCTCAACTGCCACTTGTTAATGACCGACCTGCGTAATTCTTTTTATATCATTTCTTTGGAATATGGAGGTACCTGCTTTATACTCATTACTGCTGTGTGCGTAGGGGTACACTTGAAAAATGATTTTTTTCTAAGAAGTCAATTTTGTATACTTATTTATTTATCGGGAATATATTTAATAATATGTTGCAAGAAAATTATTCTTATCGAATGACGTTTATTCTTATGTTTATAAAGTAAGGTCACTAAAGTATAATAAATAATTTTTCCTAGTATTTTTGACTTGCAATATTATGCGCGATGTAAATTAATTAAACGTTTCTAAGAATATTATTCGGTATGATCAGAGGCCAAAAACAATCCTCAAGGAGCGAATGAGTTCGTCCACATGACCCTGTATGACAATACAGGTCAACATTGTAGATAATTCGAGTTGGAATAAATGTCTAGTTCATTTGATATTTTTTTATATTTATTGGTGCACATGCTTAATTTTAAAACGTTGTCCCAAAACCCATAATATGATTTTCTCATAATTTATATCCTTAGTTATATAACTTATTTATCTGTGAGTGGGATTGAACGATTTTTAACAGAACGACGATTTATTAACTCGTTAATTATTGCAGGACAAATGTTTGTAATTTCTTTGAATGGTGCAATAAAATCCGTCAATTTCATAACTCTTCGACCGAACTGATAAACGGATTATCGAAGTTAATTGGAACAAATCCCAATTATTGGGCATATTATTTGCTGATATATTATTATTCGCGCGTTGATATTTTTTACATTCCTCCTGTTTTTACACGACTAAATAATAATAATCATGCTATGATATGATTAATTTATCAATAGAACTGATATGTTTATTTTTTCTCGGATAGTATGCAATTCAACCATCATTTAAAAGAAAGAGAACGAACATAGAGACATTATATATGCTTCGTTTTCCTAAAGAAAATTTAATAATATTTTTATACACTATTATTATTCAGTTTTATTTCATATAATGTATAAGTGAAATTAGGAATTTCTGATTATTTATTACTGACTGGAGTCACTAATTATTTACATCCAAAAACATTGGCCCATCCTTAATTGATTCTTGGTATAACTAATACCTGCAATTAAGAAACTCTTGAGCTCTATGTCTGGTGGTTCAACAATCATTTTCTGCTACTAATTTAGTCTCGGTTTTATCACCCGTGTTTCCATTTTATACTGCAACCGGCTAATTTTGTTTGTTTATCTGCGCGGCGGATAATTTGGTTGCCGCAATTCCCAATTCTGTCAAATGCCTACCCGAATTGACGCAATACAGCCAGTAGGTTACGATATTATCAAGCTATTTTCCTATTAACGGTATAGTTGTGTCTATATTTATACGATTGTACCTGCATTTCGGTAATTAGGTCTTGGCAGAACCGTAATGGACTAAGCCCACAGGTACTTACTGAAAAGATTAAAAGACGACCATTTTGTCTATTTCTCAGAGCCAATGGACTCTGATGACGTGAGAGAAATTCTGCACGGGCAATTGATCAGAAGACGTTAAAGTCATTGACTTCGAAAAGAATTTCAGAAAAACGAAAATCAAAATACAGCATTTACGAATTGTATCCAGAATTCTGGGTCACCCGTCGTTCAGAAATCCGGTGTTTGTGACTTCTTGTAAAAGCGAAAGCACGGGGATGGAGTCGGATGACGTCACAAGGCGGATTTCTAATCGGTCCGGGAGCCAACTTATCTGAAATCTCTCCGACGAACGGGAAGAAAAAATGTGTGTTAAAAATTTGGTGTTTACTCTGTCTAGAGTAAACGTATTCTGGATCGCCGAATTATCAGTAATCATTCTGAAGGCCTTTTATTGGCCAGACCAAAACGTAAAACCTAAAGAGCGGTCCATCTTCTATTAACCATACCCATAATGAGTACTTTAGAACATTTATTTTTATTACAACCAGTCATATAATTAAATACATTTTATACCTGTTATTGGTTTTATTCTCTTGATTACAGAGAGACAAAACTGGAGCGGCATTGCTGGATTTTTAGGGCCATAATACCATGTACCAGTATTCTGTATCGTGTGGCGGTGTCAGGAAATCTTGTTTAACTTTTCACACTCTCCGCGACAATTCTCAGGAGGAGGTGACCTGTTGGCGGGCGGATGGCGCTAATGAAACTTTAGGGGGGGAGGGCGGTAATTAAATGAAAACGAGGAAACATCGGATGACCACTTAATGATGCAAAATTGCGGCCAACCCAAGTGGGGACAGGCTAATGGCCCCTCGAGCGGTAAAAGGACCGCGTACAATCTTCAGATGATGAATTCAGTGCTATTTCGCAGGTGTCACTGTAAATTATAACATTAATCATACTATCAGCCAAGTAGCGATACTGCATTCGACTGCATTGACTTTTATTTATTAAATTATAGTCTCCGATAGATATTATTGTAACGTACAACTTTAATATGAAGGCTCTTTTAGTTGCTTAAATTATTGCATTTGCCTTTCTAATTTAGTAAAGGATTTTTAATTAAAAATAATTTCATACTGCATTTATAACGCTTAATTTCCAGTACTTATTTTAATGAAAATTCCACATCACTGTCATTTTTAATGAGCTCATTTCAGTCAGTATTTAGGCTGTCTCAGTAAATCCTCACTTAATTTAATGAATGTAATGTTTAAGTGAACCTGAGTATAAGTTTTCTCCATTATTGATTGGACTGAATATTGTAAAATTATGAATAGATGGACGTTAATTATTTCTTTTAATGCAATATCGATGCTATCGTGGAGAGATTATCATCGGCCCAAGGAATTGTTTTACTTACTGGCCATGTTAAGTTCTGTAGGTCTGAGGTATGTTCCCAATATGATATGATCTCGTCGAAAGTGGTGGAAGTTTACCTGGGTCTACACTCACATCCACAGAAACGGTTTACCGTTTACCAGCCTCAAAACACGAGCAACTGACCTTGTTTAAGAAAATAAACATAAAATTGACCGCATTTCGGGATTAAGTCACGTAGGTTGATTGCGTTGGGGTGGATATGCGGGTTCGGCAGGAGCAGCTTTTGCAACAGAACTGACGTCAAAAGAAATTTGCGGTTTTTAAAGGAAAACACTACTGTTAGTTGTTGAGAAATTATTCATTTTGTAAGCATGACTCCGCTAACCTGCAGTGACTTTCGGTTCTCGCTCTATGACGGCCGATGGATTTTGCGTCCAATTGTCTAAAACAACAAAAGTATTCGTTCTGAATGTTCAGTATATATTCTAAGACTTATTATGAACCTAAAGCATGAACAATTGAGGGGACTGAAACGTACCAGTTCCATCTGCATTAATTGTCCTGTACTTAAACGGAGCAATGTATCCTGTTAGATGTCGGCAATGAATCTCGCGGATAAAACTCATCGTATGAAACATTTTGACTGAAATGGGACTAAATCTCAGTTGGACAATTGTGCCGTCACCTTTCCGATTGCTTCACATCAAATCGATATACAGAACGAAACATTACATTAATTAGATAGACCGACTTCTGACCGCTTGTTGCCCAACTTTTCCGGGTTTCCTAAACCATAATTTTCTACTATAATTTTTTTTCCGCCTTAACTTTCTACATTCCAGGATTTCTGGATCTCGGACTGCATTCGAGTAGGCCTCATCCATTATTTTCGATGCGATAATTTTTCATAAATGTTAAACTTCATAGACGTTAAAAGTTGGTGCCTTTCTGTCTCCACTCATTGATTTCTTCCTATTCTGAACATGTTCCAGTGCTCTGCAACATCTTGACTAAAATAAAAGTTGATTTCACGAATCAAATCATATTAACCTCTGGCCATACTATCTGTTGTATATATTTTCGTTTACCTCTCGAGGGCATGCACAACTTCGTTCAATGGTAACGTTGAAAAATAAAAATTTTAAAATGAACTTAGAACTTAGAAGACAGTTCTTGAGGTCCGCGTCACTAAATAAAGCGCTACATTCTTCCGGTTACTAATGGGCTTAGGAAAGGTTAACGGCGACTCCAACTCACCGGTAAGGCCGCAAATACGACGTTAGGCTCTTCCTGCAATAAATTTTGATCGCCGCCGGCGCGTTTTAGGCCCCATTTAATTGAGGCAATAGACCTAAGTCGAGGACGTCGGGAGGAAGGGTCACTTGTTGTTCTCATCCGGACGTTTAATGGTTTGCGCGGCTATTAGCGACAATATTTACAATGCGCTTGGGTTTCGGCTTTTTGAAGGCTGGAAGTTGTACTCCGCTAATTTATAAATAACATAAATTGGCGTGGACTGCAGAAATTAATTTCTGCGGCACTTAGAATTACCGGCGGTTCACTTGCTCGTTTAGCTTTTCTAGGTGTAACTGATGTATATATAATCCGCAGATTTAGTTAGAACCACCAGTTACAATGATATAAGAAACACTTTTTTCTGTTATAAACCATTTTCTCTGAAAAATACCGTCGGTAAAAATCGTTTCAGTACTATCAGATATCTGGGTGGACATGATTATGTTAAATTTATTTGTGACTATGTCTCTTATTTAATAAAATGTTTAATATTTATAGGCTTCTATAGTAATAGAGAGTAGTGTAATCTGCGTGGAGTTTATTCTGGACAATAAAATGAAAAATTCGCGTCCGAATTCAATTACTTTAAGTATACCGCACCGTTCCTGAGAATAGCGTGCTAAAAAGTAATAGTGGCTTTTCTGAGTAGAGGTTTCTTATTAATGACTTCTTACCGCATATCATTAGAGGTATTTGACGTTAAATGCTTCTTTAAAAATATTTTTTTCGTTGAACTTATCTTAAAAACTCTTCCTCGATATCATAATCGTAACTAGAAACAAGTACTGCTTGTGTAAATGCTTTATAATGTATAAATAATGAAATTAAATATCGCCCGAAGATTACAACGCTTAACAAGAGATAAAAGAGATAAAGTTCCGTGCATGCACGACTAAACTTGGAAATTCTATGAATAAATTTCTCGTTGTAACGTTTCGACGGAACCTTATAATTGAACGATAAACAGTAATTAATAGAATAGGGGGAAAAACTTGGGATAAACCATTAGACAAATGTTTGGCACGAGTCCAGTAGCTGGGGAGGATATACAATCGTTTGTTATCAATTACGCCTAGTGACTTCTGCAGGAAAAACATTCGACCTCTCTCCAATCGATAACTGTATATTTTGTATTATCAGTTCCTCTTAAGGTACGGGGAAAGAAATTAATTATTCTAAAATTATTCACTTTCATTTAGAAATTTTTGGTTTGTTACATGTCATTAAAAACAATACATTTGTATGTCTTAATGAGATAATCTTATCTTTTAACAACTTATCTTAAACTTGAGTTCTAAACTGACATATTTCTGTGAGTAATATTTTTTAGTAATTTTTTTATATGTGATGTGTGCGCTCAGAGCAACAGATTTACATACAAAATCGTATCGGCATATTCCAACAAGGGGTGAACACACTTTGCTCTATTTTACAGGAAGTAAATGTAAATTTGGAATCACCGGGCTTATATTTTCGTATAGTAAGATTAGGAAGCTATTATACATTTTTTTCTTATTTGATGCTCTCTTCTGATCGGCATGTCTGAAAGTTCTGCTCTCAATACTGACCGGCGACCTTTCGTTCTGGACCTACTCGTTCCTGTTCCTCATCGTCCGCCCAATCCCTATGAAGGGGCTCGTCCGACCATTCGATTTCCAGTCGTTCAACCTGGAAAGGAAAACGCCGTGGGAAGAACGAGGAAAACGCGCAGTGATAAAAAAATTTGCATCGCGGGTTCGAACGGTGACCGTTGTCGCATCCGATCTCGCCCGGTTTTCTCGTGACGGCATTCAAATTGAATTCGCGCCCCGTTGGACCTTGATATCCTTGGTATCCAGCCTACTTTCGCTAGATGTCATAGGCTTTAGTTTTTTACTCGTAGTTTCCTCGTTGAAAAAAACAAAAGCAAAAAAAAACTAGCGCTGAATAAAATGTGCGCCGATCCGGGACTCAGGTGTTCAACTTATACACACACACATACGCAGAGTGACATAAAACGCGCAAGCGGATATCGGTGTTTTCGGTTTAACAACGGAAGGTTTTAAAAGAAGCCCAAGAACGTTGTTTGGAAAAGCCGAGAATTGGCGGATGCAGGTTTTTTCCTGAATGTTTCGGCCTTCCGATTAGAGGTTTTCCTCCCCGCCCCCCACCATAAGAGAAGATGATATAAAGTGGATCGATGCGAGCGCCTTCACGTGGCAAGACCCGTGCTCAAGAGAGTACGCGGATTTTTGGCTAAGACTCGCAGTTTGCTAGAAATTCAATAAGCCAGGTATTTGTAACTAGGCAGCAATAAGGGATTACAGTGGTCAGGAACTAAAGAAAAAGCTTCCTTACACTGCCCGCATGGGCAATTAAGATTTTAATGTTTTGCGTATTCAAGGTCGATGTAGCGCCATAAATGGTGATCATAATTATCTAGTTAACATTTACACGGAACATTACCGACGGAATAATCGCATTCGGTTGGTATATTGGGTTTTGGCTAGAAAAAAATGATGTATAATTTATATTTACATTTTTTATTTGTCCCATCTCGTCCCTTCATAGAATATATTTTACTTACAGTACAGCATAACATTATTCTAATTTAATTTTAAACTCACAACAACATTTGATTTGTAACAATTTTCCGTCTATTCTCGTTATGGGACCCCTATTCTTCGCCTCTTTTGGCTTCTCACCACTGCCGGTAATACCCCGTTATTAAAATACTATCAGTAGTCCTAGTGCTTGATTTGTTAGTTACGTTAATCGATACCCACTCTGCGTTAATGATCTTAGATTTAGGCATTTTGAGAGGCCGGGTTTTCCGGTTATTTGGAGTGGGGGTACAATTGGTGAAAGTGGACATTAATCCACGTCAAGGACTTTCAACTGACCGAGCTCCTATTTACACAATTTGTGTAAATTCAGCTTGATACATATGCGGCGTAATTATCGTTCTCAGAATGTTAAACCCCTGCAATCTATACTCGCATATTTGCACAGAAAGTTGATAGAGGGGACTGACATCAGTAGTTAAATAACTTTTAAAGCGTTTTAGTTAATTTAAGACACAGAAGCCAACATAGTGGTTACGTAAATATATATGCTAATCATGTTTGCGGTGGTTATCGTATTTCTTATCGACACCGTATTTAGTTTTATTTTTATTCCTTCAGAATAATTTATTTTTATATCGTATTTTTCAACACTATTGGGCGAAGCCCTTCGTAGATTAAAAGTTTCACGACTATTTTTAATTAAATATATTTAAAAAGGACTCAAAACCCCTTCAGAAATCCGATCGAAAATTCCGATCCAGTGTTCGAATATATCAATTAATAACTTGCGTATAATTCCGATTCATTATCGGTCTGACTGAAGATATTCAAATATGCAGGGATTCTCAATTATTTGAGAAATTTGCATCCCCCGACCAATTGTTATTATAATCCCTCAGAAATCGTTACGTAAGTGATGCTGACAGTAAACAAAACAGCATTGAATGAAATACATAACTGAGAGTTGACAATGAGAGATGTTAGGTTATGTAAAACCCTTGTGCGGTATTATTATGCATTAGGACTGTGCATATTGAGGAAATCTTCAGTTTTCCTCATTCCTCTAAATTAATTCCGATTGTTTATGAAAAGGAGATGTTTTCTTAATATATTCCGTTCCTTCACCGGACTTTTGTTTGACTTTTTCAAACGCTCTCAATCCTCATTTGTTGTATTGGTATGAGCTGCGTTGCGTTTGTGATAGAATTAATATTTTTTCATGGAAGCTGCAACTGCATGCAAGACATCCATTTAAGAAGGCGGACCGAACGGTTGTCGTTGGTTGTACCGACAAAATTGATTCGCAGGCTCCGAAATGAAAAATTAACTGCGAACTTCATTACTGCGCCGTGGCTGGCGGGCGGCCCTCTGACGTCAACCGGGTAATTGTGTTGTCTCTTAATGTCCGAGCTGTGTCGTGGTGGGAGGGGAAGGACCTGCGTACCTGCGTACCTGCCTCCGATGACCCGGTCCCATAAAGTCGTATAAGGGGTCCTATCCTTTTTTTAACTGTCGGCCTATACCTCCGATATTATAGCCGGCCCTAGGTCGCGTTAAAAGTAAAAATGGACGTATTAGCATTTTTGAATTCAACACAGTTGCGTTTGGTATACATTTTTTTGGAAAATTCAGTACAGGTTAAGGCCAAGAGTTGCAATTGAACCTTTACCATCTGGCCCTCGGTTGTAGGAATTCGACCAAAACTTTCCATCTCTCCCTTTACTGCTCACTTGTTTATTATTCTTCCACTGTATGTAAAATTATCGAATTACTAATTAGAAAATATTGATCCTTTTAGCCAAATTACAAATATTTTAACTTTAGGGCGTAACCTATAATAAGAAACGTGGTACACCACATAGTACTTTCTGAAGTTAGGGTAGCGAGTTATCCGGTTTCTGTTTCTTTATTTGTTTCATCGTGTGCTCGACCGATTCCTGAGACTCAGAGACGCAATCGGAATCAGGTATTAAGAACTCTTTTCAAATAGATTAAACACCAAAGGTGTAGATTGCACCGTGAACTGTTATAAACTCTTGAGGGAACACTCAAGATTGATATATGAGTTCAAATAAGTAAGGATCAAATAATTCGGACTTCAGATATACCAGAGGCTATTAATTAAAGCCAAATGTAGAGATAATCTTGGTGTATCGACTGGGTTTAGAGCTCATGACCAATTATTATCTCCAGACCAATTAGTTTATCGAACGATTGTACAACGAATTCCATTTCGATTTTAATTAAATTCAGTTGCAATAATTAGGATCACGGGGTCTTCACCTCATGTGTCAAATCAGTGTATAAATCTACACTTTTTAAACTTCTAACGAAGCATGCAGATTTTTCTTATTTACCTAACAAATGGTCCCTAACCAGTATGGGCCTCATGCAAAAATATGAATTGTGGCCTCGGAAAAGAATTCCAAGTGTGGTTTGGAGAAAATAAAAATAAAAAATGTAATATTTTATTTATAAAAAGAACGTTCGACCCGGAAACTTGTGGCGCGGCGGGGATACCCTCGTATGAAAACATTATAAAAACTGACCTTCTAAATTATACCAACGCGATACGTCAAGATAAGTTTAGATAAGAACCTCGTAGGAAACCGATTGATATTTCCGAGAAAATCCCAGAGTAATAGGCCCCACAGTAAACTTTCTATCTTCCGGAGTTGAGCTAATATAATTGTGTACATATTCAGAGTCCTGTAATCATGGCATGGTCCGAAACTATAATAGATTTTTTTTCAGTTTAACGGAGCCGATCGTGTAATTTTTATATACATTTTTTTAAAACCATTTCCGAGAGAAAACGATATCGCAGAATGTCTGACGTCAATCCTAACCGGACCGACAGTCAAGCCGTAATAATGTGACCGGTCGGGAATACGTCTCCATTTCAGATCTCATTCCCATGTAAATCATCTCACGTTGAACCCTTTGTCTTTCTCCGTCTCTGTAAATCGTCCCTTTGGATGTTGCAAAGTTCCATGTGCACAAACAGGCGTCCATACAATGAAGTCATAAAGATTGATATTTGAGAAAGATGACTTCATTTTACAGTACGAAGGCCACCAAACTAGAATTTCTTAATTTATATTCAATATTTTAATTTAAAAAATCAATCCGACCCAATATATTTTCTTTATACCCAAGAGTGGAGGATATAAGCCCTAATCGTGACAAGGTTGGGGGTCACGTTATGATTTCTCCCGATTAACGTTAGCATTCCTTACATAAACGTTTGTATTTCACTTGATATGCACTTCATGTAGTCAGATCGGTGTCGATCATTACTGTTTCCACAAAGTCTCTATCAAAACTATAGGAGGTAACGCTTTGGTAATTCTACATATATGGAAGTAGGAAAACTGATAAATTTTAGAAATAAGGTTTGCATGTTTCTCTTCCTGCACAATATCCATTACTCTACGACGTTTTTAAAAGACGAAATTTTTTCGCCGATATATCTGATAAGACTGAGTGTCTGTGATATTCCAGACGGCGTTGATGGCAGCTTTTTATATATTATCAGCTGTGCGACTCAACAAAGGACGCAATCAAATGCGAGATGCAGTAGTTTTAATTAGTACGATGCATCGTGCGTTCTAGACTAAGGGGCTATTTCCTTCTCAGTTATTAAGCGCTCCTCCGCCTCTTCTCCGTTCCTGTGATCTAGAACCGGACAGGTTTCACCGTCCGACCATCCTCATTAGTTGATGTTAGTACCCGTTATTTACAGTGAGGTCATACTCGCATGTACCGATTGCAGACATCGTATCTGCTGCGGCAGTTTTACGGGAGAAAGTGTCTATCAAATCGTGTATCACTGATTATTGAGCTATCGGGGCCCAAAAGCATAGCTAATATATTTTCCAATTATTTTATTACCTTGTGTCTGCTTGATTTTTCGTTCTGGGAACCCCACGTTTTAATATCTTTTTTTATTTAACGCATTAAGAGAATTCAGTGACATTGATCTAAGTGAACGTAGCATTAACAGCAGCAGAGGAAGTTGAATTTTTTTTATCCCATGGTCACTTCCTTTTTTTTTCGTCTTGGAATAATAAAACTTGGAATGTTGGTACAAGAACAGTTTGGGTTAGAGATTTAGGGAGACATGAAAATTATATTATTAGTATAAGCCTGGCACCTGGAGAATGTTGCTTTGAAGTTTCAGATTTAAGAAATAACTGTAGCGGAACACGTTTTAAGCCAAAAATTTTAATAAAAGGCCAAATTTCCATTTAAATGAAAGATATACATTAAGTCATGTAATTATCGTGAATTCCACTTTGAATGCTAATTTCTCTGACGGATTCCTTTCTACTTTTTCATAAAGTGCACGAGTTTTTCCTTCGTTGAATTTGATACAGTTCTCTTGATGCAATAAGGAACTGGTACAATGGTTAACAACTAACCTTGTAATTTAATAGTTAACTGAGAGTCATTAAACTTGTCCAATGTCACCGTTCGCCGGTTTTCACCCCGAGAGTTTCTCTCTGTACATTTTTATTTCCTGCAGTTTTAGGATAATTATTCCGGATTAACTTTTATTAATCGGCTTAAGTAGAGCCATCTTTTGGCTCATATACTCGACTATTTACCTAGACCGGTTTCACCAAATTTTTTTTCAATTATTTTTAAGTATTGGAAACGATAGAGAAGAGACAGCGTTGATTACAGTTTATCTTATTTTTAAGTAGGGAAATACAAGTGTATGGCAGAATAAATAAAAAATGAAATGCGGTTGTTGTACTGATACTATTATATGACATTTTAGGAACAGCTAAAGGTCCGTTACAATTTCAACCTCAAATTAGAAATAGGTTAAATGCTTCTGGTCGCTAGAATTACTGGGCGTTCTAAGGGAATTCCCAGGGTGGGTTTATGCTATATCTGACGATAGTGCCACAGCTACTACCTTAGAACAGTTGATTGTTGCCGAAACGTTGGTCTCTATTAAAAACCGATATGCCCCGAAATATTAACTTTGATCCTGGATTAATATTGATAAACAATAAATAACGATATCCCGTCTATTTTGAATTTAATTCCATTAAATTAGTCGGTTATCTGTTTTAGTAAATATAACTGTAAGATTGTAGTCACGTGGAATTTGTCGATATACAGGTCTATATCACGTTATTTACTCCGTGATATTGTCCTTTTGTAATTCCTGAATTGTGTACTATACTATTTTAGTTGGCCTAACTGTATTATATTCGATTCTGTACGTTGGTATTTTAGGACGTTGTAGTTAATTCCCGGTTTTTATAATATAATTAAAAAATATGTTATTAAATATAGGTTTTAATATAGTTCTAATCGTCACTAATCGGCTTCCTGTAAGATCGCGCGATCCTGTGGGAAGAATCTTCGTTCCGGATATTTTCCTGGGAACTACCTGAGCGGGGTTCCCTCTCGGATGTTGTCTCTGTAAATACAATTAAATAATGCGGGTGCATTTATTTCCTGATAAATCTAACTGTCGGTTTTAGAAATGATGATCTCGCCCCGAACTTAAACTCGGAAGGTAACCCCCGCGCCCTTGAACCTGGCTGACGTATCGAATGAGAACTCCCGGCGTAATGCTAGCGGGGAATATATTTCGCAGATGAAAGGTATCGCAGAGAAGCTATAGATTAGCTTGCGGCGATTACATGGGACATGGGAGTGGCCGACACTTCCGGCCGATATGAATTGTTTCGAAGACATTTCGAGGGAATTACGGCGTTGTGGGACATCCGCGCGTCATGCGAGCGCCGTTTTCCTCGGGGGGGACGACTTTGCCTCAGGGAGATTTATCGAAAATCTTCCGAATGCCCCGCCGGATAATGAGTCACGCATGTGCTGCGGTGACACGAGTCCCGTACGAGTGATGAATTAAATCTAAATCGTAACCGAAATACTGAGATACGCTCAATAGTTTCCTTTTTCTTTTCCGTATATGAACCTCCTATGAGTCACCTCAACAGTAGGTTAAATGGTATATTTTTATACTCATAATCATAGCTGCAAATAAGGCACTGTGCACATTGTGATTCAACGCTTTGCATACTAACGAACTTGTGTTGTAAAAAAGCTTGTGTAAATAAGCCATTTTATATGTAATATAACTAACAAATTCATGTCTGCAGTATAAACAATAATGTCTGCATTACTATTTGTAGTACTATTGAAAATATTATATACTGTCGAAATGACTTAATAATCAATAATAGGAAAAATTTTGAATCTTAAAAATCAATATACGACTTGCAAACAATTTTCAAATCAAAGAAAAACTGTGCTTTCAAAGAAGGTGTTGCTCAAATGTGGGACAAAAAATGTTGGCATTGACGCATTTCGAGAAGCCGCTGAAAAGCCAAAACAGAACGAATCGTATATCCACTGCACCAACGAATAATTACAAAATAACCATAACTGAAAGGTGAAGTTTTTTTAGTGTTGCAAAACAGAAAACTGAAGACGCGCATTTTGTTTTCGCCTAACTGTTAGCGCTGAACGGGGCAATTTGTTATCGTTGAGTTTCGAAACAACCCCCAAACGTCGGCCTTTGTCCGGCTGTCGTTGCCGAAAGGCGAACGGTTGCGATTTGGGCAGGAGAAACCCCGAGCAACAGATTGCCTTGGTCGCTAAATTGGGATTACCGCTAACCTGTACGGCTTCGTTTGCTCAATAGGAGGGACGCGTCAATGACAGGGGTGAACGTTCCCCACAAAAGCCCTTCTCCTCCTATACAAACACTATAGAGTCAAAGCGATTGGATAAATACATTTTGTACTGGCTTTTTTTATTTTACATTTTCAGTAATATTACTATTTTCGCTGAAAATATCAGCTTGCTACGAAAATCAATCAGCGGCAAAAAATCCTTCTAGTAAAATAGTCACCATATTTACATTTTATCGATCCGTCTGTATATGGGGAATTTTATGCTACGCAGCATGAGAGGAAATCAAATACTCAGTGTTACTCATTCATCATTTAGCCAGCAAATTAATGGGGAAATGCCGCGGCACATAATTATGTGGTCAGTGTCGCCACTCATCCCATTTCCCAGCTCTGAGTAAGTTTCTGATGAAATTTACTCTTCAGCTTGTTTCACGCTCTTCTATATATTGCCTTCTATACGACGTTGCATCGGATGAAAACAATTTTTTAGCCAGTCCGTTATCTGAAATACGTTATTTGTTTCCAGTTTTCACAGAGACCCGTTTTTTATCTGTTTTTTTTTCGCTCGCTTCCGCAATGGGCGCCGCGCCCAACGCTCCGATAACGGGGTCAGCCGTCGCACCCGTCGGTATCATCTTCAAAAGGATGGCGCGGAATACACAACTGAGCCTCGGAAATCGTATACGTCTCTCAGTTCCGGGATCCCTCGTCCTTCAGAGGATGTCCATGAAAACATTGAAAGCCGTATACATCTTATGGGCGCATGATGAAACATTAAACGTTATCAAAAAATTAAGCACATTCGTCTTAACGTTTAGAGTAGAATCTATTGCTATTGTATACTAATGCGTTTATGTGGAAAATAGAATACATTGAGAAATTATTTAAAAATACGGGGTCATAAACTCGATTTTATCTGAAACTTATATATGGATGTTAGGATTGCATAACAATTTTTAAAAGGATGTAAAACCTTATAGATAGGACGATATGAGACCCAGATATGATCTACAGTCAACAACGCCTTCCTGTGGGGTTTTCTGTAAAACGAAATGTTTATTCCCTCGTACAGTGATGATATCACGAATAAGTGCGTGATTCATTAACTCCCAAAGGTACGCGCTTCGTGTCCGTCTAATAACTAATTTCATTGAGCTTTACCTACTATAGCATTTACAATAAAAACTGTGAAAAAAATCATTTCTAAGTGCAAATGAGTGTAAGTGTTTAAATGTGTCACCATTGTTCTAAGAAGACACCGGGGTTTTACGATCTAAGGGTAAGTGTTTAATACATACTTGAACATACTTATAAATTATATACGAATAGCGTATACCGATATTCTATTTAATATGTATTTGTAATTGTTCGTTGATTTTCAGGTCTCTGTCATGGAATTGATTGGAAAATAATTGAATATATTGAAATGTTGATAAACTAACGAGACTTCAAATAGAAATAATTGCTGGAAATAAGATGATAAGTAAGTATGATCATTTTTTTTACCACATTTATTTTCCGCGCAATTGTACCATTTGTCGATAGGCGCAGAAGTATGATATTATGTTAGGAACAGTGTTCATTATATAATTTCCTAAATAATACATATTTATGTCTGATTAATACGATATAAAAGGGCGCATTTGTCACTTAATTTTGGCTGACAGCTAAACGAATAGCATAATTACTGAAAAAACACGCGGCGAAATGTTAACCGGACCGCGATTGTCCAATGTTAACATTTCGACGCCATTCCGAATAAGCGTTACGATAATAGAAACCTATTTTTGCCAGTAATGAGTTCCGACATTGTCATTTGTTTCAACCGCAGAAACCGCATTGACGTATTCATTATTTTACGACTCTTGCAGTCTTAATGTACGCAGTTGTATAAGGGCAAATTTCATAAAAAGGAAGCGGGTATTTATATAAAGACGATAAACGGGGGGGATTCACATGTAAGGAAGACCTTCGGTGAACATTGGTTCGGAGTTGATCGTGCCAAGTTCACTGTGAATTACCCGTATGACAATCCTTGAAAAAAATGACAATTAGAATTGGAATAAATCATAATTAAAAATCCGTGACAGTTTTCAGTTTCGTAGATTTTGTGTTCTTCCTTCTCCCCTCTCACCGATTTGGTTTTTTGCTAGACCGGTTTCAGTTGCTCTTCAGTAGCAGTGTTAATCGACAGGGGCATCCTGTTTGCACTGTCGTGCACAACAGTGCCAACGTGACACACTCACACTGCTACTGAAGACGGCGAGCAGCCGAAACCAGACTATGAAAAGACCAAACCGGCGAGAAGGGACAGAAGAACGCAAAATGTACGGTATTCTATCCCCACGCAGAAGGGGTTTATTATAACATACTTTGCGCGAAATATATCCGAAATATTTATATTAAAATAGCCGACTATATACTTTAATATAGCGTTACCGATGTTAGGAAGGGCTTACAAACTGACCTGCCGCTTAAACTTACGACGTAAGTGTGTCGCCTAATAAAAAGGGTCGGAGAATAGTCTGGGAGGCTTTCTTGGCGAGGTGGGGGCTGGGCTCGGCTCCCCTCCCACGGTCCCTCTCACCGTCTCTCTCTCACTCTCTCTCCGCCCGCTCGCTCCTCTCTCTCTCTCTCCCTCTCTCTCTCTCTCTCTCTCTCTCTCTCTCTCTCTCCCTGTCGGCGCCCCCACTCCTCGCCCCGGCCGTATAAATACCGGCCGGGGACGCCCGGTCACCCGACACTAGTCGATTCGACGCCCACCCTGTTCAGACTCGCTCACTCGGTCATCCGCCATGTACCCGAACCCGTTCGAGAGGAAGCATTCGACCATCCGCCAGGTCATCGACAAGCTCTTCAGGCCGGATTCAGCCCACAACCATCACCAACAGCACTCGTTCAAGAAATTCGGCACCGGCAAGGAGTCGAACAAGTTCAATTCATCGTTGAACAAGTTCCGATCCGTGAAGTGAACCGCCGGGACGCTTTAATAATTAATGTTGTTTTTTAAAAGACTCGCTCGCACCCAACGTGCTGCAGCTTTTCCTACCCGCAAGATGCCAAAGATTCGAAGAGGTGAGTCTGTTATTTTCGTTTACCGGTTTTTCGTAAATCTAGTTCAAAAGCGAAACTAGTGTCGGGGACCCGTGCCAAAAACTGTGACGCCCCGCTTAACGCCTTCTCCTTGTACTCGATATTAGGGTTTTCCCGATTTCAATTCTGTTCACGAATTGGGTTAACATTGTACGAAGCTCGGATCAATCCATTAGCAAACCAATATCTGTGTAAATCTTATCATTTTATTAAAATTTACTTCACCAAATTATTCTATAAATGATAATTTATTAACAATATTAAAATGCAATGAGAAATATTCCAGTACCGAATATCATTCCAAGATGGGAAAAATACAGAATTCCTATCGTTTAGAGAAATTTTGAAACTTTCTATTTTCCCTTGAGCTCGCGGATAATTTATATTTCGCAATTATTTTACTCTTATTCTCAATTATTATTTCGTGGATGTTTTGTCATTTCCAATTGAATCCAATAAAATTTATATCGGTTGTATGTAAGACAGTTCACCAATTCGATCTAAAAATACGACTCCCACAACAATCACGTGTATGGCAACGGGGTGCGACGTCCAGTTTCATAACCAAGGGTTAAACCCTCCGCGATAAGGCTTCTCGATAAGGAGACCTCATTAGTAAATTGTTCAAACACATAAAATCTAATTTGCGGTCCGATCGAATTTCTCTAATCCTTCTTTTCCTTTTCGTTATTTAGGCCTCAAATTTCATCCAGAGAGTGGCCACAGGACGCGGATTTTCGCTACTGTAAGTATCTTTATCTCTCATTTACATATAAAATAAGCCCAAATTTTTTAATTTAATTAATGTCCGCCTTTGTGTCCTATTTTGAGTTCCGTGAAAGGGGAAATTTCACTTGCCAATTAAACAGAAAGCAGTACACAATGCAGGATTATGCGTAAATTATGAAAATGTCTGACCACTATCCATTATGATCATTCGATTATTATGGGATGTCGATACTCGGGTGGGGGGGAGGGTGGATTTATTGACACAACTGTCAGCAATATAGGGACCTATTTCCAGAGGTATATTAAATTCAATGTCAACTCAACACAAAGAAGTAATCATAAATCTGATTTATACAAACCTTAGAAGAGTAAACCCTCCATTTTTAATTAATCTATTTTTTAATTTTGAACATCCAGTTTTAGTTCGATAAAGTCCGGATAAACCGGAAACGAGATGCGGTATCGGTAATAAAACGCGACTTGTTAAAAAAACAACCTTTCCTCGAGTACTGTCTTATTATTCTCAGTCTCACCTATTATGTTCGGATGAAAGTGGGCTCAAGTGGGACCGATTAGGCGGACGTGAAGGTACGAATAAATTTAAACGGTGAAGAGCCCAATCGAAAACACTTAGAGCTGTTCTCGCGCTCGGAGTGGCTCTCAATTGGGCCCGCCGCTAATTTTCCAATTGGGCGAATTGAAACGATGAATGCGAACTGAAACTTAGCCTTCGCGTTCTCTTATTCCTCCATCTGTTTTTCAGACGCAGACTCGGCCCTCCCGAAGCGTGGCGACAACATGAGACAAACGGTTAGCCTTGTCGCTGTTAACCGCCGGCAGCGCTATCCCAATTCACGTGTACCAAATGCGTATTTATTTATTCTTACGTTTAGTGATAGTTTGTCCGTGACCTTTCTGGTCCTAAGTGATAATGATAAACGTTTTTATTTATGCTATTTAATTGATATGTACATATATATGTATTTTTCTCTGTACGGTTGTGTAGATCTCAGTTTATTCCAGTTTAGCTTTAAGGATGATGACAAGTTATTTATGAGAATTATTTTATAATAAATTATTTATTATTTTATGTTGTTTGATTTGTCCAACAAGGACTGCCCCAATGTCGTTTCGCCAATTTTTACATATTTTCTCGAACCCATCTAGAATCCATCCTTCCCGAATAGTAGATAATTATAATGGCATTCAGTTTTATATGTAGCATTAATTTCGTGTTCATAATTTGATGCGGAAGTATTCGTTGAGAGACAAAGGTACTGTTGAAAGAAATGTTTTTAAATTGTTTTACAGATTTTAATTAAACATCTGATGAATAGTACGTGTATAATCACAAAATAACTTGAACTACACAAGTAAACAAATTTTCATGGTACTGTCTGCCATGCAGGTAATGTACAGTACTAAGAATTTAAATTGTATGATTGAATGAATATCCTGATAAATATTACCATCACGAGGTAGCGAAACATTAGGAAGTCTGATAATTATGTACAACGAAAGTTCAAGAGGCTGCAGGAGAGCTGAAAAATATATGAAACATTTATTTCGACTGAAAGACGCATTAATGGGCCGGCTAATCGGCCAGCGGTTGCGAAAGTCACCTTGAAAACGCGTGACTGAACGGGCCAATTTGGACGACAATTGAGTGCACTTGACTCCAACAGAAGGGTTCGTCGTCCTTAGAATGTGACTGGGGGGATAAAGTGGTTGGGGCGGACGCCCAGTACGCAAATCTCCGGAACCTCATTGAGTCAATTAGAGGAGACATCGAATTCAGACAATTTAGATGCACTACCATCTAGAAAGGGTACAGGACCGGGACGATATTGAGAGTTGCACAAGCGCAGGCAAAAATGGACTTGGTTCATTAAGCTCCCGTTCAATAATTAGCCTTTACAGTCGTTTTAAACGGGCTTATTTTGGGCCTCATTTTCTCCTGCGTTTGTGCATTAATCATGTAAAAAAACTCTTTTGTCCGTTTCGGATTCGCGTTCCATCAACAATGCGTTTTCGCGTTGTGAAACTGGCGTTTTTTATGAACGCGTTTTTTATAAACTCGCATAATGTTTTCATTCAAGGCCAATCCTAAGGCGTCAATACCGGCATTCAACGTCCTCTGCGGCATGTGAAGGCGCATTCGACTGTCAGTTTTAGCGCGCAATTCTCTGCTTTGTTGTCTTCGGCACCTTAAACGCGGTCAGAGATGATGTTGTCCGCGAATGAAGTCCAGCCAGGAGAGTATCGAATGAGGCGACCTTGGCTTCCCCGCTGGGAGGCCGGAGTCAATGCGTCGTTATCGAAATTCCTTTGGTCCCTTACCTTGGTGATATATCAGAATCGTGATGTTCTGTCAACTAATCCGGGCATTAAAACGGATTGCCTACCATTCGAGGTACCTTACCCGTATGTATTAGATAGGTGTAGCAACGAATGCCTTTCTTAATTTCTTTTATAGTAGACCTGTATAGCTTCTAAATTTGTGATTCCAATGTAATCAATTGCCTCAGTTCTAAAGATCGCCGCCAGCCCCGAACCATTTCAGTGAAATCATTGATATATCTACTCTATACCTATGTTAAGGCAATGCACTTCAATATCATGCACACTATTTATATCTATTCCTAAGTCTTCATAAATCCAGCAAAGTGCGCAAATATTTTTACAGACGACATTCCACTCGAACAATCGTAACATCACTTAAGCGTAATTTAATTCCATTAACCATGCAAGCTTATCGGGCTTAAAAATACGAGGATGTATTTTATGTTTCGGACAGTTGCACAGTTTCCCAACTGGTCAGAGCTAATGGAGGAGCTTGAATTAATAACTGCGAAGGCCGATAAAACTGTTTCTCTTTTTTTTATTGCTCTGTCAATGTAACTGCTTGTAAAAAAAAGTCATCATGTTTTCTGATGGGCACTAAATTATTAATTAATGCCTGCTACGTAATAGTTGTCGAAATAAAGCTAGGAAATTGAATTGTTCTAATTTAACAACACTCTCTAACTATGCGGAATTCAAATTGTTTCTTTTAAATAAAACTGAGGTTTTTACGTTCGGTAGTTCAAATGTGTTAGAGTCCCATATTGAAGGACAATGCCAGGAATCTTAAATAGAATGACCTCAATAGAACATGAAATAATCGTTCCTGGTTGATGTTTTCTGCAACTCAGACGATTTACTATTCTATGATTTACTGTTCAAAATCAACCAAATCAGGTATCTCACCTGGGGACTACTGTCGACGAAGTATGGGCCAAATCATTTCATAAGAAGAAACGGTCTTGATTTCTGATAGGGTAGGATACGCTAGCTCTAGGCAATATGAATCATACGAAGCCCACACTCGGAGATGTGTCACTCTCTGTTCTACAAAAAAGAAAACGTGATAAACGTTATCAGCAAAAATGTTTCGTCTCTTGTGAAGCGGGAAGGAAACGGAAGTAGCCTACGTAAGAACCAGTAGGTACGTACGTACCTTGTGATACCACTTGTGTTTACTTTAGTTGAACGTTACATATAGAACGTTACATTATTATCATTTTTATTGAAATGTTCAAGATGGCGTCAAAATACAATTTAGCCATCGATCCCAAACTTGGACCAAACAATATTTTTTCAGCCGAAACATTGGAGTCCACTTTTTACCGCGCCACTGACACTTCGGTAAACCCCTCGGTTTATTGGAATAGTTCCGTACGTTCCAACTTTATCTATCTATATATTTTCCAAATGGCGTTTGTCTGTGTGTGTCCGTATGCATTTCCAAACGGCTGAACCGACTTCCACCAAACTTTCAGCGGGCATGCATCTCATGTCCGATCAGGTCAAGAAGCACCTTTCCAGGTCATGGGGTCAGGTCAAAGGTTACCAATGACCTCTACGCTGTACAACGTGAATCACGGTTGCTCCGATTCTCACCAATAATAAATACAATTGTTCGTCTTTATAACGACCAATGCGGGCTGATTACAAATCGTTAGGCGTTTATCTGTGTGCGCGTGTCCGCTATGCATTTCCAAACGGCTGAACCGACTTCCACCAAACTTGGTGAAATGGGGTGAATTTGGGTGAATTGGGGGAGAATAGAGGAGAATTGGGGTGAATCGGGGGTGTCGGGGGTGAATTGGGGTGAATTTTGTTTTTTACCGCCTTACTGTAATATGTATTTTTTGTATTTAAGGGAATCGGTGAATTGCTAATAATAAATGAATAAAGGAAGAAATAATTGTTGCCTTTTATAATCATTTTTTTATATTTATAATTTTATGTGCATGTAAATAGTTGGTTACCAAAACTTAAAGGGGTGGCTCTGCCAAGGAAGGGGGGAGCACCCGATGGCCGGTGGCCATTATTTTAGTTTTTGTATAATTTCTGCGCAGATCTGCAAGAGGCTTGGGTGAAGACGGGAGTGCGTTTACCCGCGGCTCGAAGTTTTTTTTTTCAAACTGCATTTATGGATTTATATTTTTCAGCTCGATTTCGCGGATCGGGGGGGGGTCATCGGGCTTTCGATGAACACGCCTTCGAAGGCCGCCCTTCCGATAGCCCCCAGTTTTCAGTCGGGCCGGCCATTGTCGGAAGTGAAACCTGTGCGGATTTTTTTTACAGTTACTCCGTTTCCAGTAACGGGAACGCAATTCGCAAATCGTATCTCGCATAAATCATTGCCGCTTTTTTCTTTTTCACCGATTTGTTCGAGTGCGTAGACCGCAGGAATCGATCAAACTGCCCACAATAGGAGGCTTAGACCCACACTCAATTAGGAAAACAAGTTATAGGCAATTCCCTCGACAATAGGCATTAACTGGAAATGTTTAGATAATATTAACCTAAATATTACCCACCCGTTTTTAATCGAGGGGAATTCTTTAATAATATTAGGTTTTTACCGACTATTATGTAGTGATATCAATCTTGTAGAGCAAGTTTTAGAAATTGACTGGGCAATTATTGTTTGTTTAATTGAATTTCGTTTTAGGATCGAGTTTTCAATCACAAAAGAATGTGATATATTCGTGCCTGTTCAAATAAATAGAAAGAGACACGGGAAAGTCTCGGGAGTTTCGAATCGATGGAACTGACTAGCAGCAATATCTCATTGAAGGAGTCGGGCTGAGACAGGTAGAATCAGGCCACTAGGCAATAACGCATCGGCTCCAGCATGAGGACTGAATCGATACTGCAGCGAGTCTTTCCTCCTATTTGTCCTACAAAGGGGGCCGACCGCTTCTCAAAAAAGTGCAAATAAAATACGAGAAAAACTGTGCCACAGCAATCGACATATCGACGTCCAAAGCGACGTAACCCGGGTCTACATTTTTTCTACACTGTTGTAGCTCTGTAGACATAGGCGAAATCAGTACAGTGGGTCGTACAGTAGACGCCTGATAAAAAATGAACCGCAATAAGTTATCAGTGAAAGTGATAATCTCAGCCAACTGGAATGACAGTCTAAATACTTGATAAGAAAATTATACAGTTAAGTTGTGCGTGGGACTGTATATTACGTTTATATAACTTTGCCAGTTACCGTTGACAGGATTGAACACAGTTCATTGTGAAAAATCTAAAATACTACCAGCAAGATTGGCGACTGAATGATGAACGTTGACATGCCGTCCGTACACGATGATGTTATGATCCTTTCGAGGACAGTGAATGACAGCTCTTCCGGAAAATTCCATTGATAGATCTGTTAACCAGTGACAAGAGTCGCTCGAAATGGGCCCGGGATAAAGAGGCAATCAATTACTTTGAAGTTGAGGGCGAAAGTTTCACATAGTCCCGTAATGGGAAATATGTTTTAGATAACCGTGTTTGTTAGTTATCAATTCACTATCTCAGTAAGATTATAAGAACGAAAGCTAATAATCCAGACCGTAGTAATGTTCACAGAAACTGGAGTTTTAATGAACCTCGGCTTTAAGGCCTCGGTCATGGCCCTTCCCGGCGGTCCCAGAATTTTTGCCTCTTTACGATCGTGAAAAATAAAAGTCAGGTGATCCGAGCAAACGTCGTCTTTCCATATATTGAACAGAGCGTGGGTTTTCCTGAAACCGAGGAAGTGATTCACACTTAACCTCACTTCGAAATTGTTCGGCGTCCTTTTATTTTGGAACGGGTCCGAGACGCGGAAATTAATTTTCGCATGCTGCAAAGTGATATGCGGATGTATGAAATATATTCTTGTATTTTATACGCCACCTCGGACGCTAACTTATCACGGAATTGTAAAATTTCAATCTATCGAAAATCAACAATTTATCTGCCGCAGATGGCCCTACAGAAATGTATTTAGTGGATAATATTTATATAGGGGGGAAAGTAAAAATTCCGAACTTTCCATAGTCTACCAGTCCAACCAGTCCATTAATAACAGGTCGCATTCTTTAGAACTGACCATCAGACAGTTTGTTTAGTAAAAGATAAAAAAGTATCCTGGGCTTCAAGGTAGGATGAAGTCGGTTTAATTCTTCCGGGAGCTTATTTCCCTCGTAATCCGAGCTTGATATTCACCTCATCAAGTCTTAAAGAAAAGGACTTCACACGTTTTCCATGTTACTTGCGCACGGTCGTTTGCGAATAAGTCGTTGATCGCTCTCTTAACACCTTTTCAGTATTTATTTTCACGGAAACATTATTAAAATCTTCCGTAATAATTTTCTCGTGTTGTCGATCAATATCGGTCTATTCCGAAACTCGGCCGACTATTGGAGGGACTGGGCGTGTAGGCCTACAAGGGAACAGCTATTTAGTAGAAGCTGTCGGACCACATTTTAACGCTCTCCTCTTCCTAGTTCCTTCCGCCCTTGACATATAATACAAGATGAAACTTGACATCTAACAGCCAGGCGGACAATATATTCAGTTATCTGGTTTTGCACTATCTTTACATAGGCTGTCAATTAATAGATTATTTGTAAAACTGAATAAGCTGCATTTAATTAGTAAATAATTATTATATTGCTGTAGGAGTAAAACTAGCCAATGTGAAAATCCACCAGGCATTCTTATTCCTTTGTAATTATTGTAGGCATTTTTAGAATCTGGTATCCACTCAATATCAATTTCATGTGTGTCCAGAAAGGATTTTAAAGCTTGGTATTTATATATAATTTTAAGATTTTTACTTATAGATTAGGAGTTGGCCATATTATTTATGCCAAGTTGGTGGTCATCCAAAATTTCAAACCTAGGAATCGTGGAGACATTTGGTCATAGCTGAATAACTTTGTGCATTAGTTATGAAACCAGAACCCAATCATTCTATTGATCCAAATCCCTGTCTGATTTAATTACTAGATGTCCTCCTTTAATCAAAATGAATATCTCTACACATGGAACTACGTGCATTGCTGGCAAAGCAAGACTAATATGAAATTTCAACAAACAAATATTCATTTCCAATTCATATTTATATATATGAACTTAAAAATTATTTTGTTATGGATATTATAAAATAGTGGGCAAGAATAAATGAAATTCCTTTGTAAAACGAAACCATTTTATTTTACATTTTCAAACTGAATATGAATAAAATAGATCTACAGTAAACAGGATATAGCCAGATTTATCTGTAAGATAAATAGGCATAATCAGTGATATAATCCCAGTTTGTTCATTTTCAACTGTTTTCTATTCTGTATTTTTATTATCATTATTCTCATAATATTCAAAAACATAAAAATGTGCTATGTGCTTTCAATGATAAAATATTTTGTGATAAACTATGAAACCCATTACTATAGTTAATTTCCTTGGGAATATATATATATATATATATATATATATATAAATATTTATTTATATATATGTTTCATTCCTTGATTAAAGATAAAATCCTCTACAATTTTATAATTACCATATTAATTTTCCTCATTTATTTATTGGCAATAACTAAAATAATAACATAGTGAATTAATTTTTATGATACTTAGACCATCATAATCTGACATGATATAATAATGACCAAAAACATGTAGTATTAAAAAATATTTCAATACTCAATTATTCAAATTTTCATAAATTATAGGAAATATTATCCAGAGTGGACTCATATAGAAAATACTATTTTATTTAATTATGTAATTAAAAAAAAATAATTCACTGTCTTTGCTTGATGGCTGAACCCATTTTGTTTATTCTTTTCTACTTTGCATATTTCTATTGGTATAATAGCTAAAGAAAGTATTTAAAGTGTAGTGAAATCCGCTTATATTTAAAGAACTTAATAAACACATCTGTGTTACAATTAATATTTTACTAAACTGTCATGAAAACTCCTTGCACATTTTGTTATAATTCATGAATAATATTTATGTATTTTATAAATAATGCAAATAATAGTATACTATATTTACCATGATTTAATAATGATATAATATAGCGTCCTTACATAATTCATTACTTGTGTTATTATTTACTCAATGTATTAATTACTCAATGGCACTATTTTTCATGCTTAACCCATATCTATTTCAGAAATAGTAATCATTCCTTAATAACAAATGTAATTTATAATATATCAACATTATAGACTAATGGAAAATGTATTCCATATATTATGTTCTCCTACATGAAAATATGTATGTCATATTTTGTATTGGAAATTTTAAAATAATTTGTTTTTTGCATGATAACAATCTCAAAAATTATTAAATAATTTGCTATTTACAGTATTCACTGATAAATAACGTATTACGCAGTAGAAACTGTCAGAATAATTATTTCATGAGTTATCATTATTTCTGTTAATATCCAGTATTATATTTGTAATTATATGCTGTAATTACAATAACATTTCAATAATATTTTCTATATTCAAACGATTACAAATAATTTTATTTCGGTATAATACTTATACTGGGTTAAATGTAAATGATAAAATAAAAATTAAAGCATTGCATAGTGAAATCTGAATGTACAACAATATGCATGAGGCTGCCCTTATAATTAAATATTTGTGTATTAAATTGTCTTTTATATGACTTTATCTGGCAGGAATTATATTACATCTCTCACTGACAGAAAGTGGAACAATAAGCCTAAATCAATTTAATGTGTATTCTATTATTTTTAATTTGTCGTAGTTTTTTAACTATGAAAAATGTATAGATTTTTTAAATTTCATAATGATCATCAATTTATTGAAACCTTATTATTTTTTACAGGTGCTGCCAATATGTTACGCAGCAGTGTGAGGCCGAAAAGATATCAATGTAAGTCACTATATTTACTTAAAAATGGGGATGTTTATGGCATGGTGGAATTCAAACATATTAATGGTTATTAATCTGATAAAATCATAACAGTAACTCTTTGTTACTAATTACAAAAATAATGTAAATATTATATTTACAATAATTTTTATCTTTAAGAAACATAAGAAATAAATATTAATTTATTTCTAATTTAAAAAATGTATATTTGATCCATTAAGTTTGCCACAATGAATTAATGTCCAGAAGAGACTGGATGTAATGGATATATTAAGTGGTATTAGCCACTATTAGTCTATAGTTTATTTTTTACTGCTACATAGGTGATAAAACCTTAGTGTACCTGAAGAAGAACCCTGATTCAATGTTTTGCTCCCTTCTTCTTGTGCAGTACTTAATATTTCTGTTAACTATAACAGTATGCCCTGTAAATTTGGATCACTTGGGCTAGAAATGGTCCTAGTTTTTTATTTTCATCTCTTAAATGCACGATTTAGTACCAAATACCCGATGCTTGCATCCAACCAATATAGCCAATATAGTTAAATGAAATATTTTTATCGTTTAATTCTGTTAAAGATACCACACATTTTTAATAATAGACTAATAAATAGATAAGTACTGGCAGCATGGTACTTCTAATATTGGTTTCGTTTATTTTTACGTTGCAACGTAGTGTATTAATTAAATATTTCAACAATTGAAATATAAAGTAAATTGTTGAAGTAAATAATTGAAATTATTTGAAAATAGATAAGATAATTACAAGAGTGTCATGATAAACCCCACGTGTATTTAAATTCATGGTTCTCCCTTAACATAACCTGCGATTAATAACCATTAACGTGTTGATGTTATGATGGTTTTGATTGCTGTTATGTCACATTTTACCAATAGCGACATTTTTAGTAGCGATAACATTTTATATGACTTTACGGAATAGGATTTCCTCTATGTAAAATACCCGAATTATTTAGATATTATATTTTCGATGTTATCGACAGTTAAGTACGTCTACCTATGCTTATGCCCATGACGCTTAAGCCAACGGGCTTAAGCCCGTGTGTTAAGGTTATAACACTTTTTATACGAACGATTATTTATAAATGTAATAAATCGGATTTTAATGTCTGCCCACTTATTTACATTAGTTGGGATTTTGATCTGAACAAGATAGGATAGTAGGAAATGCTATTGTGACCACCTCCCCTGATGTGTGGACATCCTGGGAGTTTGGGATGCGTTATTTGTTCAGATTTATCCTAAATCGTAAAGTTTAGCTAAATTCGTATTACTAAATTTTGCGCAAAATGGTTTCAAACGCGCGCAATAAACAAAGCATAAACAAATTACTAAATTAACAAAAAAGTGAAATTCATATAATACTATAATTCATATAATATAGTAACGCGAAGGGTGGGTGCTGTGGCTCCGGAAATTGAAATCGAGCGTGAAAGGTCGCCGTTTTCAAATATAAGAAAAATCGCTACTGGACTTATATGCCGGTCCAGAATAAGTTCAGTAATGGAAAAAACGATGGAAATGGTGAAAAGTTTCTTTTTTTGGTTCGTTCTCTGGCATGGATTTCATGTGTGAATGTTTTGAACTATTATGAACTAAATTATTTCGTCTTCCCCGGTTAATTTTTATTCCTCCTCGCGAATCTTTGTTATTGGCACTCTTCCTCGCTTTTGCGAACAAAGCATCCATTCGCATTGTCTACCGACACTGGGTGGAGCATCGCAGTGGGGAAAACCTTAAGTCTCTTGTCCGGGGATAGCGGAAAAGATCTCGTCTGAGAATTGTTTGAGCTCTGCAAATTGCCACCCTAGGAGTGTCTGGGACTTCAGCTGTTCAGATTTATCCACATCTCGCAACGCCCTAGACCAGGAGGCTATGTACAAATAGACCGCGGGACTATGTCCTTCCTTCTTTGTCAGATTATTTCCTTAGGAACGGAACAATGCGTTCGACCGTATTTCCGGCCGTATTCGAGAAACCGATAAATCCGCAGTAATAAATTCTAATTTGCGTTCGACTCGCTACAAGCCGTAATTGAGGAGCAGCTAATCGGATTCATACCCCAAAGTATTCCAATAAAGCGTTGATTTAACAAAGCCACTCCCGACACAAGTGGATAGGTGTTCAAATACGATGAGAGTTGGTCCTGAATAAGGATCAATTATCTGAACTTGGCTACTAATTGGGTTTGGCGTTTAAAATAAATATTTTAAATAGTCTAGTCCCGGAATATATTTAAATACACGTGTGAAATATGTAATCCGGCCATTGATTACGAGTGGATTTCAGATTTTAAAAATTTATTCATAAATATTATAATAATACTGTAGATTTCGTCTGTTTCTGTCTCTTCTCGCTGGTTTGGTCTTTTGCTAGACCGGTTTCGGATGCTCGGCATCTTCAGTAGCGGTGTTAGTCCCTTCGGCACTTTGGACGCTTTTTGGGCATCCTCACTGCAATGTCACTGGAACTTGTACTGAGAACTTAGCTAATAATTGGGTGTGGGTTTTTTGTTTTATTCCTCTCTTTTATTGTTGCAACTGCACAAATGATACAATAAGCAACATTGATACAGGCACTAACTACAATGGACAACAATCGGAGGAGAAACCCACTGGTTCCCCCGCCATTTTTATTACTTTTTAATTTTTTTATTTTATTTATTTAAACATTTAGGTCGAGTGGCCACTTCCTTTTCAGACGTCTGTATGGAACGTTTGGGATGTAGTAGGGTTTGGACTAGTGGATGGGTGTGGCGTTTAAAATAAATATTTTAAATAGTCTAGTCCTGGAATGTATTTAAATAAGCATGTAAAATATGCGATCCGGACATTGATTATGAATGGATTTCAGATTAAAAATATCTATTTATATTAATAATATTTAATTATTTTAGTAATCCAGACACACCGCATACCGGCACTAGGCACAATAGCGCCGCAAATAAATAAAAAAAATACTTCAGATAGTGAAGTTTTAGTTTCAAATTATACGTTTTGCATTGATTATGATATGGTGTTTTAAGGTGTTGACCGGGCTGTAGGTGGTCTTAGGGGCGGTCTGTTAAAGTAAGTGCGGTGGCGGGTTAGTTGGTGGCGGGGGCGCAGGATTGGGCTGCGGGGGCGGTAGTGGGGGCGACGCGGCGGCCGCCTCCCGCCACCGCCGCCCCCGCTCCACAGTCAACCTCCGAACGTCGCTCTTATCGGTTCTCGGTTCGGCCCCACGGACAACGCTAACTGCCGCTCGTCCGGACTACGCGTATCTATAAAACTCGAACGACTTCGAACGCTACGGCGAGAGGGGTCCGATCGCTCGGCCCAAGAGGTAGGTGTATTCCCGGCCTCTTTTATTTGGTGGAAAAATTACACGGTGTTTACATTTTTTTTTTCATAAAATTTTCGACAATATTGGACAATGTTGGTACTTACGAGTAAAATATTTAGATGAAGCCCATTTAGACCCCGGCCTTGTTTGTTACGAATTACAACACTTTATGGACGAGTTTGACACACGAAACGAAGCCCAGAGGACATGTCGGGATTTCCTGCACGTTCGGACCTTTTCGAATCTTTCCCGAAATATCTTCTTTTCGCGCGAAAAAGTCGTACGTTCGTTTCGCGAATTTTTCACTTTGGGTCAACAATTTTAAACGGGCGACACCTCGTTATTTCTCCGCCTGTCCGGGAATAATTTCAGAACTTCGTGTACTTCATTCAATCAGAATCGGCGCTTGTCGACATTGGTAATGGCATTCATATCTTTATTGTTGCGGTAAAGTCCGTGTTTACGCTGACACGGAGGACTTAGTGTTCCGCTGGAGCGGAACCGCGCCAGTTGATCGGATTGGCGACAACGCCAATTGGGCATTTTCTGTCGCTAAGTGGAAACTGCACTTACAGAGTAACACTGCCTTCAGTCCTTTGACAGCAGTTTTAAACAGTATAAGCCCTATTCGCGCACAAACATAAAGGTGAAGTATTTTGATCGCGGACTTTTTCAAATTCGGCTCCTTTTGAAGCGGGTAAATTTTCGAAATTATTTTCCAGATTATCAGATTTGAACTTAATCAGAGAAGCGGCGGCAGATTTAATTGGGATTTGGAAAGCGCCAAAGAGAAGACCGGACAATAGAGGGACGATTCGCTAAACGTTCAGACCGAAACAGCTACCGTTTCCCAACGTTACGTTTTAATGTATAAAATGCCGGAGTTTATCTCTCGACACTCGCGTACCGCCGAACTGAACCCCACACCCACAGTGGCAAGATAGCCGGTTGACAAGTGAGATACCGCGCGAAGATCCGAGATAAGATACACAGCTTTCTTGAGGCCTACTCAATAACCAGTTGTCGAGCGTGGACGGGAATCCGTGCTGGCACCTCCGCCTCTATTCTCTCTCAGCCAGTGATTCATACCATGAGTTAGACTTTCAACAAAACAACGATATATATTTATTTTATACATTTCATTTCGTCCCTACTCGAAAAGACTAGAGAGCGTTTAAATCAGTACGATTGTTACAATTTTTTCATTAATTTTTCAGCCAATGAAAGCGAATTTTTCGCATTTTCGAATTATCCGACGAGACAGGAAAAAATTAATTCGTTACCTGTAGAAATAACAAATTTATGTTAAAATCAAATTAGGAGTATCAGTCATGAACGGCCTTCTAGCTCTCAATGAACGACAACGTTGTTCAAGTCTTGTTGAAATATCTTGCAGTTCATTGCAGGACACTGAAGCGATTCGTTCGTCGCATCTCTTTTAAATACTGTTGTGCCGACAATGCAGGGGTTTGCATGAAAAAATACGTCAAATACTTAAATATACGACTGTCATAATTAATGATTTTTTTGTCTATAACTACGAGCCTAGAACTTTTTGTAAGTAAAATGGGAAGAATATATTTAAATTAACGTTAATTTTTAATACTTTTTACAACTCAAGAAAGAATATCTCTCTGTTGAATATGTCTGTTGAATGCTCCAAAACGCGCTTTCAAAATAAACCTTATTATATTTAGCAAATTTATCTTTTTGAGGACGCTAATAATTTTTTTTATATTTTAACCTGTCCCAACATAACTATTTCTTTAAGTGTCATATAAATAGACGCGAATATTTAGAACATAATAAGCCGCACGATCTATATTTTCCTGCCATTCATCATACTGCTCTATAATTTATTCATGCACAGTTTTTTATAAAATTCCTTAACGTATTTTATAGTATCCTCAAAATAGTTTCATATTTTTTTTGTTCGGACTCTAGCATTTTAAGATTTCTATTTTTAAGGAGGGCATTCGCAAGCTGCCACAGTCACAAGTCAGGGAATCGCGGAGCGCGGTGAATATAAATCAAGGGTAAAACACGAGCGGCATTTTTAGCCGGTGCACTCTTTCCCGGCTGCCGGCCGCATTTAACCGCAGATATGATGTGCTGGGACAATTTTCAACCGAACGCTATTACAATAGTTGCAATTACTATACACGGGTGGTTAATTCCGAATTAACCCGCCGCCCCCACACCCCCTTTAAGGGGACGACTCGCTTACATAGCGTTCGGACCTGGGACCGTATTTGCCTTGATGACCGCAGCTAAGTTTGTGCGGCTCGTTACCAGAATATTCCGTCAGTTCGGGCCCCAGTAAATCTTGCAGTTCTGAATTACCGGGAGGAGGGGGGGGAATCTGGACGCTGGATTTAGAGGGTGCTCGGGGCAGGGGGTAGTGGAGGGGGAGGTGGGGATTGTACATTGACCGCAAACGCTAAGCCCACTTAACTTAAAGCCCCGCGGGAACCCGGAACAATGCTAGAATTGAAAACCGGCGAAATCACCTCGTGAAATCACTATTCGATAAAGAGCGAATCGAACTCCTATTCCTTAGTGTTTAAGGAATAGTATATTTTCCGTTTACAAACGTCCTAAATAATTTTTTTGTTCATATTATAAATAAAAAAGGGAGAGAACAGAGAAACATTTTCTGATATGAATATGTCCTCATTTTAATTATATAAGTAGGAATTAAAGAGCTGGACTGAACTACGTATCTCCACTATTGTTGAGAATTATTTTCAACAATTTTAATATGTCGAAATAATTTTGGGGACAATAATCTCCTCGCATACCCTACAGTGGGCTACCGAAGAGCCCAGTTTCCGCCAACATACCACAGGCGCCCTCCTCGGTCCAATGGCTCAATTCGTACTCGAACAACAAGATAATAATAAGACGATGGTATGTTATATTCGACGTCTCCTGGCCGGCCGAATTTCGGGGGTGCGTCCAAACGTGGACGCGGATAGACTGTGGGGCAGGGGCACCCTGTTGTCCAATTTGGGACATTTGTGGGGGGGGGGAGCAACAGATGGGAGGGCGGGTCGCCCCGCTCATTATTGTTTCGGGTTAATTAAAATGCCGGCAAAAATTTCCATGTCCCCTCCACTCACTGCTGGGGCTTAATCACCGCTAAGTCTACTCCGGGACCCCGGTTAAATTTTATTAGTCCCACGACAGCTGCTGCAGATTTATGATATTTTATTTTAAATTTCTTATTTTCAAAAGTTATTTATATTGTTCTACACTATATATATATATATATATATATATATATATATATATATATATATATATGACGATTCTGTAAGGTGCGAAAGTGTAAATTGCACCTCAGTAGGCCAAGCGAATAGACTTTTTTCAGAGTTTTTTCAATCGCATTGAGCGATTACGCAGGTTTTTTTTCAATCGAAACATCAAATATACATGACATTTACATGGGGGAATGTATAAGTGGAAATATTTATACCTGAATGATAAAAGATAATGCGCCTATTGGAGAGATATCGATTTCTACGTCCACCGATTCATTCGGGAAAGTTTCGCAGTTTTACAATTATTCATTTCACCGCCCTTAAATCTGAATACAGAGTAAAAAAAAAACTAATTAGCACCAGAGTTATAAATATTTAACGGAGCAAATTGACGGTTTGAATTTGCGGCTAAGCAATTTTTCTTATGAAATACTTCAAAGCCAGTTTTTGTGGCAGTAACACAGATTATGGTGTTGATTTCTTGCGCTGAAATCAAATATTACTTACTAGGGAGAACAGTTCTGTTTTGTAGTTTGTCCTCTCTACTAGTTGGCATGTGTGAAAGTTCGCTGTCAATATCGATGATGTCTCCCCGCGAATCTACGTTAGGGATAATAATATTTACTCGTTTCCAGTAATAGGGACGACACAGTTTACTCACGAAATACGTTATTATTTGTTCATACATTTGAATTACATTTGAGTTGAATTGAAATTGAAAAGGCCGCGCTGAACCGTCTAGTTACTTGAAGTGATAAGTGCAGGTTGATGGGAGTCGAACGAACCGATCCAAAGGGCAATTAGAGGCGGTGCCAAACCCTCCGTGGGGGAAAAGTGCCTCTCTAATTGCCCTGGCACAACATCTCTACCAAAGCGCGGTACAGTTCATAGAGAGTGGGGAGGGCATATACCGACGGCAATTATACGGATAACCGTGACACGGGAATTGAGGGCCGTGACTCATCGGGGCTAGACAATAGGAAAATGTTAAGGCGTACCGAGATCCAGAATTCAACGGAAGGAGGGCCCGGCCATATTAAGTGCCGGAACCGGGCGACGGACTCACTCGACCGACCGTTATGTCCGCTATTATTTCAATTGCAATTTCACCTTTGTCCCCATATCGGCCTATAGAAACGCAAGCGGGGCAAACCGCTATTATTTCCGAATATATTATCACGTGCAATTTTACTGCTGACCTTATTCGGCGTTGTATAAAACATTAAAATTTATAAAGCAATAATATTTATAATTTATACAATTTATAACTAAATTATAACAACCTTACTGAATCCACATTAATCCTATACTTCGGCAATTTGTTCTTGAGCTGTTTTCACAAAGCCGGTAGATACAAGCTGTTTCTTTATTAAGGATAAAATTACATGACATTTTAAATTGACAATAATATACTTGCCAGGGATAGAGGAAGAATTAAAACCATGTATAGGCCTAGTATTTTATTCGTCTGGCGAAAATTCCCGGGAAGATGTCGACTGCGGGATGAGTAGGAACGATTCAGTTCTGAGTGGAAAATCGAATGAGGAAAAAAATTAAGTAAAATAAAATAATAGAGTAGACTTCATATTATAGTATTAACAAAGTACAATACTCTCGCCTTAAGAATGGCCAGGGAATATTTCTGAAGTCCTCTACCGGATTGCCTCCGTGAACGGTTCGACATATAAATGGTTTTTTCACTTGTGGCGTGCGTGGTCCGCCGGGATTTCTCGATAAAGTCAATTTTTCTGTTGCGCGGAGTTGGGGGCATTTTCCGTCTGCAAATATAGGGCCGGGGCCCTCCACCATTCAGCCGCCGGGGCCGGTTAACGTTCGGCCATCTCTCTCTCCCCAATCTTATTTTCCGTGGTTTTAGCGATCGGACTCCCGAAATTATTTCGGACCCGTCGGTCGGGTATTGTTGGAAAGAACCACCCTACCCCTTCCAGTTCGAACGCAACCAATTTGTAAAAATTGTCCACAGTACACTGGTTGTATCTCAGGAGAACTGCGTCCCACTGTTCTTTTTTACAGAACTAATTCAAACAATAATCTATTTCACTTTTTCTGTTATCTTAAATTGATTACCTTAATAATACATTATGCACGATATTTTTTACAGTTTTCTAGTTTTAGCCGTCATATTACGACCTTATTGCTTCAGAGGATATAATAATGAGGATAAAACAGTGACTGTGTCACTTGTCCGTACTCCAATAACAGAACTATTCCTCGAAACATTCATGTGGCAAAATTCAATCCAGCATGATCAGCAATAGGTAATGTGCGTTGACAAATTTCTCTGCACAATACAGTGCCGAGAGAGAGAGCCAAATTAACATTATATTTGCGAAATCTGTCGTATGATGGGACTCGGTGACGGCGGATGTGCCTGTTTCGGTTATAGGTTTTCAAAGCCCTGCATATTTATACCGATATGTCAATACCAGAGTCGATGATCCCGCGTTAATAAACGCTGATAAGAGAGAGAGCGGGCTCATTTCCAGTCAAAACAAGTTATCAATCATTCAGTAATTGTTACCAGCAGTTCTTATAAGTTAGAATATATAAAATATTCTTTATAATATATGATTAGAAACGGACTGAATATATATTACTTCTGATAATCTTAGGAAATGTTGTAAGTCAGAACTTTGTTGTAAGGCCTCTTTTTTCGGTTAGATATGTGGTTTCTAATTAATTTTAATTTCTCATATAAAATGATGTTAAACATTCGTATTTACCATCTCATGTGGGGGAAATGTCCATAATATATTTTATGATGTAGAAATTAATTTATCTGCTTAAAGCCCTTTATTCTGTAATACTGTGTCCTAATTATGCCAACACAAATAATTTCCGAGTGTCGGAACCGGAGAAATAAAGCGTTATCTGTGTCGCCAGAAGGCGCTCATCACAAAAATTCCCTTTTTCATCAAGATTTTCTTGTCGATAGTGACAGAGTGTAACCGTATCACTATGACAGGTCAACAACTTTGCAACCGGATAAAAATACTGGCGAATATCATTTTCAAAGGTCGTCCTGAGGCCGGCTTAGAAAGGAGGAAATCCGACCGAGTATGGATATTGTATGGCGGATCCACAAAAAGGTTAATCGAATAGTCAAATTGCAATTGCCTATTACATGTTCAGGTTTCATTTCTTTTTAGTCGCCGTTTTTTGCAAGGCCTTCACGATGCATTTATCGTGTGTCCTTTTAGTCAACATTCTTGATTATCCAACCATGTCATTCATACAAAATACTTGTTTGTAACAACAAATATTTGTTGACAAATTAATAATTCGGAAAATATCTGTATTTCTATAGTTTCATACTATTGTTGAAAATACTCATTCAGTATTGCACGCAACACTTGTTATACTGAAACATTGATAACTTTTTTCTTTTTGTTCTTACTCGCAACTACAATTTTTTAAATTATATATATCGAGGATATGAAAAATCCTGTATAATAGAGGTCTAAATCCAAACTTCTATTATATAGTAAGTTACAGCATACTGAAGATCACATCCAGTTCACTTGTTCGAAGTAAAATTGTATACGATATTATGATTAGGAATTTTACATGTGGCTGAGAATGAAAGGATAGTGTCGTACATATTTAATGTAACGAAAAACCACGTGTGTTTACCAGTATTAAGTATCAGTTTTATTGTTAACAACCGTACAATAAAATGCTTTTGCAAATACAAGTTGGACGTGAATGTAACATTCGGCGGTCTATGAAAAAGATTTTCCCCGTACTATTTTTTCATCTCTGAAATATTTTCAAAATATTTACTTTCAATATCTTCCGTTCATTTCCCCACCCGTCTATTTTTCCGAGCGATGCAGTCGATACAAAGGGACGAAAAAATACACCGCAGAAGGACGAAAAAAATAAATCAGTACATTTTCTCAGGGTTTGTCGTAATCGCCGTGATATATTATAGAAAACGCGTCTTCGACGCCCTAAGTGAGTCTTTATACCAGAAAGGAATACCGGTAGTTTTACCAATATTTGAATATCCCCGCCTGTCAAGTGGCCTTATCGGTGTTGGCCTTATCTCTGGTCCGGGGTTTTATCGTGTAGGGGACGCCAAACAGAAGTTTCTCATAATCTACTTCTGTGTCCCCATAACATTCCCCTCGGGCGTTACAATTCTGTTTACCGACTACAAGGTGTCCGGCCTCGAACAAAAAAAATCGTGTACTTCCTGCAACACTGTTCTAAATTAGCCGGTTAATCATGAACAGTAAAATGGAGAAATACATAATTTTTTTTATTGACACTACATCGCACCAAACATTCAGTTAACCAACGGCGACGTTTGCCCCCTATAAAATTATCTATTTCACTTTTGAATTTCGACGCCGATACAGTTAAAGCTCGTCGAATCGCAGTTGAAAATCCGTCTCTCATAAATTTGGAGGGTATTAGCGGGCCCTGAATGGCCGGTAGCGGCCTACACCCAATGCAGATCTCCCGGTTTTTGCTTCCACCTCTATCTCGGTAATGGGGCCGTTACCAGCCCGCCCGCGACACCCCGACCCCCAAAAAACCATCGGATCCCGATGAAATACGGCTGTCCTTTTTTTTTTTCCTACCCCACCCAATACAATTAAGGTTTCATTTTTAATTTTTTTCCGCGCTCCCGAGCAGAATGAAGTGAAACATAAAGGGAATGGCAAATGCTCTGGGGAAAAGTCGGAGCGGTAGTCCGGTTGTTAAATCGGTTGATGTTGATATGGCGTCAGTATTCAACGTAGGACCATTACGATTAATAAAAATAATAAAAAAACTATAGGAGGTATATGAAATTTGCAACCTTATTTCTGCTGGTAGCTTAATTGTGAATGAATAGCGACATATATTATTTATAAATAAATAAGGATATTTATTAATTATCCTTAGTTATATAAAAATTGTCTCTATTGTATTGGTGGATTGTTATTTCAATCTAATCTTAAAAGTTTAAAATTCAATCGTAAATATAGTCATAATTTTGAGGTTTGTGCCCAAAGCCAATAGCGCAGGATGTCGTCCGAAATTCAAATTTTGAATAGACTTTTGACTGAGAGTTTTGAAACTTTTGAGCAAGATAAAAGAAAACTGTTAGACAATAATTACTGTGTAAACGGTGCTACGGCAATCAGGCAATCGGTGTGTGATAAAGTAACCATTCTTCGGTAATTGTTCGTTGATGTCGCTTTCACTCGAACACAACTGAGCGATATTCCTTAATAGCTCACATCCGATTTCTGCACTAACCAGTTTACAGTCAGGGAGTCATTATAATGCGGGCCACAGCCAGTTCCTAAAGCTTTCTTCAGGTGCGCATATGCACCAGAGACAAGTACGCACAAAACTACATACGGATAATGTCTTTTTAAGAAGTATATGGATTACGACTCCCTCTTCATACGCGCAAGAAGCACTGAAAAGTTGAATTTACATAATATAGAATCCTACTACACCTGATTGGTTCCAACAGTGTCTGGTAGTTTCAACATTCACCGATGCCAATTATATGAATTAAAAGAAAAACTTTCAGGTTTTAGGTGCTCTTCCTAGCCTTTAAAATATCTTTCAAATATTAAAAAGCAAATTATTTAATATTTAAAACTGTCATTATTCAGTGGAAAGTTTCGAATGTGAAATATATATTTTCACAACAGGGCGTGCAAAGCGGCATTTTGGCGCTGTAGCTGCCGGTTTCGACGGGGGTCGGTTTGCATTAAGTCTCGTCGCGGTGGGGGCGCTAACGCAATTGGCCGCTTCAAGCGTCAATCGCAACTGTTGCTCCGCCAATTAATTTTACGCATCAATCTTTTCCCGATCGGTAGCCCTGTATTTCGGCCGTGGACCGACAGCGGTACCACGGTTAATTCGAATTACGATGCGCTATTGTAATGTTTCCGGCGTGCCCAAATTAGGTTGTACTGATTTAGGACTGAATTTACAAAATCTTATTCATATAATTTATATCTATCTATTTGAGACAATAAGTGAATGAAAAGTGCTTTATTATAAATTCCGAAAATATTATATTATAAAAACCTAAAATAATTTAGGCTTTAGATTTTATTCCTGTTTCGGTTGTACTTATGTTCATTTTTATAATTGATCGTAGACAGCGATTTTAGGTTTCTTAGGATTGTGGGTACACTATGTTTTAAAGGGAAGATTGGATTACTTCAATCTATTGTAAGCCCGAATAATCTCTCAGGGTTAAGCTTGGATAATACATCCCCTGTTGAGAAATTGAATCAGTTGCCCCGCCAAATCTTCTTAGTCCGTAGAGTTTTTTTTTCGCAGTCTAATTATTCGAGTCATGCTGGGCTGACCTTTTCTTCGAGACGGTATGAAGCTATACTATTAAAGATAGATGTTAATTGGGACGAGATAAAAAAAATACCGATCCAATTGCGGAGGCGGAACCTTGGCGCAGCGAACGCCGCAAAGTCGCTGAACGCCGGTGCGGGAATGTTGGAACTATTTCAGATCTTCAGAGTTTTATAACGAAGTGCATAAATTGTCTCCCGGAGCGAAGTCCCTCGGAGCTATATAGGACCTTGCCTTGCCTCGTGTACAAACAATTCAATAATTGGGGGGCAGAGCCCTGAGGAAAGAGTGGGTTTAGCCCTTCCTGTTCCGTATAGGGACATTCGGCGGCTCCCTGGCCAACTGGAATCTGAATAACAAAATTTAATCGGGCTGTCGGCCAACCTGGACCCGCCCGATTTGCATTTATTTACAATTCAATGAATAGAAGACCGCCTAATAGTTTAACTGGCTTTTAGAGCCGTAAACAAAGTTCGATGAATGACAAATTAATCGGGACTTCATTTTTGTCCCCGCCTCCCCTCTCTGTTCGGCCAGCTGTGACAAATCATTCGTCCTTATCCGGGTATCGTCCTTTTATCTATTAGCCGCATTTCCATACAAAATTGTTTTTTCCCTTTCAATATCCATATTTCGACTCTGTTTTTTGTTATTAAACAACACCAAGTGAATAACAGATTAAGCAAATTCATTTATCGAATAAAGTGTGCTTTGACCAAATATTGTGCTGCATTGTCCGTCGTTGGTTGACTTCATTAGTAAAGGTATCCTACCTTGTTATAGACTGAAAGAAGAGTAGTGTCCATACACTAATTAAAAAATTGCGAGAAAGCTTTTGTCTTTATTCCATTAAAGTTGGTCCATCATTTCGTTAAACATGTTGTACTTCTAAACAATTTTGAAATTGAGTAACCCTTCTCTTGTACTTTTAAGATTTGTTCAAACCTGGATTAATTGGTCTACCTCTAGTGGTTGTAAAACTTTCCTATGTAAATACCTTTTGGAACTGATTTTAGCCCCATCTACATTCTTGGTCTTTTTAAAAGTTTTCTCGAAAAGTCTAACTTTTCATCTTATGAATTTTTTAAGAACTTTCAGTAACAGGCTGCTTCATTATGAGTCTCTGTCGCTCGATTGGGATTTTCAGGTCATTGATCATTTTATTTCCCCCCCAGACTGTCAGGTAAACAGACTTTATGTTAAGAATGTTATTACATTTTCGAAGAGTAAGTACATTCCTCAAAGTATGAGAAAGTAACTTCGATCGATCATTTCAGTTAACTATACACGAAATAAATATATTCTATAAAACCACAATACCAATAAATTTCAAGAAAAATTATTATATATTTTGGAGGTATATTTTCGACAATACGCAAATGGTCAAAATTATATTAATAACAATTTTATTTGACATAAAATCTTAAATATTCAAAAACATTTTTGAAGCTAGTGTCGGGTTTCCAATTTGCCATTTATACGCACGAAAGCCTTGAATAATATTTTATTGGTATTTTTTAACGTTTAGTAAAGCCTGCCAGAAATTAAAATATAATAACCCTTGCTATAGAACGATTTCAAAGACACCCTTATAGTATATTGCTGAGTATAATTGAGAAATGATACCGCTGAAAACAGTTGAAGGATTAAATTTTCTTTCTATTAAACGCAGAGATGACAATGTGATGGCAATAAATGAGTGTTTGATGTTTAAGGCCTGGCCGACCGTAAATCGATTGCGGTGGCTACCGAGATAGTGCTGGTTTAGAATTTGATGTATGTTCTCTATGAAAACAGCTCAGAATGAAAATGTTATAATTTTACTAATTTGAAATGAAATTTCGATTCCGGGACGTCTTCCGGGATAGAATGAATGAAATTGCTTTTTACGTACGCACTGTTAGTTAGTTCCCACGAAAATATCGTTGTCCTACGTGAAATTTCTTCGGCCCTAAAGCAGTGGGAGGAATCCGCGCGTCTCGCCCTATGTTTATCGCCGGCTGGTAACTTTCCGAAAATTACGCCTCCCGCACCGGCCGCCTTCTCTCGAGTCTCCTCTTTTATTTAAGATCTCACCCCTTTTTGTTAGCCCGGTTACTCCTCGCCTGAACCCGGGCGGATTCTACTAAATGGATTCTCATGTCCTCGGCCTTCCGTGTTAGCCGAATTAATACAACTCCAGTAGTGCTAGAAACGTTTCCGGAATTGGACGGTTAGTACAGAAATAAGGAGTCGAACTTTCAACACTTCTTATCACTAATTGTGCGAAGTGTAATATGCGTGTGGCGAAAATCGTATACCGATGTAATTCCAGAGGGAATAAGCTAGTAATGGCGGGTACTGTGTCATAGATGCGCTGAAAATTAATTTTTCTTGAGTCTTGTAATTCCCTGTCTTTTTATATAAGGGTTCCATATCAATCTTTTGTTGATATATCAGGTAGTGAGAAAGGAATTTTTGGAATACGGATATTGCGGGGTTAAATGTCTCGTTTATGCGAAAACGTATCATGTACAATTTGGTACTTCACACGGAAACGTACGCCCTTTTGCGTGTCCACTTATAATTTTTCTGACCGACATAGCTTTAAGCATTTGAGGACATTTCTTACCGTTCATATATAATTATGAAACACTTTCTTCGCGCGTATCGCGAATCGTTATGGAGTGAATAAAACGGGGGTCCTCCTAATTGTAGGTTAAATGTCGTTCGCACGAATCGGGGGGAATCGACCCTCATCCCACTTCCACCCCCTTTGATTTGTCCCGTAAATCAGAGGAAGGATGAGGTCAAAGTGCGGATGAGTTTCGGCGGGATTTGGCGTGCGGGGGTTGACGTGCTGCAAAAGCCAAGCAGGGGGCCCTGGCCACGCTCCGTTGGTCACACCCCCTCGGCCAAATTTGCACCCGGATCATTTCAACGGGAAAGGCCCTTTCGCTCGGGCCCCCAGAACGTTCAGAGACGTTTAATAACGGCCGAACGGACTCGTAGAAAGGCGTTGTTCGATTACTCTCTGAATGAGAAATTTCAATTTTTTTTTTATTAAACCAATAAGATAGAGGACAGATTTATGAAAATTGTCCCTACAACAATCAGTTCTACCAGAGATAGAACACGACAGTTTGATTTACTGCCGGTTATGATTAACTACATTACAGATAAGCAGTTGCGGGTCACCTCCGACCTGGATGCACTTATCTGTGTCTGATGGGGCTGTTCCTTCCGATCCTTCACTAGGGATTGTTGCAGTAATCAACCTTTATACTAGTTATTAGAAGCGGAGTTCTTTCACTGGTGTGCCACCGAATCTTTATTGTATTTCTCTATCTCTCATGTAAAACAGTGTCACGATTATTACCCCCGTCCGTATTTTATGGAATTCATTCAGCTCTATCACGGTTATTGTTCAGTTTTAAGTATATACATTGTTTTCCAAACTTTTTATCAGGTATAAATATATTATTCTGTAAAAAAAATGTTTTCTCCACTTTAATCCATAATTTAAAGCTATTTTATATTATCAAATTATTTATCGAAAGCGAACTTTACAGTATAGTAAGATATCCGGAATTTCAGTAATATCGTTTGGTATAATATTTTATACTTCTGTATTTCATTTTAACTGGTAACCTCATTTAAATTTATGGCGGGATACAATGTGACTGTTCGGTACAATGTTTCAACAGTTTCAATGAAGAAATAGTAGTCTAGTGTCGGTGGAGGAATAGTGTTTTCCCCGGTACTCTAATGGGGGTGATAGGAACGAGCGAGAGACGGGCGGCCAATTTTTCTGCGCTGGCTTCAGACGGAGGCCCGGTGTAATCCGCGCTATCTCCCGCCCGATAAGATTCGGCTTTCGCCCCGTTTCCACCGCCTGATTTATGATAATACAGAGCCCAAGGCCGCCCCTAAATCATTTGAACGGAGATCGGCGTTAAAACCTGCCCCCTGCGCCAATCCCCCGTTCGGTTAATGCCGAATAACAGTAAACATATTTAAAGAGCCCCTTAGGTTTTTTCAGTACCCGTGAAAGAAGATTTAGATAAAAAGATATTGTACCAAAGAAGCAGACCAAGCTTTCTCTCATTCTGTGAAAATTTCCACTATAAATTCTCATATATTCATGATATTATTGCAGTAGTATGCAACTAACTAACGTTATAAATTTTAAGTTACTGCAACTTACTTGAATTGGACACATGACCAAATTATGTATTCCATCGCATTGGCCGAAAAAAAATCAATTAACTTGAAACAAAATGGTTTAAATGACACTGGATTTCTTTCGAAATGTTGGAATTACTTGTTCCTAGGATCCCCAGACATGGCTTTTGCATGCAGTTAAACGTTTATAATATTGCTTTTAGTTTTTTTCCTGCGCGTGCTTTCCACGAATATATGCAGTCTACACGGGATAAGAGTGTATATAAAAAAGGAGTTCAAAAAATTTTAATTAAATACCGAGCTGTTCGCAGTGTTTATTTAATTCGCATTTTCTTGCTTGATTTTTTGCACCTTGTCTTCCGCGAGTCTTACTTAATTTACTTTTTGTTAAACGGGCGATACTTTTAATTAGGAACTTGAGAACGAATATACGGCTTATAAATGGGGGGAAAGTTCAAATTTTTTCGTAGCTCACTCGGTATATATGTTTGAACGCAATATCAATCTTCGCTTATTGCCCCCCCCCCCCTTCACCCCTTTTTCTGGTTATTGGGCCATTTATTTATTGTATAATGTCCCTTTATCTGATTGCAGTGAAACGGGAGTGAAGTCGGTCAGTGAAATATCAGTGCTGTGTCGGGGAATAAATCCGCCGCCGGCTGCCAGTTTATCAAGCTGACAATAGCCCAGCTTCCGCCCACCTCGGCCCAGGTATGTCGTATTAATCAACAGCATCTCTATTGTTTGCCTTTTTTGATAGTCCCTTTGATTTTGATTTTAATTCCCCGCCTCTACCCCTCGTTCGATTGAATTGCGCCCATGTTGGGCCTTTTACTCCCGATTACCCGTATCGAGGGCAAAGTTATGAAGCAGTTAAAAAAACGAGAAGCCCAAGAAATCTTTTATGATACCCAACATAGACTAAATAATGTATTTTAATTACGGTACTTTGCGCAGAATAGATTACTTGGAAAGCGACATATTGGAGATGTAGTGTAGAGTTCTCAGTACTATATTTATTATTACGTCAAGGGAAAGTTGTTACAAATATTTAGACGATCCAAACCAGTGCTACTGACTTACAGATTAATTGAAAGATATCGGTATAGTGCAGTATAAATTTTTTTAATACGACGATTATTAAAAAAAATATCTAGAACAAGAAACTATTGTTCCTGCCATGTGCCCTCTTCAACATTTGTTTTCAGGCCTCTTATTCTTATTTGATATTGTAATATGAATGAAATGGCCACGCGTTAGATTCATATTGAAATATTGAGTATTTATTTTTGTACGGGGTGGCGGATATTTCGCGGTGGTGAAAATGCCAGCTTTATTTTGACTAGTTATGAATTCAAACGCATGGGTCGGAGCCGACGATCCGCGTGTGTATTTTCCGGGGCTATCTCCGTTTCGATTAGGGACGCTGCAGCGTCCATAGACCCCCGCTCCTCCCAACCCGCCGAGCAAATATTTGCTGTGTTTTCTTTATTTGAATACTTTGCGGAGCGTTGATAGCTCCGTTCAGTGTTGACAATCAACTATAGAAACGAATTCAGCCCCCTCGGCTTTAAGTTGTAACGCAGTGGCTGTCGCCATGACTGCAGTGAAAAAATTGAATACGTTTAATATTCTAAATGTAGTACAATTTTCCCATAATACCAGAATAAGTATAACATGAACAGGATTATAAGTAAAAACATATTTAAAAATTCAAGTGTCTAACTAAATTAATACGTAGTTCTGATAAATCCCCAGGGGAATTATTTGAAAGCCCGATTCATCCAAGGATCGATACTTTTCCATTTTACGGACTCCAATTTTTGCGCTGTAATTGTAATTCGAAATTTTAATTCCGGCTCGCAGAATTCTAATTGCAGTTTTCCGAACAATATCATTGTTGGGTATTTGCGGACGGGAGTGCGTCGGAAACAGTTATTTAAACGACTGGAATAAAACAAATCCCATTCTCCTGTAATGACGTGATAACCCATCCATCCATGCCTAAAATCCTGCTACATTTCAAATTCGAATGTTCCCTAGTATAATTTCATTCAGATAAAAGATTCAAGTGCGGAAATTGTTTTAAGGGACCAATGGGCTGTGAATATGTTTTCAATTTTTTAAGTTCATCGTTATTTTTCATTACGTTGAACCGTTTCGATTTAATCTGAGCGTATTTTAAGCAGTTCGATATTAAAACAGGTACGGGCATGACCCCTAGGAATGGAATTCAGTATATATAGAATGCCACAATATCCAACGAATCATTGAAACGGATTCATACATTTGTAGGCTCCATATGGAGAGTAGCAAATGCAGAGCTAATTATTACAATAATCATTCCACGTTATCTAATATTCCACCACACACGCTAGGTGTATTTCCCGCTGTAGTCATACAACTGTGCCTTATCGTTTATGCTTTCGCGGTATATTTTTTTTAATTGTATTAACTACTGAGGATATCGATGCGGTGTCATCGGGGACATCTATTATTCGCGCCGCCGGCTCATTATTTGAAGCCCCCTAGGCCGCCCAATGTATAAATCAACCGGACATCCTGTATTTGTATATTTGAATTGTCGCGGTTCATTATTAATGAGAATCTGTTATGAGATAATGGCGAGGTCGGTGGGATACATTTGTTATATTTTGGGTTCGACGCAGACTCCTGGACATATTGTTGGCCGGCCGTAATCTGTGCACAGAATCTGGTTCCGACGGATGCCTTTGTTCTCCCAATTATACCTATTTTTCAAAGCCATCACTGTATTATCCTATACTGAATGTGCCCCCAGAATCATCGCTGTGTTTCCCAGGAATTTTAACAATAACAAATTTCTCTCTCCTATCACTTATTCACACTTGTGCCATCGTCGGAAGCACTTGCAAACCTCTTCTCCGTGCATATGTAATATCCATTCATTTTTTACAAGATGCCATTGCCCCTATTTCACGATTAACGCGTTTATAATAACTCTACTTTCTAAAAGTAATGATCACGGTTCTTAATTATGATAATGTGTTTTTAATGGTAATTTTATAATTGTCTAAAGGATATCGATATCAACTTTCCAAACAAATGGATGCATACAGGATGAATGTGATCCTATTTTTCTGTAACGTCTATTTCTTGTAAGCCTCGGTTTTGAGGCCTTAACCACTCCTGGAGTACAATGTTTGCTAAGAAAATATCGCTAGTATAAAATGAATATTTCCGGTCCTAATTTATGTAAAATAATGTTTTTTTTAAATAAAACGCGAGTAATCGCATTGTTATAGATATCGAAATTGGGCTATTAATTTTAATAGAAACATGAATTTTGAGGGTTCTCATTTCCATTATTACGTTCGCGGGTTCTCTTCACTGTATGTACGGTTTGATGTAATCGCAAAATTATTCTGCAAAGAGCGCCGTTAACCGTTAGCTCCGTGGGCGCCCTAACTGCTTCCGACGCGGTAACCGGGCTCGGATCCCCGGCGAGTCGGTTAACGCCACCCCGCCAACCCCTCAAAACAACCCTCCGGTACCGCTGGAGGCGGTGAACGTCGGAGAGATATTGGGAGCGGAAACTGTATGGACAATCGCACGTAAAATTGGTCGGCAATTGTCGGAGCTCTAATTGGGGCGGCCGGGGCCCATATCTGGAACGGGGCGAAATTCAATTCCGCCCCCTCCCTTTCACCCCCTCCGCGATCTCGTTACCAGATTGCGCTCGGCATTAATGCGATACACGCCGGACAAATCCGGTTTCCCCCGTCACTGCCGAGGTTTCCCCCATAGTTTTTTCCCCCTCGGACAACTGTCGTTAATAGGAGTTTCGTTTACCCCATTTTGTACCACGTTCGTCGTGCCTAACAAAAAAAAAATTGGTACATATAATTAGGGTTTCAATTTAAAATATAAAAATACCCGTGCCGGTACCTTGAAGCGCCCCCGTTAACGTAACCTTTCGTATAATTTTTTCCAATTTTTTTCGGCCAGAGTGTGTCCACCAAACCTTTCTAAAGGCCCGTAAATACGTACGTTTTAGAATATTACAGTGGACACAAGAATAACATTAGTGTATAACTCACTTCACTATGTAACATCCCTGATTACCATGTAAAAATTGTGCAAAATACAAATATATTTTAGTCTTAACACTTATGTACATATACTTAGTAAGGCCCTTGGGGCGGAATGCATTTAAAAATCAACCGGCGATCTGGGAATACTTTGTATTACCCAACGGGTTTTGAAGTTCACGGACGGGGCCTGAATGGTGGAGGGACTTCCTGAGCGGTCTCAGGAAGTGTTTTGCGACCAACGGTAAAACAAACGGACGCGGACCGGTGCAGTTGCCTCCTGTCCCCATTCTGCCCGGGAATAATAAAGTTCTAGTTTCGACGATGTTTAATTAGGAACGCCGACTTTTCAGTTTAACGGTTTAAACCTATAACCTTTGAACTATTAAATAAATTAATTTATTAATAGTTAATAAATTATTAACCTTTAATGCCTATACCTATAACTATACCTAAATCTAAACCTAAACCTATACCGAAACCTACACCTAAACCTATACCTGAACCTACACCTAAAGCTATACCTGAACCTACACCTAAACCTATATCTGAACCTACACCTAAACCTATGCCTAAACCTACGCCTAAACCTATGCCTAAACCTATGCCTAAACCTACGCCTAAACCTACGCCTAAACCCATGCCTAAACCTATGCCTAAACCCATGCCTAAACCCATGCCTAAACCCATGCCTAAACCCATGCCTATACCTAAATCCCATACATAATCCCATTTTCAATGGGAAGAAGCCTTATATTCGAGTGAGTGAAAGTGAAGAATTAATTCCAAAGTTATCCTCACCCGAACGGAAAATCGTGTCACGGGTCATTTGACCGGTTTCGGTAATTTCTTCAGTGTGTGCCAGTCCACCCGTTTATATTGTTCCTGTAGTGTTCCTAAAGTTGACATATTTGATTTAAATCGCCACTCTCCGATGCACTTTTCACATCGAAGCCAATTCTCGACTCGAAGATTGTAAGCCAGATAAACATCAAACGAGTTCAATAGTTAAGAATATATATATATATATATATATATATATATATATATATATTCGTAATACAATTATAATATAGACTGTTTACAGCATGCTTATCATTGAGTCGTCGCGAAAATTATGCGTTTTATATAATTCCCCTTAATTATACTTCATGTGACGCCGTATAAATGATGAAGAATAATTTTCACAGGTCGTCATACGACGGATAATTGATCCCACCCTCCGATCAAAGCGTGAGAGGGGGGAGGTATTGGTAATTTTCCAACGCGTTTTAATGCCCCAATAATTCGGCCGAAATTAGTACAAGAAGATAAATTTTAATCTTAATTGAATATGCTAACATTAAAAGTCCCTTATTTATTATTATATGCTAGCGTATTATTAATTATAGCCATAAACATACTCAAGTTCAAGAATCTTGAAATCTAGCTTAAAACTATCTACCTGGAATAGTTTATCGCTTATACTCTTGGTTGTTGTTGACTGTTTAATCTGTCCTACCGTTATACTGTACATTCTAGCCTTTGAAAAGATGTTCGTCGGGGGAAAGGTGTTGTATTTTTAGCACTAAACTCGGAAAATTGATATCAGAGGAGGTATTGTCTCCGTCTGGACGGCCATCCTTTGCCCCTTTTTCCTCGCATAGTCCATTTCAAGTCGTTTGCACTGAAAAACCCGGCAAGAAAGATGCCCAGACCTCGGCTCTGGGCTATATGCAATTTTCCCCGTATCCCCTCGTATGTTGAAAAGAGTTTTTCCCGTTTCGATTTCCGCGAGTGCCTAGGCGTTAGGTAAAGCGAGAGTACCGCGTCCTTGCGGTCGGTTTTTCCTGCTTCCTTTTTGTTTCCCGTAAAATAGCGAATAGGAAATATAAATTGTACAATGGACTATCGACACTCGCCGCCAGCTATTGATATTACTATAGACCGGTTTACGTTAGCAGATAAAAGATCGCTCATAAAAATTATCCGTTAATAACCTTGCCATTCGGTAGACCGCGTGCGTTGTTAGACAAAGTAGTATTGGATATACACTGGAAATACTACTATTGGGGAGAAGTTGAAAATCTATTATAAGAGACTATATATCTTCAGGCGGTATTAAGAGCAAAGCTCTCATTATCGACCAGAAAAGAGAGTGAACTAAAAATAAAATAGGACTATATATCCTAATGAAAAGTTAAAATCAATGCGGATTTAGACGAATAACCGACTGTGACTATGAAGCGAATTAAAGTAATAATCAATAATTATCAGGAATGCATAGGAATGTAATAAATGAAAGGAGAACAAACAGAATTACTCTTCTTTTCTAAAATCTGAATGAAAATTTTCGGATATACACAAGCGTTTTAGAAACGAATAATACCTTTTTTGTATGGATATGATAGTATCCTTAAAACACAAACTAGTACTCACATGTTCATGGTGATAGGTGATATATAGAATGCCCCGACATTTTAAGTTCATTATAGATATAATTAGACTTGTCAAATAATTAATATATTGTGTACAGACGAACATAGAAATTAATTCCGATTGAACGGTTGTAGTGTTAGTAAACAACTATTCATAATGAAATAGTTACAAGTTTGCCAACTACAATACTGACCAACTTGCTGGAATCTCCATTTATTAGTTGTACTTAGTACTGAGGTTTTGGGGTTGTATGTCGCTGTGCAATCATCGACCATGGAATTAAATTGGAAAATTCGAGGGCACTTAATTTGTTTGATTAAACGACCACATCATATATCACTGCTGACGATTGGCAGACCACCAAGCTCGCCTTTGGTATATCCCGATAGTATCATATGAGCATACTTACGTCGTAATTCTTCAGGCTTTTCTACTTTGGACGACCACGTTGAAAATTTCCAATGAATAATGAAAGGGAAGTTCTAAAATTCAACAGGAGTTTTTCTCATATTCGGTTCCCTAATTTCCGGTGCCTTGCAGTTTTAATGATCCCGCGTGCAACCCAAATCGACCAAGGTTGTCTGCAAAAACACCGACATCTTTTCCATCGAAGTAACAATTATTTGTACTAAACCTTAGGTATCGTTTTCAACTGCCTTTTGAAGGCCGATTACCCTACCGTTGTATGATAATTTCAGAGTTGAGTTTAATACTAATCGCGAATATTCATACATACATACATTTTTGCCTTTCACTAGTATTACTTCAAGTAATACTTGATTATTTTATGCACATTATAAAGAATCGTAATATTTAAAGGAATTCTGTTTTTAGTTAAGCTCATAACAAATCTGCACGCATAAATGAACACTTTTCTATTTACAAATTACTCTAAGAATAGCAAAAATGTAGTGCGTTTCTGAAATTTTCGGTGACGAAAACTTCTCAGTCCTGTTTATTTGCACTAGCAGACGTTATTTAATTTAAAACAGAATCCACGATATTTAACGTTGTAAAGATAATATATTAATTCCAATTTAAAGCGCTGTCTCCTTTTTTTGTTGAAACCGTCAATCGGGTACAGCACAATTATGACTTGGGGTAACCGGAGTGATTGAAAGTGATCAGAGTAGCAAGACATTGGGAACACTTGTTTTCAGTAGACTGTCCCAAATGCGATCGCCGATGTGCCTGTTCGAGATATTGGAGAATCGGGGTTTGGCGAGAAAATCGGACTTGGAAGAGAGAGAGAGAAAGAGGGGGGGCGAGTGAGGAAAATTTTTCTCTTTATTTTTCCTCGGAGGGATTTTTCCCGGGGGCTGGAGGGGGGAGGTGGGCACGTACCCCACCGATCCTCGTTATATTTTCCCGCGGTGGTCATAAAAGTACCATTAAATTTATCTGCTTCTCAATATCCCCCGTGTGTGGATGCCGGCAACATTTATTTTCTAAAAATTAAAACTCGCCCCGAGAAAGAAGCTGTTTCACGCCATTGAACGCGAATTAATCTCTATACTTCTTAATTCAAACGCTACAGAAAATACTATCTCTAAGGGCAATACAGTTGGCAGCGGTATCTGCATTCTTGCAGCGAAATATTTATTGGAGCCATGTAGCAAGTTGACTCCATTGATAATTTAGTTACTCGAAAGAACGAGCATACCGTGGTATGACCTTAATAAAATCGTTCCCGAAGTTCAGTTTGTTATAGAGCGTTATTTATTATATCTCTCAGTAAATTTGTACAAAATATTTTGTAAAATCATCTGAATATAAATAACAATTGAACACGCTATCCTGAGAAGAATGAAATATAAATATATTCTTGTTCGAATTATATTTATAGGCAATATATGTTTGCTAAACTAAATATTTTGCACCAGCTTTAATTGTATATAATTCATGAAGCCCCTAAGTTCGAACTCTGGCGGAATAAATTAAATATTGATGTCGTTAATGTTTCCCACGCAGTTTACACTGATTTTTCTTTGCTTTTAATAATTAATTATCAAAGATAATTTCACTATAGAATTATATGTATTATTTAATGTGTAATATAATTGTGTCATAATTATTGAACTGGCCTTTTGTTGTTCCTCACGGAAAATGGAATGAATACCACGATTCGTGTCTTTAAAATACCCCGGTTCATTTACTATAGGACATTTGAGACTCATGTTTTTTGATCGAAAGCATCGAATGTAGGAAATGCCGTTTAATGCCGGACTGGGAACGGCTTGATTCAATAAGGTTCCTGTTTTCGTTCTGCATTAGGCCATCTAATATCCGGCCGGTTCGGGTTGTGTGGACGGTAATGAAATTTGCTCCAGAGCCCAATTTCCAGAAGAACATATCCAGGCAACATATCCCGTTGCACCACGTATTTTTCCTGTTTGGCTGGGGGAGAGGGAGGAAGAATTAGTAATTGGAAATATGTTTTAGGTTCGTGTTACTCGGAGCGGTATCTTAGCGTGAGCGGCACTTTCGAATCCTATTTCATCTGAAAAATAGTTATACCTTGCAGTAGGAAATATATTTTACAACATTTATTAGAAATGTGAGCTTTGGGTAAGTTCGTGTTGTATTTGGCTCCTGTTACCCAAAATTGACGGGGTCAGTAAATAAAGAATTACGAATTATGTTTTCACAGACCTAGTCCTATTCTATTGTTATTTCTTTAACATATTAATTATTTAAAAGGGCGCATAACGGTACGGAACAATGATAGCGCGTTGAGTAAATAACGAGTAAAAAATTGTTTAAAAATTCTGCGGGGCACTGGAAGCTGGTAGTAATAAGGAAAGGACAGGTCGACATTTCTGAATAACAAACATGTACGTACGGAATGTACATTTACCACAATTGTCTCAACCTTACATTCCTGACGATTTCAGAGACGTAAATTCTAAAATTATAAAACGCTGATTACATATATGTTGTTCTTTCTTGTTAAGTTTAATTTTCGTTCGTGGGGTCTTTTAGAAGGATAATTCCGTGTCTAGGTCATTTCGAAGCGTATAATTTAATTTGTTAATACTTAAAACTGTTACGTTATCAGTGAATGAATTTCAAGAAGTACCAGCTTTTTTAAAACTCCATCCCAGCTCCGACAGGCAATGACTAGGTGCATCTTCCAACGAACGTTTGTCAAGATGTGTAAATGAAGATTTGAGTCCGTCTTCCGTGTATCATACGGAGGATCCGTGTGTAATGGATGGAGGATTGAGCTCAGGATCCGGTTGAGACAAAAAGGGCAGAGATCAATTCGGAGTGTGATCACGTAGTTTATTTAGTAGGGCGGGCGGACCCCAACAGGTCCCAGTAGCCTTTAAACTAATTGAATGGGGGGCGGGGACAGCTAAAAGTCGAAGGTCCGCATGCGTAGGGCTAATTGTGAACGAGCTCCACCGGAGATTACGGGGGCGGCGGGGTCCAGAGGCCGGGGGCTTGAAACACTCGGCCGAGTGTGGCTCCAAGCCGAACGTGCCGAGAATCGCGCTATTAAGGGTCGTCGGCGCACGACAGATGTTTTTTCGCATTTAAAAGCGCCAAAGTGCCCCGCCTTCAAAGTGTCGGCAAAATATTCCCTCAGGACAATTTCCGGCCCGCCGCCTCGGAAAAACAGAAGCGGGACGAAAATTCGGGAGTGTTGAATTTATAATGGAGCCGTCTGCGGCAGTTCGGAACTTTATTGCTCCCATTTGAAAACTCCAGGTAAAAAAACAGTCCCAGATCTGAAATTTCTTTCGACAATAGTTGAATCATTTACTCTGTTATTAGTATTTTTTAATTGGTTAGCCCATTATAGAAAATATGGACATTTATGAAGGATTCAAACGAAACCTCTCATTCATATCCCTCATTTTAGGGCTACCCTCCCGGAGAAGGGAGGCCACAAGAGATTTGAAAGGGTTGCAGGGTCTTAATGGTTGCATCTCTATTACGGTCTCTCTGGCGGTAAAAATATTATTAATACAACCCAATGGCAAACTGTAGGCGTCAGTAGAATATTATCTACGTAACTGTTTTCAATGCCAAATAATTATCTGTCTTCGCGCCATCCGTTCACGCAGCCCCGGACGCTCAAGTTTATACGGATACGAATATTTAAGACATCTCTTCTATCTACCCTCTTTCCTTGCCGCCCCCTTCTAATCTCCACGTTGCCTATCTTGTTCCTACATCCTGTTCTCTGTATGACTGGAGCTTTGTCCTTAACTGTCTCCTGTAAATATCACGATTTAATACGAGGTAGAAATGTTTCCTTTATAATTGGTCGGAAATCAAATTTTTATGTTCTTGAAATTTCGTTTAGATCCACTGTGTCAGATCGACAAATTGCAGTATTGTAAACTAAAGTTGTAACGTATTTCGTTTTTAATTCTAGCAAACCCGAAATAATTATCCAACAGTAAGATAATACGGTTATCTTCGGATTAGGGGCGTACTTGACTAACTTGGTATGTGGAAAGGTTAAAATTAGAGGGACACTTTGGCACTGGATCTCGCTCTCCACTTTGACCGGTTGCAGTACAGTTCCGGAGACTGCATTTTAGGGCCGTCTATAAATTAGATTCTGCATTCGAGATGTTCCAGGGATCTTGCTGACGCGCCCGAAATAACGCTGCACATATCGCAGCCGGTTAGCGGAGTTGGTTATTTGAAGGCTGGGGCTGTGGCGGGGGGAGGGAGTTGTCATGACTCGCTGCTAGTAAAATACATATTTCGACTCAGGGTCGTACATAAAATGTCTTGGTGTTGTATATATGCTGCATTTGAAATTCTGAACTACGGTCAAATCCTAAGGTTGATGAAATTTTCTGGTTCTCGTCACTTATTTGGTGCGGGGCTAGCACTCTGTTACAAACACAAATCCCAGCAATGGTGTGTCATTTTAAAAATTATATCTATAACGAAATATCAGTAGCTATCCTATTTGTTCTTGAACAAAAATTAATGGTAAAGGAAGAGGACTGTAAGGGGAAATAGTATTATGATTTTTAAAATCCTTCTCCATTGAAATGGGTATGTTCAGTTAAGATTCCTCAACACGGTACGTGAATTTCAGTGTTCCCATAATAATAGAGGATCTTTGGAGTACTTTGTGCATGTTTATGAATACCACGGGAAATATGTTTTATAAAAAGATTTTCGAGGAATACTTTTTTTTATTTCTGTAAATAGGTTTCGAGATCCTCTTAAAAGGTTATATTGACAAATTTATTCATTTTATAGGAAGTTTTATGTTTCAAAGATAAGGCTATTATCCAACATTGGAGAGTGAGCATTGCGGGAGTTCCTGGTGCACTGTAATTTTTAAAAATATCCTCCTTTTGCGACAGAGTAGGTGAACCAGATCGTGCATCTGGGGGAGAGGGGATGTTTTATCCGGAATTTTTGTCTACGGTAGAGTGGGACGATAATTTTCCGGTCGCCGCCGATGGCGGATAAACTGGGCCGTTCCGTTCTCGGGCCGAAATCCGGCGGCAATCCAATTGTCCGTGAATTCAGTGCCGGCCGCTTTCCGCCCTTCAAACCGCCCAAACGCTTATCCGCTCGTTTTAATTTATTCCCGAACATTTTCCACCCCCTTCGCCACCACCGTGCCTCCCCCCCCCTTTTGCCCGAACCCTTCCACGGAAGAAGTCGATATTTTCTAATCCGACCAGGTAAATTCCAGAAACCAGAAACCGCGGTCCCCCTCGTCGATTATATTGGGAACAGTTTAACGAAACTCTTTTATTTGCTGTACTAACAATGTTTTCCGGACATACCACCCGTGGTATCGGAGTCAGAAAAAGAAAAAACAGCGTGCGCAACAATATTTTAGTGTTTAACCCGGCACGTGCAGTAACGCGTGGTGTTTTGTATTAACAACAGAAGGTTATAAAAGAAGTTCAAGAATGGTGATTGGAGAAGCGAAAGTATTGTCGGGTGCGGGTTGGGGTTTTTTCCCCGGAGGCTTCGGCCTTCCGATGAGAGGTTTTGGATTAGTGGATCAATGCGAGCTCCCCCCAAGTGCCGGTACAAGGGCAGAACCTCAGGCTCAACAGAGTACACTGGTCTCTAGCTAAGACTTCCAGGTTCCTAGACGTAGTTTAAGTACTATCAATCAGATGCAAGTATTTCTCCTGTCAATATAGAGATAATCTTTGAACATTTTAGATTTAATTCATTATATTCGGATATTTTAGGTGTATGATAATACAACCTACTTCATGAATGCCATAATTTTTGGAAGAAATAAAAAATTCATCCACTTTTAGAGAAACTCACGCTCTTTTTTACACTTAAAAATATTACACACGTATATAATTTTCCCCTTAGCTCAAGGCATAAATGAATAAATCCAACCAAAGTTCATGTACTACATCAAATATGAGATGGGATAAGTGTGGAAAATAAGACCCGATGGGATAGAACGAGGGAGAGGCCGATAAAACCGGGAATTAAACGCTATACCGTTAAAATCGGCAAATTTCGAACTCCCGTAATCCGGAATTCCTAGGGCACAAACGACGCGTGTTTCCCGAATTTCCCCGGCACATATGCGACTCAAATTTACATTTCAAATAGTGCGCGTATAAATTACACTAATGATCCGGTGGAATCGTAGATAAAAGGGCTAATAATTGGGGGAGGTACGGGGTGGGTGACTAATGTGGGTGGCTACGTGTCGCAGGCCCAATCCGCCCTCTCACGCTATTTATGGCTCAATTTCTGGAAATCGACTTCCCCGCGCCCCACTATTTTCTTGTCCGATTTTTATCCGTTTTTCTTCCCTCACGTTGCACGTGTCGGACATGTTTCTGTCTTGGGATTGCTAATAAGTTTTTCACCAAAAGTGCATACCTGTATCAACAGCTTGTCCATTCGTGGGCGCGGAAAATGTTTATTCAATTTCAGAATTTCTATAATATATATTTCGAATATTAACTAACAGAAAGTCCACTTAAAACAGCAACTGGAGTCTCAATAATACTTCAACTGATATAAGAAAATTATCACATATTTCATATTACTTTTACTGACAATTGAAAATATAATAAACGAAGAGGAAAAAGGTGGAAAATCCTTCAAAACTATAATACTTCCAGACAGGTTATAGTTATTGTGTCAATTTTAAGGAAGCGCTAAATTACAGAATACTATTGTCTCCTTTCGCCGGTTTGGTCCTATTTCAGACTTCTCACAACTTTCCGTCAGTTACAACTTAATTATGTGCTTACACATGTTTCTGTTTACCGATGAAGGATTCTGTCATCGCAAACACCAAATTGCCACAAATTTAATGGTACACTGAGCAACAGTTTAGTTGTTCAACTAACAACGCTTGTTTTATATTTGCACTGTATTCCGCTTTACGGTCGGACAAGGAGATCGCATCACGAATCCAGATAATCTCTTCGTTCATCCGTCACTCGCATGATTCCGTTTATCTTCTCGCTTGTTCGGTCCTAGGATAAACCTGTTTCCTTTGAGTAATAATTATTAGTCATTTCTGGTTGGAGAGATGTGTGCACACAAAATCAGTTGAATTGGGTGTAAATAATCAAATATGTGGTGCAGCGAAGAGTATAAGATTCAATCCATTGTTAGTGTTACTATAGTAATAATATCATTAATATCACAGTTTTCCTACTCGTTTCAAGTGCAACCGATGACGAAAATAGAATACCCGAGTAATTAAAAGACTGCTAACTACTACAACTTAGTAAATTTTAGTCTTCCCAAAATTTACCCAGTTACGATCGCAGTAACATCCTAGGAGGTTTAATGGGTATTTAATATACCTACGAATAACGGCTATAGAACAGAAATTGGCGGACAAAATTTCTGAATTTTCTTATCCATCTGCCGGTTTCTATTATCAAAGATCGGCGTTCCGTACACAGTCACGGGGCAGTCTACAAACAGAATAAGCCCCCGAATCACTCCGCTCGGTTGTCCGGAGGTTTATAGTTTCCATTAAATTATATAGGTCCTTTACGTTCTGGGCCTCCACGTGGCCCCGGTTTTCTCGAAGGATTTCTCGAAACGTCGGTCCAGTGAAGCAATTCCGGTTTTACCCAATCTGGAACGAGTGTACACGCTCTCTGCTGTGCGCAATAGTCGAAACAAAGAACGGACTCAAATCGGGGACATGGTGAAAATCTTGAAGCTTGCGGAGTTTCTGAAAAAAGTTGATCGCAATCTGCATAATTGGGTATGCCCCGAAACTGTCATTGTTTCTTTATACCGCATTACCCCGTCCCTATTCCGGAATAGGAATGTCAATAACGACCATTAAATATAAGATAAATAGCGTTGTCATATTTTCAACCGCTTTCCCGGCAGCTTTCTTATTGGTCTATTGATTGCGTCCCGTTTTAAAACGCGATAAGATATAAGTAAAAGTTTGCAAGTAATTCATGAATCCAATTTAGCGTCCATTAGTATTATTACTACACTATTAGTATGAATAAAATAACGAGAGGAAACACAATGGAGACTCTAGTAATGATATGCCAAAATAAACATCGCCATGAACGGTCTCTAAATAAGACTAGGGTTTTTAATTTAAAAAAGGAGGAATTAACATTTTCGATTGGTTCCTACCGTTCCATCCGACACGTTTTCATTAGTCACAGCGGAGAAATTTCAAGTAGAAAGCCGGAACGGTAATCGGAGTTACCAATAAAGCGGAAAATGGTAGGAATGCCCGCGGCGCGTTCCTGAAGAATGAAGAAAGTGATGATGGGACGCACTCGGAGGAAATGAGGAACCTGCCGGTCGAACTGACAACTAATTCACGATCCATCAAGCTCAGGCTTTCTAATCAAAAGGAGAAAGTATTGAAAAAAGCGGACCTCGGTGAACTTGGCGTGAAAGGATCAGAAGTGGAGTTTTTGTTTTTTGCGTTGAGAAACATGGGAATCGTATATATGTATTGTCATACTTCTTTTATTGTTTCTTAAGTTGTTAATAGCAATTAACGTAAATTTAAGAGCTCTTATACGGTTTCTTGTTAATGGTTGCGGGAAATTCGTGATTGTAGAGAAAATCGCCTTTCAGTCAATTAGGAAGAAAATGAACATGCAACAGAAATATCGGTAGGTAATTTATTTCCGATATGCGTTGCATTCTTTACAATTAACCTGCTGGGCAGTTAATTCTGTCGCCAATTGCACGAAAAATCAAGACAATCTGAAAGAATTTCCAGATGTAAATTCTCAAGTTGAACTTTGAATACGAAAAGTGGCATTTTAAATTATAGGTTCAAATGCACAGGTTTGTTATGGCTAGGGCTAACGTATTAGGACCAACCCTTATTAACAAGTCGACCATAGTACAATACTTTTGTTTTATACTTTATCCTGTCATCAGACGTCTTTCGCTGTCCCATAATCTTGAAATTTTCTTCGTTTATCTGTTTAATTTCGGGAAGGGAAATTCTGTAGTTAATGGCTCGGATTAACCTTTCGGGACAGTTGGACCTTATTGTCGGGCACTTTCATAGTGGAGGATTGTTTTAATCGCCCCCATTATCCGAAGCGTTATTCAACCCCCCCACCGGTATAATTTTAATTTATTTCCGAGAGAAAAAAAGTGGCATTTATTTTCCGGTCGGTATCTTAATCGCTTCAATAATTTACCGGGCACGTTTTTAAGAGAGCCGGCCAACAGAGCGGCCCCCACCCCCGCCTCCACCGCCCCCGAGTCGCAAGGCGGCCAACACTCTAATTTGTGTCAAGACCGTCAATCATCTTATTGTTTATTTTACCGTCACCTCATCAATCATCCCCATCATACCGGAAACTTCTCAGTCGATAAGACCACGGTCTATTCCTTCCAAAAAGGAATATATTATTTTATTTTTTACTTTTTTCTGTTCCGTGTTCACCGCAATGCCAAGATACAGTGTTGCTTTGTTACACAGCTAATTCAGTAACACCAAGAAACTTTTTTTGTATATCCACATTTAGACTTTTATACACTGCTAGAATCTTATTGCAGATGTATTTAATTTCCTGCAAATAAAGGCACTTACTACTGACTTTATTCTGAATTAATCTGTAAATGTAACCTTCCGCCTTCATTATTTTAATTAATTCTGATTAAGTACAGAAAAATGAGATGGAGAACTTTCTTCAATTTTCTGGAGGTTAAGAAATTTAGGATTGTATATAACATGAAGGCAGTCGTCTGCTCCTATTCCATCGGAAACCATTAGTTATTGAGGAATCGCCTAGTCGCGGGCCTAATAACCGTTTCTTCTTTCCACGGTTAATCGACCTCCGCGCAGTTTCATCCCCGAAGTAGGTTAAACGGGGGACACAAGGGGGAGCAATTCGAGCGAAACTAGAAGCCCAGTTCTTCAGCGAAACATCTCGACCGCGGTTTCGAGTTCACTTTTGCGGTCATTCCCTCCGACCCCCCTCGACTTTCCCGGATTCTGTTCAGAGAGAGAGAGGAAGAGGCCTTCTCGGTGCAACTCCTGGAAAAGGATTCGGGTCCGAGGTTCGAATAATCGAGGAACGACTGCGAGGGGAATCCGCCCCCTTTGCTACCTGACGGAGCCCAACCTCTGAGAGCGGTTAATTCGTCGGTTAAACAAAGCTAGCGGCATGCAGTTCATTATCCCTCGGCTCCGAGATACCGCTAGTTATGACGCTTATCCTAAACGGATCGGTAAACAAAGGCGAGAGAGATGGATCTGGTTATATTTGTGTTACGTTCCGAGCGGTGTTAGATGCCGTATTTCTGAATATGCATTTTTTATCCTACAAAAGTGAAACAGTTTAAGTAATCTGAAACCGGTTACAGGAAGGTTATAGAGAGGAGGAAAGTATTGAAATTTTGCTGAAGGACTGAATCTGGACAGGAAACTAAAACAAATACCACAAAATTAAAAAACAAATTGTAAGATAATTTATCCACTAAATACTATATTGTCGTTGGATAAACTAGAATGAATCGTTTTTGTTGTCCTGCAGTGATTGCTGAATTAGCATTATGATGACGAAATAAATGATAGGGAATACGTTTCAAATAAATTAATATTACAGGTAGCGCAAAAGTATGTAAATAACAAAATAACGTATACGTGTTCTTAGCAGAAACCTAACCCTTTCTAATATCTCAAATCTAACATACTTCGGGAGTATCAGAAAACAAAAAAATGTTCAAAGCAATATTTTCAAGCAAAGTGGTTCTATAAAAGAACTATTAATACCTTGTTCATTGATACTGGAAATACACTTACTTTGTTAAACAAGGCTAATAAAGTTAATTGAATTTAGTCGACTGAAATGCTTAGATTTTAGCCCTGCAAATACTTTCTTTTAACGACTAGCCTTCTATCAGCTTATCAATTTATGCTTGTTATCTTTTTATGAACTTTTAACTTTTATCGTTGTATGAACGAAAAGTTCAATTTCGCCAAACGCCGTGCAAACGGTGTTTTATCCTCGACAGGCCACGATCCCAAGTGCGCTGTTCCCTAATGCGGACGGAGCTTGTTCCGGTGTCAGGACGGGCGTCCCGTTATCTAATTGTTTGCCTAGTTCCGTCTCTCCCTCTCTCCCTCTCTCTCTCTCTCTCTCTCTCTCTCTCCCTCTCTCCCTCTCTCCCCCTGTCTCTCTCTCCCTCCCTCTCTCCCACACTCGTTCCGACTCTGTTTGCGGTTCCTCTCTCCGGTTTGTTTTCAGACCGCCGCCCCCGGCGGACACACAGTTATGAGTTGTCTTTCCGCGCTAATTGAAAATCCAAAGCGTTTAGCCAGCCGTTACCGAGACCCCGATTCGGGTGACCGCTCTGTCCTTGCCTAAATTAACATCTCTCCGATACGTTTAATTTATTTGCAAAGGGTTAAGATTCGTTAAGATAGTAAAGTTGTTTAATGATATCTTTATTTTATAAAGCAGACAGGCTCAGAAACATTTGTATTATATCTATAGATATCTATGCGTATTTGTTTGAGAATAAGTGTTAATTGACTATTTATGTTATATATTCTTCTGTGTATAGAACGACAAGAAACATTGATGAAATTTGGCAATTATGGCGCAAAGTGTCTGGTATTTTATTGTGTAAATTCGGTACTATTAACAGTATTAATTCACAGTACTGTTGCGGTACAAACCAGAAAACAGCACTGAATCCACAATGACAAATCAATCCATCTAGTATAATTTTTGAATAAAAAAATTAATACATTTATGACAAATTAATTATGCTCAATTAGGAATTAAAGTAACCTTTTAAATAAAAATGGTTTTCATAGTCCATATTGCCAGTCTTTTGGAACGCGCGTTTATACATATGTAGTGTGTGTGATATTCCTGTCTTTCTAATTGTGAAACACTCGGGTCTATGTCTCTTTACGATCGGCAATGAAAAAATTAGAGCGGCGTGGTTAGAAAATGCATCGGCCGAAGTGATGACTGCGGTTTAAATCAATTTAAATCAATTTCATTCGGGCCCCAGGGACGTGCCTATGCGCGCCGGCTGTTGCATTTTGTCATCATCAGGAGCTTGAACATTCACAGACCGATCATTGTCATTTATGCGCCATAAATTTTCATCACGTTCGGAGGGGCTTCAATACCGCGTCGCACATCCTCGGTTCGCGCCGCAATTTCCATGCCAACGTCCGGCCGTATTTAACAATTTAGTTCCGTGCAATTAATTAACAACGAAATATATTTGTCATATTTATATGTCTTAATATTTCTAGAACTGAATATTTTATACTCAACTCACCAAAACATGATATATATATTTGAATAATAATATCCTGATGATGATGGAACCAGTAACAGTTCCGAAACGTCGGAAGCAGACAACACCCGAGAGGGCCCCAGAAGGGTAAAAACCCTTCCAATGGAGTTCACTCGGGTGGTTTCCAAACACAGGAAAAATCCCGGAACGGTTGGGGGTCAAACCATATTCATCCCCCATATGATGTTTGAGAAGAAGTGAACCTAATTGCGGACGTTTTGTTTCGGTATAATCTATTTATTGACTTACCTTGGCTATTATGTTGACAGGTTATTTTTAAAGAACGGTACTTACAATTCCCCTCTTTTCATCGTGCGCCGGTTTTCCTCTTCCTGTTTGTAACGGTACAGTTGAACCGCTTTGTACATTTCGAAACAAATAACTAGATTATTGGCCGGCGGCCATAGGGAAAGATTTCCGAATGGATTGACCGTCTAATTCGAGGGGGGGGATCTAACATCAACGTGGATTTCACGCCCGTCCTTTTGCACTTTCTCCGCTAGGCGAGGACCATGAACGCCCCCGGGGGTAAACGGCGTATTAAAAGACGTCTCGAATCGGCGGTCGGGCCCGATTATGCCCGGCTTTAAAAGTCCCGCTCGCCCCGTTGTTTTTTCCGCTCGCTTTTCCGGGCTTTCCCTCGTTAGTGGCTTCGACCGGCTTCAATCGCCGCATATTCAACGGTGTGGAGAGGCGGATTGGGTCGCGGTTCGGTGCCCACTGTATTACGAAACGCAGTACCGGTATTAAATGATAGATAATATATGAAAATAAACGTATAATTCGGGCACAACTGTTAATACCTGAAACTTCACTCTTTGATCATTGTTGGCGTGGAACCGTGTTGCACCAAGTCGTGGTTCCCAACGGAGGGTGCGAGATGACATTTTAGTTTATCATGCATGAATGAAAATTCTATTTGTTGTAATATTTTTTCTTTTCCATATCCCGCATGGAAACTCATCTAGAAACTTGACAATTACTGTATTTCCTATTGTTCTCATTGTTTTATCTTTAACATTCTTGGCCTGTTATTCAGAGATATTATTCTAAATGAAGTCCGGAATCTGTGATAAATTGTAGACTGCACGGTTGTGTTAATTGAACAAGGGTCAGCGAAGACGCGGCGGCGACCTGTTGCTTGGACAGCCGCGTGGTACAACACTGGTCCACTCCCCCGCCTGCATTCCTTTTTATGAAATTCAGCCAGACACATGCCTACACGACAACATCGATTTCAAATGCCTAAAGTATATGTGTACGGTTTTCAGAGTGTCAGAGTTCACTAACTCACTGACGTAATGCTACTGAGACAGAATGCACGAAGTATTGCGGTATGACTAATCGAGCAATGCGGCGTGATGATTGAGGAAGGTTTACACTATAATGTTTTCTCGGTTTTCCATTTTCTGTTTTTTTGTATATAAAGCATTAGCAGCGTTACAGAACGCAGGGTGCTAAAATTCTAGCCAATTCTCCGAATTAAGAGAAGATATAAAAAGAAAAGGTTATGTTAGGTGAGGCCCACAACTTATAGACTTCAAAGAGGCCATCGTTACCATTAACCCTGCTGTCCTCGGGACCACGCAGTGATCTTCCCAGTGCAACAATGAGAGTAGCGAAGATAATTTTATCCAAAGTTTTATTGGCGCCTGAATTGAGCTTTGGTTTCAAGTCCCGTAGCAGGCGGACTGAATTCGTGCCCCCCTTTCTTCGGCCGTGCGTTTATACCGAATTAGAGACATTCGGCTAATAAGGGGAACAACCGTGCGAACGGGACGGCTAAAGAATAACGGGTGGCCCGGGACCATTATTAGCGCCCCCGCCCCCGCCCCCACCCACGGGTTACCTTCAGCACGCTGCACCGCACTGTTACACTGACCGAATAATTGTGGGTACCCGGACTCAGCTCCATTCTCACCGAACCGCATTCTTACGAGGTTGATTTGATAAGTATAGTAAATATAATCGTTTTAACACAGTTTTCTGAACAAAATTATTTTCATTTTTCGACATAATCTCCATTTAGCGAGACTCGGTCCTTCGAATTCCCAATTCTGACATGCCGTCAGAAAAGTCTTCAAAGGTTGTACAATAACTTTTCAACATATAAACTCTACTTAACAAATCATCCTCCCTTGGATGTGATTTAACAATCTCATATTACGTTCAGAGTGAATAAACATAATAATGTGCGACACTCTCCGTGTGCGGTAGAAATCTGTTGAATTAAAGCTCACAAACTTAAACTAAACTTAAAACATTGTTTTCGCGTAAACGAGTGTTTTTTGTTTACAGGCCTGTAGGTTAAGATTGAAACTACTGTCTACTGAAAGTACTGTCCCCACTCGGTTATTCGAATTAGATTCGATTCATAAAATATACCACCGTTAAATATTATTAGCGCGTAAGTATTATATGCCGGTGAAAATATAAACCCCACTCTTGTGAAGAACGTTCCCGGTTTCTGTGGGAATTGACGCATAAAGGAGAAGCGGGGTTCATCTATCTCGTTATTAGAATTATAGGAACTCTCTCCCGCCCCCGCCCTTCTCACAACAGAGTTACAAAGACAGAGGCTGGAAATGACACAGGCCATTATCTCAGTGTTCTAGCCCGGTTGAGGCGATTATAGAGGGGATGACGGTAATGATGGGGGGTTGGTGCTAAGTCAACCCCCGTGCCGACCTGAGAAAACCGCCGCCGCCGCCCCTGTGTGTATCTTACCCGCGGCTTCCCCGAGTTCAAAAGTAAGACTCGCCCCGCGTCAGCACGCCCCGTCATAATTAAACCAAACTAAACCCCCCACTGACGGCGGTCTCTCAATAGTTTACGCGTCCACCGCGCACCGCCCGCAGCCCCAGCCGGTAACGAGCGCTACCTGGAAATTCCGGCCCTTCGCAAACATAATTAGCGCCCTGTCAAGTCTATATACATCCTCCCTAATGCCGGCAAAGAGCGTAGATCTGTCGGGGATCTATATGTTGCCGGATGACTCGAGATTCAATTTCATTCTCTCCCTGATGTTCGAAATGTTTCCAAAAATAAAAAAAAATGTTCCACGATAGTATTTTATTGCTTTTATTGCTGTGATAAATTATTTTAATGATTTTAGGGCGTCAACGAAAGCTCGAAACGTTTCAAACTAAGAATATAATTTTTACTACTTAATGACCAATAATAGGGTTCCTATCTTAGGGATGAATCCCGAAATTCGTCATTTCGGGATAACGGGCCGCAAGCTCAATGTTGTCCTGTTGTCGCCAGAAATATTCTTTGAAATCCAGTACGTGAATCAAGAATTTAGATTTAACCGCGAGTCAGCCATTTTATGATGACTGCTCTCCAAAAGCATAGTGTTCAAACATTATTCGCATAACATATTCAATGGCTCAAAACTGTTTATTGATGGGGGGCCTTGTTTGGACGTCGCTGTCAACTGTTATCAATTCTAAATTTCAATCTGGAACGGATAAATTAACATTTTCCCATTTGAAACAATGCAGCCCTCTCCGTATTTGTATTCACGGCCAATTAGCATTCCATTCTCTCGGTAATGTACTCGATCGTCAATCATGTCGCCGTGCACTGTTTGCGATATTATTACTGCGCCAGGCACATTGAAAATTAAAATAATTGATTAAGGTCTTCTAATTTGAAGATTATTTCTTTACATTTGGAAAATGGCAAATACGTTTTACGCGTGGCATAGTGATGATGATGTATTAAAATTAATGCGTGGATAAATTTAATTTTACATTACATTTTGATTCACTCATTGCACGAACTGGAGTAGTGACCAGATGGATGGAATGATAGGACACTTTTGACTTCCCTATCGCTCGTAGTGTACTGTGGAATGTTGTAAAAGCCGTGTCCATAAATTTTTGAAATTTATATTACAAATAACAGTACCTGTTTGACGGTTAAAGCGTGGAATGCTATCCTCAGTGCGTGACCCTATTTTGTTATGAGCTGACTGACAGAGACGAGTCGTTTTACCGGCACTGAAATATACGGCGATATTTTCATTTGTTTTATACTCTAAATAATTTTAATTTATGTGTCAGGTAAGATAAGCGACGCCTACTTCAAAAAAAATGACAACGGAGGAATGTTACCCTAATGGTCATTCACGGTTAAAAGATATCTGCGTTTTTACAGGCTATTTACGTTTTGAGTAATTTATATTCCGAACTAGTTTAATCATTTTATGGGATGCTTCTTATGTCGGTGGAATATTCGAACAATGTTCCCATATCAATATGTTACTTGGTTTGGACACTGCAGTAGTTTTCTTATAGATTTTCTGTCATATATAATTCGAAAGTAAATCTACCTGGAATGTTCCCGGAATGTAGGTACCGCATTAAAAATAAGCCGATGCCGGCGGTGGTCGTCCGTATATCGTAGGATAGTGTCGTGGGCTTGGATGAATCACAACCGGTAGGGGTTATCGGGGCCTAATATCGTCCGTCTTAAATTCGGGCCTAAATCACGAGACAGGCCCCGTGTGTCATGTCCCGACCAACCGTTCGTTAGCCAAGTTTACCGCCCGGCGGGACGTCCCTTCTATCGCCCGCTTCTCAATTAGGAGACAGTCGGCTTCAACCTCATAGGCGGCCGTTAATTTTATCCCGACCGAGCGGACAAACTCGGGACTTTGTAACCCGAAATATAGACTAGACCTCTGTTATATTGGTGTGGACTGGAATCCCGGAATAAAAATATTCGAGATGCGATCGGCCGGAATATCAAACTTTAAACGCCACTATCTGGAGACGTTCCCCGTGGCTGTGTTCACACTCAATTACATGTTCATATCTGAACATCAGAAGTTAAGCTCTAAACGAAGAAATTCTTTCGTCGAAAGGGCTGGTCGAGAGACAATATTTTATATAGTCTAGACCTCGCGAGAAAACACCTTGTCCCGGTAAAGATTATATAGATAATTAAATAGTTGTGCTGGACTCATTTCAAATACGACATAAGTAACTTTCATAACACTAAAATAAATTATTATATACAAAAGTGTTCTGTTATCTGTTCAGTTAAACTCCTGTACGAATAAAGGGCGGTGGACTCAACTTTCTTTCGATTGCAAATTTGAAACGTAACGATTTGATCGGTAAAAATGTGTTCTCATTTTCACTGTGTCGATTTCCTAGTGTCATCAGTCTCAGACAGATGTCGGGCAGTAAACTCGGGATGAAAAATTTCATAACTCTCGAGCGCGCCACTTGTTTATTGGCTGCATAAAAGAGAGTTTTATGGCATCGCCTTTTACTATAGAATTTTCCGCGGAGAACCGTTTGGAAAAGCGCCGGCGAAGAACTCGAACCGGGGAGTATGATTAATCTGCCGGGCTGGAGTGAGACTCCGCGGATTTAGGGGGGAGTATAAGTTCAACGGTATGTAATGAAACACGTTTTTTTAGGTTAGGTTAACTTTAAATAATTCGATTAGCATCAATATTCCTTGGTTTAAGTATTTTGCTTTTTTTAGCGTCGTGTTATAGTTTATCAACAAATTTTCCTTGACGATCAATAGGAGGATCAATTCGACAAATCCAAAATTCCCCGTCCAATACTGGAAATGAAAACAGTTTCGGTTAATATCCACTTTTATTTTAGCCAACCGTAGCCCGTGATTCGTGGCGGTATCCAATGACTTTTAGGGGGCGTATTCCCAACGCCGGATATAGGATTGACCGTTCCCGTCCTCGAAGTCCGAGGGAGTTACCGCGACCGCATAAAATTCCTATCCCCGGGGCAATACACGATTTGGCGGCCGGGAGTAATTCTCGCTGTGATTACGCCCCAACCTGATATTAAACGTTTATTGCGGGAAGTTTACAGTGGGGGCCGATTGTAATGGAACGGGCGCAAATTGCAAATTTAAGCGGCGGCGTCCGCCCCGAGCGCCGGACCCTATGCAGATGAAACTGCGGGACTTGTTTCCTCTGCCGCTGTCGCTTTTTCCGCTTTCCCTCGTGAAAAATCGCGCCCCCGCAGTAACCGGGAAATCCCGCGTTAGGATGCGGCGGTTGGTTCTTATCCCCCCCGGGGAATGGGACGACCGGCGCTGATGGCCCCTTTGTCCGGCCGGCCACTGAAATAAATACGAGCTCGGCCCCCGCTCTCATTCAACCCAGTGATCCCGTAATGGTACTTTTAGCGTCGCTCCAGTACTACCCCAACAAAAATGAGCATTTCTCCAGAGAGAAAAGCAAATTCCGTATTCAAATTTTTCGGGACAGTTAGTGTTCCCTAACTCATTGGTTGCATTCTGATTCGCCTTCATTATGACTTCTCTAGGATTACAGGAACACTGCTTTGAACCGAAAACCTGAAGTTGATATGTTAATTATTAATCTCCGAACCGTATAATTATTTATATTACAATAGTGAAATGCTTTTAATGTTGTACTTAATATAAATTAATATTTAAAATCGAATTATAAAATACAGTGTGTTCGCCAAAATTAACGAGTCTATTCTCTGTATATTCGAATATAAAACTACAGAGACCAGTAGAATATATTTTAGAACATTTAATTTAAGTTATTAGGATAATATTGAGGGGAACTTTATATGCATGATTAAATTCGTAATAAAATTGATGGCCTGTGTTCGGAATGATTGTGTTTGTTGTATTTCTTCTATTAAACGAGCTAAATATTAATCCGAACTGATCGTTATCAGCGATTTTTGTATGTAAACGTGATAGGTATTGGCCCATACTTTCGTGCAAATCTAAAAAAAATATCGCGTTCTCATTCCGCGTCCAAGATTATAATTCTACCGGAAAAAAGTCTCATTTCGGAATTCTTTCAATCACCCGATGTTTCCTTGACTGAATTCCGTATTCCGTGAGGATCGACACCGGTCTTCCAGGATTCACTCCCGGCAGCGTTTATTAACATATTTTCAAGATGGATTCCTGGCGGACGGAATCTCCGAATATGCGACCCGTCACCGGGTCGGGGGAAAAAATATTCTTCGGTAAGAAATTCCTCTGCCCCGTCGAATTTTTCTCGCCCTCCGAGAATTCGGAAAAGCGTGAAGGAACGAAGCAGGGGGTGGCGGCCGAAACGCGACCTTTCCGGTTCACCGGCCATTTATTTTTTTCTCTCGCTAAACGAACCTTTGATGTCCGACAGTACACGGGAGATATTTCAGCGTATTTTCTTTAACCCGACGAGCCTTAGAGGCCATCAAAGTCGACATCAGAAATCATAATTTTACGAAAATTCGAATTAACATTATGCGCTATTTTTAGCGTCGACTGTTGCAATAAGAGGAACAGTTTTTTCATTAATAACTCAATCGCAACGGTTCACTTACTGCTTTACATCGAATAGCGATAGTTCAAGATCACTTAATCGAACTGTTCCATAATTTTTTTTAATTACAGGGAATTTTTATAATTGTTCGTGGCCTAACACCGCCGGAATTTCTCATACACTGCATTATGAGTCAGAAGTTGTTACTGCTCTCGTCGACACGGGTCGATTATATAATATTTCTCACGTCGGAAAGAAGAATAAATTCTCGCTTATGTTCGAACCTCATTTCTAGATTTAACGAGACAATTTTAAAACGGACTGCTAGATAGCTGACGTTTTATAGATTACTTAAAAATATTCCAGTAATGATACTTTACAACTTGGACTCTGTAGCCAAGATTTGATCAATCTTGCATCTGCTTCTGGTTGCACAATATGATGACACTTTCATGGAAGACGCATGACAAGAGAAAGCAAGTTTGTAGCGTAGTATACGCCTGCAGTAGATGTAGGTTAACTGCCTTTACTGTACGCCTTCATCTCCTACCGTAAATTCATTTATTAATATAATAATGATTTTCAGTTACATCTTTGCGCGTTAAATGTATTTAATAATATTAGCTGGTTTGTTTCGAATATCGAATACAGACGTGAGGAAGAACGGGAACTGCGGGAATGTCGCCAAGTTAATGGCCCCGGCTGGCGGATCTAATAAAAATGTGGCGTAAAAGCGTCGCCCGATGTTGAAACGACAGAGGGAAACAGGCTATCGCGGATACGTTGGGGAGGCACTCCTCATCTCCAGTTTATTTTACGGCTATTGCACATCGGTTCCGATGTATTCTCCAGTTTATTGCGGCGGAGAAATTGCCAAATTGCGCCCCGAATACGGTACGAGGAACTGGAACCGGGGGACGTTTGAGAACGGCGGTCTACAAGTCTATAAGTATATCAGCACCACCATCGGACTAGCTATAGGGGCAACTCGTTCCCGGCTCTTGTCATAAACAGATTTTAAAATTTATTTCGTATTCACTCTGCGTTAGCCAGTAACGTGTTGAATCGAGTTAATTATGCGATGCATATATAACTTTCACAGAGCATTACATATTTCCAAATACGATAAGCCCCGTAATTTGACGAATTACTAAAGAAGGGGCTGAAGCTTAATTATCCGAATTCTAGTGAATAAGCTGCAGATCTTGGCACCCTCTCCTTTAATCAGAGTTACAAATTCTAATTGAAGGAAAATTCGGTTCTCCACCGGGATTTAGGGATCTTTGGGTTAGCTCCCTGTCGCTTTAACCTTTCGGCAGCGCAAATTGTACAAATTGACACTTTATTTTCTTTAAATGTACACAGGATCTTGTTTAAAATACAGAAATCAGTTTTCGTGGAAAACCAATTACGTGGAGACGAAACTCTTTAAATTGCTCTGGACAGAAAATATCGTGTTCAGATGTATATATTCGTTCTCCTATCGTTAACTGTCAAAAAATCAATATGAATTTAGCCAATCATGACAGATTATTCAAGGGAAATCTAATAGGTATCGCTTGCAATAATTTAGCTTTCTCTCTGCGTCTCTCAGGGCCCCCCCCCCCCATTTGACTTATTCAAAGAGTAGGTCGTAAAAAAATGAAGAGGGACCGAGAGAAGCATCAAAATTTCAGCCGGGTTAATGCGATTGGAGCCGGGCCGATGTGCAAGAATATACCGGGGTCTCTCTCTATCTCTTTCCCTCTCTAATCGGCGGTGTTCAATATTGAGGATTGCGGTCTTTTGGCTTGGCGTATAAACACGGCCAGCCTTGTTTACGCTCGGTGCGGCCATCAAACGAGCGTACCTGCACGCCGCCTTCTTCGCGTATACTTTCCAACGCCTCACTATCCGCGATGTGTGTACACTGGCACGCCTAACCCACTCCTATTCGGTGTTTATTCAGCTTTCTCTCCCCTTCGTACACTCTCCGTACTTTTTTCATTAGGCGCCGATATTACATTTCTATTTTCGACGGCGTACCGCGCCCAACTCCTGGCCTCGGGTTAAAAAAACAGACAGTCTACAGATATGTTGGTCACGTGACGACCGTGATAAGCACAGACAGGGTTACAGCTCCTGGAGAAACTAGAAATAAACATTTGATATATATCAAATGTGTAAACTGCGTTCAACTGTGGTTCAATAGTTCAAACGTAAACGCGTTGTGATTTTCCTACTATCATCTAATCCTGCACGGGTAATATTTGCGTAATTTGTAGAATTAAGTGTTTCGATTCATCGCAAACAATTAGTGTGGATTACCTTTCCTCGTATACGTTTATTTATTTTGTAGAAAATATTCAATATACACGTTCATGATATAATTGTAGCGGAGCTTCAGTGCTGTAATATTCGAGTGTTGCGATCTCCATTTGGAGCGAACATGTAGCCAGGGTTTAAAACTGATTACTTGTTTCTGTTGCTAACGTCGCCTCGGGGCAATTTCAGTGCAGCTCTGCACCTGCCTGCACTAGATGGGGGGGGGGGATGCCTTTACGTGCAGCGGACGCGTTGAATGCATCTGTTGTGATACGTTACCCGACGGCGGAACTTGTTACGGTGAGCTGAATCAAAATATTTACAGTGCAAACACCGATCAATGCTCCATTCTATTCCAGTTCATGTTTCGGAGGGTCAAAAACGGGTTTATTCAACCTCAATTTTCACTCCGCAACTCCGGACTGTTATTTTTACCGTCATTAATTCGTAGGCATTGAAAAACTTAAGTTTAATTATTTATGTAGAACTAGTTAATATAAATTGGAAAAAAGAATATACTAACATGCATCGCTGACGCGAAACAGACGGAAGTAACATTTGAAGTCGAACCAATGAAAAGATCCGTTTGATGTTTTTTCCAGTCCGCTCTCCATGTACTAAATATTATTTCCGCCACCGTTTTATATATATATATAACCTGGGAAATGTATTGCAGGCGGCATGAATGAGGTAGTGAGAAAGAAAGGGTTGATCCGTTCCACAAGTCTGAGCCCTTATCGAACCTTTTTTATATTGAATCTGGGACTGTCTCTGGCCGTCTGTTTTTTTTTCCTGCTCGTTGCCACCTTTTCCTCTTCAGGTCCCGAATTCGGGACTCTTCAGTCCTCCTTTCAACTTTGGTCCCGACCCAAACCTTAGCCTTTGCTAATAGACGGGAGTTTACTCTCCCCGGTAATTGCCTAATGGCCCCTTTTGCCGCAGTAAATAAGAATAATTGGGAATTGCATTTTCATTAACAGGTATTTACCAGTGCCGAGATAGTTACACTGAATTAGAGTGGGGGGGATCATAAATTCTCGGAGATTATTCGGAAGAGTTTCGAATCGGTTTGATATGTGGTACACTTCTTCAGCGGTGTATATTATAGGCGAATCGCCTACATTGAATTTATCTTCCAAAATGTCTTCTGTAGATCTCTCCCGGCAGTTTTACAGCCCGTTCAGATCAAATATTTTGTCCGGACTCCCGTCGTGGAGATTTTAAAAAACCCCGGGCCGCTCCCCAGGGAAACAGGGATTATTCGCTCTTTAATAACGTAGATTAGGCTTTACTGCCGCCCGTTTTCTGAAACGGCCCATCTCCGGCGGATTATTATCCGCCGCGGGTGAACTGAAAAGTTAATTTGTGGACACCCCATTTGATATTTCGTTTCAAGTTTTCTGGACGAAAGGAATAAATCGGGCGGAAGCCGGCGGCTGACAGAGCTCAGCGCCCGCCCCGCCCCATCTTCCCCCCACAGTCCTGGATTTTATTTTTAATCCTTTTGAAGTTCGAAATTATAATTCACGGGTGTGAAAGAGGCAGGGACAGATCTCTGCGACGCTTCTACCGAAGCAGGCCCTTTGCTCCGATTAAAATCAACCGTTTCGCGGCATTACCGGTGTACGATGTCTGTGAAATTGGAGTATTGAATTATTGAATGCCAACTATTTTTTCATTACCCAACTGTATTATTCGTTCTGTTCGGTTTGAACGTGCTGATATGATTATCAGAAGACAAAACGGAAAATAAGTTAACCTCTTGCAGCATTAAAATAAACTTACTCTCAGTGAAGCTTAACCCAATTAATTTGTTGTTTTATGGAACGGGTTGTATTTTTTATAAATACGGATATCTTGGAATTACAACTCGAAAATTCCTCCTTAGTCCTTAACATAAAAAATTAATTCGTCCTATTCTCTAAGCGTAATATTAATAAAAAATAGACACTCATGGCCGCATTGCAATGGCGAACGTCATCCACCAGCCCGACTAAATTGAAGCCACGTATGAATACATCTAAATCAGACCCGATGCTGTCCTAAATTGGGGAATGCACGAGAGGGGAAACGCCGGGTTAAATCGAACCTGGAAAACTTCATTGCGACTCGTAACGCACGTTCTGAGAATTTTCAGTTCAATTTGTTGCGTCTTAACAACCGCAACTGCGCACCCTTCCCTCAATTAGATCTTACTTATCCCCTCGAGTCTCAGTTCTCTCCCTTTAACATCCGAAATTCTTCTTCAGCTGTTTTTACTCTCCCATCTTGGTACGAAATAGAACAAAAATTAATCCCGTCGACACAATTGAAAATGTAAACAGCGTTGGATTTCTTATTTGCAGAAAACGGAGGTAATATATATCACCTCTTTTAAAAGTAATATTCATTCCTGCGTTTTTTCCCCGATCATAACTAATTTAAGACTGTAGGCTCGATGATATTAGCACTAAAATCCTGTAATGCCTTTAAATTGGAAGAGCATTGGAGTACCTCTATAGGGATCCTTGAAGAGCTCTCATCTTTCACAGCACACACTTAAGAATCCTGACAAACATTTTCCTTAACACGGCGGCTCATTAAATTCTGTATTCCTCCTGTGTTTACGTTCGTACCTTAATTTCTTCAGTATTTTTAGTTCATGTGAAATTAATAGGATGAATTTAAAATATTAGTGGGATAGAAATATGTGTTATTGTATGAACTAAAAAGGATGACCAAGGTTTGCATTGGCTAAAAGAGCATTAACGTGTTTTAGTGAAACATTAATTCAATTCGTATTATTTTTATTTCAAGTTTCAAATGGACGCGAGAGTAGAGGAATTCCTAAGCGATGTTTTGGATTCCACAGGCTGTTGGAGTTGTTACATGCGACGGCATGAGAAAAATGTGTTGCTTCTGAATGTCTATCTGTTCTGTTTTTTCGGCAAATGAAAAGTGATCGTCCGGTTTGATTTTTGGTGGCCGTCCAGTTGAATAATTCACAGTTTGCGCTCGCCAACGCCCCTACTGACCAACAACCATCCCCGGCCCAGAATATTTTTTGGATCATTTTTTATATTTTATTTTAATTTTTCTTTATAATCCCTTTATAATGTTTATAATATTCCACTAGTGCAGGCGTGTTCTGAACGCAACTCTGTTGTAATTTTTATAATCTAGTGAGTTAAACTCTGGGTTTATTCAACCTTTCTATTTTAATAAGCGGTCGAGAATTTGCCGTTCTTATTGACAATTCGAGATATTCCACCTTTCTCAATTTAAGTGGATAGCTAATATTTACCATGTGAAACTCGTACTCAGTTAGGGAAAACGTGTCGAGGTTAATTTGTTTACAGTTTCCTTCCCTTGAAATCGGCGCCTTCTCATCCGCCGAAGCTCCGGGGCCTGTTGATCGTTGGTTTTTATTTGATAGCTCAGAGGTCTGGGGGACTGGAGCTCTGCTGTCATTTCGCACATGCCGCCACACAGGTACACTCAGAACGTTCTATAATTACATGCAGAGGCCGTTCACCCTTCGTGTTAACTCACGGCGTTTAAGCCCCCGTCTCGTCGATACCATATCTGACAATCCCATCGATATTCCGGGGGACAAATACAAATATTACTATAAGCCGTCCTTATATAATCAATAATAAAATAATCGGATATATTATCAGTTCTCGTTCTTTTACATTTTTTTTTCATCCTAATATACCGCATTGGGAAGAGAATTAAAGACCGTGGCCTGAATAATAAAAATTACTGCTCTCCGTTGTCTGACACTAAACCGAATATGTGACTTATTTTCATATTCCGAACAACCGACTAACTGTATTTAAATGTTCTTGTGGTTTTTGTACAAGCAGAAAAACTGCAACAGATTATAACATATTATTATCGATGTTATTATGGCTTACTAGATTTTTTATTTCGAGTATTTTTATGATTTTTCATTCAATATTTTGTCATTACATTTCGGCCTTTTTCGGAAATTCGCCAACCTTTAAACGCAGTCCACGCCCCGAACAGTATCACGGTATTTGTATGCACGAGCTTGCACATTTATTAAACAATTTAGGGCACATTTAATACGTTGAACAGAACTGGGGGCACTAATTAACGGCGGATGTTTATTTTATGCAGCCGTCGATTAAACAAGTTTGCCGAAAGTATATTTAACGCGGATATATATTGGGGCGTTTATCTCGGGCCGAAAGTAATTCATGCAGGTTCATTTCTAATTATAGTGGCCCGCCAGCATCTGGTTTTCACGGGCTCCGACCGCCCGTGGACCGCATCCAAATAGGGCCCAAATGCCACCAACTTGGTTTTCATTAGTTTTTCCGCCCTTACACCGCCACTCTAGTTCCGACTCTGTACAAATTCTATGGACGAAATGCATTCCTCGCGGTAGCAATATCTTGTACTTGCAGTTTCGGAATTTCGTTGTTATTAAAATTACGATGTGAAAATACTATATAACATTGTTGGGGGCTAATGAAACCTTAAAGTCTTTATAAATAATAAAATAAGGTTGTTACTTAGCGGATGTTTGTCTATAGCGGGGGTTCTATATACCTCAATTCCAAACGGTTACAATTTCACGATTGTTACTCTCCTATTATTTGTTTACTAATTTTTGTGTATCAAACTAAAAATTGAAGAACAAAACCGATGAATAATATCCTTTACTCTGTATAACGTTAGTAAACAATGTTAATTAGGACGGGCCCAACTAGTTCCATTAACGCAGGGGACCCGAACTTTCGACTTGTCCCCGGGTGCATTTCAAAAGTTTTCAACTTTCGAAATAGTGCATTAGGCAAGGGATCGTTAAGGGCCACTAGATTCTGCTTAAGGCGGCGTGGGTTTCGACACTTTTACCTACAGTTTGGGGTTAGGAGCTTTGTCAGGATCCTCATCGCTGGAATTATATTAAGAATCCCCCATTTCGGAATGTTTAAATTAAGGAGTGTAATTTGCAGCGTAACTATTTCAATTATTTGAACAGCAGAGTGGAAACAGCTATGGAGAAATGATAATCGGCCAAAATTCATGGTATTATAACTTCATATTATAATGTAATCTAACTGAAAACTGAGACTTATAATAGATTAAAATGTTTGAGTTAAATATTTATTTATGGCGTTTCTGAATTTTGTTCACTTAAATGTTGACCTGAATGAAATTAGAGTAATATATTATTTTAATTCTCTTTTGCAATAAACAGTGGATTATTTTAACATCTGTCACACTCTCTTTAGCTTCGTTTATTGCACTTCCTTTATTTCACGTCTCTATATCTTCCAGGTATTGAAATATAAGTACTGCAAATTCAAAGAATGAAGAAAAAGCTGTTTCCAAGTATAGCATTTAGTACTAATAATATCACAAACTAACTTTTGGGATCGCGTAGTACTATTGGAAAAACCTTGGTTAGTAAGTTTTGTTCGCGGAAACTTTGGTTCATTAAAGGACTAATTTGTATCTGTGCTTGTACACTGCTGTCATCGATAAATTCTGATTGTGGACAATAGCGTTTGTTTTGTACAACAGCGTACTTTGGAGTAAGAAAGTAACGTTGGCCGCGGTTTATCGCTGACGACAGTGGACATCAATTTTAAGTATAATTTGACGAAAATGACAAATATGGCCGGTTATGGGCCATCCTGAATGGGGTGTGGGGGTGGGAAGTGGGGGCTCACCCTCTACATCAAAAGGTTGGGCGAGATAAAGAGGGCTTATTCTGTTCGGGGCGGCCAAGTCCTGACAGGCTCCTCTCGGTGAGGCGCCTCGGGACCACAAACTTTTTTAAGACTCGCCCAAATACCGACTTCCTTTCCTTCTTCTTTCTATCTCTGTCTTCGAAACCTCAAAAGGAACTTAACAATTTAAAAAAAAAGACAGATTTGTCTGGTATTCATTTTCGAGGGCCAGTTTCTTTGTGGCGGATGATGAATGGACGAAGAGTTGGTCCACCAAAAAAATGTATCCACTGTTTAAAAGTCCACAACTTGCAAACTAATTGACGGAGTTGTCTCATTATTGGTAGTGTTATAGTTTGTAGGTCATACAAGCGTTGTATTGCGTTGTTTCGTTTTGTCAGATGACAGTCGCCAGATAGTCAGTGTTTTGTTGTCAGTTGTACCTTGTTACTCGAGTAAACGTGGCTGGCGCAAGGCTTACATTCGATGAAAGGAAGTCAGTTTTGAAGTGGTATTTTAAGTACGAAAACATTAACGAGGTTCAACGGCAATGGCGAGATGAGTATCAAACAGAGCCAATATCCGACTGAACACGTTGTGCAGTCAGTAGTTTGTGCTGCAGTTCGGCGGAATCGTTTGTGTGTGGATGTTAATGGTGACCATTTCGAACACCTACAGAGATATCTTTAAGTTGGACTTTAAGCTACACTTTCACCAAAAATGAGACAACTCCGTCAATTAGTTTGCAAGTTATGGACTGTTAAACAGTGGATACATTTTTTTGGATCCCTCTGTATTTACCATATCTGTATAACACGAAGTTATCCAGAATAATTCGTTTAAATATATTAACTATAAATTTACATTTTGACAAATTCACTTTGACAACAATACGCTCGATTGGACACGATTCATCTCTATTATAGGTAAACCTAATCCGCACGATGCTGACCGTAAAACCGGAGCGATAAACCGCGGACGAAAGGGTTGATCGGACAGCAATATCCGATTAAAATTATCGATACAGCCGGCACTGCTTGTTAATTTGTACAAGGTCTTGTAATTATTCCCCCAACAACCGAGGATAATGGAAAACCGAAACCGGGCACGGGAGCGCAGTCGTGGGTAGACGGTATAATACCCGTATGACGAGATTTCCATAAGGGTTTTTTACATCACAAAAAAAAATCTAATCCACCTTTCAATTGAACCAAATCTCCTCCACTCTACGGCACTGGAGCCATGAAATTGCTTTCGTTCTTCTTCAAGCAATCGCCCGCCCCGACTTTGATTACCTGGCTACGCCAGGTTTAGTTTTTATTTGTTTTCGGATAACAATTTTAGAATGAAGTTGTTGTCGGGTTTCATGGTGGCCAACCTAATTGCGGTGCCAATATTTCGGGAGGCCCACCGCTAGCTATTTTTGTGGCTATGCTCGACAAAAAGCATACGGACCAAGAGATATTTTAATTTATTCAAATAAATATTTTATATTTCCTTTTCAAAGGCGAAATGGCTCTAAATCTAGACGCTCATAAGTATGTTGCGGATAATGGATTAGTACCTTTTGAATATGTTTTGGGAACACTTTTTTACCAGAATTATCCCATGGGCCGTTCACTATTGGTATTGGCGATCACAAATTTCGGTGTTGTTGTTGTTGTTGGAATAAGCGACTGTCCGTAGCAAAACGCAGTTTCGGTGAGTGACTACCGCAGACCGCCGATAAACGTACGCAGTTTTTGCCACCACTTTCTCGTACCGATGAAAGTGGAAGACCGCCTCGATTTCGCAGCCGAGAACCGATTTCCTCCGGCCGATTGAAATAGCTGATTCTCACTGACCCAGTCTACTGCACTTAAAAATTACTTTTTTTATAAAAAAAAAAATTGAGAACCCGAGTTGAGAAAAGCGGTATCGGTTGAAAAATAATAATGAAGGGGCACGATTCACGATCACAAGAGGTAGAATCTGTATAAGTATAAATCGGATAACAAAAATTAATTTATTTGAATACACAATATTTTTTTATTGTTTGTTTGCAATATTAAATAATTTATTTAATATAGTAACGATAAGTGGCGCCGCAAATATGTTCCACCCAGTGACGGACAAGCAATAAATTAACCTCTCGGGGTGTCGGCACTATCGGCCTGTAAACCGGATGCGACACCGGTTGATCCTGGCGGCCCTTTAAAACTGACGCAATCAAAGTTTGCCGACTAAATTTTAATTTATATTAGCAGGGGAGGTTCCACCCCCCAACCACCCCCACCCCAGTACGCTGCCCCCGATACCCTCCCCGCTGGTTGGCGCGGGCAGCCCATGAATTTTCATCAGGTTTATGCGGCCGACGTGTCCCCCTCCACTCGCGGTTTATATTCAAGCAATTTCAGAAACCTAATCGAATTTATCGGCGGGACACACCAAACTAGGGGCGCTAGAACGTACGGACGAATGTAAAGCGCGTTGAGAAAATGGAACTGCTGGATTGAATACAGTGTAGACAATATCGGATCGTAATCAAAGTAATGCCGGTTATTTGAGATATTAAACAATCGTAAATTTTATGACGTAGAAAACGGACCACAAGTCATTTCGGTACGCCTCGTATATGCACTGTACCGAACATTTCCGATCGACTACTCTATGATAGAGATAACATTGTTATACGATCGGCCAACATAAAGGACATTATTGAAGGTTAATGAGTACGCTGACCCTTCGAATGATGTTAAAGCGTCCTTTGAATGATCGATTTGAGCGTTCAGAAAACTCTTCTGCTCTGAACAAAAAAGAAAAATCGAATTTGGTGATAATTAGTTATTCGGATAAATTTATTTATGAATTCTCCAAGCCATATGGTCCGAAATTGGGCACTAGCAGACTGAGGACTGCACCGTATGCAAGTGTCAGGACGAATTTCCTCTAACACTTGAATAATTCATAGGCCATAAATTCAAACTCGACGAAAGACAATTCGAACTTGTAATGAAGTCGGTTACATCGACTCTCGAACTGCTATACAGTTTGTACATCTTGAATTGATTATAATCGGACGAGTCCGAGATCCGAAAGACAAACGTTGCCGCTCCCAAACAAGATAAAAGAACAATATCGTCGAATGAAATAGAAACATTACACAGGGGCTCACGTCTTCTGGAAGGCCAATTCAAAAATATTTCTGAAAAAGTACTAAAAAACCGGCATTCTGTTATTATGTTAGCATTGCCTTCGACATTGCTTAACAGTCGATCGCGAGCTACTGGTAGCTCGCGGGGATATTTTTATTTTTATGTTAAAATTAAAACCTACCTATTCTAAAGTATTTTCTTCCTTAAATGAATCCAATAAATTTATCAAATAAAACTTCATTCTATCTGCTCTTTGAGTGCCTAGCATATACCGAAATTGTATCACGAGAACTGTTAATATTGTTTATTTGAAACTTTAAAATCGGACATAAATCCGAAGTTTTCATTGAATTTAGTGGGCGGGTCTGTATAGTGGAAGCCGTACGGAAATTGTGTTGCGGGAGGGGCGGGGGCGAGGAGACGGACGTGGGCAAACATCGGGTCGCAATCAAGTGTTTAGAATTAACTGCCGACCCCCGGGAGGGACCGACAACGAAAACCGGGCAGAAAATGTTTCTGAGCGGCGATGCGGGGGGATGGAGCGAGGGAAGGGGAGGAACACGAGTGATTTGTTCCTGGGAAACCGCACGGGGAAAGTAATTCTAGGGCCGGACAGCTTTACCATCCCCCCAAGGCACCCCGGCCTCGATTGGAAGGGCCTCGACCACCGCCGATTATTTGGGCTCCGCAGGAGGCGCGGGAAGGAGCACCGCGAAGCCACTACGCCACTTGGCGTTTTTCCACCTTATTATAGAGTTCTGACTCGAGGGCTAATTATTCGTCGAACTAATGAAATTATGGATTCGACATTACGAAGTTCACAACTTGGAGTAACGTTCAAAAGAGAACAGAGTTTACCCCTGAAGGCATGCTGAGAGTGCATTGTTCTATGCAAATTAATGGTTGATGAAATAATTAAAATTGAATCATTAACGTAGAACATTATATTTTCTCCGAAGGGATGTATCCTGTAAAATAATTTTTTTACATAATAGATCTTAAAAGTTGATCTCACTAAAGAGTTCGTGCTAATAAATTTCATCGAACTAATGTTAACTCTGCATCAAGCATAAGCCACCGTCTTTCTGTTTCCATTCTGAAATAATGTCTCAACTCTCTCACGGTTCGGGTATTGTAAACAAAAGGGCACTGACACAGAAGGGGAACTGGGAACAGGGACTACGTGACCGGACGTAGAATAGGACAATAGGGACAAAAGTGTTTCAACAATGAGGTCGTCACTTGTCAAAGAAGGTAGCGGTCCCCCACCGGTACGCCCTTAAGGGCTTTGCAGGCATGATTTTTCGGTGGGCGTCGACAATTTTCCCGCACATCTGGACTTCAGGCGCTAAATATACAAGCTCTTAAGTGTGTCTGTATATCTGACGCTGTTTCATTTATAGCCGCCTGTTAATTGCAACGTAAATGATTTACTGCAGCTCTTAACACGTTAGTAGACCGCAACATTTAGTGCGAACAGCATACGGGTTGCCGCGCCGTTACGGAAATCTCAGTAATATTCCTTGGGCAATTAAGAATCAAGAGGAAATAATTCGATTATAGTTACTTTTTGTACTTATCAAATTTGAAAGTACTAAAATCGTTCTAGATGATTTTCATTGAGGAATTTAAGAGAACCCCGGATTATCAGTATTGTGGTTAACTCAATTCTGTTTTATGGTTTCAATTTTTTCCGCGGTAATCGCGGTTCAGAAGTAATATTTCTGAACATAACATTAAAATTTAAGGCTTATAGTGGTAGTCAAGATGAAAACACGAGAATATTCCGATCTTGTTAGGAAATCCTACAGTGAGAATAATTGATCGGGCTTGTAATTATTAATCTTTTCTCGAATCCTCTCCGCCGTTTATGATGGATTTATAAAACGGGACTAATATTTATCCTGAACGCGGGGCGGGACAAAAGCCGCCCTGACTGGCTTATTAATTTCCGCGGGGAGACGGAGAGAGAGAGAGAGAGAGAGAGAGAAAGAGGGAGAGAGAGAGAGGCTCATCATCCATTGTGCCGCGTATAACGGATCATCCCCTCGAATTATTTTCTCCGAATAATTGAGACCTGTTATGACTGTCGCTGGGGGAAGGTTTCAATTTCTGGAGGGTCCGGATGGTGCTCCGCCGCCTAGACCTCGTCGGCCCACTGAGGACGAGAGCGAGAGAGAGAGGTCCTTTTCCATTATTGAAAGCCGGCTAATCAACGCCCCGTTAATATTGTATGAGCCCCTGCTGGAAGGATGGGAAACTAATTTTAAAAGCGGTACTGGGGGTAGGGCAAAGAAGAGGAGCCGCCAGTGAATTATAAACGTGGAAAATCGAGACGCCCTAACCCTCCAACCCCTTACACCACCGACGCTGTTTTGCATTTGACCCCGGCCCCTTTTATTCCTGCATGTTCAAAGTATAAGTTTTCCTTATCCGCTCGCTTATTTTGTTTTAACCGAAACCGGTTTCGAATTTTTATCGGTAACATTTGGGGGCTGAAAAAATAATATCCTTCAATTTTGACCAGTATCAAAGAAGGCACTCGGACTTATGTTATACGAAATATAACTAATATTAGTTATTTTAGCTCTTCAGCTACTCCCTTATGAGAGACACGTAATATCAAATATCTAAATGTAGAAATGCGGGAACTCCCGGTTGCGTTAACTGCGATTTTACCGGTCAGTTAATTGGGATCAGGAAACTATTTTTGCTGTCTCGCGATGAAATATTGAGTTCTGTCTGAGCGAGCTTCACCGCTCCAGATACTGATTTAGCTTTTTCCTCCTCTGTGCCGACGACATATTGTTCCATTAAGGTTGTTCCTGTCATTGTTCGGAATTAGCCGTTTTCGCTTCATTACGTTCGCTCCGGGTTTCATGCCGGGAGTTATCGTCGACATACGTATTTTTCTCTTGTAGCTATCTGTTATTGCACAGAACGACTCAGTGACATTTCTGTTTATGTGCTATAACATCTCATAAATTAAGCATCACTTTTTGTATTAGTAACTACTGTTGCACCCAAACATCTTCCCTGTCCGCTTTTCAATTTCTGTTATCCATATTATCTGTCATTTGCAGTTTTTTCTTAGTTATTAATTTCTGTTATACATAACCTATGTTGTGTGCAGAACAATCTGTAAACAACCCACAAAAGAAAATGCATGGTGTAGGATGACTGTAGCAGCCTAAAACTCCCCTAAATGATCCCGACCGACGTCTTCGGCAGTTCCCCTTCTGGGTGCCGTAACTATTTTTTTCTATTTTTTTTCTACTGCGCCTCCGCCTGCAGCGCGGTCTCGAGTGTTTTCTAGTGCCGCGTTTAATATTGTTTATCGCGCCGGATTTATCTTAATGGGATAGCCCTTATCGTGTTTTATGGCGTATTTCACCCCCCCGCCCCCGCCGGCGTATCTCCCTGTAATTGCCGTAATTCCTGCCCCCGGTCAAACACTCGAGACGAAACGTTATTTTCGGCTGACGAGAGCGATCCCTAGAGTGATGGTCCCGAGTCGAAGCGACCCTGCAGTTTATTCGGGCTTCGGGCCGATAGAACTCAATGGGCCGTAAAATTAGTTGTAAAGTAGTAAGACTTTACGTTACAACAATAGCTCTTAATATTAAATTGGTATAATAAAACGTAGGTAAATGCTAGAATAGTTTAATCTGCTAATGCGAGGATAGAACTGATTTTTAACAAAACAATTTCTGTTTCAGATTTATTGGGAGTCAGCGCCTTTGGATAAGCTTCTTCTCCTGGAGGTAAGCCAGACATTTTTACTTATACCAATAGTTAAATATACAATAGGTTGATTGGATTGATAGGTATATTTATTACATTAATTTTAACACTAGAATCAGATCCGAAGAAAAAATTGAAATATTTTCATACGATTTTTGGCCCAGACAATATTTTTACTTTAGCGAACCGCAATGGTAGTTTTGGGGCATATCTAAATGTAGGCTAGTTAAACATTTAAAAGCCAGAAAACTTCCTTATGCGGGGTGAAAAAGTGTTCTGGCTGCGCAGTCTGATGAAAACAAACGCGGCCGCGGTCCGGCCCGGGGTTGGTGGGCGACGCCTCCTCAGGGCCCCGGCTAATTCCTTTTCGCCCCGAACCCTAATTCCCACTCACTCTTAGTTAGGAGGGCGGAAAACTTCCACAGGGGCCAGTTTTACAAGTAAACTCCTACTTCGGGCGTTGCGGCGGCGGGGGGGGGGGCGCCTCTCCGGCCCGGACGATAAAAGGGGTCATACCCGGGCGTTTTATCGCCGGGAGTACGCCGGCCTGCCCAACTTCCCAATTAGACGTCGGCCTTTTGCGAGACCTCCCCCCCCCACCCCGAAATTTGTGGGGCCCCGGGAAAACCACACGCCTGTGATCCTTGTGGTAAGGTGTCTCTGATTAGCCTGCATACTGCTAACTGACTATCACAGATTCCATACATCATTCGTGTAGTTTTACGCCACTGTTTCCAAAACGGCGTTTACCAAACCATTACCAATTATTCGGGCCTAATACGTTTTAATGGATATTTAAGAGCGATTATTTGAAACTTCTGTTCCGAGATAGGTTGCCGTTCTGAATATTGCCCTGCGGTGTTTCCGATTAGTTGAAAAACGTTTTTGAAAAGACGCCTCTCTGTCGGGTTTAGATATTTCACGGTCGGCGACCACTTCCTCCTCCCCCCCCCATCCCCGCCGCACAGGCCGGGGTTTATCAGATCGGAACGTTGGAATACCGGGCGCGTTTGACTCCGCGCCTCTGTTTTCGGGATTGAGCGTGCCGAATTGGCACGGCCGAACAATCGGACAATGCCGACTGAGGCCGCAACAGAGTCGGCTGCCGCCTCTTTGTCGGCCCTATTATACAGCAGGCCCGGTTGAACAATGACCGGCTAAACGATTGAATCATCCAGTCGCGTGTGTCGCGTCGAGTGCCCCGCAACAACATACATTAGGGATCCCAGTGATGGCTCGCGACATTAAAACATTTACATAACAATCACTACACAATGGAGAGGAGAGTTCATTACTTTCCAATACTTTCGTATGTTCGCCTGAGTGTCGCTACTGAATTATTTTCATCCATCGCTCATAAGAGACGATATGTTTAAAAATGTTTACTTAGTCTAATGCTAATGCTTCAGAATCCACGGGTAGAAGTCTACCATAAAGCACAAAATGACTATATGAAGGGAAAATATTACGTAGTTAGATTATTTCATACGCGTATATTGTTCCGTACTATTTATTCCAATTTAAAACCCGATTTAACCCAGAAGTCGTTCCCAAGAAACTAATCCAGATTGTCTTACAAACTTCTAAGTGATAGCCCCCTAACATTTAAACTTGTCATCCCGGCCCTCCTGAAATAATTACTTAGGAGTCTTAATAAACACCCGGATGGTTCGTTTGCGAATAATTGTTTCGGGAAACTTATTCGGCGGGAAGAAACTTGTGCGGGGCGAACGAAAAGCTATAATTTGGAATTTTAATCGGGTCCCCCCCCCCTAAGCTAAGTCTGTGTGTAGGCTTGGCGGGAGCCGGGAGCCGGGAGATAGTGGGGGCCCCCGCTAGCAGTCCCGTCCTCCAGCCCTAAAGATAAGGAAGTTTTACCCGTTCGTTATACCCAGTAGGCCGCGTCCTAATAACTTTAAAACGCGGCCTCGTTTCGTTTGGATTCGGGCGGATTTCCCAACCGACTGAATCCCTCTATTTAGCCAAATTGTCATATTACGAACGCCTTAATAAATGCACACGACGGTTCCCAAAAATTTATTCTAGAAAATCCCTAAAATTAATTGAGTCGCTATTATTTAATTATTTCAACTTGTTGTCTCCAGTGTGGATCCTGGTATTTCTCTTTGTGAATACATAGGTTTTGTATGTTATTCAAGTCCATATATAATGCACTATCCTTGTTGCACTACATTTTAATAGTTAACCATTTGTTAGTTATTAAATTGGCTCAATTCCGATAAAATCGTGCTATTCGTTTTATATACTGTACTGTGAGGTTATAAACTTAAAAGTAATGTTTCTAAAAAGACTGCGATTAATTTTCGGTAGGCAGACTAATTCTATCTAATCAGGGATCTGTTCTATTTAGTGGGGGAGGCTAAGAAATCCGTTCTTACAGCGAGTGGGGCCTGAGACTTGGCCAGGTCACGGCCCTAATGTCCGCCCTCCCACCGCCCGCTGTTTTTTCCCGTCTTTCTTAGGCCCTTCTAGGGCTTTATCGAGTGGCCCTGCACGGCCCTCGCGGGGCTTCCCGCCGGTAATATCGCCTACATGAACTAAGGAAAACTCTCGTCCATTTCCCGTAACTCACCCGGGAATTTATTCATAAAGCCTCCGGGGGAAGGTAACCGTTCGGTTGGACAACCGATCTAAAAAAGTAATAAGAATCAGATATTTTGTTTCCCGAATGGAAAACAAAATATCTTATATAAATTAATATTGCATATTAGACTTGATTAAAATTAGAATAGCAATCGAGGCAAACAATGCTCCCTGGTATGTTTCCAATCTCGCTCTTCAACACGACCTCAACATAATGTCTAGCCACCCAAGTTATAAAATCCCAGTTTCCCATATATATTCCCGTCTTTCTGCTCACCCCAATCCTAGGGGTCTAGATTAACAAATCAGGAAAGTGTTACCAGTGGATGATTTGTACATCGTGTAAGATTGTTGATTATGAAAAGTTGAAATTATTATGATTGTTTATAATCCGTCCAGATTCCTTAATCCGTGGAATACCTGCTATAGGAGAACAGTCGTATCTTATTTTATAGGCCATAATGATATGGTACATCCTAATTGGAATTTATTATCAGTTTCGGGCGTCTTAGGAATTATTAGATGCATAATACTCTAACGGGGATTTTCAGCGCGGGGAACATTTCACGTACGCAGTAATTCAAATTTCGTGACTCAGACCTCATTACAGTTTCCACGCTGGTTAGTAATTTTATGGCGGACATAAAACGGCCATTACCCGGCGTGTGAAGAGGTGCATTGTAGGGACACTGTGATTTACAGTGTTCAGCTCAACAGTTTTACGTCAACTTCCCGTTCACCTTTCTGTAAAATGTATCACAAGATGGGTGTACAGGCCACAAGTATAGGCGCTGTTTTTTAAAAATAATTAGATTTTAATTTACTAAAATTATCATTGTGTGTTTTCTATAAGGGAATTCAAAAGTTCTTCTTGATTGATTATTTCCATTTGTTATTACAAATAAAGTGATAAAAATTATCATCAAACATGCCAGTTAAATATTCGACGTTATTTTACTATATTGTAACTTCCTTTCCGTTAAGGCCGCTATCGCAAGTGCCTTCCGTTGTCTGATACGCAGTCCATTTAAAATAAATAGCCTTTGAAATATCAGAATGCCTACAGATATGACTCCCAATTAGAAAAATTCTTAAGTCTCTGTCGTGCACGTATATTACTAACATTTATTTATGTTTCTATTTTTGTAGTTACTCAATGGATTTTTATACAATCCATTGCGCACTATCGGTTTATTACAATTTTTCGGTTTATTGAGATTTCAGTCTGAGTCCCAGCCTTACTCGTTCAGTAGTATAGCGTGCGATAAACAAAAGTCACACAGCTTCGATTCGCCATTTTTTGAGCAGAAACGTTTTCATCAAAGAACTCCGAAGTGTGACTCCTCTTTTAATTAATTACTGCCGCGAAATATCAGACTTTCAGAGGCAATAGAAACGGTTCATTTTATAGTTGTTTCTGCCCGGATCCTTTCGGGCTCCTCTTGGTTGACTGCGACAGGTCATTAGGGTCGGGCGGGCCGTCGCCGTCACCGCCGTGCAGAACTTAACGCCAGGGTTCTGCACCGTTCTATGGCGCCCGATGGATCGCAACGGTTACGGCTCCCGACCGGCATATTTGCCCTCCCGAAACGCCCTCTTTCGTCTACCGTAAAAATCCGCGGCCCGATAATCCGCCACCGCTCTGGACCGTCGCGGACGGGAGCCCAGTTCACAGCAGATAGTCAACTAGAAATTACTGTCTTTTACTTTTGCTTTCTTCTTTTAATCCAGCCACGAATCGTATGGTACACTTTCTAAATATAGGGCATTGGAAAAATACGCAGAACAATAAGACAAATACGCGCACAGTCCCTCTGGCCTATCACTCTGGCACACGGTGCGAGCACGGTCAGGATGCCCCAAAAGCATCACGTGTCTCTGAGCTACTGAAGGTGGCCAGCAGCCGAAACTAAAAAAAAAATATTATTTAATTCGGAAATAATTTAATAACATAATAAATGCTTAATTTTTGGTGACGTGAACAATTCTGCAAATATTTACTAAAAATAAAAAAACATTCGTGATTTAACGAGCGGTTTCACAACTGTTTACCTCTAGTATATAGCAATTGAGGATATTCCGTATGTATATTGAGAAATTAAATCCTGTCATCAAATCCAGTAGGGCAGGGGGATAGTCTTTTGGCTATTGGGGGCCATTGATCTTGAGTTTTTAAAGGTAACTGTTTAGTCGGCACATCTCTGATGTGCCTTCGGGCCCTCTGAGGCGTCGCCTATAAAACACGCATTTCTCCGGTATCAAAAGCGTTTGGCTCTGTTTCGGCTTTTAGCCGGGTCTATATTTAACATTTGTATCTAGGCCAGCCGGGCCTTCCCGGCCTAGCGTCCGTCCCGTTAAAATATAATGCCTTTCCATTTACACGCCCCGTCTGATCGGCCCTAGCGGACGGACAGGCGAATGGGGTTTATATGTTAATGCTATACAACTTTCGGTAAGATGGCTGGATCCCGCCGGGAGATCCTCGGGCAGCAGGTGTTGTAACCCTATACGCCCCGTGATTCTTCCCCGTTCGGAACGAGACTTGTGCCGGTTCCAGCATAAAGGTTTATCCCATTCCCGGCTGGAGCTCCCTCGGGTGTTGTCTGCTTTCGCCGAACTCTCAGTCCTACCCTGATGATGGGGCCAATAAGAATCTCGGACAGATAGGCAGGGGCTCACCTGCTGCCCCGAGGGTCTATAAACTTTACTTTTTCGTAATCTTACGGGAGTTTGTATAGAATTAATTGGAATTCTGGTCGCGGACACTTTCGCTCGTGCTCGAGGTTATTTGTCTTCCATTACTTCAGTATTAATACCGGATCCCTGCCCATAATTGATCGTTACTTACTTTTGTAACCCCTGGCATGATTTCTCGACAGATTAAACGAGTTTTAGCAATTACACTGTTTACGTGCGCGTAATAACTACAAATATGTTTTTATTTAAAAATTGTATACAGTGTAGTTTATTTAATGTATAACAGAGGTATAAAGAACTTACTGCGTACTTAGTTTTTATTATCAGTAACATACGATTTTGTTTAATCATCAAGGCTGGTAAATCGAAATATGCATTCATTGAATTGCATTTACTCACTTAGTCTGGGTCGTTATTGTGATAGAGGTGGAGTTATTCCGTTCTGAAACACACAGAGATAATACCGGCTATTACTATCCAGGATGCTCAGATAACGTTACCTTTGAAACCTGACTGAGTCCGCAATTGGAGTACCCGCAGAGTCTTACCGGGCGACAGCGAAAAATGGGCACGCCGCCAGATTTCGATTAGGCATCCCGTAACAACGACACTCGAGAGGAAGCTATCTTAGCATCTCATATTATCTTTCATTTCCATCTGCCGTTAACTAAAGCATACCTTCAAATAAAGATACGATACGGAATTTCAAGAAGGGTCTAAGTGTAGGAAGATTAAAGGATTAATTTTAAAAATACGACACAATCAAGACAGTTCCTAACTTGATTGATGGGCGCTACTGAGGTTCGTGAAACGAAACCTGTCTATTATTGATAAAAGATACGCTATAATCACACTGTCTGCACTTTGTTATACAACCGACGCTCGTCTCTATATTTAATTGAGATTAGATTCAAAGCCATCTTATTTATTTGAAATTTTAGGCGTCAAAAAAAATAATGCAGGCCGCCTTGGAATTTTCTGCCCCCGCTGGCAGATATAGGTCGCAATGTATTTATTATGAAAGTGGAAACGGAGGCCAGGAGCGCCCACATAACTCTCGTATAACTCCCATAACTCCGCCCTCGTATTTAAAACACGATTTTATTTTACACCTGTTGGTCCAATTTTACGATCCGGGGAACGACAGTCCGGGACAGTTCCGCAACTGGCGCCCCTTTCCGATCGCGACAATAATTTCCGTACGACACTTTGTACTAACCTTTTCCCAACTAAAAATAGTAATAAATTTATCTTCCTCATCCATATATGTTGGAAATAAGTACGATAGTATTGCTTTTCTTTGTTCAAGTTTCGGAAATTAATGTTAATGTCTCAATTTGGAGTTTTCCTCTTATTTATATTGGTTTTCTAATATTCATATATTTCTCCCAGTGACCGGCGACTAGTTGCGACTCGAATTAATAAACGATTCAAGCGAACGCGTCCGTAGCTCCTCTTCGGTTTTTATTACAGTCGAAAATGCCAAGTGGAGACCATCGCAAGCCATAAATTGTTGGCTCAGAGGACACATCTTGCCACTCCGCTTTTTGTCGCTTCCGGCCGGCCGAAGGATAACAGGTTTGATAGTGCCGGCGAAAGAAAACAAGAGATTTGCGAGGGTTTGAAACGCTTGAAAATAGAAAACACAATTTATTTTCTCAATATATTATTACGATTCGGTAATTGAGTCGTGAGGGCTCGTTTCATCTGTCCTAGAGTCAGTGAGACAGAGAAAAAAGAATGAAGTTATATTAAATCTATAATAATCTACATTTCTAATAGTACTAACGCGAAACGAAATAAGACGAGATATCAGATATATATATTTCGTATTTCTAAATAATTTTAAAATTTGACCCTCCGGCTCAGATACTCTAAACGAAACTGCACTCATTGATTTTAATTTTTTTAAAAAGAGTGCTTTACGATAATGAGGAACATATATCGATTGTTCTGGGTAGAATTGTGATTACCTTTTCTTGGCGAGACCTTGCAAGGCCCGCAACGTCCATCAGGGCCGGTGTATCTGAATTGGTTAATTTTACACCACCTATTTTTGGCGCTGGTAAAAGGTTGACCACCTCGTCGTCGATTTTGGCCACAGATCCTATAGACCCCCACAATATATATCGCTGCCAGTATGCAACAATGCTGCTGCTTAACGTTTCTTTTATTTTTTCTTTCTGTAGCGCCTATTTTTACACCGCTTGGTTAGTCTTTGCATCGACAGTTTGTGTGAACATCTTGGGTATGTACATTTGATCCCAGTAACAGATCGGCACTGGATTGTCATCAGAATGTCTGTTGGAACCCACGGAGCAGATTTTAATCTTTGATGGTCGTATTTTAAACAACTTCTGGGCTCGAAATTATTTCTTATTTGTGGTTAAGCATTTTTAACATTTTCAGTTAAGAAAGAAAGAAAACAAGATGAAAGCCATTTAATAACGCGCGATTAAATAAGAACGGATATTTGTACTCCTGTATATTATGCGCAATGTAATGGGTTTATAATACTGGTGAATATTATGGGTTGCGCTTCGATCAGTTCCGTTATCTTTATCAGTTTCGTTGATGCAAGCGTTTGTATCATTGCAAAAATATTCCATTCGGGTGACAAACGATACGCAATGAAATGGAATGACTTTGCCGTTTCTCGCCTTTCCCGTCGTTTTGGCACATAAGAAAATATATTTAAATAGGTCATTCAAATAGGTATTATATACGTATAATTATAATTAATTTTTTCGTTTTAAAGTTTCAGTCATCCTACTCGATAACTCGAGTAGGATGATTGTAAATCATTTTTGCCCTTATATATTCTCAGTATTTCTAGTTGCCGCTAGAAATCCGTATTCCCGATTGTGGTAAAAAGCGACATTCAGTCGTCCCGACTGGCGAGTACTGCTTGAATGGCGGACACCTATGGCCTCTAATGACCGGTACGGTAATATATCACCTTATATATTATGGGCGGGCTTTGGCCTCGACCCGTCGACAACTGGCGGTAATAAGGAAGCTCCGACGTCACCGAGCCGTGGGGGACCGCCTGCATGCAAACGCTACTCCTCTCCCTCTTCCCGTCACTGAAATTCTTCACAACAGTCTTCGCCGAAACGTTTCGTCGCTATTATTATAGCGGAACACTAGTTGTTATAGTATTTTTATATATTCATTCGTATGGACTGTCTGAATGCAATAACGAAAAGTTTCCTTTTCGGTACAGCTATGAATGGTTCAATCGATTGCTTTCTCCGTCTGTAGGCCGCTATCTTTTCCTTGTAACACTTTCGCGCTGAAGATTGAGTCTCAGAAAAAACATTGCGGAATGTCTCCGGATTTTCCAAAACTAGCTTTGAAATTCAGTAGTTTATTTGATGTATATATAATATATATATTTATATGAGCAAACATATGTATGCTCGTGTAAAAAAGGATTGGGAAAAGAATCGCCCCTCTCGCTTCTGGAAAGAGAACCCAAGGGAAAGATGATCGAGTGGGGAGGCCCTCGTTACAATGGTTAGACGATGTAGAAGAGGACCCGGAGTAGAACAGTAGTAAGAACATGGAGAGGGTTCGGGGATGATAGGCGAGAGTGGGACTTTTATGTTGAGTGAGGACGAAGCACTACAAGAGCTATAGAGCGGCCTCTCCTCCAGAACTTTCCGCACTTGGCGCTCTTTTCATAACCAATCCAGCCCCGGAACGATACTTTCCTACACCGTGTGTTCACGACGAAATTTAAAAGATAATTGATTGTTTCTTTAAAAAGTTTCTACGCATAATAATGTTATATATTGATTCGGAATACCTGTCTTCTCTGGTCTGCGAAAGGGTTGGAATACCGTAGATTTCACGTTCTTCCGACTCAGGTTTGGTTTTTCCCTGAACCGATTTCGACCAGTGACAAGTGACTCACACCGCTACTGAAGGTGGCGGGCGGCCGAAACCGGTCCAGCAAAAGACGAAACCAGCGAGAGGAGACGGAAGAACACGAAATCTACGTTATACTTGCACACCGTACTCGTCTTAAGCCTCGTCTTCCACCTACTGGATAAACTTTTTATGACAGTAACGGTATACTGATAGCGACAGGACGCTATAACGGTATTGCAGAGCGAATGCGGCCGAAACCGGTCTTCGGTCCAAACAAAGGGCAGTAATGACATACATCACTGCGCGCGAAAACTCCCCACCAACAAATATCCGAAACTCTCGCTATCGAATTTCATTACTGTCAGTCTCCTTTCGATGCGTTCAAGGGAATGTCTTTGGCAGAAATTGTGTCCAGAATGCCGAGTTGGTAGGGCCGAGTTGGTAGAGCCGAGGTTGGTGGGAGAGCGTGGGTCGGTCCCGCCTCCTTCCTACCGCCGCTGTACGGTCTCAGTCTGGTGCGGATCGCCAAACCGTCACCACCGTATTCTTCTTACCTTCCCCTCTCTCTCTCTCTCTCTCGCTCTCACATTTACACTGACACAATTTTATTTTCGAGACGCGCTCCCCGGATTCGACTTCACTTCGGTCACCACTCTCGGTTGTGCTTACGCGAGTGAAGTGTCTCTGACGACAAGTGCAGTTCTAGGGCTTTTTCTGTACGCTCGCGGTATATTACCGAAACAGGTAAGGCCGCTTCTCATCTTAAATATCGATTATAAATTGTAGCTTCGTGCACTCTATCTATATCTTAATATTGCCACAAGTGGATATATAAAATAACGTGTTATATCTTTGTAATTTTGCAATAGTTTTTTGTTTTGTGGTCCAAGGAACGTTTTTAATCTTAGAATTTTATTTACGTTGTCTGTAACGGTTTAAATGTGATGTCTGATTAAATCATTACACGCATTAGGTTTTCTAACATTTGTTCGAAGAACGCCTTCAGATAGATTTGGTATTGAGCAAGATTTTTGGTATTCTGTTGGCGCTCCTGTCAACGTTCATAAACAGTTGAACAAATTTCAGTTGATAATTATGACCGTTGTCACTATTTTTGTAGAAGCGAATCCTTTGACGATGTGTTTACTCACTATTAACCAGCAAGGCGTTCCTTCTGGCTTTACGCCATTATCAACTAAATGAATAGTTGTAATGCAATTCGATTGTTTTATTGTCCCGTACTTCCCGGAAATTTGCGCAATCTTTCCTAGCAGGTAGCAGTCTATATAGGCGTTTGATAATTTTTCGACCCATACCGTAGTTGCTCCTTACAGCTTCCAGATGTCGTTTTCGCGTCGATCGTTTAAATGAATATTATAAGAGAGAAAGCCACGTCTTAATCTTAATCTTAAGACGTTCTCTGAACGGTGGAGTCGAGGGCTTTCCACTCTGTAATCGACGGCCGGCCTCTTGAAGCATCCGATCGGTCCACGCGCGGTCCACCCAACCGCACTTCGGTCCCCAACGCCACTTTAGATAACGTTTAACCGAGAATAAAAAAAAACCTCTCATACTGAACCAAATTTCCGGATGTCGATCTCTCCTAATCATCGGCATCAACGGACCTGAACTCGGGCTATTGCGAAACAAGGAATTAGCCCGCCGAGTGAACGCTACTGTCCCGGGTTAAGTGTGCTTCCACTAATTTAGTAGTTTTGGTAGTTTAGTAGCTTAAAACTTGGCGCAGATTAGCCAAATAAGGCTTATTGACCTTGCGACGTTCGTCTTCTAAAGGACAAAGGCACGCGGGACCTTCCGGGTTATTACTCTTTTTAGTATTTTTTCCACGAAATAGCTAAAAAAATGTTCAGAGAATTAAAATACACAATTTTTCCTTACTGAATGTTTAACTTTTGAAGTTACCGTGACAACCATAACTATAAGGATTACAAATACTTATATAACAAGACAGGATACGGAACCCGGGTGAGTCAACCTTAAAAACTCATGGATTTGTTCGTTCCTTCCTTTTAAAAGCCCCAAATGACAGAGCTCGTCGCGATACGGATAGGAAGCTTCCGATAATACAGTTGTCACTTAACATTGTTTGAGCTAGAGCATAGAGTTGGTTCAACTTCATCTTAAGACTTTTGTCTCCGAATCTTCTGGATAAAATTACGTTGTTCCGGACATTTGAGTCGGAATGCTTGTCTCGTTTGTACTTCTGGATCGATCGAACTGAAACTTATATTCCTGGGTAGTTAAAACTTCGTTCTGGAGGCTCCACAATAGCATTAGTGGAGTGGAAACCTCCCGGTTGTCAAAATTGACTCGGGCGTATACATTATCTGCAAACAGTACAATGTAGTTAATGTTAAATGTAATTTTCCATCTGTCTAATTATTATCAGATTAATCTGTCTGAAGCACTACTGGCCACATTATCGATCAAATCGTTTGCGAATTCATATTCCATTGTCTGTACATATGTTTCCAAATCTATACACCTTATTCTAGAAAACAAATAATTTTGGTAGGCAGATCATTTGATCGTTGATAAAAATAAAAACTGTCACTGCGTTATTACATCAAATTTACATTGTGCAAAAAACGAAAACAACTGGTTAAGGAAACAAACTGAAAAGTGAGTACTGTGTATAATGTATTCGGTTCAAAAGTGGAAATTTAATCGTCACTCGAATACCAGTAATCACCTGTTTGATTAATTATGGGGAAAGAGTCAACACTCCGTAAACACAAACGAAAGAAAACCTTCGATTTTTCCTGTGCTCAAGACATAGTGTACTGTCTGAAATGAGCATTGTTTTTACTGCAAAACTAAAAGGTGACGCGATTGCACTAAAGTACCTTGCATATTGTATATTCAAATTGTAATTATGAATACAGCACCGTTCATGCAGAAGACGATTTTATTTTTTCCACTTATCGAGGTCTCTTCAACAAATCGTCGGCCAATAATTCTGTTTGTTCACACTAGAAAAGACAATGGTTAATTCGGGCCACCCTCCCGAAAACCCCCATTTCCCTCGTGTCGATGCTAAAGTCGTTAAGCTAATGATTTCGGAATGAGTCCTTACAAAATGCGAATTAGTTCCGGACCGGTTGGTCTAGTTGAAATTCAAATTTCCCCGCCCTACTCACCCCCCCTTATCAAAAAGTTGGTCCGTTCCGAGGCCGACTTTAAATTCCCGAAGGCCGCTCGCTACAACCCGAGCAGTGGCCGAAAAGAATATTAAGAGCTATCGATAATTGAAAGTATCGATGGACGGATACTTCGCTCTTGCGTGACTCAGCCGGACCGTGAAATTGTTCGAATATTGCGAAATTAATTACGCTTCTTCTGTTGGCTTCGGAGAGATTTCCCAAGAATTCTACGTGATTTCTTATGTATCACTATTCATTCGTTTACATTGGCAATTGAGGACAAGAAAAAAATCGTAAAGGAATTGTAATGTGTCAATTGTGATTCATCTTGACAATTCTTATATACATTTTCTTACTTTATTAGCAATTAGGATGATTACTACGATGACATGTTTTTCAGGATCCAATCCTTGCATTGTTCTGTAGATTTGTCTTTATCTTCGTTTGTCGACTGTAAGAGTTATTTCTCATATGTTTATTGTCATAGGGATGTTCTTTACCCTACTAAATATATTACAAAAACACCATTGAGATATTTGTATTTAGGGTCATAAATATTTCGATTTCTTATCCAATAAAAATTTATTGACATTCTGTTATGAAATATCTGTTAAAATGAATATTCAATTTCATTCTGATATGCACATTAATGAAGTAGTTGTATTATGGCTTTTACATGAATTTAATTGGCATCAGGCATCTTAAATACATATGAAACTCTGTCTAATAACACTAAATTGAGATATTAGGATGCGGCCTATGGAATAATTTTTGTATAATTTCCTTACGCGATGGGGAAACTACACACTCTACGCACCCAAAATATCGCCGTCCTTACTTATTATGTAAATTTCAACGCTCGTTAAATTGGGCGTAAAAACTAAAATTGAATTATTACCTCTCCCTTTAGTATTCAATGGGTTGAACGCATCGGGTTATTTTTTTTGCCACTTTCTAATCCACTTTTCGGTCCGGAATTGAATGTGTATGGTACCAATTGATTTCCTATAAATTTTCTGCTTTCCCTGATTGTAAGTTTAGCATACAATTTCACAGGATATGGTTCAAATACGTAAACCATTATTAACGTGTGGATTTAAGGATTATATACGGTTTTCCTTAACATAATAGCGCCATCTCGAATGAAATAATAGTTCAATCATTAATAAATTTCATACACTGTTGTTCCCAGAAAGATAGAGTGTTGTCATTTTTATGTGTATAATATTATTTAAAATGCACACTTTAAAAGAAAAGAAATCTAGCTATTATTTGGACTATATTCTTTATGTTGTTATCGCGCATTTTCACCATTTAATTCATTTTATGGCATTCAGTTGAAATTTTAATTTTCTTAAACTTTTCCATAATTCAGTCTCCAATAGCATTAATTTATATTATCATTAAGGGAATATAGTTAAACAAAAATAATTACTGGGTACCTCCGCTAATGGCCTACATTAAGATTTACTTTTAAACATATATTTCAATTATAAGTTTCTAAAACTGTGTCATCCTTTTTGTTGAGCAATTGCTGCTAATTTATTTTACTCGCATAAATCCTTCAGAGAAGTACTCCTGGTTTATATTACAGTAAATTAATTATATAAGGTTAGTACTCTTATTTAGGTTGTAATGAAAAGAAATTCGGTGTAATGACAGCTGCAAAAAAATATTTAAACCTATTATGAAGAACTGTATTCTTCATTTTAAAATTAAATTTCAAGGTGGCAAAGTAATCCTCGTTAAATTAATATTTCGCAGAAGAATACTCCATTAAACGGCAGTGAAACGAATAGGAAATAAAGTTTGAAGTATTGTTATTAACTAATAATACATGATGTAACTGAGTCTCCAATGAAAACTGTGTTTAAAATGAAAGTTCAACTAATAACATTTAAGTTTAATCACTAATGCTTAGTGCACTCATTAGTGTTTTTCTTTTCGTTGATAAATGAAATCTCAGTAAAAAAGGGTATCGTTTATCAGAATGTTTTACGATAAGGGCCCATCGGAGTCGTTTCCAAGATTGATTTATCACTCAGTATAACCAAATGCATATTCAACACACTATAGGGGTGCTGGCTCTCTATCACAGTCAGCATTTAACGTCTGATCGTAGGCCTTGTTTTTATTGCGCCCGACCGAGGTGGGCAGGAGGCTCGGTTACGCGGAGCTCGTTACGCTCGTAAAAAGAGAGCGCTCAAATAATTGGCAGGTTTTATCGCTTGTTAAGGCCAGAGGGATAACTGACTCGTTTTGCCCATCCCGATTGGTTGGATCGTAAAACAATCTAGAAACCTAGAAAACCGATATTAAACGTTATTGCATTTTCTATTAGCCGGCTCGTAAAATGATTACCGGTTTCGATGAAAATAATTCGTTATAAACGATTTTACGCCTGTCCGCCATCGCGCTCATTCCCAATTAGCCGCCGTCCCATTATTTTCTCTGTAATATATCGATTTCGGGGCCCAAAGGGTGAAAAAGTGAGAAAATCTCCCATCGCCTTGGCCGAACTTTCGCTCATCTCCGCACATCCGACGTCTGAATTTCCACGGAAAGCGTCGGAATTATATTTATATTTCTACTCTCGGTTGTACAAAACACCTTTCGATTCGAATAATGTTCGTGTCAATATTGTTAGTGTTAATGTTTTCATGCTGTTCTTTGCAAGATTCAAGAAAACTCACTACTTCTAGTTAGATAAATATTATTAAAATATAAATTACATGTATCGAATTTATTGAACGTATAGGAAAGTAATGAAAATTTAGTTAATTTCGTCTACATATTCCATAGAACATTGCATTCCAGCAGTAGGCGATAGAATTGCTGGAAATGGCTTTCGGCTACTTCACGGCGATTTTTCGCCGATGGATGGAAATTGATGGCTGGAATATGAAAGCGCTTCTCAGGCTTCTCATACCGGATCTAAAATTCGTCGAACGCCCGGAATTCCTCTCTGCGTCACGAAGGTTTCGCGCCTCCAATTCTCGAAGAATTGAACAGAAATGGTCTCAATTTAAAAATGTCCGCTCTCAATAGGTGGAACGATATATATTCTAATTTAACATTTTACAGAACTAATATTTCATACTTGCTAAAAACATTTTCGGCCGAAACAACAAAAGGTATTTCACGGACATGAGAACATACAAACGATGTTGTCCAAAAAAAATTGCTCATTGAAATAGCTCCTTGAATTATTCATAGTAAAATTGAATTTCACGACAATAAGTTTACCTTAATTACACAGTGCGACTTGGAATAGTGGGGGGCCACGTTCGGGCGATTTAAATTCGATTCATTGTTGGCCGCCTCCCCACTTGGATTTGACTTCTTAACAGTCCTCCTTCATATCTGGATTGGATTTAAACCCGCCGTGGTCGGGGGCGGTGGGAGGGGGGCACTCTCCTTTCGAGTATTAAATAAATCCTTTCATTCCCAGCCTCTTTTGAGAGAGAACCCACCCGGCCCCCTTCTACCATTGATTTGTTGAATGTCCCGACTCTCCGCCTTGCAAATAATCTCCCATTCAAGAGCTTCTGAATCGTTTACCTTGGGGGGAGGGGGGGGTCGCTGTTGTTCGACGGTTCACGCTTTTGTGGAGCTCGGCGAAAAATTATTTCTTGATAAATTTCACGCGGGAACTTAGGACAAACACCTCGATTATGAAAATTTTTATGTAATCATTCGAGTATTAACTTTTTTAGTGCCACAACTGTAAGATAAAATCTGCGACATTGGTATTAAAGTAGCACTTAATACCAAATAGTGGAGGGGAACCTCCTATTTAAAATTTATTTTATTTATTTTTGTGGTATGCTTAAATCATTTTCAGTCTTCTGTAAGGAACGTTAAGTACTATAGGATTATGATGATGTGTAATTCATTATATTTCTGTGTGGCAAGATTACGAACAAATGGGACATCAAGATCTGTATGCAGGGTGAGTTTGGAGACGTAGTAGGGTGCTTTAGTTATTTTCCTTAATATTTTCGACTGTATGGCTTGAATTTTGTTCTCCGCAGTTGAGTTGAGTTGGAACTCTACAGTTCAAGTCCGTATGTCTAGTCTAGATTGGTTTTAGTATAGTGTCATATAGTGTAATTTTGTGTTTTAACCCACTGTCGAGTAATCTAAGTAGCAGTCTGTAGCACATTAGTTAAACTTATTTGAAACAAAAACTTAAATTACTCATTTTTTGGCGATATATATTCTCATTAATCTTTGGTATATTTCCTTCAGTGCCTTGCAGAGTATTCGCGGGGCTTTCGTAGTAAAACCATTTTTTTTCTTTTAATGGAGAATAAAAAATGATCCACGCTCAACGCTGACATTTCCAGAGCTCAAGACATATAGGATTCATTTATATACAAAAATGAAGTCCCTATCTAAGAAACCTAAGACTGTACCTAGAAACTGTAAGAAAATAGATCGTCACGCGTTGTTTGCTTCGCTACTGGACTAGACCATTAATTCTGAACTCTATTGTTTTGCTCTTGAAAGTTCGGAGTGAAAACAACGGACTAATCGAGCCGAACTGGTACAGAGGAAATATGTCTTCCGTCACAAGGTCTAGCGAGGGTTCCGGGGACCTTGACCAGAACGTTGATATCCCTATACTAATATCATTTATAAGCACGTTTCTGATATAAGCATATACTGAAGGACAACTTTCGAAATGAACCCAGTCCTGATAAAATAATAAAATAACAAAATGATGATAATCCGATTTATTAGAGGAAGAATATCAGACAGTTTATGCCTTAATTTGATACAATCTCAGGAGGTGATAATTTAGTCCACAGCGGCGGACAGCTTGATATGTCAACGAAAACCGGTACTTCCGGTTGTATCTTCCTTGGATAATTTTCGCACAACGAAAGTGATATCTCTTCGACAACAGATCGCCGAAAATATTTCAAAACAACCTACTTTCGTTTCCTCAGAAATGCCTCGCCGTCTACAGGTAAACGAGGCCGTAAAAGAACTTTGACTTCCGAAATCGGTCAATAGCCTAACCGGTCCAAGTGTTTCCCCAGACCAATTAGCGTGTTTCCGTTGACTTCGAAACTTAAAAACTGGATCAACCGCAAGTCCTTAAGATGAACAAGCAAGCATCCGCGCAGTTATTCTCAATTTCTTTTTAGAATTTCACGAGTAATAATTGCTCTTATTTTAATTCATAGGAAAGTCGACTCTAAATTGTTATTTTGTGTTCATAGGGTGTATAAATAATGTAAATCTCCTCTGGTGTGTTAATAATGGCTTATAGAATAAATCATTATTTTAATTTACCCAAAATAGAATACAACGACTTAAATTAAAACGATTTGATAAAATTACGATTTTATATCTTTCCACTTCATGGATTTATCCTCTAAATATTCGGTGCTGTTCAAATTGTTCAAAATTTATTTTAGTATACTGAATATAATTTTAATTCCATTAGTTTTTAATGAACTTGGGCATATATACAGCATACATATATATAGATATGTAGATTGAAATACAACCACTGGATTGAAATACAACCACTGCCATTTACTGAAAAATGTAAATTAGATACAAGGAACGTCTGCATGGTGCAGTACCATAATCTGGTTGAGTTTATCGTTGAAATGTTTTTTTACTACAATTTTTATGACTAATCATTGGGATAATTGACCAGCAATGTCAACGGCTCGGGATATTCAATGTTTTTGGCGTCGACTGCCGAACGAATCGTGCCGAACTAAAGGAGCTACTTTAGTTTACGCGCTAATAATAACTGGGCCGATAGCCTTCTGAGCTTTACCTCGCACAAGGTCTATTACGCAGGCATGCGTAAACTCACTCATCTCGTGTTTTGCTTCGTTAATTTGTAAATACCACCTTTTTATTCAATTACTTAAATAATTTGATTATATATCTACAGCAGAAATCGCCTGGGGAAGTAATAGAATACCCTGCAACTCAGACTTTTGTTAATAACGAGCAAATTGAATATGTAAAATATATAGTTATTACAATACCAAAAAAAACTTTCTATTCTATTTTCAGACGGTTTATAGTCGTTCGGTCAACCATATTCTTAGTCTTTGATTCGTTAGCAATTAACCTAGAGGAACTCTCACTTGTACTGTTTTTGCAAAATGCAAATTAAACGTATGTTAAAAAAAATTTTTCCCGAATATTTTCCGTTGTTTTGTACAGTTTTCGACTTTGTACGCCAGCTTTATAATTTTTAAAGTTAAAAGTTCCATAAAAAGATTATGTAATAACTAAAATATAATTTGATGCTAATAAATACGAAAAACAAAACTTAATAGGTAGGGCAAACTACAATGTACATAACATAAATTTACAGCAGTGCCGTGGTAACCAGTGCATAACGGAATATAGCCTGTGCATTCCAAATAAATATACGATCGCGGTATAATATTGAATATCATTTGGCCTACATGGAGCCCTAAGAAGTTATTAATGAACTATTAGTAACGCCAATCTTTGATTATTAATTGCCAATTGTAGCATATAATAATGAAATCTGATATAATATTTTCCCTGTCTGTAATTTAATTCTTTCTACTATTTATTTTCATGGATTAGGCAATAAAAAATACTTTATTCCCTTAGCAGAAACACTAGTGAAATATTACAGGGGGATATATACTGAAATAATATTTTAGAACATCAGACCTTGTTTTAATTACTAACAATAGCAACCAAAAGTGAACAATTTGGGGCCCATTCTGGGAAAAAGCTTTCGGCGTGGTTTTCTCAAAATAATTCCCGCATTTCCACCGCTGATCTCGAGAAGATTTCTCTGGGCGAGATGGAAAATTTTATTTAGGTTTTTTTAATTTTAGAAGCGGGAAGTATGAAATCATCGTTGTGCCGCAGATCCTGGGGGAAGGACACGTGACGTTGCCTCGCTGAATCACACGTTTTTGATCGTGTGCTTCACGAACACAAAAAATGTCTAACAAAGTGTCTAAAAAAGTGTCTAGCGCAGACTCTTGAATACATCTACCAATTTTATAGACATTTTTTCAAATTTTATATTAATGCTGCTGTTTCTCTTATGTCAATTAATTATTATTTAGGATTTATCGGAAGGTGATCAATTTTTATGTTTTTAATAAATATTAAATCGCTATGAGGATCTCTGAATAAATAGGTTACGAAATTCAATGTTTAAAATGTTAAAATGGTTAAAATTCAATGTTTTTATGTGCGTAGATATGGCGCAAGGGTGGAAACATCCCTTTTCAAACTTCTCCATCGACGTCGAAATTTTCTTTAGAAATGCATTTCCCTTCTTTTTCTGTCACTTGGCGTACCCCCAAGTATCGACTAGGGTGCACCCCCGGGGTACGCGTACCCCACTCTAAACACCATTGCCGGCTTTACGGCGTTGCTTTGGCTGTAACAGTGCGAGAATGAAATATTACTTAAAAAATGCGTATAGACACTTATAATAAATATTTTTGATTGCTTTAAAAGAAATAGTACTTTTATCGCTCAAATCTAAGATCAGAATCTCCACGAACTGCTTTAGAAAGAACTCGAAATTATTGTTACTTTTCATAGAATTTTTAAATACTTTTTTCAATACAAAACATTTTGTAAAAAATTCTGAAAATAGCAGTGACATGCATGTGCCCTATCTCGACTACCGTTAGCTTTAGTCCAATGTTTGTTCTTTGGACACATATGTCCAATCTGTTAGCTAAACCAAGAGATAATATCAACCATTTTATTTAAGTTAGGCCATCTTAATATAAGGAAAATTTGCGCCATTGAAAGTAGATAATGTATCATTTATTTATTTTTATTGTAACATTCATCGATTAAAATTTTTTTACCTTTATCCCATTTTTTCTTGAGTCATAATATTGTATGGACAAGATTATTCTAAGGTAACTGCAGTTTTAGTAATATTTTTTTTTCAATGAGTTTTGTCCAGTCAAAACTTTACTTTATTCAGTCCTAATCTTGGGAAGTTTCAATTCCTCTCCGAAGAAAGTATTTCCCCTTTGTGACTTTTCGATAAGAGGATTATAAGGGTCAGATAGTCTTGTCTGATTGTAGGTCCGGGCCTCTTTTCTCAGTCCATTCCCTACCTCAGGAGTTTAATTATGAACAGAGAAAATTATCTCAAGTATCCGAGATGCGAGTGTTCCGGACACTGCGGTCGAGGAAGGATTAATCCAGTTTTCGCATACAAAATACGCCCTGGCGGTACCGTAAGTGAATTTTCTTGTCATCCATATAATACTGCACCTAAATTAAGAACATAAAACATTCTCTCTAGAAAGTAATTTAGTAGTCCGAATGCGGTATTGCTATGGTAATGCTAAGTGACAATGCTGCAAGGATTGTTGGATATACCAACAATCTCAGGAGTGCGATTGTACTTGGAAATGATTTATTAATGTTTTATATAGAACGTCTTAATTATCTGTCTATTTGCAATCATAAGGGTAAATTACTTTAATATTATAGAATTTCTAATGACCATACTGTAGAGGCATATGAGAAACAGAGTAGTCGAAACGAATTATTAAAAGAAAGAGACTCAAGAAATTATTGTATTTCTGGTATTATCTTATCTTGAAGTTACGAACCATTAAACCGACAGTGAGCTACAATCTCCAACATTAGTTAAACACAGTGGGTGTTTTGTTTCCTTTATGGCTGCGACTGTTATTATTTAAGAATAAACTACATCGGTGAATGAATAATATCTTGTGTTTGAATTTATTTTACATTTTAATTATTATTCTGATAATTTTTCTTACTCCGCTAATTGTTATATAAAAGTTTTCCTCCTGTTTTCGTGTAAGACGTACATGAGGGCTGGGTTTTTTTACAGCCGCTGTACACGCTGTACATACGCTGTAAACACAAAAGTAATGTTAATGTAGAATGTATGCGAGAATTGTATAATGCATATCGGAATAGTACCGATATTGCCCGTTCTAAGTAGAAGTTTCGTACGAAGTTGTTGTACTTGCATCCGCCGCGGAAAGCTTCCATATTTACCCCGTTACCTGAGTTTGGAAGTGCCACCCCCCGCCCCCCGGAGCTTTTTTCCGACTGCCCGGGGGCACTTTTTATCATTTTCGATTTCGCCGACTTTGAAATTATCGGTAGCTTGAACTTGGAACAAGGAAACCTCCTTAATGGCATTCCCTTGTATCTTACTTTTTTTTGTTGCTTTCACTTTACGCGCTGTCCTGCCTCCCTCTTTCCCTCTCTCTCTCTGTCCCTCTTTCTTATCCTCACGTCTTAGGCCTACTGTGGGGTTAACCGTACTCTGAATTGCATCTCCGCGATTTTAATTGCAAAGAATGAAATACGACGAAATAATTTGGGTTATTAATTCTAACCCAAAATAATATTTCTGGTTCCTTAGTTTGAGCAATGTCTTCATATCTTTCGGCCGTTTCTCGCTTGCGGTTTTTCATTCCATTTTTTTTAGTTTATTCTCTCTTCTGGGTGGCATTTGTGAAAGTTGTGCTCTCAATACTGTCTGGCGACTGGTTCTTTAACCTTGACTTCTGAACTAATTTGCTCCTCTTCGTAACTCTTTTTTCTTCATTCGACGGGAGAAAGCCGGCGCGATTATGATTGTCCCATTCCCGTCGTGGTCTCCCTGGGAAAGATCTTCCCCGCCGACTGGTGGTGGAGGGAGGGAGTTTCCTGGAAAGCGTGCGCGCGGCCTGTTTGCTTAAAATTAAACGCTGTTTGCTCCGCAGTTTCGCATCGTTACCGATTGTTGGGGGGCCCCCGTGGAAAGTTCAACTCCTGGGTCCGGCTTTCCCAGAGTATTTCGGCGGTCTGCGTTCGATAAGAGGCGTATCCGGGGTGGATTCTGTCTATACGTTATTTGGGTTCTGAACTGAAATAATACTACTAATCGAACTATCAATAATAATATTGGATATATAATAATAATAATCTAATTTTGGAGAATAGGAATTTAAATTGAACACGCTCATGTACGACAAAAATTAGCAATGACTTCCTTCATTATATGACTCATCAGCACGAACATTTTCTTTTTCTTTTATTTCATGAATGGATACGTTGGATAATACGCGGAACGTTCTTCAGAATCTTTAAATCAGCTGTTGAGATAAGGCTGGCTCCGTTTAACCGATCTTGTTACCGCGTAACGGACCTCGTTTTATAACCCGACCTGGTATAATACGAGGGAAACTCGCCCTTTATTTTAACTGTTTTTTTTACCTAGGTGCCGACCACCGCATAAAAGTCGAAGCCGAACGTGTTCTCTCTTTAATTCGTTTAGCGATCTGACATTGGTCAGAGATGCCGGGGGGGGGGATTATCTGACTTATATCTCCCTTTAATCTGGTAATAGATCCGGCGGAACTTACTTCTGTTTTAAATTTGTACTCTAATTAATGTGTTACAAAAAAGAGAATAACGGACATCCCATTTCACGTACCAGATTAATTTAACTAACGGAAAAAAAAATAGTTCAACATTGGGAGAGTATCGTCTTGTATAAATATGAATTTAATTAACATTTTTTTTTATTAAGAGTTAAGATTTTCATTATTAGCAGATAACTAATGTTAATGTATTTCAATACTGCAGGAAGTTCGAATTTCTGAATAACACTGTGTTATTTAGAGCGCGAGGGTATAATGAGGGTAGTGATATTACTGCGATTGGAATGCGGAGAATTTATAATTGAAAGCTATCGGATTATATCGGTCCGATGTTGTTCGAACGGCAGATGGCCCCTATCGTATTCTGAATCGCACATGAACAGGGCGGCGGCGGTGTTCGCCTCTCGCCGTGGGTTTCTAAGCGACGGCGGTCTATCAGGCTCTGCCCTACGATATTGACACTTCCCGCCCGCATTCCCCGACCGGTTTCCCCCTTTCCCCCAGTTCAATACTTTCGCGCGACTCGCTACGACTTCGTTTTAATCTGAGGTCGGCGTATCGCGGCGGAATTCGACGCTGTTCCCGAAATAATGAATGTACGGTGGGAGTTCGAATATTGGGGCAGATATTTGTTTTATTTATAGCCCAATCGCGATGATTCAATTCGACCCAGTCCCAGATTTATATTAATATCCGGTGATGCTACTGCATGATGACACAACTGATTGAAGTTTATCCAAAATTACTGAAGGCGTTCAACTCGAATATTTTTATAGAAATTTTTTCGTTCTGTTACGTCCATCGATCATAGTAGTTTTTAAAGATAATCTATAAACTATAACCTGAAGAGGCTCTTCTTACCGCTATCGATACACTGTTAATCTGCGAAGTACTCATAATGGTGAGGAAACGAAGCCTCTCGGCAGAGAGCAGATAAAACATAAGAGGAAAATTGCCACCGCCTACAATTATGGTTAATACTTCTTCCTACCACTTGAACCGAAATTAGCAAGCAGTCCCCTTTAATCGTGTGTGCCTGTGTATCGTGGAATGTGTACAAAATGAATTTTCCAAAAGTTTATTATTAAATCCTGATTTTCCAGAGCGATGCGCGCGACCTTTCCTGTATAAATCGAACATCTCTTCTACGCCGGCTTTTTCATTCCGCGCTATCGCGGAATTGAGTATAAACAATTAAATTTACGATTGCACAATATAATGAAACGACGGGGAAGCGAGAAGAAGGGGATTATACGATGTTGTTTTACCGTCTTGTCTGATATTCAAATGTCTATTTAAATTCCGCTCCCACCTCTCCCGTGCATTATGCAACCCGAGGCGGAGGCATCAACGGCTGTATAAATTGCCGATGCTTGCATCAATTTATACCTGTGTATACTTCCAATGCCTCGCGTCAATGCAGGGCGGTGACGTTTAAACTTTAATCCACAACAAACCTCGATGCCGACTGCCGCGAATCGGTCGTTTGCTTAAGCCCGCGAACGCGATGCGACATCGGAAAGGGAAATTGGGGGCGCTGTCCCCGTTTTGGGGAGAATTACACAACTTTTTCGTACAGAATTCTGACACGCCGCATACTTGACCGCCTATAATGAACGGGACGGTTGGCTCTCAGTGAAAATCCTGACATAGATGCGGCTCACTGGAAATAACGTAAAAAGAACACCCTTCTGAAATTATTGGGGTATGAATAAAAATGCACTTTGTAACCAATACATTTTTTTAAACACTCCCGTGGGTATATTTTTACGAACGCTGAATCATTTACGAACGTTTTTCTGCAATGTATATGCGTTTTATATATGACAAAATATTTTGTAAAATTAATTTTCTTTCTCACCATTAATCAATGGACATAATAATAACTACTTGTACTAAATGTACAAGTAGGGTTCAAAAGAAGCATCTCTCTCTCTCTCTCTCTCTCTCTCTCTCTCTCTCTCTCTCTCTCTCTCTCTCTCTATATATATATATATATATATATATATATATATATGTATGTATAAGGTTCGTTCAATCGAATTTATGTATACTCCACGCTTGTGGGCCCATGTTGGACCGTAACCGGGTGTCGTACATTAGCATGCCAATTACACGTGTCGGATGAAACACCCAGCGGACAATATGACCAACTGTCAGTACGTAGAAAACAAGCAACAGGATAAATAAAATCGCGCGATTTATACTGTATATTTTCACGTGTCTAGCGGACATGCGAATTTTTTATTTCTTTTAATGCGGACTATCATATTGTCGCCAGGAATTTGTTCTTGAGGGAAACTTGGAATTGATAATTTTACAGCGCGCATATATTTTATAGCGTGTACATATATTTTATTTTACTATAGACCCCCCTAGAGCCGGTGCAAAGCGTTTTACATCGCTTAATTCTGCATTTCAGGGTCGGGGACGTTAGCTGGCTGACAATACCGAATTGGGTTCGTTGGGACGAATCACGGAGGAGGGAGTTAGGTTTTGCGGACCCCCCCCAATTATTACACTCGGCAATTTTAAAAATTTTTTTCTTTTTTATCTCCCCGCGATTTATCTCCCCGCCGCCCTGTCCAGTTTCGATTCGACGGACTTTTATTCCAATTAACGAGTTTGCGCAACGAGCCGGATTTAACGTCCGGACAGTTTAAAAAGTTCGATCGACGAATGACGACGTTCGCCGGATGTAAATAAACCGCCCCGTGTTTACCGCGGTGGTAATTTACCGGCGAATTTAATTGGCAAAGTGAGCTCGGTTATTCGGAATGGCGCGCCTAACACACTCATATTTTATACGCACCGCGTATTTCATTGTTCTCGTTCCTTCGGGCCAACCGTGCGTAGGACATGTTTTGATTTTTATTTCACTTCCGTTCGTGGATATATTTATCGGTCTTTTATCATCATATTACCGAGAGAATCCCCGAAGATTCAAACAATTATATCAAGTGGAACAGTCAGAAACAAGAAGATATGCGATATAGTTGATCTATTTAATTAACGGAATTCGCTTGTACGGTCGGACTGATCCGCACTATTGGCATCGGCTAAGTCCAACTTCCGGTTTCCCTCAGTAGAACTATCCGTCTCTCTCCAGCTTCTGCTTTCTCTCTCTCTCTCTATCTCTCCCTATCTGTCTAGCAATCTTTGCGCCTCGCCGTGAGAGTTCAGTTCCCAACTCTCTTCCTCGACCCCCCGCCGGCCATTTCTCAATGTCAGTTCGACGTCGGAAAGAAAATAATTTAATCTCGCGAATTGGTGGTACAGCCCCAACCTTGGCCGTGCTCGTTATCCTTCTCTGACCAAAAACTCAAATACGGGTATGGTCCAGAACTGGGGTGCGACAACGCGAATGAATCTGTTAATTACCGCAGTGACGATAATAGCGCATTCTTAACACATGCGCGATTATCTGATTTTAATTATTATTGAAAATGAAGTAATAAACCGAACTATTAATATCCTGCATGTATAACAACCACGATTTTCTGACACACCAGAAATTACCTTTTAGTTGCATTAGAGATTCAAAATTCGTCCACAGTGTTCCGTTGATGACAATGCACCCTCTTTCGTTAACGCTTCCGGACTTGTACATAAAGTCGCCGGAGTTGTTTATATGGTCTATATTTTGGTTTATAACCTCCGCCGAGTTTACTGCTCTGTTTACGACGAAAAGTCGTCTCTCATCGTCTGAAATCCACAATCGAATTAACCAAAATGTCGAGACGGCGATAGGGCTTTTCCGGGTTTCCCTGTTGTTCCAAATGTTGAAGGGGTAAAAGTAGGTGTTATCCCTACGTAGGGGGGCGTGTGTGGCCCCCACTAGGAAAATTAGATCTGCCCCCCGTCTCATCTCTGTTCCTCGGTCGAACGCACTCCTTCCGCCGCCCCCATGAAAAATTCATGAAGCCAGCCAAAAAGAGTAAGTCCACCGACCCCAGGATTTCTAAAAGGCGCCCCCAGGCTCGTCTAATTAAATTATCGGTCCCCACCCCTCCTCGACTGGCGCGATTTCCACTCTCTCCTTCATCATTCCAATTCCATTTTTGATTTTCCATGTTTTTCTTATGAGTAATAAACTCGAGTCAAACGTTATATGTTATAAACGTCAAATATTATAATCTCCGAAACATAAAATTCAAGTTAAGAACACTTCGGCTGTCTACTTGACTGGGCTTTGAGATGTTACGACTATGAACTTTCTTTAGACATATTTACTCCTACTGAGCGTTATAAGCACCGAGGAATTAAGTGCAGTCGAAATCTGCTGGGTGTAATCTTGCAACTGGAGTGAGTATTCCAGGAACAACACTCGGGAGTTCGGGTTTTCGCCAATGTTTAAACGTGTGAGTGGATTTGCGGTCTGCCCGTGGAGCGACCGCACTCCGCACCTCTACAAAACCCGGACCTCTGTCCCGGTCTCTCGAGGATCTTTCTTGGTTTCCGACTGGAAACTTAGGAACTTACCGATTCAGACATCGCGCATAAAAATTAACTTCAGTATTCCTGAGATAGATTTGTAAGCGTTGTGTTGTACCGGAAGCAACATTCAAGTTCGGGGTTTTATTATTCGGAAAAGTGAGCAATGAAAAGTGAAACGGTAGATGAAAGGCATTGAGGGCTGGTCGCATTTAAAGAGTGATTGTAAATATTTTTGCCAACGATATATTCAAAAAAATAATTATATAAATTCCTAAGATATTTGACTTAAAAATATTACAATTAATGCAATTCGTACAATTTACACTGCAGTCTGACCGTTGGCAACGTTACCCACTGTTGACAGAACGATTCCTTTTGATATTTTAAAAATACATCTGGCGTTTCGAAACTATGAGTCTGAATCATTGGTCGCATTTACCAAGAGAGCTCAGAGAGATGTCGAGAAGTTCAGAAAAAAATTGCAGAAAAAGAAATTGCACTTTTCGAATATTCGCGAAGGCTGTCGCTCCGCCGTCGACCTTGCCGGCCGCTCTCACTTTTTTCCACTTTTAAGGCCGTCCGTTTTATGCCCGAAACCGTTGCGGGATATTTTCGATACCGAATCCTTTGTTTCCCGCAACCGATATCGCAAGTAGAATTTGAAAATCCCGGCAAATATCTTCTGAGGAGGGATCCTGGTCCTCCTGTGAATTCTGATCGGGAGCGAGGGCCTGTGAAGTTATAAAATTATGGAATGGGCTAATAATTGTAGATATGATAATGAGACGTACGGTTGTCAATTATTTTTTAGATTTCTTATATTTCTTGAATATATAATTTAATGTAGGTAATTTTGTATGCCTACTGTTCAGCGAATATAAATATCCTTCGTTAATTTTTATGACGAATATATTAAATTTATAAGAGGAATCGACTAATGGTTATCGTGTATTTTTTCGCCTTGGTGATGAACGAATGCCTAATCGAATCGCACGGTCCTTTGGCACGCCTCGAACGTATCCAAATCAGGTTCCGCGTATCTACCATCGGTGTCAATGAATGAAATTGCTCACGCCAACGTCCGAATTCCGAATTAATATTTTCATTTCGCCTAATTGCTTCACACCGGCGCAATAACGCGCCTGAAATAATTGCTCCGATTCACCGTCGCTCGTGAATGAATTAGTATCTCGAGATTCTTCTGATTTCACTGCTGTGTTCCGCTCGTGGCTTCCTAAACCGACCTGAAAAAATCATTACTGTTGAGAAGAATGCGGGCTCTGGTTCGTGTGCGCGGGGAAATAATAACCGCGATTTCTGCCGGGATTTACTCGGCGAATGACGACATTTTTTATTCCTGATGAACTCATAGTCGAACAGACAGTTGATTCCGAACGTTGTCCTGCTGTTAAATTCGGCGCTGTTGCCACTATTATCCTTCCCACGATTTCTTTCGTCAAGTTCCTCTTGTAACACCGGCCATTATCTGCTGTGCTGTGAAGTCGTGCGCTGCCTTATCCCGAACTGGCAATGCATTTTTGTCCCATGAACAATATTGTTGTAGCAAATCTCAGATTTAATTAATAACTTACCAACATTTTTATTGTGTTCAAGAGTACTTTTTCTACTTGCTTCTATCACTACTTAGACATAGTTTCAGTTCAGTCGGATACTTTATCTCCTTTGTGCAGTATAATAAATAAAAATTTTCGTATTTCAGTTCAGAAATAACTACTACATTTGTGATACTTTTATAAACTTCTTTTCAATTACGCCTTTTTAAATTGGCCTCGAAGATTACAGACGGGTATCGTTTTTAGAGCGTTCCCTTCCGTTTGCGGAGACCGGAAGTTCTGTAGAATAATTCCCTGGTGGTCCGTGCTGAAATTGGCAGAAAAAGAAATGAAATTAAAAGTATAGTGGATCGGTGCGAATTCCAAATGGGGCTTGCGTTCGTTGTGTCGGGTTCCTGGCGGGCAGGGGCGAAGAGCTCCCGCGGGAGGGGCCCGGGAAAAGGTAGGCGCCTTTCTTAGTTTTAATTTCTCCTTTCCTTCGGTTTTTTATTGGCAATAAAAACAGGTTTGGAAGTGGACTCATTAAGAGATAAATTTAATATTCAGGAGGAGCCCGAAATTTAATGTACCCTTCTTTTCTTTTTACTTGAATATAAGGCCTTGGGTTTTACTACTTGCTGTATAAAATAGGTAACCTGTATTAATAATATTCGATGGACATTTTCCTGACATATTCTTGAAATTAATAGGACAGTACTAATTCAATCATTATGTCCTTTGTACGATATATTAAATAAACATTTTAATATTTCTTGAAAAATAACGAAGTATTCATAACTTATTTAGTCCATCACTGCTAACTTAATTAGTAAATTATAATGTGGATTAAATATTATACAAAAATAGTTGGCTCCAGGATGAAACGAAAGGAATAAATTTATTCAAATTACAACTCAAGAATCACACTTCAGTTGTCTGTTCCCACTTACTGTCGCCCCCGTGATAAACTTGTTCTTTGGGCATTTCTATGGTAGTCTTTCCATCAGTCCCTTTCCATTTGTATTATTCGAAAACTGTAAATTACACTCGTTAACGACAGCTTGATAAATTGTATTTTCCTGCGTTGGCAGCCGCGCCTGTCAGGAACAAAAATCCGGAAAGCTCCAATGTTCGGTTCTGTCGTTTATCCATAATTGAAAATGCGAGCAAACGAGTCCTTAATTTAATAACCGGAGGCACGATTATAATTTCTACCGACAATAGAAGCCTCTTATGGCTTCGGGATTTTATACGGAGATTGGAATGGATGGGGGGGGGGGAGGGCTTAGAAAACCAAACTTTGGCTACGCCTCCTTGTGTCCCCCTAAAATAAATTAAGTTTGGCCCTTCTTCGGCTCAACCTTCCGAAGACTTTTTGTACCTTTTGCCCGAAGTCTTAACATTTCTAAAGCTTTTGTTGCCGCCGGGGCGCGGAAAGTTCGTACGCCGATTCCCGAATAATCCAAATTCATTTATCAAAGTCGCTAATTGTGGTGGGGAATTTTTTTCCACGTCGATTCTATGGGAGAGAACCGACGACGTTTCAATTAATTCGCGCGACGACTTCCGCAGTTTTTGGAAGCCTGTAGAAAGAGAAAGTTTTAAATCTCCCACGGACTCTCAAGTTTTATCTCGCGTGGCCTCCACTGATCCAACGGCCTCAACTGATCCAATTCGCGAAAAATTAAGTACACAAATTCAGTTTGAGTTCTACTCATGCATTATCTATTGATGTCCAGAACGAGTAAGGAACAGGTTCCTAATATCAAGGAAACAGGATCCTAATATTCAATTAATTCTGGTTTTAATAGTTAGATAGAGAGATAGCGATGACCAGCGGTACAGAAATATCCGAATCACGAATATAACACGATGGGAATGTAGTTTTTAAAGGGGGGTAAATTTTAAATTCGATGAAAAACCAGAAATTAGTGATTGTTGTATTTTTGCCTCATGATGACCTTTGGCCGCGTCATTTCACTCCCAAATTTGAAATAACCTTTTTTTTAAAAAAATTTCACTTTCCTCTGAGTCGTTTCCAACAGTAATTGAAAGCAAAGCGTACATCCACGGCAGACACATGCCAGCGAAACAGACGCGCTGACAGGTACATTCTGGACCGAGATCGATAGTCAAGGAGCATGCAGCCGAAGCGAGGTTTAACAGGGATTTCCTGTACACCGGCCTATTGGACAGTAGAAAGGCCCATGGAGTGGACGGAAAATGGAAAGCATTGTTTGTGTGATTATATATTTTATATTGTGAGCTAATGACCGGACACGCTATGTTTATTATGTGGGTGAAACACACAACTTGTTGCAACCATGACTTGTTTCACAGTCTGTTTTGTTTCCAAGCAATACACCGAATTAGATTAGCGTTTTGGAGTAACATCTTTCTTTCGGCCCCTTTCAAAATCCGGTAACTGGAAGTAAAACTTGGAACATTGAATTAATTTTACTTCTTGCATATTTTACCAACTTGTTCTTTATTCTACTGTAACGTGTGTGTCGGCAAATTGCGATAAAAATGTAATTCAGAAACATGCTTTTTATGCAGCTTTTATAAGACCAGGAGCGCATTTACCCGAAAATCTTTTGGAGCCACTGGCCTAGATTGCTTTACCATAGTCTCCCCTTGAAAATTGTTTTAACGCTTCAGTTGAAAAATGTCTGAAAGGAGAAATTGCAGGCATCCGCTTTAAAGTCAAATAATTTCCTCAAAAATAGTATTATCGAGGGATAAAATTGCGCCGAAACGCATACTATCATGCCCGCATTGGTTTTATATCTTGTCTTTCTTTCCGGTCACGAAATAAATATAATTTCTTTAATATATTTTTAATCATGATTCGGTTCCGGACGCTGGTAGTGATGGTAGTGCAACATTATTTTATCTTCAGTATAACGCAATGCAAATCGACGAAAGAAATTGAAACTTTTTCATTCCAAACAAAACTCATAATTTAAGCCACCCCTGTGGCCATATTACGAAATTCGCTCGGTGAAATGATATGACCTTTGCATATCAAGTTAGACTCTATCCGGCAGATGCGGGAGCTTACGTATGAAAATTAACTGAAAATTGGTCCCGGACGGGAAATTTCGTTGAAGTCATCAGGAGGAAAATTGCCAATTGGGGAAGTTTTTTAAAAATAAAGCCCTTTCTTAATTGCGCCCCGGACTTCACCCGTAATGTTAGAGCGTCGCGTCGACGAGTCGTCGTCGGTTATAAAACTTCATTAGAAAGAGTGTTTCGAAAATCCCCTTTCGTGAGGTTTGTATTTAAATAGAATTACGATTTAATCCACCGAAAAAAATATAGTTTCTCCGACCCCTTTATTATTCCGTGTGGAGAGAGTAATAAAAGGGGAGATAAAATTAATTTTCATCACTAATTAAAATAAAAGCCCCACTTGGGCCCACAATTTTCTTTTGAGAGAAGAAAAATAAGAAGTTGGATTTTAATTAAGAAATTAATTTCAACGGGGCCCTTGAAATTAATAAGGGAGCCCCACTTCAAATTCTTCAGGTACATGGGGCCTTTGGCTTTATTCCATTATTCATAATGCATTGGAAAAATTAGAAAAATACCGCACATATTGTACACTCGCCATCGGATGACGTAGTCAGAACTGTAAGAGAATGAGTCACGGGAATGCTTCATCATTTTTTTACTCGAGCGTTCTAATTTAAAAATCGAATCCCAGCTATTTAACCAACTTTCCATGCCTATACATCCGCTGATCTTTTAATGACCTTTATATTCAATTTTGCAATATTATAATATCGCGTAATGCTTCTACCCTCGAGCTCATGGACTATTCCCCTTAAGGCCGGTATCCTAGGTCTTTGTACTTTCTAATACATCCAGGAATTCAGACGAGAATACACATTCCAGATTTTAGTTTAATCAAAATTTGTTTGTAGCGTTCAATTAGTACATAATGGGTACCGAGAAATTATATTTTCGGCAAATTTCGGTCTAGATTTCTGCGCTAATTTCGTTCCCTCTTCGGCCGTATTTACCGTCGTGGTACAAAATATGTTTCTAATTATAAAAAAACTGGTATTTGGGAAGATTGGTATTAATCATTTTAAACGTTACGTTAAAATTACATAACAAATTACAAATGAACTTATTTTCCTTTTGTATGTGTTCGTGTGGCCATATATTGGGTAAAATACTTCACCAATAAACGGCAACGTATCTAACGCTAATGTAAATATTGTAAATTATACGAAGAGATACCATCGGGTATCTGTATAAGACTGTCGTTACAGGCGATTATGATCCGTAAGCGGCGGTCCAAGTGGGCGAAGGCCGGGACTTAGCGCGTCCAGCACTAACTCACCGGTTTCAGAGAGTTGGACTGTAGATCGTTAGGGGGTCGGGCCCTGAGGGGTCGTGCCAATTTCTGCCGGGTGGGGAGGGCACAGCGGCAGAGTAAATCTGGAAAGCCACCCCCCCTCACCCCCCCAACCTCTAGGACTCAATTTGACACCGAGATAGCGGCTGATGTAGTAGTGGCCGCCCCCGGCCCGCCTCTTATTTATTATCCGGTGCTTAACCCCCGGGGCTACTGCCGATTGGAGACACTGGGAGGGTCCACTTTTGGCCACGGCATTTAACAACCGCCGCTTAATTAGAATCCTGCCTTTCGGAAAAGTATGCGTTCAAGTCTTACATTTATTTGCAGGATTAATCAATAATTGATAATTAATGCAAGTCAAATCTCGTAGAGATCCGTTAAATCGGTATTTTGTAAGACCAACTCTTTTTCCACCAGTGAAGAAGGCATTCTGCGTCGAACCGCCGGTTCTGTAAGTTGCCATTATCCTCGATAAAATCGTGCGATAACTTAATGAACGCAATCCAGAGCGGTGTAAGGGCACAGTGGAAGGGTTTCAGGCCGGCCAAGAAGAGCTCCGAATGCCGGGCTTAATGAGCCGCAAACGGCAACTTGGTTCACTCCTTTAAGTAGACCGGTCCCAACAACCGATTAACACAAATAAAGGAGGGAACGGCAATTTCACAGGGACAAAATAGACCAATGCGAATTCCTTGGTGCAAATGATTGTGTACGATTATTATAACGATAAGATTATTTAAATCGGTTTAATTACGCTTTTCTTCAAAGCGATTCCGCTGATATTCCCACATTATTTTTATAATGACTCTCATGAACGTCCAGATTAGGAGAGGAGAATTAGCAGTATTGGTTTTTCTTGGCATATTTGGCCAGATATGATTTTAGCAAAAAAAAATTGGCACAAATAGTCCAGGGAATAAACCTCTTGCTTCAGACATGAAAAGCATAAATCACGATTGGTATACTGCGGGGGCTTGATCCCGTTTCCCATACATTGTCTTTGAATATAATTGAACGCAGGAGAACAGTATTGTAACGGTTACACAATATGGACGTTAAATGAACAAATGTTGAGTTAAAAAAGAGCATCGGTGACTCTATTAAACCTCATTCCACTTGAAATAAAACAAATTGGGTGCTTGTGAAAAAAGCGTTTATATTAAAAAAGTGATGTTTACTCAATTAGAGTGTTGAAAAAATTTCACTCACCTCTCTGTATATATAGTCCAAGATGCCGAACAACGTCTGTAAATAATTCAGATAGTGTTTTTCTGTTCAATCTCTCTCTCTCTTGGCCTGCAAGTGTGACAGTTTTGCTCTCAATACTTTTGATCCAATTTATTCCTCTTGATCGAGCGCTCATTCTTGGTGTCGGTTTCTCAACGCGAATCTTCGTGAGGGACACTTGGTGTTCTGATCCCGTTTGAAATATTTCCGTCCAGACTGCAGGCACAAAAAAAAACTGCCGGCAGTGAAACAGAAGGACAGATTCATACAAGACCCGGCACTCGGCTTACAAGAAGATATTACAATGGGCGGCTGAAGAGCATAAATCCTGTTATTAAGAAATTACCATTATTCAAAGCTGGCGATAAAGCGTTACTTTACACGTAGGTTGAATGGAGAAGGAGGGCTCTTGTAACGTGGGCAGTTTTAATTATGCACACATGAGCGTTTTTAAACATTTTCAAAACTATTTGTCACAGCTATTATCATGTAAATTATACACGTATCGAACCGCGTAATTGGGTATATACATCAGTCTTGAATTCTTCGTTTTATGTGAGAACGGATAAGGAACGCTGTATACGTTTGATTAACGGTGATCATTTTACGAATGGGACATTTAATATCAACGCGAATAATCTGAAAACAGAAGCTGGACAGTTTTCTTTGGCGTTTTGGTAGTAATCGGCTTTGTAGCTGTTGGAGACCAAAGGATTGAGGAATTTTTTAAATATTTCTTGGAGTCTGTCGGTTATTTTTCATATCTTAAATATTTTTTTCTAAAAAATATTTAAAACAATGTTTTCTATAACATGTCACCTGCAGTTTGTTGGGATGCTTTTGTTCATTACATCATAACACCAAACTCGTTAGGCTCGATCGGATTATTGTTTCTTGTACGCCGATATTTGTAGGCTGTCTGTTCGTTGTAAAATGTTTTTTAAATCAACAAACCGTTTTTCTCATAAATAACCATTTTTTAGAACTTTGTAAAAAGTGAGGCTTCTGTCTTCTTGTACGCGTTCATTTTGATTTTGCGTCGGTCTGATTCCATTATGAATTGAATTCGTATTCCCGTTTAGAAATTTCCCAAACGAGGCACTCGAGTAGTAGGCGAATTTGACTCCTTTCGGTTCGTTGGAAATGACGTCCTCGGTGCACTTCTTTGAATAAATAAGGAGATAATTAGAAACACGGAGGAAACGCGGCGTGCCGGTATCGCGGTACATTCCGACATCGACCGGTTGACTTTTACAAAATATTTTCTCGTGTCAGCCAGGAATATATTAGACTGCATCCGATAATTCCGTATTTAATATTTCATAGACGAGTCTGTCTTTCAATTCACGAAAGGCCATGGATATCTCCGACCACTCTGGTCAGCGGGGTAATTATGTATATGTGTTTATATTGGAATCCTAATTGCGAATCGGATACCCCAATTGCAAATGTGATCTTAAATTCCAGTAAACTCGTTAGGGTTCAATTCAGTAGTTCGTTCCCCAATAACGACTTCCCATCTGAAAGAGTTCTGGAGATATTCCGATTGGAGTACCGCTCCTACCCGTATTCCAATACGGGGGTATATTTTCTCCTCCATTCCCGACTTTAGTATAACAATGTTTATTTTTATCCATGTAAAAATATACGTCAGCTTAATAGAAGGAATACGATTTTGCAACCGTGAATAGCCGTTATCGATTACGCACTACTTGTTACCGTTGTATAAATAATATTAGATGCTGTAAAGCGAGTATCACGGTACCGAAAAGGGTACAGCGCACGGTATTGTGAAATAGAATCTAATTGCACTGCAGATAACGGACCCCCGGTACCGGGGCTTTCTGGGAAACTTGCGGATGATCGGAGACGGCGTGGGACCGAGACCTCTCCCTCCTACGTAGGAAGTATATAATCCCCCCGGTAAATGACCTAACCGCTGTAAACTCCCCGATCCGGCCTACATGCCGGTCGAGTGCCCGCGCTCTCTTGCTCCACGTAGGCTCACACGTTCCCGTCTCCGCCTAGGAAGTGTGTGGGACACGAAAAAGGAACAGAACAAAGGGTACGAAGTATGAAACTTGACAATATTTCCCCAGTTTTCCTGTGCGAACGCAAAGCCGGGGACACTATAAAAGAGCTTTCCTTTTCTGTTCAAAATGTTACATCTCACCCCTTTCGAATCTTCCCCGGAAATTAAGTTAATATGCATCACTTTAGGACACCGCTGAGGGAGGGATCACAGAATATCATTGTCACGGCAATATCAGCTTTGGTATTTTTCTACGTCAAAAGCTCGTCGAGGATGTAAACAACTGAGCTCGACCTAAGCTGGCAATCTTTATAAAAGTTACGGTGTCAATGAACGCTTGTAACTTTACTCTTGATTTCAATTGATATTCAGTCAAGGTTTACCTTGGCCCCGGCTTTATCGGAGAGTCCGACCCGGAAAAGGATTCCTGAAGCGAAAGCGAATTGATTTTCGTCTCCGCGGCGGAGCATAATGAAATTCCTATCGGAAGAAAAGCATTTTCTCCGACAACCGGAAAAGCCTCCGCCCCCTCAAGTAGTGTAGCGCCCGGTCCCATTGCACGGGTGATGTTTCGCCACCGATTCTGTTCGCACGCTTTAAGCCTACTCCCCCTTTCCTGGGGGAGCCGCACAATCCGACTATTTTCACCTTTTCCCCGCCTCCCCAGTTCCGCCACCACATCGCATTTTCCACGTGCGAGTTAAATACATGGCAGGAAGACGACACCGGCGACAAAACGAGGGGAACAAAACGGAATGTCTGGATTAAATGTGCAGAAACAGGTTCTTCGTTGATACTTAAGGAGACATTTTAATGTTACGGCCGAAATTTATGATTTTTTTTTAAATCCCTAAATCGGTAACTTATAATAAACTATATTTCTAAGGCCTTCGCCAGTTTACGGAACCAGTACGAATATCAAAAAGACAATAGATATTTGGAACTGGAATTTAATTTGGATAAAACTTGCAACAAACGATCCATTGGAATGACGTTTATTCGCGTCCCACTAATATTTCCGTAGTTTAAGTATTACGGCAACCGATTACTCAACTGTCTAAAATTATGCTTCGCAGAGTTAGCGAGCACGTTTTCCTCTTATTTTCAGCTTTAATTTCCCCCGGCATTGTTATTTCATTCCCTGGCAGGTTGGCTCGAGTTTATTCGGGGAATTCTCCCAGTCTGTTTGTCTGTTTTTTGACAACAGTCCATTCTTCACAAGTTGGAATTGGCCCGGCTTATTGCGGAGCTAATTAAACAACCGGGCTACTTACAATTGCTTTCTTTCTGTTTTCATTACAATCTCGATTATAATATCCAGTTTTCTGTCGCCCGCAACTAATTCGAACAGACATCGGCGAGTGATTATGAACTCTGTTCTGTATTGTTATACACTCCGCGTAATGTATTCGGAAAAACAATCATTTAAAACTTGTCTACAACTTCGTACCAATTAACCCACTTCTGCTTGAGATAAAGTACAGTAGCGGTACTGCATCATTTAATAAATTGGTACACATCACGCGAGCACACGTGATTTTAAACTTTTTCAGTTCAAATTTATTGCTCACTTTGACGCCCCGAGTCGTGAGCCAAATTAAGTAAACATGAAATCTCGTTTGCGTTTACGAAATTACCCGCTGTAATATCCAATTTATTTAATCTTACTGTTATTGAGGTAAAAACTATCTGTCAGAAATTCTATGCGCTTTATTAATTAGAAATTACGAATAATTACTGATTATTATATACTAATAAATGCCACTAATCATGAATCGGGATGACTGTCAAATTCTAGCCATTGACATTCTTCACAAGTAGTTGCTAAGAAATTGTATATTAAATAGTATTGTTTGCAAAAAACATTGGGACTAAATTTTCTCATGTACATTTGCATTATTAGGCAGAGTGAAGAACTTGTTGATTCATATTGCATTTACGACAACTCATTGAAATGTGAGCCATCTACGGTACAGACGGAAATGCTGTTAGAAGCCAGTACGTTTGATCAAATGTTTTCTTGAAATAGAACTATTGAAATAAGATAATTTTCGTTACAAACTGACGTGACGCAGGCATATTATTAGACACCGGTTGGGTATAGATAGCGGTAAGGGCACAACGCACTGCTCTTAGGATTCAACGCACGGCGCGTTCCCATTTCGGCCTTTTCCACGTTTTAAAATTCCCCTCGAGCCATTTCCATAAGTCGTCATTAGCGTGTGGGTTCCGAGCACTCTTCGATACCGAAAGCCTTGGACTTGTGGTACAAAAAAAACATATAAAGTCAGGAATTTTCTTCACTTGGTAATGCCGAGGATGGACCCGTTATATGGAAAGGGGACGCTTAATTATAAGGCCATGTCTAGAATTGCATTATTTCTTCTATTGACTTCAACAAATATTTTACTTCTGAACCTCGATAGGCTTGAATCTACACTGAGGCCGGCAATTGGAAATGTCTTGTATGTGACCGTATCCATTGATTTTTTTTTATAGAGGTGCCTCGGTCAGCACACTTTTGTTTTTTACTGTTTCGTATTACTCTACTGCGCATTTTCTACAAATTTACATGATCTAAGATGATTTAGATAAACTAATACCGTCAAATAATTTTTAAATAGGTTTTTTGGAATTAAAATTCCCGATACTCTCCATGATACACCATTTTCAGGAACATTCAGAAAATACAGGAGATTGATTGATACTTTCTTCACATAGGTCTCGGTACTATGCATTCGTAATGCAATCTCAGTTTTCAATTAGTAATATTGGTTTCAGAAGGTGTCGATTCGATGATTTCAAATATGATGCTCTCTTGTGACAGAGTTAAACACGACATTTATTACTCCCAGCGTTTAGTCTTACGCTGAAAATCAAGTACGCTTACTGAGAACGTCTATAAATAAGAACAACAAAAATAGAAAGGAGAACGCCCACCCACGTGCCTGTATTACCTCTCGGGATTGCGTGAACTCAAGGACCGTGGCCTTCCTGGAATGTTGAACCCCTGAAGGAAGTATCCGGCGTTCGGTCTTTCTTATTGCCGAGATCGTCCTGAGTTGTATATATGCTCTTTACCAACAACAGTGGTATGTTGGCCCTATAGCGAGTGACCACATGTCCTATAAAATATGTAATATCCTGCCCATATAATATACGCTCTAAATAATCATTCTAAAAATTTATTCTACTTAAAACACGTTCATTCGCTTGTTCTTTAATTGTTGTGTAGTTTCAAATATTTGTATACAATGAATACTACTAGTCAATAAACCAAAATGACTATAAGAATATAAAACGCAATATACCGGACCATCCTTTGGAGAGATTAGGGATAATCAAATAACGGACGGTAGCAGAAAACAATAGGAATGTTGTGTTGGGGAAGTGGCTAAAGGCAAATTGAAAACACCGAGGGTATTAAGGGTTAGAGACAGAAGTTCATTTAAAAGATACATTTTTTCATTATAACCGAGGGTTCCCAACCGAAGGGGGAGATAACATTTTCACTTTTAATGTAATATCCTGCATGGATAAAAATTAAATTTTTTTCTAGTGCAACATTTATTTTTCGCCAATTTTTTTTTCTTTTCCGCGTGTATCACTTAGGTTTGTACATTATTAAAAATTAGTTAGGCCTTTCAACTGGTTGCAAGCTTTAGAATGTCAGCGCGGGGATTCTGTTGTGTAAGCAAAAATACGGTCTATCTAACGTAGGGACTTGGTCATTTTTATTTCAAATACATTCAGAGTGAAGGAGCAATATTTGAGGCGGCATTTGAGCACTGACGAATGTGATTGCGAAGTGATTAATTGGAGCTAGTGCTATTAGGTGGTGGCTGGGAGATGTCAGCGATAAAATCTGACCGCGCGCTGGTGACCTTTGAGGAATGCGCTAGTGCACCGGCTCTCCCTATATGACATTTGACTGGTTTCGTAGTGCGGATCCCGTCTAGCCCCTTCTTCTTCCCCTACATAACGGTACATTTCCACGCAGATTCCTTCCAGGTTAAGATCTTTTTCTTTTTTGTTCCCCCGCGTCACGACTCGTCGGGTAATCTCAAACCTGTTACGATTCCCCCCCGGGGCCGAAAAATGTCCAGCTTATTTACTATTCAGATGTCGTGCAATTCAGACTCAAATCCTCTAGTGGTGTACGCGAACCACTGGGGGTACGCGATAGGTTGTTTAGGGGGGGTACAGTTTTGTTATAACGGCAAGTAAAATAATATATCATGTATCCGCACCGAGCCAAGAAAGTCACACGGGAAAGCGTACACATAAAAAGCCAGATTACTAATTCGGATAGGGGGTCAAAATGGTAGGGGAAGGTAGAAACATTGTAACGAATTTTCTTTTTGAATGATATCAAATCACGTGGTTTAATAGTAGCAATAATAATTCATTAATTAAAGGGCAGGTGTATACCAACGCCTACGCGAAAGCATCAGTGTGGGAGGCCACAATTTAATTGTTAAAATTAACAATACGGATACTCACTAAATTTCTTAAATGAGGGGTACAATCTTGCAGAAATCGCTGCACTAGGGGAAACTGAGCATTGTGGCATACAGCGTATAGCAATAATTGCATAATATTATGAATTTCTGACGAACTCTATAAAATTGTCAATTAAATGTAATATTTCCTGGAAATAGTGAAATTATAGTGAGTTTGGAAGTATTGTTCGATGTAATGGTTATATATAATGGGCATTTAACAGCTTATTCCTCCGTTGTCTCATGGATTCGAATGAAATATCTTGTCCGTCTTATCGATTATTTATGCTGGTTTTGCACTATAGCGATTTTAGTTGTACCGGCCAAATAAAAGGAATAGTCCTCGGAGTCCAACCGGAGCGGAGATAGTCGAAAGGGGGAGAAGCCACCCCTGGATGAGTTATGCGAGCGGCGATAACGAATCGAGGAAATTAATGTCCCGGTAATAGAGAACATTATGGACCGGACCATCGGATTGTAATGTCGATTGCCTTCTGCGAAATTTGGCCGTGACACGTCTGCAATTAGATTTTGCGTTTGTGTCATATGCCGGTAATTTTTCCACTAAATATCCGGTCGGTGGCTTCTGTTATTTCAGTATCGGGATTCAAATGAATATTTATGAATGTTGGACCATTTCACGCGAATTTCCGAATGTTATAATATTAATTAACAATATATAATAAAACTCTGCCGCCTTCAATTGCACGAAGCAATTATATTTTGAATTCTGAAATAGACACAACTTAATTGTCTGTTCTGTTTAATCAACATATTCAATAACTGATGTAACGAAACCTAAATATTCCGAATTTGTATTCAATTTTGCATGTATGCATATATACGTACACACTTTGTTTGATAGATATAAATAAATACTATTAATAACGGATGGCATAATAACATATTATCGTTTGTTTGCTTTCGTTTCTTCTTTAGCACAAATAGAATAATCGTTCTATTATATTTTATACACTCCTGGTATTAAATTTCTCTCATTAGAAATATGTAATGTAAAGAACATGCCGGAATACCCCAAATATCTTTATTTTCTCTGAAATTCAATTTAATTCGTTCATCTACGCTAGACATATTTTCGATTTTGCGGTACGTTGTAAGCCTTTTAAAGCTCATCATGAATTTCCGCTCCGTACAGAACAGAAGGATACAGAATATTGCTTTGTGGTTCGCAACAATTTAATTAATGTTCCGCCCGAAACGTACTGACGATGTTGCAAACATTGCAACCCCCGACCGTGCTTTTGAAGAAGTGTTTCGGCTTACGTTAGACCGAGGAATATATAGCGCTTATTACCGCATCAGAGAAAAATAATTTCATGGAAGAATTATATATTTATTAAATTTAGGTTTACGAAACCAGAAATTGAATTCTCACTGACTGGCTTCATGTTGTGGACCAAATTAAATAAAAATTTGGTCTCCTTCTTTGGTGTCCAATACACGATGAAGCGCGTGCCCCGTACAACCCGATTTCGACCGGCAAATTGAATTCAATTCGGTGCGTTTGTATGCAAGCTGGTGCGGCAATAACAGTAATAGATCAGTAGGTGGCCCGGTTCTAAATTTAGAGGGCCGGTTAGGTTCGGTTAGGGGCGAGATATGGCGACCGGCTGACCCACTCAAGAGGAAGCCCTCCCGGCTTGTTGCTAACAGGTTCACGTACCCCAGCGTTCCTCGTTTATTCTATCTATTCACGCACTTGCCTTATAAGCAATGACGATTATTGTTCTATTCGCTGCGACATACGTGCCGCTGCCGAAATGGCAGTTTGCGTGCCCGCTCTTAATTCCCTCCTCCCCCCCAAAACAAGTTGGAATTTAATTTTTGAAAAAGGGAAAACCGGCCGAAGGAAAGCCGCCCGCTTTCCCTGGATTTCTTCACGGAGTTTCCACCGCCAATTGCCCGGTAGCACGGACCAAGTGCGAAACCGTAAGATACACAACCACGAAAACGGACGCTACTTACTTTCACGTCTGGGGGTTTTAAGGCCACGCTTTTTTATCGTTTCTTGCCCCCGTTCAAACATAGAAAATCAAACAGATAAACTCGTATTTTACCTGCGGAACCCATGTACTGAGAGTACTGGTTTACCTGAATTGCTTTCTGATTAATACTGAGTCATTCAGTGAGTTATTTACTGCAACAACTGTATAAAACAATAAGGGACATTGATGTTCAAGTAGCAAGAGTAGCAAGTTGACTTTAAGGGGTGAGATTGATGATATGCACAGTCTGAATTTTGGGACCAAATATAGTGTTGTATATTCTTTAAACATAGGTCAGATCTACTGTAATATTAGTGGTAGTCTGTTGACATCGTGTCTTTATAACTTTATTTCAGGAAAAACTACCAGAAAAATATTACTGTAGAAATTATTGCAGTAACATAGCCTTATTGCTCGTGGAAAAATTCCATCCTCGCAATCTGCCGGAGTTGTCTTCCAATTCCCATCATTGCAATTTCAACTCGTAAAAACAGCTTTATGTGTCGGATAGAACAGCCGTGTTGGGACTGTGGCACTATCTCCTATTTATAGTTGGGCTATCAACCGATATACGGCCGCCCTTATAATAATGTGTCTTACTGACAAAAGCAATTGCCAGTGGCGGGCTATAGAAGGAGCCGGAAACTTGCACTTGTGCCCACAGTAACTAACTATTCCTCACCCATCATTCCGCATAATTGAATCAATTAATAACATATTAAACTTATTCTCATGGATTTCAATCTGCGTCTCTAAGTGTAATTTTTAAATAAACACAATGCCTTATTATCAACTCTACTCAATACATGTTTTATTTTGATGTTGAATTTAAAATCAACCTACCGTTTCGCAAACCCATCATTTATACTCTGACTTGTCTCTGTGGCTCAAATTATTTCTAACTCGGGCAGATGATCGATGTCGACCTTGCTTTCGCCACAGAAATTAAATGTAGACTAATATTGTGAATATTTTATTTTCGCCCGGTTTTTTTTTCATTACTGTTAGTAATAACGGAGAACGGAGAAAAATGATGGACCGGGTTATTAATTTCGAGTTTCTCATCAGTGCTGATGAAGTGGACCCAATATTAAGAGGACCGTGCAAAGAATTCTGAGGATGTAATATTTAGCATTCACTACATCGTGATATCTCGAGAAGTGAAGGCAGAAATATTTTATTCGAGACATGATCCTGTAATTGAGCATTTAATTATGCAATAGAGTATCAACTTAGGGCTTGTCAATGGTTCGAAAATGGAAACAATTGTAATGATGTTCATCGTCCTTTCTATTCAGATGCGTATATTTTGAAAATAGATCGGGGTGGTTTATAAATAAATCAAGAGAGGAGATAAACCTAGCTCTTGTGCTACTTATGTGTTAGAAGCTTTTATTTTCATGATAGACTTTCAAATCGCGTTAGGATGATTTGTCTTGTACAATAAACCAATCATCAACGACTGTTTAAAACGAATCTGAAGATACTAGCATCCAATCAGAAAAACTTTTAATCAGACGAGAAACTATTTCTTGATTTCTCTAAATGGAGCGTACAAAAGGGTCAAGAAGTTTCTATTCGAGTTGCGGGCTTTTTCCGAACACGGATTTCACAGAGGAAAACATCATCATTCATCAACGCGAATATAAAAAGTTCACTGTGGCCCTTAACTACAAAAATTATGATCCCGCATTCGGCGCCCGGTTTATTTTGAAATTTGAAGCCTGCATTCACGGGACCGTGAAGAGTTATGAACGGACATCGACACCCGACGTAGAGAGTTTGGAACAAAAGCGTGCGCGTTTCGATTCAACGTTGCGTTTAATGTGCAGAATATTTTAATTATCATTTATATCGACATCTGTAAAACTGCAATCTTACAGTAGTGAAACACGTGAAACCCGTTTTTATTAAATGTCTAAAACAGTTCTGCACGTATAAATTTGTAATGGGAAATATCATGCAATTATAAAGTCATTTTAAATGGTTGGTAGTAATTGAAGTTTTTTTGTGAAAGCACAGGAAGAAAGAAAGGTGGACAATTTGGTTTGGAATAAATATCGTACTACATTCATTGCTGTTAATGTAAAGTGTAAAACCCGCAAGCATTTATGTTCACAAACGTCCCTAATCGCTATTTTCCTGCCCTACACTTTAGCATTGAATGAAATAAAATGAAGTGCGAACGTCAATATTTTTACGATCAGACGTTTTTAACTCTCGCATTTTCCTTATTCTGATTTGAACACCGGAGATCTCCAGTTTGTTCCCCTTCCTTTTGACGCCCTTCCGGATAGTTGAGGGCTAAATTGGGGTTAAATTAGGGCAACTCGTCCCTCACAACAGATTGACATGATTGCGCCTCCAGTTAATAAAATTAATTGTATCCGATGCCTTTGGCAGACGACCCTAAGGGGCACACTGACTGGGCACCAGCAAGAACTGATTATTCTTAAATTGAACAGATTATACTTCGCGCCTGACGTTTATATTACCGCCAATTCTCTTCAACAAAGTTGAATTGCAGGTTAAGAAGTGTAAAATTGGAAAATTCTCCCTCACTAACTTAACTAACTTAGCTAACTTTAATTAATAATTATTAACTGTTATCATTTTTGTTTCAGGTTATTTGGAGTCGTTACTCACTGCGAAGATTCGGACAGGGGTGAGTCATTTTTTATTATTTATTTCTTACTTTTGACAAATATTCTTTGAAATCGGCCGAAAAATGTTTAGTACAAAATCTATCACCGGAACCGTTTTTATTGGTGTATTATTTACAATACGATACGAATAGGTCCGTCGAATATGTGCATTTGATAGTCGCGTTTAATCGCAATTAATTCTATCGGCATTGTTCTCTGAAATATAAAAAAAGGATTAATTTTTTCGTTAATTATCCGGAGTTGAGATCAAGGTAGTTCAAGATCAAGTATGAAGAAACCACTTCCCGATTGTTGGCCAGCTATTTTTCCCTTGTTAGACTCTCTCGAAGGTCTTCGGGGGTTTGAACTACAAAACTGCAAATGTTATCACTCCTGCATGCAGTGTTAGGACATTCTATCTTAGTAATTTGCAACAGCTTTGTGTTTTATATTTATTGTTAATTTTCAAGTAACTATGAGTTCGTTTATAACGCGTATAAAAATAGAGAAGCGGGCATAAGCGTCCCAGCACCTGAAAGAAATGTTCGCGGATAAATACGCGGAAGTATATAATGTCAGGATTGAGTTAAAATAATACACTTTTGCGTTATGAAACTAATTTCAGCATGTTAGAATTAAAACAATTCCTGCAATTCAGTTATTGACAGTCAGGGATACGGCCAAATAAAAAAAAATGTTTAAAGCTTTTTACCATTAACAAAGTTGCCACCGTCAGCGTTCTTTCTCACAGTAGTTGGGCTGGTTCACGCGTTTTTCACGACCGCCGACGTCCGGTAACGAGCGCAATTTGTTTTGCCGCGGATTTCCCGATTTTTCTTTCGCTCGTTTTTATTAAGTAACGAGCACATAGCGAGTAGGCCCCCGCCATCGAGAGCGGCGGCCAATTTGCCGCGTTGCGAACACAGTTTTTTTTTTAAACTGCGCCTTAATTATCTGAGAAATTTTAAACGTTCAATTGACTCGTAAATACGCATTTTCTCCTGAAAAATTTCACTTTCCGAATTTTTTTTCGGACCGCCGTCGTTCGCGCATAATATTTTCGCAACCGCCATTGCCGGAATTCCTATTCTGAATTTGATAATTCGGTGTGGCCAGATTCTGATATATCCTCGCGATGAATAGTGCTAAAAATGCGTGAAAGTTCGAACGCTTTCGTGTTCAAAACTCCTAGTACTGTTACCGCCACCTTTCACGAATCGTCTTCATGACTTCCAAGAACCCTTTGTCATTTCGGCGTTACTGAGGTCACATATGACCCTCTTTCGTCCGATCGGAACCGCTGATGAAACGAGCCCTCTCATTGGTCACCTCAACTTGTAGAAATACACTACTACTTTTGTACTTTATGTTGCAACCCACTGCGGCAGTTGTGGTCAACGATTCAAACAGAAATTTTCCAAATCAAATTTTCCCGGTTTTGTAGCCATTAATGGCGAATGGTTTGGTGGACTCAAATTTAACTATTGAGTGCGTCCATATCACTAGGAACAGTTCCATGACATTTTCGATATTCTTAACATTTTCAAATTAAAATTGAATGTCACTAATAGTGGATAAATATGTAGGTTTTCATGGAAACTTGCCCCAAAATAAACATTAGAAACATACACGAAGTAAACAAAATGTATGTAAAATTTTTAATTTACTCCGGATTTTCTCTATACCCGCCTAAAAATGGCACGTTTCAGGAGAAGACCAATCGAAATGTTTTTTCCGAGCGCTTTTTCGTGACCCATTTCCTTTAGCCTTTTCTGCCTAAAACAAACCAGAAAATCAAGCTATTAACAGCCCTTTCTCGCCGTTAATTAGGTTAAAAATCGCTTCCGCCCCGTTTCTCTCAATTCCCAATTTCCAGCTCGCTTGCCTGCTGGCCCAAGCCTATTTCTGGGAGTGGCCCGTGGGACGGAAAATTCCTTCCCGATTTTTCTTTCCGCTTTTTGCCAAGACACTGATTCTTAGCGAGGGGAAGACAAAAATAAGAAGAACAAAAAATAGCCCCCGACTGGAAAGACTCCGATATTTTAATATTAATGAGCTACCTGCTCCCGACTTCCCTTATCCGATTCTTCGCGGAGGCGGGCGAAAGAAAAGCGGAAAGAGGACGGTTTTTAAACTCCACTTAACGGTCGACTTCGGCCTGAGTGGATTCGCCGGGGCGCGATACAACGGTTATCTCGGAAAATACTAAACTCGAGATTTGTTTAAGCAACCCCTTCGTTGTATTCGCAATGTTGGCTGGAGGGGTGGGGGAGGACGGATGATTTGAAAAGCAGGAGTTTACAGTGAAAAGTACAAATGAGAATTCGGTCAATTCACCAACGAATCTCACTGACAAATGCGATTGTAAAATTTTGCCAATCACCGCAACCAATACCACTTGCAATCGTGCGGATTACAAAATACAAGCTCGTCTATTTTGCAACATTGCATTTATTTAAGCTTTCAAAATCAAACTTGGTTTTAATAAGGAACGAAATATTCGGTAGTTACTACAGGGAATTTAGAATAAAACTGTATTCTAATGATTCTCGTTATACAATATTTGGGGAAAAACAGGAATATTAGACCCACGTCATCACACTCACTCATATTCTTATCAACATGCACTAATTATTATTATTCGGCACACTGAGTTATAGTAAAATTGATAATCACTGAATTTTGACTGACATTTCCAAGTCCATAAAACGCTAGTACCGACTCATATTTCAAAATCTATCAAACTTATCGCAGTGAAGTTTGATAATTTAGTTTTTGTTTGCTCTCTACCTTTACAGAGTCAAACTTTCGGCGGTAATTTGCCTCTCCGCGTCCCGTTTTACTGAAGAACTTCGACCCGCGTCCGAAACTTCTACTTTCTGAAATTGCATTTTTCGAATTCGACAGGAATTTCCGAAAATGAATTAGGCACTTGACGTCGTCGGCCCGTAAAACCTGGTTAAGATTCATGCCGGAGCGTACAGTATATAAAAACTTTAAATATGAGCTTTAAGATTAAATTCAGCCCGCGGCCGCTCACAAAAAAAGAGAGTCTCATTAATGAGGACGAGACGCGTGGGAGTGGCGCACGGTCGGAGGAGTATGTAATCGAAATCCCGCATTGAAACCAGCATTAAATTTAAGTAGTTTACAGTGCCGGAAGGTGGTGCTAGAAGTGCATTTAATATCAAGAGAAATGTTCAGAGGGCAGCCAGGTCATTAGTGGGAACAGAGGAAATAGTAAGGGCATCTAAACCGAAATTACGATTATGTCGTAATTCCACTGTAATATTACTGTTGCTTCCCCCTTCGGAAGATGAATACATAATTCGATTTCCAGAGTATTGCAATAATAAATTTACTGTAATTCATTTTGCCCGATTGAGAGATGAATATTTTTATTTCCATTTTTCATTTGCGGCACCAATTTAATTTTGCACATTGAATCTACGTTTCTACCAGAAAGCGTACAAGGTTGGCAGTTTACACGGTGGCAATCTATACTTATTGGGGTTCGGAACTTTGTATAATAATCAGTAAAACAATTTTCTCATCCACCGATTACGCATTCTACGCAATTCGAGCGCTCTGAAATAATTGCGTTCATATTCGCTGATAAACCAGAAAATCGTCCGTTCTAGAGGGCCTATCGTAAATAACGTTACGTAGATACGCTTTCCTCCTGGCTGAGCTTTAAAAGTGAAAATTGATATTTGCTGTACGTGCTTCGTACCGTTTTGTACGGACTTTGAGCGTGCAATCATTATACTGTTCAATACCACATCATTTACCGCCACTATGGAGCTGTAAACCCTTTGAATGCGATGTTCAAAATCGGGAATAATCGCAGAAAATTTAGTGTCCTAAATAAAAGTTTATACTCCATTAACGGAGAACTGGCAATTCATGGCTTAATAATTTTAGACGAGAATACCCTCACGTTTCGGCTCATATTTTCTTTATTTCAGGCTGATTTCTACAAACTTTCAGTTAATTCAGGCCGGACCAACCGCTAGGTTGAACACTTTCTGATTTCTAAATGGGGGCCCGGACGTTTCGGTGATTTTTTTCTGAACTTCAAGAAGGCCATCGGTCGGTTATAGAAAAGGAAGAGAGGGCGCGTAACTTTGCCATTGTCCCGAGGCAAGACAATAACAAAACACCGCCGGTACCGTTATAAAGAAAGTTGAGTCGTTAAAGCGAGATGGACGTTAATCAAGGTATTCGCGAGCTGACGCGATAAAGGCGAGAGTTATTCGCTGACGACATCGGGCTCACTCGCATTTCTAAGCGCTGCAAGCGGTCAGTATAAAAATAAGTATCCTGTTACAATATCCAGTCCTGCAATAATATCACCGAACCACGGTAAAGTTCATAATATAAAGAAGGCGGATTAATATTATATATAAAATATTTAAGATTTTTGCAGTATTTCGTCTCGATTCTCCTGCGGTAGCTCCTATTTCCGTTAACCGCTATCGTAAGTAGCATACCGTGCTGGCGAAACATCTTGTCACTGTAGTGTTACTGACCAAGGACAGAAACAGAAGCCAAGCATATGACCCAATAAGAGTGAGGTAATAACAGAATATTACAAGAGTGGTGACATACTTTATTTACTTAAGAATGACTCCGTAAGCCCCATTCCCGTCAGGTCTGTCGCTGTTACCGCCGTGTACATATGTGAAATTTGTTATATTTTTGTATGGCGAGGTCGCGGACAAAGGATATTATACGATCTGTATGTAGGTTGGAGATAGTGGGGGCATTGGTTATTATCCGTAAAATTTTGTTAACATTTTTCGGTTTGGCGGATTTATATTTTGTTCACGGACTGTTTAACTTGTAATAGTATTTAAAAGTGTCATGGCAAACGGAATATGACGCAGCTACGATATGCATTGTAGTGTTCGTTTCATTGATTTTTAATTTTAATTTTCTGACAAACATGTGTAATCCTGCTTGTTTTACACACGCGTCCGCTGGCAAGCTACTTCCAAATTTGTTCAACGTTGGCCGCGTCCCAAATGAAATTGAAATTAAATTTTAATTATACAAAGCTAATATTAAAAAGGGGGACAGTGCCGTCTCTAATTGAACGCGGCTCGGGTTGAAGCGGTCTCGAATTGCCTGTTTATCTGGACATTCTTCCCCCTTTGAAACAGAATACTTCCAATGCCGTTTTCACATTGTTGGGGCCCGGCCTTTGCCCTCCGCTCTCCGCCGCTCGAATTCATTCGAGAATTCGGCCAAAGGCCGGCACGAACTTGTCCGCCCTCCAGAGGCGGACTTTATCAAATTAAATATTTTCCCCCCTTTTATCTTATTCCCTCAAAAATCCTTATTTATTGTTTTATTCGCGGGCGGAAAAAAAAGAAAACATGAAGCCGGTTCTTGGGATTATTCGGAGTTCCTTATCTGGGCTCTTTGAACGTATCTGTGAACGCGAAATTGCGTTGCTCGTTTATTAACTGCATTGTTTTAAGCGAATATGATATTTTGAACGGGTAACTTCGCATATACCAAAATATTTCCGAACATTTGATGAAATATCATTTAACGCAATCAAAACACCTTGTGGATTTTATCTGTAGTTAAAAACGATTCCTGTCCTAATTATTTCGTATACTAGTTTGAAACATTAACAGGGATAATTCAAATATTCAAAGTAATTTCTTCGCCCCTGTTCTTCGTTTTTTTTGTAATAGACCTGTTGATAGTACAATTTGCACAACATTTCAATAAAAACGTAACGATCTTTAAATAATAACCAACAATTAACATTATGATTTCTTACTTTAGACATACTACGGGAGCATAAACTTTTGGTTTTCATTGCCGAAAAAATATATGGCGGGACCTGTTGGATAAGGCAGGCGTGCTTTCTGAGTGTGTCATTGGGTCAGCAGGTTCAAACCCTCCCCTCCTAATGCCACTACTCCGATCATGGCGACTTTCGCTTCACCTTGACCTTAGATCAAGCCGCCTTACCAACCGGCCGACTCCTTGTTTCATATTCTAATTTATTTCAATTAGCGCCTCCTTCACACTTCAAGTAGCCTCCGCGTCGAGTTCTCAAAATGGCAATTATTGCGTGGAGATAATTTCCTAAAACAAAACCGCCAGAGGTACAAAGGCACCGAACTGAGGTCGAGCGTGGGATTTTTTTTTATTTGCACAATCAACAATCTTGTTTATTAGAAATGGATTTAAGTATTTTCATGACATTGTTCACACGATTAAGAAATCACTGATAATACTTTCCCGAATCGTGGGTCCAATACTAATATAAATTTAGGAACATTTATTCTTGAAAAATCGTCTCGGATTCATTGAAAAGTACTTGAAAAATCCTTAAAGCACTTCTTTAAGGAATTAGTGGCGTGTTTTGTTAATTAATACTCATCCAAATATTAATCCTACAGACAGATGACTTTTGGCTACCGATACAAGTCATAGCTCTGGCCCTATCAGGGCTTAGCATCTTTCTCGAAGGCGACCCACCCCCCTTCCACCCCCCGCACTCGAGCGCCTATTTTCCATATTCCGGTCGTAAATTATCTCGCCCGGGATAAATTGGGTTTTGTACGTCGGCGGAGATGCGTGCGATTAGATAACGGAGAGACCTCCCTCCCTCCCCAGCCGTGTAATGAATGTAACACCGGTTAGTTGATTTCGCTTTCCCTCGGAACGAAAAGGCCGGAACGCCCGTAATGAATTGCCTTAGAATGAGTTTTGACGACCCGATGAATAATTGGAACCGCGTCGAGATACTTGATACTATCATCGCCAGGAGAATCGAATAAAAGAAATTACTATTTAAACCTACAAATATAAATAAATCAATTTTCTTTTGTTAAAAAAAAAGAAGGCTCAATTCTTATTTAATTTCAAATACCCAGTTTAAACTGCATTCATTAATTAACGTAGCCTGCTCGTCATACGGAGGCGACCGGTAGGAGAATTAATTACCATGTGACGACGGCAGAGGGTGACTGTTTGCGATCTGTTGTCGATAAATCCGTCATCCGCCTACTCGGAGGTTCGACGAGGGGCGATAACGGCGGGAGCATTGAGACGGGGATTTCACATCCGATATCTTGACCCGCACTACCGGATGTCGTGTCAGGGCCACGTGGCCCTCCCACATTACTGATGCCTCTGGGCACATTGTCATCCGTTCGGCCGGTAACCGGCGTGGAATATTTGTTGTGCCTATAAAATCCCACCACTTTTTACTCCTTACTAACGCTATTCTGTTTTAATTATACGCATTCTACAATTGGCCCGACTGGATAGGAAAATATGAGCTCGAATTTGTTATTTAGCTATGAATCTTTATCGGATCTTTAGGCAGACACATATCGTGAACCCTTGAATTATGTAAAAATATGTAGCACAAATATCTAACATAAATAATAAAATAGTTCCGATGATGAAATATTCATTTGGCTGATTATTATTCGTTCATAAGGGTTGATGAAACGAAGAAAGACGGACATTCGTTACTGGTCCAATGCGATGCTGTTCAACCTCGAGTAACTGTACTGCTTTTTAATATGTTAATTTGAAACTGCGCTCACCAGTGGCTGCTGTCCTTGCACGTTCGAACGTAAGGTGGAAACGGTGGGCTGCCTAAAATGAGTGCGTATTTTCAATTGTTTTCTATAACGATTAATATAGATGTATTACTATTCTGAATCGTTCAGAAATATGCGCGACAGGTTCACATGCTTTTGTTTCAATGTGTAGTTTAGTTTATTCTCCCTTCTGGTGAACGTGGTGGCGTTAGGGACCTCAGTCCACTCGTCCTCAGAAGTTTCACTGTATACTTGGTAGCCTAAAATTACTTGGCCTTTAATATATCGGTTCGGGGTTCAACCTCTAAAGGCGACCCTGACGTTTTCGGTGTCCGAGTCCGGAACCGGGCGTCGGGGATGCGGACGCGGATATTTGGTGCCATTGGGGTCGGGTGGGCGGCCTTGTGACGTCACCGAGCAACCGGTCCTCGACGGCCGGGGACCGGCTACTTGTGTTTCGCTTCAATAAGTAACCTAAATCCTCAGGACGATCCGTCCCGGTTCTCAAGGAAGACTTGCGGTCCCTCGGGCAAAGGTATCGATTAGTGTCGACGTTAATTATCCCTTTGAGTTTTACTCCCACGCGGGTTCTGTGTCTTTAATGGCTCTGATCGTTATCTTCAATTCCGATATTAACCCCCAGTTATTGCGCCCTCACATCATCACTCGTTTGGCCAGCCTGTATTGACCTTGTCCCAATAACTCTTACAGCTCAGTTCGTGCTAATCAAAATGAATTATACCATCCTGAACTCTTATTTTATAGTGCTTATAACTGACAGCGCTAAATTTCCTAATAAGCCTTGTGTGCGTGCAGATATTTGTCTGTGGATTAACTTTTCAGTTTCTTAAGTCGTTGAACCCAAAGTATAAAGGTCAAAATATTACTGCTTACGCCATGTACAGCATGAAAATTTATGAGCTATAGAAACGTATTATTATTGATCGCCGGATTGGTCTTTATAGTCTTTTAGTTGAAAGTTCAGAACCGCATGGTAATTTCAGCCTGGTCTCGTATAGGCAATACAACTTTGGTCCCGATGATTTGGTTTGCAAAGAAGTTTGCAAAAAAAAATCCCTAGGCCTTCGATCTATCAAAGCGCTTTAATATGAGTTTAGCTAAATTTAGTTCACGAGCCTTAATTGGCGTTGGCGGCCCTCGCACAATGGGGCTTCCTCTCGGCTGCATTATGCCCCAGTCCGGAGGAAGTTGACACACTGCACTCCTGTTAACTGGCTCGTCCTTCACATCAGTAAAAACCCTGATTTTGTTTACCCTGTCCGCGCTTTGAATCGGTGCACTCTACACTGTTGAAACTTTAATCGCCATTGCGCCATCGGTTGTATTGCGCTACAATCGTCTTTGATGTCTTAACTATTAAATTTTGATTCTTATTAATTATTCGATTAACTCTATCGGTCGCGTTCATCAATATTTCTGTTTAACATATTCCCAGTACAGTTTTCAGACGGTCATTTTCCGATCGAAACGGTCGAGAGACCACACAATACATCATTACAGAATAGGGAGTCTCAAAACAAATTGTCCAATACAAATCACAGGATAGGACATAATGATCCTTTGTTCGGGTATCATTGTCTTATTCATTCATTTATTCGTCATTGTAAGATTTGAATTTTCGGATAATTGAAATGAGAAAACTGAAGCCGACCGAAATTAAAAGGAAGGGACAATATTCAAAGAACATAACTGACTATTATTTCCTTGGCTAGTATTGTCATGGCAACCAGTCTCACAATAAATTTGAGCTGTAATAAATAGTTCCTTGTAATGTCATACCAACCAGTTTCACAATGTATTTAGCGCAGTAAATAAATAGTTTCCCAAAATTCCCTTGCAATTTCTAAATTAATTAAGCTGTAACCGAACAATAAATAAATAATGACGATTTTTATGTTAAGAAAGTAGATATCATCCCAGTACGTCATAGTAACATGCCTCATAATGAATCTGAAGTATAAGAAAGACAAATCTAAATGTAAATAATAAATTACCGGGCTTTGCTTCCTGCCGACCTGGAGGTGCAACAAACATAATAAAGTTACACAAAATTTTAGCTGGCATATTTTAAAAATAAATAGCAAAAACGAGACAAGAATCTAAATAAAAAAATAAATTTAGGGAGTGCGTTCGTCATGTTTTAAGGGTCTTCCACCGTACGTGATATACGAGCGGGAATGAGGGTTGTCGATTGGTGTTATCTGGGTTTGGCCAGGGTCCCCCGCCCCCCACATCGGGGCCGGCCCCAATCCTCTACTTTATATCGCAGTCCCGAATATATTTGGCCGCGGCAGGCCTAAGCGCACGAATAAACTTAAACTCTCCCCGGTGTCTAGCAGTTAAAAGGAAATCGATTAATAGTGTCAAAACGCCGAGGTGCCGGAAACATACAATTTTGATTTCAAAGCCAATCTTACGTCTGTAGGTTTCCAAAAACATTAATCTGTAAACCTGAAAACATTAACAGTTGGTTCTACAAAAAAGGTAGGCATTTCATACACTGGGCACTGTCCTCGCCCAAATCGTGGGGGGTAAATTGATACATCATTAATTTTGATTTCTTACGAATATCTTGTTTCGGATTGTTTAATTATTTTTTCGAATTTTCGTTTATTTAATTCAAAAAGAAGCCTGTAACGCGGGTTGGAAAACATTGGGACATGTGACCGCCAATTGAGGTTGAGGTGTAAGAGACCTCGGTTCCCAATTAGAAGTTGAAGGGACCGCCGGCTAAGGAAGGGGGCGGAAATTGGTTTCGGATACTACTACCGACAGTACACGTCCAAAGGTATAACTTCGTAACAAAGTGTCTACCTCTAACGAACCTCCGTGTACGAGAATATAGATGTAAAATAATTAAAAACGAAAAAATGTGACAAACGAAATAAAACATAAGAAACAAATCATCGTATTTATATCATCCGGTCGAAGTGGAACCACAAATTCAGAACTCGGTTTCCTAAAGAAACACAATAGCTGTTTCAGCAACAACCGATATTAGGTTTCTCTAAATAACAATGTCCAATTTAGTTTGAAATGCTTTGATACAAAAGGAATGTTTTTGAAGCATTTTCACTATGGATCAATTATTTATTTCTTATTATTATTAGAAAAGACTTCAATTAGGGTAATATATTGTATTTCCTGCACATCATAAAATTGTTTCATATTGAAATACGCATTTAAAAATTGTATAAATACTTGTTATATTTCGCGTGTAACTATTTACATGTATGAGTTAATGAGAAGTACAGTGTCGTCCGTACATCTTAATAAAACAGATTTGTACCTGAGGCAAATGTTGGCTCTTGGCTGGTGGGAAGGTGGGAAGGGCCACAATTCACAATTAGGGCCCGGAATTAGAAATTGAAGCTCCGACCGAGCCTACCCCGCTGGGCCGACTAACTGGGTCGAATGAATCACTGTTGCTCCTGTAACCCGCCCCCGCCCCCAGACATTGACTAATCTGCATAACGGCAATTTGAACTTGTAAGTGTTCTTACGCGCAGCTAAGACCCGGGGTCTCGGATGGCGGGGCAGACGCCGCTAAATAACGTTGGGGCAGATTAGGGGAAAGGCAACCTTCCGCACAGAACTTCCAGGACCCGGCATTATCCCCGTTTCAATACACAACATTACTCCGATACCCTCAATTGTTAATATCGATAACCGCGAATTACTATCTCGCCTGTCAGTGTTTACCAAGCTCGTGTAACCAATTTCCTATATTCTTTCACGTTCCGGGCCCCGTTATATTTATTAATTTATATTGATAAATATAAATTACCAATAAATTATATCCAATCATTTTAAAATTAAATCTACCCTATAAATTATTTATCGAAGTATATGCTTCTCTAGAAAAGCGGGATAAAAACATCACTCTCCGCTTTCAATCGGCAGTGCTATAATCCAGTTTATAGGATTAAAGTAATTTTTCCTCAACTTGGGAATGTTTATGTTTTGGTTTATGAATTTTTTTCATTCCTCCTGTTATGGTTTACTGCTGCGGGTGCTACGTGCAAAACGCGCGAGGTATTCCTTGTCGGGGCACTAATGAAAATCAGCGGGTGAAAAAATGTATCAGATTTTCACGGCTTCCCGTAGGGGAAATGAAATTCCTCGTTTATTCCTCGTTTTTCTCCGCCCCATTCTAGACAACTCGCGATCTGCACGTAGTTCGATTCGATCGTTTTATCACACCAAGTTTTACAGCCGGTGAACTAAGTAATAGGAACAGAATATTCTTGTAACGCCCAACAGAAACATGGCCTGATTATAATCATTTGATTAATTTTTTCTTGGAAGTATATATGTACGGTCACAATTACAGTGGGGACAGAAGATCGCAAGAATAATTTGTCTCGGTTGTTATATTAAGGAAATTCTACAGTACCCCTCGGTATTTTTGGATGGCTTCTTATTAACATCGTAGTTTTTTCTATTATTAACTTAATTTATTATGAATTCGAGACTGTTTTTCTTATTATAACTCCCGAGATAAAAGAAAACTAGCCTTAAACGGCGATTTATCCCGTAATTTCTCGGACCATTTATATCCCGAATCGTCGCCTCCAGTCGTTTATCTTCTTCCCGGTTGTAGTCCGTTTAGAACCGCGTACGGAAGTGCGTCGCCCCCTCCTCCAACCCCAGTCATCGGCCCATTATCGTCGCTCTTGATTGAAGGTTCGTTTCAATCCTCCGCCCATTCTCGTCTCCACGGCGACCTTAATGCATTCTGAAGCCTTTTGTCCCCCCCGCTTTTATCTTAATGCCCCACCGTGTACCCGGGGCCCCGGAATATTCCGCCCCCTCTGAAAATTTATTCGGGCGTATGAAGAGATTATTTGCGGCCGTATCGTCTGCCGCGTATTAAGACGGCCGGGTAATCCCCCGGCGACGTAATGGATGGGCCCGCCGATAACCCCTCGATATAAAAATAAGGCGTAACTTGATGGGTCCGAATAAGAGTAATTGAGTTTGGCTCAACTGAACGCTTATTTGGAAACTTTGAAGTATAAAATTTCACTCAATAACTTTCACTTCATTGTAAGCCAAGGGGTTAGTGGAAAACTTCGGCTGCATCCATAGCGCGTCAGGGACTGATCACCCGTGCATCAATTTTCCAGAATAATTTTGAAAGTCCCTAATAACTCCTGAACTAATGAGTCACGAGGGTGGCCAACGTTATCTTACTAAGAAAGTTCCATTTAAAAATGTAGACAGATATATTTTTGTTTTAGTATACGAGTATATGTAACACTACAAAACTTTTTATATTTACTATCAAATATGTTTTGACAGTATCTGGGGGTTTAGTACGTGTTTCTTCCAGAATCCATTCCTCTCCTCACATTCGGAAACACTTTTACGGTACCTCCCCCCCGCCCCCAACGACAGGATCTACCTCGGGCTATTCAGTCAGACATGGCGAGGACGTACGCCTTAAACGGTGTTCATCTGATCCCTTTCACCGTCAGAGGCCCCCAGCTATTCGTTTTAACGAAGAGCACCTTATAACCGAGCTGACGCAACACCCCCCGACGATCTTGCGTAACGCAGCGTAACGGATTGTGTCTTCCAGATAATACAAGGGATTTTCCCCGGTCTTTTAAAATGGGTTAAGATGCGGCAGAAAAGCCTTATAAATTTGTTCAAACGGAATAATTGCGGTGGTTTTTGCTACAATTTTAAATTTACACATCGTAAATTTTTGATCCAGTCTTGTTTCATATCATTCGTGCATATTCATTCATTTATTCATTCATAAATTTCAATTAAATTATCAGTTTTATTATAATTTTTGCTATTAAAATAATTCATAGTAGTAGTGCGCATATCAAGTATTAATGTCCACTACTAAAAGAGTTGGGGGTAAAAACTTTTTGGGATATTTTTATCGCAAAAACAGTAAACGTTTTGTTCAAACAGTTAGGTGTATTTAGTTGATTTAGTACCGTGCTATACACGTTACGCGCTATTCAAATGAATTTACTACATATTATGCATATTACGTTTCCAAATCGTATCATGAGTGTTCATGAAGGATTAATTCCTGCACCGTTTTTGCCAGGACGAAAAGGTGACGAAATGACCCCATCCTATTCCCTTCCCTGTCCGCCGAATGGATCGTGGGCGCGAAAATGTATTATGTCTCTATATTATTGACCCATATTATTCCGTAACGTCATACTAAATGACCGTAATCATACGGTAATTACGCAGTATTGCGTAAGGGTATATTAGCGACCGTGCCGACGCCGACCGAAACCACAATACACTTTCTTCAATCACCAAACCATTTGTAACAATCACGAGTGCATAAAACGGAAGCCTGTCCGTTTATGTGACCGCACTATATGATAAAAGTGTCAATTTCCTCCTTTGTGCAATACTTTGATATAAATTATTAAATTATCCATAACAAATATAGCCGGAACAAACGTTTTTATAACATTTTGAGCCTGAAAACTATTACCCAAGCCTATGTTGTCTTATATAGGCCTAGAATTGAATTACTAAATGAATAATTATTATCTAATATCTGAACTTTCTCCTTTAGTTACAGTATAACAACAGTTGGATAACCGTAGCATGGGATCAATTAAGAACGCTCCGAAATTTTACGAGAGCGCTGTGTGAAGTATAGTTTGCATAATTAGGGATTTCATAAATTTTTCATGAAGGCCCCCCGTATTGTCTATTCATCTCTGATGGGATTTTACGAAAAATGGCCATTTATTTATGCGAATTCATAAAGTGCCAATGGAATGGAGGAGGAGGAGGAGGAGGAGGTAGTGGGGATGGGGGGAAGGGGGGTTATTTCCGTTCGGGCGCCCTATACAATATACAAGTCGGAGGAGGAGGAGGAGGAGGAGGAGGTGGATCACGATTTAGTGAGATAAAGCTCTCCCCGCGCGCCAATCTGTTTGTTCGGTCGAAAACAGGTTCAATTGCCCCAGAAGGGTTCTGGCCCCGGGTACTGGAGAAGGGGGAAATTTTCAGTTTTATTCCGTCCACGTTTTGGGTGGGCCCCCAGCCTCGCTAATAACGGCAGCCCACCCCCGTCCCCCCATTCCACAATATACCTGTCCGTTGGACCCCCTCACCCCCATATAACAACCCCGCGACACTTAAGGACCCCATAGACAGTGTCCTAATGCAGTCCTCTATGTGATACTACCGGCCGAATTCATAGCTGATATTTCCCGGGTTTGAATTTCAGAGAGCGTGTAATTCCACGAAAAATTGATTTCTACGTTACATTTTGTATTCATAGTCAATATTTTTTGACGATTCTAACAGCGCAGTAAAATGCTGACCGGATGCTCTATCTGCAGCCCACGCATTTCTCCTCCACAGTGTACTAATAAGGCAACCGGGAAACCGAAACCGATATAGCTTACGTTCTAATAAGCTGAAAGTGAAGCTTAAAGGCCAGCAGAATGGTAATCCCTAACCCTCGTAGACTTCCCAAACTGATCCCCTATTTATACGCATATTAGTGTGTCTCTATCCGCAGACATCTATTGTCTTATTGCTACCTAATCAAAAGAAGAGGTCTTCTTCCCAGTGGGAGAAGACCGCATCGGGCGCGTTATATCTCCGGTTACGGGCTCTCTCTTCGACCGCATATTTCCGACGTGGGCGTATCGTGAAAGTGCATCGGCCGACGCCGATTCCGTTGGCCTTTGAAGGCGTTGCATCTCTCGTAAATTGAGCGCGTTGTCGGTGCACAATTTATGGATATTAGTTCGCTTTCTCCTGCGATAAAAAATAGATCGATCGCGAAAATACGACGCGTGGGTTTGACCATTTCCAGTGTCTACTGCGTCGAAAGGATTGAAAGCGAGAACTTTGGAGAACCAGGAAGGACATGTTTCAGGTACATGTTTTGCTGTCTTCTAGAATTTGGAATAACGTAGTTTTCTCGATATTCCGTCTCCTCTCGCTGGTTTGGTCTCGCTGCTAGACCGGTTTCGGCGGCCCGCCATCGTCGGTAACTAATTCAGTTATGCTCGTGTGGTGTGGAAGCGAAGTGACAGTGCAGACAGGATGCCACAAAAACATCCCAGAGTGACACACCAACGTACTGACAGACAGGGCTGGTTAATGTGGCGAGCAGCAGAAACCTATCTGGCGAACGTCCCACAGAATTAGTAACCAGTTGCCCATTTTCCTCGTTGATACGTTACAGGAAACTGTCTGAATAATAAAGATATTCACATTATTCTAACTGTCGTTAAATTCAGTACTAATTAAGGAGTCCTGTGACCCGAATACGACGTTCTTAATTAGTCAACAATTCGGAAATAGTAGGATTAGGCTGAACTGACTGGGGCCCGAGTGCGTGGGCGTCCCTCGGGCCGGCTGAATATTTGACGGGGCCCGAGGCCCACAATGAGAGAATTAGAGGTGACAAAAATAAATAAATTTGGAGGAGTTAGCCCCCGCCCCCGCCACAATCTAAATCCGGCCCGGGACAGAATGACCCCCGGACAGCCGTAATTCCCGGACCCCACAAACCCGACAGATTTATTCCCCTTCTGAAATAGAATTGCATACGGGGCCCGTTCTCCCCAACGCCCCCCTCTCCCTCTACCGCTCCGGCTACATTCGGAATATGTTGTTGAAAAGCCGCCGCGATTCTGTCTCCATTTCTTTTCCACTTTTTGTTTCTACTGTTGTTCATTCCCACCCGCCTATTCAAAAAAAGTCTCGTTTTCGGATTCCGTCCGCCGTTTAATTGCGCGCCCGACTTTCCCATGGAGGTTATTTTCGACGTTGTCCCATCCCGAGTAGCCCGGTGTGCGGTATTCCTAACCTCGATTTTGCCCCACGCCCCACGTTCGTTATCGAGAAACCGGTTTCGGTCGCTCGCCGTCTTCAGTAGCTTCGTCAGACGAGACGCCACAAATCGGTCTAGCGAAAGATCTAACCGGCGTGGGGGGACAGAATCAGTTATCAGCTTAATTCATTTTTATCCCCTTTCTGAAATAGAACTGTACACGTACCTCTCCAGCCACATTCGAAACATGTTGTTGTAACGCCGCCGCGAATCTGTCTCCGTTTCATTTCCGCTTCTTATTATTTTTTCGCGAAACGCCGAAAGTTATATAGCGGCGCTATTGCTGGGTGTCCCGCCCGCGTGAACTTGTTGTGACCGGTGAAGGAGTCGAGATGGAGGTGCCGGGGGTTGAACGATTGTGGCATTAAGTTGTCAGAGTGTGAGGCGGAGGCGGAGGCGGAGGCGGTGGCGGAGGCGGAACAGACGTGTGTCAATGTCCGACCGAACGCCGCCGTCGGGGGAGAGTCAGCTCTGAGTTATGGGCCCCTATTAATTTTATGACACCTCGCTAATGGAACCACCCCAGTCCCGTCATCTCCCTTCCGACCCCACTACTGAATTCATCTCCGTTGTTCAGACGCCCGCTTTTTTAACCTTATTTTCAGTACTCTGAAATAATATTTAACTGCCCTCCGTATTAACATTTTTGTGCGATTTAGCCTAATGTTGTAATATGGACAAAGCGAGGAAAATGAGTACTTTCCCAAATTTCAACTCGTATTAGAGTAATTTTGTATTGAATATTTTATCCAGATCATAATTTTAATTATAGACATTGTAATAACTGACATGTTAATGAAATCGGAATAGTTCTTATTTACCCCGGGAAAAACAGTTTTTCGACAACGGCAAATCGAGAATTCTTGTTTGACCTACATAAGAACAAAAGTCAAAAGGGGATCGCGAAAGATCCGAAATCCGGTTGTAAGTTGCCGAAGTTGGGTCCAATAATATTCGTATTGAACTTTTTTAAATGGAAGACCGCGGGAAAGAGAGAGAGTTCGATACTCACAGTTTTCCCCACCGAAAATGTTTTTGCTCGCAAAACAAAATTCAAAACTTGAAGCGTACTAACTATTTGTGTCGCCGCCATATAATCAGTATTTTTTCGTACATAATTACGTTTTCTAATTCCTTACCAATATTAATCGTCACTCGGTGCTACTCTTCACAAAAATGTTACGTAGGATTTGAATGATACAAACTTAAAAGTTATGGTGTAATCATGAAGGTCCTAGATTCTGACTTTCTAATTAGGGGGAACGTGACACCTGCTTAATATTCCGTGTTAATGTGCCGGTTGTTTATCTCCATTATCCTTTCCCTTGTCGCACGTGTTTGATTTATTTTTAAATCGTAAATAATAAATGTAACCAAATGATGTACTATATGAAAACCAAGCGTTCATCGTTGTTGTTTATTATATTTTATTTAGTTAAAAAATATAGATTCCGCGGAATATTGCTTTCTCTACTGTATACATAATATTTGACGTGCGTGCGCAGAATTTAATTTCGTCTCGCTTGTATTAAATTGTCGTTTTATACTCGATTCTACGCAAGGAAAAGTGTTTCGTAACTTTCTTCTTTCCGGGCGAGAGATTTATGGCTGCAGTATCCTTGCCATTGGGAAACTCCTTTTCCCATTTCCAATTAGGGCAGGTCAAGAACCCCCGTAAATTCGCCGTGTATCAAATATCATTTTCAATACGGAACTTGCAAAAACGCTCTCGGACCGATTGAATATTCGGCTATGCAATACCGAGAAGGGTCGACGCCTTTCCCAACACCGAGCTCTATGTTCTTACCGACATGTCCTGTCTTGAGCAATCCGAACAAAAGATACCACTTTCTCTCCCTCTTGTTTCTCTCCCGACGTCTCATTTCAATATCTTGTCGATCGGCGGCCGTTTCGCAAACCCCTGCGAACATCCGTAGCGTTCGTGTGTCGGTTGCCGAAATTTTTGAAACCGGTCCACTCGAGCGAGTTCGTTGAAACCGGACTGTCTTCCCGACTAGACGAATTGGCCCAATTTTTATGACTTCCTCCGTAACAAGCTTATGTTCCATTAAAACCCAACTCGTAATTTAATTGAGACTTTTCGCGATTTTATTAAAGTCTAATTCCTTAATAATCTGAACTTACGCTATTGCCCCTTTCTCCCAATAAAAAAGTTTCCAGTACGGAGTTGTTGCGACAGAAATGAGGAAAGTTGTTTATTTGAAAAACGTCCTCTCTTTTCTCTGGGCTCCGGAATAAAAATAAAAATGCTAAATCGTTTTCCTTAAATTTAAATTAAATATAAACAGTAAGAGTATCACGAATTAGCTTAACGTCAGTAATATAGTGATTGTATAAATGTTCAGATTACATTGGTCATCAAATATTAAAAAAACGTAAGCACAAAATATATAAATTAAACATCAGTAAATTACATAATATTATGTAGAAATATTTTGTGTAATAAACACTAAGAAGTGGTAACTGACAACACAGATAAGATACCAGATATGTATATGTCGGTTGCTAGGGTACAGTTTTTTTGCTTCTTTTAGTTCATTTACTCGGCTTGTTAAGATCAAGTTTTGCTCATATAGTTAGCGACTGAGTCTTGAAAATTAACGACTGAACTACTATATCTTCTTTGTGGTCTCATTCTGGCCGTTGGTACCTCCCAGCGAATCTTCATTAGGGATACTTTTCCGAGCGAAGCATCCTGTTGGCGAAAAAACCATTCCCGCGTACTGTCTGAACCGTGCGTAGTTCATAATTTTCTCAGCATAAACAAAACCCGTTTCGAATGAATAACGTCCTCTGAAATAAAATATCTCAGAGCATAATTTGAAAATGATTCAATGAATGACCGTATACCAACGTTTGGAAACGCAGAAGCGTTAATATACGAACAGTCGAAAAACGAAGTCTCCTCGAGGAAGAAGAAGCTCGTTCGTGGGAAGGGGGGGGGGCTCGGTAGGTGGAAATATTAGTCCCAATAAATCAAACCCGTTTGTGGAAATGGCCCCTGGGACCTGGCACTAAGTTGTACCTTGATGCGAATAAAAGTTCCTATCCTCCCGAACAGTCGTACTTCATGAATTATTGACTTCAACCCCCCCCCGGACCCCCTACCCTCTGTAAAATCCAATTGCCCGGGCACTGCAGTGAACTCTCCCGTCTTAACGGTGTAAATTCGTAAAGTAATATATTTCGCATTAAAATTCAGAACGCTCCGAATAAATCACCGACGATAATATTCAAATTGCATACCTTGTTTTCCTTCTTAATTCACTTTAAATGACAGAATGGCCCGCTGAGCGAAAGATGTCTGGCTATATTACAAAACGTTTCTCTATAATTCTCCATTATTTAATAACACGACGAATACGAAAATAAATTTAAATATTTCTATCTTCCTTAAACAGTAAAAGATTTACCGCAGGAGAATAAATTGGTTTTTCTCCAATAGATGCAGGCGGGTTGTAGCACTGTTCCGCATCTTGTTTCAAAAGTGACTTGATTTTAAGGCAAGTAATTACCCGGTATTAAAGAAATATTTTTAGTAACTCGCTTAGCTTGTGTATTCTAGACACGTGACATGCGAACTTTAAATTTATATATTTTAAAATATTCAACAAAGCATTACTGTCTCCATTTTCGATGATATTGGCCTGAAATATTGAATTTCTTCCTTAGTTATTCGTTAATTTTTTTCTGTTGCCAGAATGATATGTAATAATTTCATAATTAAATTTAATTCGGGCATTCTATTGAAACATAAATTTACCAGTGTTCGATTGTTGAAAGTTCAGAATTCAGAACTGCTTTAAAACGTTAGTCTAGTGGGCTTTATTGGAGCCGCCGTGGAGACAGAATTGGACGGTTGTTGTGTCGGACGAATTTCTCGACGGTGTGGGCCCGCCTCGTTCTCGCTTACAAGTGGCACAGTAGTGTCCCTTCTCTACAGAGTCAGCTTATTTCCCAGCTTATTCGTCTCCCCAGCAACCTCATGGAGTGTATTGAAATTCATTCCATACTGTGAGATATGCCCAGTGTAATTACCCAGTGTGGCCCGAATCCTTAACGGCCAAACGAAAGCTTCGTATACACAAAACATTGTTATAACTACTCGAAATTATAACCTGTTGCCACATTAAATCGTGCAAAATATCAGCGTACGCTTCGGCCTTTAGATACAAAGTCCCCCTGAGGGTGAGTTCGATAAGCGCGTTATTTATTACTGTTACGTGCAATAAGCCCTACCTAAAATACAAATTATAGTATTTGTGCTAAAATAATTTATTTTACAACGAGGAACACGATTAAATTCATGGGCCGGTTTTGTAGCGTAATAAGAAAATGAAATGGGCACTGTAAAATAGACAGAAGTGTTACAATTTGAATGAAAAATGAAATAGATATTCTTTCACTCTATGGTTCAATATAGAAATATTTAAGGACTTAAACACTTTAATGAGTAATATTTTCTATACACTATACATTGTATATTGTGCACAATGTTTTATTTTCAATTCGGTGTGTTCAAGTTAAAAAGAGAAGTTGACGAAAACATGGCAGGCACTATCCTACTATTGTATATTGTAGTAAATATCCTGTAGGAATTGAAATAATTCAAATATAAGCGTGTAAACTCCCGTAGTCCTGTCGGTAGGATCAACTAAAGGACTAAATTTTCATTCAATTGCAAATCTGAGTACTGAATATTTTCATATATTTGCCTGTGTATAAGGATTATAGTAAATGGTCGGTTCATTATGTTTATTAGTAGTGGGTTGATAAAAATATCGATTGGAAGGTGGGAGGAGGATTCTTCAGAATGAACTCTGCCTTTTGTTGTCCGTGGGCTTGTATACGGTGTTCGGTCTCGCTCGGGGCCCATAGAGGCGGGATCATCCCCTCTCTGTCTTCCATCCCTCCCTCCCTCCCTTCCTCCCTCCCTCTCTTTTCGGGCCAGCTTATTTCGTCGGCCTCTCCACCAACCAACCCCCCCAACCCCGCCCCTCTCATCGCTCTCGGCCCAAGTGCAACTTAACGCTTTCCAGGCCTTCTTCTTCTCTCCACCTTTTATTCCGCAGCCCCTGTCTTTTTCACCCCCTCTTTCTCACTCTCTCTCTCTCCCTCTCGCCCCTTTATCGTCTTCCGTCCCTCTCGCACCTGACGTCTACTCCTTCTCTCCCTCCTCAAACTAAATAAAACCCCGCTGGTTTTTTTTCCCCCTTTTTTTTCAGAAACCTAATAGACTCGTCAAAGGACGGCACACTCGCCGGTGGGGAGGGGGGAGGACTGCACTTGTTCCTTATTACAACTCGAATTGAGTCGTCGCATTTATTTATGTCCCATTTTGTTTGAATTTATAAGAAAATTAGGGTCGGATCCGAACAAATTAATGAGGGGGCACTTTTTTTTATCGTAATGCCTTGTCGTTCACAATTTGGGCCCACTTAATACGATATGAACTGCCGGCGCCGGCGCTACACTCGGATGGCGTATTAGAGTGGAAGTAGGAGTGATGTCAACGAATTGCTCGTTCCAGTCGACTAATTCATCCATTGTAGTTTCGAACACAGGAAAAATTCCTGAACAGCCGGGGGTCAACCCCTGCCAACGGTCTTACAGGGAGCCCGCCAGTGGCAACCCTTATCTTTGATAAATAAATGCACCATCAAACTATATTGAAGATATTATTGTCCATATATAATCACAATATGATATGTAGTCAATACCCTTTTCACAGTATAATAGGTATTACACATTATATATTATTATATAATGTATCATATATTATTATATATAGGACCTATTGAACGATTGTAATAACACTGGGGGAAATTCTATGCTATCGAGTTGAATACATATCGGCTCAAATTTACAGTGCCGGTGGTTTGGGACATTGTCCTCGTTTACGGTTATATACCGCTTTTAAATTCGAGTGGCGGCGTATTTCGTTGCGACCGACAAATCGGAGACTATTTATAAACGCCGGTGTTATTATCTATTGGGTGTGGTGGAGCTTCATAAACCCGACGGCGGCGCGAATATTCCGTTCGCCGGTTTGGATATTGGATAGACGCGCATTGTCGGCGCTGTAAACCGAGCGAAACAAATTTCCAAATTACTCGGCCGGCCGCTAATTGGTGCCGGGAGCGCACCGTAAAGGGGCTATATGGCGGGCGGGCGGGGCGGCGATGGATGGGACCAATTTTCCGGACGCGGTGGAGTCACAAAAGTGGGGGCGGCACTGGTGGGGGGGGGGGCCGCGATTAGCGACCGGAAATTAATAGTGATTGGGCGAACGTTTTAACCCGTCGGACGGCGTCAAAGCGGCACTGACGTCTGCGGTAATTCGGGCACCGCGGTAGGGCTCAATTTTACCCCATACCTGTAAATTTGTGGCCCCTCTTGTTTTATGAATTCGAATCCGCGTTTCGTACGTTTGACGTTACATATTTATAATTCTTCATTTTTCAACTGTTTGTTCCTACAAATACAGAATTGTTTTATTATTTAAGAGAAATTTTATTGCAATTTATTTATAGGTCTTGATTTAAGTACTCCCCTGACATGGTTCTCATTATGAAGAAATCATGTTGTTATTCTAGACACTATGGACAAGCCTCCGAGAGGGAATGGAGTTGGGATAACGGAGGAGATGGATTCGACGAGGTGATTGGGACGTTCAGAAAGACGGGTATGAAATTTGGGTAACCGGGAGTTTATGACTCGATCCACTGTATGTACGTTTAGGTCGCGGTGACGAGTGTAATTAGAAACATACCGGGGATACCAGGGATGGTTCGAAGGACTTTCGATTGGAATTTCTGGATGCGAGCAGCGTGTTGGACGTATCGGTTTCAGCACCGTAGTTCGATGCCGTATGTTAGCGTATATTGTCAATTTTCAGACGTTTGTCTATATAGAGCCCAAGGTTTCCAATCCCTAACGCTAATTGTAAAATATGTTTTTTCACCGACTGGGTCCTTCAACGTGACAATGCAGGTCAAACAAATACTTTTGTAAACAAGAAACGTGCTTGTGTAACTTGAAATTAGATAATTAGACTTGTCGGTTCCTGGTTTGAATATTCGGCGATTTAAAAAAGGCTCTTCTCAGTTTTTCTGGCTTTAACATAGCTCACAGTGAATTTTTTAACGTGACTGTATCCGAATTTGTATTTTTATAGTTCATTTTGTAGTTACCCATTAATGAAATTCCTCATCTCAGAATGATGTATTATGTTTGAATGAGATCCAACCGAATTCATATACAACAAGAATATTAGTTTTTCAATTCCGACTATAATTCAACGGGCTTATCCGTCGGAGGGGTCTGTACCGGACCCGGCGGATATTTCACTTGGCTGAATCCCCCCCGTTCCATAATGCATGACTCCTGAGCAGAACTCGTTCGATAATATACGGCATTAAATTTATATTTATTCATCGAAATCGGGCATCAAAATCTGAAAATGGTCGCATCCTAATTTAGGATTTATTATAGAGATATCTTTGAATATCCTGAGGGTTTTTTTCTCCGTAATATCGAACATAATCGCAAGAATATTAATGCCGATGTATTGGCTGGATTGATGTTTTCGAGCGACACAATGTGCAACAGTTACATTTAGTCGTCGTTTTCGACATATTTTCAAGAGATTAGGGTCTTTTATTTCTGGAGACTTGAGTACTCCAATGAAACCGTTACGGGTCGTTGCACGTTTCGGCGATTTATTGTACTTATCAGTTTTTATTAGAGGTGTTGAACGCGGCGATATTTTCTGGCGTCCGGTAATGCGACATAACATAACGCGGCCCGCAGTTAGAGGTCGGTCTCGACAATTGAAAACTGTTAATCCGACGTCCTAGTTCGGATATTAATCCGGATCCGGGAGTGGCGCTCGGGCGGTGCCCGTTAACAGGTGCGAGGCCCGGCCCCGATCATACGCTCGGCCGGATCGGCTAATTAGTTTGTTCCGTAAATATACGCCGGACGCGTTTCGTGTATTGCGCCCCAGGCGATCGTTATGTGTCCTCCCGCTTCGCCCCGAATTTAATGGCGCCCGTTTTTGTCCCTCCCATACATTTGAGCGCTGTACAAATGCGGTGTCCGATTTTAGAATGCGATGACTTTTACATTTCGTCGTCCGTATAAATAGCCCTGCTCGAATCGATGAGGTGGAATAAATGAAATATTGAGAGATGGCTTGAAACGTTATTTCGATAAAAATAATCTGTTGATACTTCGTATAAATAAAGTACCACATAATATAAGGTTAATATAATACACTTTAATTTCAACTTCCCAAATGTGGAGTCGCTTGTTTCACAATGTTCTTGTTGCGCAATATAAATATTGCCAAATTACCTTATAATTGTTTCGAACATTTGGGCATGTCGGTTCAACAAATGAGAAAATTATTATTTCCTGATTCCAGCTTCGAAATAGTCCCCCGTCGGCACATTAGCGTGCGTAACGAAATGCGACACGCACGCATTACTACGCGGCCCATTCCCCCCCCCCCCCCACAACAATAATTATAATGATGCGTGAGGCGGTGCTTCTCGAGGCGAAGAGGTCCTGTGGCCTCCTATCCCGCCGTGAGTCCCAACGGACCCAGTCATAGTTGCACGGCCGCAAAATCATTCGCCTGAGTGTTTCTTGATTTAGATAGTGCATCGGCCGGAAGTGCCGATAGAATTTATATACTTTAGCCGAGAATCAGGGGGATCTTCATCCGAGATCACGCACCGCAGGAAATCGTATTTTCATTCCCTCGGCTTTTATTTTTTCTCGATTAAAACTATTCCCCGATTACAGTTGTCCGTGACATGGCAATACAAAAATACAACAAATTCCATTGCAGAATTAAACGCGATCCTAATCCTATGTTCTCCTGACATCCCAAACGTATAATGGTCTATTTGTTACTAGTGCTACTTGTTGAACATCAGTGTCTATAATCGTATTTTACAGCTGTGGCAATGAAACGGTTAAAGAATACGGTAATTTCGAAGTTATTTTTCCGCCTGATGCGAGGCAAAGAAAATGAACGTTGTTACGCAAAACGTCCGTTGTATTGGAGCGGTCAGCGGCGACCGCTTTCCCATCGTTGCCGGTCCCGAACGACCGAACGGCCCCTTTGCCGTCCCCCGGAAACGTGGCTTTTCGCTCGGCCGTGTCCCGAACAATGGCCGGCGTTGGTCCGCGGATGTTCACACGCCCGGCTTTTCCCCCCCGTTTTCCCCGTTCGACTTTCACCCGCCTCCAGATGAGGCCACTCTTCCTCCTGGTTCCGATATTCATCGAGGCCTTTTTCATTCAACCCCGTCGGGCCTAAGAGAATTCTTACGCCAATTGTTCTAGCTCCAGATAATTTTTTTAATAAATAACGTACAATTTAAGAATCGTCCGAGGAAGGGTTCATAACACAGAAATATACTTCGGGGCACTACCGTCGTATAATCTAACCAGCATGTCCAAGACTCGACTGTCCTCCTTTATTTCGTTATCCTTTTATACATTATAATACAATAGTGAGAGGGAAATGGTTAAACGCATGTGTCCTGTGGGTTAATACCATCTTCGATATCCCACCGATTTTGACATAAAATGATCCGACTGAGTAGGTTCCTTCTGTCCGTTGTCGGCATTAAAATTTCTACGACAAATTATTTCACAGTGGGGTCTTTACCACGGGATTGAACGAACTTTGCTAGCCGAATGCTCCCGCAATGGACAGGGCGGCGTTCGCGCCTAGCGCCGGCATCGAATGTCGGAGAAGCTTCCCGGCGATCCGTGAATCGTGGACAGTTGCCAGCGGAGGCCCGGATACTACCTTTGGCTGCTGGACATCGGGGTCGTTGTCATTTTAACCGGCTCACATTTATACGCGTGGGGGTACACAGTTTATAGTATTTTATAGCATTCATCTGCACTAAACAGCGGACCACATAAGTCAATTGTTCAGAGAATCTGCAGGCAGGAGACGAAAACAAATCAATTCAATTGCAGTTTTTTAATGTCAATGTTATTCTTATCGAACATGGAATCTATCATTCATTAATTACGCAATAATTATTGTATTTGCCGATAAAATCAAGTTCCGAATTGGTCCCTACAATTACAATGGGAACTTTCACTATTACAATAGATAGGCCCCTCAGTCCCATCCGGAATCGCACCGACTAGGGGAAATATTTCGGTAATATTAAACTAAAATTATTCTGTTACTCCCTACTTCTTTGTCCTTCGGTACTACATTAAAGGTAACATATATGGAATCTACGATGACGATTTAATTTATATATATTTTACCATTTATATCACCTCACACTTTCTACTAATTAAGGCAGAATATTCTGTCCGTCTTCAGTTTCGATGCAGTCGATATCGGCTTCTTCAGACATGTCAGCCCACAATACACGAGCGGCTGGAAATTAGGTAATACGAGCGCTTCCCTCCGATTTATCGGGTGGGATTCTAATAAATGTTTCCCGTAACTGGCCGGACGGCGTTGGAACGGTCGGCCGTTGGGAAAGAGGGCTCTTGTCACCCAGGTGACGAGTCGGCCGTAAAACGTCGCGACGAGTCCCCAAACATTTGCTTTCCCCTTTAGCATAATGAATCCTGCGCCCGGCCGGGGACTACCACTACTGCTGCTACTACTAGGTGGTCCTCGGGCATCAATCGCCCCCTGGAACTCCCGTAATAACCCGGGACGCTTTCTTGCCGCGCCCCACGTGTATTTACCGCCGCCGGGGCCCACTATTTCAGCCGCGGTTGATTGGTCCGCCGTCGGCCCCGCGATTTATCGCCCCCCCGGCCAGTTAACATTCCTGGACCCTGTCCACGGTTTTCGGCCCCCGCCCCCGCCCCCGCCCCCAATATGTCGTCCTATCCTGTCTTTCTTCTCCTCCCGAAGAAATGGGACACAGGCCAAAGGCCCCACTTTCGGTTTCTAAAGACTTCCCGTTCCGACTAACCGCCGGACGTAATTAGGGATTAGTTATTTTCCATTTTCTCCCGTTAATTCCCTTTTCAAATTTGCTTTTTCATAAAACTAATCGGCGCTAGAGTACCGGCCCCACGGTTGAAGTAACGGCTATACTCCAGAAAAACTCTAAATAGAAAAAGATTTGTGATATAAGTAGCTTATACATTTATTGTTGATCCTATGCTACCCATCACTTTGCGAAAAAATATTAAAGCGTCATTTCTCTTATTTGCTACTTCGAACCGTCCAAATACGCCCTGGTATGTTTCTAATCACACCAATCGCCACTTTATGAAATACCGTTCCTAAAGTTTCTAAGTACCCTCTCCTCTCGCTGCCCATGCATTATCCACTCCCCCCCCCACCCACCACGGTTTACGGTTGTACCTGTAACCATAAAAGGTTTATTGTACTATAAATAAATAATATATTGTAGCGAGTTTCCTGTAATCAGTGTGTTTTATGCGTTAAAAATGAATTACTGGTTCCGGAGCGTGGTTACGTCCTTCAAGTTGGGAGGTCTGAACGTCATTCTCCGAAACATATGAACTGGGACGTCGGCCAACCCCCTTCCCTTCCGCCCCCCCTCGTCCTCTACCTTCGGACCACCATCGATTTCTTATTGGGGGGTTCATAAAACTCAGAAAATGATTGCATCCGAAACCAATAAACGCTATCTTCAACATGATTCCGGGCTCTTATACGTAACGACTCGGTGCTTTACCGAGACTGTTTTATTAGCCTTTTTGTCCCGTCTAAAAATGAAGACGACGACTCTTCGAAAGAGTTGTCCAAAAGTTGTTACCCGTAAAATTTATACGGTCTTGAACTTGAAAAATAAATACATTATATTAATGGATAATAGCCCCGGTGTTTATCATTTTTCAGGCGGAGGGTCCCCGGCACCGCCTGTAGGAGAAAGAATTATTATAATGGTTCGTTTATTATTTCCGAGTCAGTATTCGTTTCCGAATAATTTCAGTTGTAAATTAAACCAAAAAAATACCGCGTACAGTAAAATGCTGTTTTAAAACAATTATTTTCATTTTGAATTAATAAACAAACCATTATTTTTGTAACTGTTTTATTGTCACAACTGTAGAATATAATTAGCAACTAGTAATAAATAGAGCATAATGGAAGAGGAGCCCACTCACTTTCCCCCCTTTTAATTTTATTTAAATTTTCTATTTTTCTGGTGTGTTCGAATCACGTGGCCACTTCTTTTACAGCCGTGTTCCATTTTTATTGAATTTAATGTATTGTGAGCGTTCAAAATTCATTAAAAGAGTAATGCGAAGTGTCGAAAAATGTCGAATATAATTTATTCCGTACGTTCTGGAGATTTACGCTAAATCGAGACCCCCCCCCCCCCCAGAGTGGAGGAGGCACAGTCGTGAGCTCTCGCGTCGTCGCTCTCGAGTCCTCCGACCTTTTTTTTTTCACCTCCATTAACGCCGTCGTTACCCGATCAGCGATGGGCCGCAGGAAATTCGGCGTCCACCGTGTTGATTTACACCTCTCAAACGGCGCCGCTCGATGATGTACGGCGTTGTCAGGCGTGTTCGCCCCCGGGCATAAATCCCGGACGGTGGGCGGACCACCAGCGCGTCGCCCGGCGTCGTCGCGGAAATAACTATTTTCTGTTCCGTTGACACAGTCAGACTTTGAAACGCGACCAACAGCCTTAATATATCGCCCTGGAACACTGACGTAGTACTCGATTCATAATAGCGTCCAGCGGGTAAACAGAACGGGCTCCAGAACCGGTTGACAGTGATGGAGTATAATTAGGAAATATTTATACATTATATACAAACCGTCTTGTATATTTTTGCCCATATAATGGTCGTAATAATGTTTTGTACCTCGATCCGATATTAAATACTTTAGGCGTATAACTGCATAATTTTTAGTAACATATTTATCTTTGAGGGGTATTAACAGTGCAGTGAGACAACTTCTGATGTCTCAAATCGGATAATAATTGTAACAAACGTAATAGTTAAAGGATCAGAGATTCGTAGCGTTCTTATAAACGCTGCCCCAAATGCTAGTTATTTAATTGATTGTCACAACTGCAGTTTCATGCCTGATCCACTGTTATTATACACTGTTAATCTGTTACGATACTGTTAAGTGAATATTTTATCAAAGGACTGCTCTCTTTGTCTGCATTGTCGGCGGCATCTATCAAAAGGCGGAAAAACATATATGTTTATGATACATAATTTTATGAACTGAACGTTTTCATCGTGTCCTTATTAGTATTTTTCTGTATTAATAATAATAAATATTCCATCGAGGCTAGTTTCGTGAATTCAGCCGTACATACCCGGCTGTTGTTCAACTTGTATCTATTGTACACATCATCATAGTCCACTGGCGAGTGCTTCCGCCTGCGATATCAGTATGTCCACGTCCTCTCTACAAATGCGGGATACTTTCTCCTTGTCGGGCCCTACCTCTCGGTCTCTTGACCCCCAGCCGTCCCGTATTATTTTATTACACATTTAAGAGTATTGAGCCCTAGTTTAGTGCAGCGTTGGTATTTGCCGTTGGGATGAAAATTTATTTACAGAATTAACGGATTCGAAGTCAATTACAGTGCTTATCGCCGGAGAGCACTCTCGATCGATTCACCTTTCTTCTAACATTCTAGAACTAATTAATCCGGTCGGTCCGTTCTTTCCCAGCGCTTAAACGTAACGGTCCGTCCCGAACGTCGGTCTCGGACTCGTTCAACCGGGTCTTAGGGGCCGAGGCGTAATCCCCGTTCTACCGAACAGCTGCCATTGACATGAGGATGACTAAAAAATTAAACGAATAGGTTTTTTCATCCGCCCAGAGCCCAACGGTCATACGTGTTTTCAATCTGCATAATTTTGTCCAATAAAGAACCCGCCGAGTTCGTTTTCCTTGATGATGTCAAACTCTCAATTTAGACCAATTAGAGAGCGACTACGGCTTGCGTTAAAACCGTCGTATTAATTTGTCGTTTACGATCCACCACAGCAGTTATGTCCCCTAATGGCGTTTAAATTCGATTATTATTAAGAGCTCTTATATATACGTCGTTGTCGCTGAATTATCGTGCGCCCCCTTAGTCGAATTAAGTTCCGATCAGGTTCCATTTTAATCGGGCACACAATGCTCTTGTTAAAATATTTTTGGTATACCAGTAAATATAACTTACGCCATTTCCCATCGGTCGTAATTATTTGGACCATATTATAAATATTTTTATGAACGACTAAAATATATAATTTATATAAAATATATATAAAAAACCTCGCAAACATTCCAGCCAAATATACTTAATTATTGAAAAAATAATGGAACGTCTCTTGGAACAAATTATGCCCCAAGTTCCCGTCCGAACCCCTTTGATTCCCACCCGTGTTATAAACGGGTCCCGACTTTCGCACTAACTGTCGAGGGTTTAAGTTGCAAGTTGCGGCTTCACTCCGGGCCTCTCGTACCTTTCTCCCGGGCCAGGGCGGCGGTGCCCGCTCATTAAACAAGTGAAACACAATTTAACAATTAAACGATCGTTAACTCGCGAAACGATCCTTATCCGGGGGGCGGTGTTTTCGCACAGTGCCCCCCCCTGAACCCAATTTGCGGCTTCCACGGGTGTCGCCTGGCATTGTTTCGGTAGAAATGGCGGAAAAAAAAGAGTGCCGCAATTAACGTTTCTGTATGTGTAAGTCTAATTGTCCTGGAAACTTTGTGTTTCCTAACACTCGAGCGTTACGACTTCATTGTTTATTTTTGCAATAATCGGTATAGATTTTTCCGATTTCTCTGAATTATTCCCTGGTGAGCACTCTCACACGATGTACAATGTATAATATGGTTGATTTTTTTCTTAATTATTTTTCTTAGTAAAACAAAGTAATACATATTACACCTAACTATTAAAAAATACGTTATATTTTCTATTTATTAACTTTCACATTACTATAAGTACGCGTTATAAAGAAATAACTAAAAACTTCGTAGCCAATTTAGTGGGTGGAAATTGCGTTGTCGACAGTTACATTTCTGTGTATTAATAGAATAATTAATGTAAGACTAAATGCGGGGAAACTTTTAAAGTTTAATTAACACGAGAATGTACAGCGGGTTTATTTTTAAAGTGCAATACTGACGCCCTCTAATTCTTTGTACGTAGGTGCTAATTTAAACACACAGGCTAACTGTCCACACATAAAAACCACGTCCGGGCAACTAGAATTCTCACTGTAATTTCACTGCCATTCCGTTGGGATGTTATTCACAATTTTATTAGGACTATTAAAAGTAATGCAAAATTACCTCTTATACCGCCATTCTGCTATTTGTATTATTCCTAGAATAATTACTAAACTAAGCAATGGTTTGTCAAATTGGGACGTGATATCGTCCAACACAGCGGCCCATCAAAGCTTTGAAGTTTCCCTACATAGAAACGAAAATGCCCGAATAGATTCGATGTAAATATTTTTCCGTCCGGTTTCACCACTGTCGGAAATATCAGATGACAAACCTCGAAATGGGCAAACCCGACTCTGGCAACAAATTTATCCGGTATTCCGAATGAATCGGAGCCGGTGCATAGCTCTATGAAAAATGGCCCCGAATATCGATAAATAGTCAACGCGACACAGCGATTCGTGTCGAACATTTGGGCCGTATCGAAAATACCGATTTGGGGACGGCGGCCTATCAATCAGCGGCCATTATTATGATTAATTATTATGATTAATCGAAGGCGGGCTGTTGAGACGGTCCTACAAACAAGGCCTCGATGCCGGCCCTCGGGATTAGCTCTTTTTCTGCCGGCGAAATTACCCAACAAATAGCCGACACTTACCGGGAAACGACACTCGGCCGGAACGAGGTCCGACCCGTTATTATTTAAAACACCCGAGATCTGCATTGGAAATTGCGGTGTTTCCAGAATGGACGACAATTGTTACACTGGAAGCAAACTAAATAAGGGGAAACGTATAAATGTACAAGTCTCTAGATTGTTGTTAGGTCGTGCCGCTCCAACAAAAACTACTGCGAGTTTCAATTTACACATTGAATGCTAAATTCAGATCGTAGAAGACTTCATTTCGTGGACAAGTGGAACGGCATACACGATTCGACGGGTTGTTTGATTGATACGTTTTTGTTTCGTGCACTATCCTGTTGTCAATCCAAATATATTACCTAATGCATATTTGTCAAGAGGGTGAAAAATGTAACAGATTATATTACTGGACAATGTTAAATCGAGAATAACCTTACATCATACACTTGAGGGATGAAAAAAACAGCCCCTCACTCTTCTTAGTCCTAATTTTGTGTTAGGTTTGTGTTAGTTTTCATAAATGAAAACTTCTCCACAAACCGAAGAATAAATTCCTCCGACATTTCTTCTCTGTATTTGTCTTCCCAAGAGCCAAATTCAGTGTCCATTTTCTATACAGAAGAAAATGTTTAAAAGCACCTTGTCACGTGACTTAGTAGTGTCCGATTTTCCATTCCGGCTACCGACTAAAGCCCTCCTTCTTTTGCCCTGTGTTTTGCTACCGCCGAAATTTACTTCACGATAGCAGACGCGTTTATCTTCCTCATTAATAAATAAATTTCTGATTGGATAACATATAATTTTGTTGACTTATTACCGTTACCTACCCCGAGTCAGCCGCCCTTAAATCTCCGTCCCCTCGGGGAGGATTCCTCTCCTTAGAGGTCCCGGTAGAGGTGGTGGGGAACTAAGTCGGTTTTTTATATAAGGTACATATTGGTCTGGCGCCTGTGTGTCACCGACACTCGGGCCTGTAACGAAGGGCCGAGCTGGGCCTCTACTTAGGGGCGCGTGACCCGAATAACACCCGCAAAGTATTCCCCCCGTATACGGCAATTTCTGAACCCCAGCTTCGGATCGACCGCCTCATTAACTGACGAACAGGGGATCTTTGCAATTTACCGAAACTTCATTTGAACGACATCTCGATTATAGGTTGTTTAAAAATTAAAATTGGCAATAACATACCAATTTTTCTTTCGTTTGTTTTAACGCCTTGTTGTCGATCCCAAAGTATTTTCTAATACATAATAAAATGTCAGCCAATATTACACAGAGAAGAATATAGGTCATATTTCACCCTAATTTTTAGTTTCATGAAGATTTCTTAACAGGCAGAAGGATAAGTTCATCCTCCCGATGTTTATTCTGAGGTAGATTCAGGGTTGTCTCAAATATGTCCTTCTATAATACAGTAGAAACTTTTAAAAGCGCCTTCTATATTTGTTTGACCTAAAACTCTTGTCTGACCTCTGTCTTGCTACCGCGGACATATCCTTGAATTTTACTTCGCGGCAGCATATCTTATCAAATATCAGTTGAAATCTAAATAGTTTCTCAGTCGAAATTTCCCTTATTCTCACGAATTAATTCTCCGATCGTCCGATTGCTTTAACCGGACTCGATAAGTTGAATAATCACTTATCGATATAAAGTAACGGCTAAACAGAGGGTATGAGACTGTAAGCCATAAAGCAGAGTCTAATTGCTGGGACCAGGTCCCATTTGGATTAATATCCGGTCTTACTCATCGATCAATTGGAAATTGTGTTTCGCTCAGCGTAAATAAAGCCAAAATTTATAATATTAAAACAAGAAATCCCGAAATATTTCTTTGATCGCTTAAATACAATTTAACTATGTAATAAACCTCGATTTATATTGCATATTGATTTGGAAAGTTGATATTTAACTTTTTTAATTATTTTAATTGCTACCTCCTGTTAATAATTGTAAGTTACAAAGTGATCCTCCGATAGACAGGATGTTATGAGTCTAAACCGGTTTTGGTTTCCGTGGAGAGATTTCATTTTTTTTGGTAAAACAGTTTTCGGTAATTTCGGGTTGGCGGCGTTACTAATAGATAATCGTTACCAATTTTAATAATCACCATGATGAATATTTAATGCAAGACCAGTCTATAACTAAATTTCTCGACGTCTCACGGCAGCATCATATCGTGAAAATTCTTCCTAAATTACCAATCTTTACCATATTTTTATCGCTATGTTAAACCTGGACATTATTAATTTAACGATGTAGCAATGTTTGAAATTTGAGTGAAATATCTTTGAGGAATTTTCTTAAAAATGCTTCCCCGAAAACGTTCCCTGTGGTCAGAAAATAGTGAACCAATATTAAAAATGTTTCTTATTTCATTTTTTGTCTGCGAAGAATGATATTCTATTATGTTTAACATTAGACCAAGATCACGGTGAATTCTAGTAATGCTTGCATTTCGAGCAAGTAACATTATAGCTTGAATGGGAGAGTTATTATCTTGCAAAGATGATACCCACTGGAATTTAAAAATCCAGAATAGGGGATTCCTGCGTGGGAAGCCCGTAGTCAGTTCGTCTTCAAAACAATTTCTTGTTATTCAGAAGAAAACTTTAATCTAAAACACTTTCCTTTCGGCAGTACGCTCGATTTGTAAAAGGATTACCTGGTTCAGAGATCATCCTCGGCTTATCCCATAATCCGATCAATATCACTGTTGATTTAGTGGCGTTTAGCCCCCCCCCCCCTGCTCCCGGATTAGATTATCTGGTAGTCAAAATTGGGACGAGGCTACAGCTGAATTATTCGTAGCAAGGTAGAAACGGCAGGGGGGCGGTGAGGGGGCTGGGGGGAGGAGGAATAAATTACGACGGTATCGCAACTGCTTCGTAGATCCCATCGCTGCTTGGAAGGTCGGCCCAATCTTTGAGCAAATTCATTGATAAATCTTTTGACTATTCATATTTCCCTATTTACATCCTACAGATTTGATGCCGTGTTGATTACACACTGGTCTGTTCGGCGGGTTAAATAAATGTTACATTTTTGCAGATTGTTTTTACAGGAACTGCATACCCTCTTGCAAATATTTATGAGAAATTATTGTTCGACCGGGTTGTGTTCTATATAACACTGCGCTATTGCACTTAGCTCACGTCATAAAGTGTAAAAATAAGTAGTAATTTCGTATATTCACATTTCATTCAGGAAAATCAAATTGAACCCTACATTTCCTAGCCTTCGCGGTCTAAATAATATTTCATCATATGTTCGCTTTCATGAAAATATATTTTGAAATAATCGTCGCCTAATACTGCCGAATTCTCTGTTCAGTTTAATGCTTTTTCGCTGAGGACATATTTGTCCTAGAACCAGATAACCCGCGCGAATATTTTTAGTATTCTCCTTATTTCCTCGTCTAAACTCATAGATCTCAATCTAGGTACATTTTTTTTTGTTCCGATAAATACCCTCGTACCTGACACAGGAGCAAGTGAACCCTTTGGAATATTGTCGTTTACATATTCAAGGCCAGGTGGAAGGAGGTCGAGGTCCTGGACCGAGGAGAGGATTTCCTGGAGCATTTCCTGGATCGTCGACCTGAGAAGGTGGTTGCGGTTACCCTCGGCCGAGTGCTTTTCCGGCCAGGGGCCAATGAAGTTGCCGACACGTCCGGACGGGGCGGACGGAGAAGAAGGAAAGAGGGAGAATCTCGTTTAGGAGGAAGCTTTCGCCAACACCAAGAGAAATATCTCCGGTAACGATTTTCAGACGACTGAATTGTCGTCACAACTACACAACGACCGATTCGGGATTTACGCACGTGCCGAGCCGATATCGCCGATTACAATAGACGCGTTATTTCTGTAGAAAGCGGCGTTTCTAAAGACGGCCAATTCTCGAAGAAAGCGGGCCTGAATATAGACCGGATCGAGCTTATACAGCAGTCGTGTCGTTCCATTATACTTATTATCTCGCCGCCAGATTTGAGTCCCACACAGCTCAAATGCACCGTAACCGGAATTCCTGCAGTCGAATTCTCATCGGCCAATTCGTTTTTTTTTAAATCTGAACGAGGACTCAGTATTATAGTGATGAATATATAACTGTTTCTGAACAGAATGCTGGCAAGAAATCATTTCAACTTAATCTTATCGCTAAATCGGTGAAAGCGAAGCCAGCACCGTTTTATCCTCGCCCGGTTCTCCTAAGGTGTGTAAATGAGGTAAAATTTCTGATTTTCGGCGTGTAATAAGCAAGAGAATACAGTGCGAAAAAGAGGTCTTAGCGGGAATATATTCGTTTAATTTTCTTGTTAACGATATTGTGCAGTTAATGGGCATAATATTATACGTAATTAGATGGCTGGAACGGTGGGCAGAATAGAGGTGAATTGCTGATAGGGCTTGGTGATCTGTCTGTTGGGGGGGATATCAGGTGGGGAGTATCTGTCTCACTGCCTATCTGGCTTACAAGTTAGGGGTTGGACTTGTCAGTCGATTTGCCCCTAACGGAAACGTCTTACTGCTGATCTCGCCGGCGGCGAAGGATCATCTGGGATAGGTGTAGTCGCGCTTCCGCTCGAAATCTACTTCACGAGTAACCTGAATAACTAAAATAACGGATAAGAATTCGTCCTAAAATTACATTTACATATGCCCGTATAGGTATTAAAAATGCCGCTTACACTTACCGTATCAATAAAGAAAAATTAATTATACTGTTGCTCCTTTAATTTAATGTGTAAGGATATCCTTACGTAAAAATTGACATAAATATATCGACATATTGTAGAACCATATTTTGAACCACATTTTAATTCATTTTTAGTGAACTGTCCCCAGCCCGCCGATTATGCCGCTGTGTTAGAGTTGGGCAAATAATCCCCCGAATTAATTCCAGGCATAAAACCTTCCGAAATGTTTCGCGTGGGTGAATTCCTTGCGCGCTCCGAATACAAGAATTTTTAATTCAGGATTTCAGCGTTATCTCTCTTTGATCTTTTCTTATTAGTAAGGTACACGTGCACGGAACACTTCCGACATTTTCGTTAATTGACGACCGGTGAATTCCCCTTCGGTGTGAATGGCGGGGGCATTGTTCGCGGGCTCGAATCGGCCAGAGCTCAATAATGATCCTTTCTCAGAAAAAAACCGGGGCACTTTTACACCGTCCTATTCCAAAAAAAAATGGTGGGTCCGGCTTTCCTATTCAACGATGATCGGCCGAAATAACAAAGGATACAACGGACGGACTTGATATAGTTAAAAATAACGCGGAACCTTGGAGTCCGCCCTGTAGCTATAGTTTGGGCTTCTATCGCTGTTAATAAATATAAAATTTTCATAACCCAAATGCCATTTTTAAAACAAAAGTATAATTTTATTTATCAACGCATTTAAATTACCCTTATCGACGCTCTTGGGGGTCAAAAAAGGGCTCTTAATTTTGATAAGATCCCTTCAACCACCACGCGACTGTTAACGCCCGGTTTTAACGAGAGTTCTTGGGCGGAGGACGATGGGGGCGGTGGCGGTACCGCCGGTCGAGTGCAGTCCCATTGTAATAGCGGCGAGAATCTTTATTCCTTTTCTATTTTTTTTCGTTTTTTCCTTTCCCCGAGGGATTCTTTACTCGGAGTCGTGTCGGTGCGCCTTATTAGTATTAAAATATACGGGGCCGGGGGACTCTACTATCTCTATCCCGCTGGACGGAATCGAGTTACGGTCGGCGACCGGTACGCGACGGCTTAATTGAGAAGACGAGGTCTTGGGCGGAGGGGTGGTAGGGGGGAAGGACCTTCCCTTTTTTCTTTCCTGAACCCTGCGGCTTCTTAATTCGGTTGTCCGTGATCAGAAGTCGGAACGGGAGCGAAGGGAGGAGGGGGGGGGGAGGTGACGTTCCGGACCGCAATGCGCGTTTCCCGTGACAATTTTATTCGGTTATCATTTCGTTTCATAAGACTGACGAGACAAAACACACACCATTTAGCCTTCTTTTAGATTTCAATTATTTATTTATACCGTCTTGAAAATAGGCTCAGATCGTCAGGGAATATTTTGGAAAAAACCAGGTTTGTCTGTCTGGACGTCCTACAGGCAGTATCATTCAATCGGACGAACCTACTTCACAACTGCTAACAAGAAAAAAATATTAGGAAAATTGTGGTAGCCATATTTTAAGGATGAATTTTATGTAGACAAAAATGTTTAAAATGTGGGCAGTCAAGGACCACCCCACAAAATTATAGATTTAGGCAGCCTACTAAATTAAATCTGTGATTCAGAAATGCCGTTAAATCTATTTCGGGCGTAATTAATTCCGAACCATATACCTCTTGTTTATAGCATGTTGTCACGAATGAAACTTATTGGTTATATCGATCATTATTTGCTGTTTGATTCATGGCGATATTCCTATCGGTTAGACTTAGGCGGCTGTACTTTAGCCTTAGCTTACTGTGAAAAGTAAAAAAAAAGTCAAGAACGTTTCCAGGACCGGTTTCAAGAATATTGTTATGTCATCTTCCGCACGATGACTGTTTCCGCTCCCCCTATCGCCACAAGGGACCGGAATGCTTCACATTGCTGCCCTATCGTTAAACGAATTCAGAGCGCGATAATAAAACGCATTTCTTATTGAAAAAAGTATTCAAGAACGTCCTAATGAAGACATGAATCGATGTTTACTGAAAGACTCTGCCTACATCTGTAACATGTGTACATCGGTATAATGTAGGATCAAGCTGCTTATTACGTAATTGCTCGGATTATTCAAATTGTCAGAACATCCGAATAATAATTTTGGAGAATCGTTAATTGAGTAGACGGAACGGGACAAACCCGTAGTTACAGTTTTTTTCCTCCGACCCCACTTAACTCCGTTACGCCCCTTAATGCTATCGTGAGGTAACTGTAGACTTTCATTAAAGCGCCGTACGTCTTTCCGATAGAATCGTGTTGATTCCCATGAAGGGATGAACATTTGATCTTTTCTGATCGAAAAAAAACGCCGGTACTGGTGTTCAGCTAGAATGCAGCTAGTTCATTTGTGGGCCTGCCGACTTTCTTCAGGAATCGTGCAATACACATTTTTCTCTCAGTCGCCAGCGATATCCGAGCCGAAAGGATCGCAGCGCATTTTCCAGAAGCCGGGACTAGCGATAAGATACCGCTCCCGGATGGGGAACGGAGGCGGCATTGTCGAGGTCTCCCGGATGGAATGATACGTCGTTTGTTCCAGGCAGTCGGGTTTGAAACTATAACCTCTAATCGCGCCCTCTAATAACTATTTCTTTCATGAAACACTCGGGTGGAAAAAACGTTTTTCGCGACGATGATAATATCCCGTCAAATATTTTTTAGAGGTACAGTTAAATATTAAATCCATTGAAGCGATTGAAGACTTTTTTATGTGCGTATCTACAGCAGGGGTCGAGCATTTTTGACATGGTGACAACAGTAGGGTTTGGAACGTAAATATTATTAAGATTTTTTGTTTCTCCTCGCCTATTACGTCATAAGCGTTGGCAGGGGTTGACCCGCAGCTGCTCCGGGATTTTTCACGTGTTTTGAAAAAACCTGTGAGTGGGCTCCGTTGTAAGGGTTTTTGCCCTTTCCTTCCGGGGCCCTCTCGGCGGTTTCGCCCGCTTCCGAGGTGATGACTGCGAGGCGATACCGATCTGTGAGCGGGAAAATTTTCGTTTTCTCCCTCTCTTTTACCCCTTTTAGCCCTCTAAGGGGGCAAACAGGAATAAACGTCGGGGGCGCCCAGCACCGTGAATCATCCCGGCCGATCTCGCCGTGGAACCGTGCCAGAGGTCACGATAATTCCGCGGATATAGTTGTGGGAAGTAGGGGGGTATTTTCAACCCCCGAGGTGAACCCCCGCCGGCTGTATTGTACGGTCATTAACCGTTTCGAACACTGTCGTCGAACGGTTTCCCATTCCGGGGGGGGGCGTTTTATTAGGTCTGACGCCGGCCGAACACCACATTACGGTAATTAAACGTTGAATAAACAGAGCGAGAGAGACGCGAAGATAGAATCCAACAATGGCACAGTTCCCGCCGTGACATTGTTCTCACCATCCACAAACACACATATATATAATTACAAATAATAACGTCGCTGTTTTAAGTACATAATGTCAAAGACCAATGTAGAAACAGCAATAACTCGATGGTTGATCGTGTAGTATTATTATTATAGAAGAAATTTGTAATTAATGAAAGAAATTGTGTAATTAACATACCTTCTTTTTCTATCTTTAGCGAGTTTGAATTTGGTAGTAGAAAGTAGAAATAGTGGTATATTATCTGGGGTTATTGAAGTTTGTCTCTGAATACTGCCAAACTTGTTCTATAATCTTAAATTCTGAAATAATTTGTGCCCCCTCATTAGTGCCGTTGGTTTCTCCCCTAATCTTCGTATCTTTGTCAGGGAAATATCTCGTTTCAGAAATATTGTAAATGAGTATTGAGCGGGATGGTTGGACGGATGCTAGGGAAGTAGACCTGGACAGGTACCGGTAGGTTACCCACCGAGTGGTACAATCTTCAACGAAATTTTAAGTAAGAATCTTTATTCCTTAGCCTAACCGGGTCACAGTTTTAGGGGCCAGCTGCCGTGGGTGTAGAACCAACAGAATATAACCATATGTATAAAGTTTATTCAGGATTTTACTGGAAAAAATCTTTTAAACCCACAATAATGATTACTAGTGTACAACCCCAACAACTTCTTTTGACCCAGGTATGGACTCCACGCTGAGAGGATACCCGGTCCTGCCCCACCTCGTTATCTCGTTAGTTCCCAGTATAATAAAATGGAACGACAATGGCTTGGAACGACTACAAAATTACATGGACGTTTCAAAGTGAGTCTTAGACGTTTCTGGTGCCTTCTCTCTTCCGTTAAGAAATTAGGATCCAATTTGGGATTGATAAGCAGTAATAACATGTGTACCGCGATTGGTACACACGAAGATAATTATAGTATCAGTTAATTATATCATCAGGGAAACTATATGGTAGTATTTCAACGTTATTACATTCTTACCAAGTTATAATTTCAAAAACATTATTTGATCTAGTGGTATGTTTAATCAGTTGAATGGTTCACATATGAGGAACATCAATAAAGTGGTCAAATGCTAGAGCGGTGATCTATCCGAGCACAATTTCCTGCCTGCATTTACTGTCGGGCTTTTGTAGATAGAATAAACATTACTTTGGGGATAAATGGCGGGTGGGGGGGCATGAAGGGGATAGCGGTCATTTCGGAGTTTATGCCTGTCAGTAATTCGGTCTGTGTTGTCTACTGAGCGCCGGCTCCAAGTCGGTTTCCGTTCCCGCTGGGAATAACTAACTGGGATTAATAAATATCCGAACGGGTTTAGGAGAATAGGACGCGCGAAGTGCGACTTTCGAAAAGCAGAACGGACTTTCTTATTAGGGAGTACGCGTGGCGACCGCAGTAGGTTGACTCAGCGGTGGCGGAACAGGGAAATGTTTCCAACGCGAATTTCTACATGAATCACTGACGGAATGCTACCGACGTCATAAAATAAGGCGAAACAGGCGGTAGAAAATGTTTTAACAATATCCGAAGGCGATGCTGGTTCACACTACGGTCTGTCTTTCAGCCGCGGGGCGCCTCGCGATTCGTTGACTGCGGCCCTAAGAAATGGAGACAGCACGCGATGGAATGTCCAATTTTCCGATACGGCCGATATTGAATCCGCATTTTATTTAAGGTTTGCCCCGTCATGGCCGACGAGGCTTCCCCCCCCCCCGCAAGACTGACTAATGAGAAAAGTTTCCAACGGGTTAACAAGGCCCCGACATTATAATAAAGGCGAGAGCAGCCCGAGTGAGGGAAACTGATGGCGGTTGGGGGGGGGGGAAATGGAATAGAAAATAATTCGAACGGGTTTTCCTTTTCGGGCTTTGAACCCGGTGGGGAGTTTTGATTTATTCCCCGAGACTTCTCGCCGGCGGCAAATTAACTTTCTGTTTAGACGTTCGGGACACTCGCGGGTCTCGCTTTTCGGGGGGGAAATCGGGAACTCGGATTACGAATAAGAAAGACGCGCTAATATCGGGCACGTCACTGATATTCGCTGCTGTTATCCGCCTGCTCCAGGCAGTAAGTTGTGGAAGTTGTCGTAGCACGTAGACTTCAATCGTCCGCACTATTTTCTCGAATTCTTATTCTTTCCTCGGCCTACGGTGTGCTATATAAACCATTATTGCAACCATATTTTTTTTACTTCATTCGTATAGCGCAATAAGCCTCAAAGGCTATAATGCACTAGGCTTAAAAAAAGAAAATAATAATATATCAAAAATGAAACCATTTTACGGATTTAAACGGTGGTTTTATGGCTTTGTTTATTTATGAGAACTTGTTTTTATTACATTGTTGCGGCAACATTGCGCTTTATCAGAAAATGAAAGTATGACACTTCAACATACAAAATCTCTCATTCTGAACTCAATAAATGATGGCAAGAAAACTTTTTGTTTTCTAAGAATTAGTATTGTACACAGAACAGATTGTCTCAATTAATTCATACTGATTTTTAGTAATACAAAGTGCAGTGCAGTAGGAAATACGCTGATAGGGAATAACAGCTCAGATAAAGCGATATAATAATTGTAATTTGTTGAGTAGAGGCCCTATTGCGTTCCATTATAGTTGACCTGGACACGTTTGTTTTCTCTGTATTGTTGGGCTTTTATGGGCGGTGATCGTTGATACAATGGTCCTTATCCGAGATGTGTGCCGTCCCGGCGGGTGGGGTACCGTTACTCCTCTCTCCTTATACACGGCCAAAAGGCCGGGCCGTCTGTAATTATCCTTGAAAGTTTTCAAGTGTCGTTGCCTCCTGTCCCCCCGCCGGCAACGCATCTGTTTAACGCCATAATGGTCCCGACTGTTCTACTGGAAATTAGATGGGAAGATACTGTCGGGGAGCGAGCGGCTCTGGACCGTGTCCCGACGGACATAAGGCGCGTATTTGTCTGTCGCCACGCCGCCCGTTTTGATTTATCCCCTGTCCCATTCTTTCCGAACCGACGGCGCCGTAATTCATAACGTCCTCCGCGGTCGGGATCTTAAACGGACGCCGGCACAAATGTTTAATTTCCATCAATCGTGGCACTAACGAACCCACTGGACACAATGAAACAATGTACCGTTATTGTTGGTCTCATTTGAAACGTCTTTATAATTACAACATATTTCGAAGCAATTAGAAGAAAGTACATTTAAAAGTTAGACTCTGGATAATTGGCTGGATTGAGCTGACGAACAATATAATACCAGTAAACACATTCGAAAAAAGCTATAATTTGATCAATTCGAATTGTATTAAAGTAAACTTTAATAATTTTAGCACACATTCCAGCACAGATTACGGGAAAACATTTCTGCTCGGTAATTTTTTTTTTGCTAAAAGCGAAAGCGGAAAATTGATAGCTAATAGATTAGGTAACTCAATCTCAGTGAGGTCATTCGTGCGAATGTGTGATTGATGACTGTATTCCGCTGGCGCAGACGGATCCTTCTGGACGTGAAGAAATCGCATTCAACCTCCGGCCCCTATACAATGAAGCAAAAAATGTTCAATACTAGAAATATAAATATCCCTATGACAGTAAGTGTTAAAGGCTCGGGGTTATTACTCACTGTCGGCCGGTTTTTGCCCGGGACATTCTTCCCGGCGGTCGGTGAATTTCCCGAACTCCAGTCTGTTTGTTTTCCTTCGGAACAACATAATTATAGGGATCGGCGGTATAGGGAACGGACCAGACGGCCGGTCCCTTGTTGTGTTAGGCCCTTCAAGTGCGGGCTCCGACGAAACTGTCGGCCAGAGTTGTTACCTCCCGGAATTGGGAATATTCATGAGGGACCGCCTGGTTCTGGGACCGTGAAGATCGGTATCGGTGTGTTCGGACGATTGGCGATTTTATTTTAAGATCAATTATTTCATCGCCTTAAACATAAGCACGAAGATTATTTACAAACAGCAACTTTATATAACTAAGGGAATGCTTATCAATTAATCGTACTTATAAAACATGCTTTAATTTAGAATACTAATTATTTTATTCGTCATAAGCAAAATACATGCCTTACTACATAAAATGCACCACGGTAGATCAGTAGCTAGGAGGGATCGAATTATCGCTGTAGGTGAACAAAATCCGCAATCTGGGTATATAGGCTGAGTTAATTTATGAATTACGTTATGACCGTGTTTGCTTAACGCACAAGCATCGTGATTTTATAAGATTAAAATTTATTATTAAGTCATAAAATCGATAATAAATTAAATTTATCACGGTTTGAAACTGTAATCATGAGAACGAATCACCATTCAATTACACGGGAATTCCATAACCTGATTGTTGTAGAAATAAATACTACTGCAGAGGTTAAAAATTAGATGAAAATAAATACAATTAAATTTTAATTCTTCTTATTTTTACATAAATTAAACAGTATTTATATTCTACATAGAAGCTAGAGATGTGACCCGTGCTGTAGGACGCTTTCACGCGCATGGGTCAATGAAAGTATGTCCGAAGAGAAAGGTGACCGGCAGGAAGATGATGCAAGAAAGTGTGTGCGCGGATTTGCGATTTGAAAGAAAAGAGGAAACGAAGTCCTGAACGTTGTTTGTTTTCATGTTTCAACATTGTGATCTGTCCGTCAATCGTTGACACTCTGTTTCCCCAAATAAGAAATTGAAAAAGGTCTGCAAGGGAAGGGTTGAAAGGGAAGGTGAAAGGGGTACAAAAAGGTCTGTATTTCGCTAACTAGCTGGCCGTCACCGTCACTTCATTTCATTGAAGACAAATCATTTCAGGATGCATTAAGAACACGTGCTTCAGACTTACTGATTAATATCGCTATTAGTAAACATCTTTCCCGACCTCATTTCAACAGTTTCAACGTTATTTTTCCAAATTATCACCCGCTGATTCTCCCTTGGCGGGGAGCGGCTTCACTTTTACAGACTCTTGGCTTCATTTAATCCCGATTCAAAATCCATGTCCCCCGGTAAGTGTCGCCGGTTAAGCTCCTGAATGGCGCCAAATGAACTTGTCCTTGGAAATAAACGATGCGAAAACTATTCTACTTCTGGCGATTGTAGACCATCACATTAACAGCATTTTTTCTTAAAAATTACCCAGCGAGACAGGCTGCAAGAATATATAAATTAAAAATAGTTATGGCATATTATTAGTTAATTGCAGAAAAAAAATTCCATAAAAATTGGAAACTTAAGTGTGCAATAATCTAATTTAATTGGGACACCGAAACAGCCATAAATTCTCCTCATCATTAAATTTCTTGCGATTTATTTGAATGTCATTACATAATTATAAAAGGTCTTAAAATAAGAAACATTGAAAGCACTGTAGTAGTATACAACAATAACACTGTAGGAATTTAATCGTCTATTTTATCTTACTACACGGTAGAACGCGTCCAGCTCAGGACCAATTAGGCGAGTAGAAACAGAAAATAAGACGAGTGACGATAGTATTTGTCTTTCCGCCTATTACAATTAGGCAACAAAGAACCCGTTACATAGAAATGATTCTTCCCTGTCGAACTACCGTGTCATTGTCCCTTCTTAAATTGACGAAGTAATAGCCAATTAGTTGGCTGCAATAAAATTGTGAAATCCGTTTCGCGCTCATTTATTGTTGTCTGAAACATGATTGCCAACTATAGCCCGGGGTTCATTTGTCGGGATTAAACGCGTTTCGCTAACTTTATTCGCTTGTGAATCGGCCCGTTTAGGTCTGCCGCTTTTAGGTGCATCGCCGGTATTGGTTTGTGAAAGCTACAACTGGAAGTTCAATTACCAGCGCTATTACAAGCCCTGCCCGACGCTAGGCATTGTTCTTCGAACCCAAATGGCTAAAAGCCTAAACCCGGACCATTCACCCAGCAAAATAAACTTTATCTTTTAATTCTGTCAGAGTACTTTTTCTATTATTTTATTACTTAACCTTAGCGTTTATTTAAGGAATTATTATACTTTTTGTAGTCGAAACACAATTTTTTGAAAGACTCAGCCTTCTATTTTTACCAAATGAAAATAAATTAGAAACGTTGGGTCATCATTTGGGAGATTTGTCCTCTGTTTGTAGACCTCCCAAGCCAGTTTCAGTTGAAAGTTTTCTGCCCTTTTCCCCTATGGGTGTAAGTAGATCAACTCATGGTCCTCCATATACCTTAAGGGCGGGGTATCGTTATCCTCTTAGAATTGTGGCTTATTTCTTCCCCGTATCACCGACCCTCCTCTACTCATCTTGTATCCAATATCCCTATTTGAAGTTTTCACAACAACTTGTTGTTGTCTCGAATTCGATTATGTGTCCTGTAATCGGAGCGTGATTTAGTTGGCTTTTTGAGTTTTGTGTTTCTTTTGTGTTCCTTTACTCTGGTCGATATTCATCAGCCTACGGATAACGGAATTAAATAATTTCATTACTTAGCGATACCGTCTATGTAAAGAATTATATTTTATGCACGCATTTTCGTAGTTTTCACTTCATTAATGAAAATTGGAAACGTTGGGTCGTATTTTTTACGTGGAATCCCCATTCCCGACTCAAAAGAATCGACTTTAACAGCAAATTTGGACCATTACTAAAACGAACCCCAAAATTGACCTTAAGTAACAAACTCACAATATACAAAGCCATATTAAAACCGTCATGGACATACGGTATAGAACTGTGGGGTTCCACCAAGACATCCAGAGATTCCAATCGAAAGTTCTTCGAACCATCCTTAAATCCCTGGTATGTTTCAAATCGCACCATTCATAATGACTTCAACATACCGACAGTAGACGAAGTCGCGTAATCCCGGTTCCTTAAGTTCCATTCCCGCCTTACTCCTCATCCATAATTTGCTCGTTCAGTCACTTTCCTCTATTACCCATCCATTGTCTCCCCGCCACGACGGCTTAAACTCCACTGGCCCAGATATCACTTCGGACAATTGTTAAATCACGTCAAAAAGTGCCATAATTGGGCGATTTCTTTATCGAGACAAACACGTGAAAAATACACATGTATTAATTGTACTGCAAAAATAAAAAAAAGTTAAAAAAAATGAGCCGTATTTTTGGCTTGGGACGCGCCCGCTTTTAGTTTTTTCAATGAAAATTCACCATAATTACTGTAATCATTAATAATAATTAAAATTCCGAATCAAAGGGCGTACAATTGCGGAGGAACGAGTTGTTCATTGGGGGTGATATTTGGACGTGTCTATTTGGAAGGGAGGGACCAAGGGCGGGCGGGGGTTGGTGGTGGTGGCCATTGAATAGGGGTTGGAGGAAGCGGGCAGGCGTCAAAGACGACGAAAGGGCCTAAAAACCAGGCTTCCAATTAGTCGATAACGACTACCGGCTTCCTTCTAATTAAACGCCCCCTCCCTCCCACAGAAATTATAATAATTCAACAGATATCGAAAATTGGGAACTCTCCACTCTGGTATGGAAACGGACCAAAAGGGGGAGAAATATTTCGTCCTAATCAAATTAAATAATGGAATTTTACATCACACTTTTCAAAAATGGATGCGCAGAACATACGAATTATAAATCTATAATTGAATCCAATAACATAACGCTTTTAAAAATAACAGAATGAGAATACTGATGATTAATTTCTGTATCCGTTTACTCTTGATTGTAACGTTCAATTTCCCTTCCTTTATTTTATCACCATGTGGATTAAGTGAATCATCGGCACCGGTTGTGGTCGGAGAATCCGATTAGTATTAATTATTATTATCTCAAATTTATCATCATTTTAATATTGATTTTAATATTAATTTTTGTGTTGCAACGTCAGTCCTGTTTTTTCGGTTGCAATTATTGCTTCTCGTGAAAATATTATGAACCCGTTTCGACACGAATATATCGATGTATGTGGCTCATATATAAATGAAGAGACCTGTCATCATAGCTTTTACAATATATTACTGGCGTTGGCGAGAAACTGAAAACGGTCTAGTATTTAAAATTTCGTATCTTTTTCTTATATTTCATACTATCCTATAATCTTGTCAGACAGTTCCCAATATCGGGCATTATAAAATGAATATTTTATTTGTTAATTAAATAATCTTTTCTTTAATGGCAAAGAACCGTCAGTTATTGTACTTAGCAGTCCGAAAATGGGTTGTAGTAAAAGTTATTGATGTCCCCACACCTGACAGCTAAGTTTTTTTTAGTATTATCAGCTCTGTTAGTGGTAATAGGATTACAAACACAAAGCTCCTCAGTAAGTGGGAGTATGACGGCTACAAAGACTACGGTTGATGTTGAAAAGCGGTGCCTATCACAAGAATGGAGGGTTTAGGGCGGTGTTATCGAAACTGTTGTAGCGCAATTAATTATTCCCTCATTGGTTATAACTGCATTTATTATGCACGACGGACGTAACAGCTTTTTGCCCACCCCATTTCCATTGCGGGACGACTGCTGCTTTGTAGTGAAATGAATACCCGCAACGATCTGTGAAAAACGTCGGAAAATGTTATTTTCTGCATACAAGATGCGCTTCAGTGAAGCATTAATATGCTTCACTCCTCAACAGTTCTTTGACTCTTGTAATATTATCAGGGAAGTCCGCTGTATTTTTTTTCTAAATAAAAAACAGATAACATAAGCTGTTACCACACTTATCGTAGAATTCACTGCTTAATATCATAATTTTAAATAGGTCAAAAGTTAAAAACAATATTTTGTAGAGTGAAGATACTGAAAATACCTAAAATATGCTTACATTCTTATTTACTTTTTTATTAGTTAGGTTCAATAATACTTCATTACATTATTAATCAATAACATTTTGGATGCAATATGAACCAATAAATTAGAAGAGCGTCAAGTATTTTCTTAGTAGTGCTTGAAATGACTTCGCGAATGTCTCTTTTGTCCGTCAATTTTACTCATTAATTTTTCTGCATTAATATAAATGCAATTCATTAATAATTTACGTACAGAATATTTAGTGATAATTATGTAGGAATTTTCAATATACTATTTAGGAAAATAATAAATTACAAGCTTAACAAAAATTATATTAAAAATAAATTACAATTAAAATTTTTCTTTAACATTTTTATCTGTTCAACGCCCCGTTTCGGCGTAAATTTTCGCGTCTCTCTATTGGCCGACTTTCCACCGTCTGGAAAACATCTCGAAAGTGAATTTTAAATTCACGCTTCGATCAAATTCACTCAATTGTAAGATACCGCCTGGAATAAAATGATTAATGCGCGTACTCTGCTAATATAGCACCGTGTGGTGGCCGATGGAACTAATTGGTTTCTATTGTTTGTCTACTCATCGACTAGATAGCGTTCCCAGATTACCAGCCGTCCACTCCCAGAGGTGGATTCCCACTTGCCTTCCCTCGCTCTCAGATATAGCGCTGGACTTGGACTTTTATTTTTCACTTCAAAAATAGTTTCGCGGCTTGACTGCTCTGTCCAAAAGCTCTTGAAATTACATACCCCTTTATTTCTTTAAATTTATGCAGAATACATATCACAGTGTAAAACGGCACAACACACACCAGCCTGCATGTCTTCATTTGCTCACAGCAATATTGGGACTTAATACACATATAAAAGTGTAAATATTTTGTAATATTAACTAAGCTTTGCCAACCCTAACTTGAACCCTAACAAAATATTGTTCTTCTCTTGAACGTATAGAAATTCATTACGAGTTGACCTTTCATAATTCCAAGACACTCATTAACGAACTATTATCTTGGTACATTTTTCTTTTATGACGAATCTTCTAAAAGATTTATATTATTTCTTTATAAAATTGGATAACCATTCTACTGGAAACATTGTTAATTTGTTTTGAAATTTAAGTTAGTGTTCCCCAGCAAACGGGATCAGCCGTACAAATCAGTTATAATACTGTGGTAGTAGTTATAAATAAACGTTTTAAATAATTATTTTGTTATGTTAATATCAAATGTTAATAACATCTATTATATTTTAGGTGATCCCGCTGGAGTGAAAGAGGAAAAGGGAGGAGGGGGAGTTCGGGGAACTATTTCGGTGAGTACGACTCTGATTTTAAGCATGTCCTTTTATAACTGTAACATATTAGTAGACATCATTATCGAAAAATAGGTCGAAAAATCGAGACACGACGCTCATTAATTCACTTATAATGAACCTGAGGCTTGAATATAACTCATATAACTGTTAACGGTACAACTGAGAATTAATAATTTCTTATTAATTGATCTGTGCATAAAAATTCAAAGTTAAACCCGGCCTAATCACAGTCGAGTTAGTGGGCCAAACGTAATTACAATAATAATAGAACGCAACATTTTTCTGTAGTACGGGAAATTGTAGACGTTTTTAGTGTTTTGAAATTCTCCCCTCTGCAGTCTTAACAACGTTTTCCGCTTCCAACGGTAATATTACCGCTCGTCTGACAGTTCAGCAGTGGCCCCGTTGCAACAAAGGTCTGACTCTTTATTTCCCAGCAGTTAGTTGTAAGAATATTTTTGCAATAAGTGTTCCACTCTCAAAGAAAGAGAGACATTCCGTAATTATCTCTATGGTCGGGGGCGGCGGGGCGGGGGATGAAGGGAGGTTGGGGGTGAAACTAAGGGCGACAAACGGGCACCGTAGAAAAGTTTTAAGAGTCTGCGCGCGTGCGGCATTTGAGATTGTCCTGACTATAATTTACTTCGGGATTTCTTATTCGCCCCGCTATTCCGACTCTTTTGAATCGAGTTACAGTTCCCCGGGACCTGGGAAGTAATGGAAGTAGTCCTTTTTACAACAAGGGAACTATAAGAAATTAAACATACTGAAATCTGGGTTCAGGCTTGTGCAAAAAACGCGACGAAAAACTCAACTTCTACCTCAATTCGAGATAATAAAAATTAAATGTAAAATTAAAAAATTCGCTTTTACGCTATATGTGTATTCGCTGTGGGAATATTTTAGCAATTTACACGCGGTATTATTATAATATTTCTGTCCCTGCACAAATTTTTAACGAATATTTCAAAAATTGAACGACTAATAGTACAAAAAAATTGTAGTTATTGATTCGCATAAGTTATAAATATTTTAAATGCAGGTCGTCGAACGGGCTAAATGAGTAATGGACATATGCAGTACAAGTTAAATCTTATAATACATTTTTCGTTATTAAAGACGTTGAAAATTCAGTAGGAGGTTGCGTATGAATAATCCGAAAAAAACGTATTAACTGGGCTGCATTTTTGCTTATACAGAGACCCGCTGATCGTTCAAGTTCGGCTATTGTAAGTTCGCCCCCTACCTCGGCCGGACATCGTATATTTGTAGGATCCGGGCTTCTTATCGGGCCCGCGAGTGACTTCAAACGCTCGCCCCGGGGGGTTAATCCCCTCTTTATGACCGGTATAGAAGCCTCCGTCCCCAGTGGGTAGGGGAGGAGGGCTGGAGGCCGGCGGGGGTGGAAACCCGGGTATCTGCCCACTGGGCAGCGGGCCCTGATTAATTCCTACCGGCCCGAAGAAATATCTCCGCCTCCCAATAATAAAACAGCAGGTTTTTCCCGGCCGCGAGTTTTTAATGTCCTTGTGTATGATTTTTTTTTTTTGTTCGTCGCGGAGAGTTGTATTTTTTGTTAAGGGACGAGTCGTATTTTCCGCGGCCTCCGGAGCTATTGTCGGCGATAAGGGCCCCGGGGACAGAGAGAGAGAGAGGGGGGCCGCCGGCCGGTGATTTAAACTTTGAAAACACCGTTAAAAAATTCAGCGTTATAACCGGGGCCCCGGGCCCCAACTTTGGACCGTTTGTCTTCCCCGTCCACTTGAGTAAATCTCCGAACGGTAACGGGCGACAATGCCCACTAATCAGCTACGATCAAATTTGCTGACGGTAATTAAACGGGCGTATTAATTCGAAACGTTCAGGTGCCAACCAGCCGCCTGTGTCCTGAAATATTCTATTATATTCGTTGAATAAAACACTAATGATACTCTCGAATTGCCTATTTTTAAAAAACGTAAATTGAGTTATTTAGAGTTTTTTTCGTAGATTTTTAAGAGCCAAGTTTCGGCATCGGGAACACCGGTCAAGCTTAGGACAGAAGAGATGATGAGATTTAATGGTCCGATATTCCCAGTTAGAATGAGCATGAGAATACCTTACGGAAGTAATTTACTTGATATATTTCTACCCAAAACTGTCATAACTGAGCATCCAGTTGTACATAATGTTTTGACGAAATAAAATCATTCGGGATTCTAATTTATACGCCTAAAATGTTGACGAAAATACTGTCTGGATGATGTAAGGAAGTTGGAATACAAATAAATTAAATTATATACATCAATCAATAGAAGATGTAGTAGCTAGGGGGGTCGGTCCCGGAATGTCCATGGAATGCGGGTATTTTCGATACTGCGCGTTTCCAGGACGCAAAAAGTTACTTAATGAATGTAATATTAACAATTGTGGACCAAGACCAGGAGAAGGCCAGCTGGCGGGGGTGGTATAGGCGGTAAGGCGAAGACCTAATGCACTTTCCTGAAATATTCAATATTGGCTTTGACGCCAGAGGCCGTCAAATGGACGCCGGCATGAATGCTTAATTGATTAGGCGATTCGAAGTGCATTTCCGTTTTATGTTCATTTCAAGGCCTGTTACCGCTCCCTTTGGGCTGATCGAAATCCATCCTTGTTTTGTTGTACCTTACGACTCTGGAGTGCCATAATTCCATAGCCTTTTTCTGGATCTCTATATCTTGCACCGGGTATAACGCAAACGCGGTCGACCACATGGGTCCCAAGCAAGCTTACATTTACAACGCGATTTTGATGTCTGATCATTCATGAATGATTATCGTACTGTTGTTATCTCTATTTTTTTGTAATGTGGGTATAATTAACAGCAGGTTTTCCGTAAATATAATTCGGTTGTTTTCTTCTCGAAGTTCCACTTTTCACGCTTTGTAAAATACCTTCGAACCGTTTCGAAACTTGTCGGATCTTCGAGACATAAAATGGAGATATCTGTTAAACAGTCTGGATCGGTATCTAAATGCCGAGTAGAAGGGGGGCTGACCTCGGGCCTTCCATGGGTCATGGGCGTCCGAGACCGTGCGCTTTTTCGATAACGGCCATTAATAATTTGATGAGAACTGAAATTCTGTGTGAACTATCACGAACGTTACTATCGCCGGCATTATAAATTCTCTTCGCCTCGCTTGTTCGGTTTTGGGCCAGTAATGGTTTCGGCTTCTCGCCATCCTAAGTCAAAAATATTCGATCATCACTAGATGTTACGGTTTAGCAACAAAAAATAGCCCTCAACAAAGAAGATGATGGTATGGTTGTCATACAATGTACCTTTTTATTCATCCCAATAGAATGTACCCGTATGGCCCGCCTTTGAACTTTTTGAGACCGGCATATCTTCGTTGTATATATCTATGTCTGGCAGTATTCCTCTGAACTTAAATTATACATTGGTACTGTTTGATCAGTTTTTCTTGTATATAAAATATATGAAAATAGCATTCTAACTCCTGCGACACATATCCCCTGTGTATATCTGTTTGTCGGATTCATTTTCCGGCCAAATAAACTAGAAAAAGACAATTGTTACACGGAGCTCGCCTACAAGAGGTGACTCGTCAGTGTGGGAGAACCTGTCTGTAAATTGATCGGACACTGATACTGACAAATGGCCCTTGAGCGCTGGAGGAATCTTCAATAGAGGAATGCGAAACTGGCAGCACATATCCTACAATCCCTGGGGGCCCGTAACCAAAGAACCCAGGAAAGTGTCTAGCATGATCCGGGTTAATTTTCCTGTTTATATTTCGATGAATTTATATGAATTATTTTTATATCTATGATAAAATAATTTTTATGCAGTACACTATATTATAACACTTTTCTGGTATATTGATAATTGGTATAAACAAAAAAATATAATCTACGGACAATCTAATTTTCTGCACTCACGTTTTATACATTTTTCGAATGGTACCTTTGTTGGTTAGAAAATATTAGGGAAACGTTTTAATGTGGAGTTTGAGGTATTTCTGGGTGTATATAATCACCCCTCGCATGTTTGGTAATAAACACAACTAGCTATTTGAGCTAGTCGTGCATTCCTTGCTGAGTATATCGGCTATGTATGGCCGGCCGATGTATGGTATGCCTGGGAAGATGTTCCTTCCACAATTCCCCACATGTACCCTACTTATCGATTGTCTATCGGCGATAACGTGACCATCTTCGGCTCGATCGGTCCAAAATCGGGGTGCGTGTGAGTGGCCGCGGGTAAATTCCGAGTGCTGGAGCTTTTTCTTTACTACTGACTTCGCCTGCGGAGAATCGGAACTGGGGGAAAATCGAAAGGTGGAATTTCCATGCATTCGAATACTTGGTTTCTCTAAACCCCTTCTTAGACTAAAACTTTCTTCCCCTCCTGAGAAAACCTTATTCGAAAGTTCATTCCCTTCGTCCACAACAGGCTCTGTTGTGATAACGCGCGTTTATTATTCTGCGGATGTATTTATCCAATACCAACTTGGGTGCCTAATTAAAGAATCTTCTATGTAATATATTTTTTCTATTCGAGCCATTCATATTTTTTGCTGTCTTTTAGGCCCTAAGGTTTTAAAAACATTTAGGAGGAGAATTCAATCACTCGACTTTATTCGTTCTGACCATAACGTCACGTCCGCATGAACTAACTAGGACAAACTAATTTTCAGGTTTCTTCGCGAATAATGATCGAATGTTCAATTTGTGAAATTAATTATTATTCGTAGATTTCGTGTGTTTCTGTCTCCTCTCGCTGGTTTGGTCTTTTGCTAGACCTGTTTCGGCTGCTCGCCAACTTCAGTAGCGGTGTCAGTCACTTTTGGCACTTTGGATGTTTTTTGGGCATCCTCACTGCACAGACAATAACCACAGTACAAGTGACAGTGATAGTGCAGTGAGGATGCCCAAAAAACAGACCAACCCAACCCTTCCAACCCCTCGCAGACCACAAAACAAGTACTTTAACCTAATTATTATTCGTATATAATGGCAGGGAATGAAAGGGTGTATGCACTAAGGGAATTAAAATGCTGACGACCACTTTACTTGAGACTAAACACCGTGGGTTCAAAACATCCTCGGGCTATTCTAAACACAGGAGTCAATGATCCTGTCCGCAGTAGAGGACATGTGTGTCGAAGACCCCTGCCGGCCCGGTGTTAAAAAACGATCATCGCAGTCAAGTTTTTGCCGGGTCCTCTCCCGAGGATTCGCCTCTATTTTTTTCTTTTCACCCGACGTTTGCCTTCGCCATTATTCAACACGTGTCACTGGGAAACATTCAGCGGGGCCAGTGGGCACATCTGCATTAATTCCCGGCCAATAACACAAGTCCGAGCCCCGTACTTAGCCTGGCATTCGGCTAAACCCTTAAAATAATAGGCCTAATTATTTATAATACAGAACAGTAAAGTTGAACAGTCAATAAAACTATGATTATAATTAATCCGTAGGACCTATAGCTGCCTTTTAGTATCAGAACATTAAACAATTAGTAAGTTTCAAAGTCAAACCTGACCTCACGTATTTTCTCACAGAGTCGATACGCTGATTTGGCCTCGTAATAGACCTATTTGAGCTCCTCGATATCTCGAGTAGATTAGTGAGGCACCTCGCATGCTGTTCCCAGTTGAGCATCCCACTGTCACATTCTTGAATATATGAATTCTTGTCAATTTTTATTAGTTTGTTGTTGTGTGGGTTTACGAAAGATTTATTTCTTTTTTCGGTAGGTGAAATGAAATATTTCATTTTTTTATGCGATTTGGTTTTATTGTTGTTCGGTACGTAGCAGTCGTTAGACATGTAATACTGTATTATTTCTAACATGGCGCTTCACTTGTTCGCTGCTGCATTTAATTAAACTGGCGGAGGAGAAAAGAAGAGCGAGCTAACAGAAACACTTCCTTAGAAACCCTTTTCTCTGCACCTCGCTGTCTCAACGTACAGTCTTCATCACCTAAGGCAATTTACAATAGTTCTTTATTTTATTAACTTTGTGTCGAGTGATTACCGAGTGCTCAAACAGCAGTCGGGATAATAACTTTGAAATAGGTCGAATTTATAATTTTCTGTCGTACTATCAATACATATCTTGGTACTACTCTCCTAGACACAATACATTTGGACGAGAAAGCACTTTCTGAGAGTGCTCCAAGTCTGCTTATAGCGTTCCGAATGAAATTAGCCAGTGGAATAAGTGAAATTCAATTAAGAAGTGCACTTCAGACGGACAATCTGTTTGTAGGGAGACCGTTGTCGGAAGTTATACAAAACGCGGACGCGAGCGATTTCGTAACCAACTGCGGGAGAATAAGAGAGCTTCGCGTTAATTAGATTTTTAACGAACCTTCCTGACCGGCGGAAAGTCGGTCAGTGGGGAGGCCCTCGTGACACAGACGCGCCTAATTAAAGACTTAGCGCCGTACAAAGCTAAACAGAGCCTGCCGGAAGGAAACGTATATAGACGCCATCGGGAATAAAAACCCGGGGGCAAATAGAAATAAAAACCCCCGGAAGAGGAGGGGCAGTCCAGTCCCTCCCCGAAACCAATTCAGGGAATTCCTCCCCCAACGCCGTTGATGCACTAACCTTAATACCCTGCACTAATTAAACGCTTTATCTTATCCCCCGTTTAACGGGCCGTTTAAAGCCCCGACGTAATTCCCATAGCGAATTAAGAATAATTTATTGCGGTCTCATTATTATGCTTTTTTTTCTTGCTTCCGCCCGTATAAAGAACAATCCATATTCTCAGTTTCTCGACGTCGTATTTAGGTCAAAGGATGGATTCAAATTAGGCTCAAATCGAACTCAGCCCGAGTAGTCAAATCCAAAACACAAGGGAAAATCCATGAATTACATTTAATTCGGGGATCACAATTATCTCCAGGACGCTCTAAATATTATATTTCAGTTATGTAAACCATTCAACACGTTTCTTGAAACGAAATGCTTTAACGGGCGAATAAACTGAACCAAGCATATTAAAAAAAATATTCCTTGAAAAATTGAAAGAAAGCATAATTCTTGTAAGGACAGAAATTGTTGGAATTTAGAAATCGTTTTCATACTTCTTCTTGTTTCTTTGATATATCGGTGATAAAGTGGTGTGTTATTGGAGGCTGAGAGAGGAATTTTTATGTGCCAACTTTTATGGGACGGATATCGGTTGACCCTCGGCTGTTCAGGATTTTTCCTGTATTTGGAAACCAACCGAGTGGGCCCCCGTTGAAAGGGGTGTGTACTAACTCCTGAACCCCTCGCAGGTATTCCAAACTGATTATAAAATCGTCATCACCCAACATATAATTTCATTTATATTTCTTTTGTATTCGAGTAGATTGCTTTGCGAAATTAAAATGTGTATTTCAGTTGTTTAATGTGAGAGTTGAACAGTAGGCCGACTTTCATTCGGTGCCGATATTGCAGAAACAGGTCATATCTCTTTGTCCTTTTGGGCCATTTTAACCTGTAACGCGGTTGGGAGCGTATTAACGGGCGGTCTTCTCTGCCAGTTTACGGCCACTAAAAATGAATGAGTGAAATCACAGGGGACGGCCTCCACCGGGACCGCCCCCGATTTACCGCCCCCGGCCCTCACAATTGGGCTCGCCCCGAGTGTTATTGGCTCTAAAAACGGACTTAACGCTTGCCCCGCTCGGCCCTTAATCAAGCCCAATGGAAATCGGGGGGGACATGTGACGCCCCCGAAATGAGGCTAGTCTATTTCGAATTAATAAATAGGTTATTGATCCTCATGATAGGATCCCCCTTTAATACTCCCTACCTGTATGGGAACCAGTGGGGAAATTTCACCAATAAATGTGACGATCTCAAATTCCTACTCATTGTGGCTTTGCGCAGTGAGAAATGAACGGAACCTATTCCAATATTATAAAGGTGCTTCCGATTGATGTTTTTTAACACTTTCAGAAATCTATAAAATTTCATTACATTCTCCCAGAACATTGCCTGTATTGTCCGACATCGAGTTGGTTATACCTCAACCAGCTTCTTTGTTTCGCATTGACGATTAATAAGTTAAATGTAAATATGAACACTATATTCAAATGGTTCCAGTTATATTGTGTTCTAATTACGATGAATTATTTTCCTGAAAATCTATCGTGTTCAGGTTCGGGGCGAAATAATTAAACGGTATAACTGCGAATAGTACAGAATATTAAATCGGATAAGATAGAAATAAAATTTGAAAATTATATAGCAAATAAGCGGTAATGAAATCAGAAATTCTAACCCAACAGTACTTCAGAGTTCGAGATTTATTAGGATTGTTGGTTTTGCTCAACAACACTTTGTTGAAGGGGCCTCCCCCTTCTCCTCCTCCTCCTCCACCCCGCCCCACCTCCTCCGCCCACCCCTTGGAGGGAAGATTCTTAATTAAAGAGTTCCGATTGTCCTTCCGACAGACGTCCCACGGACTTCTGCAACCCCAAGTTTCCCTTAAAGGGAAGAAGGCACCCTTACTTTTTTTAACTCCCGCCCTGCCCCACTACTTACCTTTTTTTTCTCCCTTCATTAACATCATTCGTTATAGGTTGGGGTTTTCGCCGGCCCTTTGGCGTTTCAGCTAAGGGCCACGACCGTTATTCCCGAAGAATCCCTTTGTGAAAAGATCCGGAATTAGGTTGGCTTATTGGGTTTGCCACTCCAAAAGAGATTCACACCCCCGCTTTTATTTATAATCTCTGCTACTTGGTTCCACCTACCTATCTGAGATAATATTACTAAAGTAATCAGACCTGTTATTAAAGAAACAAAAGAAGTGTTGATAAAGTGTTGATAACGAACGTCAATCTCTGTTTAGCACTCTGCGTGTAGTGTTGACTGAGTTAGTGGACTGCGTTTATTTTTCATTCTTTTTTTAAAAATGTCTTTTTCCTTACGGGAAACTCATGTTGTATTTGCGCTAGAACAGATTTCTATCATACTAAATTCCTGGTGAAAAAATGGTCCGATCGATACGGTTAAAACCGCATGGAAGCTGCGTCATTTTCTAATGGTGCATCCAAAAAATAATAGCTTACAGTTAAATGGAATTGCCATAAATACAGTCATGCAACTAAAACTGCTGTTTCAAATATAGAACACGTATAACTTTCACAATCAAAAGTTAGGGAACAATTGAACAATCAACATCGTTCTTTTTACTGAAGTTATATAACACATTTTTATTATAAATTTTTATATCCAGAAAAACTGCGAACTGTCAACTTTGCATATTCCATGAATATAAATAGTGTTGTAGGAAGTGATCATCTCAATTTTTCACTCCAGGAAAATTGTGGTGTAATACCCGAAAACATGTGTGAAAAAGAGGAAAACGATGATTAGGTACGATATATATGATATTGTGGTAATGATGCGCTGAAATCCTAAATAATAAATATCCTTTTTTATTCTTTTTTTATTTCAAATTTTCGGCCGATAATTGGAAATGAATTCTGGTATTCGTGTTATGGCCATAATGCACAATATGTATTTGTTTTTGTATAAATACAGTGCTATGATCGTCTTCCGTCATAATTTTAATTTTAATTTTAGTATACTTTTTATTAAAATTAAATCATTCGTGGGTCGTGTCCAAACATTGCTTTACGGAAAATATGCTGATTAATAAACAGTTACGTGATTGGATTATTTACGCTGGGCTGTCTAAAATTTAATGTATCGATGAGAATTCATTGCATGTTTTGTGGCACTTGACTGACTTAGTTAGATCCACACTCTGAATAACCATATAATCAGCTAAGGAGCATAAAGAAAACTATAGCTCTTTTTGGGTTACAAGAAAAGTATAAATTATGCCAAAATATCATCTTCCTGCGCAACTATTGGTATTCCACCGACATTTCAATTCATTTCCATAGTAGTTTCTTCTATAGATTTGAACTTATTTTTCCTGTAGTACATCGACTGCAATGTGACACCGGTAATCGACAAATTTAGAACTCCAAGATCACCAGTTGTAAATAAAATCGGTTTGTGAGCGATCCAAGCTGTGGACTAAATGAAAAGTCAATTTAAAACTGCTGGGATTATAATACTTAATGGAATTGGGGTTTTGGGCCCGGCTCCCGCCTCGATTTTAAATCAATCAGAACCGAATCAATCGGGACGATCCATTTCCCCCGAAACGCGGGCCGCATAATGGCGCCTCGCAAACCGAGCGTTAAACCGCGCCCGTTTAAATCCTCGCCATTGTTCCTGCCCTAAAACCGGTAATGTCCGCCGACGGCATTACGCCCCCCCCCCCCCCGCCGCGCTCTTTGATTTATCCGGGCCGGAATAAATTTTCCGGTTTTCCATCGCCGGCAGTAGCGATCTGGGCGAAAAACCGCCGGGGGGGGGGGTTTCGAACGGCCGGAACGCGCGCTTACAACGATGATTTCCCAGAGCGCACAAATGTCGAAGAAAGACAAGAAGCGAGCGCTTATTTCTGTTTTCCGCCAAACCTCAGCCGCAGAGTCAAAACAATTGTGTTGGCCGGAGCCAAAAAAAACACTGTTTCCTCCGTTATCCCAACCTGTAAGCATGTTCTACAATAGCGGTCTTCAAATGCTAAAAGTCCTGTAACCAATAATAACATTTGAATAACGCGACTTATTATAATTTACGCGGACTGTATAAACACGTTTACATTGAATGTTGAAAGATACATTTAACGTGTGTGCCCCCCTCTAGGATCTACCCACCTAACAGGTGGGAGTGAGAGCGCGTTAGATTAATTTTGTTGGGAGTTATGTTGTTATGAGGTAGTTGGGGTGGGAAATCCTACCGCTCGGCGCACATGTTATCTCCCTACTACACTCCACTCTACGTCTGTATTTCATAATTTCAGTTTCAGTTATTTTTTCAGTGGCCAATTAATTACAACGGGTGAAATTTAAATAATTCACACCTGTCTCCTAAATTGCATATATTTATTTCTTTAAACAATTAAAAAAGTATTTTCGACGAGTAAAGTTTCTCCGGGATTTTTTTTGCTTAAGGTGTTGGTTAATGATTCTTCTATCTCCTCTCGCTGGCCTTTTTTTATAGACCGGTTGCGACTCGAACTAATTATATGTAGTCAGGTTTGAAAATATTCCCTGTGTATTTATTTATTATTGTTTTATGGGAATTTCTGATTTATAAAAGATATGATTTTACACTGAAAAAGAAAAACGTCTCATTGACGGCGCATGTAAATATTCGTTTTTTAATTGCGCACTTAATTTTAAGACTAGAGTGAAAACGAGGGCGATTACATCATCGATTATAAATGAAAACTTGTTGATGATTTATTTTTTTGAATTTGTGTGAAATAACATTACTTTCCGGTCCCCCTAATATTTCGTTGGGGAGGAAGTTGTTTTACCTTTTATGCCCCGATTTTTATTCCCGCGTTTATTCCAACTGTGCAGACAGACAGGCGGTTTACGGGGGCGTTGACATTCCCGTACCGCAGCGGCGGCGACTTATACAATTTACGAAGTTGGCCCGGAGAAGGGGGGTTGGAGGGTGGGTAAGTCATCGCCGGCTAGCGGAATGACGGGGTCGGAGAGCGCTAACTGTCTATCTGAGTGGTTGTATATCAGAGCGAACCGGGGAGGGATAGAGAGAGAGAGAGAGAGGGTGCTCCCTCCATCCCTTCATCCCTCCTCCCCGAAACTGAAAGTCTAATCAGTTTGCAGGCTCTCGGTCGGGCTATAGTTTGCTGCCATGAATTATTGAAAGCTCCGCGAGAAGCCGGCCTTCTGACAAGCCCCCGCCCCCACACTACCGCTGCACGTCTTAGTTCATCAGTCAATTGAATTAACGGGACCAAATCGCTTCCGTGGATCTTCAGCCGGGCGCTGTCTGACGCCTGACACTTGCAAACCGTTCTGAGGTACGGATAAAATCTCTCCAGTCGACGGGGAAAAAAAAGGGATAAATTTGACCCGGTTCTTTTGAAAATTTACCACCGGTACATTTCTTGATACAGGAGTCCGTCACTACCTTAGCTAAATATAAAATTCGTTTGTTGACCGATGATTTTTATCTTGGCAACATATAAAATATTTGCTTTTTCCCTCAAGTACCGGGAAGGCTTTTTTTTAGTTAGAACAAGTTCTGCCCTCAAGAATACCTGAATGACTGATCCCTTACCCTTTAAATCCGAAGTAAGATGGAAAGACGCTCGCATTGCGCTTATTAGGTTTCAGTTGATAAATACCTAACGATTGAGGTCGGTTAAACGGATTTTCTGACTCCTGTTGCTACTGTACTGCTCGTTGTGGCGCCCAATGAGAAGATACATTTAAGCCAGCACGTACTGAGCGGTCAGTCGTATTCATTTCAGTAGATAATATTTATTTCTTGTAATTATCAAATTAAAAGTTGCCATCTAGTTGGGACCGCGTAGGTGTAATTCGTAAAAATACTGAACAGTTCGGTGTGAAATAAGAGACCGATCTTATTCGGCGAAAATATCTGGATATAATCAGCGTTGTTTCACATCGCTCGGGTGTATTCTGGGCAAGCCGAAATGTTTGCTTCGGTGAAAAATAAGCAGACTCTACTCACCATTCGTCGGCCGCTTTTTTGGAAATCGGAAATTTTATACCCGGTTTTCTCACCGACAAACCGAACGGTACATAAAATATTACTTACCGGTGTATAAAACATTAAATCGCTGCATAATGAATTAATGACGCTTTCATTGCATCGTCCGCTCTCGCTTCAATTCCTTTTACCTATTCAATATACGAAAAAAAGCCTAAAGTAATCGAATTTGAGAATTAGCGCAGCGTTTTTGTATTTTTATATAATAACAAATCGAAAATAGATTTTAAAATTTCATCACTGTTTGTTACTTTTTTTTTAACTGTTTTATTTTTGCACAATCAACTTATACAGTTATGGGTGCAATTGATACATGTATTTATTTCCGCGTGTTAGTCTTGATAAAGAAACCACCCAGTGATGGCGCTTTTGACACGTTTTAACTACTGCCCGAGGTGATCTCTGGGCCAGTGGCGTTTAAGCCGTCGTGGTGGGGATAGTGGACGGGTAGAAGAGGAAAGGGACTGAACGAGTGGGTTTGGATGTGGAGAGAGGCGGGAGTGGAATTTAAGGAAGCGCGATTTTGCGACTTCGTCGACTGTCGGTATGTTGAGGTCATTATGGATTGTTCGGTTAGAAACATACCAGGGAGCATTAAGGATGGTACGAAGGACTTTTGACTGGAATCTCTGGATGCGGGCAATGTTGGATTTCTTAGAGGAACCCCATAGCTCTATTCCGTAAGTCCATGTCGGTTTTAAAATGGATTTGTATATGGTAAGTTTGTTGTCTACTGTCAGTTTTGATGTCTTTTTCAAAAGAGGTCTCAGCAGTCCAAATTTGCGGTTGAGGTCCGTTCTTTTGAGTCGCGTATGGGGGTTCCACGTGAGGTTTGTTACTTTAAGGTTACAGAACTATAACACACTTTCTCTAACACTACGTTGTAGACGTAGCGCTCGGTTTAAATTTACTGCAGCTCATTTCGAACAGGGCTCCGAATTTGGAATTACTAGCGCATTCATTAATTCAATCGGTCTCGCTACCTGTCCTCTTCCATTCGGGATGGACCGTTTCCAAGACATGTCCGCTGCCTCCACTTTACGATTGACGAGTCCGAGCCTCGGTCGTAAAACGTCCGGAATGGGGTTCTCACGGGGCGTCCAGTCTCGGTACCCTGGTTCTGTGCGTACCGCTCCTTCCTTTTCCCGTTGAGTCTGGAAAAAAAATAAGAAAAATCCGCTTTTCAACGGGGAGATGCCCCGATTCGAGGTGGAATGCTTGGAAGCGGGCCGGAGGTATTTTGACTGTGGGCCCTGCAAACGGCCCCTGCCCGCGTTTATTCGCCGACCGCACTCCGGAGGTTATTGGGTACGTGGATGTGATCCCCAATCGGGGATCTAATAATGGAGCCCGCTATTGGCCCCGGTTAGAGCCTTCCTTGCCGCTATTATACACAGGTGCGGCCCCGCCCCTCATATTTTCGGCCAGAAAAGATGGGAAGAATATAAAAAAGTATTAAAATTATTGAAATATTATTGCGTAATTAAAAATATCGCAAATCCTTCCAACACTAACAATCTTTACCCACACAAGATCAGAACTATTACTTACAGACAAATTAATAATTTACAACTGTATTTTGAAACCGAATCGAGTTATGGGGATCCACCGAACCCTCTAAAACCGTTTGTAAAGTCATTCAACGTCCCAACTTGTGATCATTCCGATTTTAAAGTATCGTCCGTTCAACAATTAGCGATTTCCCGATATGAATCCTTACGTCCCAACTCCCATCCTTCTGTCTGTATCCTTTGATTCTCTCATTAACTGGTAAGACAGGGAGCGAGAGTACCGTGAATATTTCGGTTGTGTTCCTGTAATTTTAGTTAAATTAATACAAAATTGAGAGTAGGATATACCATCAATTATATTTCACATATGAGAAATTTCCTACATGCAGCGTGTAGCAAGGTGAATGGACAGCGATATATATTCGGGTTTATTCGACGGAATGAGTTCATTATAAAATTATATTTTCTGGAGGTTTGAACGCAGTGTCGAAATACAGGAGTTACCTCATGACTCATGATTATATTGTAGATTTTTTTCCATACAACCGTCTTTTATCACAGTTCAATTTCAAACGAATAAGTGTAAACCATTTTATAGTTAGTTACCGCTATTAATAATTCATATCCTTAATGTACACTAGAAATAATCGTAGTTGGACGAATAGTCGGAGGGTTTTAGAAATGTTGTTAGAACCGTGAAACCGGCTGGCACATCGTCACCACGAAGCCTGGGCGTTTTAAAGCACCCAAGAATGAAGGGCCATTGTCGGAGGGATACCTCATTAAAGTTTTAATCCATTCGCGTTGGAAAGTATTTGAATTTCATTCTCCCGAGTGGGAAGGGAAAAGCCATTAAACGACTCCGGATCAACAGGTCCCCCTTACAGTCTTAGGGGCGTAAACAAGGGCGGAAATAAATCACAGCGCCGGAAAGATTTCTATATCGGGAAAAAAACTCGGGCAACGATCGGTTCCCCATGAATACCGGCTACAGAAAGCCCATCATCTAAATCATATTCCCTCATAAAATAAATAAAATTATTAGAATTTGTCATGGCGCGAAGGTGTCATAATAATGTATATTTTTTCGATATTTACTTAGTTTAAATTACATGGACTAATTTGTTATGCGAAGGTAAATTTTACATCCGAAATTATGGTGATATTAAACAATCTTGCGTGACGGTAATGGAAGCGACCGTCTCGACATAGGTGACAAAAAGTGTAGAGCGTATAAAAAATTAAATGAATTTAATAATAAGGAAATGATTTTCACTAAGACTGTGTAATGTTTATAACCTGGATGATTCCGATATTCACACAGCTAAGTCACCGATAGGATAATTGGGTTAATTTGGGTCTCCGTTCATCCCGTAATTAACTTTAAGACGGTCGCAATTAAAACTAATTGAGCGTTTTCATTTCGAATTATGTCGCAACAACTGTTCTTAGGACGTCCGAGTCACCAGTCCATGTCCACTTGGTAGAAAAAAGTCATCGCGATGTTTTTCAGGTCGATGGAAACATCTGCGTTTCCATCTGTGAACCGCATGAAGTTCAACGCTGACAGTCCGGCTAATTTACGATACAACTTTGAATCCAGAAACGTATTTAAACAACAATTGAATGCGAATATAATTTAAACTTACAAAGCATTAAAAAAAATCGTATTCAAATAGCCTTACTGCGGTCATGGTGTCCAATGCAGTCCAGAGTGCTCGCTACCCTGTATTTTTCAATCTTCTCTGTGAAATATTTTCTATCAGTTTTGATTCTGTCTATAGCCAAAAGGGCTTGTAAATATTAAAAACCTAATTATATAATAATGCTACAGAGAGAATTATAGTGGCCGTGGAGGGGTCTACTTCTGATCTGACCTAGCCTAGACTCCATCGTGCTCAGGTGCTCCCTTGGGCCAGATCCCTTGAATAAATCACTGGCTATTTCGCGCTTAACCTAACACACGTAATTTGACCCCCGAAAGTAGATACTTTAAATTGAGTTTAATTTAAATTAATTTACACTAAAGTTTTTCTCAATGTACTCAACGAATGAAAAAGAAAGTGGTCCCAAAATATCAGACTATTGGGATCCCCACGTCATTTTCAGAAAGTGCGGGGAAATTTGTCACCAGTTCATAAATTACAATGGTTGTCTGTATTTGGAGAGCATAATACGGGGGTATTGTATTTGCGAGGCCAGAAGTAAGTGATTAAAATTAATACTACGCTTTCTAGTATCCAATTTGAATTCTGTAAACAATTTACGTAATGGTTGTAAAACAACAGATAATTTTACCTGTGTACAGCGGGGCTTCGTCCACACGAAGCCGTATGAAAACTTCCATAGTGTTCTGTGGTAAATATATTAATTGGCTGGAACTAATACCCCGCAACAATTGTATTATACGAAATCAACCTTCGGTGCGTATTACAATATAAGATATTGTAAAATACTTAATTGTACTCCCCAAATATTACAGTTTTAATAATAATAATTCTAGGAATATATAACTCGAGAAAGCAATACACGCCGTTATTTAAAAAATTACCTTTTTCTGACACAAATATACGAAAATATAAAGAGGTTAAAACGCGGCCCTAACAACTCGGGTTCTTCTTAAAAAATGCCTTTTTTTAAGAGTGAAAAGTTCGTCTTATGAGGCTTTCTCCTCAAGAGGCCCCGCTGTAATTTCCCTGTATAGCAGAACCTCTAATGAAATCAGATTGTTTGTACAACTTGATTATTCCTCTAGTGGTTAATATTAGTTAACTTAGGGTTGACTGAATAATTGTTTTCGCTCAATCAATAGTTGTATAACTTTGTCCAACACGAGGACTAAATTTAGTATAAATTCCGATAATCGGTCGGTCCTCTTTTATGACGGGAGTATCTATTAATATATGAAACACGGATGACGTCCGCGAGTGGCCAATATCATTAGAGCAGCCGAAAGTGGACAAATCCAGAAGGGAAGAGAAGAAACAAAATTTTCCGACTTTAGATACCGAGCATTAAGTGCGCTGTTCTGTGTTATTCGCGAAGGGACGTCGACATAAGCCGAAACGGGCGAACGGCGGAGAGGAGAAAGGGACGGAAAACAAAAAAAACACAAAAACAAAAATAAAAAGAAGCAAGGAAAAGTAGGAATAAGAACTCTGGCCGTGTCGGGGAATACAATTAGCGGAATGTCATTAGTTAATGCAGTCGGGTTTTGTCGCCGGGAATTACGAGGCCGGCCGCCGGAGCGAGATATGATTACGCCAAATAATTAGCCCGTTACTTAGCGAATATTTCATCGCGCCCGGGGCCCTTTCCCTACGAGAAAAAAAACAGTTGAAAACAAAGCACAGTAACGAGATGTAATGTAAACGGCGGTGTTTCTGGTGTTTATGTATTCGTTAAGTTTCCCCGAAAACTGACTGAAAATTGACGCGTTCATAGAGCCATACTTCTATTTATCGCTCATTTACGTACCTGGATTCGTGGTTGAGTCAAGAATTATAGCCATACAGAAGCTATACATGTAGGCATTAGTTCCTCCACATAATAATCGTACATAATTAACCATCATAATAATGGATAATTAATTATGCACCCTAGTTGAATAGCTTATCAACTAACTAAACGTTACTATGGCTGTAGCAGGATATTGGGGGATAGACGTATTAATATATACGTTAATATTATTATGTCATCTTTCCATTCCAACGATAATTCATTTTTGAATTACAACCTTATGCAACTAAATCAGGGTCCTACGGCTGACCCTAGAATAATGTTTCGTTTTGAAACAGGAATTGAAAGAATTTCAGAGATAAAATACTACCCGGTTTTGTAATTTCACAATAATCTTGCCGGCGTCCGCGTGAAATGAGTTATTTTTGTCATATCCTTAGATAGTGTCCAGAAATACGATTAAAATTATAAAAATGTGATTAGCAGTCGCAGACTCGCGGTTATTGCTAATAAACTGACTGAGAAAAATTGTAGAGTAATTTGTAAGCGATAGAGTATTTTAATTAAAGTAAAAGGTTGGCCAGCAGAAATTGGAGTTTAATAAGAAATAATAGCCCAAGTTCATTCTTCGGTCTTATTGTCTTTGTACTCGAAATAACTTTTTCATTAAATAAATGCGGGTTGAGTTGTGTCGTCTAAGGCTATCGCCGCTCACTTAATGCGATTTTCCGGAATCGCTGAGTTGCCACCGGCTCGAATTTGAGTCTCTAAAGTGTTAATGGATTATTTTACTTGTCCCGAGTTTCAATTCCGCGGAAATGGAACTTACGACGCTCGTAAATATCACTGAACTACCGAGGGGTGAAAATTAACAGGGTCCACAATAGACCCCGTGAAGTATACAGTGGCAGGCAGGAACTGAGACAGTATAGCCTGTAATTATAAAACTTATATTCTAAATCCACGATCATTAAGTGCACCAAACTATATGCGGATATATAGGCATAAAATATATCTTAGATATTAAATTTTAATATTAATAACAGACGAATCACCGACTATAGGAAAAAACGATGTCTGAGTTCAAGTAATGATAAAATTATCAAAGCCAACTGGTTTACTTCAAGATTGTTTCAAGAGTGCCTCTTCAATGAATAATTACATAAGTTTCTCACTCTTCTTAAAACACTAATAAACCTTCTCTTTATCCTGATAAACACAGAGGCACTTAAATGAGGAGGTAACTACAGTTCGTTCCAACAATTTATGGTAAGGACCACATGCTCTCTCTCTCTGTTTAATTTCTTTAAGCACCGGATAATTTAAGAAAGGAAACTGGCATTATTGAAATACCGAATCCATTATTTTTTAGGACTGCTTCTGAAATTGGCCCTTTTACCTCTTGTAGCCCACGACTGTCTCTTGCGCAACATAAATTTGTGAAAGAGCCGTTTTTCAATTTTCCCACCGGCTTTATAAAACCGCGCGATGGGCACAATTCAAACTGAATTGACACTATTTATACGCTAAATCGGATTGGGCGAATATCCAGGTTCAATAGCGCAAAACGGTAATCTGAAATTACGATAAGACTTCCAGCTCTAACCGGTATTGTCTGTTTTCCTAATTTTCGACCTCATACGCCCCATCATTTAACAGTGGGGCTGTTAAAAGATATTTTTTACGGCAGACCATCGATAACGGTTCAACCCTTATACCGCCAATATCTGCATTTCAAAATATTATAGTAAGGATTTTTTCGGATGAGAATTCAATTTCAGAACAGTTTCATATCTTGATCTCTTAATTTATCTCGGGTACAAATGTGAGGTTGGCATTACATATACATGTATATACATAAAGTGTTATATAAATATGTACGTAATGTTTTGCAATAAAATTAACATCATGCTTATTTGAAGACCCCAATAGATCGTCGAACTTGATTTGATATTTTGTGAATTACAACTTTTTTGGTTTAAGATGTCCTATCCTATTAGGTAGATAAGAATTCAGCGTGTTTTAAATATCACCGATGACTGCATAGATAATTTCTGTACTCGATGACTGCAACTTTTATCTGTTCAGACGTTCCAACATGTCGGCAATTAACGAAAAGTAGATATTTCGAAATGAATTTCGAAAATTAATTTAGCTAATCGGATACTTTCAATATCTTGACAGTTTCCTCCTCTTCATTTCCGCCCAACCGATTAGTACGACGTTTCTAAACACCCGTTATGGAGGATTTTTCGCAATTTCCTTCCAGATATCCGGCTGAAATTACTAACGATTTTGACAAGGCTCTAGCATTTAACGTAGGTATTCCTTTAAATCTTCAGGAAATTCAAATTTTAGCCTCTGCACTTAATTGCAAATCGTGCCATTTATGCATCGCATATCGTGCGTGTTAAGCATCGGGTGATTGTATGACACGGCGATTACAATTTACGGCGAATTTCGAACAACAGAAAACGTGCGAGGAGACAGAATATTACTTGGATTCAAATACTGCGAAATGCTCCACATGTAATGCGTTCGGTAGCTGCTGAATCTCAGTTTCTAATATTTAAACTTCCTCGAGGCGTCCTGGGACGTAGTGAGAAATAAAGTGTCGGATGTTCTGGCTGAGTCACTGGATTGATTCGCTCGGCGGGCGGCTACAATAGGGAAAAGCACTTTCCTGAATGGCCGAGGCGTTTGGAGGAAGCGGCAGTCATACTGGTTGTACTTACTCATGACTCGTGAATTACCCCCGTGTCACTGTATAAAACTTTCGAAACGGCCCCGCTTTGGCTAACGGCTACTGACCAAACATAATTCCCCAGAGTTATTTCTGTAAACGGATACCATAAAACCTCATATAACACTCTGAGTTAAAGCCGACTTTATGTACCGTCGGCTATTTCATTTTTCATAGATTCTAAACGAATTCAGTCCTATAGATTCATTTTTGTAATTCTAAATATGAACAGCGGGTGATTTCCTTAATGTCTGATTTTAATCCTATGCAAGACCGGGCTCGGTTTTCTATCCGTCATTCTTTTAGTACATGTTTGGGCTAGTAATAAAGCATTCTGTCGTCCGATGAAAGATATTACAAATATTTTTTTATAAACGGAACGGTATAAAACATTAAGGTCTGGCAAAAGACCAAACCAGCGAGAGGAGACAGAAACACACGAAATATACGGTAAAAATAAAAGACTTTTATACGGCAATAATTTTGTTTAAACGTTCAAGCAATATTCAATAATTAAAGGTGGGGTATCCAGATGTACTGACTAAGCAACCTTTATTAATTCCAGTAAGGTACTTCTTTACAAGTATCCCAGTCGGCATTGTTACACCGCTCGTAAATATCGGGGAAAACGGGGACCGATAAAATAAATGAAAACGGTACAAGCAGATGCGGGCAGTCGGTACACAATTGTAGATTCCACCTGGGCTGCCATAATCTGCGGTGGCTGTGCCGGGTAAATTGAAAGCGCAGTCAAACAGTAACGTCGATTAACTGCCATCCAACCGATGGTATACTGTTAATTTCAACTTTCGCTCCCCCCCCCCCGCCGTCAGATCGCCGGACAGAAACCTATTTCCAAACAAATAAACCCGAATGGAAAAGGGTCCCGGCGACGAGCGCCGTTGGCGGGGGCTGGATTATTATTGATGGCCGTTCTAATGGATTTCGAGGGAGGGCAGAAGCGCGACAGATTGCGGATTACACCGCCCGCTTTCGACCTGACACAGGAGACCGGTTCTAATGAATTTTCAATTCCCGGTACACGGCGGTACTGAATTTGAGCAAAATTTCTGTAAGCCAACTAAAAGACTATGTATTTATCCCCGTTAATTTTATTTTTGCGCTGTTTATTTTCACTACTGTAAAATGCAACAAGCAACATTGATGTTCAAACGCTAACAACTCTGGACAATAATGGAAGGAACACTGGTTTCCCCCCTTTTTTTATTTTTTGTCTTACGCATTTAGATCACGTTTCCACTTCCTCTTCAAGCGTCTGTAAGGAATGTCGGGGGATAGTAGGGTTTGGATTGGGATGATTCGGAAGTGGTATATTTCTGTATGGCTAGGTCGCGGACAAACTATACGACTCGATACATTAGGTTAATGCCGAACCATTAGCTGTTCAGAACCTGTATTTAATTAATTGATTTTCACATATTGATTCTTATCAAACCTATTTTATATGTGAGCGGGCGAAGGTTTTCGCGTCCAGAACGTGTATTGCCAAGACCACATCCATTATTCCCGCCCTCGGCGGCTTAAACACCAGTGGCCCAGAGATCAAAACAGGGATTGGACAATACTTAAGTCTATTGCACCTAAAACGCATAAGATCGTTGATTGTGCAATAATAAAAAAAGAAAATGTTTTACTTTTTGTGTACCTACCTACTTGATTACTTTACACGGATAGTTCCGTCTGGGCTGACGGAGAACGCGTCAATTGTTCGACAATTTCAAGCAGCAGTTCATCCGGAATTGATGTTAGATGTGCGGCGTTTATATATGTTGGGTTTGAATTGGGAATTATGTGGCCGGCGTTGGTCAACCGTCTGGTACGCGTCTTGGCCCAGAGCCAGTTATAATGTCTCAACTGGATCCTTCACCCCTCCCCTGCTGTGACGCTCCTCCGCCTTATCTCTCCTCCCTCCCTCCCTCCTCCCTCCCTCTTTTCTCTACTTTCGCTTACGCAACCGCCCGGGGAGGATTTAGACGGCCCGTTTCAGACCACCTAAGTATGTCGAAAACCGCTCTTGCGACCGCCGATTGGCGCAACGGGCGTTTTCGCCATTGCGGTACCGTCTTCGAATTGGACACATTTTTCCGTTTCCCAAGCCCCCGACTGTTTCCGCGCTTAAATTCGACGATTTTAACTTCGGGAAAATACACCTGGAGATCGACAAGTAACGCACTTCTGAAGGACTAAAGGTTTCCATAGTTGTGCAATGCAATCGAATGTTGACACAGTTACATTTTCCTTGTATAGTTTAATTGTAGAAAACTCTAGTGGTCTTTCTGTCTGTGACGAATTCGTGGGAGTACGCTGTGACACTTTCCGGGGACTCAAAAATGTTGTAAGAGCCGAAACTTTATTCTTACAGTCGAGGGGGTTCCTTTTCCTTATTGCGATTAGTGTGTGATTTAACACTCCTTTATTGTGTCTTGCGATTATCAGGGACACATTAATATTTTAGCTGATGAAAAGTTATTGTTTCAGTATTGCACACTGACCACTTGTGTATATTGAATGTTGGTGATAGTATTTATTGCGTTATTGAGGTATCGATTGAGTTATCATCACAACCGTGTGTTCAGGTCGTGGAAAGTTTAATTAAATCAAATAGATTATGACCTTGCGTAACTGAAACAATTCCTTTCTAGCGGAAACCCCGTGGAGGGTTCCAGAAGACAAATTTACGTTGAAGTCAAGTGCTGCCCTTTTGTGCTTGTTCGTCGGTCTTTATGATGTTTATGGCCAGAGGTAAATCCGCGATTACCGGTCATTACATAATTTCCATTCTTTCGCAAAGATTTTCGTCTATTTCACAAGGAACCGACAACGATGTACGATTATGGTATTTTTTCCATTTGGCATGCAGCGACGCTATTTTGCTCAACATCCTGTCGAGGATTGGCTTCGAATAATCAAATATTTTTGCCCGCTGGATCAACCGGACAGATAACAGTTGTAGCGACCTCAAAAACCGAGGAGGTTTCGGCAACTCATCCTCCTGCCGACATCTTCATTTTATCTACGATTCGTCTTTCTGTAGATCGTTGTCTGTAGCGTTGTTCGCGGATACTGGAATAATCTCCTGCAAACATGACGGTCAGATTTGATCCTATCCGTTCGCGATAGACCGAGGTAACAGCGTCGTGGATTGTAGGCTGTGTAAAACGGTTTGGGATTTCATTGTTATTTCAACAAAATAATAACCCCTAGACAAGGAACATAGCCCATATATTACAGAATATAACACTGTAGTAAAGAAAGAAGCATCACAGGTGTGGGAAGATCAAGTCCCTTAGCATAATTTTTTGAATATTAATATAACCCTATATTAGTAAAAAAAAAAAGGAACGGGGCTGTTCACAACAGATGGCGCAAGTAACCGGGGAATGACAAGTTTGGTCTACATAGACACATAAAACCCTTTGTTTAGAATGGAATAGTTTAACCTATATTATATATAGTTAATATAGGTCTATTTTTAATATTTTCATTCTTACTTTTAGCTTCACAAATTGCGGTTTTGTTTTGTCAATAGCCCAAACCCACTAATCTTATCCCGGACCTCGTCATAAGAAAATTACAGACACGACTTGCTCTGTAATTATTTCCTTACCTTACAGAGCCCTAAGACTCTTTTATTGGATTACTTTCCAACAAAAACTCCGCTCAAATTCCAACCCCTAGAGAGGGAATTACACCCAAATATCATTATAATTTATTGAAGTGAGCGTATGAAGACGTTGTCTGGTCACGCAGTTGGCCCTTTTTCGTTTATTATCTTCATCAGTTCTGATTACAAATGGCTATTTACTATATCGGACAAAGCCGAGGAAACGTTTAACGACTCAAATTTCGGACCTAATTTCAGACACGACAGTGGGAATATCTATAAGGAATATCCAACGGTATTAATGATAAACAAAAAAAAATTAAGTAAAGAATTTAGACAACGGTATAAAAACATAGCGTTATAGTGATCGTTTTATCAGTAGCGTAAGTGACGGACGATCGGTTGTCGGTAAGGGGTCGGGCTTATCTGTAGGACCTTGAACCCCCAACAGGAACTTAGTTCCCAACCCCATAACTAAACCCTAATAAACTAAACAAGGGTAACTGCAGCACTCGACAACACTCCAAAGAATTAGTCCGGTACTCGTCTTATTAATTCGTTGCCCGAACTCCTAATACTCTCGGTGGAATCATGGCGAATTCGATTACAGTTCTCAAACAGCGTTATGACGGCGGTATTACAGGTTAATATCGTATAATAATCGAAGTTAACTTAGGCGCAACATTAAGCATTTAAACGCCCATTTATTCATTACCGGGGAATAGCTCGAAAAAATATATAAATATGATACCTAATATATTAGTTACGAATATCGGAGGTATATCGTTCTAGAATAAAAAAAAGCAGGTATTATCCAAATCGCGCGCTGGATATAAACCCGCCGTTCGATTTTTAGCGTTTAACTCGATATATCCATATTTTGTCGCGCCAACAGGGTATTAACATATTTGGAGACGGGATTTAATCAGGTGTTGACCGCGGCTGAGCCAACCGACGGTCGGGGTGAGGGGGTCAGTGTGTACACGAATTTCAGATTCGATTCAAGCGGCCTCCCCCCCGGAGGGTGGCTAATTAGCCGCACAATTGTATTTGTTTTAACAGTTGGGGCGCAGCGAGCGACCCCCCCCCTCCCACACACCCCCCGTAGGCCGTACGTATACTTGGAGACGACGTCCCAGAGTTTCTCCCAGTTTCAACCCGTCAACAGTCCAATTCTCGTCTACCCGAAACAGCCGAAACCGAACTCCCGGCAGCCGGCAGTGAGTATATCCCACAGATCGCCTCTATTACACGCTCCGAGGATTCAGCGTGAACACCTCAGCAGGAGTTCTATAAAACCCCTCGGTGTTCGGAGATTATCGCTTTCAGATTGCCGACTTGTGTACCGCTAACGAAATTAATGAGCTGTCTGTTAACGCGAAGTATTGTTCCTCTGTGGGAACACGAATTAGGTTGAGGCCCCGTAATTTTAATCTGAGGTTATATTTAGGAATTAGGATTAGTGGAAATGTAGGTCTATTATCTAAAAAAGGTTATTTTCTAAAAAAATTAGTTCTTAATTAGCTGTACAAAATGTAATTCGGATAATAAACCGATCATTCGTTCCCCATCGTTCCCTTTCCATGGCTCTACTCGAAAATGTAAATAGTAAATTTTACGTAGTTGACGTTATAAATTGGTTGTTTCAAACTCATTTTCGGCGTAGGCCGCATTAAAGTTAGATGCACTACCATAAGCGTGTTATTTAAAACTCGTAGATAAATGAAGTTATGTTTGTATTCAGATTTACAGTAAGAAGTAATAAGAATTTAGTACGTATAATTGTCGTATTATTATTTTTCCTAAAAACTTCAATAATCTATATATTTATGGAAATAATTTCATTTCCCATTATTAAATATAAATATTTATATTCCCTTAACAAGAAACGGGGAAAGTATGTTTATCGATGTTGTACTGTCAACAGGTGTCGGGTGGTGCGTGGGCTGCCAGGAGATCTCAACTCTCGGAGCGGACTTCGTAGAATGTTGGGGGCGCCAGAGGAGAAGAACAGTTTTGGCGAAAGATAGTGGCGTCTGGTAAAGGGCGGGAGCATAGCGCGAGGCGGAGGGAGGAGCGGGGGCGGGTGGCCGGGGGCGGATGGGCACGGGTGACGGGGAGAGGGGCGGCAGCGGGGTGACAGGTTGCGGGGCGGGGGCTCGTCGGGCGTAGGGGGTTCGGGGCGGGGCGGGGCCGGTGCGGGGCGGGGGCGGGTGCGGGGCGGGGCGGGCCGGGCGGCGACCTCGGCGGGGAACAAGTGGTGGTCCGCCGGGGCGGCCTGAGATAACGGCAGAGGCTGGCAGGGGCGGCCCCGCTCAGTCGGCGAGCATGAAGCTCCGCGAGAGGCTCGCCCTGGCCTTCTCTGGCTTGGCCGTCCTCTTCACCCTGGTCCTCGTCGTCGACCTCCAGATGGACCTCGGCCTGTCGGGCCACCACCGGCCGGCACCGGCCCACGCCAGACTGAAGATGCCCAGCGGCGTCGACCCTCCCAGGGCGGCCTACAACAGCTTCAGGAGAAAGTTCCTGAACGCCACCGGCGGCGGCAACAGCGGCTCCGTCACTACGGCCGCCTCCACGGCGCCGCCGCCCTCGCTCCAGCGGGAGCCTCACGACCCCTTCTCCGACCTCCAGGAGCTGCTTATAGACCTCCCTTCGGGCCAGGACGTCGTCGTCAAGACCTTCGAAGACGAGGAAGAGAATCCGTCGCTTTCTCACATGTTCAACGTTAAAGTCAAGTAAGTTCGTTTCACGTTTTATTACACCCGATTTACAGCCCCCGTTACGGCTCGTGTTTTAATAGACTTACTAGTTTGGACACGTTGGGCTAATGTTCTTAAAGATTCCATAACTTATGAGCGTAAAGTGTCTAACTCGTTCAATTCCAATGATCGAATTTATGCTCTATCTTCTGTACGCAGCGTGTGATTAGGGACGATGTCTCGTTCGTATCTTTCGTATTATTCTGAGAACGGTTATTTTTGACTTTTGTCCGCGGAGCCTGTGCCGCAAAAAGCCTGTGGGCGTTTAATCCCACTTCTTTGGACGCCCTATCTAAATATTAAGTACGAGTCGCTGTGCCGATTGACACGTTAAATGCCTTTAAATTTGTGTACAATTTTTCGCTGTCAATTTAGAAACGGTCATCCTTCAAGTAGCCCTAATTCGAGACCATAATATTCCACGTTTTGTTTCCAAATATTGAACGGATTGATATGTCAACATTTCAACATTGAAAACACCGATATCTTTACCGATAGCGGTGGGTTTATCAGCGATCTGAGATAGCATCTTGAATGCGGTCAAAAAATATCTATCGCCGGCGAGTTGTGTTTAATCGGTGACCTCATGGCTCTTTTCAGTCTATAGGATCCATCTAAACCCGAGTATGGAATAGCTATTGGCGCTGTACTATTGCATCTTAGAATCTCCGAATTTTACCGACCTATCGAGAGGCGGGAATTTCAACGCCGGGGGTACCAGATTCGAGGGAGCTTTAAATCGTCCCGAATTACCACAAAATTCAATCATTTTTTACTTTAAGTTAATTTTTTTTTAGCGAAACATATATATGTTGATTTCAACACAAATCAAATTTCAGTTAGTTTATGTAAACAAATTAGTAATGTAAAAAATGAGGGTCTATTCATTCTTCCCATTGTTGTCAGCCTCAAAACTGTAAAATTCATTAAACAATATTGAATTTCAGCCTTAATTATTATTTTATAATTTAGTAATATTTGTCGGGTTAATTTAATATTATGTTGTAAAATGTAGAGGGATTATTAATGAATGATCCTAACGAAGGCTTGATACAAAAAATTCACGAGCCAGAGGTTTTTCTAAAAACAGTTTTAAAATGTGGCCGCTTTCCAGGTAGTTCGTGTAATTGAGAGAAATATTTTGAAACTCGAATAAAACCTTTATTCTCGAAGTATTTGCGCTGAAATTTCTATCTGTATTTATTGCACTCAAGCAGTTTGGTCGCATTACCGCTGTAATTGTCCCCGCCGGGTTGATCCCTTCGAGTCGTAATTCAATTCCCGCCTTCGGGGACCGCTTGGCTCTGCAATTTTAACCACCGGGGGGGGGGGGGATTGTTGGCTGAAAAATGCCTAGCGTTATTTGGTGCTGATCGCGCCGGTTAGGCGATACGCCGAGGTATCGAAATTCCTCGGCTCAGCGATCGGAGGCGGAATTTAAACAGAAAATATTCCCCGAGTAATTAGCTAAATTCTGTCGCGCGTCTGAGCATAATATCGGCCCGAACGCCAGGAAAATCACTAAGCTGATCGGATGCCGGGCTTGTATTTTTAATACAACTCCTATTTTATTTATTTTTTCCTTTTTGAAACAATGACGCTGAAATGACAACGCACACGGGCGGATATCGGTATGCTGCCGGCGTCCCATTGAACAATCGGCGTTGGGCCTTCTTCAACGACCTTGCTTCCTCAGGAGTCTCCCTTTCGAATTCTGGCCGTTGTCGGTGGAAGTCGTTAATTAACAATTTTACTTGTCCACGAGTTGTGTTTAACGCGTTTCAGTTAAACAGTAGCGAATAATAGGTTGTTGGCAGGCAGGATAATAATAAATCATATTGTAATCCGGCTTTTCAGCTAAATTATTATGAATCTCTAATACTTTTATAAGCAGAATTTGGCCGCGAACATATCCTAATACGGGTTTAATGCAGAAGATCTGTTAATGGAGAAATTCTTTTCCCAATTTGAAATTGATTGAAAATTCTCTGGAAATCTGGACCCTCATTTGTTTTTGCAAACTGAATCGGTTTTTGTACGGATATTATGTGCCCATTTTTTAAACAAAGATTTGATATTGCCAAATTGAAAATGTGTAGCAATTGCGGCGGCGCTGTTTGGATCTAATCATCGATTGTACCGGCATAATTTATCAATATTGACTTCGATATCTTCCCAAATGAAATGCAGATTCAAGCAGTTGTGCTAGATTCGTTAGTAGTGCCAATATTTAATCAATTAATAAACTAGTTAATTAAGACCGATAATTAGCCGATTAGTATTGGCCGTCGAAAATTACACAGATTGCGTTCCCCGCAGGAAACGTTTTCCACAGTACCGTCGATGAAGACGACGCGGATTGTCGAAACGTTGGTTGCGCTCAGAGAGGAAATTGTTCAGAGACATGCGTCAATTTTCTTTTGTGACTCATTCATTATTTTAGCAGGGATAACATTTTGTTTTCTGAGCCTCAAAGATTAGTTATCTATAAGATTGTTAGAGGTTTTTATAAATTTCTCAACAACAGCAACTCATATTTTTTCTTTTCTTCAGTGCTTATTGCGCATTAGGATTAGTAAAGGAAAGGGTTTTTTCAAACTAGAAATTGAGGTTCTAAAATACTTAGAGCTAAAGAGTATTTAGGCTTTAAAAATTACGAAATAATAAATATATGGGTTTAATCGAACTTGCACATTTTTATAAGCATTATATTATGTAGTTGGAATTAAGCATGTTAACAACATTCTATCCGCTAAAATTACAATTTAGAATGAGAATCGATTTTCAATATACATGCGAAATTTCTAGCTTCATTTTGTGAAACTAGCACCCTATCGCCTATTCATTGTGTTCCTATCCGTAGATTAACACCCTAGATTTGACAGTATTTCAAATCATTCTATCTGGATTGACTTTCAGACGACGGCATTGTGACGTCTGGTGGTTGATGATTACTTACTTTAATTGATTCAGAGTGATTCTGCCCACCGATTGTGTCCCTCTTCTGCCACCTGTTAGAAAATGTTGGAACAGTTGTGTGAACGTGTAAACGAAAAGCTGAATAATATTACTTGCAATGCTTTCCTTTCTCCTCTCGGTTGTTCGGTTCTATTCCGCACAGGTTTCGATATCACGCCGTTATCAATATATATATATATATTTGAAAAACATTTTTGTTTTTAATATTACACGACGTTAAAAAAAATACGTAATATCCAGAGTAAGAGTAACTCATTATTAATAACCATAGAAATAATGTTAATTTCATACTGTTCGCTGGGCGTTCAGAATAAGATTGGAATATCGAAATCGTTGTCGCTTCTTTGAGACATTTAACCATATTTTAAACGAGCCCCTTTTTGCGAAGAACTATACCTTTGCTTTGCGCTTTCGGCTCAGTTATAAGGATCTGACAAAACCCCTCTTTATTGTTGAAGAATCATAATTCACGATCTTCTCGTGTTAACCTTAACACTTTGACCGCTTTCGATTCCTTCAATCGACCATTTGAGTCACAAATCGCGTCCGTGGATTGCGATAGGCCTTCGGGAGAGATCGTGGAAAGAATTGAATTCAGCCGCTGTAAATTTGAAGGCTGAGTTTTTCGCGACTTGCAGAGATCTATATTATTGATTCGTACGTTTAATTATGATATTTTGAAGAATAACAATGTGGTTGGTTCACTGATTTTTAACATTTCCGGCCTCTCATTATAATCGTGCCCGTTATAAAAATACCACGTAGATTTCGTGTGTTTCTGTCCCTTCTCGCTGGTTTGGTCTTTTGCTATTGACAGCAAAAGAACAAACCAAAAACAAAATCTACGGTATTGTAACCCCTCGCAGACCACAAAACAGGTATTCTAAACCGAGTTAAACACTTTTGGATCTCTGCGCCTATCCATGAGTACGTGTGTAGACTCCATTACTAATCAGCGACATAGTACTTCAATGAATCATTTTTAGTTTAGTTAGGATTAGTTTCGGCTTTTCTAATCATCACTGATAATTGGGCCTACTTTCAAACTACTTCAAACTATTTTCAAAATTACAAAATGCAATTTCCAAAAACTCAAATTAATAACATATTCCGTTCTACCCAATGATAATTTTCACGAAAATGGAAAGAAGTAGTGGATATTCAAAAATGACTTCAGAAAATAGGCTCATAGAACTAGTTAGCTAATTTTCCCAATTTACATTGTTCCCAAGTTAGATTGTTGTTGTATTCTGTGTTGTTGTTAGACTGTTGTAGGAACATTATATTATTATCGGATAAATAAATTGTTGGCTCGGTTAAGCTGTAAAACCCCGTTTTCCCAACTGATGCAACTTTTCTCCCGTAGAAGGAGGGGAGGTATTAAAATTTCGAATGGTTTAGTGTCATCGCTCCAGATAAAGGGAAGAATGAGAGGATTCTAAATGGTATTGAAGAAAAGATTCGTACAAAAAGAGAAAAAAAAACAAGAGGGGGTTGGTAGAGCCCACATTTAACTCTCCTCCTCCTCCTTTCGAACTCCACTTTGAATAGCTTTTAATTCGGCCCGAAAAAGGATTGCCAGTCAACGCCGAGGTTTTAAAACTCCCAAATGAGATTCAACAAGTTGGAAAACGTGTGCTCTCCTTATTTGAATTATGCCGGTTCTTAAATGCCTCGTCCAAATACATCGGTAGTTCAATTAGTGAGTATGTATTTATTTTACAGTATTTTAATTCATCGAAAATCATTTGAGTCATCATAATCGAAAATCATCATCTTTAATTCACTGAAATTCACCGTTATTAAATTTCGTACTATATACGTAGTTCTAAACACATTTACACCGTCCTTATCTAGTTTGATTAATATGCAGGCCGTTTTTTTCTACCTGATTTGTACATTCATTCTAAACTGTACTGAGTGTAAAACATTATATAAAAGCGGGTGTTATGAATGTCCTAAAACTTTTAACTCTGAGGCCAAAACCGGGCTAAGATGAATCTTGTCATTTCTTGTATTTTCTAGCTCGTTCTGCCCCTTTCTAGACCGGTTTGTCGGCCCCTTACGGAGCACACTGTCCCTAACATACACTGATCTTCGCGGAAAGAGGTAAAAACCCTTCTAATTTTTAAGAAAATCAACCAAAAAGTGATATTATACCCGATAACGTATCGGCAGTAGTAAATTAACTAAGAGATAATAACTGTACTAGGGACTCACAGTACAATGACTAATTCCCTACCTAAATAGGTTGTTATCTCTGCCAAATTCGGTTATTTAGTGTCAAATTGTCTGTATTTTATTAACCTATGTACTCTATTATTTGTGAAAGATAATGAAAAAAGGAAATTAACATGACAGTGATCAGGAAGAATTCTTAATTTACTTTACACGCCCATTCACTGTTTTGAGATGGGCCGAAGCCAACAACACTATAAAAATGAAAAACCTCCCCGCTGACAACCAAAATATTTATGTGATCTTTGCGCCCCTTATTTTATTTACCGGAATTTTTCATCCCTCCATACAGAAACAGTCCCGCAAGTCAAATATATAACCCGAGGAGGGATGGAAGTCCGAATTTGCAATTCGGTTTCTGATCGAATTATGGAATGAGATTACAACTATCCGCAGTTAATGAGCCCGCAGAGAATTTTACCTTTTTAAAATAATAATTAAAAAATTACTCATTAAAATTGGTTTATTTTTAATCGACTTCCTATAATATGAGTGGAGATCGGTCGCGCGACAATTCAATTCAAGCTTTATTCGGTTATTTAAAACGCGACCCGTTATTGGGGTGAACAAATAATTCATCCCCGCGAACGATGAATTTACTTTGTTCAACGATACTTCATTTTATTTACAACGCTGTTGCGTTCGCTGAGCACGTCAGAGAACACGCAATCGGACCGCAGCCGCATACGCAGCTATCTCAGATGTAATTCTTTAGAAGCGTATGTGAGATAAGAACCTGCATCAGTTTTTTAAGCTTTACAATTTGAATCTATAAAGGAATTAATTTATAACAAGAATCGCAAATTGGAAATATTTTATATACGAAGTACAAGAACTGCCAGTATGATAAATACTGATAGTAAATAATGATAAAAAGAGACAGAGATACTCAGAGTTTAGGTTTTCGAGGCATAGGTTCATTTGAATTGCAAGGTTTTCTCCTTTATTTCACTTAATTTTATGATAATAAACCACGCGATTGTATCTATTAATATTGAAATTTTTAAGTCGTTCGATGAACAGTGTTATTATTCGATGCACATTTCAATAGTGGCTGTCGCAGCTACACTGCAATAATACGAAATGATCAATTCCGTTTTAAATGCAATTTCAAAGAGAAAAATAAAAAATATTTGATAAAAATTCGTAATATAATACATTTAATGAATAAAATTAATTGATAGATGTTTAACGACTGATAGTTTGCGACTGTATATCGCGAGTTATTTAAAATATTTTCGAAATTCTGGATGGTCAGAAGAAATCTTGGACGTCACCGAAGAGTCTGAACATGAAAGAAGAATACATACGAATCGTTTCGAGAGAATGGGCAGATATCGGATAATCTGGACCCCGGTCTGTGTCGTAAACAGACCTCTTATCAGTGATGTTCATTTTAAACTCGGGATAATTATCACGCCGCCATTCAATTCTCGAGGTGTCTTCCCGACCTTTCACAGATCCATTCCGACACATCGTTTCCAAAAATTTCACAATAAACCTTCCACGCATTTCGGGCAAATTTTCTTTTCGCCCATCCGTAGATCGGTAACTTATAATGTATTTGTATTGATCATATGATATTCCATCGGACAATTGCGTCTCGCCTCTTTCCGATTGGCTGTTTCCCTTCGCGTTATCGCTATATTATTTGAGTTTTCCTTCCTAAGATTTAATCGACACTATGTGACCTTCTATATCGCCTTCTATGTGATACTAACCAAATGTTACTCAGGAAATCGGTCCGTACTAACGCAAAACTTGGGACTAAAATCTCTCGACGTGTTTTCAGCCCTTTGGGGACATTTATTTTTCGTATTTTTATTGTAAATACTTATTCCCTAATTTAATTATGTTTTTAATAACAAATAATTTTTCTTTAATCTTTCGGTTAGGGATTTTTTTACCCCACAAATTTCTATTGTCTATTGCCTTTATCATATTAAATATGCGCCAGGTAGAAAAAGGGCTCGGGATTTTCATGTTATTATGGACAAAGCGGGAATAACCTCTGGACCCCAAAGGCTATGATATTGCGTATAATCCCTCTCGAATACTTACATCTTAAATTCTTGACGTACACGGCGATATATATCGTTCAGAAAAAAATCCATAAAAAATAAGATGAAAGCCAGGCGACGCGATTAATGCAAACCGCGCATTTTAATAATACACGGTTAAATTTCTCGGTAGTTGAGTATAATACTGTCGTTCAAACAGAGAGCAAATTTCTGTTTGCCGTTGTATTATTAGCGACTCTTATCTGTATAGCGGTTGTATAAATCTGAACAACGGCCCGTATTATCCTTCATACGTAGGAAGTATTCTTCGTGGGGATTGTTTTTAGATTTTTTATGTCGAATATTAACAATTCTTTCGCTAGTTCCTAATAAACAGTGTATTCTAAAAATTAATAAGTTCGAAGCAGCGTAAATTATTATCTTAATCTAGACCAATTTTTTTCTATTTAACCAGATATTTGAACGGGAAAAAGTTGTGAGCAGTTTCTCGATCCGGCCGAGACGAACCAATAGAAAGTTGTCGCGAATTGTGGCCAGCTCGTCCCGCTAAAAACCTTCCCCCAGTTCTTCGCCGGAACCTTGGCTCTCGTTTATAACTGGGTTGGGCCCCGTCCAATTGGGCAATCATAATTTCTCCCGCGGCGCGCTCTAGAATCCTATTCGTCCTCGATTTAAATAAGTGTAACAACGCCGCGAAATTATTGCGGATCGGTTGTAAAATAATGTAAATCGACCCGTTACATAACTCTCCGTTGCCGCGGGGTGAAAACTTGTACGGGGGGGGAGGGAGACTAAAAATAAATGGGCAACCGACAGTAAACTTCCCGCCCGAACTCGTGCAAATGAGAGCGTTGCGATATAATTAAAACTGGAAACTAGGAAAGTCCGAAGTTCGTTCTGGGATTCCGTTTCTTAATATAATGCGGGGTGGGCGGTATGGGGGCGCGGATTGCAAGTGACAGCGAGGGCCGATACGGTTCTTCAAAAACCGTGCGATGGCTACAAATTTAATTTCACGGGCGGGCGCGATTAAATTAGCTGCTTTCTGAAAACGCGTTCGGGCCCAGAAACCCCCCCCCCGCCCGCCCCCGCCACCCGTTTAAATGGCTCCGGGGAGCTTTCGGTTTGTCGGATTGCCAAAAGTTTCGGACCTTTAGCGCAGCGCTTTACGGATGGGGGAGCCGACAAACGTCCCCTGCAGATCCTAATAACTTTTATTCCGCATTAGTGCCTCATAATATCATCGCCCGTACCGGTTTCGCGTCGAATTGAAAACCGCTCCACAAAACGGAGCACTCCGATACATATGTTTCTGGCTTTATCTTTAACAGATTGTTATGCGGTAATCCATACTAGAAATTTAAAACCTTTAAAACCGTAGATTTAAGGCGTTCTTCCGTCTCCCCTCCCCACCGGTCTGGTCTTTCGCCGGCCCACGGTTTCAGCCGCTCGCCTTCTTCAGTAGCAGTGTGAATTACTTTACAGGCATCGCACGTGCCCAAGTGACTCACACTGCTACTGAAGACGGGGAGGATCCGAAAGACCTTGCCTCCTAATCCGGAAAATGTCCAAGGAATATAATCGATTTTCACTTCGTTCCATTCATTTCACGGTTTGTACCTCACTAAAGTACTTCACAGTATAAATGACGTTAATTCAGTTTCTTCCGTTTATCATCACCATTCTTCCTACTGGTAGACTGCAGCATACTGACCGTGGGCGTTATCAAAAAATAAAGTCTATAAATTTAAGTTTTAGAGTATTACAGTCTCGGTGAAACCTCAACGTAACTGAGTCTTAAATGTCCTACATATTACAATGTACATAACGCACCGTAAATTTCGGCGTAATTTGTACCTTTGTACGTCGCAAGCTTGCCGTTGCAGCGACGGCGGCAGAACTGGCATTGTTGTCAAATCAACGCGTCAATAGGTCTAAACCAATTTAATTGATAACGTTGCAAAGGTGAATGGCCGCCTAAGCGTTTGCCCTCCTCCTGAATGCTGTACCCGCAAGATTTTAAGCTATCTAATCGTGATAAATCCCCTTTTCGGTTTCACCGTCGTCAGTAGCATTACGCCAAAAATATAGAACATATCGATAAGGCATATTCGTAAATACTTTCAGTGTACATTTAGAGTATATTTCAAAACATGAAAGACAATTATTTCTGAATTATTATAGGAATTCGTTTTCGTGTATTATGTTTTCATTGCTGAAAATTTAAAGTGTTCATTTTATAAAACTGTTAAAAAACATCGTACGTACCTTTCCTCGCCGATAATTGCCGGACATGTTCCTAGGGGTGACTGTGGGCTGTTACAATAAAATTCGGACTCTGCGAACGGGGGAAATGAATGAAAGGAAGAATATATTTGATTGTGGGACAGAGAGAGAGAGAGAGAGAGAGAGAGAGAGAGAGAGAGAGAGACGGAAAACGAGAGTGGGCACCAGCGAGGCGGGGGTTAGTCCGCGCTCTGAATCCTTAACGGTAGGCCGGTTATGCAATGCCGCCCCCGCTCCCTGTTAACATTGATTTATATGGGTCATTCCGTTTCATTATTGTTTCGACACGGCGTATCCGAATACCTAGTGACCGGCCCCGCCTCCCCCTTCCCCGCCGCCCCCGCGGACTCCTGTATTGAATCCGACGTACGAGATGAATGGTTTCCACGGGGATTCGATACGTTGAACAATCGGCGAATACGCGCCAACTGTTTGTTGCCATACAAAAAAAGGCCGAACGTTATTATTAAAAATCTCGTCAACGCTAAATATTTATTCCTGGTTTCCATTACAAAATTTAAAATAATGAAAATATTTCTTAACATCGTGATTCTACTACAACATGAGTAGGAAGGTGCACAGGTATTCCCGTCCCACAATCGCAACATATAAGTTTAGGAATTATTCAAAATGAAAAACAAGGTATTTTCATGCGATCGATCCGTTAATGACGACCCGATCCATTGTTTATCCATTATTTAGAACAATTACCGATCGAACTTGTTATTCGTACTTCGGTAGTTACCGATTGAAGTTGTCGGTCTCTTTATGTTCTCGAAAGTAGGAACAGGAGTACTTTTGCGAGAAGAATACTTTTATGGTCATTCGACTTTCTCCAAAGATTAGGCGAACGACTTAGAATCCCTTCTCCCAGCCAAACATCCTACGCGTGACCGAAATTTCGCTCATTTTCAGATGGGTGTTCTCCGATTATGCGGAAGAAAGTTCGGAGTTGATTTTTATTCCTCCTTTATATTGCTTGTGAAAAATAGTTTCATTTACTTATAATTTTACATACTCGTAATTTTTATTATAACTATGTGATTAATATAGGCGTGATAGGCCAGCCACACGCGAAACTAAAAGTACACTGTTGCAGGTTTCTATTTATCGGTAATTACATTTATTTATCAACTGATGAGGGCACTATTTATTGAAGTGCATTGTGCATATGAATAAGGGCTTTAACTATCCTAATTCTTCATGTTTTCGTAATCGTACTGCGTTAATTAAAATTCTTTTTTGTGAACATATCACATTGGCGAGAATGCGATAGTAAATGTTATCCAGATTCAAAAATATTGTCAAGTACAATGTTGGAGGAAATCCCTGCCTCCTTCCTCCACTCCCCTATTTGGTCTTAAATCGGGGATCAAGTAGTCGTTCCTTGGTGACAAACTGCTTTATACCGCTTTGAACACCGGGCTTAAGGGATATATAACTTTATGGAGTATTGTATTCCCCTGATTTATTTCGGTACAGGCGAAATGACCGGGTAAATTTCCCATGTTCCGATGTGCCGGTCGAAACTAACGAAGGGGATGGGGTTGTTCGCGATTTTAAATTTCGCTGGTTTTCCTCATCCGTTTTTTACGTATTCTAAATTGGCAGAAATTCGAAACAAAAAAAATCCTTTCATTCTTTTCTAATTACATTTCGTGTTTATTTGTACTGGATGGGCATGTCATGCTATCCGAGAGGTGACAGCTTTTTTTTATTTTAATTTTAAGTCGCAACAACATTTTTTTAAATTAAATTTAGTGACAGAACGACAGGATGACACTGGTGTACTTTTGACGGAGAATCCACCAGTTGATGGTACTCTTGCTCCTCCAGCCCTTACTAGTAAGTGAGGAAATTACGTCGTTTCCTCTTAAGGCGGGATTATCGGGAATGGGATGACAGCTTGTGGAGTAGATTAGAATTAGACCTGATATAATGCCGACAAATTAAGGGCATTGCGAACTGAAAAGCACTACCAAACCCGGTAATAAGAATAGGACTTGCCCCCTGGTATTGCAGCCAGCGTTTCAATTAATTTCGAAATCCGGAAACCGGATGGCTTTTTGGCGTCTCGAGCGGGACGTAATATTACGCGCGATCGTACAATTTTCAACGATCGCGTCTCGGGGTCGCCAAGTGTTATCGCGCTGGAGGTGAACCGCCGCCGTTTTTTTCGAAACACGCGCCGAAAGACGTTTTCTGCAGATGTTCGCCAATTCAAATAATCGCTCGTGAATCATTTTTCAGCGCCACGTTCGCTGGCCGACCTTTGGCTAGCGTCCTCCTTCCTGCCGATAACGCGGTTTCGACGCAATTTGCATTCGTCCGCCCGTTTTCACAAAAACCGGCCCCAGATAAGGTTTCCACTGCACGCGGTAGTCGGATTAAACCTTAAGAATTAAATAAATTTAAATGAACATCGTCTGGCGCTCCGCAAAGCTTTTGCCATCGGTGCGATCGCCTCCTTTAGCCCTTAAACTAGTAGCGGTCCACCATTAATATCTTAGTTTCTTGGGCATGTTGGTCACATACTTTCAGGAACATCACGAAAAAGTAGGGGAATTAAGACAGAAACCACCCACGCGTTGATTTCATTCACTACCTTTATATTACCTCAGAAATAATTATTTTTATATTATTTTATATATAATATTATTTATATAGTACACTGGTATCGAATACTAATATCTTCATGATCTGCTGTCGTTCGTCTGAGCGATGCTTTAATACAGTTATATATTTTGAGTCAAATATTGTATTTGTCAAACGGTAGCGGTATTTCAAAACTTCTACTTTATCTACTCAGTCGAGATAAGATAAAAACTTTTTCTCTCTCCTCAGTCCTAGATAACTCATCCCATTCACTTGGTTATTTATATATGCCTGACCAATACCGTAATTGTGGTACCCCTCGGTGGTTTCTCTCACTTGTAAATGGGCAACGATTAGGATTTAAGACGATGTTCCACAGAACAGCTAAGGTCAAACTACTGAATTTTCTATCTGCATACAGAATATAAATATTGTGCTTTGGGTATTATCCTGAAAGAAAGGATTAATCTTTGAGATATTTCATTACATTTTAAGCCATCAATTTTCTAAAAAAAAATTATTCCTTTTCAATGTACCGCGCTCGATTTTTTAATAGAAACAGTATCTAGGAAATATTCACTCAACTTTAAAACGAATTCAAGTGTGAGGCCATTTTATGGGCTGCCTACTGAAAAAGTAGTTCATAATTTTTGTACGGGGCTATGCAATAAGGAAAATATCAGGGAGTAAATTAATATAACAAGCGAAATGCTACTCAGGCAGTGAAAGTTGGGGTGGGAAAGTTTATAAATCTTGCGCGGTTTGAAAATATTGAAGATTGCCGTTGCAATATTGAAGATTCAAGAAAGCTTCTTCCCCACCCGACACAATCCCTCTCCATAATAGATGTACCTTTCAGACGACCTGACATCTCACCGTCTCCCATGACCCGGCATCTTTCTCCAACCGGAATATTTCCGATTCTGTTTTTAACGGAATTTTAGTTTAAAAATTAGCGGATGTCGGAAAAATGTAAAGAACCGAACTCCCGTGATTCGATATCATTTCACTAATCAAAAATCACTTTGATAATCATTCATTCGGAATTCTACGGGGGTGCAAGTGAGGGAGGCCGCGCTAATGGAGGAGGAGCGAGTGCGCGAGGAGCAAGGGCGCCCCTCCATTGTCGCGGCATTAGCCCCAACAGACTTCATTTGGCAGCAAAACTTGCCGAAAGGGAAACTGAAAGTTTTTTGGAAGCCCTACCCGCGCCGAAACTCTTTTCGGAGGCAGGATCAGGGCGGTCACCGCTTACCGCTTACCGCTCTTATGCCCCCGTATTAGGCTGGGCAATTATATTACTCGACTTGTGATAATCCGGGCGCCCTGGGAGTTGCCTTGAGGGCGGGGCGGGGAGAAGTCTCGGCCCTTAATGGAGCTAATGGCCCGGCCCTTTACCTTTTAATGGAAGGCAATTTTCATTAGGGGGGGCCGGGAGAGGGGCATTAAAAACTTTTTCCTTATTGGCTCAAATAGAGCAGCAGTTTTGACTAATGGAAATTTATGTTTGTTCCGTTCGGTGTTGGCCCGAGAATACCATTCTTAAAGTTTCGCTACTGCTTCTCGTAAGTTTTTTCTTTTTTGGCTCAAGGCGACACTGAAACATTTAAGTTTTAGTATTCCCGATAACCGATAGATTTTTATCCCGACTCGCAGTACTAAACACTGTAGGGGGTTAAAGTCGAACATAAAAATGTGAGTTTCAATAACTCGACGAGTTCTCGCCTAACAAGGCCGTCCGGGTGAAGGTCCAGTAATTGAAGATGCTCGATAATTAAGACATATAGGACTTATAGGTTACAAATCATGAAATGTTACGGTATTTATGGTATGTTTGGAATTACAGCCATGAAATCCTAATTAGCCTGTAGAAATTCATTTCTATGCATTTATAATAACATTAAAATAGTGCATCCGTCTGAATTTGTAAAATAAATGCGGGCGGAAAATACTCCACGTTTTCCATCATCCGGCAAACATCAACTCTAAGTTATATGCATGTTCGAAACGCGTCTTATTTCGCAAAGCCATCGGCGGGTCCACCTTGGGTAATTCGTCAGTTTTCACGTCTGCCCTTACAGACCGAACTTTTCGCGTAATAACGGAGAACGGTATCTTGGTTCGTGACCGAGGGGCCGTTCGCGGGCTGGAAGTGCGGGCCATTTAGAGCGGGGTGGCCGTTAAGTGAAATATATCCGCGGTGGATGCCGCTCGTTTCCGCCGTTCCCGAACCGAGCTTTCGAATCGTTAAAATCGTACCGCGATAGATGGAGTCGATGGAGGCCGCCTCGTGCAGGCAGGCACGTGTCCGGGTCAGACTTTCGTGTCCGTCAGCGCTCCCTTATCTCTGACGGGGACGTGCCTCGCGACCTCCACAATATGCACGGCTTGCGTTTTAAGCCGGCGATAAACTTTTGACTCCGATGGATTCACGTACCCTCATAGTGAACTTCTTCGCGCACCTCTTTATTGCAATAGTAATAAGAGTCACTGACTGGTATCGCGTGATGTACATATACGACCCCCTGCTGTTCCGACATTCTTCCTGTGTCTGGAACTCACCCGAGCGGTCTCATTTTGAAGGATTTTTACCCTTTTCTTGTGGGTGGTGCCTGTTTCCTCCCGGAAGCCAATTAGTGACACTCGCCCACTTAACAAGTAGGTTTAGAATCCCACCGATCCCAACAGCTGTCTTACAAGAATGACAGCTCAAATCAATACGTGAAAATCAATCAATTATTCAAACAGCTAATGGTTTGACCCCCTGCTGATTTCCCACGTGTTTGGAAACCATCCGAACGGGCTGTGAAGTGGACAACAACCGATATATACACATATAGATTGGCTGGTCAAATGAAAATTTAAAACGTCTAACAATCTTTAGTCCAGTAAAAATTCGGGCGCATTATTAATTTATTAAGTTATATAATATAAATATTTCGCCGACAGGTTATTGAATACTGGTTTAATGTGCAGTCATTGTCTCTTGATGTTGATCCTGAACACAGGCTCAATCTGGGACTACTAAAGAATGGGTTTTCTGTATGCATTGTTTCCATTGCAGTAAGAATCAGATCTTTATTTCACTTATTCCAGTGTTTAGTGCGCTTAGTTTGGAACGGGGTGTGGGGGACCCGAGTGACAGGACTTGGTGTACATAGTGCATGGACGTACCCACCTCGTTTTAAGTTGTCACCGGGGGATTGCTCAATTCACCGAACACGGGTGAACCAACTTTGTCGCCGCCCCCTTGGTGAGTGGCAGAAGTCACAAGTCACTGGTTAATTGGCTTAGAATTGACAGTCGCACAGTGCCGAGTGCATAATAGCGCTTCCGTTCATTATTTTGACGCACAGAAATAGCGTAACACTTTAATGCAACGTGGACGATAAATTCATTTTCTCATGGAATGCCCGGAATTTGAAATTAATAATAAAACACCTGTATTTCGAAGCGCGATACATCCGTCTTTAATTTTATAGTTCATTAGGTTCTAGAATTACACCTTGGTCTTAAGTTTCTCCATCAATTCCTAACGGTTTTCAGGCCCGTATTATTTTCACCTCTATTCTTCTAATTTTAAGCCATACTCTACGATGCATGTGACGATCTTCCGGAATTCTATTGGTCGAGTTTACGTATTGAAAAACAATGCAATTACACTCTTAGAAACCATTAACGAAAAAGGGTTAAGTAAAATTTGGTTAATGCATTTTGAATGTCAACCTCCTTCCGGATGTGGAAAGATTATTTCTGGTGTTCACAATTCGTGTCATTGAACACATCCGTTTCCGAGTCCAGAAAAGCCCTAGAAGTGAAATTACGCTAGGGACAACATACAGCGACGTATAAAATAGAAAAAACTCGGTGTAGGGAGAACGTTACTAGTAGTTCCTTACTACTCGAACCCTTAGATGTTAGAAAGGTCACACGGAGTGCGCAGTAGTTGCCTTTGTCCGTCGTTTCGAAATTGGTTTTAGAAAGTTTTATTTTAGGCGGGTGACTCAACACCGTTTTCCGTCCGCCGCCGGTTGGCCGTTCCCGATTCTCGTACCGAGGGTCGACCCGGCTATAAGTAGCGGTATAAGGGGAGCAACAGAAGATTTTCCGGGCAGAGGGGTTTCGTGAATGCGGGGGCGGGGGCGGGGGCGGTGTTTGGGGGCGGCGGCAGGGGCGGAACACCTGTTGATTCTTGACCCGGCGCAAATAATTTATTCATCTTTCCGCTTTCGGGCCGAGACCGCTTCCTGCAGAATTGGCCATTTTTGTGCCTACGGCGGCTCGCATCCGTTGCCGCATACTGCGATCCGGTTTTAACAGAGTTTTGACTATTTACCACGCATTTATTTACCTATGACATCGACTAGCAATTTGTCTCACCGTATTCGGTTGAACCCGTATTATTAATTAATCGATTTTCGGAATACAATACGCGTGTACAATATGTTTAAACCGCATTCTGTTTACCAAAATTTCGTGAATTTTTTTTCAATAAAATTAGTGCATTAACGTCCCCCAATAGAATACTAAATAGAACAACTCTACCACAAAACATATAAAATATACTCTCTTTTTCAGAAAGAAATAATGTACGTAATATTCATGTTTATGGTCTTAGTGCTTATAAAATTTTCCATTGTACCTAATAAGCGCAATGAATTTCGTATAACTTTTATAACTTTCGTATACTATTTATTAATTCCACCATTTTTTGATAGTCTATTTATATTCTAATAAATTTGATAATAAGCGATAGATACCGGTATTAATTATAAAATTTTCCGCTGATTAATTTGAATCAATCGGATCATTATAATTTTTATCTTTCCTCTCTAAATGAAAATGAGTTAATACAAAATCGTATTAATATCGAGTCAGCTACTACTAATCTATGCAGTCAAGTTGAGCAATCAACCTACTTGTGATAACAATTATACTGTTAATTTTGTCTATTCAGGTTCTGCCCTGTGCCCCGTCCGTCGGCCAATTATAATCGCCTACTCTTTCAAATCAAATGAAACTGGGGACTAGGCCATAATTACTTCGTATTTTCCTTCAACCTCCCTACCTCTTGTACATTCTTCATTCGGTTGCCACATTTGTTTCGTCGCCCTTCATTAACGTTTCAATGGCTATTCTTGTCGAGGTCTCAACCATTTATTTGTGCCTAAAATCTGTTGGCCCCACAATATCGTTTTTATATATGGCAATGTGAGCAAATAGATAGAGGCCATTTTAGTTGGTTCAGGAGGTTCGTTTTTAATAATTTAACGTTCATATTTGATGGATCAAAAGTTGCGATAATTCAAGAGTGAGGTAATATTAAAATGTACATTACATTATATATATTATAGGCCGAGGTTGTATATATTATATATGTATTTATATATAAATTACTAACTTGTAATATTTCATATATTTACTGATGAATGTAGATAGGTCCCTAATAATCATTTTCATCGATGTTATAATAAAATATAATGAGTTGTCGTTTGGCCTCCGACGGAAGGAAGACTAATGGTAGAAATTTAATTAATTAATCTTGTTAGGACTGTATATATTTTTTGCGTTATGTATGTGCTCACTCGAGTCCATTTATGGACGGGATTTATGAACGAGGAAAGATTGAATTTTAAACCGGAAGATTTTCATGAGCCTAAACGGCGTCCAGGTCACGTCCGCGTTTTCCGTAATTGCTATTTTGTTATTGATTTCCTCCCCGACCCGGAAATATATTTGGGCGAGGTGCCGCGAATTAAAGCAGTCACGTACCGGCCGTTGAAACAACCTCCGCCGGCTGCACTGAGTGCACAGCGCATCCCGGATGTTATCCGATATATGGGGATTTTAGGCGCACCGAAAATATCGGTCCCCGAACGTCGGCTACGTGACCGCCGTGTCACGTGTCGGGCCCCGGACGCCACCGGAAATGACCGGAATACGGAAAACCAAAAATTAAGATTCGACAATTGGATTGGTTTGGTAACGGCCGCCTCCTCCACAATTCAAATGAATCCCGTCTGTACGCAGTGCGGCGTACCCACAGGAAATCGTTGTTTCATTGTCATTGTTTCAATGTTGTAGCATATTTCCCCCCTTCAGCCCGTTAAATCATTACGTTAACTCTGTTGAGAATTTTTTTGGTCCCTGTACGTGGCACAATTGCGAAAATATAAAATACGGGGGCACAAAGTGCAGTACGAGGGTGATTTCATAAGTAAGGAATATTTATTTTACGAGTTTTGAAAACGATACTTTTCGGACGGGATGAAAAAATCGGAAACTCTCTGGACCGAGTATATCTTCCCATAAATAGAGATTATGTAAAATAATAATGTTCAAAAAACGGTGTTAAAACTATGTTTTTACCATACTGAACAAACCAACCTCGCATGATAAATCAGGACATTTCTTATATGAGTATAGGAAATGTCGTATACACAATTTAAAATATTATTCGAGTTCTTTTGAAACTACCTTCAGGAATAAAATTAGCATCCAATAGTATGACGAATCAATAAATGTAAAATCTGAATTATAAATTATAAATAAATATCGCATAATAATGTTGTAACGGGCGTTGTACACTAGTAAACCGATCCCAAATACGAAGTGTAACAAATCGAGAAATTATTAAGAATTGAATTTTCCAGTTTTCCAGTGGAATGTCTATAACGTTATTTTGGTGGGAGGGCAACAAATAATTATATTTTAGTAACCCCTCTGTGGCTCTCGAATGAATAAATTGTTTTCATTTCAACTAATCCGGCGCCCAATCCAAGCCTGTAAAAGACAATATGTTGAATGGTTATGAAATATGAATATAATTGTTGGACGTTGTCCAGTCGGTTGTGGAGCGTAACGGCCCCAGTACTCCTGTGCATTTCCGTATCGAGTTTAGAGATAGAGTTTAAGATTTTATGTTTGCGACCGCATTTGCGACCGAACCCGTTCCAAATATACATTCGAATACGTTCCCGGTTTTATCGGTCGCGACGTGGCGGCGCACTGCGCGAATTAAACAGATAAACCGGCGTTTAATTGTTTCGTCTGACCGACGCGCCCAACGTTTACGACGGGCAAAAGGGACGGGCTGAGAATACAGAATTAGAACCGAGAGGTTGATCGTCCGCCAAGTGCTGAAGGTGTAATGCGAGATTTTCATAGATAGTGCACGGAATGCAGCGCTCATGATTCACGTATTATACTTTAATAAGACACAGACATTTAATCGTAGATTTCGTGTGTTTCTGTCTCCTCTCTCGCTGGTTTGGTCTTTAGTAGACCGGTTTCGGCCGCTCGCCATCTTCAGTAGCGGCGTTAGTCACTTTTGGCAGTTTGGATGTTTTTTTGGGCATCCTCACTGCACTGTCACCATCACTTGTACCGGTATTCTGACCCCCCCCCAGACCACAAAACCGTTTAATTTAATCCGTTAAATCTGGTTATGGTTCGAAAACGCAGGACGCCCCGAAGAAGTCGGAAAACAAAATCGGTCTTTTTTCGGACAAAATTCTTCGCCCCGAACAATTCGCCCCACTCGAATGGCAAACAGACAGAAGAGATAAGAATCAAGACGGGGAATTAAAATTCCGGGCCGCAGTTATTGCATAACAGGCCGATTGCAACTGAACTGCCGGTTTTCGCAAAGCATATTCATCGGCCGCAGACACTTAGTCCTCCGTCCGTCTCCCCCCCCCACCCACACAATAATGGCATGAAACTGGCGCGGATCGATTCTGAGCTCTAAAGGCTCGCAATGTCAATTATCTGTATTCCAGTTTCTGTTTGTATATTAAACAATGGGCCACGAAAGCAGAAATAGGTACAATGTTGTGAATTGAATGAGGGACGTAGGATAGAATAGACTACATTATAATGATTTCATATAGTGTATATAGTCGCTGCCGTCATTAGCTCCAACTGGAAATGAAATTCTGGCTCGGAATTGAAATTAATAAACTGGAGTACACTTGAAAACGAGCGTTCTCTATTACACGAGCATAAATAATTGCTCGACATGTCAGTTTATTATTCAACTTTAATGATGATACATTTTATTACCATTAATAAAATAAATTAACGTGTTAAACTACAAAGTTAAGACTTTTAAATATTGGATAACATCGGAATATAGCAAGAGCTTGAAATGAAAAATTGGATGTTAATAGAACACAAAGCTTTGAATACCTGAGGGTTTACTATACCTTTTCATCTTTCGCTAGACCGGTTTCGGCCGCCCGCCATCTTCAGTAGCTCATTCGGCAGTTGGGCGAGTCAATCGGTCTACTGTTGAGCATCCTGTCTGCACTTCTACTTCGGACATAATCGTGTTTATCGTGTGGTATATATATATATATATATATATATATATATATATACACGAATTCTGTCTCTGATCTCCTGATATTAGTATTTGGAAAATGCCAGATTTCTTCTTCGATCGGCCTGGGATTCACCTAAGCGACTTTATGACTGACGTATGATGACGTATGAGGTTTACATTTCGCTTTTCCCCCTCGGGGATTACAAGCCGAAAAAACTCCGCAAAAAGGTATTTTCCGGCCTCTAAACTCGAAATAAACTGTCACTGGATGTACAGAGTGTTATTGTAATGTTTGAACGTTTGCAAAACGTATACACTTTCTCGGTGAAAGCCTTTAAGCTCCTCAATCGCATGGCGTTATCTTTATTATATCTGAGCAAATCGTGCTAAGTAAAGATATTACCCGTTGAAATAAAACGCTTTTTGCACTGCGCCTCTTGGCATGTGCGAAAAGGTCAAATTGTATTGCTGTGAGCAAAAAATGAATCCTCATATTTAAGTATCCACGAGATGAACAATTGGTAATTTATATTTCTATACATAAATGCGGAATTTCACGGTACAAAAACAGTTCCAGTCATCTCGGTAGAGATGCAGATGTTACAAACATCATTATTTGGACTACTTTTGCCAACAGAGCATACATTGTTGTTATGAACTAATCTCTGTTAAGGGAGTGTAATAGGATAAAAGAGTTCAAGATATATTTCATATGAGTCATTATGTAAGGTACATCATGTTTTTTTCATGATTCATCATTTCGTTTTATCTGTTCGATAGCGTACACTATACCCTTATAAGCTCTGACCACAGAGCGTAATTTTTTTAAAAATGTTGATATTATTAAAAGCATTTTTTAGATATACACATACGCCAGAAAAAGGAGGTTATTTATTTAAATTATCTTGAAAATGTAAATACCAAGGATAATTATTATACTTCTTAAGTAGAATCAGATATAATTAATAATCTGGTGTCGGGTCGGAACAATTTCAAAATGGATTCAACGGACAGAGATTAACTTGCGCGGCGAGTAGACCCTGAGAGAGCTGACAAATGATATTACACATTTCACCCTATTGTTTAAGCACGCGTGCAACTAATATACAATGAAATGATTCATGCGGAAAAAATGCAAGGCCGGGGGTATTGCGAAGGTGAAGCACTTCGAAGTAACACTATTTCCGCTTAGACTTTTTTTTTGGACTGTTTACAGCGTTCTTCGTCGTCGAAAGTTCAATTTGCGTTTTATTTTCCCTAAAACAGACTGCGTAAATTTATTAACCTGTTAACGCTTTGGACATAAGATTTAGTTCAATCCTTAGAATAGACTAAGCGCAAACACTGAAATCATTATGAAGCTGTTATTTACTTAAAATGTCAGGGGGGGTGTATAAATTCGCGACTGAAATTCACGGAATGTAATAAATTGAAGAATATTCCAGATAAAGCGGGAATTATAGGCCCATATTGTCTATACACTTGTATGTATGTACTATTACAAAATTGATGAAACCGTGTCCAGAAATATATATTTCTGCACATAAATGTGATTTTTAGGTTATTTAAAATCATTCGTTACAAAATATATAAATTTCTGTTTTTTATATAGAAATAAAACAGCGTATCTGTATACGCTATACAGATGTTCCGGACGCATCACCCCAAGTGTTGTAGTTAGAGCTCGCGTTCGGGAACCGAGGCTCGAATATTCATACGACGACCCCGCTTTAAACCTTATCTGGATCCGAAACCCTAATTTTCTGAATATTTACGCGGGGGCGGTCGAGATTCGGTACGGGATAAACCGGTGTTTTTGAATGGTCGGCGGGGGCAAAAGAAGCGCGCGGTTCTAATTAAACTCGGCGCGAGGCCCACAAAAGGGCCGACATTCCGTTGTCGGGCAAAACGGGGCACGGCCAAAAGGCAAATAGGAAATCCGTCCAGTTCGAGTTTCACCGGCGGAAGTTTCCGGTTTTTGTTCGCCGTGGCCAATAGAGAGGAGAGAGAGAGAGAGAGAGAGAGAGAGAGAGTGAGGGGCCCTCCCCCCATCCATTGAACCTTTAAACAACTTCTTTCCTCGCGGAGGCAAACTAATCCGGGCCCCCCGCGTAGAACGAATATTCGGTAGCGGTCTGAATGGGGGGCACTCCCAATAACAAAAGCCGACGCCGCAGTAATATATCAAAAACTTTTATACCTACACGTCGGAGGGAGGTGGGACGAGGGTTGCCCAGTTGGTGCAACCTTATCGGTACTTATTTTCTGGATGGCGGAGTCCCCACTCCCCGCCGGGCGTTATTAACGCGGGCCCACGTACGTGCGCATACCGAATAAATAACGGTTCATTTAAGGGAAGCGGGCGATTAAGCGATCCGGGTCTAGCCCGTGGGGGTGTGGGTATATTAACGTATAAATCTTGGCCGGCGGAGGAGCCGGCTTGTAATCTCTATGGAAACGAGAGGATCCGGAGGCGGTTCGGGCAGATAATGGGGCCGGTATATTACTCATACCTGGGCTATCTCCAATCCTAGGAGAAGCCCCAACTTCCTTTCCCCGGGTAAACGCTCCCTTATCTGAACCCGGTTACACGCTAATAGGGAAGCCGCCCCTGCAAAACGCTCATTTTTTTTCCTCCCTCTAATTAAGGAAGACTAATGTCGTAGAGTTTATAACAACACTAATTGTAAAAAAAGTATTATTAATGTACTATTCGTTAATAAATTCGAACAAATTGAGCTTATATAGAGAGAGCTACGTTTATTTCAAGTTTAAAATTGAACATTATTCATTAGTAGAACTATTTCCTAATAGTTCAAGAAGTGTCAAAATACCCAGAATAATCCGAAGATAAGACGTGTATAAATAGAGAATATTGTATTTTGTAATGAATGAGACGCCGGTCTTATCCCTTTCACTAGTCATGCGAATAATGCAAGGGGAAAGCTAACTCTCAACACCCCCAATACAATTTAGGTTTAATTTGTAATTTGTTTCAACATTCAATGCGATCTGTTTAAAGTACTAATGTATCGAAGGCGTTGTAAATAGACTTAGTCGCTTTAATTGAATAAAAAATAAAGAATAAAGGGTTTGTCCTTCAGTACAAATGAAACTTTTTCTAAGCAGTGTCGTAATTGCATTTTAATGTTTGATCGGATAAAAGCACTTTTTTTATTCATGAGCGAGTGCATAAGTAAATGAAACCTTAACTGTGGAAATAGGCATTATATATTTACGATGTGGAACTGTTCCTTTATTTTTTAGTTAATTTTCAATTACTATGATAAAGTTACCCGAATCGCTGCTTAATAGATTCGACTTGGATACCAACTCTTAATCTATATCGATCTCCAGCGTCCCGATAAGTGCAGCTATTCCGTCTGGCGGAAAGCCGAAACCGAGATCCGACTTTATTGCCGAATCCGGCGGCGATGGCGGGGCCCCGAGGAAATTAAAACAAGGCCCTATAAATGAGCCCCAAATATTTAATCCGTTTTTCGCCGGCGCTGAGAGGGGGCTGGATATTAAATTACTATCGCGCCTACCCCCGACCCCTACCAATAACAGTCGTGAAAACAATCTGATAAACTCCGAAATTTATATTTGCGGCCGCAGCGCAATTAAGACGGCGGTCCCGAAAAGCGCCACCCTCCCTCCACCCCCCTCGGAAAATTTAATTTCCTTTTTCGGGAAAATATCGAGCCGCCGGGAGATAAGGACAAAAATCGGTTTTGATAATAGAATTAGCGGGAGAGATTCCCGCGGGGCGCTCCCGGCTTCTCTTCAGCCCAGGTAATTAGATATATATCTTGGGGCTTGGGGCGTAATTAGCATTGGGGGGCCCTGATGGGTGATGAAGGGGAACGCGGTTTAGACTCGCTAACACACAAGTTTAGGAAATGGCGCCCGTCCGTCTGTCTCAATTCCCCCATCCCGATTAATCCCCTCCGGGTATTTCTCGCTCGTGTAATCGCCCTTTGATTCGTTATTATAATTATAATAAAATTATATCGAGACCCTACAACTGTCCCGATATCTCTATAAGAGAAATTAACTCAGATTCAAAAGCGTTTCCATCTAAAATTCTATTTCGACAATAACTATAATAGACCCATAACATGGTCTTTTCTTTGTATTCTCTTTATACAATAACTACAATAGCGTGACTATTCATTCGAGAAAATAATGCATTAAAATTAATTGGCATTTCAACTAATGAGTCAGAGGACCTTTAGAATAATTCATGGACCCATCGACAATTTTTGTAAAATACAATAAGCGATATGTAAATGCCTTTCCCCCTTTCTGTACGTGAAATACAAAAAACTGTAAGAACATGTCCGCGTTGTATACGACTTTTTACAAAATTTAAAATGAGAAAATTAAAGAACATATCTTATAATAAATAGTAAGAGGGAATTCATTCTTTACTTTAGACTCCTTTTGTAGAAACATTTTCAATTTAATTATCAAGTTTATTTGAGATGATTCCAGAAATTGAGGTATTTTTTTGTCACCGCCACGACTCCGAATATCCCCCCGACAGTTGAGGGACGCTCGCTCGCCCCCCTGTCTCAAACTGAATTATAAAGCTGTTATTTACATAATGCGTAATGCGAGGCGGCGGGGGTTGAGGGGGGTGTGGGGGAGGGTGGTCCGCCGGGGGCTACAGGTTGATGAATCCGATAGGGCGAGCGTCTCGTACCGAGAGCATTAGCCCAACATGCTGGGGGTGCTGCGGGGGCGGCACCAACTTGTCTCTAACAATATTAGACATCACCGGCAGTTTCAACCCCCTCCCACCCCCACCCCCGGACTCGGCTGAGGCCCTGAGGGGGATGGGGAGCCCGCGGGGATTTATGGGGGTCGTTACTGCTCCACCGACTGCCTCAACAGTCTCGGTTCACCTTTCTCACTTCAACCGGCTTAACGTCAACCCGAGCAAAAATTCCAGAAATTCCGATAGGGATTATTATCAGCGCCAGTATAAAATAAGAGGCAGAATATTTTAGCACTAGTTATTAGGGTAAATATGCAATTTTATAATAAAAATTTGCCTGTTGTTTTTTCCATAATTTTCTATCCCTAATAAAGTATTCACCTCCTCCCCTTACACCCCTCTAAGAAGAAGTGGACGGTACTTTCAATTCTGTTTTCATTTCATTTTATTTTATTTTGAATCGAGTTCAGTGTGTTGAACCCATGTTGACTCATATTAAGGGGCATTGCGCGGGTTTAAAGGATGAGAATTATATAAAAAAAGTATATAAATTATATGATACGAAGTTCCTTCTCAGTCATGATATCATAAATACAAGCTTGTTCTGTGATAATATCGTTGCATTAGGTATGTTTAGTTGACTGTTAAGAGATGTATTTCTACTTGGGCCATTAAATAAAAGTAGCTGTAATTAGGAATATAAATTCTTGGCGCTCTAATTATATTTCTTATCGCCGCTCTCCTGTCAAATATTTTAGAAAAATAAATCAGGCGCCACTTTCATCAAGGGTTTTTATTTGAACGCTCGGGTTATAATAATGTTTGCTGGTCGAATTTTCTCATTATAGTTTTCCACCCGGTTGATCGTATTTCGGGCCCCCATTACGCCCGCGGTGCAACATTCAGAAGGCCGCCTAGCGCGAGAATTTCCACTTTAATCCCATTCGCTGTACGTAATAAGGTTAATTTAAATCCTCGTGCCATCCAGCTTTAGGCACTTCCGATATCCTCCCCCCAGCGGGCGAGGCTGGAGCTCACCTTCGGGGGTAAACGATCACTTACCGCCGCCCTCATGGGCCCCTCAATTATCCTTTATTGCCTTTTATAATTGGTAGTAGGTCCGGAGGGGGAGGGGAAGAAAAATTGAATTGATTAAAAAATAAAACAGAAAATACATTGAGGGCTTCAATGACCCCGGCGTATTTAATCCCCAGAACGACTTCCCTCCTCAGTTGGACTTCAGAGAAATTAATTAACCCGATTCGGCAATTTAATTAATTTTTAGGAATATCCTTTTCGCTCTCGGCCTCGGAATAAGAATTTAAAAAAGAAATAATTTCTTCTCTACGAAAGGAATATGAACTTAAAAGGCCTCTATATAGACAGAAGACATGGACCCAGACATAACGTTAAAAAGACAGGAAGTCACCAGACGATATAAATTATTACTTAGATTACCGGACAATAGATGAAAATTAGGTATAAACAATAAAATATTACTGTCCTCTGAACGTTCACCTGTACAATACATCCAAAAAGTGTAAAGGAATCGCGTAATACCGGAAAGCTACCTCCGAAAAAATATTGCTATATTACTAATTCGAATAATAGCTGTTATTAATAATTATTTTTAGTACTAGTAAATGATCTGAACGCACATTGAATTTAATTTGTTGCGTTTAATAGTAATAGCAGTAATGCTCAACTCAACTGGGAAAGGTTTACGACCGCATACACATTAGGGACTCTGGGACGAGGAAGAAGCCACTAACTGCCGGGATATAAATAACCTTACATACCTTAACCTACCCAGGGCACGTTATCAAGCAGCTAACTAAAATCCTACACACCAAAGGACCCGGTAATGACCCTTCGCCTTCGCGTCAGTGTTTCTTTTCTTTATACTCTATATTTCCCCGGATAATTTGATTTTCGCGTAATTTATGCGATAATTTAGCTAGTTCGAAACGGTTTAAAATAAGGCGCGGACAATAAGGATTTCTGTGTCGCGTGTCGAGGAAAAGGGAAATCGTATTAAATCGTGGGATTAATCGGAAGGAGACGATCGAGGCGGCCCGCGAATATTGTTTCTGTTTCGTCGGTAGAAATTAATCTGTTTCTATGGCTGTTCCCCCGCCATCACTTTCCTTCTCGTTAGTCCTCTTTTTCTGCCTCTACTGCCGACTTAAAGTTCGCCTCCCGAATCCCGGGAAAGCAATTATAAAGCTGTAGCTTCCAGATGTGGCCCACGAACCCAGCGGAAATTTTATTATCACCGGCGGCTTTTCGGCTTTCCCGCGGCCGTTCCCGAATCCGTTTGTTTTTCCGGCCGGCGATCTCCCCGCGTTCCGCCCTCGAATTAAATTCGTGCGACAAAAAGATTTGTTATTTCGCGGTAAAATCAAGAGTTATTGTTGCGGCGTCTTTTGTTGTCGTATCCCTCCTCGGCTGGATGCGCATTGTTTCCCGGTCCCGAATGAATCGCCGGCCGTGGGCAAATTTTAAGGTCAGTTCAGCGGTTTAACAACTTACTTTCTCGACTGGTTTTCGCTTTCAACGGTACCCGAGAAATACAAACAACCGGGCTAGTAATTACTCCGAAAGGTGTTTTGTCGTTCTTAATTTAATTTCCTCATATTTTCAGCGTTTTAAAGGGCCAGATTCAATTATATTTCAATTATAGAAAATGAGAAATTGTCTTCTTAAGATGAGAAAGAGATATTTCGAGAAAGACAGGAATAGCTTCATTAATGAATTTTTTAACCTCGAAATCGTTCCCGGATTATCAATTCTAAAAAATTTAATTGAAAGACTGATACGATTGGGACAAGCGAATACGTTAATAACCCCATGGCGTCTAGAAATAGTGTCGCCACCACTTTTCAGAGAATATATCTGAAAGTTTGAGTATGTACTAAGGCCGTTTGGATAATTTTGTTACTCAGGATTTGAACACAATTACATGGGCAATACTACTCCGATGTATGTTTATTCCTGTTTCGAATTTCCGCTCGTTATCATCAGATACATTGTTTACTGCGTAAAACGCCCTGAAAATCACACTAGGATTGTACAAGCTGCGGTAAATAACTCTGTTCCAATTCGTCGGTAGGGTCGTCCACCTCGACCGTCGCGTCGGCATTTCTATTTCCTCATTGTTCGTTTTTTCTCTTTTCGTATTTACATCTGAGAAAGCGAATATAAATGTGCCCGGCGGCCGAAAACCGACACCGCTCGAGTGGAGGCCAAACACCCGAGTTGGTGCATTCGTCCAGGAGAAAAACTGATCCGGTAATGAAATTCACTCCACTAGTGAACAGTCATCCGCTCATTCGTCAGGGCACACAGTTTGCTCTCATCCCAATTAAAGTATTAAGTCATAAAAACCTCTTTGCCATTCATCCATAACACGGTGGTCTATCCATTGTTGTCAGACACTAATTCTGAAGTGTAACAACGAATAACCAGCACAGGGCGCAGGGTGTTCGGAACATTGTCCTCTTGTTTCAGTATAATGGTGCGGTGTAAAATTATGGATTCTACTCTTTGCCACGAGAAGACAAGAATGTGATTTCCTAATTCTGAAAAAACACAGGAAATTATGTTCTAATCAAAGCTTATAACGGACCAGAAGGTCTTAAAGTCTGTGCCTTTGGAGTTTTGAGCACTAAAACGCGTGGCAACAGTATCGATAACTATTATAATTAATAATTATGTTGCAGAAACACCTGACTAAGTATCGCGATTATTTCACCCTGGCGTACGACCTAACTTCTATATTTTGCCCGGTTAACTCCTGTACCGGAGAAGACAGCCGCTCCCTTTTCTTACCGAAATATCCGGGCGTCGTAACACTTGCAATTCCCAGTAGAAATCCATTCCCGCAAATGCGGGACGCGATTTGCCCGGGACGAGCGATTAAGCGTTGAAAAGAAGCCGGAGACACGCGATGGTCCCCGGTGTTTCTAAATTACTCGGCGCCTTTGATAATAACGATGGCCGGTAGCGCGAGGGGAAAAAACGTTGTTAGGATCGACCGCGCAATTTTCGGTAATGGGACACCTGTTATGAGAAGTTTTTCTTAAGACGGCCCTAATCACCGGCCCATGAATTACATCCCGCATAAATCGAATTACATTTGCGCTCAGGCCCTGATTTTTTTTACGATCCTAATGTATATTTACGACAAAAATTATTCTTCTCATTGCAATCGTGATTGCTAATCGTGTATTTTCTTTTTGTTCACAGGTAAGCAGTGTTTTCACTACCGAGGTTGCCGTGAGTACTATTTGCATGCGTTTTCTTTCATATTTGCACGAAATATTTCATATTCCGTCGGATTGTTTTCCGAACTGTACGGGAGAGGAAAAGTTGGGAAGTCGGGGCCGGTATATCATTGTCGTTTTGCCGGTTTTCGGAGCGGCAGCTCTGTTGTCGGACTTTTCCGGGAAGGGTCAAAGGTTTTTCCGGCGAGTGACGGGGCAAAAAGCACTGCGTCATAAGAGACACGAGTGGAAGGATGGGAGAGAGGGAGAGAGGGATGGAGGGAGGGAGGGTATATCGCCGGGGACATTTTGAAATGTCCGAACTAGCGTTGCCGCGACAATAAATCACCGGGCGTTCTTTTTCACGTCCTCCACCTCTTCAGTATTCGGCCGGCCCTAGGAGACCTCCTCAACTCGAGATAAGCGGTCGAGCTCCTTCTCCAAGACGAGGGCTGCCGGCACTTTTTACCCCTCCCCTGTACGGGTCCGGGACGTGAACGCGATAGCCGGATTTATTTATGCTTATGTTCGGAAAATTACCCGCATAAAAATCCCGCGTATCTTCAACAAAATGTAGTGCTCCTCGCATCGCATTCATTCCAAAGCGACTCTTCTTCGGACGGCTTTTCCCGAATTCACCGTCCGTCGGAAAGTGTCTGACATCTTGTAACGATAGGATTCGCGACGGCAAGATTGTGCCAATAATAATAAAAATAAATCAGTTAAAAAGTAACGATCGCGGGGCAGAGAGAAATGGGTCTTAGAGTTAAAAACATCCTTTATATCGTGAAATAAATACTGCTAAATTACATCAGAAATTTCTTCGGTATATCGGTACAACAGGTGAGAACATTCATTTATCTTTGGAGATATTCTGAACTACCGTTTCATATTTAAAACTCGGTTTATTCAGTGCGCAATGGACAATATTTTTTTATGTGGTCCGAAACTGTAACCTATTCGGTCGACTCCAGACTCAAAATTGCACCGTGTAAGCTCACCTAACTGATTGTAGGCTTGGTTAAATTTTCGACCCCAAAACGGGAGTCAGTGTATCGCCCGGAGTTAACGCAACGGGTCGTGATCTTCATATTGGTTTTTTCCACTGCCCGGATGATTTACATTGCGGACAGCTGTGGCTGATTTTTTTACGTATCTTCTTTCGCTTATCGGTGCCTTCGCATTTGAATTTGAAACGCAGGGCCTCCCCCCTTCCCCCCTTTCCCATTTTCCCCCTTTCCCCTTTCCCCTTGCCCGGTGTTTGATCAGTTGTCGGCCGTCGGAAGGAGTGTGGGCCCGGGCCCGGCCATTGTGTCAACAGCGGTTTATTTGCGAGCGGGCGCCATTCGACATTAGGCCGCGGTACCCCCAGCAAGCACATCCGGTCGTAGCGCAAATTCGTTATTCTTCGACCCGGATCGGACTAGTTTTGAATATTTATTGCCGGCCTGTACGCCCAATAACATTTTACGATTCCCCTTATGGTTCGAATTATAGTTCCCTATTTCCTTCTTGATTACGCGACGAACGTTGTCTGCATAAGAGTATATTGGATAGTTTCAGTAATCTTTCAAATAGTGCGGGGTGTATGACCGTTCAATGATTATCATCGTGAGTAATATTGATAGGCTTTATTATGTCAGTCAACATACATTGGAAATATATTATTATCCATTGCATTATAATTTACCCGCAGCCATTACCCCGTTCACGAGGTTTGAGAATAATTGGAGTCCAAATACCTTGAACTAGTGTAATCATACCCGGGGAATCTTACATGGTAGTCTCCTGTGGGAAAAAGTAACGCAATTTTTTTAATATCCTATTTTTTAATATTAGGATAAATAAAACAAAATGTCATTTTTCGTATAATATGGTTCTTGTTGAATTATATATACTGGCGAGACAAGGCAAAAAAATATTTCTTAACGAAAATTCGCGGCGACAAACTAACGGCAAGAATAAACGTAGGAAAATGCCACCCAAAAAGGTTGACTAAAAAGAAATTAGTAGAAGTAAAAATTAAACGTAGTTTAAAAAATGAAAAATCGCGTGGGCATAATTAGAAATCGGTAGGAACCATTTCGGCGAAAGTGCAGACACGATGCTCCACAGGGCGACCGACGTGCTTAAGTGGCCCGAGCCCTATTGATACCGACAATTAGGGGATGAAAAAACGGGGGTGCGATCGCCCCTAAGAGGAGTCACAAAGCGGCGGCTAAATATTCATGCGCCAGTTTACCTACCCCACCGGTCGGCGGCTCATAAATATGCACGAACCAAGTCGCAATTAATTCAAGGCCCGGAGCGGCGCGCTATTTTTAAGTATTTTGTTTTGCCCGCATTTCCGAGAGTCAATATGTGCACAGGTTTCCGGCCGATGTGTCCTTTTGATCCGCCCTGTTGATCGATTATTTGGACCAGAGCGCAAACCGAAAGAGCAAACGAATGTGTTTTCAAGCACGTCATCCAATACTAACTATTACAATAATGATGTACAAAATAAGTAATTACTAATTATAAATTAACATATAAATACTATCTATATATGTGAATATGGCAATGGACTAGATCGAAACTTTATTCCCATAATAGTCAATATATATGTTTTATAAACCGCATCCTTATCGCATAGTAGTATCTCAATGCGCGGATCTTTCTGTTCCGCGTTCAGGATGTGTTGTACCGACATTTCGCCGATATGGGCTGGCGAAAAACGACACAAAAGGTTCTATTGCCCGTAACAGCAAATGATCCAGACAACGTTTTACAATAGGGGTGGTTATCGCGCTTCGGCATACCTGACCGTGTCTCGAGAATTCGTTTCGATCCGAACAAATCGAAACATTCCAACGATCGAAAAATTAACTCGTCAGGCGGTATGAGAGCGAAACTTTCATCTCGAGTTAAGAATACTGGATACATTATTAATCGCCCTAATTGCCGGCGCGGAAGGGTGGATCGGAAGAAATTAAGGGGTGGGCGGGGGAGCCCTTTTATTGCGCCCCCTCCTGTTCCTCCCCCCACCCATTGTCTTTCGCCCGGGAGCATTGTTCCCGGCCCGCTCCCAGAGAGGCCCGCGGCTAAATCCATCCAATCAGCTTAACCGTTTCAAGTGGCCGAGGAGATCCGAAGGACTCGGGGGGTGAGGGAGGGGAGGGAGGGAGGGTTGCCCAGAGGGAGCTCGTCGGGCCAAAAGAAAGGGAGAAAAGGGTGGACTTGTCAAACTGTTGAAGTATTAGAACAATGGCCGGGGACTTTTCTACCAGCTCAACCACTTATTGTAAATTGCATACCGTATATATATATATATATATATATATATATATATATATATATATACATATATATTAGGCCATTACAAATTACGCGGTTGGAGAAATATGTAAGGGCGTTAGTGATTTTTCCAAGCATTGTGGCTAGTGAATAATGTTCAAATTTCACGCACGTTCTTCCGTATTATAAACTCATTATTTTATTGTTCGTCCAATTTGTTTTTCATCATTACTATCATTACTTTTGCGGGTGTACGTCGTGTGTCGCAGCATCAATGGTGGCTTGGGATAATAAAAAATAATCTGAGGTTTTATCTACTCGAGGTTGTTGAATATAAAATACTAGCGGACTGTATAAGACCCCGGATGTTGGTGGGGCGGGGAATTTGCCAATTCCGGGGACGTCCGACCGAGACGGACGGCTTTAATTCCGGCGATTGGGGGTGGGCGCAGGCCGAAGGGGTTGGGATAAAACAAGTGCACATAACGAGACTGAACCGAATTGATAGCGCACTTTGCCTAACGAGGGAGGGACGGGGCCCGGCTATCAGTTAGGCGACGTCCACGGCAGGCCGGACCCCAGTTTATATCCCACTGCCGCTGACGCTTTCTTCCATTGACTGTTAATGCCCCCACTCCCTCCCCTATTGGTGGCCCCAATATCTTTGAGTGTACAATTACTCGGTCGGATAACCGCCGGTTCCTAACTAGAAAAATACTCCCGCACCGGCGGTCGATCCCACTCCTGAATTATATTCACCAATTATCGGATAAACGCGCAGTAAAAATAAAATATTTGGTTATTGTCTCGGAATATATATTGGCTAATTTGCGGTAGATTTCGTGTGTTTCTGTCTCCTCTCGCTGGTTCGGTCTTTTGCTAGACCGGTTTCGGCCGCTCGCCATCTTCAGTAGCGGTGTTAGTCACTTTGGCCTTTCGGATGTTTTTTGGGCACTCCCACTGTCACTTGTACTGCGGTGGTTGTCTGTTTTGTCGTCTGTACATATACGTGTCTTTTTATTGTGTTTTTGGGTGATGTTGTTCGTCTTATTTGTGTTGGGGGTTTTGACCGATAATCCGACAAAGACTTACTATGTTATAAAATCCGATTATAAAATCCCCCACAACCCAAATAACACAAACAACGTGTGCGACTAACACCGCTACTGAAGATGGCGAGCAGACGAAACCGGTCTAGTAAAAGACAAAACCAGCGAGAGTAGACGGAAACACACGAAATCTACTATAAATTATCAGGTTTCTCGCTTGGTTCTTGATTTCCTTCAACTAAAATTCAGTTAACTAAACCTATCGTTCTCTTTATTCATAGCGTAACCAATTTCCTGTAATTATTTTCTTCTTAATTATATTATTACCGATTTATTATTCGTGTTAAAATATAGTTCGGTGGTATTGTAAAATTACGTCTGAAGGAAAAGGCGGTGGATCAGGTTTTAATGATGCGCTTAATATTTATTGTATGCATAATGTATCAGACCGGATATTGTGTTGCTCGAATGTAAAGTGATGTTGTTTGCAAGTAATTAGTTTTTATAATCAGCCATTAATGATATTGAGAGGTTGATTAGCAATTCCGTACTTTTTTCCTTGCTCCCGTAGGCGGCGCTGTGTGTTTATTTTCGGCGCGTTTCTTTGCACAGTTGTGGGGCGCTTTGATTCGCATTCTAAAAAAAATTATACCCTTCAAGTTACTTTACTGGAGTTTATCTCGACGGTTATAGCTCCCTCTTTACGGCCGGTTTTAATACGGGAGCGTTTATTCGAAAATTTTATTATTACCGGGCCCTCTAATTTATTCGGTCTCTCGGTTCGTGTTCCTGACGTTTCGATTCTTTTGATCTTTTTCACTGCTGGACGACCCCCGCCCCTCCAGCCCCCCGACCGCCCCTCGTTGGCCGTTCGTCCGCATAATTGATGGAGGCGGCGTGATACGCGAACGGAATGTGCGTTGTTGGGGTCCGGTAATTGAATTACGGCGTGCTTAGACTAGACCCGCACTGCGCGCTAGTTCTGCCGGACTGCATTTCTAGTCGCCCGACCTCCGGTTATAGTCATCCGGATTGCTAAATAAAATACAATAACCCTTCCCGATTATTCAATCAGATAGACAATATATATTGTATATTGAATAAAACTAATAATACATTCGGTCCCTAAATATTTCTTTATCGTGTTCATTACTCCAACCCGATTTAAAAATAGAAACAAAAATTGTATCGCAAAACTGTAATAGCGTTGTTTGACACAAAACATTTCCTTCGTCTTGAAATATACTTGAAATAATTTATGCATTTTTTCGAATGTCGGGAGTTATCCGTGACTTCTGATTAAGTCCACCGTGCCGTTTGTATTGAAATCAAGCAGAAACTTGAAAAATACACACGGCGTCCGGAAAGTTTTCATTAGGCGTCCAAACACGGTACGGCGAGATCGTGTCACCCGAGTTCGACGTACGGGATGTACGCCGGAGGCCCGCGCCCGTTATTTACGCGGGTCGCGAAATTCGAACGCGAAAATAAAAAAAAAAAAGAGAAAAAATATAGGGCGGCCCTTTGATTTAGACCTTTGGAGCGTTAGGGGTTGGGAGGGTGCGGTGGAAACCGCCCCCACACCGCCCCCCGCCCGTGAATCACGTCCCCGGCGATGATTTAATGCCCCATTACGGCTGTGTAAATCACTTGGGAGAGGTGTGTTGACTTAGGTTTAGTGCGGGGGCCACTCCTGTTTGTACACCCCGTTGAGAGGCCACAGCTCCCTCTCCCGCGGGAGGGACGACTTTGTCCTTCCCCCTTGTTGTCCACCGCTTCTGTTATTATTGTCCCCACTTATTTGCATTTCCAAGTGGTTTTAATGAACTTCACGACGGGATTCGTCGCTCCAATATCACGAATTCAGTAGCTTCGGTGCGTATTTTTGGTCAACACATTAATTAAAAATCATTATCACGAAACTAGCATTAAATAGAAAACCGTTGAATTAAATCTTTTGACGCAGTTACCTAAAGCCGTGACACGTTTTCTTATACGAAATAGTTGTATATTTATCTAGTATTAGTCATATTTATTCTACAAAATCATGGAAGCGTCGTAAATAAAAATGAACTGCGTAATAATAAGGTTAATTATAATGTTTTAAGACTAAAGCGTCTATTTTTTGCTTTGGTCGATGGAGAAAATTCAGAGACTCCTTTCTGATTTTTTAATCTCACAGATTAATCAAAAAATGCAAATGTCTCCTGGGGATATTAGCTGAAATCACATTTAGAGGTACATTAAAGAGAATGAAATGTATAGAATATTAATTCAAAAGGTTCATTTACGAACCTCACCATAATATTTAATCACGTTATTTGCGGGGGAATCGAATAAATTTTAGAATTTCACTATTTTATTTGTTTATTATTTAATACCGGTAATTGTTTACATTGTGTTTGCGTTTCGTTACATGTAGCTAGTAATGTAAATGTGTCATTTCATAGGGCCCATCGATCGGAAATATTTTTTCCTCCCTATTATCCATAAATTTTCTATGTAATCTACTTAATATTAGTTCATAAATAAAATGTAAATTGCAATATTTTTGCAATTTTTTTAAAATATTCCGGTATAATACCACGTCACTGAGCCTTAGGTTGGCTAGTTGGTTCTCGCGTATTCAAACTCGAAGAACTTCTTTGACGCATCTTCTTCCGCGTTGTCCTAATTTTTATATTAGCGGCTTGCAAATTTTAATTACAAAGTGCGGATCTCAATTAAATTTAGAATTGCCCGATGACCGGGTCTGAAGGCAGAACTCGAAAAGACCCGTCGGACCGTTAGTCGAAAAGCCGGAAACGCTCGAAGTAGACACCGTCCCCATCTCCCATTATATCTTCTGTTACGCTCTCTAGAACAGAGATTAAACCCGGAAAGCAGAAAGATATCTTTCTGGACCGGATCTTAGAACAGTTTTGAATCTGAATGGGGGAAAAAATTAAATTTGAGGGACGCGCGAATCGTGAAAAGTTTTTGCACGTTCATTCGGCCCTCCCATAAGCACAGGGACCAAGATCGGCCGATAGATTGGACGCTTCTAAGAGCCGAAGTTAAATGGGAACTGGGGAATCATTTAAGACCCTTCCGCCATTTTCAGTCCATTTTAACCAGACGAGAGATTGTCCTCTAAATAGAAAGGAAATTACAAAACTGCATTGAAGGTAACGATAATAAAATACGATACTGGAGTCATCATTAGAGGGTTATTTAGATATCCAATAAGACTTGTATACATTTCACCATGGATTCAAATAATATATTTTATACCGAGGATTAACGCCAAACAGGATTTTTCTTTTCCCGAATGCAACAAGTTTTATTAATATCGCCGTTTCGGGTCGGACTCGCATAAAAATTTCTCACCCCCGAGCTCTCAACCCCCTACCCCGTTTGTTTAGCCAAAAATCTGAATTCAAACACCTATTCCATCGGAATAGGATTCGAATTAGAGGGTAAGGGGCAACAGGTGTAGGGGGCGGCGGTGGTGGCGCTCGCCCTGCCTGCGGTCCGCCCCCTTCAACCCCTCCCGACTACCCCAATTTATTCCGGTTCAATATATATTACAATTTTCATATTTTACACAGTAATCATCCCTCCTGTAATTAGAACAGTTGCATACCATTTGGAGTGTTTTATTTAAAAAGGTTGATTGTACAGACAGACAGCCTGATGACTGTTTTATGCGAACAATAAAACTGTTCTATTCGTCTGCGCGAATGGCCAGATTTCCGAAATGTTCCGTATTCACCAATATCTAGGCTTTCGGCGCAGGTAATGCACTCTGCATTGATTTTATTCATTACCTATAAATATATCTCGTGCCAAAAATCAAATTATTTTGTGGCCAATATTATTACCGGATTCAAGTATTGGTGGCAGGGAATCCTCGGCCAATACATTCCAATATATAATATAATTTTATTCGCTCAGTATCAGTATTATATCTCCTAGAGGGGAGGAAGGTCCTATCCTCTTATTTTTTTCCGAATTCATTGCTCTATCGCAACACTGTAGTTTGATATTGTAAATATTCGCCCGTTTTTTAGGAATTGACTCGAATAATTTTTTCTAATCGATTTGATGCTTAAATTACGTTCAGTATTGAGGTATTGTAATAACAACCGGCGGCGTAGATGATCTTCAGTAGCCCAGAGAGGGTATTTTCACAGCCCTAAGAGGGAACAGAGTGTTTTCCGTAGTATTTTTCTCTCGCGAATTGGCCTAATTGTCAATTAAAGGTTGTGTTCTAATTGTGTCGCGGGGCGTAGACGCCTGTCGGGGGGCTAAAATGGAGCCGTCCTTCCACCCCCGCTCCCTCCCCCTCCCCCTGTAATTGCTTGATTAGAGTGGACGCCCCCTCCCCCCAACCCTTGTTATAACGGGCACCCCTCAGCGGCCGACCATTAATTAAAACCAGGTGTCTCTCCCTAAATTACTGTTTAGCGCGTTAAATTAAACGCGCATCAACAAATTGACCGAAACGATTAATGGGGAAATCGTTGGGATGGTGGAGGGGGGTGCGTGGAGGGGTGGCCCATCCCTCAACTCGGCGTAACATCGGCCCCATTCTGTCCTCACTCTGATCTCTCGATAAACTTCTGATGTTTCCGATAACATCCAGAAATATAATTTTGCATTATCCCTACAATAGTTTTTTTACGAAAACATAAACGTTTAACGTTTAATTATATGATTTAAAATAATTGCGCGACGTTTTTGGCAAAGGGAAAATATATTTCTTACTTATTATATCGTTAAAAATATGTAATATTAGTCGTCCAATTTTCCCTCGCTTGATCTTATGCTACACTGGGTTCAACTTATCGTGGTTCCGTTTACGGATGGAGCTTATAAAATCTTGCATTATTCATCTATTTCACGTACTGTCGGATAGTAAATTCCAATTTATTCCAAATAGTATTCCGATCATTCGTCTTTGATTACCCAAAATATCATGTTTTTTTCTGTTGCGTAAAATCATTTAAATATTAAATTATAACGGATTATCGACGTTCCATATTTTTTTGCCGAAGTATTAGTTCAATTTCTATCCACAGAGTGAATAAGTCCCTATCACCTAGTGATAGTGGGATTGCTATACAGACTAATACTTTTGTTTCAATCCGGATATATTAAAATGAACTTTATGTTGTTGATGGTTTTGTTCTATTTGCGATTATCTCCTGGATGTATCTCCAAACTTAAAAGCTCGACTCTTAAGCCGGAGAATTTTTTCCCCTTATCTTCCACTGCGACTTGTCTTCTCGAGACGGCGCTCTCCCTCCCCGGGCTCTGAACTCTTAAGGCCAATGTAAAGCGTACGAACAAGTCATAAGGAGCGGTTTAAAAGGAATTGGAGCAAACAAAACTGGCGACAATGGGTTGAGACAATGGGCCGGTGTCGACTCCCTGCCTGCTCCAAGCCTCCACGGCCCAGTGTTAGCGACAGCGGCACCAGCAGCTCCGCCTCCCGCCGCCGAATAAATACAATAATGCCGAGCCACTTCAGAACTCTTCCGATAAGTCCTTATCAAACAAAGAGCCGTATAAGAGTCCCCTCTGTTAATGCCCACCTACATATATATACAATGCGGGTTGAAAACTGTGCGAGGGTATCACCCACCGCGACTGTTTTCTGCCTGCCTATTTGTTAATATTTCACTTTACACTATAATACAAGAAATATTCAGTTAGATACGCCGAAAGGCCATATCAGAAACGAAGTGGAAATATTAAAAATTATTAAATGTGGAGAAGTTGGGTGTGAAGCGTTGGCCGGGGAAGATAAATAAATTATTGGCCCAAATATTGGGGCAGAATATTGATGCTTCGATGGCTTTCATCATGCACCGAAGTAGTATTAATAACGTTCGACGGCAGTGACGTCATAGCTCTTCTTCTGTATACCACGAAATTTTTCATCCTCTTAAATGTCGGTCTTTTACTTGTCGGTTTCGGATAACTTCTTGCCGGAGTACAGGAAATGTTAGTCCTATTTCATTTGTGACGTATTATTAAAACAATTTACTCAAACCGTAGCCTTACGCTTTATTACACTAATTTCGACGATGACTTTAAAAGAGGTCAGTGCTCCGTGAAGCTTTTAAAAATTTCATTGAAGATACTGAAATTAGCTCCGGAATAGTATAGAACGTCCGAGCGAAGAATGCAATTTTTACGAAAATCTTCTTTCCCGGTACAGACCGCTATTTGAATTTCATCTGTCCGCAATTCTACAGGGTGAGGGGCGGGGGGAAACTCCGAAATAAAGTCGGCGTGACGTAGCCAGACTAAAGGGGTTGACTCCCGCTTTAAATTTCGCTATCTAAATTCCGCGCGGTCGGGAGTTAGCTAATCGTTCCCCCCCAAATCGAATTAGCCCCGCTTCTAGCCAGCTTATGCAAATACCCGTTCGACTACCCCGCACCCCCCGCCGCCGCCCCTCACCCTACCACCTCGGGCTAAGCTATTACACCCAACGTTTGATACCCCCACCCAGTTAGTTAAGACGCCTGCTTCCGGTTACTGCCGACATTTTCTTTTCTTTTAATCACTATCACTAACGGTAATTCGGATTGCCTCTCCGGTTACATTTCACCTTCAGAGATGACGGCAAGACTGTTGTGAGAAAGTGGTGACACACCCAAGTACCTCGATACATTTCTTGTAAATACATTATAATAGAATGCTATTGATGTGGAGCATATATAGCAGGCCTTTTAATGTTTTTTCAAATTTAAATGAATACAATAAATTTATTAAAAATTCTACCTTTTGTAGCCCACCGCGTTTTTCCAAAATTGTAGAATAGCTCTTTGGGTCGGGGAAAAATATCCTAATAGTGTTTCCGTTCGAAACCCTGCAGGAGTCATCCTGTGAAAAAGTCCATTAGCCTTCCATTCATAAATAAGAATCATAGATAACTATACAAATTAGCAGAACCGCTCTTAACTTATTTTCTCTCATTTATACTTTGTTTCGATTAATCTAAAATACTCATAAGACATAATAAATCACTATACATAAAGTAGGGATATTTCTTATCGGGGATATGTTTTTAAACTCTGATAATTCTATTTATTTTTTGTACGGAAGGATATCTCCAGAAACGATTACTTTCTAACATAATGAAAGAAAAAGGACTTCTATAGAAGCGGCGAGGATAATTAGAACGTGTATTTATTGAAAATTGTGGGGAAAATTTCCAGTATGCCGGGCGTGCGATAGGCCTAATGTTACGACTGTGGGTTTTATGTAGCGCTAATGTCGCGAGTTCGAATCGAGCGAGTCGTGGCGGGGGGGGGGGACTCGTTAATTTGCCGCCGGAGAAAACCGCCCCCTACAATTGGTTAAACAGGTCGTGGACGTGACCCGCACGCCGTACGTGCCCAAAACCCGGCACGGTAATCTCCCTTGAACTCGCACCCTCCCGTCACCCCCAGACACCCACCCCTCAGTTATAGACGGCTTTTTGGCACTCGAGTATCAATCATTCCGCACCGCCACTTCTGAATAAACTCGGTCAATGGGCCCGCTCCTCGGGGCCGGCTTCCGACTGATGAGAGGCGCTGACCCTACTAGACTAGGTACAGGTTACTGAAGACAAGGTGAAACCAGTCTAGTTATCGTTATGACACCCGCGTGAAGATTTTTTTAAATACATGAATTTGTGCCGGCTAGGATATTGAGCCACAATATATTGAGGCAGAGCCACGGTCTTTGTTTGGCCCATTGTCTTTGTTCGTTCGATCAAGTGTTGTATTAATTTATTTTTAAGGTTTCAGGGAGTTGTACATTTTCTTCATACGGTATTATTTTTCTGTAAATAATGATTTTCGTTTCCGAAACAATCTTATTACTTATATATATATATATATATATATATATATATATATATATATATATATATATTTTGATTTCTTGTCTATCGGTATGTGTAAAAGTTATACTCTCAGGACCTGCTGATGACTTGTTCATTAACCCTACATTCTGGAGTCGACTGGTTCCTCCTGGTCCTGGGGGCGTCGTTAGTAGTACACCCAGTTGTTCTTTATCCGCCGCCAGCACCGCCGCATCATCGTCGCGCCGAATATTACCGACATCAGCCGTTGAACTTCGTTGAACTTGTTCGGGAGCTCCTCCTGAGATGTTGGTTCGGAGTACAAGTTAGACAACGGGGGCGCACACACACACCGCCTTGTAACTCCTGAAAATCCCGTATTATTATAATTCGGCGGACCGAAATGAATACAGGCAAAATAACCACCTTCGATGGAAACATTTTATGAAAGAAAATGCGGGAAAATAAGTTATTTTAACGTAATTTTGACCCCACGACATGTTCTTATGGAGTTTAGCCACAACGACGAAATATTACAAGTGTACTTCAAATGAACCCAATATATTGGCCAATAATTGGCCAACGTCACTGTTAAATTCACGCCAGCGTTATTTTGCACGCGGGTAGTACAAATCTAAAATATGCTGCACGTTTTACATGTAGGAGAGGGAAGCGAATGGGAAACTGGGTTGAGAAAGGAAACGTAAAATATCAAAGGGTTGGGAGGTCCATTCAACAGAAAGAACGAATGATGGAGAGTTCAGAATAGAGCAGTAGTCGGCCCGACTGAGCGTTCTGAATGCGAAATCATAAATTCACGGTAAACGCCCCATGTACAAACCTACAAAAAGCGATTTTGTAATCGGAAAAAATAGGAAACACCGATTTTTTTAGATATTTTGAACCTTCCGCGACAGTAACGTTATTTTTACCAATAAATATCAGATCACTATCTAATCACTTGCAGAGAAACTAGTTTCACATAAACGTCTGACTAGCCAAATTTCAGATATAACTATTACGTAAGCTAATGGATCCCTTCTCAAAAGAGCTAATTCTCAATTTATGCTAATTTTTTGTCAATCAATAAGCCTTTGAAGTAATGGATGGCGAATAGCCGAAATTTACCTATCATACCATTAAAATCAGTATAACTGTACGCGTAAATATTCATGTTTTGAAAATGAAACCCTAAAAAAATATTACACGATTAAATTAAATGTAGAAAAAGTGTTACGCTCCGCGCGGAATAATGATTTGGATACGCCTAAAACAGTCTGTTGGGTTCTTTGTTTTCCAGGAAAATGCCCTCTCTCTTCGCGCGTGGAATGAAAATACGGTATTTTTTGTCGGTTTCGGACATTTTCGAGGATCCCACGGTCAAGCGATTACAAAGAATAATTATGTAATTTAATTTGACACTGTAATTTCAGGACACGTACAATTTCGCATTCATAAAGCGCCGTCTCAAATCTGATTTCATCAGTCAGAGTACCGCTTGATATTCGTTCATTTCGAGCGTCATTTCCAACGTCCACCGATGTTATATTAATTTGCATTTGGCGACTTTATGATAGAATATTTTGTTTATTATTGGCCAGATAATTTTGGAATACTCTTATTTATTTCTGAATTCGGAGTAATTTCTATATATGTTTTAAAACCCGTTCCCATTCAGGCACTATTTACACTTCCGACGTTTTGATCTAGTGCAGAGCACTACTATCGTAGTAGTGTGCAGAGCAGTTTTGATAAATAAACATTCAACAGAATTATTCTTAAAGAATCGTTTTACTTCTGGAATCGTTTATTTGCCGAAATAGTAGATGGATATCCCTCCAAATGTTGGGTGTTACGTGGTTCAAAAAATAAGCAGTTTCATGGTGCATCCCTTGTTGCCAATGGAATATTAAGCTAGGAGGGTCGCTAGGATTTTCTTTATCGTTATTAAAGCGCATATTACGTCGCTTTATTGGTACGATGGTTCATTCAAAATCAACTAATCCCTCGCATCATCGGGTTTCAGAATTTCAGTAAAATCTGTCTAGCCCGAAGGATAATATCAACAAACCTATATACCAATAATTAGTCGACATCCTTCCGCTGACAGTGTTTTAATTGTATTGTTTTGACTCGAGCAAAACATTCGGGGGCTATTTCACCCTGTCACCTGCACAGGATTGTATTTGGTTTTTAATCAACTCGGCGCGATTAAATAATGTAAATAACACTCTTTTTTGCCCATTATTAAACCGTCCCTTCCATTCAATGAAATCATAATTGTTTTTGCGGGAAAATTTATTTCGGTATTGTACTAACTTCGCCGACTGAATTTGGCCCGCGAACTCAGTTAACGGGCGCCAACTAAGTCAGTCGGTATTTGGCGAAGCCCATGAATTGTACTTATATTTATACGGCGTTGTTTATACTGTACACTCAAGTAGGATAGCAGCTGGCAATTAAACACTAGGGTTTATGCTCAAATGAAATGAGCTGCAAAACTACCTTTTATTAAGCAAAATCGTTTAAGAAAAAGCAATTGTAGGATATACAGGCGAATCATTTGTTGAATAGTTCGATAAAAAAATTATTTAACCTCGTTGTTACTGGAGTACTTTCCCTGAATAATATATGCGTTTGTATTTTGTGTAGTGGAAACAACGATATTCTATCGCTCTAGACTCTTTGAGTTAGATTACATATCATTTTTTCGATATTGGAAACAGGGTTTTAAAGCGATTTTTAAAGTCGAAAACTTTTGACTTTCCTTTGTAAGGGGCTTTCCAGCTTTAAATACCATTTCATTAAGCGGGAGAATAAATGAAAGAAGAATAAAACCTAGCTAATAAAGCTCTAGGAGCTCATTTTTCTATAGCTTTTATAATTTTGTATAGACCCGTTTCGACTTTCGAATTTCGCCACTAGCATTCAGGTAGTAATATATTACTACCCCCCTTATTTTATTGATCTATATTTAGTGATGCTAAATAAGTGTCTTAAATAAAAATTCAATAATGCTTCTCTCGATTCCATAAAAATAAAAATTCAACACTCGCTCATTCTCACTGTTTTTCCCCTGCTAACCTCTTTCGCCTCCTTTCGTCCAGAATTCTTTGGATGTTCCGAACCCCCGGCTGGTTTCCCCCCGGGGAGTTTTCAATCTCTCCCTGTACAACTCCAATATATACTGGATTCTCCATTGTACTACCAGCTGTCGTGTTCGGCCTATCGTTAACATTCTACGTGTCCTTTCGACGCTCCAATAGGCCGTTTACGCCGTTTCCTCTAGCGGCGAGATTTCGTCCAATTTCATCCGGAAAGGAGGATGGCTGAGCGCCTCCACGCACAGACCAGGCGTAGGACCGGCTGTCCGGTCCCCCACTATTACTATTATATTATTCTAGCGATATTTCAGTCGCATAAAAAACTGTAGGTCCTCCTATATGAAATATACCTGCTCGGATTTATAGAAGAAACGTGACATTTCAAATTCTCTCTTTAATAATTCAGCGGGGTGTTAAATTGACCCGAAATATACTATTTAATTAATAGTTCGTAAGAATACAATCAATAAAGGAAATACAAAGAATTTATTTTATTTCAAATATCTTTGAGACCACGAAAAGGATAATTACACTGTTGCTTGCCTGAAGTACACATTCTTCTAATAAATTACTGATATCAGTTAATTGATAATATTGTTTGTAGTAGTAATTTCATGTTACGTTATTACCTAAAATACTGCAACTATATCACTGTATATAGATTGTATGTATGTCTAAATCGTGCTATCATATTACTTTCCAAAGGGGAGTCTATAACAAACTGAAACGAACACGACCTTAGATACAGATATGTGAAAAAAAGATTACCTTACTAGAAATGTGGCTATCCTTAGTTTTATTGTTCGTACTTTTTTTCTGGGTGGTATTTCGGCGAAAGTTTTACCCTCGGTACTGACCGAAAGACTGGTCTCGCGTCGCAGTAGAGATCGGCGATTTTTTCGGCTCCGAATAGAAAATAGAGACGGGCATAAACCGCGGGGTGTGTATTTTGGCACAATTATTGGAGGACGGGTGTGGTGGCCTCCGGGGCCAGCCTTTGGGAGGGGGGTTGATTATTTTGGTCGCCCGTTCAGACTCCGTCTCCCACACACGTGTCCTGCCCTCACCGACATGTTTTCACCTCCCAACAACGACTATAAACATTTTTTCGATTGTACCGGCAATGAAAAAAAATTCCCCTAAATTGTATTATGGCCCGGTTACACACAGGTCAGGGTCACAAGCGGTAATCCGGCAGAGTAGTTTTGTTGTTCGCTTTTGTGTTTTCCCTTCGTTTTTTTTCCCCCCACTAAATCCGAGCCCAATATCACTGTATTTAATTAAATCTAAGCGCGTATTTCGTCGCCTCTGTAATTTATATTCCATTAACAATATTGAACAACATTCCCCGTTGAGTACGGAATAAAATAAATCGGTGCTAGGGCTGCGTTTGACACTGACGGCCTAATTAATTAGTCCTGATATTTAAATTTTCTATTAAAATCCCGAATACTATAATTAAAATTGGTTAATTATGAAATTCGTGGCGCAATACTGTGTATGTTGTATAAGTGATTTTCATTGACGTTGATACTATACATCGCCCATTATATCTGTATACTTTATTTCGTCGAGGCATCTCCAGCGCGGACCAGGTGGATTCTCAGGTTTCGATTTGCGCGAGTCATTTATAGAAATGGCAAAGGTCCAACTATGCGCATCGTTTCCCGTTCAAAATTAGTCGTGTTCCCCCTCCTCTTCCACCCTCCGTTAATATGTTTCCCCTTCGTTATATTCATTGTCAGTTTGGACCAGTTTCAATGTACAGAGCGGGCCTTGAGATATTTTCTTTTCATGGGCGTGTTCGGAACCAGTTCCGCCTTTCCTTGGGACGGTAAAGCGAACCGACGGAAAATAAGAGTAGACACCTTAATACGAGTACGTCGCCATTAACAAGTTGGCTGCGATTATAATTTATATTTTTTCTACGCTCGTTCCTTCCATATTATAGAAACATCAAAATATTGTAGTTAACCAAACATTGTTGAATTAAAATAGTTTGTTGAATATCGAACATTCGAAATGAGACGATGACTACAGTCCTTATACCGACTAGTTTTTACTCTTCAAGCGACTTCAAGTCAACAAGTACTACTACTTATAGAAGTAGCGTTATAGAATCCGACGCGTGACCGGAAGTGGCTAAAAATTGAGGAGGAAAATTAAGCTCGTGGTAAAGTTCCAACCCTCGCAGACATTTCGCCCCACAAATACCTCAAGCGTATATTTACCTTGTTCCTATTACTGTTGTCAGTTTTGAACCGAGATGAAACTCTTAATGGGCTCATATTCTCATGCTCATATTTACCTTGGCGTTCCGGCCAATCACGACGTCGGCTCCGAAAGCAGAGAAAATATTTTTTAAACGGCAGTAACAGTCGGAAGTGAATTGCGATTCTGGACAGACGGAAAGTTTCATTATTATTGGGCTACGCCCGGAATTTACGTAATGAAAGTTGGCGCGCGCATTAGGCTAAATTCGAATTCGTCGAAGCGCTCAGAAATTCATTTTACCGAGAAAGTCACACAGGTTCAACCCCTTTCGGTTTGCTAGTCGGAATCGAACGGAATACAGAATCGGCTAGGATATAATGGGACATTAATAATTCCAAACTTTATTGTCGTTGAAATAGTACTGGCGAATAGAATTGGTTTATCGATAGGAATATTCCGAAGTGCACTGGCCCCTAGCCCATGTCGGGGCGGTCGCGATAGTATTCAAACAGAAATTAAATATTTACACCGAACATTGTTTTATATATTACATTCTATAAAACACACGAATTAATTTACTGTTTTAATATATCCTCATTTATAAAACTTATGAATGGAATGGAAAATGCTTCATTGGTTTTTCACTTTGAATCGACAACTCTCAAAAAAAACTTTCAACTACATGGAGAAAGTGCGCTCAGATGTGGACGTGGCCCGAAGCGCCAGACCTTTTTAATTGCTCCCCGATTTCGAATTCACTGGCCGTTTCACGGTCGTCGCCCTTCTATATAATAACCGTTCGCATTTCACTGTAGTTGAATAATAGTTTTCCAATTATTTGACGTGAAATAGATAGATACCGAACTTCAACTATTCGTCCGCTGCCGAACATTAGTGAGTGAATACAACCAATTCTTGAATCCGAAACGGCCGAAATTTAATCATCGGAGGAAAACTAATTAAAAGAAAAAGGGTCAACTGATCATTGTACTTTACATTTTGTTCGGTGACTAGAATAAATCTTTTTGGACGAGCATCCCCTCTAGGGTATTTTCAGCTATTGTCTTTTCTATAATATTGAGCCTAATATAACTCATTTCGTTTTAATTCAAAAAATTAGTTATAGTTAAGAACAAACCGATACAATTTATTAGTGGTTGATCCAATATCCTGGAAACCTTACCTCCTTGTTCAGTGAGGTGTAAGACTTCAGACGTATGGCTTAAATGTAGGTTCCCTGTCGTAGTTCTGTTCTGCGACTAGACAGTGGAGTATCGGGCGTAACGACAAGTTCTGAGACCCGTCTAGGTGTTGGTCTGCATCTATCGATTCCAGATCGGGTCAACGGTGTGGGGGCCTCCTATACATTATGCAAGGCCTGGTACGCAAACCCGATGTACGCTCACGGTACCGATAATACAAATGTATATCAGCGGACCAATTTCTGAAGTATGAATCAGAAACTATTCCTAGCTGGCCGCGTCATTGTTTCTGTTACTAATAGGCAGCCTACTGACTTGGTCAAGAAGCCAATGGAACTTTTAAGATACATATCTCTACATTTGAGTTTCAGTAACAAATCTGTATTTGTGAATTCTGAACTAATTGCCTCTTCTTCATAATTCTCGCCTAATCTTCATTAGGACCAGTTTCCCTCGTTTCCTCCGTCCCAAGTAGTAACAGGGGGGCCGGGAGGATTGTAGGTGACAATATTAAAAGTATTATCGAGGCTTGTTCTACTCGTCTCTAATCGAGAGGAACAATGCACCGGGTGGTTGGGAGGGGGCGGGGGTTAAAAAAACAGGGTTTGATTATTAAGGGTGTGCACTATCTGGTGGGGGGCCTTGGGGGTTGGAGGAGGGCCCCCCCCCCCGGTATTGTCCGTGTGGAGTGGGACCCGTTATCAAAGAGGCCCAGCCCCAAGTAGCCACTTCTGGGCGTGCAGCCATTGATCTCCGCCCAGTCACCGGCCCCTCTATGTTCCCACCACTAGACACAGAGCCGCCCCCACCGCCCCCCCCCTCTATACACAGCGTTTACTGTCGGCTTCGCTCCGTTCCACCAGTCCCACTAAACGGCCGACTCGCCCAATCGGCCCCTCCGCGATTGATTTGGCCCATTCGTTAGGCAAATGAAAATAACTATGGAAACTCAATTATTACTATAAACGAGGGCACGTATAAATATCGACGCAAGGCAAAAAATCGTAAAAAAACGAAAGACATGGGAATGGGAACAAGAGAAAGACCGACCTAACCTAGAGTCTAGTAATTTCTTGTACCCTACTCCTCTTATTCTTGATCACCTGTCTTATTAATATGACTGCCGATGCAGCAAACCTCTCACCACTGTGATGAAGCTGGATGATACCTGTGAAAAATCAAAGCTGTCTTTCAGGAGTCGGAAAAGTGATGATAATCCAATACTATTGGGTTGACAACTAAGTAATTGAGGAATTCACCAACAAGCGGTGTTGTACATATTTTTAAGTACAACATCTTTGCACAGATAAGATTCTTTGATGCGTTATTATTTGGTCCTTTCTGAAACATTCGGTATCAAAATTACATTGACCAGTTGAATTGTGTCTGTGTGTATAAAAAGCTAAAACACGGTGAACCGAAGTGAGCGTTTGCGTCACATTTCGCTTTTTTATTTTCGCAAAGGTGTTAATGCCTCGCGGGCTCATAAAAAGGTGTACGCTGTGTACAGTGATTAAGCCTTAAAAGAACGGCAGTGTCAGTACCGGTTCGCGTAATTCCGGTCGGGGGATTTTTCATTAAAAGACGAGGAGCGCTCTGGACGTCCAGTGGAGGTCGACGATGACCGAATAAAGGCCATTCTTGATTCAGATCACCATAGTTCGACAAGAGGCATTGCAGAGAAGCTGAATGTATCTTATACGTGCATTCAAAACCATCTACAGCTTATCTGTGCAAAGATGTTGACGTACTTAAAAATATGTACAACGCCACTTGTTGGTGAATTCCGCAATTACTTAGTTGTCAACCCAACTAATGGACGCTCTGAGGAGTACAATTGTTAATCTATATTGTTACAAATCCTTGTTGCCACAATGTTGTGTATTTTTTACACAGTAGATTCATTTTTGGCGTACCTCACTCACGGGTATATGGTTCAATACAAATATTGTACTTTGTATCGTACTGAGTAAAGCTAGAAGTCCGTGTGGCGTGTCTTTGTGGTACAGTTCGACCGGGATCCTGGAGTCGACTGTTTTCTTTGCGAAACGAGCACTCGAACCACCGGAAGCCCCACGTGAAATACTTTTTGCGGTTTTGCATATTTGCAGAGGGGCCGAAAGAGATATAGGGTATCGGACTTGGGGCGGGATGGAACTAGGTAAAATTATGTTAAGGGGCGCGGCAAGAGCGGTCGGTCTTAGGGATGTTGGCGGAAAAAAAGGTAAAGTTGACGAGGGTAAGGATGCCTGCGGTGGACGCGGCCCCCACCCCCCAACCGCGATATGACTTACAAAATGTATTCAAGTATGGCGTCACTATCCGAAAACCCGGCGGGGGATGTTTGAACGTGACTCGAACCCAGATAGAGGGCGGCCTTCGCGCGGACTTTCTCAAATCTGTAACCCCAAAAATAAAATTTGGACTGCCAGTTTTATTTTTTCCCTCTGTGGGGAGGGATGTTTCTGCCTTACGATGAATTTACGAGACAAATATCCCTTAGAAGAAGACATGCCCATTTCAGGGTTCTAAGCAGTTTTATGCCCCTTATCGTTTTGTATGACGCAAACACTTAGTTAAAGACAGTTTTCTTCAGTATAGAAACTAACTATGTACAATAAATGTATTGATCTGAATTTAATTCATTCTGGAAAATGTGGATCCATATACCCTGAACGCATGTTAAGTATTGGGGAAAATCTTTTGTTCCTGTAATGCCTTTATAACGCTTATATTTTGTGGGTGTTTGTTTCTTCTCTACCAACCAACAGTGGGCATATAGGACGCCGTTAAGTCCGATAAAACTCTCGGCGGCGGAGAGTCGTTTTGACTGATATCCTCTCGCGTGGATTCGTAACAACTGTTCGTGACCTGCGACAATAATTCCAGCGTAATTCTATTAATTTCACTCAACCGCGATACGGGCCTTATAATGAGACTGCGCATGCAATGGGACAGAAACGAACGAGCGTGGGTGGCGCTAAGGGGGGGAGGGGGCGATCGTTCAATTTATTTACACCTTGTTAACAGCAACTGGAACAGCTTGCACAATATCGGCCTCCCTCTGCACCAAGCAGAAAGATATTTATTAGTTTCAATTAAAATTAAAATCGTATTTAAGACGAATTATTGAGGAAAAATGTCGCACCATTTAATTCCAATTCTCGCAGAGCGTTTTAAAATGAGATTCTCGAGGAACGTGACCGGCAACGGAATCGGTCCGGGACTGAAATGACTGAAGTGATTCATAATGTTTCGTGTATGGCATGAAAGAGAAAATATTTGATCGTTCGTTTTGGTCAGGTCCCAATTTAAAATATTCAGCTATTACAATTTATGGCCGGATAGAGTAAATATCAATTGCGTAGCTATACGGGACTTTATTCCCTTTATTGGACCTATTAATTGGCAGATATTAAATATATATTTAATCTATATTCAGCACTAATACTAGAACCGCGTTCAGTGAAAGGGAGAAAAAATTAAAACAACGTAGCGTTTTAATTGATAAAATTCGTAGATTTTTTTTAAACATTTTACTTAATCCTCCGGATTCATTCGATCCTTTCCACCAGCAAAGTAGCAACAGGTCAAATAATCGTGGAAGTGTGATATTTCTCCCCTTTTCGGCCTACGCAATCGATAACATATTACCGCTAATTATAGGCTAGTAGTTGAAAGGGATACATTGCATGGCTGTAACCCGATCGTGTTACATTCTGTACAGCGGTACACGGTTTTTTCTTTAATAATAATTCTAAAAATCCGTTTTTTCACTTACCGCCACCCCGTTATTATAAAACGCGCGGAATCGCGTTTATAAGGCCCGAGCGCCTACAAACGCGCACAGAAACAATGAAAAAACTTAAAATAATAGGGCAATATAAGAAAATCGTTTATTTAATGCTCCCGGCTATTCCAGCCAAGTTTTTCTGGTGCGAGTCAAAATAAAGATTCGAAAACAAATTATATAGCACTCACACTATTTGACTAGTGTTTATTAATTAAAAATATAAAGATACGTTTAGTTATATTTGAAAATTAATTAGAAGTTTCGTGTCTGGGCTACTGATTCGTTCGTAGTGAATTTACTACAGTGTTTGCGCAGTAAATGACATTCATTTTATTATAAATTATTTAATAAAAAAAATTATTCATTTTGAATTGTCATTATTTAAAGTACCCATAACATAATGATCTACTTTAAATATTATTTTAAGATATATTTCTTAAGTGCCCCGAAAAAACCTTGTAGTTCTAAGGGTTTCGTGACTCGACAAAGTTTGATTACCACAAATCGCAGGAATCGCGAGTGTATTTGGTCTTTAAGGGGACTCCAGGGTTTATAATTTGCTCAGTCCTCAATTGGATTTGATTAAAATTAATATTTGTTATTAACCCTGTTAGTCTTTGAAGGTGGCGCTGAGTAGTGAACGCCGTATGATTAAAAAAGTATAATATAATGTGGGGATGCAAAGGAGGGTTAATGCTGTTATTCGGCAGTTCCACCGGGTCGTGTAGGGGAATGAAGCGGGCTAAGCACGGTCTCTATTTGCAGGTTGTTAACATAGACGGCGAGGGAGGGGGGGGGTACAAGGTGTCTGTCGGGCGTGGAACGTGCCGCCCCATCCCTCCATCCCTCCCCCACTCCCCCAAAGCATCAGGCAGGACTTCTCTTAGGCTTAATTAAATTCTTCAGCCCACTCCTGGGCCCTGCAGTTATGCCGCTAATTTGACGCCGTTTTTGTCTCTCCTCCGAGTAGCTGCTCCTTCGCCCCCCCATCATCCCCCTTCGATTCGGCCTACTGGGATCCGGTTCCAGCCCACTTTGTTCGGAAATGATAAGGCGTGTCCTTCGGTAAATTTTCAAGAATCTCGGACGATACCTCTTCAGGTGATTACTTTTGGCCCAACACTCGATCGCGAATATATCAATTTACGACAATCCGAAACTGTTACTTGACAACAGCTACAACAAACTATTTTCAACCTCGATTCTCGAAAGGCAACTCTATTCCATAATTAGGGCCACAATTCTAGGCAGATGAAGAATGTTCATAATAGCTGATCATAATCTCTCTAATGTTCAATTGTGTGGAAAACTGGGTAGTTACAAATAAATATTTGTCTACCTATTCAGGAGTTAACAGTATTTTCAAGAATACCTACTTCGAGACATAGAAACACCAGAAAAGATCATGATTGTTAGGGGATACTTGGTTTTAACGGGCGCTTTTGATCGTTAACCTAATATTAAGTCCCTTCTATTTGTACATGCACTTAGCCAGAAGTAAAATGGATTTATAAATGTTTTTAACATAACCCATAAATATTTTTATCATGTCTTGTAGGCTTGAAGGACGTTGTGCTTCATTGTAAATATTTGTTGAGATATAACGTCACCAAAACTGTCCGTCTCATTCATTATTTATTAATAATTATCAGCTCTTCTGGCTTCAGTAAAATGTAAAATACCAGGTCTTGAAATTTCAAATAATCGAATTTATCGTTACTTTACTCAAAGTTAGAGCTTTCCTGTTGAATTTGGAAGTAAATCTTCCAGATATTAATCTAAATAGGGCGTTTTTCGGCGGTCGATTATTTATGCCGACCTGATTTTTGGGAAAATAATTTTTCGGCCATGTATCTTTTCAGTTTTCCTCGTTTCCTCTAAAAATTCTACACCTTCCTGGCGGCGCTGAAAAAGGTGCCTGCGCAGCGTTACGGCGGCCCCTATTTATGACTGTGCCCCATTTGTATACGCTAATACCCTCGCATACATACTGTACGCTGTTGTATGCGTTAGGGAGGGAGGGGGGAGGGTGGCCCTTTACTTAAGGGTAAATTTATTTAGGGCATACCCGGGGAAACTAAGCCCTGACTACGAGTAGCGTAAAATATTCAGTACAATTCATCGGCGTAAACAAGCGCCAGTTAGATTTTCATAATTATAACATCAGTAACGCACTATTCTAATATTTAGTCCATGACAAAATATGCAATTCTTTCGCAATGATTTTTTTCAGAAATGTACGATACACGTCGAATGATTCTACCTCGTTATTCCGAAGCATTCACTCCAATGTTCTATTCAATGTTAAACGTCGACCGAATGATACATTGGCATTCTCATTATGTCTTCTGGCAATTTTGTGAAAATGTTGGGAAATTTTTCCCCGTTTCCGAGCAAATCACCCCGCGTCCCTGTCCGGCCACGCGGAGGCCACAGCGTTGTCTACTGAAGCTGGAGAAAACCTCAATCCACTTGATCGGAGATGGGTGGGAAAATAACAATCGAGCGAATTGTTTCTATCGTCCTAAGATTCGGACGGTAATAAAATGAGCTGGTCGCGTGATGAATTTGAGAAGAAAAATGAGATTGAAGTAGGAGTTGGTCATATTTCTTCTGGAAATTGTTTCTTGCTCAGATCCCCCGATAGGAAAATGCCTATAATTCATTTCCGAGCGCCGTTATGTGTCCGGTTTTATCGCCGGGTCCCTCTCGAGATGAGCCCCCAGCAAACAGGAGGGAGGACGGGACCAATTCCGGAATTTGAAGAAGTGGCGACTTGAGAACGATACGGCCTCGAAATGTGGACTTGCCGGGACTTGCGGCTATTGAAAAAGGATATAAAATATCTTCCCCAAGGGCGTCACTACAGAACCCTACCGGCGTCCTCAAAATGGATTTTACGATCCTCTGTGACATATCTGTTACAAAAACAACTTGTACTAAACAAAGAACAACGACAAAAGTACAAGCATTCATATTATAATGAAATGAATACAGATTTCAATGTAAAATTCGATGTTTTGTTACCGTGTTCAATTCTCATTATTGAACACGACAAAATATACCGTTAAACCATTAATGACGGGATATTTGCGATGTCCCTTGGCATTTCTGAGTTATAACAAGTACAACTGGGATTGTATGATATACACACAAAAGTATGTTATTGTCACAAGAAGCCATATGGTTATCACTACGATAGCTCTTTCCAAATCTCATCCAGATGAGTTTTATTGCTCGGAATCATCACACTTCACTTGTGTTCATGTTTTTCGGTAATTAGCAAATCTGATTGTTAACCGAAAAATCACAGACGATCCTGAAGTCGTTAACACAGGCAGATTGTGTTAAGTTTAGAGTTGAATTATTTTCATCGTTTTCTGTGTGAAAATATTGGCTAATGTCCGGGGTTAAATCCCCGTCCTGTTGAAACCGGGATGGACGGAAAGTGTCAAAATGAGAGGGTCCCCTGCCAGCCACAGTACCGAAATTCCTTCGAAAACTGGAGAACCTGTGGGTCAATCGGGTTCAAAACGCCCCCCAGCCTTTTATGAAAGGCTCCCATTCTTGTACCGCCTTTGTTCGCCTTTAATTACCCGGCCGCCGAACATCGCCTTCGCTGGAAATTGGAAAGTTATTTATATTTTATGAAAATCCTAGGCTTGCAGTTTATAGCTATTTTCTCCAAACAGTATAAAAGAATTAATTGAGCTATTTTAAGAAGCCATATTTTACATATTTACCGTAATTTTATATCGAAATGGACCACTAAAATATTGATTTCACTCCGGATCGTATAATTAGACAGGAAACGGGCCTAGGCAGAAAATATAAAAGCCTTTTCCGTATCTCAGGATAAAGGAACGCGGCGAAAATATTAGCTATGCCAGGTAATATATTACTTGGAGCGTGTGTTTGGGACCGCCCATGTTTTCTTGATACAGTAAATAATGCCGGTGTATATAACAAAGAGACCGGGCTAAAAGCAAGTCGGGAAATCTGCTAAAGGAACGGATTTCGGTAAAATAGGAAGCGAACATCATAAAATACCGCAACCGGTATTATAAAAAAAATATAATTCATTTGGTGTCACACGGAGAATATATTATCCGGCTTCCTTACACGCAGTTTTCCCCTGTTGCAGAGTACTGTTCTATCTAAAAATGTCTACATTATTATCTATTTGTTTTTCGCGGGAATGGTATTAAATTTATGAATTTCGTTATCGAATAATATCCAGAAAAGAAGTTTAACATTGGGACGCTTTTCATAATCGTAATTACCTGAGTATTTGAACGCAATTTTACTATCTCAGTTTGCCACTTCTTTCGTTATAGTGTCGGCCTTGTTTGAGCCGGAAAATTTAAGGGTGATGGCGAAGAGTATATTCAGTCTACGCTAGAGACCTTAGTAGTCGACAGTTGGGTTAGAAACAGAACGTGGTCCCGTTAAACTTTCCGACAAATTCGTGTTCCTCCCGTTCTCATAACTTACTGTCTCCGGTCGTTCCCTCGCCGGGACGTTTTACCGATGGCGACTTGGGAACGGCCATAAATATAAGTGATCCCCGTTTCCCGAAACCGGAATGATTGTTTTACCGTTCCGAATACCCAGTGTGTATTATGAAGAGCTCCCATTCAGAGCACGGCCTTGTCACAATCCACCAGTCTGTCATACAACTCGAGATCGATGCTTTCCATTTTAGAATCCTCTTTTCTTCTACTGGACAGAATACTTTTCATTTTAAACTTCCGACTGAGTTATTGTTTCATCTCCTATAAAGAGATTTCTTGGGTTGTTTTATCATAGAAAACAATATCGTTGTATACTGGTCCCAATTATGGATTTTGACAATAATTTGAGTTCACTAGAATGCTTCCAAAGGAGAATAAGAATCTTAATCATGCAACCTTAATAGGCTGTAGCTGAACACTCACTGTCAACTTAGGTCATAAAATAGAATTTGAAAAGAGGACACAAATCCTGTCCAGGGAAAACAACTATTATGAGACATAGGTTGTAATATTAGCAGATGTTAGGTTGGGTTAGGATTAACGACACCTCACATCCGCACATATATTGAACCCAAAGTTGATACATTCTTCAGTCGGACCCTGATGATGGTAAGAGTTGCGAAACGTCGGAAGCGGACAACACCCGAGAGGGCCCCTTTCCCTTGGAGCCCACTCCAATGTTTAATTTTGAACTTAAATTTCATTATTAAATAAGAGGAAGCCGTCTGCCCACTGATCGGTATGACATGGCGGAATTGGCGATGGTCATAGCCGGGACTTGTAAATAAAGTAAGGCTCCCCTTTATGCGCCGTACACATTAGAATACAGAGGCCGTATTAGGGAAAGCGGGTATTCGTATTCCGCGCTGTGTTTTCATTGTTTAGTTGTGACAGAATGTTACCGCGCTTAGCTTATCGCGTCGTGAAGGGGTCCAGCCTGCGCATACCTTTTTGTTAAGTACCGGCAGATCTGGCCGGTGTTCGCGCTCTGTGGCCACTCACTTACAAACGACGCCGTGAATACAAAACTTACACTCTTCTCGCTCCCATCCAACCGTCATATAATGAAGCCGACCCGCCTATTTTCCCTTCCCGTGTCACGTTCGAGTTCGAATAAAAAATAGAAAATTTCCCTCCTTCTTGTTCGTCCGGCCGACCGGGGTCGGAAAGGAGCGTTTATCAAAAGTTTCAGGTACATTCCGATCTAACAACTCAAAATGGAGGCGGCCTCGAATTTACTTTCTTGCGGGTACGCGACGTGTATGATAAAGGAAAATTCTGCGGCGGTGTTCTTAGAGTTTTCTGAATCGAATTTACTGTCGCAAATTAAACTTATCGGCTTTCTGCATTTCCTCTGCAGCCTCGAAATAATTATTTTTTAGTGCACAATCTTATATGTTATCGGTGCAATTAATTTAAGTATTGTCCTTATATGGTTCTCATGATTAACAACTGGGGACAGTTTCCTAACTTGTTATTCTAGACAGAGAAGATCTCCGGGCCAGTGGCGTCTAAGCCTCACATTTACGAGTGTAGCGTACATGCGATATTTCGGTTAATATCGGACGGAAGCCGGGGAGAAATATAAAATAATTAAAGCCGGCGGAAAGTACAAAACGAAAGTGTTTCATTTCGGGATGGGTTCGGGGGCGCCAGAATAAAAGTCCGGCGACCCCATCCGACCATTCCTTAATCGGTTCCGCGTCCTAACAAAGTTAGTGGGGACCCCCCCTGCCCCACTCCCAAATCCGCACCGAAATTCTACCCAGGATTGTCTCGACCGTGCCGGGAGGGGTTCAATTTTCCGGAAACAGCGTATAAATGTACCCCCTCCTACCTTCCTAGCCCCCGACTCCGTCCCGCGGAACGGAAATTATACCCAGAAGTGAGCGGTAGGGGCGGAAGAGGCGGCGGTGAGGGCGCGCGGGCGGGGGGTGGCGGCCGACAACTAGTTAAAAACTTAGCCGGGGGAATGGACTTTAAGTTGGGGGAAGTGAAAAGGGGACGACCGAACCGAGAGGGCCCCAATGAAATAGGAAACCTATACAAGTTGGACACTTAGGGCCAGGGCGAGGGGGCCACCCCTACACAATACCCGGACAACAAATCCGGTTGAACGCTCGCCCCCTCACCCCCCGCCCTCAATTTCAATTCGGGCCGCGAATCCGATGAAGTCTATTCATCTTTTTTTCCCTTTCTTCGAATCACAACTTCATTACAAGACATAGGAGTTACGGTGAAAGGTAGAGTTAACATAAGAATAACGTTAGCGTTAGGAAAAGTGACGGCTAAAGGACTTAATCGAGCAGCAGTAAGAAATCCAAAGATAACAACATGCTCTATTTTTATGAGGGACAAATATGATTGTAACATGATTGAATGTCGCATTGTTCTCTTCGTGATTTAATTTGCACGAATATATAATCCGACTATTTGTTCCGAAGATTGGGTTGTATATATTTCGCCTCTAATCTAGCCCTACTATTTTTTTTTAACCGCCGGCCCCTCTCTGTCTCTCGCGCTAATGTTGTATTTGAGTAATGAAAGACGCAATTTGTCAGGAGTCCGGCATTGCCCAAAATTACGCCTCCAGGGTGGTCATCAGCGCGCCGTAATTCGGGCCATTACTTTAACCTCCCAAACGGGGATAATAAAGGATCTATTCTCCCTCGTGAGTCGCTAAAACTTTTCGGCCAATCTCTGAAATGCTCTAAAAGAAATATTTATATATTACAACGAATTACTTATATTTTATAATGGAATAATATTCCGGCGTTGAATATATTTCGTTAAATGATTAAAACTTTCCGTCGCGATGTTCGCAATAACAAACCGTAATGTAAGTTGCGACCGAGAGAAACAGAATTCTGCCGCCGAAGGTGTTAATTGGGGGACGATTATGGTCTGGGATTGGTGGTGGGGGGCGGCTGGTGGTTTAGGATGGCCCAGAGGGGGATGATTTTTGACACGGGAGCTCCCCCGCTCGGGGTCGGCTAATTAGAGGGGGGCCGCGGCGCTCTCTAATCAAAAGTCAATTAAACACGGCACAAAGTCGGATTTCCGAGCCGCCCCCCTACCTACACCCCCCCCAGTCACCCCTTACGCGGTCTACCGCCCGTTCCCATTCCCTCGGTCATGTAATTCTGCAAGTTTGAAAACGGTTCGGCATTCATTTTCAACGCCGAGTCCCGCTCACGTCTCCGTATTCTGGCGTTTACGGGACGTTTTAATTGTGCACGCCGACAGAACTGTGGCGAACTCTGTAGCCTCGAAATTCCATTATGAAGGTTCATTTCCCAGTAAAATAATAGCTACAAGCGCGACTCTATAATTCAGTGGCTAAGGGACGTGGACAAATCATGGGGTCAAGTGCGGCTCCCATAAAAATTAAAAATTGTTTCTCACGAATATTCTTAAGCTCGACCAAGAATGTTGTTGCTAAGATTGTTTGCGTACACAATAAAATGTACGTACGTAAAGAGTAGAAATACTCTCGGTCATACTAATCATTGGAAGTACTACACACCGATCTCGATATTGGCCGGTGACCGTCTATTCGGAGAATTATTAATATTTCATTAAAACATTCTTGAGTTTTGAGCTTCAAAGGCATATACTGCTAGTTCCCGTATGCTACTTATGTTTATTTGGGGCCCCGTCCTCGATTTTAATAACGTGCGAGGCGGGGTTGCGGGAGGGGGGTGACGGTGAGGGTGTGTGTGAGGGGGTTGTTGGAAGTTGTTATAAATCAAATCAGCGGGGGGCGTTAATATTCATGTGGCGTCCGCGTAGGGGCGGCGGCGGGGACGCCTCCCCCGACCTCTTCGGATTAGCCTGTCCCGGTTTTATTCGGCCGGCGATTCGCCAACACCGAAACTTTCCTGCACAATCGGACTACCCCGTCGGGGGTTAATCATACGGGGGGTCGCACCGCCTACTCCGGCCGATCACCCGGATATCACCCTCAAAGTTAGTCCCTCCCACACTCTGTCTTTTAATCAGCCCACCCGGCAATAAATCCACGACTGCCCCAATTATTCTTGAGCCAATCTACCCTGGAAACATAAGTTTATTAGTATGTCCATATTTATATTGTACGGTATTTCATTCTCCTAGTTCTCCGGTCGTGGAGGAAAAGGATGTCCGCGTTGATCACTGAAGAAACTGTACTCTAGAAGTAAATATCTCATTATGATTCTTAATTTTTTTAAAAAACCCGTTGTCTACGTGTATTAGGCCGAAGAACACGTTGGGTGCTCTAGTATACCGTGGCGGTACCGTGCATTATTATGATACATACTAACATTCTTATGATCCAATTAGCCAATTGACGCACGATGCGTTATAGAAAATATGGGATGCTATGTGTGGCGGCGATACTAGTTAATAGCCGTTAGTTCTTGCCCTTTATAAACTTCGGTAATTAGTTGCATGACGGTACCTTGCATCTAACTAACTTGTACCGCTACAAGGATCGTTTCCGTAAAGCCGTTTTCTTCCACCTCTCGATTAGCCTTATTCCGGATTAGTAAGTAGAAGTACGGAAGTTTGCTCAACAGGAAAAGTCGCAGCAACGGTATTTGTTGTAGGAATTTATAGAAACTGCGTGGAGGAATCCAAACAATGATAAGATTTTCAAATTAGTATCAGGAAACTTTTCCTAGCCTTTTGATATAAAATGAATGCATCCGTGGAGAAAAAATATGTAACGAATATTATTATATTAGGAGGGTTTAGTCCTCTTTTTCTCAGCTCAAATCCTTTTCTATAAAAATTACCTTTTTACATTAAATCATTTTTTTAAAAATTATTCTCGTTTTAATATTATGATTAGTGGCTTAATATGGATTCAACTCTGTGAAAGGTTTGCATAATACTCGAAATGAATACTCAACGACGATAGTTCCCTATTAGGAATCTTCGTACTATTAGAGATCAGTTACGCATAGAATCGAATCCTAGTCTTACGACCACGAAAGACTGTCATGTAGGTCAAGGTTCTTGAATTGCCGCCCTGGCCACGGTCGAACCTGTACCTTCGCCCTTGAGGGACTGTACCAGATCAAACCCCTGTTGCCCGGGCAACGGGGCGAGAAATGGATACGGGGGCCGGCACAAAGCTGGCCGCCAGACGTTTCAGGGCCCTGCCGCTGACGTTATGCGCGCCGGCGGCCCTTAGCTCACCGATGATTAGCCCTTACCGGCCCCTTCGCTGTCCACGGCCGCCCCTCTCTATCTCTCTTTAACTCGAGAACGTATAGCCTTCATTCACCCCCTTGAATACCCACCCCCTCGCGAAAGTGACAACCGCTTGTCAGCCTTACGTCATTTAATACTGTAATCTCGGCTGTGATGATAGTTTTGTTCGAATGTAGAAAACACCTACAGCCTATAATAAAACACTAAATAAACAGTAATGCAGGGACTAACCTTGGGATCGGAACAAAGGTGCCAATATTGGCTAATATATGTACACCTAAAATAAGATGGACACTAAATTTGAATTAGAATCCAACCAGGAACTAATGGTCAGATCATTAGTACATCAGACCATTAGCCCTTTAGAATTTATATCTCAGTGCGCTATTTTCTATATTCTGTTGTCCTGAAAAATGTATCGATCAGTTCAGGTATATCTTGATTTTTTGTTTGTGTGTATTCAGAAAATTAATTGAATATCTCATTAATCTTTAAGGGTCCTTAGCCTAACCACCAGGTCCTACGAAGCATAAGTACGCAATTACGTAATCTCAGATTTCATCAGCTCATCTAGGTTTCCTTCCGTTAATATCACGTGGACAATTCAATTTAATCTCGCCTCTTATCTTTCTTAGACTTAGCAGAATGTCTTATTTTTCAAAATTGCTTCTAATATTAATATTTAGGTAGTATAAACCCAATATAGGGCTAAATAAATACAATAAGAAAAATTAGTCGCCAGCTCATAATTAATTTGAACAAAGTTAATTTGGTCTTAATTATTCTATTGTGGTAGTTATAAGACGAAATATTTTGATTTGATTTTGTATAAAGATTCTCGTCGTATCTCTCGCGTGACCCAACGCCGTTTTGCTTTCGTCGCCGGTATATTTTAACGACTTTCCTTTCTCATCCATAATATTTATTTTTTTACCCCATTTACTTATTTACCTTTTGACTAATAAACACGCTTCGCTCTGCCGACGTCACGGAACTAATTGGGGACGACATCGTCGTATTATCGCCAGTGGACGTGACGGGGTACCGTTTTGTGAGGACAGAACGAATTACGTTGCCATAAATTTTATACCGCTTTTCTTTTCGCCTCCGTTTCCTTTTGCAAAGCACTCCATTAATACTTCAGCGTCACCGGAGGACAGGACTCGGATATAATTTTCAAGATCGGAGAGAAAAAAATAAATATAATAATAAGAAAACTGAAATTTAGCATCAGTAATTCTGATTAATATATCGTTATGTCCCAGCCTCTGTATAGCATTCTGAGATTATCACAGTGACTCTGTGTGTTCTGTTAGCACTATTAGAATTTATGTCGCTAAATTTAGCCGATGGTCGAAGACATACCTACTCGATTTAGTTCGACATATATCAAGCGAAATTTACAACATGCTCCCAGGTATTAATATACGGAAAGAAGTTTTGTTTGTTATTGGGCGCGAAATTATGGGTGCTAATTGAGCGAACCTTTTATTTCTTCGCGTTAAATTGGAAGTGAGAGAGGAGAGAGAGAGAGAGAGTGAGGAGGTAGGAAATAGGATGTCTTTGTCGATCCGGGTCCCCGCTCCACTTGTTCGAAATGGGACTTTGAAAGAAAGTAGATAAAATGAAGCTCATTAATTGAAGAGCTGGGACTTTTGGGGGGGGGGTGTGGACCGCGCGCCATCAATCTAAATCAAGGAGAGGGGCGGGGGATGGCCCCGGGGGCAAAAAATTGATTCAATCACAACTCGGCGGGTTAGTCACACTCCTCGTCCCTTTTTGTCTCCCCTTTCGGCTACGGCCATTTTTCAGTTTCTTTTCTCATCCCCCGCCCTCCTCCTCCCTCCTCCCTTCGCCCGCCACTCTCCCTCAAGCCGCGCTCATAACTAATTTACGATTCGGTGGAAAATTTGTCTTTTTACGATATAAAAGCGACCTTCTTCTTCTCCCCCCCCCTGTGTATATAACTCATCGGAATTCCCCCTTAGCGGAAATGCCTTCATGAAAAACTCGACACAATAATTGAAGAAAGGGTCGTAAATTATAGGTCTTTTCACGATGCAAAGCTCGGATAACGAACGCATCGAAATTCAAATATCTAATTAAAGAAACTGAAATTGAACCTTGTATTCGTTGAAATGGAAGTACAACTGAATAGAATAATTTTGATAAATTCTTGTTATAATAAAATGAAAAGCATTTTAACGATGAATAGCGTCAATAATTTCAGTAGGACTCACATTATAACAGATGAGTGAACAAAATCTGGTAACTTACTTTGTCTATTATGGGATCAACCGAGACATCCAAATCGAAAGTCCTTCGAACCATCCTGAATGATCCCCACTGTGTTTCCAATTACTATTTATGACCGAGTCATAAAATCCGGTAGAATCCCCGTTTTTCTGCCCCCCCCCTCTCCCCCTAGGCGGCTTAAATATCATGAAAAACAATGTCACGACAATACTTAAATCGATTGCACCTATAAAATTGTTGATTATTGATTGTGGAATAAAAGAAATTGTGGTTAATTTCTTTTATTGTATTATGCTACTCACCTAAATCACAATGGACTCATTAAGTTATTTTCGATAGCATTACTCCTTCCCAGACCGAACAGAGAGACGTGTTGAGCTCCGAAGTGATTTTTGTATCCTTTCTCTTCTCAATTTAACGAATTCAAATGTGATTTTTATGCGAACATTCCTTGTCTTAAGTTACACTTGACGTTGTCGGAGGAAATAAAGGAGGAATTTTTATCCGTTTTCTTTCAAACGTCCCGTCAACCTAATCGCGCCTATAAAACGGGCTATTATTCACCGTTGATTGGGACAATTCGTCGGAATGTGTTTTTCTCTTGTCTTTTACGCCTTTCGGAAAGGGTCTGGAAGGAGGGGCGGGGGTCTATATTTTGTGAAGGGCGCTTTTCACCCCTTTTATGTGCCTCGAGTCCGGCCCGATGGTATTGTTTGTTGTCGGGCTCTCTATTCCAGACCGGTAAAAATCTTTATCGGCTTCGGTGTCGATCACACGGCCAAAAACATAGGACTAAAATTTAATCTACCCTACGAAAACCATTTGACCTCCGCACTGCCTAGCCCTTGTGGTATAAGGTGGAAAATTTATGTGTGCGGCAATGACGTTGCGGGACTTTATAAAGGACTTTGAAGCATGAAAATCAGAGCGGAAAGCTCGATTTTCAAAATGATTCGTGTAATCTCCCCGCTACTGCTCCCCGGTACGCTGTTATGTATGAGCGGTGATACGTCGATTGAAAGCGTCTCACGCTTCGACGGCTGGAGATTTCCTTTGAATGTCTTTTGTAAACGTTCGTCATTATTGTCTTGCTGAAAATTGAGAAAATGCCTCGACATGATATCGCGGTGAATACAACGGTTACCCTTGACGGTAAGCCGCCCATATCGGGCGTAAAAGGACATTACTGAGCTTACGATGTTGGGAATCGAAAAACTTGTAGATTTCAATTAAAATTTAGTTTACGCGAGAATACACTATAAAATAAAATCACACTTTAATTCGACTTAAGCTATTTCAGTCAATATTTCAGTTTATTCGGCTGGTTTCCGGCGTTCTGAGATATTGTCAGGCCGGCGTTTCGGACGCTCAAGCGTTATTGCCTTCTGCAGAACATCCAATATCGGCCGGTGAGTGAAGCCCTATGTCAATGGGTTTTGAGTATACCGGTATGTCGCTGCATCCCTTTGTCTTCACCCCCTCTGCCTGACCCACATACCATTTCGTTCAGTACAACAAGTCGATATTTGTCCCAGCTGCTCGTTGTCGACTCTAAACGAGTTCCGATAAAGTTTATACATTCTGTATTCGCATTAACGGGGAGAATTAATTTTATAAACGGCAGTATACTGTCTGAGATCCGTTAATTTAATGCTACTCCTGTTCAACATTTAACGGGGGAAAATTACTTACTACTACCGAGTTAACTAATTGGTATATTTAATTTCAGGAAGAACATGTCAAACCTGGAGAAGTTCCATTACGGCATATCCAAACACGAACTGTACAAGAAATCGGACCCCCTGGTTCCGAAACTTCTCAGGGATCTGGCTGTCGGAAAGATCCTCCATGTCGGTGAGTGAATTCCTTATATTTATTATTAAATTTCACAAGAACCTGTGTTATCTATCTCTGACTGAAAATTACGGAAGGCCTAAAGAAAGTCTAAAGCGGAAACATTTTTTTAAAAAACTGTTATTTCAAATTTTTTCGATTCGAAAAATTCGTTGAAATTAACACTTAAGAATAATTTAAGGAAGCAAGATACTTGCATTATTACCGTAGGGTGGTTATATTTAACCACCGAATGGTAAGCTACGTGGGCAGTAGACGACTACCAGTTTTAAGGTTCGAAATTCCAGTAAATAGGTCCATAAAATAGTGTCCCTGTGGGCGCCGTTTAATTCATTTACTTTTTCCTAGTTTTTTGCCCCGATTTCGAGATAACCGATACCGCCGAGGGGAATCCGCTCTTCTGCTCCAAATGAATGTCCGCACTCCGCAGGGACTAAACTATTTATTTTCCCCGCCCCCTCTCGGCCTCTCGGACCTGAGCGAATTCCTAAGTTCGTCGGCCAACCCACCGCCCCCGCCTATATTTCACCCCGTGATTGAACCGACCCCGCTATACCAATCGCATTTCGGATATTTATAGCTGTTTTTTACTCCGCCTTATTTAAATATTTTCCCGGCTGTTTGTTTTTCCCGTGGACGAAACATTTTCACATTTCGTCGCTTTGCATTGTTAGTAGCACGTTATCGGGAATGTGAGATAGGCATATTGAAGGCTACTGAAGATCCGTTAGTATAAACTCGTATCAACCATATATGTTGCTCACCGAGTGTATCCAATATATTTTTTTGACTTATTATAGCCCAATACATCGAGTCGATTTTTGAGAGTTTGATAATATATCAATATATCAGTTACTAGAAGTTCCATTGTTTTGGAATATGAAACCAATTTTTCCAAAAGTATAATTCCGCAGAGGAATTGTGCGCTTTGATTGTACGGTTTCAAGAATAAAATACATTTTATGGAGTGATTTTATGTACCAACTGAACACGTTAACGTCCTAATATCAGTTATAAATTCTTTTATTTTTTCATTTAATTTATATTATTTTTCTTAAACTATATTCTTGAACACTAGACATGAAATTCCCACAGCGAACATTTTTTTAATCACCTATCGCGATTGCACGAAACGTTAATAAAAGTGTAATTTAATCATTTCTTTTTCCGCTTCTATTCTATCACGCTTTTATTGTTTTTAAATTTAAAATATAACCCTCCCACGACCGGAACACTATAAGAAACCGACGGATCAGGAAAACTCGAAAGCGGGACCCAAGGTAAACCTATTCAAATACGATTGCTCCAATATTCAAATTGGTTTTTCTGAATCGGAATTTTCTGAAAGTTGGACTGGAGTTAGTGGAAAAGCCAATCCTGGGGAACTTGGAACAAAAAACTCGGCTTTCAAATGCAGTTCGGAACCGATACGCGGGGCTGGCGGGGTATTTGAGTCCACCTGAACACTTTTCCGCCCTCTGAAAAATCTGATTAATCTCATCGGGTAGCAACGGCAATACAATCAGCGGGAGAGCAAAAAAAATCGTGATTATGCGTGTATAATCGGGTTTGTTTGGGCGTTGCAACTGAAAATTTACAGTTGGAAATACGCGACCCAATTTGCGCCCCCCAGCCCCCCGCCCCACGGGACGTTGACTACTGATTATTTCAATCTGTATCTAATTCGGCTTGTTTTCCTTAATAAAACACGGATGATACCGGAATTTTCCCCGTAACACTTATTGTAAACGAGTAGCGATCGTTTAATGAAAATGTACCGCCTGTCCCAGTCCAGTGCCAACTTCAATATACGTCATCTTCTGCAATGAAAATCGGAAAAAACCGTTAATATATTTAATTGTGTAACCTGCGCTAAACACTACCTTCAGTTTCATATTAGACCAGTTTCGGAAATATTGGCCGCAATACCCAGTAATGAAACTATGCACTATTGAAATTTATTCGTTCGAAGTATTTATTGCAGAGAAATTTCTCGGAAATATCTACTTTATTTTGATTGCGCTCGTTTTAATTTTTTCTATAGTCCTGGAAATATCTTGTCGGTAGTCCTTTTGTCGTATTTAATTAAAATAAAAACTAATATCCAATTTATGTAGGCGATTAATCTAGGAAGGTAGTTTTTCGTTTTGTTTATGCATAAAGACGTCGGTCGCATATAGTTTCGTTTTACTGAACATATCTTCATATTTGTACCATAATTAATGTTAAATGATTTAATGCGAAACACGCGGTATGAATAAATTCACAGGGCGCAATCGCCATTGACTCTTGAGCATGAACTGAAGAGGGTATTCCGAAATCCTTATTGGTATAATTAAAATTAATAAACCACATTATTGAAGCAGTGGCATGAACAATGCCGTTCCGCGAGGATACATATTTACTGTCTTGTCATGCAAAGCGAGCTTGATTCGATATCGTGATTGATTCTGAGATTCGGAGCCTGAACACACACATACACCCCCACCCGGCTTAACCGACGTCTGTTAGTTACTATTGATTGAAGTCACTGTTGGTTCTGGTTCAGAGCGGCGGCGGTCGACAGAGGGTACGGCCGGGCGGCATTATTTCAAAGTCCAAGTTGAGAACGTAAAAGGAAAATTCAATTTGTCGAAATCAAACGTTCCCCCGACCGGTGTAGTTTCCCGGCGCTCTGATTGCTATTGTTTTTCCGGCGGTGGAAAAACCCGCGCGTTCCTCCGAAAGCCGGTTCGTTTTGGGGTCCGCCTTCGCTAATCGACTCCAACTAAACGGCCCCTTTATGCATAATCCGACCTTAATGACCCGAGGCGAAATTTCGGGGCCTACTCGACATTTTGGGTATTTTCCGAGTTCATAAATTTCTGAAAAGCGATGTACCTTAATGTTATCTATCCCAGGGGGTATAGAACCGCAGTTCTGTGAAGTACACTTTTGATTATAAGAAATTACATTATGTTGTCCGTATAAGGAAAGGACATGTATTTTTTGCCGTATACTGGGAACAAATTAAATTTAAAATACGGTTATCATTGACCTTCTTCAATAGCGATCTTTAATTCACATTACCTTCACAAAGTAGAAAGCGGTATCAAAAGCTACACACGTGTCTAGGCTAGATTAAAGAAGTCCTGAATGTAGCCTGGAAATTCATTTAGCGAGAAGACTCGACATCGCTTTCAGGCTCGAATACTATTTCATTTCCAACGTCATTTCATTTCCCGATTCGAATTCGCCGTTTTCGATTGTTTGAAAGTCCCGGCTGACTATTACTCCCAGGGATATCGCTTACGCCCGGTGCAGCAGTGCTTTAAATCATTAGAAAGGCGGGCTAAAGTTTAAACGGCATTCGTCCAATTTTCAGTCTAAGTTCGCCTACTCTGCGCTTCCCAGCCGGAGACGGTTTCGCCTTTTCAGAATCGTAACGAAGTATGCGAAGTACCTCTGGGAACTGATATTGCCTCGAAAAATAACGTACGAATAATAGTTTAGAATACTTGTTTTGTGGTCTGGAATAAAGGGGTTGGAATACCGTAGATTTCGTGTGTTTCTGTCTCCTCTCGCTGGCGATATCCAAAGTGCCAAAAGTGACTAACACTACTGAAGATGGCGAACAGCCGAAACCGGTCTACCCAAAAACCAAACCGGGGAGAGGAAACAGAAACACACGAAGTCTACGGTACGAATATTATTTTAATAGACAGTCATTGATCGTGCTCCAAGCGCCGAACCTTTTTCCTGATATTCGATTCGCATTCCGCCCCTCGGAATTTATCCGGCGGTGATCCGATTAAAATCCCCAACTGGCGTTTGAATATTTATCGCGGCCGTTTTGTTTCCGCTGTTAATTTCAGCCACCGAAACGCAATTGTTGGGACGCAATAATAAGGACGGGGATAAACAGAAATTTCCCTCCCTGGGAATGTGCCGGGGGGATGAAACAGAAAAAAAAAGAACGAGGGCTGTCGCAGTTTTTGGCCCCGTCCGCATCATAAATAAAGAGCTGGTTGGGAGAGAGAGAGAGAGAGAGAGAGAGAGAGAGAGAGAGAGAGAGAGAGAGAGAGAGAGAGAGAGAGAGAGAGAGAGAGAGTCGGCGGCCGCTACCACCGCGATTTGAATAGAACGCAGCCCCCACCCCGTTATTACCGTCCTCCTACCGTTTACTATTATTTTTATTGGTATTACAATCGTTAAACTTTATGTTTTCGATGCCCACAAATCAATGGGTCAACGATCCGCCGCACCCCAGTTTTATATACCCTTTTCCGCTGCGCGGGTTTTATTTAAATTATGCACCTTCGTCCCTTCTCGCTCATTCCACCCCCAATCGGTTGGACCGGTTTCGTCTTGTCGTCATCGTCTAACTTGTAGGTCACAAGTTGTAGTTTACAAATGGCCTTTGAGCAATTAAATTATTAAATCCCTTAGCGGTTTACTCCAAACGCTTGTATAAACGTGCGTTATATAACCAGATGAGCCGCAAGTTTCAACCATATTGTTTCGTTTGCTGAAATTCGGAATTGAGTATATATAGTTTCCGCAGAATTGTGGATAATAATAATCTGGGGAGTATTTACTCTCGTAAATATATCCTATTCGATTTTTATTTCATTACAGCACGTTAGATTATTTGCGGCGATATAAAACCGAGTTGATACATATAATCTCCTCGAGTTGTAGATATGTAATTCGGGAACTGTAGGTCGGTACGAGAGGGGCGTGAGAGGCGGCAGAATGCGCTTCTAATTAGGACGCTCGGTTAATATGATCCGAGTGAAGGGAAACAAGCCGATGGCGTGGAGTGAGGGGTTGGGTTGGTCGGGCCCTCGAGACACAAGGGCTGTCTACTGTGGGGGTGGGCGGCGCTAAGACGGCCCTCTCACCCCTGGCTCTGTCTGCCTCAAACACTGATATATATCGGCACCACGGAGCCCATGAAATTAACATAACAAGCCGATGGGGGCGGCGGAGGTGGGGGGGTTTTGGTTAGGAGGGGCAGTCACTGTTTGCCCTGTTTGTACCTGCGCATTGGCCTAATTTCCGTGTTACCCCCGCGTATACCCATTTAATGTTATCATCGCAATATGTATTGTTAAAACATAAGTTAGAAGAGACACACGATTTCTTGATTCGTTCCTTCATCATTCCAATTATTTTCTTTCGGGCAATTCTCCCTTATATATTATAATAACATCATTTCCGATTTATTACTCGATCTTCATTACAAATATCTTCGTAGTCTGCACCTAACCTTTCGGCCGGATCTGATTTTCAATTTTCAATCAATCACTCCTTATAATGCCCTCAATATAAATATTTTTTTACTTATTGTACAATCAACCTTTATTGTTATAAGTACAACTGCGTAATGGTTCTCTTATGGCGCTTTCTGGCGATAAATAGTTATCGGGGGTAAAAATAATTTAACCGAATTCCATACATTGTTCTCGACAAAACCGACCAGATGCAATTTAAATTAATTACGTTATAATTAGAAACCTCTAGAAGAATATTGATTAATGAGGTACTCGGGACGGTAATGTGTCTGTCTACGTTGTTACTCTCAATTGCAAGTTTACATTTACATACTAATACTAGGACTGTCTCTGTTGTAATTGCATTAATTTATAGTACTGTCCTCACTACATAGCTGATGCATCCTCGTCGGTCGATATTCCACATATACCTAATGTTTCAGGCCTGATTTGAGCTTTTGGTCTCTTTGCTTTGTCCCGATACAAAATTAGATCTATTGTTTGGAATATTGGACCGGTGTAATTCCTTCGCTCTGTTGGGGGCGCATTACAACGCTCCGCTGACTAATTTAAAAATCCCCGGTCGGGTTGGGGAAAAAAAAGTGGACCGTTAAAATGGCGCCGGCTACATATTGTGTCACCGTTCGGCGGTGCGTTCACTCCCCAATACGGTTCGGTTTGGGCGTCGTTCGATCGGAAAATTTCGATTTCCCCGTTGAAATCGCCTCGCGCCGGATAACTGGCTAAATTTCCCGCCGTGGCGGGGAATAATATTTTAATTTTTATTTCCCTCGTTTTTACCAACTTTCAAAGGAGCTCCGTTAACATCTGCGGCAAATGTCTCCCGATGTAAGCAACACGCACGCACAGTCCCAATTCTGAACACGCTCCGAATTTTAAAGAAATTATTATTTAACTTAAAGAAATAACATGCAGCTATCCGTTATACATTGAGTCGATGAAATTGAGGAACTGGCATCTGAAGGAAAATGTAGCTTGGGGGAAAAAAGTATAATCAAAATGTAGCTTATTTATTGATAAATTTATTCATTAGAAAACAGGAAAATCACCTAATACTTATTGGAAACCACTAAACTGAAATCCATTTTCTAATTAATGTCAATATTCTTTGAAATCACCGGGCACTTAAATTTAAATGATATAAACAGTTTCTTACCATTTAATTAAAAAATATCCTACCTTAATTAATTTTTTTTCATTTTGTAATGTGGACGATGGATTGAAGTATGCGTATTCAGAATTCAAGATTCGATTTTTGTGCTGTGGACATTCCTGGCGATTTTTTTGGCCGGATGGCCTCCGACCGACCCTGAATTAACGACGGGGCAATAATTCAGTCAAAGACAGAAGCCCGTACTGGGGCAGTGATTAACAGGCGTCGACCCGCCAAAGGGAGACCGATGATGGGAGAGCGAGAGAGAGAGAGAGAGAGTGAGATGGGAAATATAACGTCGACGGGCTGGGAATGAGAGAGCGATAGATAAGTGGGGCAGGCAAAGGGCAAGTAAGTGGTAATTATCAAATTACTCAATTGGCAATCTCGAGTGTCGAGTGCTCTCTGTACACAAACACCGAGTCGGGTTCCAAGACCCGGTCGTACCGGTTGATTACCACAATGCTCAATTTGCGGCTGAGAAGTGATATTGTTTTTTTTAATACATAATTATAGTTTCAAATTCATATCCACTAATTCCTCATTTAATTTAGTGTTAAAATTATTTAATCGCAGAGAAAATGTCTTTCAGGCACGTCAATTAGCCAAACGTTTTTGTGGTTTTATATTATACCCTTATCGTATACGTGCAAACATGGGACTCAGTTTTTAATCTGCCCGCGCTTTTCTACTGTTATAATGTTATTTATCGTTATCTTAAGTATGTAAAATATTTTTATTATAGATAGAGTATTTTGTGTTGTTTGAATATATTTTGTAGAATCTAGTGCTCATAAATTTCTAATTGCGCTCGCGTGGATTCCCTTTTCAGGCGTTTTTAAAATTAGAAATTGAAATAAATTCAAATATTTGTTTATATATCAGTGGAAAGCGGTGGAATTTCCGTAATGGTTCCCTAGAAGGCCCCAAAGTGCGGAAAGGTGTCGGCGGACATTTTAAAACCGTTTGTTATAATTTTTTCCCCCCCACCGTCAGTTTTCTCGGTGCCATTAGTCATCGGCTACGTGGCCGATGATGTCTCTATCATCGCTCATCAATCTTGTCCGTGTGTGACCCTCCTGCATATCCTAACCGGGGCCCACGTGTGCCTCCCTCTGTGTGTCTGTGTGAAAATTGAAGGATACAGGGTACGGTATGGTGCGCACCTGACATCGGCTGGTCCCCATTATGCGCACCGCACACCCCCCCCCCCCCACAACCCACTTTGGCTTTCCTCTAATTACTTTCGGGGGAGCTTTCAAATTTTCTGGCCCCCCTCGACGCCTTTCGGGCCGTATTAAAATCGAACCGCGGAGCATTGAAAGTTGCCCTGTACTGGTGGGGGGGCTGGATTTCTCTCCGGTCGGTTGGGTTAATGGCGTTTTCGATTGTGATGTCTGTCGTGTGACAAATAGTTCGACTCCGCCGTCTCATGTAGGATAGAAAATGACTTACTCCGCGGCGATATCGGCCCAATGACATCTTTTTTCATCTTTTTATTTTGTACAATCAACAGAATGTTATAGGTACAAATGCTGTATACGTTTCATCACATGAATATCGCAATAAAAGAAATCTCCCAATGACGGCACTTTTGACACAAGAACAATTATGGTCTAAGGGCTAAGAAGATCTCTAGGCCAGCGGCGTTTAAGCCGACGCGGGTGGGGGGTATAATTTTTAAAAGTAAACTATCAAAACAGGAAATGTGAAACGCGCACATATCTACGGGGAAAAATGGATAAACCAAAATTTATTGGAATGTGCTTATTCGGACGCGCAACACTTAATTTGTGCAATTCCCTTTCTGACTAGAGACTTGGTAGAGCTGTGAATGTTTGGCCCTGCAAACGTATAACCGTTACATAATGCTAACATCCTACTCAGGTAGAAGAGAAAAAAATCACGATCTGCGATATTCCAGCGAAGATGTGACGGCTACAGCGAGTATATATGACACGCGGATATTATTCCGAATCACCCCACTTCCAAAGTACCCCGGAAAAGCCTCTGGGCGGTGCGCGGTTGATGGAGGTTTACGCGCTCGTGTTTTCCTATCTCGGTCTAATAACCGGAACCGAACATCGGTTGCTGTCTCGGAATATGCCCCTCGAGCTATGAATTAATTTTCCGACTGGGGAAGAATGGCCCGTCGTAAAAGTGTGTGCCTGTGCCGGCTTATTGCCCTTTCTTCAACAATGGCCGCTTCAAACATTTACGCCCGCCCCTACCCATTTATGACCCGTACCGACAATGGAATTTAATGGGTGATAAGAACTGGCCACTTCTCTTTAATTTCAACCCCAACACCGGCATTTTAATATTTCACCGTGCGACCCGCGTTTAAACCTGCGGGATTACCGTTGCCCGATTGTTTCGCCGTCCATTATAAATCTATTCATGTTCAAGTTATGTGTTGTCCGTCGTAAATTCCGTATTTCTTTTTCCACGACGGAAATTCTATTTGAACGATCGTTAAATCTTAAACTATTCCCCGAATGCCGCGGCAGGATTTATTTCTAATTGTATTTAACAACGGAATACATAAATATGGTGTCGTTCACTCGATACAAATTGACTGCCGTAAATTTCATTGAGTTTAATCGGCGCGTAATTTCCCTTGAGGCGACTCGTGTTTAAAATCTGGAACATCAATAATGCGGAAACTTCGATTTCAATAAATCCTAACATAAATAATACTATTTTATAGATATACTTACTAAAAATGGTCAATTGTGCAATTCCGTCAAGAATATTCTTAAGAAATCGAAACTTTGGTGTAAATTAGGAGTAGGGAAGATGTTAATTTTCTATTTCTTTATGACTTTCTTTAAAGACTTATTTAATTCCCTTAGGGTCTCAAAAGTAGAATTCCCCTAATTCTGAATAGAAGAGGAAGCGTAACGCGGTACGGTTGTCAGTTACAGCGCCGGGGGAATTAAGACTCGTAGAATTCCATACTAATGAGGAGGAGGCCTACGTCTGGAGCTCGCGCCGAGCTGTTTTTTTATGCGCCGCATGAATATTCCTAAAGGCGTGACTCTCGTCAGCTAAGTAAGGAATTAATACCGGGGTATATTCTCGCTCGATAGGAAAAATTTCAATTATATTCAAAATTGTGTATGGACAATTAAGGTACTTTATTTTAAAACCGTTTAAAGCGCTTAGGGGTATTTTGTTGGTATTTAAAACAAAATATTAAGTTGGGGCCCGTGACTCATTAAATTTTTAAGTTGTCTCCTTTGGACGATTCTAAACTGGCCCTCGACCTTTCGAGAAAAGGATTAAAAAGAATTTTCGGTGCGGTAACGTCCTCGACCATCAACGCTGAATAATTGATGGTGTCTGGTATGGGCCCGTTGTTTTAGCGGCACAATGGGCTCTGTTTTACCGCCATTAGTTGATTGCCAACGGGGTTCGTTGTGGCCGGCGGGCCTCATCTCGTTAGCCGGTGTGTGTGTTTAAAGTTGGCCTGATTGACGTCCCGCAGCCGCCGATTAATGGCCGCGTCCTCCTACATACCACCCCCCCACCCACCGACAGAGCCCCCTTTTATTAAAACAAGTTTACCCGCTTAAACTTCCTTAATCTCCGAAATTTGTTCGGGCACTTCGCCACCCTGCCCCCCCTTCTTACGTAGAGGCCCCCATCCCACACTCCATCCCAACCCCAACCCTAGGCCTCCTCCAAATTGCTTTTTTGTTTCGCCCCCGCCCCGAGACATGTTTATACAACCTTCGAACGTGTACCAATCAGCCCGAACGGTAAAAGCTTTGTGAACCCCCATTTAGATGAATGTAAAGGCCGACATCAACGTCAAACGGAGTGAATAACATTACGGCCTCATTGCTGCAGCCATTTTCTCTCTCTCCCTGTGTGGGGGTCCTCCTGTTCCAAACACCTCGGGTTGGCATTTGAGATGAAACTTTCGCTCTCGCCACTGCCTTAATTTCTGAACAAATTCGCTACCCTTCAACGGCGTCTCTCATTCCTGCTGTCGTTTTCACCCCGCGAATCTTAGTCAGGGATACTTATCTTAGTTTCCTAGGAAAGTACCCTAACCCTATCACGCCGCTTTTGGCGCGTTCTCGCGTTGTCTGCTGACTGCGTAGAAAACCTCGCAGACAAGTAACCTTATCCCGAGGTACTGGCACAAAAAAAGTCAGCAATTTTACATTTCCTAACCTAATAAAACATAATTATATTACACCGTGGAACCAATACAGTTTCTTCCTGTCAACTGTGATAACTCATCAGTATTGTTTATAAATCCCTGATGGTAACCTTGTTTTGGTTAACCATATCCTCGGTTTTGACGGAAATATTCCGTAATGATATTGCAGTGTTCAGTGTCCCCCTCACTCTATGAAATGTTCATTCGTAGTTACTTTTTCCTTTTCTCTGTGAAAAATCTTCGTGACATCTTTTCAACAGAATAATCCATGCTGTTTAATTTTCAGTCAATTTTCTTAACGTTCGTGCAATTTCGCGGGTATTTTCGAGATGTACTGCGCAGGAAAATATTACACAATCGGAAATTCAAGTTATTTAGTTAAAAACGAACGTGGTTTATAATATTAACGTGGGTTAACTTATAACATTCAATTAATTACTTCGTATTCATTTGTGTCACCTTCTAGCACGATTAGTTTACGGTGTATTTCTGGTATTTTTGAGTTGCATATCTTGTGTTGTATTGTATGATTATCAGGGCGGTGATGTCTGAAGGGTTGGGGAAGGCTGCCATTCCGGAACTGAAAACCGCGCTACTGATTTGGGCCCAACTTTGATGAGAACTGTTTTGATTATCTGCCCTTGAAGGGTTGGCGGGTGAGGGCTGCTAGCCCGTCCAAGTTGTTCTCCGGGGCCGTCAGGACGGCACAAATGCGGGCCGGCCTCGGTCATATCGGGTCGGGGGCGGTTTTCCCCTCGTCACAATAATTCCTAGACCGTGATCGGAACAATGCCTGCGGCCCCATCTGCCCCCACCGCCCCCCCGGGGACGGTAATTGGTTTACCGGGACCTCGTCCCGGGCCCACCGCAAACCCGACAACAATCCGTCCGGCCGTCTCTGAATAATTACGGCTAGACCTGTCACTCCGAGTTTGCGGTTGGCACCCGTGCGAATATAATATGATAACAAATCCGGAACGATCATACTTCCGATCTAATCTATTTCGAATTCACTTTGAATTAGTTTTCAAACGATCGAGACCACTGCTCTAGCTTATGTGACGCTACACTTTCAAATGCTGATTAAAGAATCAGCTAGGCGTCAGAAGTAAATTGATTAAAAAGATTTATTCAATTAAAAATAGGCCCCAAGATCGCTACATCGTGTAAGGGGTGTGAAGTGCATATTGGCGGAATCGTTATCGGCTTTCTCGGCCTTCCGTTCCCAGGTTATACTATCCCGCAATACGCCGAACGCCTGCCGTTCTCAGGTTATACTATCCCGCAATGCGTCGAACGCCTTCCGTTCTCAGGTTATACTGACTTTCTTCGATACATTGAAGATATGAGGAAAAAATAATACCATTATCGTCGAGATTCTGAATGAACGTGATGTGTCATTAGTTGCTTCCATCAGCCGGAATCCATTCGTGTTCTCAATCTATAATGCTCTGAAATTGCGGGTCGGTATAAAATCTGTACGGAGCCGGATATTTTAATTCAATACGGTTTGTCGAGGTTCAATGTGTTTGAATATAATTCGGAGTCTTTTAGGCCGGGTATAGGCCGCTGGCAAATTGGTGCAGAAGTGACTGCCGCTCCAATTTCAATCCCTCGTTGAAACCCTTTCCCGATTCCCTTTCGTTACATTAATTGGTCTCTCGCCTCCCCTAATGAGCACCCGGCGCTACTTGTTATGGCCAGATCTCTACTATTATTTAACCGGTAAAAAGGGACTTCGATTAATCTAATTAATTTATCGATCCTGTCTATTAATTAATAGGCAAGCGAGTGAGGCAATCGTTCGGTTTTGACATATTCTTTCCCATCATTCCTACGGACAATTCCTAATTTAATAATAATCTATAAGAAAAGGAGTCCTTAATAACAGCTAGGAATTAAGATACGAATTGTGTCCAAAGTAGTTTATGGAGAACTCTGGAAAAATTCGTTCGCAAGTTTTAAACATCTTATATTTTATTAGTGACAATTTTTTACCTAGTTTCTAAGTGAAATTTTCTATAAGCGTCTTATTTACACGAAAAGAGTATTTTTTAGATTTAAAAAATATTTTGTTATTATATATTATAGCTATTATTATAGCTATATATTCTCTTCAGTCTCCCTCCGGGATATCGGTTTCCTGAGGGCAATCCTGTCCGCAGTGTCGTTATACTTTTACTGAAAAAAAATTATCACTTATTTTATTGATCCATGACTTGGCACGTACAATTTATAATGTTAATTTACAAGTTTTGAACAAACAAATGCAATATTTAGTATGTTATACAATGATAGATAGCAAAATAGTAGAGTCAGGGTGGTTATTCTTAAACACGAAACGTCTCACCCCTTCTGAAATGGAGTCAAAAACTAGAACCGATTTATTTTCATGGGCGATACACTACAATGGCTTACCGCGCGAAGCGATTTCAGAACTTATCCCAGCCGATTAAACCTTTCCACCGGTGATAATTTAATTTCCCGCGTTGAAAACGCTAGGCCCGAGTTGGCCGGCGGGCGCCGTTAAAGTCGGGCACAATAATGAAATTCGTATAATAATAAACCGGGGGGTAGCAGGGGGTGTCCGGCAGGGGGATTAGCGGGGTAACAAAGGCAGTGGTGGGAGGGGGCGGTTGTGAGAGGGGGCGCCGAATTTACATTCAGTCGAAACAAGGGCAATACGAAACCGCAACAGTGGGGTGGGCTCCACCCCCGCCCCCCAAACCCAACAGCCCCGATTTAAGTAATGACGCCCTGACTGCGGAATACAGAGGGCGGCCCCAGGTCACGTGAACACCATCACACTCGCTGCCCGGAGAAAATCTCGCCATTTATCAAATACACAACGCCCTATCTCCTTCCATCTGCCGTCTCCTGCATCGCCAACATACCCCGGTTTTTTAACAAATTTCCGTCAATATAAACAGACTGTTTTTTGGACCTGTAAACCTAACGAGAGAAATCAATGGATGTTACCGTAAATGACCGAAATTGGAGAATGTCGACTTTCACCGGTGAATGTCAACAGATACCAAATACGTCGGTGAAAGATGGAATATTTAAATAAATTGTTGTACATTCGGAGCCTCTCCGGTGTGTGTCGAGAGAAGTGAATCAGAGATGTGCTCTGGCGGAGGTCCAAAACTGAATTACGGAGAAGAAAATATAAATCTCCGACATGTTCGACATTCACCATTAGTGCATGGTGAATGTCAACATTTACCGGTGTAAGTCAGAAATAAGGGTATTTAGAAAATATTTCGGACACACACCAAGCGACTATATGAATGTTGACATTCGCCGGTGAAAGTCGATATTCTCCAGATTTCGGTGTTTCACTGTAACAGATATATAAAGTAGAACTAAAATCTGAAACTTAGTCCTTTCTGTATAAAAATAAGGGGGGGTTCATAATATTAGGGTGTCCCATAAGTCTTTCCCTTTTCTGGAGCGAAATGAATACACGATATTAACGATTCACGTATCTCATCTTGATTAAGTGCTTATGTACCGTTGTCACGGGAATGTTAGTGGCATCCACTATCTCGCGCCCACACTATATCGAGGATTTTCAGCTAGAATAGCCTCGATTAGGTCCGTATTCGATGTTGCTGGGCGTCCACTGCGGTCTTCGTCTTTCAACTCAAAGTTGCCAGCTCTAAATTTCTTAAACCAATTGCCGACGGCCCTTATAGTTCTTTCGGTCCTCCATTTTGAACGGTGCAGGAAAATGTTAAAAGACACTTGGTCACCAACGAAACGAACTTTGAAAGAGCTCTAGGACATCTGAAACCTATGTGTCATAAACGGTGTCAGATTGAATGTAAATATAAACAAAACCAGTTAGAGTCATTCGAGCGAGGGGGAGAAGAAACTTATGGGACACCCTAATCGTCCGAACGCCTAAAGGAAAACTTCGTTTCAAAATATATTCATTTTAATTTCGTGAATATTAAATTCATCTTTTTAATGTTTATAGAAAACGCAATTGGGGCCGTTATGTGAAAAAATTGCGAAAACATAAAGATAGAGATGTTTTTTTTCCGACTGAAAGAATGAACTTTGGCCATGGCGGCATAAATGCTCCTACGCTAAATGGGTTCATTCAACATTATCGACCGATCGGGAACGTCCCGCTTACGATTGTGGTCAAATTTGCATCCGTTCGCGAATTAATTTCGCTCGATCGCGTCAAATTTAAACACAGCGTTGACTGAATGTTTAATGAAAGGTCCTATGAATCGGTGGCGGTGGAGAGAAAAAATCTTGCGGTCGCTCTAGAAACATAAATGTCAATTAACCCGGCAGGTTTATTGACTTCAATATTCATACTGTAATGAACATGAGAACTAATTCCGCTCCATTTAAACGGCCGACCGCGGTAAACAGTGGAGCGTATCCGTGTTTATACCCGATATTAACGCGTAATTAAGCCCCGCCGATAATTAACCTATTGCCGAAATTTCTTGGCTCCTCGTTGCCTTAAAGGCAGTAATTGATTTAAAGCGGTGTTTACCGCCACTAATAATCCCATTATAATCCGCGTGTATCACATTTGTCCCAGTATTATTATCGGATATTGCCCTACTGGCCGGATCTCATTATTGCTGTTGTATTGGGTCGGCAACTAAGTCATTGCGGATTTCATCGATAAATGGCGTTATTGTATCTTTAAGTATGTTTACATCTTCGAACTGATAAGGGCTCCCAACATTTTATTAAACGTTCAGTAGAAAACTTACCCCTATCTTTCCACTAGTATCTGATAAAAATTGAAACTTCACCGCATTTACCACAAAACTAAAATACTATTAAAAAAATATTAGAATAACGAGCAGGAAATACTGTGTCTCTTTCACTTCGGCTAGGTGTCAGTTCTGGCTATTGTTTACACTTCTTTCAATTTAAATGTTTTCCGACCATTTCCTGGAGGGCGCATATAACACTGTATTTAATGGTATCAACTTTCGCCGTGCAAATGTTTGACGCGGGGGTTTATATGCGGCAAGGGGCGGGGGTCGGTGTTTGCGCGTGGGGCCCCACCCCCAGCCGTAAGGATAATATTATTGTATCCCCGGATATAGCAGGCTGTATATTGAACCGGTGGGCGTATGTAACCTGCCGATATTCCCCGGTCTGTTCCGCTAATTGAACTGTTCCGTTTTGTCCCCAGCTCAAAAGGAGGGCGGCACTCAGATCAAACTGGTCATCGACTACCCGCACAGCGTACAGGCACTCTTCAAACCGATGAGGTGAGTCCTTGCACAATATTTATTACAGAATATTCGTTTAAAACCGACCACAGATATCCATTATGTTCAATACACTCCACGAATTATCGTTATAAGTTTCGGTTTAATTGTAAACCTGGAATTAATAAATTTGACTTCCCCATTGCAATAATAGAAGGCACTGTTAGGAAGGAACTATATAGAAATGCACGTAATACATCATGTAGAGAGTGTCCATGTTATCCTTTAAACTCCTACGACTAGGCTACATTTTCGTATAAGTTTTATTGTCGCATAATCAAGAGTATTTGTCATACTCTACTTACTTAAATTTTGTTCGGTATTTATTCTTTTAGGCCGCGTAAATAATAGAGTCACATTATGGAGTCTATAAACTCCAAATACCAGGCATTAGATTAGACATAAAACTTATATTAAAAACGCCTGAATTATTATAATTTACGAATTAGTTCTAATAATTTTCGCGGATGGTATTATTAATAAAATAAATAATCTGGTAAACAGTTACACTTTTGCTAGCAGAATTTAGATTAAGCCGGGCTATATGGACTGCAAAATTAAAATAACGCATTACTTTGAATTTTATTCTAAAGCGTATACTTTATAAAGGCCTTATTTCGGATTCAAGCGTATCGTCGCCTGTACGGAGCTCCATTAACTTTCGAACTCCGGTTGGGGGGAATCGGGACGAATCCCGCGGTTCGGGATTTACGCCCGGATTTATCAAAATGAAACTGGGCCGAAAGTAAGGGGGTGGCACCCCCTAAACTTGGCTTTGCTCGAGGGGGGGGGGCGCATGTACCTCTTCATTATTGAGTTAGGCGCCCCAGGAGCTGGGTCCCGGAGTTGTCGGAAAAGTTGGCGCGAGGTGATATTTTTTTCTTCGCGGATTTTTCCGGTCCCGGAAAGCTCTCTCTCTCTCTCTCTCTCTCTCTCTCTCTCTCTCTCTCTCCCCAGTCCGACTTTTACGGGCCCGGGCGCGGTGAAAATATTTTCCACGAGTTTCCAGGAAAAAGTGATTTCCGCCGGTCTTTTAACCATTGATTCGCGCGACACCGAGACTTCCTCCGTACCGCAACGCCGTATTTTTTCACAGCCAAAAAAATATCCTCCAGTTTTACAATATGTCCGGTGTATTCGGCATTTCCGTCGTTGATTATGCAGAAAGCCAGGGAGGTGTAATATTACCGCGCTTAGCGAATATTGAGTAACACTTCAAAGTGAAAAATGTACTTCCTCATATTTCATCGAGGCGAGGTCTCCTTTATCCGCCAAGCAAACAGAAAAGTATCAAAGATCCCGCCGTCATTAAATAAAGCTTCGTGTACATTTTGAGTTTAGTGGAAAATGTTGGCGCGCAAAAGTTTTAAGAGATTCGTGTAATTGCTTTTCAGTTATCGTTTGAATTCTATAAACATCATAGTCATTTTTACCCAACCGCCAGTAGGTCCTTCAAAATGAGTCCTTTAAATTATCACAAATAATACTCATAGTATAGTATATTAAAGCATTTTTTCCTGCCTGTTTTTCAGGGGCATGTAGGCACAACCGTGATGTTTAAACGTTATGCGGGTTAGTATCAAAGGCGCGTACACTAGGGACGAGCATATAGCTGAAAAGTGTAACTATTACTAGTAGTGTATATTACACGGCAAACGTTAAAAGTTACCAATAACAAGTTTCTAACAACTGAAATGTTTCTAATATTTTTCCCCATTAGCGTAATGAATCAAACATAAGTTATACTTAATTGTCAGATATATATTATTTTTTATTATTAGTGTACTTTATTTAAACTGTATACAATATCAAAAATAAATACGAATAAGTGAAATTTCAGTTTACAGTACTTGGAAGTAGTGAAACTGGATGAATTATTTACCGCATATGACCTCATAGGCATGTTACAAGTTTACGGCGCTTCTGATACTAACCCTCACAATGGCTGAACTTCACGGGTTTGCCTATATGCGCCCGCATGTACTCTGTACGTCTCGCTTAGAAAGGAAGATACACACATACAGACAGATTCAATTATAAATATTATATATATATATATATATATATATATATATATATATATAGGAACTGAATTTAAATAATTTTAAACTGAAATTGCCTCCTAACATTCTATTAATACAGCCGTTAGTAGACCTTTACCGTGAATAATGGCGGATCATTATGTGCAAAATATTTGGTGTTCCTATGTACGGTCGGGTTTGTTTTCCTCCAACGTCCGGGGGCGGCGGGGGTGGTGTGGGGGCGGTTTAGTTATAGTTAATCAAGCCTTAATTACATGTAGAACAACAAGGATCGATTCAGCCCGATTCGCTCAGTTTGGACCCCAGTTGTTGTCGCACTTTTGCAACGCTTCAACTCTCTTCTGAACCAAAAAAAAAAATTCATTATTAAAATTGAAAACTTTTGTTCGAACAGAAAAGAAATATAATTTTTATAAATAACATTAACGTAAATTCGACCGTTTGTGCAAATAGTTGTTCTACACTTAAAACTGTTATTCGGCCTCGTCATGAAAACCTTTAGTAATTTTATTCAGAAATACAGTGTAAGTAATAAACGTAATATAGCCCCGGCGCAATCTTTATATCAAACAAACTATCCTTCGGTTTCTCTATGGCTCTTGGGCAGATTAAAGTACGTTTCTGGCTAAACACAGCTGGGAAAGCCGTCCCTGAATATTTACCATGATTTATCGTGCAGTTACATTTAATATTATCCCATTGCCCTCTTCAGAAATACGATATTTCCCCCGAGTGCTATCCCCCGCCCCCGCCCCCACCAGCGCCCCCCTATACCCGTTTGCTTTCCTTAAATACCGGATAACCCCATCAATATCGAGGACCGTAGGCATTCGTTCCCGGGGGACAATAAAATGATATCGTTCCTTCGGACGGCAGTGTAGTGTACCCCGCCCCCGAGAGGCCTCCTCCTCTAACCCTCATTTTCCGTTTTGGGGCCTCTTTGTGTCCGCATCCTAATCGTTTGTCGACAGGAACAAGCCTAATCGAATCAACGTTGGGTCGCTCTCTCCAACAGTAATATAACGTTAAATACTCCTTCACGATAGTGTTCTCTCCAGTAAAATATTAATAAAACTTGATAATTGATAGGGCTGAAAATGTTATAATTTATCAGGTCATAATTTAACGACTCCAAATAATTATTTAGCTTTGGTCGCGTTAATCGAGTACGGAGCCTTAAAATAAAAAGAGAAAAACATAATAATCATTCATCATATTTGACTGAATTACATCTGCATTTGTAAAGAACCGAGTATATTAAGTAGTACTGGGTTTTTGCCCAGTTTAATGTATATTCTGTGCAGAAAGGGCATTGAAAAAGTTTCAAGCGGCAAATATCAACTATATTAGTTCTACAGATATTAAAAGAACGCAGTGTGGACAGAAGTGTGGGTAGTATTTGTCTTACTTCGCGTAGCCGTCAATGTTTTCATTTCGGTTAATTTGTCGGGCAGTTAGAGGTATAGTGCGTGTAAAAGGAATGGAGGGATTGAAAACGGTATCTTTATTTGTTTGGGTGCCGCGGTTAAATAAAAATATTTCCACCGGGATTTTCACTTTTCCTTAAAAAAAAAAAATATATGCTACGTATTTCCCGAGTACCCTATGTGGACGGTGAAAATATGCGCCGATATTGGGGAGTGATCGGTGTGAGGGGCGGCTGTTGTTGGGCGGTGTCTAGATAAAGGTCTATCTGGATGGCCGTAATCCGGGGGCGGCGATGGGCGGGGGTCGGATGCCCCTAAGCCTGGCGCTCCCTCGGGACGGGACGTGACCTGCGAGTCAACCCTCGTCCTCCCCGCCCCGCCCCCACCAGACACCGGCCCTGTTTTTTCACTCTCCGCATCCCACTTATCGCGGTTTCATCATCCCGAACATCCTGCCCTACCTTCAAGAGGGCGTGTAGGGAGACACTTCTCTGTCGGTGAAGGAGAAAAACACAAATAAATAATTAAGGAAAATTAGAAATATATTTCGAGCATATGACGATTCTAATGTTGATGATATTTAAAAAAAAATATTAGTTTAGAATATCAGTTTTTTGGAATACCTTAGTTTTATCGAGCTTCTCTCTATTCTCGCTGGTTTGTTAGAATGCCTTGCCCTCCTGTTCTGACAATAGTCAACAAACGTACAATATATAAAGCTATACTAAAACCGACACGGATATACGGAATAGAACCATGGGATTCCGCCAAGAAATCCGACATCGCTCGCATCCAAACATTCCAGTCAAAAGTCCTTCGTACCATCCTTAATGCTCCCCCCGGTATGTTTCTAACTGAACAATCCATAATGACCTCTCAACATACCGACAGTGGACGAAGTCGCAAAATCACGCTTCCTTAAATTCCATTCCCGCCTCTCTCCACATCCAAATCCACTCGTTCAGTCCCTTTCCTCTTTTACCCATCCATTAAACGCCACCGGCCTTGAGACTTTCTGTAGGCCTGATACAGGTCAAAAGTACCGTCACTGGATGGTGTCTTTATCGAGTGAAACAAGTGAAACTAATCGAACAAACCGCAATATAGTTGGCATATAGTTGATTGCACAATAAATAAAGTTAAAAAAAGAATGTTAGAATGTTGTAGGAGAAATTGTAGGAGAAACTGACAGGAATAAGGGTTATCGATACAATTTCATTCAAAAGATTTATTTTTTCATTATAGAGACACATTTAGCCTGAAGAGTTGTGAGTCCTGCAAAGTGTTTGTATATGGTAAGGGCCTAAACGTCAGAGGTATCGAATATCGTAGTCTTCTCGATCGTCTGTCTCTCTCCTCTGGCTGGTTTGTTCTTTCGCCAAACCGGTTTCGGCCGCCGGCCATCTCCAGTAGCTCTTTATGTCACTGTCTTTATGTCGCTTCGGCCTATTAGTTGCCTGTGCTGGAGCATCACGCACTTCACATAAATATACATTACTTAATGCGTATATTTATTTGCATTTCGGTAACGAAAATCCGAAAACGTTGGCCCAAAAGTAAATAGCAGTGGGACGGATGAAATTGTGACTTCCACATTGGCTCAGGAATTATGGTTTACATCGATATTTTCATAAATATCCTAGAAAAATAACCGAATTGAAAAATTCTCGTTATTGCGATCCGCGGTAAAAATGGATTGGACCGAACATTAACGCAGAAAGTTCACCACTGCTTCAATAATGCCCGAAAATTTACCTACACGTCATAACAACGAATGCGATAAATTTGAATTATAAATATTATTTATTATAATGTTTCCGTACTACAAGTTACTAAACCTTAATTAATTGACCCGTCAATTGTACAAACGCGTAATTGGCCGGAAAACATTACTCTTTTAATTTGCCGCCTCAATTTTCTACCGCCGCGGTTAAAATGAATTACCCCGTATTCCAATTTCGCGTCAACGAAATACCTTCTATATTTTCAGTTGAATTCGAAATAAAACTCAACCCCGGGCCATTCCGTTTATTCTGTTTCCGTTCGGACGGGCCGGACACGTCACGGGCGTCATGTAACCGGAAAAGGAATCAGCGCGAATAATCGAATTAATTATATTTTCCGCAAGTCATAATTGTTTGAAGAACGGTGCCCGATAGAACTGAGGTAAGAAAAACTCCGGGTCTAATTGAACTTGTTCATGGTTCTCATTCTATCTTTAACCCGTCGCCTTATTGACTCGATCTAACGACGGAGTGGATCGGCTAAATCGGTTGATTGGAGGTTCATTATCCCCGGCCCTCGAGTTGTGCAACTCTTAAGGCTCGGAATGGCCTCGTTCCCTACTACAGATCCGGGGGTCTCATTTTCCGCCGGCTAACGACCGCTTTTATCCCGCACATCAGACGCTCTGACTTTCAAACACTATTCACACCGACTTAAGACAGATAAGCGGGTAGTTTTTCATCCATCCGATCGTTTTTCCATCCACTCATTAAATACTACAACAGTGTACAAACTGAGGATACACTAAAAACAAATTTAATTCCCATACTTATTTTTTGTCCCAGATATGATTACCGTAGATTCTGTAGAATTCGCTCAGTAACAAGTTATTCTCGGGTACATAACCTAATTTATTTTGAGCTAATTCATTTCGAATTATCAGATTACCTTTGTAATTATATATGGGTTGTTTTTCACAAAATAAAATAAACCGTGAATGACAGCCAATAATATAGTGTTCGGCTTACGCTGTACGTCTCGCATGCACGGACGATTTAGAGGCGGTTCATCGAGCCGCCGAACGGAAGCTGAATCGTGTGGAAAAATCAGGAACCGAACCGAGGGAATATATCCCTATTTCTTTGGAGTTCGATCCAACGTATCCGACGGTATTTCTCACCAGCGGCATTCAGAAACACTTGCATATACAATTGTTCTTTAGAATTCTACATGAGTATTTCGTCCTCGTAATTAATGCTCTGCCGCTTGACAAGATCATTGTTACGTCGCAATGCAATATTTGTTTTTCCGCTAAAAACCGAAGTGGGCAAAATTCACCTCCATTCGCGAAGTTCGAGTATATCCGTCTTCATTACAGAACTCGTAATTTGATTCGGGGCCCCACGTTCGGTCGACACAGATTATTCCCGCCATTGCACTGTTGTTCAAGGCAAAGTGGAAAAACCGCGGAGGAAAATTTTGTTTTCCAGTTGTTGTTGTCCCGATTGGAGGGGCCGAAATCAAACGCCGGTTTTCCGGTGAAATCGACCCTCAAAGCGGTGCCCCCAGTTATTGAGGCGAAGGAAAATCCTCGGCCTGCAATTACCGAGTCCCGGAACCGGAAATAATCGGCGGCTTTTATTCGCTTTCCCCCTCCCTCCCACCCCACCGTTACAGTTGCCGCCACACTCGACTCTAGAACAAGTGGGAGAAAGCCGGGGATTGTTTGTTTGTTTTTGGGGTGCATTCGGACCGACTACCCCATTCGGGGCATTCGTTTGTCGTTCCGGCTTACCGAATCAGGAGAACGGCCTCAAATAGCTACAGCGCCATTCGGTTCTTCAGGGTAGATTCTTTAGTCGGAAACGTATAACGTCATTCATATTTTTCTCATAATTACACCGCCCTTTTTACAAATTTAAAAATCAAAAATCATCCACAGTACATCGTAATTGGGATACAGTGAAGAATTTAGCCCCATTTGTATTATGCTGTCAGATTGCCTAGGAAAATCGTCCTGCACTGTCCCCCCGCAAAAAAACTGTATATTTCAGTTTTGAATATCTCTTTTGTGGTCCCCGGAGGTGTTGGAATACCGTGTATTTCCCCGTGTCTACTCCCGGTCGATCTTCAGTAGCACTGTGAGTCATATCTGGGTGTATACAGTTTATTTTAGCTTCTGAAACTCCGACCCTATTAATAAGCGATGTTTCGCATTGCCGTCAGGTATTTGTCGTGTAATTTTCACAGAACAGGACGGTCTGTAATCGAGAGAAACCGGTTTAAATCGCCAGTCGCCCGTTCGCCGTCAAACCGGTCTCTTATTGGACTCTTATATCATATTAATACCTTCCAGTCTATTCGGGGTAGTTATGGGGGCCCCGTCGACGTCACGCGAGAGAACCGATAGAGAAGTGGAATACTGCGATACTGGAGGCCGCGTTATTTGTTTTATCAAGTGCGACACTAATCAGTCCGAATCACGACATTTCCAGAGACCCGGCTACAGTCATGGTTTCTCGAAAGAAAAATTACCTACCCTACATAAAACTATATAGCCAAGTACTGTCAAGGGTTAATACCTTCTGCATCGTATTTACGATCATCCCATCAGAAACATTACGGCGACCCATTCTAATCGCAATTGCCTTTCAAAGGATAAATAGATATAATAGGACGCTTTAATTATTTTCAACAATTAACATTTGTCCACAACCTGTTGTAGAACTGATACCTTCGTTTGTACAGAGGTTGAAATAGCTTTCTCCGTTTAATGCGATTCATCATCCGTTCTTAGACCTCGAACGAATTTCATTGGGCGAACACTGAAATGGAATAATTAACTTCAATGCGCAACTTCGGGCTGAATACTGTACAACCTGTTTAACGTGAATAATTAATTAAACCCCCGGCGGTCTCTCGTTTATTGTGTTGATTCTACCCAAAATGCGAATTGAACTAATCCGCGTCCCCCTAGGAAAATATCCCGGTTTATATCCTCTGAAATCGTGAATAGTAGATGTGTAGCATCAGTTTAATTTCGGGCGTCAACAATATTTAATAGACTGTAACTCTTCTATATATTTCAGATACGCGTAAAATATTCCGACGTTTCGAAATATTACCTCCAATAATAAATCGAAACGAATATTAGAATGGATCCAATTTTCTAATCTCTCCATCTCCATTCAGAACGCGTCAGCGCTCTCCGGTGTGGGTGACAAGGGGACATGCCCTCCTCTCTAATAACGGCTCGAATTTTTCTTTCTTCTTTCTCGCTTTAACAATATTTCCTTCTATTCCGAAGTATTCGGCTTTCCCATTTCGGATTAGGACGACGCCGTGGAAAAGTTTTAATGATGGCCGCGAAGTTCTTTTGACTGAAATAATAATAATATTATTTATTAAACTTGTCCCGCCCAAGAGCTACTTGATCAGAATTATTTACTTCTTTTTTTTTCTAATACAGCCACGAAAGTGATAATGGAATTCCCCCAACCCCTTTGAGCTTTAAACTTACCTCTTTAAATTCGTACAGACTTTTTCACAGAACCGAAATCTAAAATCACCAAAGTCCTACCTTATTATTACTTAAGTATTTAATCGAAGTTTATATTTTTTTTGTCACATGTTTAAAATATTAAATGATCAGATGTTAAAACGTCCAGTTTGTCTTATATCATATTTTTCGGTCGTCCCTCGTAGTGTACACGGTTGTTGAGAGGCAAATGTCAATTGGTACGAATATTTATAAAAAAACACATTTCCTGATATTGAAAGTCTACTTTCAATAAGTTTTACATCGTTATGAGATTCATATTTAAGTTTTATACCGAGAATTTCCTTTTTAATTCTCCTCTTTTGGTGTATACCCCAATATAATTTTATCAGCAACTCCCCAACTTTGAAGTTTATAATGAACCCCAGTATACCATTTGATCGTCGACACTAATTGCATGTTTTTTTTTGTTTCCAACGAAATTACTAAGGACACATTGCCAGGGCGTGAAAATTTAACTCCAGAGTCATCGTAATGGCGGATTACTGACTTTGTCCCTTCTGAATATCGTAGAGTCGGAACACGGCCGTAGGTTACCGCCAGTCGGATACTGGATAAGTTGCTAAAATAAGGGCGCGGAGCCCTCAGGCTTACAAGGGCGGGGCGGTTGTTATTAGTTGTGGGGGTTGGTGATTCGCGGGGCCCGACATATCCGCGATGCGAAAACATCCCCGCTTATAATTAATTAGCACTCTGCGTCTGGGGATGCAGGCTGACGGGTTCGGCGCGCGAAACCGGCTTTAACCGTCCGACCTCCATTTCGTAGAAATTCTAGCCTGGAAACGGTTAATTAATAAAATACAATTGTCGCCCAATACTTCATTAATATAATGACGCCTTTGTTGTTATTATAATTAAATAGGCGGTTGGAAACCCATCACCCCGTCCATTCAATACTAACGAGCATGGTAATCTTATTTCAGTCACTTTTACGTATCAAAAAATTCAAAACTCCATAAACCAGTGTGCGGACCGAATTCGCTTAATCTAAATGAATTTAGAATTGGCTTTAAGTAAAAACATTGCACGGCCTAATTGCAACAGTGTAACTGCACCCTTAATGGCTAGTAACTTTCGACAGTTCGTTCTTCAAGGTACACTCTTATCGCCTCAAATGTAGAAACGTCCCTTAATTGCTTCATCACAACTGGTAAATTTTATTGTAAAAGTGGGGCTAAATTTTTATGAAATGAATTTCAACTTTCGGCTCCGACATTGTTTAAACTACGTTCCTCAATACCCGGCATCGAAACGGCCCATAATGAGGGGCCCCATAATCATGGGGCTGAGTGGTGGGAGGGGGTGGGTGGGGGTCGGTACCAGCCCCTAGCTAGCGCCTGCTGTTGAACAGCCCCGTAATTTAGTGATTAATCAAAATCCGTGCGCCTCCTCACACCCCCCTCTTCGCAGCCCCACCCCGGGGCTACACGGCCCCGGGAATCAACACCGACATCTGTAATACAATTAGCGGCCTATAACAGATGCGGCCCTCTAATTGCATTTGGGTGCAGACTTTACTTGCAATTAGTGTGTAACAACTACTGTTCAGACGGAAATATACGGCGGGGAGGGAGAGAGAGAGAGAGAGGGAGAGAGAAGAGAGAGGGAGAGGAGAATCCTCCCCCGCCACCCTCCCTGCCTTACCCTTCGCGCTCCATAAACCAGAAATTAACGCCGGTCCCCGTTTCATCACCTGTCTTGTTTTCTCCAACTTTCAGACAAATCTCAGATATTCATTCCAGATGAAACATCCATTATTTAACCTCATAAATATTCGCCACCGCCCGTGTTGTACACGTCTCCGGTCTCAGAAAATACTAAAAGCGTATTCATAAATTAAAAGCGTGGGAAAGAATATTCCTTCCCTGCCTACTTATTCCGCCTATTGTTACCCCCGCGTTAAGAATGATTTTGAAACGTGAAATTCCATTTCAGAACGCGTAACAATTATACGGAGACACATAAGGAGATGAGATATCAAACGAACGTTCTGCGAATCTATGAAGTTCTCAAGTCGTATCCCAAGTTTATATTCGCGGCGACCGGTCCCCGTTGTCGAATTTCACTCTGGTTGAGACCGGCCAAGTTTTTATTTATTATTGCGTTATTATTATTCGGGAAATTGGATGGCCGAAGAAATATTCTGTTGGGAGGGGGATGAAAGGGTAAGGTGGGGCAGTACCTGTTGATACTGCCGCGAATAAACAAACAAAATTGTTCGGTATTGAATACCCGCAGGCTATTTATGGATAATACGTCTCGGCGTCCCCCGGTCCAGTGAATTTCGTATTTCTCCCGAAATTCCTCTCAGTTCTTTAATATAATTTTTAGGTCCGAACGCATCTTGTACACTGGGCAATCGAAACACTTCGGTCAGAATCTGATGCCCCTTCTGCGGAACAAATTGGGGAGACATTTATCCGTAAAATACGTAAACAAATTCGTATAAAGCTTTATTGCAACAGAATGAAAATATTTTTTAAAGTGCGCCCGAAATATATATTCCGATAGTGGAAATTAGTGACAAGGAAATATATCCTGTTGGTAGCGAAATCTCAAATATATAAAACGAAATTCGGTAGTAAAAGTAGGCTAACCATAATCATGTTTCCTATAATAATCCCTATGTTTTGAAATTATTTCAATATTTATATATTATATGTTGATTAACATATAGTTTTTTTTTATTTCTAGTTAGTGTGAAAGTTTTGCTCTCAATACTACCTGGCGACTGTTATTTAACCTTTACTTCTGAACTAAGTTATGTCTATTTTTCGTGGGTTCATTCAGCGGCAGAGTTTTAGTTATGGATACTTTTCCTCGTTTCCAAGCAAATTACACTATCCCTGTCCCGCAATATGCTGATGAACGTATAACAAAAATATTCTGTAGATACATTGTGTCGTACAACACTGTTGCAGTTCGTTCGCGCTTATTTTGGGAACGCGGAACCGCTTACTTTGCATCGTGTTATACTTATTAACATAAGCGCGGTTTCGAAAACCGGGCGTGCGACCGAAATTCTCCGACGGTAAGTGAATATATAATCCGGGACGGGGACTTCTCTTCTTAAAAGCATCTCCGGATATATCAGGGTATTCACTTATGCGGCGGAAGCGGTGGGGCCTCCAACGAGGAAATACTGTGTTGTCAGGAATATCCCCTCATAGCCTCTCATTAGAGGCCTCACACCCCCGCCCCGCCCCGCCCCTAATGTCTGGTTATCCCGGCGTTTTACCGAAATACGGCTAACCGCCGAGGACCCGAAGGGAGGCATCGTAAGTCCGACGGAAGATCTCGGTGTATCGCCCAAGGGTTGTAGGTTAAAAAATCGCCCGTTTATTGCATTTACGTTTATTTGCTTCGTCATCCATGTGTACTACTGTAACATTTGATAAAATATGGAATTAAAGTATATATTCAAGGCGCATTGAAAGATTAAGGCTTACTAATGCGGGTATAAAGTTAAGAATAAAAAGATAATATTATAAGTACCCTGAATAATTTATATTTGTAATTTCTAAAAGTCAATTAAAATTGGTACACATCCCTAATGCTGATATTTTGATATAATGAATATTATTGATTGTCTGAAAATTCTCCCTTTCAAATATTTTCCGCTTATTAGTTTTTGGTGTTGCGAATAAGTATATATCAATATTTGTCTTAAATTTTGATGAGGTCATACGTTATATTTTATTTAGAATGAAATTCTAAGATATATTAGCGGAATCACGAAAAAATGCCCTTGAAAGTATTTAATTCTATTCGGTTTTTCTAACTTACTGTTAACCCGCAATTCTATTGCGGTGGACTAGAGTAGCGACTACTGCTTTTTTTTTAATATTGAGTATATTTATCTATCTAGAGAGTAATATTTTTTCTTCGAAAATAAATATGGCAACTAACAAAGTGCAGGGCAGCGTGGGCGGGGGGGGGCGGTTAAATAAATATCGGGAATTCCTCAGCGGGTCGTTAAAGTCGGCGGAGTTGACGTCCGCCTTTGATAAGAGGCCGGAGAGAGAGAGAAAGTTTATTGGTAGGGCCGTCAGAGTTTTCGCCACATTCGGTATTATTTTTCAGGCGGTACTGCTATGGTTGGATGGGGACGGGGACGGGGGACGGGAGCGTAGCACGGGGTAAAGGGAGGCTTTCGCCGGTTATTTAGAACCGCCCTCCGCAGAGACAATGGGCCAAAGCCGGCTCCCGGTTTTACATAAACAGGGCATAACAGTCGACATACATTTAGCCGAATTTTTACCCGACCGGCCCGCATTCCGAATAAAAGTCAGGGTAGCCACCCCCCGACTGCCTACGCCTCTGTCGGACACCCTACCCTCCCCACCCACACCGTTTTGCCCTTCGATAAAAACCCCCGTTGGAAATCGCAACATTTATCTCTACGACAGAACAACTACTTTTCCGCTTCAAATAATGACTAATTAAAGAAATACGTCCCCTCGCTAGTTTCGAGAATTTCGGATCTCCAGTACGGTAATGGCTTCTCTCGTACTGCGCAGGTTGTTCAGCAAAAAACGAAACCAGCGATAGGAAAACGGAGATCGAAAAAAACCCGCGGTATTCCAAACCGTTTCGTACTCGAGGAATTCGATTACAGATTACTCGGAACTGGAGAATAAATATTCTCCTGAAAATCGGAATTATATTTGCCCAGTTGTTCCAAGCCCCATCGAAAATATTCAGGTCTGATACTGTGTACAGATTTGTGTTTTGTAGAAATTTCGCGGAAATCCGCCGGCTCCCAATATTTCGCTGTTCATTTCGGATTTCGTTTTAACGCTCTACTTTTATTATACACAATTTCTTAAACTGATAGTAGTTTTTTTAAATATTGCCACTTCAGAGTATAGTATGAGACGAGTAAGGGTGATGGCGAAGGGGGATATTTAGAGAATCTTTCTTTACAAGTTTCTATCTACTTTCTATCTATATTTGACTTACATTTATTTCAAAATTCTGTATATTATTTTGTATTCTTTCCTTTCCTGATATTATACTGCATCGAATTCAATCAAATCATCGTTCTGGGAAAACTGTTACGTCGTCCGGGTAAATAATTCAGTGCCCGAGTTCGTTTGGCGCCCGTTCACCGAGTCCCGATAAAACCGAGTGGGGGCGATCTGGAACGAATTTCATGTCGGAATAAATAAAGACCGGGGCATAAGACGCAGGATTGGAGTATTTAGGTTTAATGATGCATGGATGAGAGTGGTGTATTTGGCCGTGGGCTTGTTGGGGTTGGCCGGATGAGTAATGTATAGGTTTCTGTTGTTGCTGGCCAGCTCGTCCCCCGGGGGATGGCCCCCACTGAAATCTCCTCAACTATTAAATCCGACCATTTAATATTCATATTTAACGCGCCCCCTCCAAGATTCTGAACGCTGAACGGGACCTCCGCTACCTAATTCTAAGGATTTGGTTAATATTGTCCGCAATATTAAATTATAATCCTCATTTTAATTATTAAAATACAACCCGAATTCCACTTTCGTTAGTCGATGTCGGACAACAGTTCGATTTCTGTTCTATTCGATTGGCAACTAAGTCATTGCGGATTGCACCTATAAGGCGGAAATTTAGTTCGAGTTATTTTTCGCTAAAAAACGACGGGGGAAGCGCTCCCGTTCGTTCAATTCCATGACGAAAAAATAAAATTCCTAATTGATAAATAATAACGGAGTTTTAACAGATGTTGTGAGATAATATTGTAATGTCGTAACCGCATGACATCCCCCGAAATTTCACACCTTAAGTGCGGTTCATTCTTTGAATTGTGTCATATTTCATTTTTTACAGTCTTACCCGAACAAATTCGATCGGAAGTGTGCTAAGAATTATTGATCTGTCTCATCCGAAGCGTCCTCGGACGGCAGGAAGTCATTTTTGGGAATGGTCGCCTAGGCCTTGCCGTCGGTTTAATCCTTGCCCCAGGGTAGCAACCCCTTCCCCACCCCCCCAAGCCTTGAATAATTCAAGTTAAATCGCCTCCCGCCGAATCGGATTACCGTCCATTATGCAGTCGCCGGACTCGAGAGGCCGTTTCTTCTCCCGTGGCCTTTCTACTCTATGCGCCATTTATTTGGCCGCCTGCCAGATACGTGGATTTTTCACGGCGCGAGAAAAAAAAACGAATCCCCCCACTTCACGAAATTATGGCGGCTTTGTCCGCTCGCGTTATTACAAAGTGTGGAATTTGATTTGATGCCATCCTGACGGCATCGTCTTGATGCATTGCAGAGGGTTCGCAATGAAGCTGAATGAAGTCTGCTTGCGGCACTTCGAAAGTCATTACGATTCCATTCGGAATGAATCCGGAGTATAATAAAGCGGAAACACTACAATCTCGACAGTACGATTTTCGTTTCAAACTAATTCCAGTCTTGGAGGAAAATCGGTTTTCTATTAACAGTAGTTAACGTCCGTTCACGAATCAACGTTCAAACCTACGGCACTGTATTTTTCTGGGTAGCGAATTTTATTCTACACGATAATCCACTCCCATTATTGTCATATATTACTATCGTGACGTATAAAAATTATATGTTGAATATGAACTTATGAACTGAATGTTATTAAATTATTTGTCATGAGGTAGGAAGTTTCTAATGTTTGTAATGTCCAATGTCCACATGAGAGTTTGGAGTCTGAAGTTATCGATTCTGATAAAAATTCGCAGCTTTTATACATAAATATACCGATCATTCGGCCGATTGTAAATTTTCAACCGTCTCTGAGTTAATGGCATATCCCTGTTGTGCTGTGTAAAGAGTCTTCTATTTCTGTTTCCGAATAATTTGTTCCGATAAAGGACACCGCCTACGAAGGTGAGCCCCGATGAGTCGACCGCGATACGATTTATTCATTTGAACGAATACCAAACACGGAGCCGAACCTGAAATTTACCTTTTTTCATTTCCCAGCCGGACGTTTATCTGCGAGAGTCCTCCGCTGCGGGATTTATCGCGTTGCCGTGTCCCGCTTTTTATCTCAGCCGGCTGAGTCGACCCGCCGGGATTTACGCCCCCAGCAGGCTCCGTAAACTGCGTTTCGATTCGCGTAGGCGCGGGCCCATTATTCCATTTACGTTTATATAGTTTTTTCCCCGCGGTTTTTTATCGGATATGTTGTTGCGTCTCCAAACGACCGGTCTCTCTCTCTCTCTCTCTCTCTCTCTCTCTCTTTCCCTCTCTGCCCCAGCAAGCCGAAAGACCACTTTCTGCGGCCCCTCGCCATGAAATAATTCATCACTTTAGCTTTCCTCGGTTATTTTAACCGTAATTTTACACTGTAGCTGATGATCAGCGTAATCTCTTGTATTATCTCTCTCAATTCCGCTATACCGTAATATAGAGCCTGTCCCAAACGTTTTGGCTCGAAAACATCGCGGAAACAATTTTGGGTATCGGTACGCTCCTCGAGATTATTTCACAGCGGAGAAAAGCGTATTTTCCACTATCTCCGGATTAGAGTTTATTTACCCTCCTGCTAGGTTTCTCCCGCAGTCAGTAGGCGATATGGCGCATCGCTCGGAAACGAAGATTCTCCGATGAAGGGGAATTGAATTAGCCCAGGATTTAAAGTTAAAAGCAGAAATTTTGAGAGCGAACAATCCACAAATTACACTCAGAAGAGAGAATTAACTACTGATGGGGGAATGTATCCCCACGATTGAAAATAAATCTGGATTTAACACATTCACATTGCTGTTTCAGAAACTTTATTACTTTCTAATTTAGCAAGAATTTATCTCTGTGAGTGGGTATTACTGCATTTCTATATTCTTCAGTGGCCTAAAATGTTATCGAATTGTAATTGCGCTAGTTGAGCAACAATATGGAAACCTAAGGTAGAACCCGATTTCTACCTTAAGCTCAACCAATATAAGCGCGCCCTGTTTCTTTGACGGTATTAGCGAAAGTGATGATGAGCGCTGTGGCATTAAACATGCCCCGGCTTGGGGCATTAGCGAACCGATTGATTGGGGCATTAACTAACCTCTCTGTATGTGTGCTTGTGTGTGTTGCGGCAGGTTCCCGAGGGAACAGCAGACTTTGCCCAACCATTTCTACTTCACCGACTACGAAAGGCACAACGCCGAGATCGCCAGCTTCCATTTGGACAGGTAAGCTTATTACTCGTTTAAGTAAGCTCAATTCTGTTTACCAACGGTTCGAATTATCAATTAATAAACCTCGTCAAGGTAGACTCGGGAAATTAGTTCTCAGTGTTAACTAAATTTCAACTAGTAAAATACTGTTGGCCATGTTAATTAAACACAGGACAGGAATAATTTTAATAGTGAAATTATAATGTATAATAATAGATGGATAATTATACCACTTTTGTTATATGTCCATAAGGAACATATTAAATATATTTTTATTTCTTTAATCAAGCGACACGATTTAATATAATCCGTTTCCCGAATTTCAGTATTTGGTAGTTCGTTTCAAAAATAAAAAACCGTCGCTGTGTTTTTCGTTAAATTCAGCAGTATATTGCAGCCTGGACTATGGAGGGTGTCATAAGCAGGCGGGTTGAGCTGTATACGCTCGTTAGGTGGGTGGTATATCACACAGGTAGGGGCCTAAAGTGACTCTTCACACATCCAGTCGCAACAACGTATCCCCACCCCACCCCCCCCCTCATTAACATACGGCCGTAAGGCACGCTCAGACAGCCTCTCACTAGACTGGACACCTCCAACTATAATCACTACTAACAACTATAGTATAGCCTGTATTTTACTAAACATTATAGAAAGTAGGTGTATTCCAAAATCGGTGATAGTAACTTACAGTTAGGACTTTATGAGTGACCTTTATCGGACTGTCCACTATTGCAGTATAATTTTGATTCTACACATAATATCTACTTAGATTACGGGATAATAGGTCTAAACTATACTCAATTCAAGGTTTGCGGTCAAAAATATTTAAAAAAATGGCTAACGCATCCCCCAACTATTCTCTCCCTAGTCTCATCCCCGTTCTAATCCCTCTTATTCCCACACTTTCCAGCTTAAAAGGAAATGGCCGCCTTGATTTAAATATATGAAATAAATATATTACTCGTTGTTAGCGCCCCCACCCAACAGCAGATTCGCTATCTTGGGCTCCACCTCGACAAACGACTCACGTGGAATCCCCACACCCGACTCAAAAGGACCGACTTAAACAGAAAATTTGGCCATTACTAAAACGGACATCGAAATTGACCTTAGGTAACAAATTAACAATATACAAAGCAATACTCAAACCGACATGGACATACGGTATTGAGCTATGGGGTTCCACCGAGACATCCGACATCGCTCGCATCCAGAGATTCCAATCAAAAGTCCTTCGTACCATCCTAATGCTCCCCCCCCCCCGCCGGTATGTTTCTAACCAGACAATCCATGACCTCAACATACAAACAGTCGACGAAGTTCAAAATCTCGGTTCCCGAAGTTCCACTCCCGCCTTTCTCCACATCCTAATCCACCCGTTCATCCAGTTTCCTCTTTTACCCGTCCACTATCCCCACCACTGGCCCAGAGATCACTTCGGGCAGTAGTTAAATCGTGTCAAAAGCGCCATCATCGGGTGGTTTCTTTATCGAGACAAACAGGCGAAAAATATACATGCATTGATTGCACCTATAACTGTAAAAGTTGATTGTGCAAAATAAGAAAGTTAAAAAAAAAAGTTCGCGCTACTCGAACACGAATGTCGCTTATTGTAATTTACTGTTGCGAAAAAGGAATTTCTTACGTCGATTTCTAATATTTCTCGAAGAGCGGTCCGTGGGTAATTAGTGAGCCGGGTGTAGGTGCGGTGGTCGGCCCTAATGGGAAAAGAAAAGGTTTGTAGGAGGCGTGTCAGGGCTGTCCTGGGAGTGACAATGGGAGCTCGGGGGTGCCATTAGAGGGGCGGCGGGGAGGGGGGGGCGGTGCCCCGTGGGGCCCACCCCGGATATATCGGGGTCCTGGGAGCCCCAGGTGAACTTCATTAGGGGGGTGGTGGGGTGGAGGTGGAGGCCCCCGCTAAACGGACAGCGCCTTAACTGGGCCGTCCCCTTAAAGTAAGCACCCCCTGCAGCCCCCTGCAGCCCCCTGCATCCCCTAGCAGCGGGGCGCATCTCACGGGACTGCCCGCCAATAGTTTGTCACTTGGGAAAAATCCGGGACGGCCCCGGACGTCGCTCCGTTTCCAAATAAACAGCCGGATATATTAGTAGTCCGCCCTTATACCCCGGCCTCCATTATCTTCCACACCGTTGCCAGACACGGATTTAATTTTACGAGATGCTTTTAACACCGAGGGGATTTAACTTCCGCGGTGTTTTTTTTTCTTCACTTCGTTCTCTTTTCAACGGATGGCATACATAAATATACAGGCCCTCCGGCGATGTGTAGATATAAACCGAAAATCATGAATATTATTTCCTGACACTCAGATCCGCCTCCGTTCAAATTTGAGATACCGAAAATTATTCTATGTACCGTATGTATTATATAAAATATATACTAGGGTTTAAATGCAGTCTAGGGAGCCCCACACTGATAGCTTATTCGACGACGTTATATATCGATGTCTGCTTGCTATATCGATCTGTAGCCAGTAGTACTGTTATTTTATATGCCAGCCATTTAATTTGTACCTCAGGAAAAATATTTTCCGTTTGGCATTTCTCTCTCAATACTGCCCGGCGACTGCTTCTTTAAACCTAAATTCCGAACTAATTTTCTTCGTAGTGGAGTCGTTCCCGACTTCGGTTTCTCCCCCTTCTTCGTTCATTTGAAAGAAACTTAAAAGACACAGGACACTACTGACGTACCGGTCTTAATGTTTCATTTTATACCGCGTTCTGTCCAATATCACTTAGGCAGGCTCAATACGAGGAGTCAATATTTCGAATTAAATTTTCCTCTAATTGTTTTATCGTGTAGTACCAGTTAGCGGAAGAAATTCCGTTATTTTCTATTAATAAAAATCTAGTTTTTATAGCACCGTAAGAAGTAAGAAACGGCGTGGACAAAACCATCTGATTTCGGCCAATGCAATTGGGAAGCGATCCGTTGCCGAACAGGCATCAATTGTTACTACTTGTTTTTGCAATTCTGCCAATGAGACTGCCGATTGAGCTCAAACAGATCCTTAATGAGTCAACACACCCGTCCAAGGTTTTATTTGCCCCCCCTTTAACGAGTCATTTTGTCACTTGCACCAGACTGATACTCAAACGCCGCTTTTATCGTGTATCACAAACGTACGCGTCTAGAAAACGGTATATTCCGATTTGAACACAACTGTCTCTCTCTCTCTCAGCAAAATATTTAATCGCGAAACTGCCGCCCGTAATCGGGCCATGTGTTTAAGCACCGCATGAAATAGTACGGATAGAAAACTACCCCCGTATATATCTAAATTTAATACATTTCAATAACGTTTCATGCATTAAATTGTGCTATTATCATGTTCAGGTCTTGCAGACATTCAAGATTGATTCATAGTAAATCCAGTATTTTTTTCGGTTTAAATTAAACGGTGTTCGGATAGTTACATCAAATTGCTGCAGACTTCGACAAGCTCGTAAAGCCTATTTCTGTTAGTGCCGGTGTGCTAGACCGCTGAAGACATCAAAATTTACTGTACTAAATAATTAAGAACGTCGTAATATTAAAAACTTGACGTAATTATTTCAGGCTTGAAACCTGAGCACCGACGTACTAATTAATCTTCGTTGTCAAGTACGCCAACTGTGGTTTTATTGCCGCGTAATAATTGACGGAAAACCATTATCCATAATTTTTAATCTTTCTGTCTACTGCAGTTAACCTAGTTTTTCATCTTGTAAGAATCAAAACGTCCCGATATTAATGTCGTGATCGTTTACGTTGTAATTAGTACGTCGCATTGCGCATTTTTGGAGACAATCCAAAACTGACAGGGTACGTTGGGAGATGTCATTTAAAATAATCACCAGTAGGTTTAATTTCTAAAGTAAATTTTCTATACGCAAGGGCGGAAATAAATAGCTGCTCCTTTTCATTAACGGAGAAGTATTTTTATGACGAATAATTGACCGTATAACTCCCTTTTAAATGGAAATGATTTGCGTCCATGACAGGAGTACTCGTAACAGTATAAACGATCGGCAATGAGCTGTTCGGTTGTTTGAACAATATCTTTGTCTGCCCCCAAAATCCTCCCTCTCCCTCCCTCCCTCCCACCCTCCAACCAAGCTCACTACACCCTCGGCCGTTTCTCTCAAAGTAATGAAGTTTGAGCCTTTAAAACAAAACGTTGCTAACGGAGCGTAAGAAATTAGTGAGATTCGTTCCGCTTAATAAATCAAGCCCTCGGATTTTAATTAAGCCCCACCCTGGAGGGGGCGGCTTCTCAGATTTACCAGGCTCCCTCCCCACCCCCGACAATTGCAAATTGCGATTTCCCCGCACCAACGTCTCGTAAGAAAGTTGAATTTATCGTCTGATATGTAATTTTCATGCCGCCGCCGCTTGTAATTTACAGTGTTCGCCCTTCTGACCCGGTTTTTATTTTTTTTTCCTACATTTAGGCCGTTGCCGCTCTCCTTCCCACTCCACCCCTCCCCAACCAAGCAGTAATTAGCGGGGGTTGTTATTGATAAGCGGGGGGTGTTTTAACGCGAAAAATTAACTCGGCCTTGTTTTTCGCGTTGATTAATGGTTTTTATATTTCCCTCCCCCCCCCCATCCCGCGTCTCTGTCTCAGGAATCGACAATACTAGAACGGCGTTAAAAAGGGAAGAGGAAAAATGATGAAAATTTAATAACTGAAGGGAAACACGATGGCGGGAGACCAACCTACATAGGGTCCTTAATGGAAAGCTGACGGTTTCAATTTGCTCGAAAAATGCGCTTGAAACTATTTTTCCCCACTAATAATACCTGAAAAAGGAAATAACGAAAATCCTGAATAATGAATGTATCGATCATAGCTAAGCTATGACTATCAGTTTTTCCTCTCCTTGTAACAATCACCATCTTTAGCGATTTTTCTCAGTAAACGAAAAGTATTTTCGAAGTTTTATTTTAATTTGTACAGATGAACTCTTCTATAATTGATATTTTTTTTTATTTTCCATACCGGTCCGCTCTAACGCATGTCAAAAGCCGAAGAAATAACCCCTTATAAATTATGATCAGAAGCAAATCCCGTCCCCTTTTCAGTAAGGAGATATTAGAGGAAGAGGGTGTAGCGGCTAAAACCTAACTCTTCTGTGTAGACCGAATTGGAGTTGGCTAAGTAACTCGAACTAAGTCCTTAGGGGCTGTAGTTGGAGGGGGGGGGCCCTACTTATTTAGTAAAGGAGCGGCGGGGGGCGGCGGCAACCTAATCTAAAACTAAGTAGATAAGTAGCTTGGCAAATTGACAAATCCGGAGTGAAATTAAGGCTTTTCGTGCGGTCTCAGATAACCTGGGGCCGAGCGTCGAGACTTTCCCCTGTCGTCGGCAACTCTCAACAATATTTGAATAGTATTTCACTCGGAACCAATTCGAACGCGATATTCAGCTCGATCATTCCACTTATTATTTCCATCCTGCGGCCTAATTGAGAAGGAAATCCTTGTCCTCGGCGTGTTCTTTAAATATACGATTGGCCTCCGACTGTCATTCACGAATATTTGCATAGCATAATCGACGGTGACATCGACATCTGTTGAGGCTACTGCAGTAGAATCAATACCGAACATTAACTTTCCTCCGATTGTTATTTACAGCCTCGGACAATACATAGGGAGATATTTAAGTAGTAGATTTCGTGTTCTTATCTCCTTTCGCTGGTCTTTTGCTAGACCGGTTTCGGCTGGTTGCCATCTTCAGTAGGGGTGTTAGTCACTTTGGATGCTTGTGGAGCATACTGTCAATATGTATTTCATATATCATATATATATCTTGTCTTTCTTGAATTACCGGCGGAGGAGGGTATTCCAAAAAGGGTATCCCAAAATAATTAATTAGAAATTAATTCTGTAAAATTTACGGCCACTTAAGCTAATTTAAAATCTTCCCTTATAATTCGTATACACTTCGGGTGTGTTAGTTTTAAGGATATGTTGATGTTCATCGTACCAAGTCTGTTCTAAAAGAACCGGAATGAACCAGGTAACACCTCGATATTCCGCTGCTAATATTAATTCCCGAAAGAAACCTGATACTGTTAATGTATAACGAACGAGGTTAATGTATAATATTAGGCAAACTAAATAATTGACCGGGTGCTTAAGGGGAGAGGGGACTGGGGAAAAAAACCTTTTTTCAGTTCGACTGGGTTCCTATTGAATGGAATAGGGATGAAGGGTGTTTGCGGGGCGGGGGGGTTGGCTGTAAATGGAGTTTTTTCGCTTGGACTTGCCCGCAACTGACAGGCTTTTACAGAGCAGCGCCACCCCTCCCCCTCCCATTCCCCCCCACGGGGGTAGTCCCACCTCTGTTTGCCCAACACTCCAAGATTTACCTCTTATTTCCTCCCCTATCTCCCCTGTCTAGTGGCCCACTCTTTCCCCATTTATATTTCTTCGATTTTTAAGCCGCCCCTTATCGAATTCAAACCCGCGAGGAAAGTCTAATATCGCCTATTGGCTGTTTATTCTTCCCGAGCATATTCTCCTATATATCAGTTTGGAATACCCGTTTCGTGGCCTGCGAGGTGTTGGAATACCGTAGAATGCCTGTCACTTGGACAGCACAAGTGACAGTGACAGTGCAGTGAGGATGCCCAAAAAGCCGCTACTGAAGATGGCGAGCGGCCGAAACCGGTCTAGCAAAAGACCAAACCGGCGAGAGGAGACAGAAACAAACGTGATCTACAGTCCGATATATTGTAAAGGTTCGATTTATTTAACGTCAACGAAAACGATGTACGTTAACTGGGACTGTTAAAAAATAAAATACACAATTTTCTGTACACGATGCTCTGTCTTAAATACTTCCCTACTAGAAAATAGTCCCGACTAGAGTCGAGAGCTATTCGCGATTAGCCCCTTCTGAATATTCAACGGTTCCTGTAGGATGTCTCCGGGCCATTTCCGTATCCGGATGTCGGGGTTAGAACGCGATTTTTGCCCCACCGTCGAAAGAAACAGTGTCCCCTATTTCCTAGAGACTCGTAAACTGCTATTCGTGACGTTAAAACTCAGAAGTTTAACGGTGTTTTTTTTACGTTTTATGCATTTCGCTTTCTTAATGCACGCTTTCAGATTTCTACTCTGGCGGTACTGATTTCTCTGAAAAGAAAGTAGATTCAGTTTCGAGTTTATGACATCGTGTCATCGATATATCAATACATGTATACGACCTGGTTTTTACTTACTTTATTACTTTTCTTCCATTTTTTACTTCATTCTCTCTTGACGTCGGGCCGCGTAAAAGCTCAATACTACCTGGCTGGTTCTTTAAACTTTACTTACGAACTAAATTTATCCATCCCTATTTATACTGTCCAATTTATACCCCTTCATCGTGGGCCCATTTATCGAGCTGTACAATTAAATTACAGGCCGTATTTATTTGGAGAACGTTTTAGGTGAGACGTCGGGCGCATTTCTACTCTATTGAACAAGTGAGAGGAGTTAAAATTCCTGCGGCTGATTAAATTGAAACGTAATTTATTTTCACGCTTAACATTAATATAGTTACCGACTTGGGCCCACTTTCTTTTTGCATCGTGGTAGTTGGTCCCCGAGAGCACGTCCCCTCTCCATCCCCAGGATTCTCCGTTTCCTTTTCGTCCGACTGCGGACTCAACAAATATTTGCCGGGAGGCTCAATTATGGCCTCTCCGGGGACTTGGGAAGTAAGTCGGGGAATAAAGTCCGAGGAGGAGCCTCTCCCCCCCTCCCCGGCCTCTGCAAGAAAGGCACCACCGGGGTCCTATATCGGCCGTCCCAACAGACAACTAGCCGGGCGGTAGGAAATAATTTAAATTTCATTGAGGGTGGGACTCAATAAAGTACTTATCGGGCCCGGGCGGCTTGGGGAGTGCTTTGTTTGCCGTCGCCGCGAGAGTGCTTTGAGAATTGGCGGCCCGACTCGGCTTAATGCGATCCTGCGGACTTCGGGGCTTACTTTAAAATTCACGGGCGCAAAGTCATCTGATTGTTTTCGGAGATGTTTGCCTTGGCCGGATACAGCGCGGTATTTCTAATTGAAAAGTTGGCGCCTATCGAGTTCGAACCCGACAGACGGCTTTTCAAAATCTAACAGCCCCACTATTGAGGTAGGCCTTCCAGTTGCCTTTAAAGACCGTATCTGTGGAATAGCATTCATTTTTTAGAAATAGTTTTTCATCCGCCCAATTTTTTTATCATATTTTTCAGTGCATATGCTCCCTTTTATATTTTGGTCCGCTAAGATGTAGAATATAGATTCTTGCTATCATCACTGGTTGATCTGATTTGGGCTTCTCGCTATCTTCAGTAGCGTCCCGACAGTAAGTTCCAACTGACATTACCTCACAAAACCGAAACCCGTCTAGGATAAGACTAAATCAGCGATCGGAGTCAAATGATCGCATAAGTGATGATTTTACAGACCCTTACAGCTCACTTAACAGCTATCTTAAAATGAAAATAATTTTGTTTACAAGACAATTATTATTAACCTCACTATCACACTCACGTTCATATCACTGATATTATATTTTTGTTATAGATAAAAGATATCAAAAAATACTTTTAACCTTCTTAAATTCTATCCTATCAGTTTGATTGTAAATTTAGATAGAGTTAACAATTTCAAATTTTTGCCTATGTCTATATGTAACCTAAATTAAAGACAGCCGCATTTTTACGACGAAATGATTATTATATAATGGGATAGGCACTGAAAAATACACTTTGGCGGAACAGTAGAACTTTTAATCATCCGACAATCCGCGTTAATTGACAAGAACAAGTGGTCAATTTATGAGACCGCCGAAACAATTAGAATATAATTATCACAATTTCGCGAACGAAACAAGTGTACACTGTTAACAAACAGTTGGAAAAAAACAGGGTTAAATTAAGAGTAATTAAAATGTGGGGAATAGTCAATCAAACAATAAAACGTTTTTCGGTCGGTAATTCAAAAAAAATTAAGCCATGAAGTGGAGTGAAAATTAAATAGGTTCGTCAATAATTTCAACCTTATAATGTTCGAACAATATTTTTTTTAATAAAATTCATAATATAATTATAATAGATTTCCACACTGAAATAAATATAGATTGAGTTTTTCCGGTTTATTTATTAGCTAAAACTAAATCTTATTTATTAGTAGAAACTATTCTGTATATAGTCTTTTCACCTTTTGTAAAAGTAATCGTTTATTGCAGGAATGATTATCAGGGAATGGTTATCAGGGACGGCAAATGATGATCTCCAGTTAAATATGTATTAAATATTGTTTTTACTGAAGATATATATGGTATTTTTCAGGCTTTTGGGCTTCAGGAGAGCTATGCCAGTGACCGGTAGGACCTTGAACATTACAACGGAAATCTACGCAGTGGCCGATGACGACCTCCTCAGAACGTTCTTCATTTCCCCGTCAAATAACAAGTACGGAAAGCATAGAACTTATTACTTAATCGTTCATTCAATTAAGCGCACAGCGATTGTTTCTCCATTGAAATAAGTAAATATTCGAAATATATAGAATTCATATGATTACTCGAAGTATCATTGTAGCTATATATCATTTTTATGAAAATTAATCAGGCATATAATTCCTTTGCCTTATTTCACTTTTAATTTTGTTTTTGTTTTTTAATGGCCAACAATATTAAACATTCACTCTGCGTGTTAAAAATTTAAGTATTTCAAGTTATATTTTATTCATATATTCAAGCGCTGTATGTAATACTTACATGTCCATAAATGGACTGTTTAAAAGTCCATAACTTGCAAACTAATAGACGGATTTTGCAAGTTATGGACTTTTAAACAGTGGATACACTTTTTTGGGCCCCTCTGTATACCTTCCTATACGAAGTATAGCCTTTAGTATACACACTATTGCTATTGCGGCTTCCTATTTCTAGTGTAAGAGAGGTGTGATTGGTATTTCAGATGTTTTCACGGCAAGTGCACCTACTACTGCGATACCAGCCACGCCATATGCGGCAACCCGGACACCCTGGAGGGCTCCTTCGCCGCCTTCCTCCCTCCCAAGGAGCTCGCCCCGAGGAAGGTCTGGAGGCACCCCTGGAGGCGATCCTACCACAAGAGGAGGAAGGCCCAATGGGAACAGGGTAATTACTCATTTTCTCACATTCCCATATTATTAAATTATTTAAATGATTTCATCGTAAATACAGTTTTGAAGTTAAAATATTTTCATATTAACATGTTCAATCATCATTCTTTTACCATGCCGTGCATTACCAATTTCTGCCAATTTATCTAAAACCTTATCGAGTAGATATGGATTAATTCTGAAAATCAATCGTTAAAAAGGGCGTAAATTTGGTCTCGCTTTTCCATTGTCGAGCGTAAATAAACTAACGTACCAAAATTTTAAGTACAATACAAATCGGGTACAATTTCTGGCGTTGAAATCTGTCGAATTATAATCTTGAGTTTGAAATTTTAATATCTTATTAAGTGGTTATCGTTGAGAATTATCGGCGTAAATGTTTTTTTATGCTTCTGCAGAATATTTTCATATTGCGTAAATGAACCTAAATTTGTATGTATTAAAATTGATTTAGATTATAAATCCCATAGAATCGTTAATGTTAAATAGTCTTTCTCCCCCCAAGTATAAATACCTAAACATGTGCGTGTTATAATGGTCAAGTTAAGGACAATGTACACTTGCTCGTAGAGACATATCAATTTTATTTCATGAATATCTATCCTGCGAGGGTTTGTAATACCGTAGCCATCTTCTTTCTCCTTTGGCGGACCAACGAGAACACTGCTGTGTCCGTATTTTTCTCATATATTGTTTTTACCCCGTCCGGTCTCCTGAAAACTCTCTCGCCCAAAACTCCGAATTACAGTATTTGAAAACTAATGCCAATATAGATATTTTTTGCTTTCTGCAATCACCTCCCGCCTGCAGTCTGATCAAAATCCAGGTAACGGATTAGGTAGGGGCGGTGATTCATTGATATTCATCGGGGTCGCGCTAAGATGGGACTATTAGTTATTTTAGCGTCGGCCGTTATTCGCTGTACCCGAGAAAATTTATCGTCGGACATTTATTTTTTCCCCCGCCGCCGCCTGAATATAGATTCTTATCCTATTATGAATTTCAGCAAGGGGGTGTGTCATTCCACCCCGTCCCGCCCCTACAGATCATCGCCCGATAATATGTCCCCCTGATTTAATATCTGAAATCGGGCCCGTTTCAATCGCTCCGATTTGTTTTCCGGTCTTTTTTTTTTTTTCAATTTTTGTAATTTAGCCAATTCGAGTCGTCCGTCTCACCCGGTTAATATTTCAGGGCGGAAAGTCACTGGAAAAGCATTATTTATGGCGTCATTTGTTATATTTCAAATCGGACCCGTGAACCGCCAGAGCTTATACGAACCAACTTATATTTCATTTCGAGAAATTCTATTTTATTCCAACTTTAAATTTTCACTCGTTCGTTTACTGAAAATTTACCGCCCATTCGCCGGGATAGAAAAATCGAAATTATTCTTTAGAAATGTCCCTATATTCGAACTCGAAGATATTCTTCTTGCTAATATACAGAGGGGTCCAAAAATATGTATCCACTGTTTAACAGTCCATAACTTGCAAACTAATTGACGAAGTTGTCTCATTTTTGGTGAAATTGTAGCTTAAAGTCCAACTTAAAGATATCGCTGTAGGTGTTCGAAATGGTCACCATTAACATCCACACACAAACGATGCCGCCCAACTGCAGCACCAACTACTGACTGCAACGTGTTCAGTCGGATATTGGCTCTGTTCGATACTCATTTCGCCATTGCCGTTGAACCTCATTAATGTTTTCGTACTTAAAATACCACTTCAAAACTGACTTCCTTTCATCGAATGTAAGCCTTGCGCCAGCCACGTTTACTCGAGTAACAAGGTACAACTGACAACAAAACACTGACTATCTGGCGACTGTCATCTGACAAAACGAAACAACGCAATACAACGCTTGTATGACCTACAAACTATAACACTACCAATAATGAGACTTGTGGACTTTTAAATAGTGGATACATTTTTTTGGACCCCTCTGTATATTCAGCTAGCGACCATTGTTGTATATCCATTGAAATAACTCTGATATATTAAGTACCACTGTTTAGTTGCAGCCTAAGTTTGTACCCGGCGTGCTTGGATTAAGTCGGGTTAAAACCGTGTTTAACTAGAGCTTAATAACTTAGTGCCATTAGGAAAAACGTGACTTGTTGCTATATATATTCCGTTGAAACCGCCGTTAGAGTCTGACTACTGCAACCTGGTGCGGGACATCCCGCCGTACAACGAGGGCCGCCGCCTTCTGGACCTGATGGACATGTCGGTGTTCGACTTCATGACCGGCAACATGGACAGGCACCACTACGAGACCTTCAGGCCGTTCGGCAACGACACTTTCCCGCTCCACTTGGACCACGGCCGGGGTTTCGGACGGCCCTTCCACGACGAGCTCACCATACTCGCACCACTTCTCCAGTGCTGCCTCATCAGGCACTCCACACTGGCAACCCTCCTCAGGTAAACTACCTCATTTTGTACTACCGAAACTTTACATTGGACGTTTTATTTCTTAAAGCATGGGGCTACTCAGGTCCTGAAAGAGTTATTCTTCAGTAATAAAGTTTGTAACAGATCTCGATATTCTTACATTTATGAGCACGTAGATATTTTTTTTACATAATTCCGCTTCTATTTATTTAGTTTGTACATAAAATTATAACTAGAGCAGCATGCATAAATCCGCAATCTGCCTAAACCATATGTTCAACTTATAGGTCGAACAAGATCCGAACATTTTTTCCGAAATAATTGACGTTTATCACACACAAAATCGCATTAAAATCGTGTATTTTTAATTTAATATCCGGTATTATCTGCGGGAGGGGATTGGAATTGGGGAAAAAAAATAATTCCGGGACATATAATGTTGGAGGCGCTAGAGGGTACTGCGCCCGCAATGCCCCTCCGTCATGCGGGTTTAGTATGCCGAAACGCCGTAACGCCGTTATTAAAGCATGGGGCTACTCTCAAGTCCTGAAAGAGTTATTCATCAGTAATAAAGTTTGTAACAGATCTCGATATTCTTACATTTATGAGCACGTAGATATATTTTTACAAAATTCCGCTTCTATTTATTTAGTTTTACATAAAATTATAATTAGAGCAACACGCATAAATCCGCAATCTGCTTAAACCAGATGTTCAACTTATAAGTCGAACAAGATCCGAACATTTTTTTTCGAAATAATTGACGTTTGTCATACACGAAATCGCATTAAAATCGTGTATTTTTAATTCAATATCCGGTATTATCAACATATAATGCTGGAGGCGCTAGAGGGTACTGCGCCCGCAATGCCCCTCCGTCATGCGGGTTTAGTATGCCGTAACGCCGTAACGCCGTTATTTTCCTCACGCCCTCTTCAGTCCAACAGCAACGCTAATGGGCGATGATTAAAATTACTCCGCATCGGAACAGGACGAATTGGAGCCTCGAAATTGTTCGCCCCCCCTCCCCCCTTGAGGAGTCTGTCGCCTGCGTTGACGAAAAAATTCGAGGGGGGAAAATTGAATTAAAAAATGTGAAGGGCGCTGTAATTGAGGGGTTATATATAAAGAACACGATACGGGGGGGATGCGTAAAACGCGGGCGCGATTAATTGGGCGGGAGGGTGGATTTTGAGGGGTAGGGGGTTGGCGCCATCGCATTCTGTCGGTGCGCTGGTTCCTGAATTGTTAAAATTGCAATCAGCCGGGGCCGCCTATTTACCTGATGGCGGGGGTGAGGAGGGTGGGAGGGATGGTTGGAGGGAGGGAGGGTGGGAGCAGTGGCCACCTATTTACCGTGTCCGGGTTAAAAAAAGCCGGGGGCTCCTTTCAGCGCGGGCAGCGTTTTTCTTGCGCATTTCTGAACGCGGCCGTATAAAAGCCAATAAATTATGTTTGGGCGGGCCCCGGGACTCCTTTTGAGGCGCACGCTGCTTACCGACCCTCTTAAATAATTCAGACGGGGGCGCCACCCCCTAAACCCCCTTCCCCGCTGAAATATTTAGTGATGTCGCCGGCCTTTACCGGACTGTGTTTACACAAATCCAGGGAGAGAGAGAGAGAGGCTGGCTGGCTGGCCGGCCCCCCAATAGAAGGGTAAGGGCCCCTCTCGGTGGCCGGGCCCGCAGGGTAATGTGTTATTATTGCCGGGGCCCCTTCCCTCCCTCCTCCCTCCCTCTTTCTCTCTCTCCTTCCGCCCGATCGCCCGATAAAGGGCTCTCTTTCTCGGGGCCCTATCGCTATCTCTGTGGCCCTTTTGGTCCGGTGTGGCTTAACTTTCTGTATTTTAGTGCTCCGTTAAGACAACATCGACGCCGGCCCCGCTCCTTCCGGTTATTTGTTGTTACAACTCTGGGCCCTCCCCTAAATTCACCCCCTCCACCCCCCACCCCCACCCTACCTCTGACCAGCTTATTCTTTCTACTGCATTCGCCCTTATCCATCCCAATTTCTCTCCTCCAGTGTCCCTCTCTTATCGACACCTTTTATCTCGAGAACTGCGATTGTATTTTCCCGATGCAAAATAGTTCCTCTTTCTTAGTATTCCTTTATTAACGCCAACTAATCGGTCCATAATTTTCCCATAGTTATTCGTCGTTTTTTCGGTACTTTTTTTATTGCGCTTATTACTTTCGAGCTGTAATGTGCCCTACTGGACATTTAATAATGTAAAAAATTATTCCAAAGCCCAAATTCACGAAGCATCACTTCCCTATCTTTCAGGATTCATATTATTAACCCTTTTATGCGTACCATTTAATATAATTATAGGTCTTTTTGGTAGTTTTATGCGTGTATCTTTTTATTGAACATTTCATACTGTAAAAAATGTTTACAATTCTTATTCGTTAAACTGAAATTCCTTGAAACTTCCACACACCATTGCGCAATAACAACTAATAACGCGATTGTGGATTATTCATATTATGAATCCTTCACATTCTTATGCGCTTTCATACCAAATATTTGATTCTTATCTGCATCATAAATACAAGTCGTGAAAATATTAAATATAATATGACACTACGAATATCTTAGGAATTATAATTTTTTAATTGATATCCGAAAATGTTTAATTCTAATAATATTTATAACGGAACCTTATTCGTTGTTGACCTACATCCTGGATCGACATAGGGGCTCGTCCTTAAGGTTGGAATTCTCCTTATTCCCTTCCCTTTTATCGAAAGCCCTGTTGTTCCACCTCGCATTAGGAATTCCAATCGATTATATCGTGTTTCTTCCACGTGTTGTTTTTTCATGGGCGGTATCACATTTTCACTCCCAGCTACCGCTAATCCCAGCGAACTCTGTAAGAAAATATCCCACCCGGCTTTATAGAACCACATATTACATTCCACATATTATAAATGTTTTTTTTGCTTCTACTTATTATCTATTGTTGCAACTGGCCATTAAATTTCTAAATTTTTATTGTCTCCAGAATTAATGGTATACGACTGAACGTGCCCTCTTTGTACCTTATTCAAAAATTAGGAAGTAAATTGTTATCCGTCCGATACGTTAGGTTTTCCACTGATAGTTAGTTGAACTTTCAGAGTTGGCACGCTAAATGAGAACAGTGCGCTAAACAATAGTCTGATGCAACGCTGGAGACAGACATTTAATGGCTGGTTACATAAGCGGGCTGTCGGGAAAGAGAAGAGGCCCTCCTCATTCAGTTCATCAGAGTCCACTACACGACCCTCCCCCTCCCCCTCGCCCTCGCGGCTCATACACAGACTATACTTGTTAAGAAACGATACGTCAACCTATATAGCGTTCAGTTGTAAACAGCGGCTATCAGAACTGGAACAGTCGGAAAATGTTTCCCCTTGTATACGAACTAGTTTAGAATACATGTTTTGTGGTCTGCGAGGACTTGGAATACCGTAGATTTCGTCTGTTGCTGTTCGCCATCTTCAGTAGCGGTGCCAGTCACTTTGGATGTTTTCTGGGCATCTGTGGTGGTTGTCTGTTTGTCTTGTATATGTGCCTTGTTATTGTAATTTTCGGCATGTTGGTTGTCTTCTTTGGGTTGGGAGGGGTTTTGTTAATCGGCTTAAAGCCTTTATCGGATTATCGGTCAAAAAAGGGGGGCGGGTGAGGTTATTTAGCAGTATTAGCGGGGCGAATATAGCATCACTTTGTCAGGAATTTATTCTTTCGTTTATTATGTTTGTTTGTTCTTGAAAATCTGTCACACGAAATCTACAAACATTCCAACGATTATATGGGAAATAAATTCCATTTTCCGAACATGAAAATGTTCGAATTTGTAGTATATAACGAAAGGTACATTGTGGCCGCTCTGTGCCCCCCGGCTCAAATTGACCCTTCCCCAAATTGCTCCGCCTAACGTTATGAAACTGTATTCACAACTTGTTGAGTCATTACGGCCGATTAAAGCCCGACTCCAACTTTCAGCGGGCTCACCCTTTTGAGGCTTAATTTCATCCACTGTATAAACTACCCCCCTCCTCGGCCTACTCTGTCATTCTCTCTTCCTTAGAATTATCCTGAAACCAGACAGAAAGTAAGACAATTAATATTGAAATGACGCTATGTATTACAGTCTTAGATGAAACAGTACTGAATTTAAAGAATCTACGAAAAAGGCATGAAAGCTGTTTCGATTCACAATGCAATTTTTCGTCCCAAATGCCGCCCTCACTTAAAGCCGGTTCTCGAATAGTTGAGGCACTTTACTAGCATGCCGTGCTTTTGTAAGCGTTCGGTCAGCACTTTCACCGCACTTTCAACATAGGCCAATAGGCCAAAGATAATTTTCAACAATAGCCTTAAATTATACACGAATCTGGTTAAATTATAAACGCATTAAAGGTTTTCAGATTTCATTAGTACATACCAAGTTATATAAATGTGTATAATAATTTTGATTTTAAGATCGTTACAAGGAACAACAACCCCCCTTTGTGCAGGATTTTCCACTTGTGTCTATTATTTCTAAAGCTTCTTTGATTATAATTTTCTTCCCCTGGTCTGAAGTCCTCTGTCCGCTTGTAATAATATAATAAGGCCGTCAGTGCGGTACTGACCGATTTCAAATTTTGCGGATTACTTTTGTATCTCCGGGGGATTTTTGTTGTTGTTCTCCTGCTACGCCCGCCCTTTTTCCTGTTCGCTTCTGTGGGGCGTCACGAAGCTGTACGCCCTTCTAGATTAAGGATTCATTGCAATCACGCTCGCCCAAACGAACATCAATTTGTGTTTTCCCAATGTGCCCCCTAATACCCGGCCACCCATTTAATATTCCCCGGGCAAATGCCGTCCTCCAAATGGGCTTATTTCGGCAATTTAAATTGGATCCGATGTCCCTACTCCCCGCACCCCTGACCTACACGCCAAGCGTCTCCTTCGATTTCGGAATTCATGAATAACTACAGCGTATCAATTTCTCGTTTCACTTAAATTCTACATTCGAAACCTGGATTGTTTATAATCATTATGTACTGTCAATAAATTAAGTTGTTTCCTTACCAAAAAAATAATCGACCATTAGCAAGTAATTCGAAAGAAAATTTCTTGGGTCGCGAACGCAAACTTTTGCCCTGAAATTATTGTTTCTTTTTTGCCGACTGGCTGTCCTCGGAGATAAGGAGTCCGGGTGGGGGTGCACGGGAATATTAGGGACCCGGGAGGTGGAGGAAGTTTCGGACAATAAATAATAGTATGAGCTCCGGGAGTGAGGGAGGGAGGGAGAGTACATTACCGCCCGTTTTATCGTCCCACGCCCCCGCCCCACCACCCTAACCGGAATCCGGGTTTCCTTCCGCTCCCGATCACAGAATATATTCCGGGACCGGCTCGCCTATTGCCCATTATACCCGCCTCTGTAGACGAGCACCATCACCCTCCTCCACCCCCGCAACCCCCTCAGATTTGGCAATATATCTTAATACACCTTCCCCAGGCAATCTGGGCCAGTTTAAAAATCTGCGCCCGAGTAACACAGGTTGACATAACAATGGACCAACCCTCTGAGGCAAAATTTTAATGGACAAGAATTTTTTTCCTGCCCCTAATGCAGTGATCTCCAAAATGTACCGCTCTACCAACATAAACGTCATTTCTGAACACAAACAAAAAATTCAAATCGGTATAAAATATTGTATTAAACGTGTATTCCATTTTTTTATATCTGTTAAACGCAATAAAAATTACTATTACATATCGCAAAAAATATTTTTTATGTGTATTTTTCGTACCGATTTTTCTTTGTTAAATGGCATTTAAAAATATATACATTAAATATCGAATATATTTTTTTACTACGGTTGAAAATATCATGAAATTATAAATATTTCTATATGTGTTTTTCCAAATTTCTACACGCCAAGCTCAAAGGTCGCTGTTTAACATCGAACAATGACTATCTACAATGTAGTAAAAGCCTATAGATACAAAAGAAAGTTGTCGTCCTCTCTTACTTAGCCTCCTAATGTACTCTCGGATCGGGCGTCCTCCCCCTCCCCGGGGGATGCAACTTCCCTTATCGTATAAGTACGCTCTTGCCCCGTTTTCTCAGCGGGCGCCCCCCCCCTCAGTTTTTCGGCCGTTCACCGAGAAAACTTTCCCCCCGGTAAACAAAAAAATAAAACACCCCGCGACCCAGAGCCGGGCGCGCTTAATTTCGCTATCTGCGCCCCTTTTGTGCCCGAAAAAGGGCTAACAAGTGGCGGGCGGACATCAAAAAGTTATATCGTTCGGATGGGGACAATCGTGGAAAAGTGTCATCTGTGGAAAGCCCCATCGACTGGCGGTTCAGGGAGGGGCGCCTCCAGATCCTGGGGCCTCCACTATCGCACGTTTAGTCTACTTGGCAAGCGTTTCAAATCCGATCATTTACTACGCCTAAAGTCCTCCAATTTCGTTGCTATTCCTGGCGCCCCCCCCCCTCGGGTCGATACGGACAAACGGAAAAATTGATGTCCCCGGCCCGCCGATAACCCGGATTCCGGAGCCGAAATATTATGCTTTTTCCCCGTTATTTCTGCTTTTTTTTCTTCATTTTACTCTTCGCTATCTGAACCGGCGGCCGTATATTTATACGCGGACAACGACTGATCGAAACCCCCCCCCGCCCCCGGGCTTAAATCAGACCCGTTTAAATCCTCGCTTTCCGATAGCCTTTTGCACGCCCTAAAGGGCGGCGGGTTCGGACCGAGCTCTCTCTCTCTCTGTATAAAGGGATCGGCAGCGCTGAATGATTTAATAGCCCCGGCGATTACAGTTTTTTCTTATTTTTACACTCCCGGCGCCCAGTAATATTTCCCAGTAATTACTCATACGTGATGTACATAACTGTGATTGACAAGCGATAGAAACATATATTTATACCGCTCTTTAAAATAGTGCAGGGTTAAAAATCTTTCCTCGTCCTTTTAATTAATAACGCGAAATTTTATCGTATCTAAAAATACTTTATTGTAAAATTTCGTGATGTCTCCTCTCGCCGGTTTGGTCTCTTGCTAGACCGGTTTCGCCGGCCATCTTCAGTAGCGGTGTTAGTCACTTTTGGCACTTGGTACGGTACAAGTGACAGTGATGATAGTGCAGGTGAGGGTGCCCCCCAAAAAAACATCCAAGGTGCCAAAAGTGACGCTACTGAAGATGGCGAGCGGCCGAAACCGGTTTAGGAGAAGACCAAACCGGTGGGGGGGGAGACAGAAACACGCGAAATAAAAGGGTATTCCACAACCTCTGGCAGATCACAAAACAGGTATCTTAAAATTTTTTATGTTCAATAAAATTCGACTACAATATAATTAATAATTGCGTAATGATGTGAAAAATATTTAAACAAAATATTTCTCTCGCCTCTCAGTTTTGCGAACTTTTTATCTCCTCGCTCTCCAGATAATTTAAAGTCTACGGTATTTCAACCCCTCGCAGACCACAAAACAGGTATTCTAAACTACTTTATCATTCGATATTGCATAGGTATGACCAGAAGGAAATTTCAATTGGACGTAAAACCAATTTCTCTTCATGCTCTACTCAGATAGTATAATATCGGCAGTGTAGCCGCAGATCTTCTTGCGGTGGGACAACAATATAGCGATAGAGCGTTATAATTGGAGGGGGTCGGTCGGTGGGATGCTGAGGGGGTAGGGGGTGGCGGGGGGGTTGTTCATAATTCACGGTTTTTGAACGGGGCGACCCCATTAGGCCGACTCAAATATTGATGGGTCGCAGCCGGCGGTACTGTCCCGTCTCCGGAATTTTCTCTTAGCGTTTTCACGATTTCCACCGCCGTCCGCGGCCGGGGGGTGGCGCCCTCCTCCTACCCACGCCCGTCAATCTTTAAACACCACAATCCGCAATCCTCCCCATCAGTCGAATTTTAGACCCGTCGTCGTCGTCCTCCAGCTTACTATAACTCGGGGGGCTTCGAATTGCCCACTTAACATTTCCCCGGAGGTCTCAAGGATTCAGAGACAACAAGCAGTATAAATTGAGAGTTCGGTAGATTTCGTGTGTTTCTGTCTCCTCTCTCACCGGTTTGGGGTTTTGCTAGACCGGTTTCGGCCGCTCGCCATCTTCAGTAGCGCTGTCAGTCACTTTTGGCACTTTGGATTTGGTTTTTCGGGCATCCTCACTGCACTATCTCAGTGTCACTTGTGCTGTGGTGGCTACACCCAAACTACTGTGGTGGTAATATTCACAAAGTGCCAAAATTGACTAACACGGCTACTGAAGATGGCGAGCAGCCGAAACCTGTCTAGCAAAAGTCCAAACCGGCGAGAGGAGACAGAAACACACGAAATCTATAGTATTCCAACCCCTCGCAGACCACAAAAAAACAAGTATGTTAAACACATAGTTCGGTAGCTTACATGAGACAATAATAAATTAATATTTATAGATAACAGTTATATTTTTACTCATAGTTTTTATGTTATTTAAATAACATAATAATAGTCACTTTTGGCACTTGGATGTTTTTTGGGCATCCTCACTGCACCGTTCACTGTAACTTGTATTATGGTGGTTATCTGTTTGTCGTCTGTATATATACAATAACAAGACACATATATGTATACACACGACAAGTACAAGTAACAGTGATAGTGCAGTGAGGATGCCCGAAAAATAATTGTAAATAATAAATAATTGAACGGGTGCTTAAGGGGAGAGGGGACTGGGGAAAATACCCTTTTTTCAGTTCGACTGGTTTCCTATTAAATGGAATAGGGATGAAGGGTGTTGTAAATGGAGTTTTTTTCGCTTGGACTGTTTATTCTTCTCGAGCATATTCTCCTATATATCAGTTTAGACTACTTTGTGGTCAGCTAGGTGTTGGAATACCGTAGAATACAGTTGGACAGTACAAGTGACAGTGACAGTGCAGTGAGGATGTCTGCACCCAAAATACATCCGAAGTGACTGAAACCCGTCTAGCAAAAGACCGAACCGGCGAGAGAGGAGACAGAAACACAGGAAATGTACGGTTTATTATTATTGATATATAAACTGTTGTTCAGGTTCCACAACGGTGATAAGAAGCTGAGCGAGGCGATGCGCGAGTCGATGGCCAGCGACCCTGTAGCTCCAGTGCTGTGGGAGCCGCACCTGAAGGCCCTCGACAGGAGGGTCCTGGTGGTCCTGCAGGCGGTCAGGGACTGCCTGGCGAAAGCCTCCTCCGACCAGCACTTGCAGGACCTGCCCCAGTCAATACAGGTAGACAAACTGCACGAGTCACAGCCGGCCTCCTAGCATACAACTACAACTACAACTACTACAACTACAACTACAACAACAACAACCAAAGGCGGACACCTCCACCCCAGCTGAACAACTTCTTACACACCCTCTCAAAGTCTTCCCCAATAATTCCTCCCCGGTCCGTTCGCCACAAAATCAATTCTATTCAAAAACCCCCCACAAGAATATGTATTGCGATTGTACAGACACAAGTTTTACTTCCAGAGAAAATATATAAAGAAGAAATATTTTATTTAATTACTGCACTCTTTTTTTCTTCTCCGGAGACGTTGACCTCGCCGGCTGGATATTTTATACGCGCCTAAAATATATATAATTCGGAGTATTCCACTTGAAGAGGACACTTTGAGGACGTTTTGAAAAACGAAACGATTTTTAATGCTACAAAGCACTTGTTAGAGGACAAACAACATCTCTTTTTACGACCGATAAATCTCGTCCGATGATAACACCATAAATCGGCGTAATAAATTAATTTATTTAGGGGGAGAAAAATAAATCTATCGGATGTTGTAGCGGGAAAGTTAAACTAACTGTGGACTGCCACTCATTTCAATTAACACTATTTGAAAAGCGGTCTGTAATTTTAAATTAATGTCTGTAAGTCTGTAATGAAAATTTCTTGGAAGTTCCCCGCCCCGATTAAAAATTAGCTTAAATCGAAATTTTATTTAACTAGATAAAATGACAACAAAAAGTCGTCTGGGTAACTTAAAACTGAAAGCATTTATAAAGTAGACCAACTTCAACTGTAATTTTTTCTGATCCTCCATCTTCAGTGTATACTCTGATATTTAAAAATGTTGAGCATATTTTAAATTATAATAAGGGAAAATATATAGAAAACCGCGATAATAATTTATTGAAAATGGTTGTAAAAAAACTTTCTGTTGTATATTTGAGGTTGGAATTAAAATGAAAAATCCCATCTCTTAGTGCCTTTTTAATATGAATTCGATGATTATATTTTATAATGTTGAAAAATTTATTTAGATCGAAAACAATTGTTTAAAATAAAAATACATTTTTATATATATATATTATATATATATTTTGTTATAAAATAATTTTGCGTGTATGTTTCAATTTCTGTTAATTTGAAAAAATAAACATTATATTTTTGAGTCGAATTTAATACTTATAATTCGCTGAGAATTATTATTTTCGAAAAAAATTTATTAGGCTTTTAATTTAATTGTAAATTATTTCTAAATTTTTAATTATTATTGTTATTTTTTAAATTTTATTAGGATATATTATTATATGTTATGCGGGTAGTATTAATTTTGATTGGCTAATATATACTGTACTATTTGTTACCTGAATTTTTACAATTCTACATCTATCATCTATTGAACTCAATAGTGTATTGTATTTGTTTCGTTTAAAATGATGTAAAATATTATTTCAATTTTGGCATATTAGCAATCCTCAATTTCTGTTAGGACCAAATTCTTCGCTTTCTCCTCCCGGCACAGTTCAGTGAGTGATGTTTATTATTCCGGGACATATAAATGTTGTACGGCAGAGAAAGGGAGACAGTGAATGTGAAGCCAATTGATGTTGTATTTTCTCAAGATAAACTGATTTGTAGGGAGGAAGGGAGGGAGGGGAATTGTCCCACATTATAATAAATGGGACAATTGCAGTTCGAAGTTACAGAAGAGTGTAACTAAAAGTCTCCTGGAAGGCCCCGAACTAAGTTCGTTAACTCTCCTGAGAGACATCGAAATATTTTTGTGAAGTGTTATATAATGAAAAAAGTAGTGAACTAATGAAAAGAAACGAGAGAAAAACTATTTTGTAAAAATTAAAAATGTAAAGAAAAAAAAATCATTCGAGACAAAAAAATGATTCCAACTCGCACATATCCAGTACTGTGACTGTGAACAATCATTGTTAATATTTTATTCCTAGTTGTAAAAAAACGAAAATTTTTAGACAGACGGGGAGCCGGAAAAATTTTCAACCGCCCCCTTAATTTCTTCACAGACTTAGGGAAATCTCTCCCATATGTGTACATATATACTAATGTCGATGCCAAATTATGCGAAAATTGTTTTCAGGGAGGTACAACAAAATTCAGAATCTATCAATTAGCCCCTTGAAAAATCATCCGTCAAATTTCCAATTGCCCCGAAAACATGAAGGTTCCTAATGAGGCTAGAAAAAAAATTTGGCGGAAAAAAGAAAACTCTGTCTTATAGTACTGAACATTTTAATTTAAGTACAAGTTATTATTTCTAGGTATTATAAACGTTTGGTTTGGAATTATATCTAAAGCGATATCACTTATTAATTAATGACTGACCGTAGTTATATCAGTTTTTATTACTGGGAAGCGTTAAAAGTCTACCAAACCGGAATATGAGTTGGCCCAGTCTAATTTTCTGTCAATATGTGTGAGGAATTCCCCTGCTGGTGGAGGAGTGATGAAATTGTAATTAAACTGAATGTCTTTTTCTGAAATTATCGAAATTAAAAAAAAAATAAATAAATAAAATATATCGCGCTATAATATTAAAATCTATTTTTGATTGAGCCCAAAGTTTGAATCTTAAAAACGTAACCCCACCCGACCCGATAAAAAATTGTATATTGTACATATTTTAATTATGGAAAAGTGCCAGTTTTGACTGTTTTATCGTTGTTAATTGTACATATATATAAATGCGACTAATGGTTATGTATATATTTTTCGCCTTGGCTTAGTGTACATATATATACACTCTTCTTCTAGTCACATAAGATTTGTGCATCTGTATCTTTTAAGGGTTAAATAAAATTATGTAAAAACAATTTCCAATTTCTACATACATTTTTTCCCCGCTTTCCAACTAAGAAATGTTTTTAGATTTTCAATCGGCCAAATTTATACCCTTTATTTATTTACAAATAATTTAAGTTTATTTCAGGAAAATATATTCAATATCTGTATAAATAATTAACAATACATTGAATACATCTGAGACCATAGTCATTTAAAAAATTAATTCCAGTGACCAATGAAATTTGTTAATGACTATTTTGTATATACATCAGGTGTATGTGTATGTGTCTAATAAAACGTTAGGATGACAGAAATTCGTATCGATTACTTGTTATTAATTTTTTAAAGCTTTATTAATATTTCCTAACAACAAAGATTTGGTTTCCTACTGTTACTACTATTGGAATAAGCGAATTGGGTAGACTAAATTGAAAGGAGTGGTACTCTCAGCGGTCGCGGACTTTAAAGTTGAGAGGACTTAAAAGCGGAGGTGGTTGGAGTGGAAACTTTAAAAAATATTACCGATTTATACAACTTTTCTATTCGCATCGGGCGAACGTCGCGACCGGTAGCTGGCGCACTCTGGCGGCGCGGACGGGAATTTTCGAATTGAAAGAGACGCGCGCCCTTTCGAAAGTGGCAGCGATTTGGGGAAAAAAAGGTTTTTCTCCGAAGTTGTAGCCGAAGTGCAAGGGCTCCCCTGTGAGTGCCACTCGAACGGAATAATAAAGTTGGACAGATTAATTCGGTCGCCCCCACAGAGCCCTCCCAACCGGCCCTCCAACTCCACACATATTTCCCTCCGAAAATATCCAACAGAGAATTTTTTCCCCCTGTAACCGCTTCAGAACGTAATTCGTTTTAGTAAGGGCCAACTTAAATATTTACGCGAGCTTTAGATATATATATATTTTTTTTTTAAAAAGACTGAATGTTTGGCAACCGAAACGTAGTTTGAATTCAGAGTTCGATAGGTCGTATAAGATACATCAAATTTACTTGAAATATAAACAATTAAACTTCGAGACCATAATTTCACTCTTAAATCGAGTAAAAGAATTATTTCCTAAGAGAACATTGAATACAGTTGTCAATGCGACTGTTATATACTTTTATTGAATACAACAGTGAATTGAACTCGTAGTCTTGACATGATGAGCGGAGAAAAAAAGCTTTGAAAATGAAAAATTCGAAAATGCCGACTCGGTTTTGTCCTTGTCTATTGATGAACGTTGATTATCGGTCGATGCCAAGGCCTATTAATATTGACTGTTGCATTAACGGCAGTAACACATGTGCTCATATCCTTGGCACGGCGCTGTGCTGTTTTGGAACTGCGACCGTCTGACTTGCACTAATTATTGATTTCTTATTTCATTTTATCGGCATCTAAGGCCAATTAATTGCCAATAAGTTATAATTGAAATATATATGTGTTTCTTCTGCCTCCTCTCGCTGGCGGTTCGGTCTTTTCGCTAGACCGGTCTTCAGTAGCGCTGTGTTAGAGTCACTGTAGGTACCGTGGACGTTTTTTTCGGAGCATCCTCCCACGGGGGGGTAATAATGACCAAAAGTCCGTCCAGAGTGCCATAAAGGACTGTAACACCGCGCTACTGAAGACGGCGAGCAACCGAAAACCGGTCTAGCAAAGACCAAACCAGCCAGAGGAAACACACGAAATCTACGGTATTCCAACCCCTCGCAGACCACGAAACAGGTATGTTGAAACTTTAAAACATCCCTTCGAAGGAATAACAGATAGTTTCTAAATTTTCATCTGTGTATTCGGCGCGTGAAGGAAAGAAGAAAACACAGAATTGTTTTGCATTTCCAAGTATTTTCACAGACAGGGTATGTATTCATTCAGTTCCACTGTTATTAATACATGACACAGGAAGACTTGCCGATTGATATATCGTCGATTTGATTCAAATTTTTTTTCAGGGCATCAGTTGCACAATCGAGTTGATATTTCTCCTCAAAAACTGGATGCAGACTTAGAGGGTGTCCTTCTGTCCGGAAACTTTCCGGAAACCCTCGATGGGTACACTGTCGGGGCGTACCTCACACAAGGTGTACCTCTGCACCCCAAACAGGAAGGAGTTCGCGAAAACAAGACGCGTACGTCCTCCTCCCCCCGTCACACACCCCGGGGAAGTGGTTGAGGTCGCCGTTATCAGGCGGTAAACACGTCTATTTTAGACTGGTCCCCCGGAGATATAATGGGAAATGGTCGGATGTTGTTATTGACGTAATGACCGTTTTTTCCCTCTCCCTCCCTCCCTCCCTCTCTCTCTCTCTCCCTCTCTCTCTCCTCTCCCTCTCTCTCCCTCCCCTCCCTCTCTCTCTCCCTCCCTCCGTGATTCATTTATAACGACCTCCCAGGGCCGGCCTATGACGACGGACCGGCCTCCTCTTGTCAACATCGCGCCACTCTATTTTCGCCTCGATTAATAAACGATAATCGGAAACAGTCAGAGAGAGAGAGAGAGAGAGAGAGAGAGAGAGAGAGAGAGAGAGAGAGAGAGAGAGAGAGAGAGAACATTCGAGAAAATACTCCTGCGTCTAATTAGGGGTGCGGGGGGACAAACGGGATAAATAAAAACCCTTACGTATTTCGGCATCAATTTAGGGTTAACGGTAATTTGACGCTCGTAAACAAGACTCGAAAGGTCGAAACACAACCGATGAGGTCGCTTCGAGTGCGTCATTCTTTAAACGATTTTCCTCCTCAAATCGCGTCTTTAAACTCTTTATTAATTAAACAAATATATCTTCTTTTCCGCTCTCTCTTAATTATATTTTCTCTTGTACGTTACACGATACCAATCGATAATTTAATGTATCGAATTCGCGTACACAATACTGTGCAACTGCGATCAAAAACTCTCTACTGGACCGTGAATTTCATGGCGCCAATACTGCTTGAGGGAAAATAGAGAAAATCCTATATAGCATAATAGAAAAAATACAATTCGAAGGAATCAAACACGGGAGGCATAAAAACGATCCATTCGGATTTTATTATTATTATAATGTATCGTCTCCCCCAGTCGGTTTCGGCCGCTCGCCATCTTCAGTAGCGGTGTCAGTCACTTTGTATTTTTGGTTTTTAGGTCGTCCTCACTGCGCCGTGTCACTTGTATAAAAAAACAGGTATGTTAAACTGTAAAATATATCTTAAATGTAACGAATATAATAAATTCCTCCTCTTATAAATTCAAACAATTTCTTTCCCTCCCTTTCAGACGGGAGTCAGACTGGAGTTATAATTGTTTCCGACTCGAGCCTAACAATCCAGCGCAGAAAATGAATAATCCACGAACTGAATTGAAAATAATGTAATCCCTTTTGGGAGAGTTATGAGCCCCCTAAGATAGGGGCCGATGTGAATTCTTCATTCATCCGGTTGTTGGGCGGCGGCCCTTTTCTCTGAGTCGCCTGCGTTTAGCCCTTTAATCAATTTCCGTTTTCTCTCCTAATTCGGGCTCGCATTGCCCTCGACACTTAGGCCAATTAATCTCCGGTCCTGAGATTAATCCGGTCCTGGAGAAAATAATTCGTTTCTAGCCCGAGCAAAGATTGCGCCGAGAGCTTAACTACGGCGTCGACTTTCAGGCGAAATAAGCTCCCTCCGGTATGTTAAGTTCCAGCCGGATAATTGTACCTGTCAATTCTTCAAATTCTTAAGGAATTTTCGAATAAATAATTTTACAATTAATGCGATAAATATATACACACTCTCTCTCTCTCTGAGCGTGTCCTCAACTCTGAACTCAGAACTGTTTTTTTTTCGTAACGAAATCGAAAAAAAAAAACAATGTTATCTAAGAAATTCCGCATCAGAGGAAAGACTAATAAATAATACGGCCGTTTCAAATACGGAGAGCGATACACTTTATATTATCTGGAGAGCGAGGAGATAAAAGTTCGCAAAACTGAGAGGCGAGAGAAACATTTTGTTTAAATATTTTCACACCATTACGCAATTATTAATTTATATTATAGTCGAATTTTATTGAACATAAAAATTTTAAGATACCTGTTCTGTGGTCTAGACCGGTTTTCGGCCGCTCGCCGTCTTCAGTAGCGCTGTGTTAGAGTCACTTTCGGCGCTCCGGATGTTTTTCGCGGGCCGTCCTCGCTGCACTGTACAACTGCCAAGAGTGACCGACACCGCTACTGAAGACGGCGAGCGGCCGAAAACCGGTCCGGCAAAGACGGTATAAAAATTTTATTCTTCGCACAGTTGCAACCAGAAGATAGTAAATATGGTCAATAGAAGGTTGCGTACGCTGTGTTTTTCAGTTCATTCTTCTGTTTGGCCTCAAGTGAATGTTTTCCCGGTATCGAGGTCGTTCCCGGTATCGTATTTATTTCATTTAAATATATCTTTAGCTCTCTCAATTTCTCATTTTAACTCTCTGTTTCAATTGTGGTCGACAACTGAGCAATCGGGGAATTCACCGACAAGTGGGGCGTTGTACGTATTTTTAAGTACGTCCAACATCTTTGCACGGATAAGCCCTGGGATGGTTTCGAATGCGCGTATAACATAGATTCGGCTTCTCTGCAATGTCCCCTGTCGAACTACGGCCTTTATTCGGTCATCATGGACCTCCTCCGCTGGAAGTCCGGAGCGTTCCTCGTCTTCTAATGAAAAATCCTCCGACCGAAATTTCGCGAATCGTTCGGTGTAATTTCGATACCGAAAGTTTCAGAAAGGACCGGAATGACAGGGTATGTTGGACGTACTTAAAAATACGTACAACGCCACTTGTCGGCGAAATCAGCAATTGCTTAGTTGCCGACCCAATATTTCTCTTCTTGTCCGTCGTTATTCTTGGATAATTGGTAATTAATTGCCACTGCAGTATTGGGCGCGTATTTAGAGTGTCACTGGTGTAACGGTAACTGCAGCAACCGGTTACCGGTGGTAGGGAGTCGGTTAGGTCGGCTCCACTCTATCCCTCCATTGGCCAGGGAATTATTTCTGATTAAGCCCCAGAAGCGGCGTAGTGGCGCCGAATAGAAGTCCTTGCCAGGAAGGCTCGCCACTGAAGGGCCTGCCTCGGCAACAGTCGCTGCCGACGCCCTCAGCCGGCCTATATTCAGGGCTATATATCACTGCGGGGTTCGATTTTATGTTTTAAGTATGTTTAACAGATACTTAAAAGTACCGTCATAATGCTCCCCCCACGGGGTATGTTTCTAACCGAACAATCCTTAACGACCTCTCAACATACCCCTACATAGTGGACGAAGTCGCAAAATCCCGGTTTCCTTAAATATTCCATTCCCGCCTCTCTCCACATCCAAATCAACTCGTTGTAGGGACTTTCTGTAGGCCCCGGATACGGGTCATCAAGAACTGCAAGAATGTCATAAATAACATCAACTCAATTGTACACAATCGATACGCTGTGTCGGCACTTGTGGGACCTCACATTGGGAATTGAACAGATTTTAGGCTCCAGGTTAAAGGTTTTTTTTCTTTTTCCTGAAGAAAGATTTTTCCCACTGCATAAACTCGACCGACCGGATATAACGAGGGCTTTACACATTGCTTGGCCGAAAAACAAAAATTCTCAAGTATTTCTAATCTTTTATATATCAAATTTATATCTCCTTCCGAACAGTAATTTTATTATTCGACCGTTCGATGAACCGTAAGCGGACCTTTTAAAGATAACGGCCGGTAGCGTCACCAGTCAGTTTTTTTTTCACTCGAATATTATAATAATATCGCGTCATGTTCGATGATAAACGCCTTGATGATATAACATAGTCCATTCATCGGGAATCGAACTATATACGACTGGGATGTAAAAATACCTAATCTGACAACGTTCAAAGTACAAAGTTTATATTTCTATCCCAGTGCTCCAGGTATTGATATTGAAGCACCCTCAGTGAAATTCCCCAAAAGGCGAATATGAATTTATTGGTGTTGAAAAAAATTGGACGACTTAAAAGTCCATCAAGTCTCTCAGCACTAAGCCGGTTCCCAATGAACTCGGGCTTACTAAATAAGCCCCCCCCCGTTTCAGAATGTTCAATGAGAGAGAGAGAGAGAGAGAGAGAGAGCGGCGTAAATATAATAACACGTTAAATGCAGACTGTGGAGAAGAAGAATGCGGCGGTCGAAACTGTTGCCGGTTGGGCCCAATTGGCCACGACCCAAACGTCCACCGACGTCGAATGTACAACGATGTGGAGAATACAATAAAATGACGGCGGGACACGAGTTGGAATTCAAATTGGAATATTCTCCAAGGCGAAATAGACGTTTCTGAAAACCAAAACGGAGACGAGTTACCTCCAAAGTACTCCAAAGTGGTATCGCTGAGTGGGGTCGGAAACAAGTCCCTTTTCAGTCCTCAACTGTAAATAGTAAAAGCTGTAACTGTTCAGACTTGAGGCCTCGACCACGAAAACCTCGCTGGCCAAAAAACTGTACAACAATTAGGATGAAGGAATGAGCGTAAAGCCCATCCAATATATTAACAATGTACGTATTCGTGAAAAAAAATAAAGTATTTCGATTGTACAGTAAATAACGAGGTTGAATAAGAAACAGTCAAGGAGAGATTATCTTTCTCCGGTCTCGTCGCTTCCGGTTTCCTATCGAATCCGGGATTCGTCCTTAGACCAGTTTCTGAACCGGAAAACCGAAAAAAATTTTTTTTTTTGGCGATCCACAGAGCGTTATATTCTTGAGGACAAGAGTCTCCTCACTTACTTATAAGTCGAGCTCAAATAACCTTATTCTATTTCTGTTGTACCGCTTTGACGTCATTGGGCCGAGGGCACGTTTTTTATTAATTCGTTCCGGGGAATAATAACGGGGTAAAAAAATGTTAATCAAATTATATCCTATTCTGAATTCTCAGATTTTTATTATCCTACCTGGGGTGGGAACAGACAGCGCTCGATCCACCACCCCCCCAAACCCCAAATTATACAGCCCTTTTAAATATCCCTTGTAAATACAGGGGAAGCGGATGTTTCAGAATTCACGTAATTCTGTACGGGGAGTTAAAATAAACCTAGAGTCAATCCTGAGTGCAAACATGGCGCCAGTGTTAGGTCAATTTGGCCCGAGAGTGTTTGGGGGCGTTGGGAGGGGGCGAAGGGGCCCTTCTCCGCTAAGACCGATTTATTGGCGCCCGTCCAGAAACTTTTCAGTTCCTTCCATTCCTTTTTGCTTTCGTCCAATTTTTCACTTTTTTCTCTCTAATCTTTTATTCCCCGTTCGTCTCGCTATTTTATTTTATCTCCGCGCGTCATCGGGCCCCGTTCTGTTTTCTTTCGCGCTTCCATTCGCCGTTCGGTCAGCGGACGGACGCACACCGGGAGAAAAAGGAAGGAACGTGCTCAGCAATCCCCGGCCGGCTTAATTCCAGGAGTGCAAATATGGCCTTTTAAATATCCAAATTAAATTAGAATTTCTCTCGTTCTAACACTGCGCCGAATCCGATTCAAGGCGCGACACACAAAACTAAATTGAAAGCTTAACACACCTGTTTTGTGGTCTGCCAGGGTTGGGATACCGTAGATTTCGTCTGTTTCTGTCTCTTCTCGCTGGTTCGGTCTTCGGCCGCTCGCCACCTTCAGTAGCGGTGTTAGAGTCACTTTTGTCACTCTGGATGTTTTTCGGGGCATCCTCACTGCACTGTCACTGTCACTTGTACTATGTGACTTGTTACAACTACCGCAGTACAAGTGACAGTGGGGATGCCCGAAAACAGTATCCAAAGTGACAAAAGTGGCTAACGCCGCTACTGAAGATGGCGAGCGGCCGGAAACCGGTCTAGCAAAAGACCAAACCAGCGAGAGAGAGAGAGACAGAAACACACGAAATCTACGGTAAATTGAAATTTCTTTTTAAATAGATTCTAAACAGCGGAACGCCCCCGCCCGATCTTCGTCGTCGCTTCGTCCCCAGTCGCGACTCGAAGTAACATCGCAGTAACAGCAGTATTGACGTTTTCGAATCAACGTAAACAGGAAATCGGGAACCGTAGAAGGCCGTTGTGGTAGAAACGCCGTCGGAATTGAATAGTACTGACCGACTGACAATTTATAGAAGACTGCGGACGTTCCGTCGAATCGTCATAATTGACCTCCCCAACACAACGTTGACCCTGACCTCAAACACTCGGGTCGCAGTACTCGTCAGATATCCCGGTTGTTCGGGCGGCTCCCCCTCACCTGGCAATCATCCCCTCCACGACGGCTTAAACACCTCGGACACCTCTTCCTCCTACTGTAGCGCCCGCCGCACGGGAAGATTTCACCTGTTTGGTGCAGCCTAAAAAAATATATTAACTCCGTTGCGCCCCGTAACTCGAACGAGTTGATTCCGCGACAAAAAGACTGGAAACAGCCGAAACCGGTTCGGTTTTTCGCGCTGAACTCAGCGCGAAAGTGATTCGGGGCGTGGCCTCAGTTTTGTGGCCGGGGGGTGGGTCACACACGGCCCCTGTGGAAAATTACCGGCCACGAGGAGTAGTACAATTCCACAACCCATAGTGCATAGCGCATTTTTCTGGAAAATACCCTTTTTAGAGAGCCCCGGAAAAACGCCTGTCCGCTCGAACGCCCAAGACGCCAGTACGACGTTTGACGACCTCATAGAGACGGAATACGCGCATTCACATAGAACCAACATTGAATGTTATAAGTACAAATGCTGTATGTTTGACCCAAGAACAATTAGGGTCCAAGGGCTAAGAAGATCTCTAGGCCAGCGGCGTTTAAGCCGACGCGGTGGTGGAACTTCAGGAAACTTGGATTTTGGGACTTGACAATTTTTATACCGTAGATTTCCTCATTTCAGGACGCCCAACAACAGACCGCTAAATGTTTTCCTTCTCCCCTTTCAGTATTGGCCAGAGACAGTAGTTTCTTTGGACTTGAATCGCGAACTAATTTTCTCTCTTCTCCTTCCCTAAACATTACCTCGTTCCTGGGAAAACCCCCAGGGTAGGTAAAATTTCCCTAATCGGGATTAGGAATAAACGCAGGCAGTAACAGCGTCACGGGCTCACTACGCCGCCTTTATAGTCAAGGGCAAAATTAGAGCACAAAATATTGTTTGTTTCTTGCCGTTTGCGCGCCAGAAATCGGTGCGTCAATTTCAAATTGATTTCGCTTATTTCATCATTACACAGAGAACAATCGTTTCCCTGTTCGTAGATTTCGTGACTTTTGGCACTGTCAAGTGACAGTGCACAGTGAGGATGGCCGAAAAACATCGAAAAGTGCCGAAAGTGACTAACAACACCGCTACTGAGGATGGCGGGCGGCCGTCGAACCGGCGAGAGAGAGAGAGAGAGACAGAAACAGACGAAATATACGGCATTTCTGTTATATTAAAACGTGTAAATAACTTGGTCCAGTGTAATACCTTAGTATAAGGTGGTTTGGTCTCGAATGCGCCAATTCTCGAATATTAATTTTAAGGGTCGAAACGGATAATAAAAATCCGAAGCTCCGGTACCTGACGCGTACTGAATATCGACCCCAGTTGTTAAGGTGAAATCGGACCTTTAAGGTCAGATGTAACAACTTATCATCAGGTAAAAAAAAATGCAGTAAATATGTCCAGGGTAAAACAATGCTTATTATAAATCTGTACTTGTCTTATACTTCAGGCTCAATACCAGCAAACTTCATTCATTTTTCCTAATACTCATCTACAGAGTTAGTTAATTCGCTCTTATTTAATTTTAGAGAGTTTTAGCCAGGAGTCCAGCACAGTCGATTTACGTCGTTTATTGTCCTTTGTATTCGCCAGTTTTGTTACTACTTTCGGCCGTCAATTCGGAACTTGTCGCAACATTTCGTTGTACGGAAAATCGCATTTCGCTGCAATTATCTGTAACTCCTCGTGTCCGTACTCCGGCCCGACAGACACCTGAAATATCCACTTCATTAATTCGTTAGTTTTTATGTTATTTTTTGTCTTGTCAAGGCGAATGAACTGGCGATGTGGCGAAAGAGAACAGAAGTGTTGTAACTGTTACTATAACGCGGCTCAATCACAACCAGCCTGGAGATGGCGGTTCGACCGCCGCATGAGACCAAGAAGGAATTCCAGTTGCGAAACTGACCAATTAAGGTCTTAAGTAAAGAAAGAAACTCATCTGGGATTTATTTTTTCTTCGACTACGGCCTATGGTAAGGTACGCCTGAATAGCTGTTGTAAGCGATTTCAGAACGAAAGCTTTCCCCGCACTTTCTACCGGCTCTAAGGCCAACTTTCGAAGCGAAATATTCCCCAAATTCACAATTAACTACTCCTCGAATCAAACTATTAGCACTTTTAGCGAATATTATTTATTAAAAATTCCGCCTCAATATCGCGTAACTGTTTTACAGTATTACATAACCCGTTTCTTTTATTCCTCAGTGAATACTACGGGCGTTATATAATATACTTCCTCTTTTCTAACGTTGAATGAAAATCATACGCCATTGACAAAACGACTTTGAGGAATCTCAAAATTTGATCCCGATTCGTTTTTAAATTTATACCAAACTATCTTACATTTATTGATTCCGTTGATCTCCAAAGAACTCCGTTGATATCCTTATACAGTATGTCGTTATTTGCGTATTTTTCTCTATTATTAAAACATAATAACGGGAATAATAGCAATAATTTCTCCGCAATATATCTGATCTGTATATTATCAGGTGTTATCAGTATTTTAAAGATAATTTCCTTTTCCGAGTGGCATTTTGTGAAAGTTACAACACTCTTCTCTGCAATATACATATATAGGATCTATTGAATAATTTTGTTAAAACGTGAAAATTGAACGCATAGCTTATTCGGTTGTCAGTATTTTAAAGGATTTTCCTTTTCCCAGTGGCATCTGTGAAAATTTTCCTCTCGACACAACCTGCCCAACTAAATCTTCAAACATAAACTATTACACTATTCCATCGACAGAAATTTCTCCTGACAGGTAGGAAAAAGCCTAAAGTATAAGTGAATAAATTGTACCAACCTAGATCCCGTTAAATTTTGAAACCGGATGAATAGTGCACTCAATTAATAATTGGAACGAAGTTATAAATTATTACAATTTTTTACTGATTTTTGTAAATTCGCCAATTTATGATTTCTCGTTCTTCCGTCTACCGATTCGTTCTTCTGCTAGACCGGTTTCTGTTTTTGCCCCGCGTGCCAATGCGATACTAAACTTTTCTTTGTAATGGCTCGGACAGTTTAAAAGAATCAAGGATGCGCTCCATTGATGGTAAATCGAAAAAAGGACAAAATAAATTCTTCGGGGGATGGGGTAATTGCGCATCGAACGATTTCCATTGAACCGTTCTCCGGTTTTCCTTGTACGGTTGGGAAATCGTCCGAGGTGATAGTGGCCGAGCCTCCGCCGGCCACCAGTTGGAAACCGGTTTCAGTTGTGGAGTCAGAAACCGGTTTGTGGCGTGATGCTGGCGCTGGGGCTCGCCCTATTCAGAACGGCCTATCGGAGAGCGGCCCCACGGTCGGTCTGAGTCAGCCTAGAGGCGAGGTCGACAACAACAACAACAACAACAACAACAACAACAACAGCAACAACTAAAACAACAACCGACAGCTAGTTAAGGCTCGAATTTCGACCGCGAACGCCCTTCGATACGCAGAACGGACAACAATCTCCGCCCCAGTTCCGACTGCGTTTCAAACGTAAAATCATCCGACTGCGCCTGATATACTGCGTCTTCGGTCTGCAGTCCGCCTGGCAACTAAGTAATGGCGGAATTCGCCAACAAGTGGCGTTGTACACATTTTAAGTACGCCAACATCTCGCACAACATAGATTCGGCTTCTCTGCAATGACCTCCACCGGACGTCCTCGTCCGTTTAAATTAAAATCCCCGACCGGAATTTCACGAACCGGTACTGACACTGTACAACTGACCAGTACAAATTTTATGAGCCTGCGAGGCGTTAACAACTTTGCGAAAATAAAGACCGTTCACAGTGTTTTAGCTTTTATATATACACACACACACAATTCGACCGGTCGATGTAATTTTGATGCCGAATGTTTCAGAAATGACCGAATAATAACGTATCGAAGAATGTGCAAAGAGGCGTTGACATACCTAAAAATATGTACAACGCCACTTGTCGGTGAATTCCGCACAATTACTTAGTTTCTAACATACCCGTCTTGTGGTCTTGCGTGGGGTTGGAATACCGTAGATTTCGCAGCGTTTTTCTGTCTCCTCTCTCTCGCCGCTCGGTTTCGGCCGCTCGCCATCTTCAGTAGCGGTGTTAGCAGTAGATTGAAATTTTCGGCATTACAAGTGACAGCGGCGGCGTCCAGTGAGGATGCCCGAAATACATCCGAAGTGACTGACACCGCTACTGAGGATGGCGGGCGGCCGAAACCGGTCTAGCAAAAGACCGAACCGGCGAGAGAGAGAGAGAGAGCGGAAACGCGCGAAATCTACAATAAATGTTTCCTTGCTGAAAAAAGGTTTATCAGGATTATTAATGGAGGATATAATATTTGGAAAAAATCCAAATTCCAGCAGTTTCATTCCTGAAATAATAATTCCCTCCGTTTTTAAGACAAAAATTACTTTTGTTATCATTTCAAATGAATGCGTTCAACTGATATTCAATATTCAAATTCCCTGACGGTAAAATTCCAAAGGGATATGGATAATAATAGGAATTATACGACTGAGACAATTTTTATACCTGCCCCGTTTTTATTCCGGGAAGGGTTTTCCCTAGCCATGGGTCGGATCTCACTCAGGTAAGCGTACCTGAAAATTTACCTAAAGTACCTACCTTTTTTTCACTCGAGGCTTTCAAGTGAAAACCCCAGAGAATTGATTGAGAAAAGAGAGAATTGAATTGAAATACAATTTCCGAATTATAAATTGATTCCCTTCTGCTGTCACGTTGCAATCCGTCTGCATTGATTTTGTCCGGCCGACACAAGAGATGTTTAATGATTTATTACCAGCAATAAAGCGATTCGTATTGAAATATATTTCAGGAGGAAGGTAAATATTGTGCACTCTCAGTGGGAGAATTGTCGTTCGAAATAGAACGGACGGGAACAATTCGGTTTTGAAAAGCATTGTTCTTTTCTCAGCCAGTTCTCAGAGGGCTCACATTCAACGCATTGAGTTTTAAATCGGGCTTTCTCCAAAAGCGGCGCCATTAAAACTGCAAACCCGTCTCTTCTTTTCAATTGCGCACTGCACTGTTGTGAAGGCATTGCGGTTTTAGGCGTAAAATCGACCCAATAACGAGGTTTTAGACCCAAAATTAGCACAAAATTCCTGTATTCAGCCGCAAAATCGGTCCAAAATGTGGTTTTGGACCAAAATTGACCGAAAAGGTTCATTCCAGCAGCAAAATCGACGCAGATAATGTGGTTATTAGGCGTAAAATCGACCCAATAATGAAGTTTTAAGTCCCAAAATTGGCCCAAAGATTCTGTATTAAGCATTTTGGCTTGAATATGGGATTGATCTGAGAAAAGTTTCGAGAAACCGTGAAATTCTGTATTCAATTTATCCGTTTTTGAATATATTTAACAGAAGGTATAATATTATATTCGACTATTAATGGTTGAAGAGGATTAAATTGACTGATTTTGGGACTACAAACCCCCTTTCTGGGCCAATTTTGGGCCTAAAAACCCCTGTTTGGGCTATTCGGGGCCGAAAAACCCGCCTTTTTATCCGATTTCGTGCTTTAAAACCCCTGTTTGGGCAAATTAAGGTCTAAAACCCCATTTTGGGCCGATTATGGACCTAAAAACCCCCTTATTGGGCCTAAAAACTCCATTTTAAACCAGAAATGAGCCCAAATAGACCCTAAATCAGTCAATAAAAGGGTTTTCTGCCAAAATTGGGCGGTTTTAGGCCCAAAATCGTCCCAAAAGGCGGTTTTAGGTCCGACATCGGCCCAAAAGGCAGCTTTTAGGTCAAAAATCGGCGAAAAAGGCGGTTTTAGCCCATATCCGGCACAAAAGGGGTTTTGGGCCTACAATCGGCATAAAAGAGGGTTTTAGGCCCGAAATCGTCCCTAAAAGGCAATTTTAGGCCGAAAACGGTCCGAAAAGGGGTTTGTAGGCCCAAAATAGACCAAAAAGAGGATTTTAGGGCAATAATCAGCCCAAAATGGCGGTTTTAGGTCTAAAATCGGCCCGAAAGGGGTTTTAGACCGAAAATAGGCCCCAAAAGGCAATTTTAGGACAATAATCGGCCAAAAAGGCGTATTTTAAACCCAAAATAGGCCAAAAAAGGAGGTTTTAGGGCCATAATAGTCATAAAAAGAAAATTTAGGTTTTTCGAAAATATTCTCAGATCGATCCCATATTTCACCCACAAGTGTACAAAAGTGAGTTACACTTGCCCCTGAAAGGGCGGGTTGAAAATCGAAAATTTAGGTTTTTCGAAAATATTCTCAGATCGATCCCATATTTCACCCACAAGTGTACAAAAGTGAGTTACACTTGCCCCTGAAAGGGCGGGTTGAAAATCGAAAATTTAGGTTTTTCGAAAATATTCTCAGATCGATCCCATATTTCACCCACAAGTGTACAAAAGTGAGTTACACTTGCCCCTAAAAGGGCGGGTTGAAAATCGAAAATTTAGGTTTTTCGAAAATATTCTCAGATCGATCCCATATTTCACCCACAAGTGTACAAAAGTGAGTTACACTTGCCCCTAAAAGGGCGGGTTGAAAATCGAAAATTTAGGTTTTTCGAAAATATTCTCAGATCGATCCCATATTTCACCCACAAGTGTACCAAAGTGAGTTACACTTGCTCTGAAAGGGCGGGTTGAAAATCGAAAATTTAGGGTTTTCGAAAATATTCTCAGATCGATCCCATATTTCACCCACAAGTGTACAAAAGTGAGTTACACTTGCCCCTGAAAGGGCGGGTTGAAAATCGAAAATTTAGGTTTTTCGAAAATATTCTCAGATCGATCCCATATTTCACCCACAAGTGTACAAAAGTGAGTTACACTTGCCCCTGAAAGGGCGGGTTGAAAATCGAAAATTTAGGTTTTTCGAAAATATTCTCAGATCGATCCCATATTTCACCCACAAGTGTACAAAAGTGAGTTACACTTGCCCCTGAAAAGGGCGGGTTGAAAATTGAAAATTGAGGTTTTTCGAAAATTTTCTCAGATCGATCCCATATTCCACCCACAAGTGTAACAAAGTGAGTTACATTTGCCCCTGAAAAGGGCGGGTTGAAAATTGAAAATTGAGTTTTTCGCGAAATTTTCTCAGATCGATCCCATATTTCACCCACAAGTGTACAAAAGTGAGTTACACTTGCCCCTAAAAGGGCGGGTTGAAAATCGAAAATTTAGGTTTTTCGAAAATTTTCTCAGATCGATCCCATATTTCACCCACAAGTGTACAAAAGTGAGTTACACTTGCCCCTAAAAGGGCGGGTTGAAAATCGAAAATTTAGGTTTTCGAAAATATTCTTCAGATCGATCCCATATTTCACCCACAAGTGTACAAAAGTGAGTTACACTTGCCCCTAAAGGGCGGGTTGAAAATCGAAAATTTAGGTTTTTCGAAAATATTCTCAGATCGATCCCATATTGCACCCACAAGTGTACAAAAGTGAGTTACACTTGCCCCTAAAAGGGCGGGTTGAAAATCGAAAATTTAGGTTTTCGAAAATATTCTTCAGATCGATCCCATATTTCACCCACAAGTGTACAAAAGTGAGTTACACTTGCCCCTAAAAGGGCGGGTTGAAAATCGAAAATTTAGGTTTTCGAAAATATTTTCAGATCGATCCCATATTTCACCCACAAGTGTACAAAAGTGAGTTACACTTGCCCCTGAAAGGGCGGGTTGAAAATCGAAAATTTAGGTTTTCGAAAATATTCTCAGATCGATCCCATATTTCACCCACAAGTGTACAAAAGTGAGTTACACTTGCCCCTAAAAGGGCAGGTTGAAAATCGAAAATTTAGGTTTTTCGAAAATATTCTCAGATCGATCCCATATTTCACCCACAAGTGTACAAAAGTGAGTTACACTTGAAAGGGCGGGTTGAAAATCGAAAATTTAGGTTTTCGAAAATATTTTCAGATCGATCCCATATTTCACCCACAAGTGTACCAAAGTGAGTTACACTTGCCCCTGAAAGGGCGGGTTGAAAATCGAAAATTTAGGTTTTTCGAAAATATTCTCAGATCGATCCCATATTTCACCCACAAGTGTACCAAAGTGAGTTACACTTGCCCTAAAAGGGCGGGTTGAAAATCGAAAATTTAGGTTTTTCGAAAATATTTTCAGATCGATCCCATATTTCACCCACAAGTGTACAAAAGTGAGTTACACTTGCCCCTGAAAGGGCGGGTTGAAAATCGAAAATTTAGGTTTTTCGAAAATATTTTCAGATCGATCCCATATTCCACCCACAAGTGTACCAAAGTGAGTTACACTTGCCCCTGAAAGGGCGGGTTGAAAATCGAAAATTTAGGTTTTTCGAAAATATTTTCAGATCGATCCCATATTTCACCCACAAGTGTACAAAAGTGAGTTACACTTGCCCCTGAAAGGGCGGGTTGAAAATCGAAAATTTAGGTTTTTCGAAAATATTTTCAGATCGATCCCATATTTCACCCACAAGTGTACAAAAGTGAGTTACACTTGCCCCTGAAAGGGCGGGTTGAAAATCGAAAATTTAGGTTTTTCGAAAATATTTCAGATCGATCCCATATTTCACCCACAAGTGTACAAAAGTGAGTTACACTTGCCCCTGAAAGGGCGGGTTGAAAATCGAAAATTTAGGTTTTCGAAAATATTCTCAGATCGATCCCATATTTCACCCACAAGTGTAAAAAGTGAGTTACACCCCCTAAAAGGGCGGGTTGAAAATCGAAAATTTAGGTTTTCGAAAATATTCTCAGATCGATCCCATATTTCACCCACAAGTGTACAAAAGTGAGTTACACTTGCCCCTGAAAGGGCGGGTTGAAAATCGAAAATTTAGGTTTTCGAAAATATTCAGATCGATCCCATATTTCACCCACAAGTGTACAAAAGTGAGTTACACTTGCCCTGAAAGGGCGGGTTGAAAATCGAAAATTTAGGTTTTTCGAAAATATTCTCAGATCGATCCCATATTTCACCCACAAGTGTACAAAAGTGAGTTACACTTGCCCCTGAAAGGGCGGGTTGAAAATCGAAAATTTAGGTTTTCGAAAATATTTTCAGATCGATCCCATATTTCACCCACAAGTGTACAAATGAGTTACACTTGCCCCTGAAAGGGCGTTGAAAATCGAAAATTTAGGTTTTCGAAAATATTTTCAGATCGATCCCATATTTCACCCACAAGTGTACAAAAGTGAGTTACACTTGCCCTGAAAGGGCGGGTTGAAAATCGAAAATTTAGGTTTTCCTTCAGATCGATCCCATATTTCACCCACAAGTGTACAAAGTGAGTTACACTTGCCCTAAAGGGCGGGTTGAAAATCGAAAATTTAGGTTTTTCGAAAATATTCTCAGATCGATCCCATATTTCACCCACAAGTGTACAAAAGTGAGTTACACTTGCCCCTGAAAGGGCGGGTTGAAAATCGAAAATTTAGGTTTTCGAAAATATTCTCAGATCGATCCCATATTTCACCCACAAGTGTACAAAAGTGAGTTACACTTGCCTGAAAGGGCGGGTTGAAAATCGAAAATTTAGGTTTTTCGAAAATATTCAGATCGATCCCATATTTCACCCACAAGTGTACAAAGTGAGTTACACTTGCCAAAGGGCGGGTTGAAAATCGAAAATTTAGGTTTTTCGAAAATATTCAGATCGATCCCATATTTCACCCACAAGTGTACAAAGTGAGTTACACTTGCCAAAGGGCGGGTTGAAAATCGAAAATTTAGGTTTTCGAAAGAGATCGATCCCATATTTCACCCACAAGTGTACAAAAAGAGTTTTGCCCCTGAAAGGGCGGGTTGAAAATCGAAAATTTAGGTTTTTCGAAAATATTTTCAGATCGATCCCATATTGCAAAAGTGAGTTACACTTCCCCCTGAAAGGGCGGGTTGAAAATCGAAAATTTAGGTTTTTCGACAGATCGATCCCATATTTCACCCACAAGTGTACAAAAGTGAGTTACACTTGCCCCTAAAAGGGCGGGTTGAAAATCGAAAATTTAGGTTTTCGAAAATATTCAGATCGATCCCATATTTCACCCACAAGTGTACAAAAGTGAGTTACACTTGCCCCTGAAAGGGCTTGAAAATCGAAAATTTAGGTTTTTCAAAATATTCTCAGAATCCCATATTTCACCCACAAGTGTACAAAAGTTACACTTGAGGCAAGCGGTTACAAAATTTAGGTTTTTCTTATTCCAGCGATTCCAGGATTTCACCCACAAGTGTAAAAAGGAGTTACACTTGCCCCTGAAAGGGCGGGTTGAAAATCGAAAATTTAGGTTTTTCGAAAATATCGTCTCATCCATATTTCACCCACAAGTGTACAAAAGTGAGTTACACTTGCCCCGGGGCGGGTTGAAAATCGAAAATTTAGGTTTTTCGAAAATATTCATATTCACCACAAGTGTACAAAGTGAGTTACACTTGCCCTGAAAGGGGTTGAAAATTGAAAATCGAAAATTTAGTCGAAAATATTCACCCACAAGTGTAAAAAGAGTTACACTTGGAAAATATTTTCCATATTTCACCCACAAGTGTACAAAAGTGAGTTACACTTGCCCCTGAAAGGGCGGGTTGAGGGGGAAAATCGAAAATTTAGGTTTTTCGAAAATATTCTCAGATCGATCCCATATTTCACCCACAAGTGTACAAAGTGAGTGAGGGCGGGTTACAAAATTTAGGTTTTTCTTGCCCCTATTTCACCCACAAGTGAAACTTGCCCCTGAAAGGGCGGGTTGAAAATCGAAAATTTAGGTTTTCGAAAATATTCTCAGATCGAACATATTTCACCCACAAGTGTACAAAAGTGAGTTACACTTGCCCTAAGGGCTAAAGAAAAAATTTAGGAAATTTTCGGGTGTGTGAGTTACACTTGCCCCTAATCGAAAATTTAGGTTTTCGAAAATATTCTCAGATCGATCCATATTTCACCCACAAGTGTACAAAAGTGAGTTACACTTGCCCCGAAAGGGAGCTTGAAAATCGAAAATTTAGGTTTTCGAAAATATTCTCAGATTTTGTACAAAGTGAGTTACACTTGCCCTGAAAGGGCGGGTTGAAAATCGAAAATGTACAAAAGAAAATGAGTTACTCCCATATTTCACCCACAAGTGTACAAAAGTGAGTTACACTTGCCCCTGAAAGGGCGGGTTGAAAATCGAAAATTTAGGTTTTTCGAAAATATTCTCAGATCGATCCCATATTTCACCCACAAGTGTACGTGAGTTACAAAGGAGAGCTTGCCCCTGAAAGGGCGGGTTGAAAATCGAAAATTTAGGTTTTCGAAAATATTCTCAGATCGATCCCATATTTCACCCACAAGTGTACAAAAGTGAGTTACACTTGCCCTAAAAGGAGCTTGAAAATCGAAAATTTAGGTTTTTCGAAAATATTCTCAGATCGATCCCATATTTCACCCACAAGTGTACAAAAGTGAGTTACACTTGCCCCTAAAAGGGCGGGTTGAAAATCCGATTTTCAAAAAAAGGGCGGGTTGAAAATCGAAAATTTAGGTTTTCGAAAATATTCGTCAGATCGATCCCATATTTCACCCACAAGTGTACAAAAGTGAGTTACACTTGCCCCTAAAAGGGCGGGTTGAAAATCGAAAATTTAGGTTTTTTCGAAAATATTCAATCAGATCGATCCCATATTTCACCCACAAGTGTACAAAAGTGAGTTACACTTGCCTGAAAGGGCCTAAAGGGCGGGTTGAAAATCGAAAATTTAGGTTTTTCGAAAATATTCTCAGATCGATCCCATATTTCACCCACAAGTGTACAAAAGTGAGTTACACTTGCCCCTAAAAGGCGGGTTGAAAATCGAAAATTTAGGTTTTTCGAAAATATTCTCAGATCGATCCCATATTTCACCCACAAGTGTACCAAAGTGAGTTACACTTGCCCCTGAAAGGGCGGGTTGAAAATCGAAAATTTAGGTTTTTCAAAATATTCTTCAGATCGATCCCATATTTCACCCACAAGTGTACAAAAGTGAGTTACACTTGCCCCAAGAGCGGGTTGAAAATCGAAAATTTAGGTTTTCGAAAATATTTCGTCAGATCGATCCCATATTTCACCCACAAGTGTACAAAGTGAGTTACACTTGAGTTAATGCCCCTGTTGAAAATCGAAAATTTAGGTTTTTCGATATTCTCAGATCGATCCTATATTTCACCCACAAGTGTACTTGCCCTAGGGGAAAGGCGGGTTGAAAATCGAAAATTTAGACCCCGGCGCGGGGCTGTAGCGACTTCCCGCTGGAATAACGATTACTCCGAACCGTGGTTAGACACCTTTTATTTAGTTAAAGTACATACATATATATACCAAACCAAGTCCCGCTCGGGGTGAAGCGAGTAGACCTTACGGGCTGCACTCGCCTAACTCCAGATGCAGCAAAGCCACCAGGTCTGCGGTCCACTTCCAGGACGATTCCTCACTCGGTCCGGGTGGGTTCCCTGTGTCCTCCGGCTGTCTGATCAGCTCTTCCTCTTGCTAGCTGGTCCTCTGGCTGTCCGATGAGCTCTTCCTTTTGCTGGCTGGTCCTCCGGCGGTCCGATCAGTTCTTCCTCTTGCTGGCTGGTCCCCCGGATGTCCGATCAGTTCTTCCTCTTGCTGGCTAATCCTCCGGCTGTCTGATCAGTTCTTCCTCTTGCTAGCTGGTCCTCCGGCTCACTCCTCTTGTCCTTCGTCTGCTTCTTCTAGCCGGCTCCTCTTCCTTTTCTCGGTCTTGGATCCTGTATATATCCCCCAGGGGCTTCCCCTTCCTTCCCGCGGGACCTTCTCCTTCCCCTTGACGAGGTGGTCCCCACCCCCGGGGAGGGCCGGGTCTCTTGCTGGGGGTGTTACGCCCAGCCCCCCTCTACCACCGAGTGGGGCGGTCCTTAGCCCAGAAAATGTTGAGTCCCGCTGTTTTGATTTGTTGGCCTTTTCCCCTGACGCAGGAGTCCCCACCTTGGGGCTGGTGGTTTTCCGCGGGGGATGTTACGCCCTTGCGGCCCCGCTACTACCAGGGTGGGCGGTCCTTAACCCAGTGGTGCTTAGTCCAGCAGTCCGTGATTCGTGGACTCACTTAGAATCCCTGACGCAGGAGTCCCCACCCTGGGGTTGGTTGTCTCCCGGGGAAGGCTACGCCCTTGCGGCCCCTCTACCACCAGGTTGGGCGGTCCCTACCCAGAAAGGTTGATTCCTGCAGTTCAGGATTCGCGGAACGACTTAGGATCCTTGACGCAGGAGTTCCCACCCCGGGCTGGTTGTTTTCCGCGGAGGATTGCGTCATGCCGACCCGGGAAGGTGACGAGTTCAGCAGCAGGTGGCTAGGCGGCCTACTCGGAACTTCTTACGCTGGAGTTCCCACCGTCGGTGGTCGGATGTTTTCCTAGGGTTTTAGATGGCGTCATGCCGACGCGGCCCCTCGTCCACCGAGTCGGGGTCCTTAGTCCGGGGAGGTGATGAGTCCAGCCCACGTGGCTGGCTGGCCTACTCGAGAAATCTTACACAGGAGTTCCCACCGCCGGTGACCGGGTGTTTTCACAGGGAGTTAGAGTGCGTCACACCGACGCGGCCCCTCGTCCACCGGGTGGGGGGGTCTTAGTTCGGGAGGAGATGAGTCCAGCCGCACGTGGCTAGCTGGCCTACTCGAGAAATCTTACGCGGCAGTTCCCACCGCCAGTGGCCGGCTGTTAGAAGTTAGATTGCGTCATACCGACGCGCCCCCTCTCCTAAGGGTTGTACTCGCCGCGGCCCAGGTGTATGGTGAGCTCGGTGATTTCCGCTGGCGGGCGATCCCAATGGTGAGTCTAAGTTTATTATTAATTTATTAAATCTAACCGGTCGGTTACACCACCCCCCGCTTTCCAAAAGTTCTGAGCCTATGGCCGGAACTTTTCCCCTAATTAAACAACACGTCCAGGAGTATCCTTCACCCATGTCCTGATAGGAGTACCTCTTGCCGGCCCAAAGTGGATACCCGAGTTGATCCCCGTGGGCTGCTCGTGGACCCCCCGCCCAACTCCGACCCTGCAACAGCCAAGGCGTCGTGATGATACTCTTGTGTTACTGCTGTTCGCGCGAAGAATCTTCGCGCGGGAGGTCCCCAGTTCCCGGTGGTGGTTCCGCTGCGGGTGCCCCCTCGCCTGATGGTGGTGCTTCTCTGGGGTGGTCCCCGTCTGGCTCCGCCGCTAGAATGCCTGACTGAGGGTCCTCTTCTTGAGGCGGCTGACGGTGGGACGGGTTCTCGGGGCGTTCGGCGCGACTTCTCAGAAAATAGGGGGACCGTGGTTCCGCCGGTCCCTGAGTTCCTCGGGGAGCCCAGGTCCGGTCCCGCGGGTCCTCTGCCGGTTCCGGCCCCTGGAGTAGCCAAGGCGGGAGCGCGGCTGGCTCAGTCGCCTCTTCACCCTCCGGCGGGGGCCCGCTAGCCGGTATCGTTGCTGGCCCCTCTTCCGGCCGGTTACCTTCGTCGGGCGCCACTTCCACTACGGTTTCTGCCGGTTCCGGCTCGAGTCCCTCTCGCGGGCCTTCGCCCGACCCTCTTTCTTCTGGCTCCCCGGGGGAGTCTGTGGTCGGCGGTGGTTCCGGTCCTTCCTCCGGCCGGCTTTCCCCCTCGGGCGCCATTTCCGCTGCGGTTTCCGCCGGTTCGGGCTCGAGTTCCTCTCGCGGGCCTTCGTCCGTACCTCCTGCCTCGGGCTCCTCGGGGACCTCTTCGTTGCTGTCTTCGTCCTCGGTGCTCGAGTCGGTCCTCCATGGGTCCTCGTCCTCCTCTGCGCTGCCTCCCACGCCATCCTGCACTTCCGAGCCTCGTCGAGGCAAGGGAGGTCTCCCTTCGGCCGGCTCGAAGTTTCCCTTAGCTGGTTTCAGCCGGTTCACATGTACTACGACGCGCCGGCCGTCCGCCAACCGTAGGCGATAGTTGACCGGGGATAGCTTCTCCTCTACCAGGTGGGGGCCTGTCCACGGACAATGAAACTTCCGGCAGTGTCCGGGTTTCACGGCCGGCACATGGAGGAACACCAGTTGTCCCTCTTCCAAGTGTCTGAGTCTTCTGCCCTTGTTACACTGGGCAGTCCTGCTGGCCCATGCCCTCTGGGTCCGGGCGGCCGCTTCTCCGTAAGCTTCCTGTAACCTCGACGTTATTAACTCCGGCCAGGCTCCCGGCTCGTCAGGCCGTGAGAGCATCTCCCCGGGGTGCCTCAGTTCTCGGCCAAAAAGCAGGTAGTTGGGGGGTATCCAGTCCCGACGGTGGGGAGTCGCACGGTAGGCCATCAGCGCGAACTGCACCCAGTGATCCCAATCGCGTCCGTCTCTCCTGACGAAGTGCGCCATCGAGTCCCCTATGGTGCGGTGGAGCCGTTCCACCATCCCGTTTCCTTCCGGATGATAGGGGGTCGTCTGAAGCTTCCTGATACCCAACATCCGGCAGGTTTCCCTGAACAGCTCCGATGTGAAGTTTTTCCCCTGGTCGGTCAACAGCCGTTCGGGGACCCCATGACGGGTGATGATGGCTTCCACGAGGGCCTTCCCGATCTCTGTGGCGGTCTGCTCTTTCAGGGGGAAAGCTTCCGCGTACCGCGTGTAATTGTCGATCATCGTTAGAAGGTATCGGTTTCCTCTTCGGCTGGTCGGGAATGGCCCTACCACGTCGAGTGAAATTTGCTCAAAAGGTCGTGATGGGAAAAATGGGGCTTCCAGGGGAGCCTTCAAGCCTACGGGTGTCTTCCTCCGTTGACATTCCGCGCACTCTTCCACGAACGTCTTTACGTCCTCCGTCATACCTGGCCAGTAATATCTGGCGCGAACAACTTGCGCCGTCCTTTCTTGCCCGGGATGTCCCGCCCAAGGGGCGCTATGACACTGCCGGCATACTTCTTGCCGCAAGGTTGCCGGTACCGCGATTCTCCAGGAGATAGGTTCTCCGCTTCCCGCGGTCCAGTACAAGATCCCTCCTGCGTCCCTTCGGGCGGCCCCGGTTAGCCGCTCGATTTCTCGGCACCAGCTGTCCTTGCTTTGTTCCTCGATGAGCTGTCCTCGTCCTATGGTTGGCCATTTAGTGGTCACCCTTCGCACGGCCCGGCTTAAGGCGTCCACGTTGGTGTGACGCCTCCCCGGCTTGTGCTCCACTGAATATTCAAATTCTTGGAGACGGAGCGCCCAGCGAGTCAGGCGGGACGATGGGTCTCTCAGGGTCAACATCCAGCGGAGGGCGGCGTGGTCGGTCACTAGGGTGAATTTCCGGCCCAATAGGTAGCACCGGAACTGCTTCGTTGCCCAGATTACCGCTAGGAGTTCCAGTTCTGTCGCCGAGTAATTTTTTCGGGCCCCCTCAGCTGCCGACTAGCGTAGCAGATGGGCTTCTCGTACCCCTCCCGTTTTGGGCTAACACAGCCCCGAGCGCTAAGGTCGAAGCGTCCGTGGCGAGTATGAACTCATCCCTGAAATCAGGGTAGACCAGTACTCGGTCTGAACACAGCTCGCTCTTTAGATGGTTGAATGCCTCTTCCTGGTCCTGCCCCCAGCTGAACTTCCCCTCTTGTTTGGTCAGGGCGGTGAGTGGCACCGCGATTCGGGCGAAGTCCGGGACAAACCGCCTATAATATCCGGCCAGCCCCAGGAATGCTCTCACCTCCCGGGCACGAGTCGGCCTTGGATAATGTTGTATAGCCTCTACCTTGGTCGGGTCTGTCCGTACCCCTTCCCGGCCGACCACATGCCCCAGGTAAGTGACCTCCGACATGGCGAACTTGCACTTCGCCCGGTTGACCTAAGATTTGCGGCTCTCAGTTTTCGAACACGTTGCTGAGGCGTACGGCGTGTTCCTCGATGGTGGCGCTATAGATTATTACATCATCGAGGTACACGTAGCACTCGGTCCCCTTCAGGGCCCCCAACAGCCGGTCCATTAATCGCTGAAAAGTGGCTGGGGCCCCAGCTAACCCAAATGCCATCCGCCGGTACTCGTAATGCCCTCCCGCCGTCGTGAACGCCGTCTTCTCCCTGTCCTCCTCGGCTATCTTGATCTGGTGATACCCGCTGGCCAGATCAATTGTAGAAAGTACTGGCTTTGCCCCAACTGCTCCAGGGTTTCCTGTATCAGGGGCAGTGGATAAACTTCCACCCTGGTTACCGCATTTAGTCCTCTAAAGTCCGTGCAGAACCGGTACTTCCTCTCCCCGCCCTCCGTCTTCTTCGGTACGAGTACTATGGGCGCGGACCACGGGCTGGCCGATTCCTGGATGACTCCAGCTTCCAACATTTCGTCGATGTGTTGTTTCACGATTGGTCGCTGGTGGAACGGTACCGGGTATGGTCGCTTCGCTATGGGTCGTGCGTCGCCGGTTGTGATGGTATGTTGTATGTCGAGGGTGCACCCTCTCTCGTCGGGCGGTTGGAAAAGGTCCCGGTACTCTTCCAGCACCTGTAGGATTTTCGCTCGTTCGCCGGGATCTAGATGGGACACGGCGTCGTCCCAGGACGGTTCCCCGGCTGTCTGAGTCCCTCCTTGCCGTACTCCCCCGACCAGCAGATCCCCGGGGTCTTCTAGATCTTCGCACACGCCGAGTTGTTGCTGCGCGTCAATGATTATGTCTGCCGGCGTTAGGTTCACCGCCCGTAGCCACGTCCTGCCCTCCAGTATCCGGTTCAGGCTCCTCCCGATGAGCAATCCCGCTTGGGGTTGGATGAGAGGCTCCACCATTACTTCGGGCCGCGTGAGGGATCCCAGGGCCCCACCTTCCACCAATGCTTCACTATATCCCGGTATGATCTGCCGCCTTACGGCCCGCACCAGACGGTCGGCCCCCTTCTCCTCGTCCTCGGTCCGCGCCGGTTCCTTCGAGAGGCTATTTGGCGAGACTAGCCGGTGCCTCGGTCCCCGGCCTTCCGCCAGTTCGTCCACGATCCTTACCAGGTTCCTGAGGGAGTGGCAGCTCACTGCTCCCACCTTACTTGGCTGCCTGGCCGGGAGCATCGCGACCTCGATCCCGCCCTTGACTACTCGCAAGCTCACTCCTAGTTTCTCCATAAGGTCCAACCCCAATAGTCCGTCCGCGTCCGTGTCTAGTTCCGCAATCGCGAAGCGGTGGTAGATACTGCTGCCTTGTAACTCGAACCGGGTTCCTGTTCTCCCCGGAGGCGGAGGGGCTGGCCCGTAACACCTCGGGCGGTGTATTGTGGCCTTCTCATCGGTTCCCCGGGAATGGGCTGCTTGAGCAACGAAATTTGCGAGCCGGTATCTACTATCAGTCTCACCTGGTGGCCGGCGATACGCACCGTGATTGCGGTGTCTGTCTTCGTCCCCACTGTGCGCACGTGGGGGATGTAAAGAGCCCTCCCCCTGTCCTTCCGTCGGGGCCCGCCGCGGGGGCGACTAGCGGGCCTTACTCGTTTGGGGGCGACCGCGACAGGTGAGGTGGGGTCGCCGGCTGCCGGCAATGTGACGCGTAGTGCCCCGGTTTCCCGCACCGAAAACAGACCCGCCCCGGAGGCCTGGCATTGCCCGCTTCGTCCTTGTCTCCTCCTGCTTGGCCTCTCCGGGGCCGACCGGGGCATTCCCTCGCGAAGTGGCCCGGTCTCCCGCAACGGAAGCACAGTTTGTCACTCACCTGTGGTGGCTGGGGGCGGACGTGGCTGACCGCTTGGACGGCTGGTATTGCGCCTCGGCCGGCCTCTGTCGCGGCGGTCTCCCCAGTCTTGTCGTCGCCTGTCCCGGCTTCCAAGAGGCAGACGTAATTATCACTTCGTCGCGACTTGACTATCTGCTCAATGTCCATGGCGCGCGCCCGCGCCTCCTGTAGAGTGTTTGGAAGGTTCGCCGGGATGAGTCGGCCGGGTTCTCCGGCCAGTCCCCGGGCGAATGCCTTGACGACCAGGCGGCCCACCTCTTCCGTCCACCAGGCCGCCATGGGGGCTGGTATATCAGGCCGTCCCATTTTGTTTATCCCCAGGCAACGATCCGCGAATTCGGCGATCGTTTCCTGGGGTCCTATCTGATGGCCTGCAGAATCTGAGCATAATGCTCGTAGCTCCGGGGTCCCGGAATTGGCTCCTGAGTGCCTCCCCAAACGCCTGGTAACTTACCGGTCCTTTCAGGCTGGGGTGCTCCGTGCGAATGCTGCCGCCGCCCCTCGAGCTTCAGTCTGACTACCCTCACTGTGTCTAGATCGTCCCAGCCCCACTCTCGGCCACTTCTTCCACCCGCTGCAGGAATTCTTCGACGGGAGGATCGCTAGCCCCTCCGCTCCATGGCTTGATCAGGTGGAGAAGAGGATGTCTCCCGGGTTGACCGGGATACCGACGGCCCTTCCTGGACGACGCCTGGTGGTCTGGCTCGCGCTTGCCGCAGTTCCTCCTGCAACCTCTGATTCGCCTCCGAATACCTCGCGTTGGCCTCAGGGCTTCTTCCAACTTGTCAGCTAGGAGTCCAAGTCCTCAGTTCTGCGCGTAGCCATTGTTGCAGGCTACCCACACCTGACACCAGTTGTGACCCCGGCGCGGGGCTGTAGCGACTTCCCGCTGGAATAACGATTACTCGAACCGTGGTTAGACACCTTTTATTTAGTTAAAGAGTACATACATATATATACCAAACCAAGTCCCGCTCGGGGTGAGCAGAGTAAGACCTTATGGGCTGCCTCGCTAACTCAGATGCAGCAGAAGCCACCAGGTCTGCGGTCCACTTCCCGGGACGATTCCTCCTCGGTCCGGGTGGGTCTCCCTGTGTCCTCCGGCTGTCTGATCAGTTCTTCCTCTTGCTAGCTGGTCCTCTGGCTGTCCGATGAGCTCTTCCTTTTGCTGGCTGGTCACTCCGGCGGTCGTCGTTCTTCTCTTGCTGGCTGGTCCCCCGGATGTCCGATCAGTTCTTCCTCTTGCTGGCTAATCCTCCGGCTGTCTGATCAGTTCTTCCTCTTGCTAGCTGGTCCTCCGGCTCACTCCTCTTGTCCTTCGTCTGCTTCTTCTAGCCGGCTCCTCTTTTTCTCGGTCTTGGATCCTGTATATATCCCCCAGGGGCTTCCCCTTCCTTCCCGCGGGACCTTCTCCTTCCCCTTGACGAGGTGGTCCCCACCCCCGGGGAGGGCCGGGTCTCTTGCTGGGGGTGTTACGCCCTTGCAGCCCCCTCTACCACCGAGTGGGGCGGTCCTTAGCCCAGAAAATGTTGAGTCCCGCTGTTTTTGATTTGTTGGCCTTTTCCTGACGCAGGAGTCCCCACCTTGGGGCTGGTGGTTTTCCGCGGGGGATGTTACGCCCTTGCGGCCCCGCTACTACCAGGGTGGGCGGTCCTTAACCCAGTGGTGCTTAGTCCAGCAGTCCGTGATTCGTGGACTCACTTAGAATCCCTGACGCAGGAGTCCCCACCCTGGGGTTGGTTGTCTCCCGCGGGGGAAGGCTACGCCCTTGCGGCCCCTCTACCACCAGGTTGGGCGGTCCCTACCCAGAAAGGTTGATTCCTGCAGTTCAGGATTCGCGGAACGACTTAGGATCCCTTGAGCGCAGGGTTCCCCCACCAGGGGCTGGTTGTTTTCCGCGGAGGATTGCGTCATGCCGACCCGGGAAGGTGACGAGTTCAGCAGCAGGTGGCTAGGCGGCCTACTCGGAACTTCTTACGCTGGAGTTCCCACCGTCGGTGGTCGGATGTTTTTCCTAGGGTTTTAGATGGCGTCATGCCGACGCGGCCCCCTCGTCCACCGAGTCGGGGGTCCTTAGTCCGGGGAGGTGATGAGTCCAGCCCCACGTGGCTGGCTGGCCTACTCGAGAAATCTTACACAGGAGTTCCCACCGCCGGTGACCGGGTGTTTTTCACAGGGAGTTAGAGTGCGTCACACCGACGCGGCCCCCTCGTCCACCGGGTCGGGGGGGGTCCTTAGTTCGGGGAGGAGATGAGTCCAGCCGCACGTGGCTAGCTGGCCTACTCGAGAAATCTTACGCGGCAGTTCCCACCGCCGGTGGCCGGCTGTTAGAAGTTAGATTGCGTCATACCGACGCGCCCCCCCTCTCCTATCGGGTAGTACTCGCCGCGGCCCAGGTGTATGGTGAGCTCGGTGATTTCCGCTGGCGGGCGATCCCAATGGTGAGTCTAAGTTTATTATTAATTTATTAAATCTAACCGGTCGGTTACACACCCACAAGTGTATTTATAATATGGTTTCAGTGTCTTATCACGAGTTTTTTAGATCAATGTTTAGGACTTCCATTAGCTCGCCAACTGGCATTCCAAACCTTAGACTAATTATAGAAATTAAGTTATACGAATGCCAAGGTCACATGTTGGTTTTTCTTTCAAGCATGCTGCAAATGTACATGCTGCAAATGTATGATACAAATAATCTAAGAATATAATGTCAGTAGGATTGTACGGAGGACACATTCATACTTACTTCAAACACATCGTATAGTAAATAGGTTTCCCTCACCACTTATAATTACAAATTAGTAAATATATGGTAAGGTGAATGTAAATCCTTGGGTACGTCAATATTGTCATCTGAAGGAATCGGGTTCATTGAAGTAATCAACATTTTTTCCAAAAAATCATCGTCTAGTAGTTCGAAGAAAGGAAGGTTTGGACTTGACATACTGGGCCATAACTCTCTTATATCAGAGTTCGCCTTTTGTACATTGAAAGTAGCCTCTTCGTGGTTTAACGGAAAGTATGCAATGCAAAATAATGTGCAGAGTATTTTTATAGCGTTACAGTTGGAGCGAAAGTGCAAGGAAGACTATTCAGTGTAGGTACAATTAGGTTACAATATTGAATTTAGTTCGTATCATTTATTGTAGAGGAATAAAAATAAAATCTAACAGAATAATACAGATGGAACATTTATAAACTAGTTAATCGTACACAGAAAGCACACAGAATCAAGTAGTCTTAATGATGACTCTTAGTCCAGAAAATCTATTGCTGTTCACAGTCTGGTGCATCGTTGGTTCTATCTATAGTGCGGCTAGGAATGGAGTATTTGCAGCGGGACACAAAAAAGAATGGGAATGGCGCATTAGAATGCATCCAATGAGAGCAACTATGTTTCTCTAGTATTCTGCACATCTTTTATATATGTAGGACTCGATGGCCAGTATGAAAGATATAAAATATATGTAATCCATCCTGTTATTCCAAGAAATCTACCGTGTCAAGGTTTTGAAAATGAATACTGTGGTAATTATCCAGTTCATGTAAAGAGGAATAAACGCTACTGGTAATATGGTAAGCGTCCTCTTGCCCTCCATCCCATTACCATCATCCCATCTACAAACGGAGTGGAATGAATGAAACCTACACCACTAGGAATACAACTAGTCCTACTAGGTGTACCGGTCAAGGAAAACAACCTAATACCTAGCGATTGTAGTAGTTGTACTACTACAAGCTAGGAAAACGACGTCATTGTGTATGACGACGCTTAATGGACGTTTCGGGTTTGAGCGGTGGGCGGGGGTTATGTGGTGGTGGGAGTGCAGACGTGGCAATAACCTCAGTCTGGTTTAGTGGGCAAAAGTGGGGGTATTTTCAAGGACCTACCTCAACTCTATTTTTTCAACAACCCGATTTCGTCCACATGCCCTCCAACGACTCTGCACATGTTTAAAACACTCCAAATAGAATCACGACTCTTACCAGACAGTTGTTGTCTGGAACATTTACTGAATTTGAATGAAAGCAAAATGCCAAAACAGATCATTTTGGTGGAAAATTGAAAAATTGGTGTTATACTGGGAAATTCACTTTGTCACTATTGAAGAAATGTCGATATTATAGTGGAGCATGTACTCCATAAGTTGTGGACCTGGCTTAGACGTCATCCCCATGATGCTCTATGAAAACGCGACACGAATGTGCTCTTTATTGTAATATTAGATCGCTTATTGTTGCGGATTTCGGCGTAGATATGAGACGTATACAACGCATACGCTGTTCGACTAACATTATCCGCAATTTAACCATCCGTGGACCCAACAATACTGAAGCGCTCGAAGGCCATTATGTATTTACTGAACACTCCGTATCATAAATTAATTCGTTCATAACTGGAACGGATTGGTATGGATGTAGCCTTTGTCCAATATGTAGTCATGTATCATCCAATGATGTAGTCACGAGCCCACGAGTCATTTTGTCCAACGGCGATATGTAGTGCAACTACTTTTTACCCGTGGTCAGACTTGCACTACCAAATCGTGGAAGTCATATTAATATTACGTATCCATAAAGGAGGGTACGCAAGATCCAAATGTCTCAAAAATGTCCAAGTATGAATTACCCAAGGTCATTTTGGAAATGTAGAAAAATAAATTCCACGTTCAAATATAATAAGTCGAGTGGTTTTTTTGTTTTTCGTCAATACATCATCAGTTCCTCGTCAGTGCTTTATGGGCTCTTTCTTCGCCTCTATATCCTATAACTGTGATAAGTGTTCTACATGTAAACCATCATGTAAATGGGCCATGATAAGTAATCCCATAAATTTAAATTAGTTTTGTGTTCCGTTCGCGACGTATGTATATATATGTTGATAATTTCGCTTGTATTGATATGACTTGCAAAAACGACCAGCGGCAATGCGGAACTAACAAATGTCAAGATCACGTGAGGTTCAGTACTGAAGTGGGAGCGTGTCCAGATCTGTGGAGAGAATGGAAAGAACGACCTCTGGCGGCGTTCGAACGAGGATAAGGTCGAGGCCTTCAGCCTCAGGACCTGCAACATGGAAACGTTTGAGAGAGATTGGGAGCTGTACGGGATGAGAGGAGGCCGTTGGCTGTTGGGAGCCTGCTGGCGGTCTGGAGGGGCCCTGCCAGCCGGGAATGGTGGGAGAACTCAGCCTCCCCAGAGCGTTGACCACTGTCTCCACTTGTTTACTAACACTGCCCTGCTCCAATCCTGCGACAACCCCACCATCCTTGGGGTAGGTCCTGTCCACAGCATCCACTATAGCGGAGGAACAATGGAATTAGTCAGCGGACCTGGAAACGTGGAACGGCGCTTATGTTACCTGCAGGTTCGATGTGAATTGCCCCATGGCCATCTCGATTTCCCTACTACCACAGGAATAGGAAAATGGCATTACCTAGTTTTGTGGAGGAGTGCTGCCCTGAATTCCTTAGAACAAGACCAAATACTGAACTCAGATAGTGTTATCTCTAATATTGATGACAAACCTTTCAAGGTCATTTGAAATTGGCGGCACATTCAAATAAAATGTAGTCTATACGCTCTGAAAGCTCATTGCCAAATAGAATAGGTGACTTAATAATACTGGGAACTGTGAATCAATTTCCGTGAAGGGCGGAGAATGATGTCCTTAGGGCTTCCTTAGGGCAGCACGAAATATTGAACTGAGATAGTGTTTTCTTTAATATTGATGATAAACCTTTCAAGGTCATTGGAAATTGGGGGCGCGTTCAGATAAAATGTAGTCTATACGGTTTAAAACTTCATTGGAAGACGGAAAAGGTATATTCATAATTCTAGGAACTGTCCGAATCAATTTCCGTGAAGGGCGGAGAATGATGTCCTTAGGGCTTCCTTAGGGCAGCACGAAATATTGAATTGACGTAGTGTTACCTCTAATATCGATGCCTAACGTTTCAAGGTCATTTGAATTTGATGACGTATTCAAATAAAATGTAGTCTATACACTCTAAAGGTTCATTAGCAGATACCTACAGAGCAGGGCCTACATAATACTAGGAATTATCAGTTCACTCTACCTCCGATTAGGCTGCGAAGAGGTACTGCATCAGTTTCGGTGAAGAGTCGAGAGATGTGCTTCCTTAGAAAGGGGCAAACATTGAAACGAGTCACTGTTATCTGTAAGGACGGAGCCGAACATTTCAAGGTCATTCGACAACGGTGGCATATTCCAATAAAGAGTAGCGAAGGCGAACCATTGAGCTGATAACACCGGGATGGATGTAGATATTTGCCTAATTAATGTTAATAACCTCAGGTTTATATTGGATTAGGCTGTTAGGATGTTGGGAGGTAGTATGAAATATCGTTGCAGGTACCTGACTCGAAGTACTGACTTGTCTTCCACACGTTGTTAGTGTAGTTCTGCAGTGGTAGGAGGAATAGTGTGGAAGGGGAACGGAGTAGAATGGCCTCTGGTGAAGTGTATTTCCACTGTCGACACTGACCACCGTCACAGCCTGAGGAGAGAACCAGCACACACTACTTCTTTCATCTGTCCCGATTCGCTCGAAGCGCACTCTATGTGGAGGAATGGCTTTTCAGTGACCTGTCCAAGCACTATCTATATACGTGCCGGAGGACAATTTGGACACCAATCAAGTGCACACAAATTAGGACGCATTCGTGAGAGAACGAAAGGACGACGAAGAGAATGATTGAAGGTGAACGCCTCTTCTTCCTCGCGGATTTCCACCCGCAAAGAACAAGGTACGACAGTTGACCGTGTAGTGCGGGATGGATGAGGCCCGGGATCTTATCGTAATCCTTTCAAATTAAAATCGGAACAACGAAAATTATTATTCGGAGAAGCTTCGAACAGCTGAAGGAGTTACGAATCGGGACAATTTGAAATATTATGCACCGCGCGTTTATCCGAAGGATAGCACTTTAGAAGATCCTAATTTAAGGGGAAATCACCATGTACGGACTCTTTTTGCACTGTCCGTGTACTCGAGGCGTGAATTGGTCCGGGGCCAAAGGCCCAAGGCTGTGGCGTCAAAATGCCGGCATTAATCTTGAAACAAGGGCCTTGAGCGCTCTACCATTTGGCGGGCGGGCGGGAGGGTGGGTGGGTTGGTTGGTTGGTTGGCCCGCCTCAATTTCGGGGTGATGACGTCTGGGTGGGGGTCACGGGGGTGGCGTGGCGGGGCGGTGCGGAGGAACCCGAACCTGCCTCAACTGTTTTCGGGTGGGTACGATGGGGGTGGGTGGGTGGGTGGAGTTGGTCTAGACAGGTTCGGGTTCGGGTGTGGTGGGGCGGTGTCATTGCCCCGGCTGTTGGTGGGGCAGGCGGCGGCAATGCCCTCTCTACTCTCTGACTGCAGCCCCCTCTGGCGGTGGCCGCCCCACGGCGCTAGCTGCCCCGCCCCGCCCCAGCCCCGCCCCACGCCCAAAACTAACCTGCCTCACACCAATCTCTTGTCCCAACCCGCACCGAGCCCCTACATTTCGGTCTGCCGATGGATCATCTCCTCGCACTATCTATCGCTCCGTACGCTCTGGGTGAGTTCTCTAACTGCTACTTTTGGTGTTGTGACCTCCTGTCGTGCTCCATTATAAATACCATTGAAACAGTGTCAACCCTCACTATAAGGAGCGTGATGAGTGCTCACGTCTTGATAATTCCCCACAATCAATTTCGGATCCTCTTCTATAAATAAAGTAAGTCCGTCGAGGTTATTTATGATTCTCTTGTAACGTCGACGACTTGGTTAAGTATAGTATGTCTTGTTAACCGTTATTTGTACGATATTGTTATCGTTGTTCCATTTAACTACTAATGTGTTCCCTTTCAGGGGAACGGATGAGATTCGAAAATGGCAATAACTCGAGACGTGTTCCTCTACTCGCCGTCCCTTCTACCCTCCGAGAGTGCGGGTCTTCCTTCGATGGAATGGACCAGAAAACGTAAATCGCCTTTCGAGCGGGCCCACACTTCCGTTGGGCTGCATCATCACCACTAGGATATGGAACATCAATTTCTTGTGCAAACTTTTCCTCCATCAGACACGAGCGTATGTGGAAGAATATGACGATATGGAAACGTACTCTCATTCATCATTTGGATTATGTACCGAAGAAAGAATCTAAGGATTTAGTTGGGAAACTGCCTTATACCTATAAAATCCGTTTGTAGTATCATTTATTCCTTAACTACCCGGTGTTCTTCATAAGGTAAGTTTCAGTTTCGTGCGGATTGCCGAGTCGTGTTGCCGGAAATGCAGGCTACATTAGCGCCGGAGTAAATGCAGTGGCCAAGGCCGGAGGTGTATTGATCAAAAGAGAAGAGGAGAGCGGATTCACGGGTTGGACCGGTGCATCATGGCGGACACTTGTTGATCCTCTGGCTTCGGTAAACACAAACCCGAATAAAGCCTATAAAGAGGCATTGTCAGGACGGTTTCAGTTCAACCGTCAGCGCAGAACAGGGGATTGACAAAAGGCGGGTTCGAGAATAAATGTTTAAAAGAAGAAGAAAAGTATGAAAGCGTGTGGCCAGTGGAAACAACTGTGAAAAACGAAAAGTAGAGTTTTCAGTAGTGCTAGTCGACTGGAAAAATTAAACGACCGGTTCTGCGAATTAATGAATGGCCAGAAGGTGATCCGTCGGTTCATGACCCACGAGAACAATCGGCAGGTTATCGCGGGTCATGGATTGTCCAAGAAGCATGTCTTGCCATTTGGGAAACAAAAGGGTGGTAGAACCGGTTCCGGGGGATGTGAACTCCGGGGGGGTGAGGACCACTGGTCCTCGACCATTGTCCAACTATTATACAACTCAATTAGCGGGAGTTCTACACTTATGTCCATTCGACACCGCGATACTGCGATGGGTGCTGAACGGGTAAGTTGTACAGTTTAAGGCTATCGAGGACTCGACAGTCTACGTTCAATTCGACAAATTCGATCGCGAAGAAGGAATAAGGTGGGAAAAGCAGAATTTTGATTCCTGAACATTTTGGGCTCTGACACCGCTCAGGGCAGAGATCCGTAGTAAATCATCAGCCATATCCTATAGGAGGAGCTTCACCAGCCTTATGAAGATGGCACTCTGTAAATAAGCGCAGGAGGGAGTGCAGGGAGAGCGCTGAGATCGTTGACACAGCTGAACTGACCTTGGAGTGAGAAGTCCAGGCCCAGAGACACGCTGTACACGTGTCCACGTCGGTAATAATTAAAGATAAATAATTTCACGACGGAAACCAAAGGAAAAGTGTAATTATGTGTAATAGTCGTACAACTGAATATTACAGGGAATGTACAGGGACGTACGGTGTCATTGGATTTGAAGCTAAAGGCTTCTATAATGTATATGAAGACGAATCAGATATTTGTTATCAAACAGCAGCTAACCACGTTCCTGAATATCGTGGGTAAGCAAACTTGTAAAATGACCTTGAAATCAAAAGCAAATTTAATTTTGAATTGAAGATTGAAGATGGCGCTAGTGACACTGTTGCAGAACAATTACCGTCTATTTAGCCAACCGTTATTAGTGCGGCTTTGCAATTTGAATCTTACAGTAATGGCAGATAATTGAAAATGCGAAGGATGGTCAAAATGTAAATTTATAAACCTTAAGGTCACCGATGATAATTTAGACTTTTGAAAGTGCCTAAATACAGTGTGAAGATTATTCGAAAACGGAGGTGAAGTGTATTTCAAAAGTGAGTACTCCTTGTGGAATTGTTAACTCATCCCTTAGGGCAGAGATCCATACTAAATCATCAGTCAGACCCTATAGGGTTAGCTTCACCAGCCGTATGAAGATGGCACTCTGTAAATCTCAATCGCAGAAGAGAGCGCTGAGATCATTGACACAGGTGAACTGACCTTGGAGTGAGAGTCCAACCCACAGACATATTGTACATGTCTTCACGTCCGTAAATAATTGAAGATAAATAATGTCAGAAGGGAAATAAAAGGGAAAGTGTAATTATATGTGTATTATTCATACAACATTGCAAATTACGTTCCACGAAGACATCAGGTTATACAAGCTGTTGAGTTAACGGCTAAAACAATATAATTACCCACCGAAACCAACAAAAATACATAATAAATTCTACTGACGGCCTAGAAAACTCAATAAACCCAAATAAACAACCTTTAGTCATTATAGTAGCTATATCTTTCATTCTGAAGTTGACCTTGGAATTTAAAAGACACATTATCCGCGTACAATTGAATATTTTACTGCCAAACCTGTCATATTCTTTACGTGTCCGTTAATTTCATCCTAAAGACACATCAGAGTTCATTATTCGTTAAAACATTTAATGAAAAATAAATAATAGACGGTCTTCAGGTGTTGAATCTAATCGATTTCCACGCAATGAATGATACAGTGCGCAATTAACTGATAAGAGGAGTACAAATGGAATTCCTCTCAACGACCTCCGCGGTTACGTTATCATTTGGGCGTATTAAATTTGGCAAAACTCCTAGGGCGCAACGCAGTAATCGGCCGGCAAGGATTAGCGGAACGCATTCCGATCGAGCGTCATGGTAAATTCGATATATCCGTAATAACAGTTTGAGACATGATATTGGTTGCTAGACATAGACAGGTGAACTGGACATAGCGTAAGGAAATGGCTAAAGATGAGGAGAGAGGTGAATGTCCCCGGAGGAAGGTGACCTCGGTGGTCCTGACCTACCGCACCACAAGAACTACAGTTCCCTCCTCCATTCCCAGAAAGACCTGGCTGCCCGGAGACTCCAGATACCGCACTCCCAATCCTGACTCGGACCGACCACTTGTATCACGATTCCCTCGCGAGTGTCTATCGAAATTCAAAAATACCTTTAAATTAAGCTAAATCCCATACTATACCACGGCAGTGTACTTACACAGCCCGAAAATCGCGATACTTTCCATCGGAATTGACGAATACGGCGGAGACGGCCAGATGGACGCGTGACCTTGAAGAAGAAAACCAATCGCCAAACCATACACCGAAATGTTCGTTTCCGTTTCACCCTGGGGTTATGTTAAGGTCGGCAAGACGTACATTTTCGTCGGGACGGAAAGGTCAACGACCCCTCCGGAAGGTCGCAACCTGCAAGTCATCCCATCCACTAGCGATAACTTAGATCAAACTTCCTACTATTTGTAGGCAAGGCCCCCAATAATTTATTTATAACGCGATCACCGATTTACTGTTTCGGCTATATTAAAATTCGCATACTTTACAGGAGATCATGAGGAACCGATCAGATACTAACCGACAATATCTGCAGTATACGATTTACGAATACACGATTGGAATGCACGAATAGTCTGCGAAATATCGAATTCAAGCGTTAAACAGTAGATGCACAACGAAGATGACCTTGAGTTCAGATCTTCATCGTTGTCCGTCGATGAGGTACTCCGTTCTTCCGATGACGGTCCACTTCCCAGCCTCCTTCACCGGGACAGAGCCGGCCTATGTGAATTCTGATGTGCGACCTTGAGAAAAGGGAAAAATTCAAGGTGTAGTCAGGAAAACTGCAGCGTCATCTCTAGCCCTTTAAACTTTCGATGTATTTTTATTTTGAAAAATCTGTTTCAAAGCACAGAGAATGAAGTTTTTTCGCATGCATGATTTACAACGAAGCATCTACTGCAGTGCTTAATGGAGGCGTCGATCTTTTCTTGTTGCGACCGAAGTCTAACTGTCCTTCCGGCAGCGGTCGTATTAGTACATCTCATTTCTAGTGTAGAAAATTTAATAGTAACAGGAAAGACTGCAATTCGTTGTCGGGGCATAATAAATTCGGCGTTTACGACCTTGGTAATACCTGTGTCTAATAATCCTCTTGTTCCCCAGTCAATACTCAAGTGTTATATTCAAGTAGCGAGTGTTCGAAATACGTAGAATAATACGGTGGAGGCTGAAAAGTGAGTGGGCATCATTTTCGGTTGTGAATCGGCTGAAATGAATGGGGAGCGGCTGAGGTTGGGGGCCGGACGATCTGGGTCAACCCCGGACCTACCCCAAGACCGAACCTGTTAGGCCTCACTCCCAGAACCGCCTACAGTTCTTAACGAAACCGCCTTCATTATTCAATTATCGTCTGTTTTACAACGCCCTCAATCTCAGATACGATTGAAGGCGCATTTATCTCTACGTCCGATAAATTTTCGGTCGAATAAATTAATTTATTTATACCTACTTATCCTTTCGACGCGACAGGATAAAGATGGCGCATTTCGGAAACATTAAGTTGATAACTGTTGCAGTTTGTCGGCTTCTGGGATATGACCTTGAAATTAGTCGGCTCCCCGAAACGGTTGCTCTGATTTTGGTACTTTTGGTCCTCCTGAGTCGTTATCTCGTCCCATTTGATGTTTTAACTTCCGACCGTGTAGGTCGACCTCCGCGCGAGAACCGCAGTCGCTCCCCATGCTGAAGTGGCCGCCCGTACGCATTGAGAACTGCTGGTTTTATCATTGATATTTTCGTAGAATTTCGTAGGAACCTATTAGAATTGATTAGGTAAATCGAATTCGTAGTTTTAACTTTCTGTAATGTCGGCTTCACTCGATAAAGTCACAGCCAGGCTAAATGTAGCCTTGAAATATAGATGATTTGCTACTTTTCCATATGTTAAACATGCGAGATCGTGAAATCAAATCACAGGCATTTATTATATGTGTATGGTCTTTGGGAATTCAGTGTGTTATAACAGATTCACATTTGGGCCTGTCTTCTCGGCATTCAGCCTGTGTATTTAGGCTAAACTAAGCGCAAGTAATATCTAATGCTTAGCAATATTGGTAAAGACAAATAGCC